>OY728119.1:441897159-443291230 GCA_963277665.1 Viscum album
AAAGCGTTACTGAAATATGAATCATATCGCTTCATGAGGCGGTTGTCCACCATACACACGAGTGACGTTATCGTATCCCTATAGAATGGAAATAAAAAAAAACTTATATATGATATAAATAATAAATATATATAATTATGTTATAAATATAATATATATATATATGTTATGTCCATCATTATACCAAACCGTGAGAGGTGGTAATGGCCCCGACCCGAATGGCTCGAAGGCCTTCTTTTTATTTATATTATATATAATCCTCTTTTTTAAGGGTTGAAGGGGAACCCATACATGACCCATAGGCCCAAGGAACAAGGCCCGACATGACCCGTAATACATGACCCTAAGGCCCAGAGGCTTATCATGCCCAATACATGACCCGTAGGCCCAGCCCACTAGAATTGGCCCTCCCTAGCTTCTGCATCATTGATTGCCTTTTAGCTCCCCAACTGCAATTTTGATCGGCTGGCATTGCCCTGTACAAAGATGCACGGTGCCTAATCCCGATGGCGATTTCCATACCCTTTCATTCTTCAAATCCGTTTAGCTCTGCTTTTGGTGACTGCTACTGGTGCTCTGATCCTCATCTGGGGTCTGCTCTGTGTGAACTAGGCTACTTCATGGTCTTCAATGGCCCGAAGGCCCTGTGTCCCAAAGGCCTTCGATTCCCCGAAGACCCTGAGACCTGTAGGCCCAAACCGGTGGCCCAAATCCCAAATCCGGTGAATAGTCTGGCTGCTACAGTATAGAACAGTGCCTACTATAGTTCCTACTAAAGTACCTGATACAGTACTTCTACAGTACCCCATAAATTCGTCTCCACCCCGTTTTCAACTTGGGTCTCTTGGATTCCAATCAATAGCCCTTAACACTTGGGTACATGCTCATTGGCTTGTAACGGAAAAACAAATGATATCAGTTCACGAGGTGAGAGTTCACTGTACACATGAATATTGATTTCTTATCACATTCGATGGAATTAGGGATCATTGTAGGTAATTAAATTAACATAATAACATCTAAATATATATAATATGAATATTTTATAATATCATTGTGATTTAATTATAAATTAAGGATGTGGGGGGAATAAATAAAATAAAAACACATATTTAGGAATTTATCCTCTTGTTAGATAACCTCTTTAGGACTATACATATAATATTCATGTAATTACTTTATGATCCAAAAACTGATTATATGACGAGGGTATGGATTTTTGGAAGTGATTTAGTTATGTATTGGATAAACCAAAATTGTTTTAAGGTTTTAATAATGAAGGAGAGGGATGGCCTTTTATAGGTGAGGTGAGTGGAACACTTGTAATATTTAAAAATAAAAAGGGGTATCCATTTTTTACTATTAAAAGGGTAAAAAAAGATTATTACCAATCATTATAAATCATAGGTTATAAATATTTCCATACAATTGGTTTTAGACAAGTATTATGTCACTTTAACCCTTATATTTTTCGTTTAACCCTTGGTAAATCCAATTCTACCTTAACCATGGTAAATAATTTTTAATGTTTTTATAATTAATTATGGTTAAAAATTATGTTTAAATTATTAGGTAATATATTTTATCCAGATTATAAATTTTTAATTCATTTTTCCAAATTCTATTCACATAAGTGGAAGAATTTAATTTAAAATTAATCCTCTAGACACGTTGAGAAAGCAGGTTTTCAATGTGAATCTTTGCAAAGTTTACAATGTTTTTATATCACAATTCCCTTTGAAAATTTCTCTAATAAAATAAATTTGATTAATATATATAATTGAACTAATTTTACTTTCAAACTAATGTAAAATATAACTTAACATTATAAATTATTTAAATGAATGAGATATTTTTAGTGAAATTCTACATTTCAACTAATAAAAAAAAACTTTTTAGAAAAATTATTAAACTACCCTAATATTATTTCAATATTATGATTTCAAAATTAATTTTAGATTTTCAAATAAATATTTTAAAATTGGTAAAAATTAATTTTTAATTAGGTGTTAAATGCATGAATTATTTGCCTTTTAGAAAAATAACGTTTTTATAAATAATTAGTTTCCCTTTGAAATCATTCTTATTTTATTTATAATAAATAGATAACAATTGGATTTATTTTATAAATGTGTAAAAATAATTCAAATTTTTTTATTACTATTCATACTCACAATCTTAATGGTTAAGTTATAATGAACATGTTTAAATAATAATACTTTCATAGAGTATCACATTTTGTTGAAACCTAGTGTTGTATGAATTTCAAGCTATCAAAGTGATTGAATTTATTTAAAAATAAATATATAGTAATTTCTTAGGATTTTATATTCCATTATACACTTTGGGTTTTGTGTTATAGATTCTATAAAATATGATGCTCATGTTTTAAAATCATGGGGTGTTACATTCTACCCACTTAAATAAATTACGTCCATGCAATTTAATATTCATCTTAGTAATCAAGGGTTTTTCATTTGAAAATACCCTTCAAGAAATCCCACATTATAAATAGGGTTAATAAAAAATCCTCTTAATAATAGATATGGTTAGTAAAAAAATCATATGGAATAACACATAACTAGGTTCCTATGTAGGAGAATATTTGTGGAAAGTGAAGATACAATCATAGAAGAAAAGCATAAATATTTTTAGAGAGTGATATAGGTCATTTTACACAATAAAGTGAATGATCAATAGAAATTTGAGGCCTTAAAATCATAAATAAGTGATGACTTAAAAGGACATCAGTTCATCATAAATTAAGGTATTATGATAAAAAAAAATTTCAATAAACTTTTCCCAGAGATGATAAATTTCATTATAATCTAAACTGATAATATTTGATAATATAATTACTTGATATATCTCTATTTCATAAGAACAATTTCATACTTTCAGTTTGATTCAAACATTTCCCACTTCATTTCTTACTATAATAAATTAATATCCAAAAATATTTTTTATGTTGGAAGCACTAAAATTAAATTTTAATGGACCATAAGCCCCATAATATAATGATAAGTCCTTCCTTCAATCTCAAGCTATTATTATAATAAAATGGATAGTATGTGTTATCCAATATGAATAAATCTTTATATGGCGAAGCGATACATTATTTTCTAAAGCCTCAACCAAATTTAATCTTAAACCATTTCATAAATGGTTAACCTTAAGAACCTTCCAAAATATTAAGATCAAAAACTTTATAAATAAGACCACTAAATTTCAAAAATTAAATTATCATTAATCCCTCAAAAAATATAAAGTATCACTTAATCACCACAAAAATATCTTGTGAATTCATTTGTCATGTATTCTCCTAAAACATGGTAATGAATTGAATATACATAAAACCTTAATAAAAAATGAATTATTCCTTATTACTTAAATAAAAAATATATTATTGGATATATTTAATAAATTTAAAAATGTTTTTAACTCAATCAATGATAGAATAAACTACTTTGTCAAAAAAATAATTAATAAGTTCCAAGGTAGTCAATATTATGCAATTTACATTATCCACATGAATAATTTATTTACGCCAATATCATCATCTCAAAATCCGAAACATATTAAGGGTTATATTTCCTTCAATCATGTGTTTTCAAGAAGTAAAACTTTCCACCGAGTCATTTTTATTGGTCATTAGTACCATTTAACATATGCTTTCAAATCCTTAATGAATATGTATTAAAGTAAAAACCTTATAAATTTCATAATTAATATAAGAAGGATATCATTGATAAAATACTCGACTGCCATAATTATTGATTACAAACACAATAATATTAATAATTCCACCTCATCTGTGGTAATATAATAATGTTTTACATGATCCATTAGATACATTTGTGGTATATTACTTTGAAGGATGGAGAATTAATTTATGTATATACCCACCACTTTATTGTTTTTTCTCTGAAAATTAGAAACCTTTATCTTTACCTTTCAATCATGAGCATGGAAGATTTTATCTCTACACTTGTAGCAAAATCTCACTCTTTTTAAGTAAGTACTGTGGTGTTTCTTTCGATAATTATCACATGTGGGAAAATAATTAATTCCTTTCTTCCCTTTAATAGTATTTTTCTCTTACATCCTATTCTTCTATTGTTTCCATTCAAAACTATAATACATATATAATTTGTTATCTATATTTTTATCACATAATACTATGTATTCATATGATGGGAATTTTTCGGAGACTAGTTCACTCCGAAATATTATCTTAATCCCATCGAATAAATTATCATTATTACTCTTTGGATTTCATACATTGATGTGGTTCCCATTCCTTCTTCTGGGTTCAATTTCGAAATGATGTAATACAGTATATTAGATCATGTTAGTATGAAAAATAATGTATAATTGCAAAACTAGTCCAATACATAACAGAAATTGAAAATTTTATACATATCAAATCTCATAGTCATAATCATTGTTTTTTTGGAGATATATTTATTTTTAAATGATTTATTACACTTTGTAATGAAAATATTAACTATCCTAATCATATCCCCTAAGAGTGTCAAACCATGTGCCCATTAAGACACATTTTCATGCACTAAGTGACAATCGAGTAAAGCTCTATGCACCATTTTCAGAGTTATTACCCCTATGTACATAGGTGTTAGAACTACATCCACATGTAGTATCTTGAAAATTATGTATTTTATTGGAAAAGACACATAATCAATTTCTTACTAAAACTTTAGGATATTCTTTTATACCTATACACAAATTATATCAAAGGGTTATGTACCATAATCTATTTTTTCTTAAATATAATTCTAAAGTTTTCTACTAAGCTTCCCCAAATACCAACTATAGACACCCTAGCCATAGAATCCTATAGATAATGCCTACTATTTTAAATTGGAATAAGATATAAGTGATCAAATCTCTAAGGACTAAATAGTTTAGTAGTCTTGGTAAAGTAGATACATACTTGGAATCCAGATTAAATTTTCAAACAAAAAATACACCAAGAATTTTCTTTACAAATTCCATTATTCCCGTTAGTGTATCCCTGTATATCAATCACAAAAAAATCCTCATATCCTGGGGAAAATAAAACATAAGAAAGGAGTGAGCTTAGATGCTCTATATGGGTAGATTTACAACATAATATATACATACATAAGGCATAATCAATCTATCATGGTAAATAACTAATGTAAATTCCAATTAATAAAAAACATTAGCATAATATGGAAAGAGTATTTTGATGATCAAATAATGGTATATAAATAATCAAATGAGCTTTAAAACTAAATAATGGTTATTCTAACTAATTATATAATCACATTTAATATAAATATTTGAATCCACAAGGATGGAATGCATAATGATGGACATCTAAAACATACCTTCGAGGCATTGTTACAGGACATATAATACCATGGATTCCTTATTCCAAGAAATCTATATAAATGGGTTGGTCCTCGACTAAAACCCAATCTAGTTTATCTCATGAGACCTACTAATGCATCGAGGGGATATAGTGGGACCCACCCCTTAATTAAAACATACAATGTATTACACATATGAAATTTGTGAAGCATAATCAATATAAACATTCATTTTCAAAAAAATATCTTATGAAATGTTAACACTTTCCCCAATAAATAAACTAAATCATAAACCATCCATAGTAATATTGTGAATTGTAATAAAACATTACATCCTTAGTAAAATAGATCATAAACCATATAAATAAAGAATAATGATGATATTAATAGAGAAAATCCTCAATGTATCACATGTTCAGTAAAGGGTCAATTCTGTTGATGAGTAGAAATACCATAATGAGATATTCAATTTATTTTAAGGAAGATAACCTTTTCGCTTTCAAAATATTTTTAAAACTAAAAGATCAATAAATATTTTTAAAAACATTTTATTTGAAGATAACATTTTAAAACATTTAATATATGCTTTGAAACATTTATTGGTTATTATAGGGATAAATTCCAATCACTCCATACATGTTAAAATAAATATTACTTCTATATTTTCGGTAAAAGACAAATGAGAATTTTTTTAAAACAACAACAAGATTCATTTTAAAAAATTCAAAATTAAAACTTTGAAAAACGCATTTAATAAATTATTTGGAAAATCTTAAAATCTTTTTTGAAAACATATTTATAAAACATGGGTTTTGATGGAAAAGTATTTCCGACTGAAGAGAGAAATAAAGTCAAATTTTATTAAAAAAATTTTCTAAATCATTTAATGTACTAAAGAGAGGGAAAATGGTACTATTACTTGAAAAAGATCAGGAAAATATAGAATATAATTAAATATATTTATTTTAAGATATAAATATTAAATAATTCCCCTGACACTGACTTGAGAAAAAACAGTCCCGAATAATGATGAGATTGTGAAATAACCCCTTACCACTTTAGTAGCTTTTGAATCATAACTCCCATGAGTGAAATAACTATAAATGAGACTTTAAAACAAATTAATATAAATTAATTCATGATATATAATAAAAAAATGTTATTATATACAATACATAATAGAAATAAGTTATGAATATGGTGTATGTCTCATTGAAGTAAAAGTGAGACGAGAAACCTTTACCTTGAGTTCGACTCATCATTTTTGTTATTTATATTCATGAATAATAAACTTATGTTAATTAATTACTTTATTAATAATTTTTTGAAGTTTAATATTCTTTTTATTTCAATCATTAACACGATCTATATGATTAATTAAGAAATTAATTTTACATTAGAAGTTGTAATAATATTTGTCTTATGCATAAAAAATGACTTTGGTAGGTTGAATATGGTCAAATATATCGTTATTTAAACATTTAAATACAAATAATCATGAAATAGTAATCATAATTATTCATAAATTATACTTTTAAAACCAATCGTGAAATATAGTTATGAAAAATGAACCATTTAACAATCCTGTAGATTGTAGGTCGTAAGTACACATGAGTAGTGTTTTTATTTTTCAATGTTCATTTTAGAAAGATGTTAATTAATATTTTATATTTAACTAATGATAATAATATCATTATACCATATTATTTATTTAAATATACTTATATATATCATCCATGTGGTGTGGTGATGAAAAGAGAGTCACACCATTTTGTGAAGGCAAGAGTCCACAAGTACACGAACATTGTTATCATTTTTAGAAAGTTAAAAGGTAAGAAATAAAACTATAAGTTATCAATTTATAATGGAAAATATTTCATTAATAACATAATTATTTCATTTATATCACATATATTAATTAAATTTATCCTTATTAGATTCCATGTAAATCATTAGAGAAAGACGAATCACATCGCTTCGTGAGGCGACAATCCGTCGTACACATGAGCGAAGTTATTGTAACCACTATAGAATGAAAATTAAAAAGTTTATATATGATATAATTAATAAATAGGTATTTTTGTGCTATAAATAACATATATTTTTATTATATCCATCATCATACCCAACGGTGAGAGGTGGTAATTGAAAAAAAATGACATCATTTTACAAGGTGGTAGTCTACCTTACAAATGAGTGATGATTTCATAACTCATTTGATGGAAGTAAAGATACTTTTTGGTTATTAAGTTAACAAATAAAAATATAAGTATATTTAATATATTGAGGTTATTATATAATACTTTTTTAATAATAATTGAAGGAGGTGGTGGAAGAAATAAAATAAAAAACACATCGTTAGGAAGTTGACTTCTTATCAAAACACCTCTTTAGAATTATACCTAACGTTTTCCTAGAATGGATTGATGACCCAAAAAAATTATAATAGTATGAGGATATATATATTGGGATGAGATTTCTTTAGTATTTTTCTGAACCAAGAGTGTTTCAAGGTGTTCATAATATAGGAGAGTGGGTGACATTTTATAGTTGAGGTGAGGGACACACTTGTATGTTCTGAAAAGAAAAAGGTGTAAAATATTTCATCACATGAAAAAGGGTAAAAATGGATTATTAACAATAATTATACATGATATGGCCAAAATATGGCCATAAGAAAGGTTTTTTACAAGTTTTTAGATCATTTAAACCTTTATCTTTTTAGTTTTATCCCCACTATATCCATTTTTTGCTTTATCTATCGTAATTAATTTTTATTATTTATTCTATTCATTATGGAAAAAAATAAGTTGAACTTATTATATAATATAAATTATTATTATTAAAAATATGGAATGTATTTTTCTAAATTTCATTCAACAAATAATCAAAATTTAATTTAAAATAAATCTTGCAGCTGCGATGAGAAAGCATGTTTTCAAAGAGAATATGTTAAATAGTTTATAAATTTTTTTATCCAAATTTAAAATTAAAATGACTAAAACTATCTATATTATATTAAATTATATATAAACGGAAGAATTTTACTGTTATAAAAATATAAAATATAATTCATCTTTATAAATAATTTAAATTAATATCTTTTTTTGATTAAAATTCAGTATTTTCACTATTTATCAAACACTTAAACTTTTAGATAAATCAAAAAATTAACCCCATCATAATTTTAATAATATGATTTAAAAAATTAAGTTTATTTTTTGAAATAAATCCTCTAAAATTGGTAAAAAATTATTTTATATTATGTGCACAATGGATGATTAATCCACCCATTAGAAAAATGTATTTTTTTTAGAAAACATTGCTTTCCCTTTCAAATTGTTCTTATTTTATTTATTATCATTAAATAACAATTGAATTTATTTTATACATGTTTAATTCATAAAAGTTTCCTAATTTAGATATTATTATTCATACCCACCATCCTAACTTCTATGTAATAATGGTGTTGTTTAAATAACAATGTTTTAATAGAGTATCACATTTTATTTAAACCTAGTGTTTCAAGCATTGATAGATATCAAAGAGATTGGTTTTATTTAAAAATAAATATATCATAAAATTATGTGTTTTTATATACCGTTGTACTCTTAGTGTTTCATTTCATAAATTTTATTAAAAATAATTTACATATTTTAAAATCTCAGGGTGTAACAATTCATGACTTGTTCTAACAAACCCTTCAAAGTTCATAAATCTTTTTTTAGGATCAAATTTGTACTAATCAAATTACAGTTTTTAGGTCCACAAAAAATCTCCCTTATGAGGTTTTTATATATTTAACCTATATCATTATTCATAACTTTCATCTATTATTCATCCTTTTCCTCCTCTTCAAATTTATTGAGGTTCACATATGATGATTGAGAAGAATCCTCCTTACTTGTTATTATTATAGTTTTTATTATAGAAAAATTATCTCTAATAAGGTTTTATAGGTCAAATTTAAATCTTTTACTTTTTTGAAGAAATATTTACTCCCTTCATCCCTAATCGCAGCCTCTAACTTTACATTAAGATCACAATTTTTTGGATAAATTCTCAGATCTCTATAATTAGTATTAATATATTTTTCTTCATTAGAAATTGGTTTTAGCATGGGAATTCCATAATTTTTATTACATTTATCTTTGATCACTCTTAGTTCACTAATTTTAATTTTTGTTACTAAGTATCTTTTTTAAACATATATAAGATTGAATTTTAGATGAGTATCTTAGAAGTTTCCCTCCTTCAATGAAATCTTTATATGTACCATGATTTCTTGATATATCCAAGATGAAACACTAGCTTATGATAACTAAAAAATTATTCATAGAAGGGTTTCTTCCATGCCACATTTAATATGATATCTTTACTTATCCAGAACTATGAAATTTATAGTTTTAGAAATATATGGCCACCTATACAACCTGTTTTTAGTTTTTGTGATAGATGCCACTCTCAATTTAAAAGTTTTCTACCGTATTTTTAACCATAAATTCCATTTTCTCATAAATTAATTCTATTGAGGTTTATTTAATAAAGATACCTCAGTATTTATAATATGTTTCTACAAATAAATTTTCACTTAAATTGAAGTGTATACAGTTCCCTTATATTAATATAGAATATTTATGGTTCTTCCTGTTTCATTCTATATTCTTATTTGGAATATTTTCATAAAAACCACCACATATTTCATAAAATACATGATCAAAAAACATGCTATATTTTTGTAGTCATCAATAAATAGAACGAAATATTTTTCTCATATTATTTCATATTTAATAATTATACCACATACATTGGTTTAGACTAAATCTTTTAGATTTTATACTCAATTATTCTTTTGAAAATAATAGGTTTTAAATACATTTATTATCCATCATGAAACACACACATTATATATATATATATATATATATATTAGAGATAGGAATATCCACTTCATGATTTAATTTTGATTTATTTTTTATACTTTTTTGATGGATTTTACCATACCTTTGATGCTATATATTATTTTCGTCTTCTACTATAAGGAGACATGTCTTCACCTTATCTATCACTTGATAAAAATTAACATTAATTCTCTATTCCTATAATACAGATATTCCATTATTTTTTTTAATATAAAAACATTTAAGGTTTCATATAGCATCCAATATTGAGTGAAATCACTAATTCAAATGAAAAATTTTATGTTATAAACCATCTACATAGAGAAAATTATTATTTTTAAATATTTCTCCAACTAAATTTGTTTTACCACTTCCTTTGATCTTTAGATACCCATAATTGTCAAACCAAAAAAATTCCATATAATCTCCCTTTCACATTATTGAGAATATAGATGTTTCGTATCATATGGGATGACCAACCACTATTAAAAATACAATTAATTTTATTATTTGTTTCATTCAAGGTGATTACACCAAGTCTTTACTTATTATTAATCATTAATTTACTATCTTTCCAACAGATCATAGGATGAGTTGAGACATGTTCCACTACTTCTCATTTTATTTTAAAAAATTGAATAATCCATACTCATTATATTTTAATAGATAAAATCAAATTCTAAAAGGTTTTTTCTTATTTGGTCTCACATCCACCATTATTTGACATCCATATAAATAATTACAAATAATTTTCCTATTAAAAATGGATTTGTGATTAATGTTAGAACAAAATAAATTGTATATATATAACTTATTTATCTTTTGATATGAGTTGTATTTTTAGTTTTCCTTTACTAAACTCCAATTGGTTTACATTTAAATCGTTTTTGATTTTATCAAAATATTAAATCATGTGTCCTAAATAACCACAAAATTAAAACTTCAACAAGAGATTTTTCTATTACATATCTCTAAATATACCCATATTTAGAATGAATATTTATTTTTAACAATATATTGATTTTTCAAAAATTTATCCAATATTAAACTTCCATTTTCTTTGAGCAGTTGTTGTCTTAGTTTTTTATGTTTCAACATCGAATCTGAGTCCAATGTTTCCCATAGAATTTAGTATTTTTGAACTAATAAGTTATTAAATAGATCTTGTACCCATTTGTACTAATTCCATTTACTCTTCATATGATATTATTACAAACTATATATTATTCTTTTAATAAATATAATTTGATTCAGAACAATATTTTTCTTTAATGATTCCATTTCCTTATAATGTGTTTCAATATTCTTTGCATTATACATGAATGACGTATTATGATAGTCAATAATATTGTTCTTCCCCTAACATTTTAACCTATAGTACACTACTTCTTTTGGTTTCACTTGATAAAACTCATGTTTCTCGACAAATTTCTATAAGTGATAGAAAATAACTTCAAGATCATCAATATAACTTGGGGATTCTTTCAACAATCCTATAATAATTATGTCATTCTTTATTTTTATGTTGTGTTACTAAACATGTACTTATAACTCTACATTTAGGTTAATTAATTTATCTGATATATTATCCAATCGAAATTTAGTTTTTATCTATTATATGCATCATAAAATCTTTCATGTCTAAAATTAACTCAATTTGAACACCATACAATGGTTCTTCTTCATTATTTTCTTCCTCTTTACTTAACAACAATTTTTATAAAAATTACTCCACATGCACTTCCTTAATTAAAATTTATTATAAAATAAAACATCTTTGTTGGAATTTTAGTGAGTTAAATATCACCATCCTATCCACTAAATCTTTTTAGACACCTAGAAATAGTTTACCCAACCATTTCACAATGATAATGAGATAAATATAACTTAACTTCGAATATTACCTTACCTCTCCAAAAATTTCTCACCAAAAGTTATTAGTACCCATCACTTATATCCTCTTATTCATTTCTATCCTCTTGGATCTGATGCCTATCCCTATATTTAAATTCAATTTCCTCTAAAAAATTTTTGTTGTTATTTATAGATTTAATCATATTTCATAATTGAGAAACTTAATATATAGATATTTAAGAGATAATTCTGAAATATTTATTTTTTCATGAAAATAGACTTGTGGATAATATATTATTAGAAATATCTACATAATACATTTCAAAATATAAATATCTATCATCTCGTAATTCCCCAACCCCAAAATCCCATAACCAGTGAATTATTTTAATACATTTTCATGATTACAGGGAATCAAGTCCTGAAGTAATGATCAGTTTAGAATTATTAGAAAATAGATTATATAGATGAAAATTACATTACACTTTCTAACATAAAAAATCATCAATAATCCTATGAGAACTCCATTATTCCCCTAGTATAACCCTGCATAACTATCATAATACACTTCTTGGCATCCTGGGAAAATTAAACATAAGAAATGGGTAAGCTTAGATGCTTAGTAAGGATAAACAATATAGAAAAAATTATTTTAAATAAGCATAAACATTTATGCCAATGTATAAGGATATAACAAAAAAATGTTAAACATAAACTTCAGAATAATATGGAAAATATAAATCAAGTAATTCCATTTAAATTATGTCATGGATATTCTACTAGTTGAATAATCACTTTAATATCAATTGGTAATTTCATAATGATAGAATGCATAATATCGGACATCATAACCACATAGTCAAGGCCTCTTTCCAAGACTACAAATAAATTTTTTGTCAAGGCCTTATGCCAAGACACTAATTTGTCTCATTAGACCTACTAATGCATCGAGGGGCTATAGCAGGCCCCTCCTATCACTTAATACATCCAATGCATTACTCATATGAAAATGTTGAAACATAACATAAACATTTGTATTAAAACTTGAAAATGAAATGTTAATACAATACCCATAAACCTAGAATGGTATAAAAATAGAACACCCATAGTCCAATATATCACAAAACCTTCCATACAATATGTAAGATTGTATCATAATAAATCAAATTCAAACAATCATTAAATACAACAAAGGATTTTGACATAGATGAAATCAATTCAATAACTATTTGAGATAAATATCTCTATCTACTTTGAAATAATTTAAAAAGTTTCATAATTATAAAATAAAACATTTATTTGGAAAATATTCATATAATATTGTGAGGGAAGATTTGAAGGTGTTATAATAGCATAAAATAGCCTCACCCACCATATAAGTTAAAAAAAACATTCCTTCCATAATTTCTCGAAAAGGTCATAAAGCGCCTTGTTCAGAAAACGATGAAAATATTCCTTTCAAAACAAATTATAAAAATTAAAAAATGGGCATAACTGAATTTAACCCATAGGCTAGGAAATATTAAAAATGTTTTTAAATAAATTTTTAGGAAACAAGGATGTGGATGGTAAGGAATTCCCAGTAGGAACTTATGTATAAACAACCTCATATAATAAAGAGATTGTAAAATTAACCCTTACCTTGTAATTTCCTTTAGTCTAGGGTACATTTAACCTCTTTTATGACGACCATAGTACATTATTAAATTATACCGGAACCATATTAATATTTATGATATCATATATGATTCATTTATTACTCTATACTAAAAATTTAATAATAATTTCCATGTTAAAGTATAATTTTGGGTAATAATCGCTTTCTTTATCATACCTATTTTAACTTGGTATTCTTGATAGTATCACATAGATAATGATTTATAATTTTCCATAATATAAAACATGATTTATATATAATATATATTTAGAATATAAATATGTATAATTGATAAATATTTTAAATTTAAACACAGATCTTGGAGACGGTAGTCCGTACGTACGCATGGACGTTGTTTTTGTTTTCATATCATATAGTATGGAATTATATAGTTGATATATATTTATCTAAAAATATATATATTATTCTAGTAGAAATATTATTTGATAAACCTCATAATTAATCAATATATATTTATTTATTTATTTATAAAAATTGTTGAAGGCTGATCGTTGAAGATGAATCTCATCGCGTCGTAGAGATGGTAAGATGTACGTATGCACGCGCGACAATATCATTATATTGATGGAGAAATGATGTTTAATTGGATGTTATATTCTATATAAATAATCATTAACATTTTATATTTATTATTTACATCAATTATACTCATCCAAATAATGAAGTTTTGAGTAACAACTACACCATGACGTAGAGATGGTAAGCCATACGTACGCACATATGGTTACTTTATCATTAATTTGATGGATAGAATAATGAATATGGTTTTAACATATTTATAATAACATAAAAGTATTTATAAATTACTGGAGTTATTCTTTTGGTATGGAAACAACAAAGAAAGATGAAGTGGATGAAGAAATAACTTTGAAAGAGGTGATGAAATAACCACCTGTTCTTCGGGTGCTTCCTCTTGATTTGAACAAACGGGATCCATAGGATGGATTTATGATCAAAGTAAGGACTCTATTATTAATTGACAATAGTTGGGAGGATATTTAAGAAGGGTTTGGCTGATCCAAATGTCTTTGGATGTGTGAATTTTAGAAAAGGGGAAGTACCCTTTTATAAGAGGGGTGAGGGAAACTTTAGGAAGAGCTTGAAATATTATTTTTTTATAAACTCATTTTCAGTTTATAATAGTTTAAAATGGATTTACTTCAAGGAAAAGGTAGGGATGGGTCTAAATAATCTCAAACAATAGGTTTTAGAAATTTTTAGGTCACCATATTGACCTTATCTTTTAGATTTAACCCTTAGTTAAATAGTTTAACTTTTACAATGCCTTCTTGTATTCTTACACTATATGGTTAATAAACGTACTATAAAATTCCAAGAGAACATAAAGAGGTTAATTAATGATATATATAACATTATTTACATCCTTTTTCTGAATCTTAATTTTTTATGAATATTATATCATTTAACAAAATAGTATTTGTTTTAAAAAGCCATTTATGTCATTTTTGACACTATTTAGTATTTGTTTTTTTATGTCATAAAAACTTGATTACGTAAAAAAAATACATTAAATAAATCCAAACATTTCTTATTAACCTATATAATTCTTTTATGGCATGAAAAGTTTCAATTTACCTTTATTTTAATATTTATAATATCTGTTATTTTAATCTTTCATTAATAAGGTAATTAGGACAACATCATCGTGTCATAAATAAATTTAGTTATTTAATATCTGAAAATTATAAATAAAATAACATGATTTAGGAAATATTTTTTATCTTTATAATTAATATTTATATTTGAATTTATCTTATTTAAAACCCAATATTAAATTTTTTTAGTTATTAATCTTTGAATTTATCACAACTAACTCTTCTTTAAAAAATATAATAAATGACCTAATCTAACCAAAGTGATTAAAAAAGGGTCACATTTTGTCCTAAGGTTTATTTTGGTCTATAAACACATATCCAATAGAATTAAGACATGTGTTGGGGTTATTTTATATTACTATAGTATTATTTTTACCTTTAATTACCCTATTTTTTCTTAACCATGGTAAATAAAATTCAAAGGTTACTATTCAAAAAATATTATTTCCATCACATTGAACCACATTTTACTTACTAATGTCAATAGTGTCTTTTTTATATTTGAAATTAAATTCACAGAAGTGGTAAAATTATATTTTATACAAATTTAAAATTGTGCCTAGAAGGTGGGTAAAAGACGTTAAAAAGTTCTATAAAAATTTATATATCTAATATTACTATAAAATGACTCCAATGATTTACATTGAACTAATGTAAGTATCATGTATCTATTTTTTACTTTAAAATAAATTTAAAATAAAAATTATTTAAATAAAAAAGTTGGTTTTTATATACTATGTAGTATTTTTCACTATTCATAAAAAATTAAATGTTTTCAGAAAAATACCAAAAATTCAGCCTAACATAATTTTAATATTATGAATTCAAAAAAAAAGTATATTTTACCAAATTTATTTCTTTTTAGTGTCTCAAATAAATTTTATTATTGTTCACAAATGGACATAAATGTAGTTCTTTTAGGAAAATAGATTTTCTAAATATAAAACTATTTTAACCAAACATAAACATTTCATTATAAATATGATTTAGTTATGTGAAAACATTATAAATAACATTTAAAATTTACATGTTTCTATTCATATTAAAATATCTTATTGATAAATAAATATATCATTTAAATAATTATAATACTAATGTGTTGTTTTGCAGAAACTCAATCTTCTGTACAATGCAAGCCAAGTCAATGTTGTGTGTAATATAAGCTATTAAATTACTTTAAAGAGATAACATGCTATGAAATATTGGGGTGTTACATTCTCCCCTCCTTCAATAAATTTCATCCTCGTAATTTTAAATTGTTTATCGTAAACAAAAGGATGAAAATAGAAAACACCTTTACAGAAAACCCAAATCAGAAATAGGGTTAATAAAATATAGTTTTAATAAGAGGAAAAGGAAAATGAAAAATTCACGACCAAATTATGATTTCGAATAAGTGTACATTGGTGGAAATTAAAGACACATAATTGGAGGAAAAACATAAATATTTATAGGGAGTGAATGAGGTCTTCAATCACAAACAAGTGAACAAAAAATGTAGAATTGAGGGTTTCAAAGCCAGTAATATATAATGATTTAAAGTATCATCGGTTCAACAAAACATAAGGTATTAAGATAATTTTTTAGATACTCTTTTTTAAATAGGATGGATTAATTTACTATCTATATATAAAATCAATAAAATATACTTTATTTCATTACCTATCATAATCATAATCACATTATTTGGTTGTGCTTTTATCTATTTTCACTTCATCCTTTACACTAGGAAATGAATGTTCAAAATGATTTTTTATACCTAAATCACATTTGATAAATCATAAGGTTGAAAATTATTTCATTAATCCTCTCTAAGTTTACTGAAATCCCAAAGGTTAGTTAAGAATTTCCAATAAATTATACTTTAAACTTATATAAAATATCAAGTGCTCAACTTACTCCATTCCATCTTTTAGACTTATCTAAAATACTTGTATCCAAACTCACAGTCTAGAAATCTATATGGGAGGTAAACGAAACGAATATAACTTTTTCCTCATAATAACATCTGAATACATTCATCATGTATTTTCTTAAAACCTTGTAACACCTTGAATTACCATAAATTCTTATTGAATATGCTCATGCTCCCTAATACCTTATAGAATATCGGATATACTCTTTAAATACAAAAATGTTGTAATCTCTAACAATGATGGAATAAAAAAACAATTAATTAGTTCCAAGGTAGTCAAGAATACCCCAATATAATTTATCCAAATCAATCATCTGTTATTCCAAAATCACTACCACAGTATCAGGGCTATATTGAGGTTTATTTTTCCTTTAACCATGTATTTTCCGAAATTTTTAACTTGAAATTACGTCACTTTACTTGTTACCATAAAATCTCAAATAATTAATGAAATAGTATTAATGTACAATCCTTATTTATTTCCATAATTCATATTACCAGTACATGATTGATACAACACTCAAATAACATAACTGATTATTAATAATATAAGAGCACTAATTATGCCTCTTCATCAATGGTAGTAACATAACATCACTATTATCCAATAGAATAATTTGGGGAATTCTCCGATGATTGGTAAATTGACTCTCATAGTGTCCCAACTCCATGCAGATGAATCATTGTACATTTGAAACCTTTTTCTTACCTTTACAATCACGTACTTGGTGTCCCTTTTTTTACACTTACAACAAACTCACATTCCCTTCAAGCATTTAACAAGGTGATTCTTTCCACAATTATCACATGTAGGAAAATACTTCTTTCCCTTCTTCCCTTTATACATATTTTTCTCTACCATCCTCTAGTTCTCTTTATTCTCGTTAAAGCCATAGGACTCAGAGAATTTATTACTTATCTTATCAACAATGATATTATTTCTTCAAATGATGAGAATATATGGGAGATTATTTCACATCTAAATGTTGATTTAAGACCATGAAATATATTATCCTTTTTACTCTTTAGATCATGTGTATTGATTGAGTTCTCATTCTTTCTACTTTTTGCCATTTCTGAATGATGACATACACTAGGTTAGATCATATCATAATTTATAATCCAAAAAATAGAAAAAACATCTACATTAACGGAAAATTTTCACACATTTAGTATTGTAATCATAAAAATAGGTTTTTCACTGACATATTTATTCATAAATCCTTCATAATTGTTTATATTGAAAATGTGAATTATCCTAAGCATACCACCTTAGAGTGTCAAACCAGGTGCGCAGTAAGGCTTATTGTTGTGTACCAGGATACCCTAGGTCAATCCTGAAACTTCTTGTTATATATTTCACTCCTAGGTACATTTGTGCCAGAACCACATCCACATGTAGTATCCAAATAAGGATGTATTTCTTGGAAAACCCACATAATATGTACATTACCAATTCTTTTGGATGTTCTTCTATACTAATCCTCAAGTTCTATCTTTGGTTAATGTTCTTTAATGGGAGTTTTTCTAAATCTAGTTTCCCAGGTTATTTCTAAACTTCCTCTGATACCAGTTGTAATTCCCCAACCCCAGAAGCCTAGAGCGGGTGAATTATTTTAATATATTGGCATGATTACAAGTAATCAATTCCCAAAGGACTAATCAGTTTAGCTTTATTGTAAAATATATTACATACATGAACATTTCTTTACACATTCTAACATAAAACACATCATAAATAATACTTTAAGAACACCATTATTCCCCTAGAATAACCCTACATAATAATCATAACATACTTCTTGTAATCCTGGGAAAATAAAACCAAAGAAAGTGGTGAGATCGTATGCTTAGTAAGGATAACAAATATAGCGGAAATTATCACAAATAAGAATAAACATTTAACCCAATGTATTAGACTAAAACCCAAGCCTTTTCAACATAAAATTCATAATAATATGGGAAATATAAATCAAATAATGCAATTTACTTGTTCACATGGATATTATACTAGTAGAATAATCACATGTAATATCAATAGATAATTTTACAACGATGGAATTCATAATGTTGGACATCGTAACCACATTGTCATGGCCTCATACCAAGACTACCAATAAAATATTTGCCAAGGTCTTGTGCCAAGACACTAATTTATCTCATGAGAAAATATTGATAAATCGAGGGATATAGAAGGCCCTACCTATCACCTACTACATCCAATGCATTCCTCATATGAATTGGTTGAAACATAACATAAACATTCGTATTAAAACTAGCATACAAAATGTTTATATTTTAACCATAAACCCTGAATGGTATAAAAATAGCACATCCATAGTCAAACATATCACAAAACATTCAATAAAATATGGGGGATTGTATCATAATAAATCAACTTCAAATAATTGTAAAATCTAATGAAGGATGTCGACATAGATGAAATCAAACCAAAAAATACTTGAGAGAAATATCTCTTTCTTATTTGAAATCGTTAAAAAGTTTCATAATTATAAAAGAAAACATTTATTTTCAAAATATTCATATAATATTATTAGGGAATATTTCAATGTTTTATAATGGAGGAAAATATCTGCACCCAAATTATAAGTTAAAAAAACATTCTTTCCTTAATTTGTCAAAAAGGTCATAAAGGACCTTGTTTGGAAAATGACAGAAAGATTCGTTCCAAAACATTTTATAAAAAGTCAAAAAAGGGTATAAATTAATTTAACCCATAATCTAGGAAATAAAAAAATGTTTTTAAATACATTTTTAAGAAACATGGATGTGGATGATAAAAAAGTCTCAATATACTCCTACGTATAAACAACCTCGGATAATAAAAAGATAGTAAAATTAACCCTTACCTTGTACATTCCTTTAGTCGAGGGTACGTTTAACCTATTGTATAATGAAAGATAGTTTGTTATTAAATTATACCAGAACCATATTAATATTTATTATATCATATATGATTCAATTATTACTTTATACCACACATTTAATAATAATTTCCATGTTAAAGTAACATTTCGGGTAATAATCGCTTTTTTATCGTAAGTGTTTTGACTTGTTATTCTTGATCATATCACATAGATAATGATTTAAATACTTCATGAATATAAAAAAAGATTTATATATCATATATATTATGAATATAAATATGTATAATAGATATATATATGAAATGGAAACACCATTCGTGGAGACAGTAGTCCGTACGTACGCATGAATGTTGTTTCCATTTTCTTATTGTATAGTATGGAAGTATGTAAAAGTAATATATTTATCTACATAAAAATATATTATTCTAGTATAAATATTATTTATTATATCTCATAATTAATCAATATATATATGATTATAAAAATTTAGAAGGGTGATCGTGGAAGATGAATCTCATCACTTCGTGGAGACGGTAAGTTATACGTATGCACGAGCGACAATTTCATTCTATTGATGGTGAAGTAGTGTTTAATTGGATGTTATATTATACATACATATTAATTAACATGTTATATTTATTATTTTTATCAATTATACTCATTATTATACCCATCCAAATAATGAAGTGTTGAGTAACAAACTACACCACGACGTGGAGACGGTAAGCCGTTCGTACACACGTATTGTGACTTTGTCATTCATAGGATGGATATAATAATTAATATGGTTGTAACATATTTATAATAACATCTAAATATTTATAAGGTAAAAGGGTTTTTATTTTGTTATGGAAACAACAGAGAAAGATGAAGTGGAAGAAGAAAATAACATTGAAAGATGTGATGAAATAATTACATCCTCTTCGGGTCCTTCCATTTGATTTGAATGAAAGGGATCCTTATGTTGGATTTATGGCCAAATTAAGGATTCTATGATAAATCAAGGATAGTTTGGAGAATATTTGAGATTTTTTTGGCTGAGACAAATGGATTTGGAGGAGTGAATTTTAGAGAAGGGGGTGTTTCCTTTTATAAGAGGTGTGAGGGGAACGTTAGGAAGAGCTTGAAATATTATTTTATTATAAAATAATTTTTGGTTTATAATAGATACAAATGGATTTATTTCCATGAATAGGTGGGTATGGGTCGTAATAATCTAAATTAATAGGTTCTAGATAAGTTTAGGTCACCGTATTAATCTTATCTTTTAGTTTTAACCCATAGTTAAATAGTTTAACTCTTACCATGTATTCTTGTATTATTACACTATATGGTTAATAAACATACTATATGGTTAATAAACTTGCTATAAAATGACATGAGAACCTCAATTGGCTACTTAATGACTTGTATAAAATTATTTAAGTATTTTTTACTAATATTAGATTTTTAGGAATATTATATCATTTAATAAAATTGTACTTGTTTTAAAAACTCATTTATGTCAATTTTGGAAATATTTAGTATTTGTTTTTGTTTAAAGTCATAAAAACTTTTTACTTAGGAAAGAATACATCAAATCGACCCTAACATGTAATATTCACCTATAAAATTCGTATATGGCATCAAAAGTTTCAATTTACCTTTATTTTAATATTTATAATATCAATTATTTTAATCTTTCATTGATAATGTAATTTCTACATCATCATTATGTCAAAAATTTATTTAATTATTTAATGTATAAAAATTAGAAATAAAATACCGTGATATAGGAAATATTTTTATCTTTATAATGAATATTTATAGAATAATTTATCTTATGTATAATCCCATTCTAAAAATGTTTTAGTTATTAAACATTACATTTAACACATTTAACTCTTCTTTAAAAAAATATAATAAATGTCATAATCTTACCCAAGTGAATAAAAAATGATCACATTTTTTTCCTAAGGATTATTTTTGTCGAAAAACACTTATCCAATAGAATTTAAACATGTGTTGGGGTAATTTTATATTAGGTAATATTATTTTTACCTTTAATTACCCTATTTACCTTTATTTGTGGTAAATAAAACTCAAAAGTTACTATTCACAAAAAAATTCATCTTGTTGAACCACATTTTAATTAATGATGTCAATCGTGTCTCTTGGATTTTTGAAATTTAATTCCTATAAGCGGTAAAATTAAAGTTTATTCAAATTTGCAAATGTGCCTAGATGGTGGGTAAAAGTCATTAAAAAGTTCAATAAAAATTTATATATCTAATCTTATTATAAATCGACTTCAATGAATTATATTGGACTAATATAGGTATTATTTATATATTTTTACTTTAAAATAAATTTAAATAAAAAATAATTATTCAAATAAAAAAGTCGGTTTTTATGTACTATGCAGTATTTTTCACTATTCATCAAAAATTAAATGTTTTCAGAAAAATAACAAAAATTTATCCTAAGATAATTTTGATATAATTAATTATAAAATGATGACTATTTTAAAAAATTAAATTATTATAATAATCTAAAATTAATTTTATAATTGTTCACAAAAAGGAAATAAAAGTAGTTCTTTTAAGAAAATAGCTTTTCAAAATGTATAACTATTTTAACAGAACATATACATTTCATTTTAAATATGGTTTGTTTATGTAAAAAATTTATAAATAAACTTTAATATTTACATGTTACTATTAAAATTACAATATTTAATTGATAATTAAATATATCGCTTATATAATTATAATACAAATGTTTTGTTTTGCAAAAACTCAATCTTGCGTATAATGCAAGCCATGTCGGCATTGCGTGTAATATAAGCTATTAAATTACATTAAAAAGATAAATTAATAAGAATTCTTTTGGTGTTAGACATCTCATCATCCATCCCATTGATACCCCTAATAGCCTCAATTATATAATTGTAGAAACTATAATATTTTCACATAAGCTCATTTCTAGATCATCAAATTTATTATGAAGAACATACAAATTCACCTCTTCAACTTTATTTTCACCATCATAATTGCTAGAAAGTTTTCCAGAAAAACAATTTTTTGATGTTCATATCATCACCTTCAGGTTGATTTTATTTTACAGTGCCTCAAATAAATAATTATTGGCCATGGTATTAAAATTATACATTTATTTTTTCACTTCTATAATTGAAAATTATATAAAATTGATTAAGTGTATACCCTGAACTATTTTCACAAAGACATTAAGACCTAGTTACTACAAGTGGTATCTCATCTTATTATTACAAATGTGATAATTAGAGCCATAAAATAGTTTTTATTTCTTTATATTCACAAAAGTCTCTATGAAAAATAATTTCAATTGATAGATTCCACAAGACTTTACTTGTGAATTTTATACCACTTATTTAAACTTTATGTCTAGATATACTCCCAAAGTGTGTATGTGGGGGGGGGATTAAAGTTTTGTAAAATTTATTAATGTGTTAAACTTGAAAAAATCTTGTCTTTAGTTTTTAAAATATACATTTTACCCATTAAAGCAATCGAACAACCACCAAACCAAATATCATAAATGAAAATTTAACATGAATTGTGATTTTAATTAGTTCACATTCAATATGATATATCCATGGAGAATATATGAATAGTGTATATATATTTCTAATAATCACTACTTTACTTTTTAGTGATTATAATATTCAGGAAAAAATCACTACTCAACCAATCTCAATGATACATTTCCCTCTTCAACTCACTACTTTCTGAGAGGGATAAAATGAATAGAATATTGACATGTAGGGATTTCATACAAATATAACTAATAATATAATTGAATAACAAAATAAAGGGTATCCTCCATGATTATCTATACTTTTCTTCCTATATTCATTAATTTTAAAAGAAATAAACGTTTTCCCAAACCTAATCTTCAACTATATTAAATATGAAAACTCTATTTTAATTTCTAGATTTTTTATGATATTATTACTATTATTTTATGTTATATCCCCCTCCAGATATTTTGTATATACTCTTCTATATTTCTCATTTATCAAAACTCTTATATTTTAATAAAATTTATTATTTAAATATAAATTAAAGAACATAACCAGTACAAAATTCATGTACTTTAAATTAATCCTTTGGATCCTCCCTGAGTAAATATCTTCCATCGAGCTTCATTAAGATAGCTAGTGTTCACCCTAAATCCACTAAATCCTTTTTCTAGTCACAGGTATTCAATATTTATTAATATATATATATATATATATATATCATGACATAACCACCAAAATTGTGGTGTATTGGTTGGATTCTTAATCAGTTTCCATCAAAATATTGAGAGGTTTCTACATGATGATCCACTTCGTGGTGTGATGTTCAATTTTTCAAAAATATAAATGAGCTAAATTTTCATAGCCTTTCCATTTAGGAATGATTTACTCTTAGAAATCATTGGTTTAATTTTATAAAATTTCTTTTCAACATGTTCTACTACTCCATGGTGCATTGGATCTTCTATATACCAACAACAACACACCAAATATCTATGTACAAGTAATGCGGTGTGATCTACTTCTCAATAAAATCCTCAATTCCCCATTTTTTTAATCTTCTATATCATCCCTTGTATAATTATGGTACCTTATGTGTAATGTAAATCAAGAAGTAACTCTTATGTATCTTCAGTTTACTCTTACATATGACCTATTGTGGCATGATCTGTTCCTTTAAAACATATCCAAATGATCTTGAACTCTAGATTATTATTACACATAATACATATTATTCTTATGTAGATTCATTTTACGTCTGGTTAAGACCTATAAAAACACTATCTCTTACTTCATGGAACATACAATAACCAAAAACATCAAATTTTAAAAACTCAAACCATGAATTCCATGTTACTCCAATTGAAAAAAAATCAAATACTACAACTTTTGGTTGCAATAATTGTTGAAATGGCCTATTTCTTCAAAGGGTGACAATACGTAAAATGTGGATTTATTATTCAATTATATTTTTTGGTAATGTTTTATCATGTTGGTTAGTATACCTCCCTTTGAAACTTATTTTAATTAATCAGGGTAGAGTTGTGGGAAATAAAGAGATATTTTTTGTGTTACTTATGAATTTTCATTCTCTTGTTAGATCTAGATATGTTTTTATCTAGTATTAGGATCTTCTACCTAAAGAGGCTAGTGGAGTGTAATTTTGGAGTTTATTTTTCTAGGAATGAAACATAGGATGGTAGTTGGATTCATATGATAACATATACTATTGTATCATTATTTTTTAAGGTGGTTCCACATGATATATATTATATATTGTTGGATAAAGTAAGGTATTTTTGATATATTATTTAATTAATTAATTAATTAATGTTTATCATGAAATTAATGGTTATAGTTAATATATGATGTTATTGATTTTGAAATGCATTACTTATAGTCATTTCTTCTATATTTGTTTATTTCATATTATTTTTATACTATGACTTCCCACTATCATATTTAAAACCTTTTCAAATGGTGAAAATTCAAAAAATATTTATTTCCAAACTATAATTTTAATAAATTAATGGTTTTTTACTCATAAATGATTGAAATCATTCCTCCTTTTCTTTATAAGTTATTTTATCTTCAAATATATTTTCAATGAAGTAGAATAAGGTATTTTTGTTTTTCCATAAAAATTACATTTCCTGGAAATGATTAAGGACTATATAAGTGTGAATTATTTTAAAATAATGTATATATAAAAGAAAATGTATCTATTACTATGTTTATAATTGTATTTTAGGTTTTTATTATAAAATTAATGTTATATATTCTCAGTGAAATCCTATAGAGAATTAAATCACACCTTACATAAACACCACCATGTATATGTAGTATTCATGTCTTGATATAGATTTATATGTTATGGTTTATATTCTAATCATTATACTTCAATATTCCAATAACATGTAGAAATTGTGACGTGTTTATGACCTTGAGTCACACAGATATCTTGGATGGTATTGTGGGATTCTAACATCTATCGACCTTACTAAACTTTATTTCTATTTTGGTTTCTTAGTATTTGATGATAAATATTATATAATGTAATTTTATTTGGTAATTCCTTTGTAAAAAGTTTCATTTTTATCATATTATGGCTCATTTTGTATGGATTTAGTTTGAAATGGGTTTAATTAGTTAAGAAAATTTATTCAATATATTATAAACTTATACCATAATATTAGTAAGGACCTACTATTTTTATGGAATTTAGAGGGTAAAATCAATCCCTAGGTGTGTTCATAATACCATTGGATCTTTTCACCATCCCACAGTTATAAAAAACATAATTTGGGCATTGTGGTGGGCCATCTTAGGTAATGTATCACGTTGAATTATGTTGGTTCGTTGTATCAATAACCAAAAAAATAGTCAATATTAGATGAAAGATACATATCCATATGGAAAAACAAACTCCTTAAATGAAATCTGACCAAAAAACATCATTTTAATCTATTATAATAGATCATAAGATCAATTGTCAATGAATAAGGAAATATTTAATTTTCTTGATCATGATAAACAATGTCTGTACACATACCAACATGTGTAAGAAATAGTCAGTAACACTAAACCTAATAGTATTTATATGCATCACTCCAATGAATTTCTATATATGATCTATTACAAACCAGGTAACTAATAATATTTGATGGAAATTAAAAAATTTCAATTTAGAATTCATAACATTATTCAATTAGGTTTTCTAAATCAAAATAATTCTTACCAAACATAACCAAAACTAAATATTTTACCAAATAAACAATAATTATATAAATTAATGAATCTCGAGAAATATACAAAATTAATCAATAATGTTACAAATTATAAACCAAACCAACTATGATTATGGTGCACATGTCATAAATCTTCACCCAACTAGATGAATCTTCATGGGTTCTTCACCCTAACCGTGGCTATTTCCATAAAAACTCACTTGGTTATTTCCAGACACAAGGTTTCATATACTCATTCCATTAAACCGTTTTTCAAAAAAAAAATTCCTTCTACAATGATTTATTAAAGTACCATTATCATCATATGTTAAATTAAAATCTAATTTAAGATAAAAAACAATATTTTCAGAAATCAAAAACCATGAATATGAAAATCCAAAACATGAAAGTTTCATTATAATTTTTTATTTTAAATTTTATCATGAATCCAAATAAACCACAATTTGATCAAATTAATTCAATAAAAATATTTGATTGTAACCTTCTTTAAACTAATCCATTTAAATGGAAATAAATCAAAATCCATATAATCATAACCCTTTGGTGAATGAATATGAGCTATATACCTTAGATACATTCCTTAGAATTATCCATATGAACCTAATCTTATGACCTTAACGAGGAAAACCATCTAGACCTATATTCTAATTTCTATATAAGTCACAGTTCTTAAACCCAAAAAACTAGTCATCTAATTTAAGAGAGGTTGGTATGAATCATGTACCATTTAAAGATGCCCAGTTATTTGTAAAAATACTCATGTAACTTAAGGATTCCGAGTACATGACCTCTGGTGAGTGGAATGAACCTCATTCCATTTGATATGATCTTGTGTAACTCACTACCTCATAGTTTTATAATAAAAGGGTGTGAGGGTAATATACATATAAAGTAGTGATATTCATTCCATTTATAATGACCCCTAACAAAATATTATAAATCACTTTCTATGTCCTTTTAGATAGAAAATATTTAAAATGATTTTTTTTAAGTTATATGGATAAATTTTCAATTAATATAGCCTTATTATTAAAAAAATACATTACTTAAGAACAATACTTGATAATAAATCAATAATCCATATAAATTGTTATCATTTAATAACCTCGTACAAAGATCCACCACCACTTATAAAGAAGTTGAGAGAGATTTATAATAGTTTAATTTTACATTACTCTCTCATTTTTATAATCTATATTCCTATATTTTTAACAAAAATCCTATATGCATAACTATATATAATTAAAGAGTCAATCCACCATCAGTTTCATTCTTTTAAAAGCTCTATCTACCCACAAAAAACATCATGTTAAATAACTTATTATCATTCATATCATTTCCTTCATAATAAGACCACGGGGGTAACCTATTAATCAAGTCTCATAATTTAATCAATTCGACTAGAATTAAATTTTGGTCAAATTTTCTCTTAATTATAATCCTAGAATTGATCATCAGTAATACCCATGTCATAAATGTATTTATAATCCCCCAATAATTTATATAACCTCAACCATAAAAAATCATTACATCATAATTAATTCTATATGTCACATGGATGATACTGATGAAACATTACCAAATTTGTTCCTCTAACATCTCTCATATCAAAAGAATATCCACCACTAATCACATATAAGAAAATATAACTTAATTAAACAATTAAACCCTTGTAATTAAAATTTATTTTGTCTCTTATAATGTACTTACATAAATAAAATGAGATTTATCTATACTTTAATTAATTAGAGTTTAAAATAATAGTTGTTACTATCCATGTCACCTTGAATATAATTTGAGTTATACTTATAAAATATGAAGCTTTATCCCTTATGATTGTCTCCTTAGCTCATGGTTGGATCTAAAACAAAATTTGATATTGAATGGGGTCCTAAAATTGTTTTTTTGGTGATTTGATTTTATAGTGAACACCTTTGGAGGTAGATATTCGTTGAGGATGGCTGAGTGATTTCCAACATTCTCAAAAGTTATGTAAAAATGAATTTGAACATAAATTAATGAATCTATTATTATTATTTTTATATGATACATAAATTTTAAACTGCTAAACTCATGGGGGTTTTAGGTTTTTTCTATTTTTAAAAGAAATGTTTGATTTCTATTAAACCCGTCTCTGGAATGAGATACAATATTTATGATGAATTGTAAAGTTTTAGAATAATTTTGTTTTGAAATATTTGATGGAAAATATAATGCACTGAGTATTAATGGGTTATAGTTATCCATTATAGATATACAATACCACATCAATGAGAATGAATTCCACATTATTATACTTAATTTTTTAAAACTCTCATTTATTTGAGCTTAATTTTCTGTGACTATAGACTAAATGAAAATTATTTTGACAGAAATATTTGAATTAATAATTTATTTATTTATTTATTTATTATATATATATATATGTTTTATATTATGAATGTTGATATTATTTAATTTAATGTATTTTAATTACTTCTTACAATTATTATACACTATATTTAAGGAGTTACATGTTGGGTAGAACATAAGATTTAATTCCATTTAGTTAATTAATAATAAACAAAATAAATATTGATTGTTATTTATACATATTATGTGTTAGTATTATATTAATATTAATATCACCCTTGTGTATTATTATATTAATATTTAGTCTTGAATTAGGCTCTATAAAATTATGTACTTTTCATCTTTCCTAAAAGTGATTGGCTTGCTAGTAATCACACCATAATTATTCTCATGTTAGTTTTTTAGTTTCATATGATTCTAAACCTTTTCATGAAAGGATTTCATGCACATTTTATATGATATTTATTTTCATATGTATGGATATAATTGATAGGATCACTTAGGGATGACCACACTGAGCGAGTGGTGAATTAATGTGAGATTAATTCTTATTAATTTAATATTTTTATCCAATTTAATACCACTATCACTTATTAAGTGAATGGTTCTCCTTTCTTATACACCTATTTATAGTAAACATGAAAATAAAAAAATAAATCCCAAGGAACACTGGGAGTTTTTTTATGTGTTTCACATTTATTGTGGATTAATACACCCCCATTATATGGTGGATATAGACAACTCATACACTACCTTCCATTTAAAATCAAGAAAACCATGAGCAAGGTTATAAACTTGTACTCATTTTTTATATAACTAAATAGGTACAATGCAAGCATTAAATTTGAAAAAAAATTATAGAATTTTTTTTCTATCCCTTTTGAAGTGATCAGTAGTGTAATAAAATTATTTTTTAATAGACAATAATAATTCTAACATGATTCCTTGACATTTCACAATCACAAGGGCTACCTTGAATAAAAGAATCTGTATGATATCTCTCGATGTAAATAATATGAAATATAATCATTGTGTAAATTTCTATTTATTTATACATAAGGCCAAAAAATAGGATTGTATCAATTCTATAATATTATTATCGGTGACAAAAATATTTTATCAAACAAATCACACTATAGTTTCTATATAATTTTTATAAAATATATCATTTTCACATTCTCAGTGGAACTTGTTTTAGAAAAATTCAATATGAAATAAATATTTCATATTATTTGGAGTTCTCAAAAATTAAATGCATGTTCTCAAGATATTCTATGTTCTTCCTTGTGAAATGTATCGATCCTATTTTTAATTTATGCACATATAATGTATGGGCTTATTAATGTTCTATTTTAATAATTTTATTCATGAAACTATGCATATATTCCCCTAGTTTTTTTACTCCAAAAAATTTCTTGTTTGTGAGACTCCATTTCGCTTCACATAATAGATTACATGGTATCTTTGTGACAGAAAATAATTCTTGGAGGGCATCATGGAACATTGATATAATTATTTCTTGTAATAGTGTATATACACAAAAGTAATATTTTCTTCTTTACATAAATCCGAAGTGTTATTTGAATAAGTTAGGGTACACAAAAACACTATCCATTGTGTAAAAGTGTGAGTATAAAATTTTTCTTCAAAAAATTGTTGGGTATAGATATCTAATTCACACAATAGTCTTTATAACCTCTTCTTCACATAGACGAGTGTCTCGCAGAACCTGATTCCCAATTCGAATAACCAAGGAGGCTCGTAGATTCTTTCTATGTTCATGTGGATGAAGGAAGGAACCTATTTTTCTTCAAAAGAACAACATCTATCGAAATTATAAATTGAAGAAGTATCACTGAGACTCTGGTTCTTTATATATATCATAAAGGTTCACCTCCTCTACCTCATGTATCCACCAACAAAAATTCCATATAAAATATATAATGTCAATCCATATTTTTAATTTACAAACATATTTACATTTTAAAAATTAAAATTCCATGAAATGTGGCATCCTCACATAAGAAGATTATTTTACCTTCATGTGTTCAAGACCATGTGCATATAATGATTATTTCATAAAACTCCGTAACACAATCTCATCCATGATGTCATATACTCAAATTTCCTTCTATAACTTCATTATTCATTCGACGAAAAATTATTTTTCATATTATCTCATAAATTCAAGATGGAGACTACAAGTAAGAGATTCTTCATTTCATTCTTGATGACACATACATGATGTTATGATTTTCTCTTGGTGGTCAATAGCTTGATGAGAGTTCACTTATACCTAAAGAAATTATGATCAAAAGCCCTTAATAACCCATGGATGAAGATGATGTCTTGGAGGCTGGAGTACCATTGTATCATCCATGATCAGATGTTATATGTTATATATATATAATTTTAAATAGATGTACTATTTAGTGCTTCCTATATCCCACATAATATTTTTTCATGATTGATAATTAGTATATTAATAATCCTATTTCATCAAAACTTCAAGCCATTATTAAGGTCGGTACCCAGAACACCTTTTAAACATGACCAACCCCAGGTCATGCCACACTTACACAGTCCACCCTTGAACCCTTTTCTCACCCTGTGAACACCATGTGGTCTATATGTTCCCAAAAAGAATCATGTTATATTTATGTGCACTATACATCCCACTCTATGCTACATGCAGCTGGCCAAGTTGATCCTCTCCTACATGTTTTACACTGAGGTCCCACATGTGTGGTTGAGGTGGTTTTTGGATGGCCAGTGGTAGAATCATTTTTTGATAAACTCACTGTAGTTATTAATTTATAAGTATTTAATTACAAATCCAACAAAAATTCTTTATTATTATTCAAAATGTTCTTGGAAAATAAATTTACATTTTTTATAAATTTTTACTTAAAAGTCTAAAAAATATTTATGCAGTAATAGAGATGGTCCATGCCTTTATCTAAACATCTCTTCATGAAAGTTTATATTTTCATTATATTATCCTCTTAAAAAAATTTATAGATAATGTTCACTCTCCAAGTTCAATCTAATCTTTTCATTTAACTTTACAAATAGTTCAATAATTATCACAATTTAAATTCACTACATCTAAAGATATATCATGTGACCTTTTAACTTCCATATATGGATCTAGTTTAAGGATTTCAACTACTTCATCTTGACGTCAATATTCTAAAAACATGCAGTAGAACACTAATTAATTTCCAATCCATTCTTATGTACTCTGATTCATATCATCATTAAGTGATCATCACTTTCTAACATAATGAAAAAAATACATTAAAAATGAAATAAAGGATAATCAATCCCCCTTTGTATTTTTTATCAATACCAATGTAGAAAATAGGATGTAAATATGTATTCTCTAATTATTACCCTTTTTTATTTTATTTTTTCCAAATTATTAATAAGAAATGAAAAATACCCAAGAGATGAGGATATAATTTTTTCTTAAGAATTGTGACATTAATTATTCCACTCTAAATGTACTTGTGATAACCTAGGGTAGAAAAATAAGTGGGTCTAATTAATACATAAATGCTATGAATTATCAATTTATAATATTATTCCAACAGATATCATACAAATATTTTTCTTTCCTTAGAGGTTGATTAACTATTTCTAGACTGATAATAATTAATTTATACCAATTGAAACAATGTTAGTGGAAATTTTCTAATACCAATTATTAAAAAAATTATCAAAAGACATTCTTCCTGAGATTACTACACTCATATAAACTCATAGATTAAAAAAATTCAATTATAATAGGAATTTAATTATCATGAAATCATTCCTAGAACTTCTTCATGATTCTTTTGTTCACATCAATGATTCATTTAAATTCCCCCTTAAAATCAGACCTCATTTCATTTTTATAAATACATGTAGGAGTGTATTCTACCATTCCTCATCAATTATTTATTAAACAATTAGATTCCATAGATATTATTTTTGAGAATATATAGATTTTGGATCTTCCTTGGATACCCCCTTAAGGGATGATATCTAGTTTCACTTCATCAAGATAGATATTATCATTTGTTTTTATTCTGAATGATAATTGATGTGAATACTATTTTTTGTGATCACATCCATGATGGAGATTTCAATTTTTTTTATCAAATACAATGTCTTGATCATATTCATCATGGTTATTATTCAACTATTGTAAAAACGAATATAAAAGATAATAATGAATAGATCAAACGAGTATAGTGTCTCCCATTAATCATAGAATGAATATTATAAATATTAGATATAGAAAAAAAAAATACGTCATCAGTTGTACACCTAAATATGTGAATCAAGTTTAATTACCTAAAAGTAATGAACAAATAAAAAGTGGATGGTAATTAGTTGGTTCTTCTTTTCTTATTAGTGTGAGTAATAAGGATTAGAGTTTTTTCCCATCCATGTGAGTCCATTTTTTCATACATGTGAGGGGTAACTCTTCATGTTGACTTTTTATAACATTCCTGGATGTTTTGGATAGCATGGTATCTTCACTTTTGTTCATGAAAACTCTGTGTTGAATTATAATTTTTGAACTGGACATAAAGGAACATTCATCAATCAGTGATTTTTAATTATTTTTCAACATCTCTTTTTGACATGGAATTATGAACAAGAAATTATATGAGATGTGTCTAATATTATTTCAACTTCCACACAACACTTCTGAAATTTTTTAGTCATCATTATTGAAAATATATCATGAAATTTTATTTCTTCATGAAAAATGTATTTTTACTTTATAATATAATTTCATATGTGCTTCTTCTTATTATATTTTTATTTGAAAATTATTTATACTAGTATATCATTTGGAATATGTACAACATGCTTGATGGTTCCACATGGACTTTCAGGCATTACCATTGCAACCTCAGTCCTTTTATTTTATTCTTGGACTAGTAATACCTTTTTTCCAATGATTAATTCCATTCATTAGGATATCCATGGATTAATAATAGTGATCCATGGTCTGAAATCTCTTTCCTCAAAATAAGAAGATTCATCTATTTGGTTTAGCACTTTATTTTTTCTTCTTGGGTTTTTTAGAATCATTCATCTTCTAATTTTCAACCAATTTGGTCTTATCACCAGTCTTGATCTTACATGGTATTTTACTTGATGTAGTTTTAGCAGTATTATACAATGATTTATACTTTCATACCTCTTTAGTTAGACCACCTTCATACAAAATACCATATAGGTTCCTCAATGTTTCAAATCTGTTTATAACATGAATGTTATTTACATTTATCTATGATTTTTTTTCCTTCACTGATTTATCCCTTGATGTAGGTGTCATTTAACTTTCAAATATTATCATATTATACCAATGATCAGATGAACTGTACCCAAATATTTTATATTACCAATAATATCCAACCAAATTTGATCTCTTTTTTTGGAATAATCATTTGTTTATAGTAACATTGTTGTAATTTATAATTCATAATACTTTTCTAATGAGATTATTTTAAAGAATGATTATTTCCAATCTTGTCTTTCTTCACTACTATTGTAGTGGTATGCACTTCATCATCCATAATCTTCCACTTTTTTATAGGTTTTTATTTTGAACCTTTATTTTTTAAAAATCCAATAATCTCACAAATAAAATTACTTGAAGTGGATGGAACCATATATTTAGTGACAATATGATATTGAACATTTAATGATTTAAACTTGTTATTCACATGAATTATTGGTATTTTATGATAATAAAACCCCTTATAAGTTTTTGTGGAAGCATATATTTTTAGTAAAATCTATTCTTTCAACTTATTTTGAAGACTTATCTTGAAGATTTTAAATATTTTCTATTTTGACTCTATGTGTTAGAATTTTCACATCTAGGATGAATTTATCCTCCTCCAAACATTTTATTTTGTCTTCAAATTATTTCTTGATATTTATTACTTATTCATAATGTGTTTTTGGTTTCTACTATAATAATATGTAAATCTCCTTGATCTTATTTACTTTGACCAAAATTTGACTAATCGTGACATATATAATTGTTTCTATTTTTATTCAAATTCATGGTAATAATTCTAAATTTATTAATGGAATCCTCTTTCTTTTAAATTGTATGTATTCATTGATCTTAAGAAACAGAAAATATTACTTCAAGTTGAACAGGAACAACTTATTTGGCTTTAATATTTTTGGATATATTATTATTGGATTGTATTATATCTTCATAAGATTTCTCCATGTTATCTCTTCATCAATCTCCTAAAATCTTACACTTTTGGAATTACATTTTTTAGTTAGATAAACACTTGTGATCAACCTTTTTGATAATACACTCTCTATATTCCCATAATATTCTTCTATATGTGTGATCTCTTCTTTAAAGGTGTTCCTCTAAACTATATAATCCTTATTGTATGAGGAATGATCTTAACCACATGTGATTTGTTTTTTTTTTGTAAAATATATGATAAAAATATCTAATACAACTTTATCAACATCTAAGGTAAAAAAATCACATCTCCTTGGTAGTATAATAAACTAAAAGATGTTTGACTCCCCGACATGATATATCATGCTTAAAAATATGTCATTGGGACATTGTTTCATCACCCACTTCACACAAGGGGGATATATTTCTTCATATTTATCAATTATTTCTTTTGGGTGTTTTATAAGGTTTTACCTGAGATAATATTTACATATAAATTATATTCAACTCCTATAATTTTATACTCTATTATTAATTGAAAAGAGAAAAACAAATTCAATAAGATTTAAATCAGAGAGTAAAATTGGAGGAGTGTCCTTCTCTTTGATACAAATTTATAGGATTACTTTGGGATAACCATACTGAGAGGGGTAGAATCCCGGGGTGATGAATTTTTATCAATTTAAAACTTTTTCCCACTTTATAACAGTCACATATTTAGTAGATGTTTTTATTTCCTTCTTCACATGTAGGTAGAAAGCATGCATATAAAACAATAATGTACAAGGAACACCCAGATTTGTTAATGAGATTTACCCCAAATGCGTATGATTACATACTCGATTTATTGGGGTTATTATCAAACTCTCACACATATTTCCTTTTATTTTCATGAAAAGCATGATCAAGTGTATGCACCTATACTCAATTTGTTTTGGCACTGACTAAGTACAATGCATGCTTTAATATTGTCTTTTTTTACACGATGTTGGCCTATTCCATATAAAGTGATAAATAGTGTAGTAAAAGTCTTATTTAACATAAAATAATAATTTTTACCATCTTCAAAAAAATTTATCAATCAAGAGGGATGCCTTAAATATAACAATCAAAGGGATATATCTCAACATAACAATATCCAACAGTGTAGTAGTGTCAATTCATATTTTTTGATAAAAAAGGATAATAAATATTATTGTATCTGTTCTTATAAGTTATTGTTGACTGAAAAAAGAAATTTTTTTAAAATTAAAATTACTATTTTGGGAAATGTAGGATCCCCTATAAAATTTAGTGAAAATTAGAACATCAGACTACATAAGAAATAGAAGACCATTCTAGAATAAATTAAGAGTATTTGTGTCATTCACCTTATATAAGATCTATTAAATTGTGGATACCTTATGGTGGGGTAATCCTTGATGACATCCTTTAAATTATTAGACATCTTACCCCAAATTTGAATATATTCTTCATGGATTATTTTCTCTTCATTGAATCTATGTATTATAATATGATATTGTTTATTGATCCAATATTTTTTCTCTTCATTGAGGTCAACCTAAATATTTCTCTTGAACATTCTATTGTAATCCACTTGACAAGCATTAAAAATTAAAACCCCTCCAGAATATCTTCATTAGAGTGTACAATTAACAATAGGGAATCATCTTTAGGACTTTCAGTTAAGGATCATTCTTGTACCTAATGATAAATTGTCTTGCTGTTATTTTCCAGGTCAACATTACCTATTAGCTCCACATATTTACCCAATTTTTCTTCCCAATTCATTTCATCACCTACTTATTTTATTTTTTGTACTATGTGAGATGGAAACACCTCATCCTCAGACTCATGGACATGACTAGGCTTTTCAAAATCTACTCCACTAGTTATGGACCACTCCTTCATTTGCATTACACCATCGTTTTCCTGGACTAAAACCAACACTTTTATTACTATTCTGATATCCCTTTATTTTATAAGATGTGAATATTCCATCCCATCTATACTATTCATAACCTTGTTAACAAGATAACTCTCTATATCACATCTACCTTATTTTTAATTCTTCACCTATAATATAAATAATTTTAAAGCCTACCTCTCTTGTTTACTCTCAAAAGTGGTTAGAGAACTGTCTTCTATATTGTTGACTTTACAAAAACCATGTAGGGACTCATGGAAATTTGATATAAAACATTATTTATAATTTTTTAAATATAGAAATATGGTATTTCTCCCTTCACACAACCCTTTTTGGTTCTTCGAAAAAGCAATGGTATACATAAACTATAAGGCCCCAGCCTTAAACCTTACTTAATCTTGAGTTATTACAAGATTAAACATTGAGGACAGGTTTAGAGTTTTAGAGAATTAGATCATAAAACTTGAATTACATTCCACATTTAAACAAAGTGTTTACACAAAAGATAATATTCATTTTTTCCCCATCAACGGAAACATATTTAAAAAGAAAGCATGGATTCTTTCTTGACACATCCTTGACACTATCATCACATCATGTACCTTTCCCTTGACCTGTGAAAAGCATTTCAAAAACATGGGATTAGCATAAAAAGCTCAGTAAGGGTTATACAAATATGGAAAGGAAACATGAGTTCATATATACAATAGAATGAAATCATACTTTACCCATAAAACATAGGCATATCAAATAATGAATAAATCATAGAAATCATAAGATATAAAAGGTAACTTGAGGCATTCATAACATTCTTACGTAGGGAGTGACCCTCTTGGTTACGTTTGGAATAACCACCACAGTATATTCCCTAAATCTCTTCGGAGAAACCTTAACGTTTCACTCCTTCACGTTACCCAATGCATTGGAGAGCTATATCGGGCTCACCCGCCCTAAGTTTATCACGGAACCACCCATCTTCATAATAATTCCCAAGACCCTCAACATAATCGTATCACATAAAACATGCATAAAGGAAACATAACATTTCCACCTTTCAATCACAAGATATCAATACAACACATTGATATAAAAACATTATGAAAACCATTTTCAATAACAAAATAAAAGAAAAGTAAAACCTGGTATTTATTTTTCTTTTAAAAAGAATGTATGACTTATAGAGGAAGACTAAACTCAAATAATGGTCATGACGATAGAGAAGGCGTTTTCGCCGCATACGTACGAAAACAACATTCTCTTTTGTCGTTTAATAAACACTTTGTATAAAAAAGATTTCTTTTGAATAAATGTAAAAGTCAAAGGGGTTTATACACCGTATAAAATAAAGTTGTGTATAAAACAAAATATGCCTCAATGAAAGGAGATTGATACGAAGTCCCATACAAAGATGATATCCTTGGATTAAGGATAAATCAGTTACAAAACTATGTGTGACAAACGAATACACGAAATATAAGTTGGTATTGAGTGTAAAACAATCAGGGTACATTCACACATAATCATAGAACGACAAATTCAAGGTGTAAAAGTTTATCCCAAAGAATCGAAATTGGGTTATGAAGTTCCCTTGCAAAAATTAGACAGCCTAACGGCGTCACTTCAAAATTCAGAAAAAGAGTTGATGAGAGATAAAAAGGGTATCTCATTACTTGGACATAAAATTTACATCAATAAGGATATAGAAGAACATATCCCAAAATAATTTAATGTGAATTAAAAGACATAACAAAATAAGTCTTTTAAAAAGAGGAGGGTGAAAGGTTCCCTTACCGACATGGGTATCTTTCGAAACATATGCCCCGTGAAAGAAGGACAATAAAACATTGATGTAAATACTCATAAATGAAATAATATTACACAATGAGTAAAATAATGGTCATTACATACACCAATGAAAGGAAATTGTGGAAAATGTAGCATAAATCTCACGGGAATAAAAGTGAGATGAAAAATCCCATACGAAAACTCAGCAGCCTAACGACGCCACTTAAAACTTCCAAAAATTGATTGATGAGATCAAATAGGGTATCTCATCACATTACAATAAAATGTAGAGCAAGAGGAATATAAAAGAACATCTCCCATCATAACAAAGAGGAGCTTAAAATAAGTGACATAAAGGAGAGTACTTACAAAGAAAGAGAGAGGTTAGATCTCTTACAAAAATTTGGCAGCCTAACGGCGCCACTCAAAACTTCCAAAATGGATTGATGAGAGAGAATAGGGTCTCTCATCACATGAACATAAAAATTAATGTAAGATTAATATAAAATAACATCCCAATAACAAGAAATATGAGCTTTAAAAGGAATGACATAAAAGAGTGTACTTAAAAAGAAAGAGTGGAGTAGGATCCCTTACCTCAAGTCCAACTTGTCTTGTTCATTTCATTATATTCCTGAGTAATAAACATTGGTCAATTAATAATTGCCTAAGTACCTCTTTTAGAGATTATTATTCAGTTCATATCACATATTATAATGTTATGATAATTGTTTAATAATGTTAGTTCATATCAGACGTTTTTGCCGATGTTTGGTACATGAGTCAAAAATGAACTTGTTTGAAAAAAGATTTCCCATGTAGTTATAAGTTAATAATTTCCCGAATAGTATTAAAATATCATATATATCCAGTAAATATTTATTTTATACTATTCCATATCATTTGTAGATAAAAAACGAAAAGCACCGTTCATGGAGACGGTAGGCCGTACGTACGCATGAACGCTACTTTCATTTTTTTTTCATATTAATGGAATTAAAACAAAATAAGAGATATATATATGTTATAATTCTAGAATGATATCCATAATTTATATGTAATATATTACATATATATCCATTATATATAGGTACTTATAATATTACATAACATTTTGAGATAAGAAATGAAATGTACCGTTCATGGAGACGGTAAGCCGTACGTACGCATGAACGCTACTTCCATTTCTATTTCATATTTAATAGAATTAAAACACAATGATACATAATAGTATTTTAATTCCAGTATGGTATCATATATAATATCATTAAATATATCCTTTATATGTACCACATATGGTATTAATGAATCAAATCACTTTGAGGGCGCGGTAGTCTGCACTTCCTTAAATGAAGATATCGCGTTTACCCATAATGGAAACCATAAAGGTACGCCATAAATGAAAAATACAGAATCTTAAGTAAAACATAAACATATTATATATCATATATAAATATAGTGTCATCTTAATTTCCACCTTTGAAGGTGTTAGAAGAATGTTGAACAATCATCGTTTCGGGAGGCAGAAATTCGCCATCCACGGAAACAGTATGTACTTTAACCATTAGATGTATGTGTGTGTAAGTGTAGCTCGAATAATTCTTATAAAAACATCCTAGTATATTGAAGATACTGGAGTTTTTACAAAAAAATGAATAAAAAGAGTTTAGGGGTTGGAGAAGAAAAATAAAACAAAAGGACACAAGTGAAGACATTACCTTAAAATCGGGTAACTCCCTTTGGTTTGAGCTCAAAGGCTTCCTTGGGAAGACTTCTTCCCAAAGTGAGGCTTCAAGGAGTAAGAGAGGGAAGTGTAGATACAAAATGGGCAGGTTTTGGCCGATCCAAAGGCTTTGGAAGTGTGGGTAAGGAGGTAGAGGTGGGGGCCTTTTATAAGCGGAGAGGAGGGGCACTCTTGTAATGTTACAAAATGTTACTTTATTTTCAAAAGAGTTTCGGATTTTAAAGGTCCTAAATTGATGTATTTTCGAGGATAAGGTGATAAGGGTTCTAAATCCACTCATCCAATAGGTTTTGGACCTGTGTAGGTCTTAGATATTACATTATCGTTCCATTTTATTTAAATCATTAAATAAGGAGGTCATCGCTGCATCATCATGATGTCATAAATAATTTAATTTATTTAATGTATAAAAATTATAAAAAAATAATATGATGTTGGAAATCGTTTTAGCTATCCAATTAATATTTATAGTCAAAACTATGACTTGCATTACCTCATGTAAAATTTTTTTTAGTAAAACATCTCATGTTTGTTTCATTTTTACTTTAACATTAAATAAAAAGATATTTATGTCATTTTCCATCCAAAGTGGCTCCATGGGGTCTCCAAGTTGACCCATGGATTTTATTGGTCGGACATGACACATAAAATGAGGGTAGGACATGTGTCTAGGTCATTTCATTTTATTAAAACATTATTCTTACCATAAACTACACTAATTACCTCTAATCGCGATCGAAAACTTAATAAGTTACAATTCACCAAAAAAATTATTTTTACCCCATTGAACCACATTTTACTTCTTAATGACAACCATGTATGTCGGATTTTTTAAATTCAAAACACAAAGATGGCAAATTTTCATTTAAACGGAAAAATCGGTTTTTTATAAGTACCACTTAGTTGTTTCACTATTCATCAAAAATTGAAGTTTTTCAGAAAAATCCCAAAAATTCACCCTAAGCTATATTTGATATTCCAAATTCAAAAATTAAGTCTATTTTAAAAAATTAAAAATATATAAGTCACATTAATTAATTTAATAATTAATTCCCGCCGTCAGAGCAAATAGCGTGTTTTTATGATACAATAAGTATCAAAAGATTGACACTAGTTTAAGTCTAATTTCAAAGTAAAATTAATTCCAACGACCAATATTGGATTTAATGTTAAAAATATATTCTAATTTCACTTTAAAACCAATTAAAAAGATAATCTAATCATGTAAATAAATTATATTAAAAATTGGTTTTGAATTAAAATACAACATTTTACACTATTCATTAAAAAAATGAACTTTATCGGAAAGATACCAAAAATTTACAAAAAGTAAATTTTGATGTCCTGATTCTTAAGAAGAGTTTTATTTGGTCCAATATAATGTATAAGAGTGAACAAAACTATATTTAATGACGGTTCGCCATCAAAAGGCGATAAGTGAACCTTTAGTGAAAACTAGGGTATATACGCCTAAAATTGAATTCTTTCCGTATTTTAAGCCTTTATCTTTTATTGGATAAATGTAAAAACATTTAAAAACATATATAATCATATTTTAGTTTTTTATATCCATTCCCACCAATACAACGGCTACATGTTAACTACCATTTAAAATAATATTATTTTATTATTAGAGTGCAACGTAAGATTCCCAAGAAACTCGTTGTTGCGTGTTGGGTACGCCATCGAGCATAGCGTCCCCTTTGAAGTCATATTACCAGTTTATTCACAAATATGGATAAATATGAAAATGTCATATTCTTTATTTACCTGGGGTGTTTCATCCTTCCCCCCTTTTGGGAATTGCGTCCTCACAATTTTTAAAATTGAGCTTGGAAACATCTTTGAAAGTCCCACATCGGAACAAGAGTCGGTAAAACAATCAATTTAAAATAAAGGAAGATAAGTACAGAGGTCACCCGAGTTAACCCATACTAGGATTACATATAGAAAAACATGGACATGGAAGAAAAGGCAAAGGGTCATGATCTTGAGAGAGAGTGATAGTAAACATGTCTAGGAGAAAGTTAACCGTAGGAAAATCAAAAACTTGTGATGGGTTAAACGGTATTCGATTCCCCAGTAGGAAAAGTTAATAGAAAACATTTTTGTTTTAAGTTACTTTTTATTAAGGAATTTATTCATAAGGAAACATAATCACTTATCATGTTGACTTTCAACTTTTACTAGATTCCTTAATCAAACTCATATTTTTTTTCCAAAAGACGAGTATTTAGGGAGTTTTGTTCGCATTAAGAGTACTATAATCAACTTATAGAGAATCACCTAATCCACCAAAGAGAACTATATACTTCCCATATCATTAGACCTTAACCAAAACCAAAACCAAAAAGGTTAGTACAAGGTCAGATAATCCAGAAAAGGATAACCCTTTAAAAAGAAAATCTATGCTTAATCTCCAAAATTTGTCCAACAAAACCCAAAGTTCAACGAGGACCATCCGATAAACAATTTGTCCATAAAATTCGTCAAATTAAACCAATCTAATATTGAAACCCAAAATTCGAAGGATTTAGTCACATAGTCTTCCAAGTTAAATCATAACATTTATCTCCAAACAACATTAGTTTCTCCTAAAGTCTCGTATTGAAAAGTAATTAAACTAATCACATATCCACCATGATAGTTTAATAATTTTCATAAATAACCCAAAATCAAATTACTCTTAATTCATAAAATCATATAACTAAAAATAATTAGTCAAACTAACCAGGGACTTCACGTCGTCCAGTGGTAGGCGATAAATACCGGTCGCACTTTGGTTGTGGGTTCGATTCCCGCAGCTTTGTCCGACGCGACGGGTAGTCACACGGTCTGCGTGTTGTCCTTTTTCCAACACTATATAATTCTCAAGTCATTCCCCAAAAAGAGATAAAATCATCAAAAATAACAATAACATAATTTAACCTCAATTGTATCTCATTCCTTTCACTTCCATCATAACATATAGTAACCCATAATTACCTCAAAAGAAAGGATCATATAAACTCTAATGGTTACCTTCATAATTATTACCTGAACTTCCACATCGATTGGTCATCTCGTACATGATGCATTAAAGATCATACCAAGGTTAAAGTGGTTGATCATTACTCATTGATAGTTGGGTTAGAACAACCACGAGTTTCCTCATTGAATCCCCCATTTTATCTAGTATAATAATCATAGAACCACCACAGTTTCCTTCAAACCTGTTGTCTCTTTGGTGCCTGCTAGATCCATCCATTCACTAAAAACCGAAATGTCAGTGTGAGTATATCAACAAAACCATCATGTACTAATGAGAAAGATAAATACTAAGATACACTTACTCATTCACTTTATCTAAAACTAGGACTCTTTCTGAAATCCTAACCATTATGGTAATGCCACTTATGCTTAAAGAATACCCTAACCTCTAAAGTTATCTAAACCGAACTTTGATACCAAATATAAGGCCCCGGCCTTAAACCTTACTTAATATTGAGTTATTACAATATTACACATTGAGGATCTTTTCAGGCTTAGAGTTTAAGAGAATTAGATCATAAAACTTGCATTACATTCCACATTTAAACAATGTGGTTACACAAAAGATAGTATTTATTTTTTTCCATCAACAGAAACATATTTAAAAAGAAAGCATGGATTCTTTCTTGACACATACATGACACTATCATCACATCATGTAACCTTCCCTTGACCGGTGAAAAACATTTCAAAAACTTGGGATGAGCATAAAAAGCTCAGTAATGGTTATAAAAATATGGAAAGGAAACCTGAGTTCATATATACATTAGAATGAAATCATACTTTACCCATAAAACATAGGCATATCAAATCATTAGTAAATCATAGAAATCAATAGACATAAATGGTAACTTGAGGCATTCATAACATTCTTACGTAGGGAGTAACCCTCTTGGTTACGTTTGAAATACCCACCACGGTATATTCCCTAAATCTCTTCAGATAAACCTTAACGTTTCACTCTTTCGCGTTACCCAATGCATTGGAGAGCTATATAGGGATCACCCGCCCTTAGTTTATCACAGAACCACCCGTCTTCATAATAATGCCCAAGACCCTCAACATAATCATATCACATAAAATATGCATAAAGGAAACATAACATTTCCACCTTTCAATCACAAGATATCAATACAACACATTGATATAAAAACATTATGAAAACCATTTTAAATACCAAAATAAAAGAAAAGTAAAACATGGTATTTATTTTTCTTTTAAAAAGAAGGTATGTCTTGTAGAGGAAGCTGAAACTCAAATAAAGGTCACGACGGCGGAGAAGTCGTTGTTGCCGCATACGTACGACAAAAACATTCCCTTTTGTCGTTTAATAAACACTTCGTATAAAAAAGATTCCTTTTGAATAAACATAAAAGTCTAAGGGGCTTATACAACGTATAAAATAAAGTTGTGTATAAAACAAAATATGCCTCAATGAAAGGAGATTGAGGCGAAGTCCCATACAAAGACGGTAACCTTGGATTAAGGATAAATCAGTTACATAACTATGTGTGACAAACGAATACACAAAATATAAGTGGGTATTGAGTGTAAAAAAATAAGAGGACATTCACATATAATCATAGAATTACATATTCAAGGTGTACAAGTTTATCCAAAGAATCGAAATTGGGTTAAGAAGTTCCCTTGCAAAAATTAGATAGCCTAACGGCGTCACTTCAAAATTCAGAAAAAGAGTTGATGAGAGATAAAACGGGTATATCATCACTTGGAAATAAAATTTACATCAATAAGGATATAGAAGAACATATCCGAAAATAATATTATGTGAATTAAAGACATAACAAAATGAGTCTTTTAAAAAGAGGACGGTGAAAGGTTCCCTTACCGACATGGGTATCTTTTGAAACATACGCCCCGTGAAAGAAGGACAATACAAAACTGATGTAAATACTCATAAATGAAATAATATTACACAATGAGTAAAATAATGGTCAGTACATACACCACTCAAAGGAAATTGTGGCAAATGTAGCATAAATCTCACGGGAATAAATGTGAGATGCGAAATCCCTTACGAAAACTCGACAGCCTAACAATGCCACTTAAAACTTCCAAAAATGGACTGATGAGATCAAATAGGGTATCTCATCACATTAAAATAAAATCTACATAAATAGGAATATAAAAGGACATCCCCCATCATAACAAATAGGATCTTAAAAGAAGTGACATAAAGGAGAGTACTTACAAAGAAAGAGAGAGGTTAGATCTCTTACGAAAATTTGGCAGCCTAACGGCGCCACTCAAAACTTCCAAAATGGATTGATGAGAGAGAATAGGGTCTCTCATCACATGAAAATAAATATTACAGTAATATTAATATAAAATAACATCCCAATAACAAGAAAGACGAGCTTTAAAAGGAATGACATAAAAGAGTGTACTTAAAAAGAAAGAGTGGAGTAGGATCCCTTACCTCAAGTCCAACTTGTTATGTTCGTTTCTTTATATTCCTGAATAATAAACTTTGGTCAATTAATAATTTCCTAAGTAAATCCTTTATATATTATTATTCAGTTTATATCACATATTATAATGTTATAATAATTGTTTAATAATGTTAGTTCATATCAGACGTTTTTGCCGATGTTTGGTACATGAGTCAAAAATGAACTTGTTTGAAAAAAGATTTCCCGTGTAGTTATAAGTAAATAATTTCCATAATAGTATTAAAATATCATATATATCCAGTAAATATTCATTTTATACTATTCCATATCAGTTGGAGATAAAAAACAAAAAGCACCGTTCATGGAGACGGTAGGCCGTATGTACGCATGAACGCTACTTTCATTTTTTTGTCATATTAATGGAATTAAAACAAAATGAGAGAGATATATATATGTTATAATTCCAGAATTATATCCATAATTTATATGTAATATATTACATATATATCCATTATATATATGTACTTATAATATTACATAAAATTTTGAGATAAGAAATGAAATGTACCGTTCCTGGAGACGGTAAGCAGTACGTACGAATGAACGCTACTTCCATTTCTATTTCATATTTAATGTAATTAAAACATAATGATACATAATAGTATTTTAATTCCATTAGGGTATAATATATAATATAATTAAATATATCCTTTATACATACCACATATGGTATTAACGAATCAAATCACTTTGAGGGGGCGGTAGTCCGCACTTCCTTAAATGAAGATATCGTGTTTACCCATAATGGAAACCATAAAGGTATTCCATAAATGAAAAATAAAGAAGATTAAGTAATACATAAACATATTATATATCATATATAAATATAGTGTCATCTTAATGGCCACCTTTTAAGGTGTTAGAAGAATGTTGAACAATCATCGTTTCAGGAGGCAGAAATTCGCCATCCACGGAAATAGTATGTTCTTTAACAATTAGATGTAGGTGTGTGTAAGTGTAGCTAGAATAATTCTTATAAAAACATCCTAGTATATTTAATATACAGGATTTTCTACAAAAAAAATGAATAAAAATAGTTTAGGGGGTTGGAGAAGCAAAATAAAACAAAAGGACACAAGTGAAGACATTACCTTAAAATCGGGTAACTCCCTTTGTTTTGAGCTCAAAGGCTTCCTTGGGAAGACTTCTGCCCAATGTGAGGCTTCAAGGAGTAATAGAGGGAAGTGGAGAGACAAAATGGGCAGGGTTTGGCCGATCCAAAGGCTTTGGGAGTGTGGGTAAGGAGGTAGAGGTGGGGGGCTTTTATAAGAGGACAGGAGGGGCACTCTTGTAAAGTTACAAAATGTTACTTCACTTTCAAAAGAGTATCAGATTTTAAAGGTCCCACATTGATGTATTTTCGAGTATAAAGTGATAAGGGTTCGAAATCCACTCATCCAATAGGTTTTCTACATGTGCAGGTCTTAGATATTACATTATCTTTTTATTTTATTTAAATCGTTAAATAATGAGGTCATCGCTGCATCATCATGATGTCATAAATGATTTAATTTATTTAATGTCTAAAAATTATAAAAAAATACTATGATATAGGAAATCGTTTTATCTTTCCAATTACTACTTATAGTCAAAAATATGACTTGTATCACCCCATGTAAAAATTGTTTTAGTAAAACATCTCATGTTTGTGTCATTTTTAGTTTAACATTAAATAAAAAGATATTTATGTCATTTTCCAACCAAGTGGCTACATTGGGTCCCCAAGTTGACCCATGGATTTTCTTTGTCGGCCATGACACATCCAATGAGGGTAGGACATGTGTCTAGGTTATTTCATTTTATTAAAACATTATTCTTACCATAAACTACACTAATTACCTCTAATCGCGATTAAAAACTTAATAAGTTACTATTCACCAAAAAAATTATTTTTAAACCATTGAACCACATTTTACTTCTTAATGACAAGCATGTATGTCAGATTTTTGAAATTCAGAACACAAAGATGGCAAAATTTCATTTAAACAGAAAAATCAATTTTTTATAAGTACCACTTAGTGGTTTCACTATTCATCAAAAATTGAAGTTTTTCAGAAAAATCCCAAAAATTCACCCTAATCTATATTTTATATTATGAATTCAAAAATGAAGTTTATTTTACAAAATTAAAATCTTATAATTCACATTAATTAATTTAATAATTAATTCCCGCTGTCAGAGCAAATAGCGTGTTTTTATGAAACAATAAGTATCAAAAGATTGACACTAGTTTACGTCTGATTTCATAGTGAAATTAATTCCAACTACCACTATTGGATTTAATGGTAAAAATATATTCTAATTTCACTTTAAAACCAATTCAAAAGATAATCTAATCATATAAATAAATTAGATTAAAAATAGGTTTTGAATTAAAATACAACATTTTACAGTATTCATTAAAAAAATGAACTTTATCGGAAAGATACCAAAAATTTACACAAAGTAAATTTTGATGTCCCAATTCTTAAGAAGAGTTTTATTTGGTCCAATATAATTTATAAGAGTGAACAAAACTATATTTAATGACGGTTCACCATCAGAAGGCGATAAGTGAACCTGTAGTGAAAACTAGGGCATATACGCCTAAAATTGAATTCTTTCCGTATTTTAAGACTTTATCTTTTATTGGATAAATGTAAAAACATTTAAAAACATATATAATAATATTTTATTTATTTCTATACATTCCCTCCAATACAACGGCTACATGTTAACTACCATTTAAAATAATATTATTTTATTATTAGAGTGCAACGTAAGATTCCCAAGAAACTCGTTGTTGCGTGTTGGGTACGCCATCGAGCATAGCGTCCCCTTTAAAGTAATATTAACATTTTATTCACAAATATGGATAAATATGAAAATGTCATATTCTTTATTTACCTGGGGTGTTACATAAACTCCATCCTTCATATACCATTTTTAGAAAATAGTTTTCTTCATGAAAAAGTTATGCTTGGATTTTAATTTTCAAAAATTAGTGTATGGAACCTCTAACTCATGTATCCAAGTGTATCATATTACCTTATTCCCTCTTTTCATAGATAATGAGGCATTTTAATTCATTATTCAAGCCTTTGGAGGTGTTAAGGTTCTCTCTATCTCTTTATAAAATCAAGATATCTTGAAATCATTAATGGAAGAAACATATCTCAACCTTAGTTGATCGATCTTTATCAGAAAGTTTCACTACCCATCTCAACCCTATAAATTTAAACATAATATTTCATGATTATAAGATTAATAAAAACCATGGATAAAATAGTAGACTGTCTTTATAAGAACAAGTACATGATTATAAAATAGGATACTAAAAAATATATATTTTATTCAATCTCCATAATGAGCTCCAAACTCCCACTAAGATCCTATAACTGCATACGATATCCCAGGGATTACATATACAAAATATATTAGCTGAAAATCCCTATAAAGGAATAAACATGGGAATTAAACATAACTTGTGAGTTAGAACGACATAACATGACAACATAAAAGGCATATCTCATTAATAAACATATAGAATAATCACAAGTGGAAAATGGAATCATATGATCATAAACATTTTGGAATGTTTCCAAAACATATATCATGACCTAAACATGAGTCAAGGCTAACTTCAAGAACTATATCACATGGTGGAAAAAATCCCATGATGGATTAGGTTTACTCTCCATTCCCATACATGATGATTCATGAGACTAAACATTACCCAATGCATTGGAATTCAATATGAGCTCAAACATCATAATATGTTCATGATTAGGTGTTCCATAATAAGAAATTAAACATAAGGAATAAACATAAGAGTTACCCATTTAATGAAATGGGTATCGTTATCATATAATAGTGAATAACCAAAGGGTGTATCATAATGGTATCCATGAAATAAGGAATTTAAATCATACATGTACATTCATAAAAGAAAAATAAGTGTATATAATGATAAATGGTGTCTGAATAAAGTGAAAACATGTAGAAAGAGTGGTTTAGTAACCTTGAAAATATAACCCTTAATCGGGGTTATAAGAGAAGAGGTAACAGGTCTTTAAAAGGGGTAAGAGAATAATAATTTACATAATAACATAAGTGAACTAAAATATTTTTCCAAATAAATATAATTTTAAAAAAATCATAGATGTTTTAAAACATTTCATTGAGGGGTACTTTAAAAGAGACAATAAAAATATATTAGTTCCATTTAATCGACTTTTCAAAAGGAATTCAGAACAGAAGCTTTAATACGCATATATACACATCAAATAATGAATAAATAAACATGTTATAAATGTGTGATGCATATATAGATAATATATTTTACTTATATAAGAATAATAAAGTGATGAATTGAGGCAGATAAATAGAGAACTTAACTTAAATGAAACATGGTTGTTTAGAAAGATCCTTTACCTTATGTGTGAATGCATTCAACACTTTCACTTAATTTCAGGGATAATAAATTTAAATTCATTAATTAAATAATTTGGAACCTATTACACAGGTATTTTATTTATAATAATTTTATTACCTTCATTTATGGTCATTTCAAGTAGTTATAATATCCAATTCCCTCATTCTAAGAGCGTTCGTTTTCATGGTTTCATTGTCGGTTTACTTGTATATAATTATGGAAGTTATTGTAAAATGTGAATAATTGTACAAAATTAAAAATATATGGTATTAATGAACATAAAAAGTATAAATGGTCCCATATATAATATTTTTGTTATGAGGATGATTCATTTTATAAAACGTTAATTATTAATGTTTAATTTATTTTAGTAGTTTTTTGATCATCACAAACTAGTTTCATTTTATTTAATATTATGTCTATATATTAGTTCCAGAACATGAAATAATATAAAATATACATATTAAAATCTATTTTAACTATAATAATGATTGTTTGACCCTCCCTAAAGGTGTTAGTGAAAAAAATCATTATATATGGAGACAATAAACTTCTATAATTTGGAAAACAATTTCATTTATTTGAATAAGAGGGAACAAGAAAAGGGATAGAAATAATATATTTTATTAGAAATATAAAATTATAGTATATCAATGATTCTATATTTATTATTCTTTTTTGGATGAAGGATTGGATGATAATTAACAAAATAAATGAAATTAAAATAGTTGGTTTGTGAAAGTTACCTCTCGTATATAACCTCCTTGAAGGACCCCTAAGGGAACATTAATTTGGCCTTTTTTTGATACAAGAAGATCTTAGACATGTGTAAGAGGATTGAGAATATAATTGAAAAGAATATTGATTAGCTATAAATCTTTTAAGTTATGAGGATAAGGGGTTGTATGTAAGAACCTAGATCTTCATTTTAGGTATGGATCTTATTTTGTGTTGTTTTTTTGGAAAATGGATATTTTGGTAATTTTCTAAGTACATGTCGTGTACTTATGAGTACACTCCATGTACCCGGTTGCCACAGGTAGCCATGTACTGGCCATATAATGGTTGAGTACATTTCTATGTGGGTGACCTGGTAGACTGCCTAAAGCCGGAGCAGATTGATGCTAGTACATGGCGTGTACATTAAATGAACACACCATGTAATTTTCTTTTTTTTGACTAATCAGACTATGGTCGCGTCTAATCTAAAAGAATCTTCTTCTTCTAGCATTTCGTACAGGAGAGTGACAAAATGACCAAGACCTTTGATCACCTCCCATTCTTCTGTCCGAGTCTCATGCTTTGGTGGAGTCCTTTTAACGCTGAGCTACTGGGTAGAGGTAGGACCATTATTTGTTTGGAGTTTTTTTGTTGTTGTTTGTATTTTTATAGACTTGGGGTTGCTCACTTTCCCTTAAAAGTGATTTGATAATAAAATAAAAAATAATTTTCAGCCAGTCACTATGTGCATTGGATTCTTACTGGTGAGTTATCCTTTTCCCTAGATTCTCTCTTCCTGATTTCTCTTATCTCATTACTTATTCAAGGTTGAATGATTTTGACATGTTTTTAGATCTACAATGTTTTAGGATGATTCAATGGATAATTTCAAGAGTGTTCATCGTACGACACCAAGGTAGGTGGTTTGTGAATTTCTTTGGTTGCCTTTAGATTATATATGACAAAAGTTCTAAATACCCATGTTTAAGGTATTGCATGTTTTGGAATTTTACCCTATTTAATGCCTAGTATGGTTTTTTTGTTTGAGAAATTGTCTTTGATTATGAATATGGTTTACTACCTTAATTTCCAATGATAGATTGGTTATGGGAATTGGGTCTAAGATGCATGTTATGATGCTTTATTTTCCATGCCTAGTGTTGTTAGGATGGTGTTGTTGTTTATTTGAGATGCTTGTGATTCACATCGTGAAAGTGTGGTCAAGGGGAATTGACTGTGTGATATTCCTGATATAGGTTCTTTTATTTATGAATCATTGTTATGAATGACCAAAGTTATTGAGTCTGAGAGCTATCATGGGTCATTCAACAGAGGGTTTAGACTATGATAGCTACACATACGGTCATTATTAAATAAATGTTGGCCATAGGGAATTGACTGTGAGAGCTACCAAGGGGACATTATAATGAAGACCAAGGGATATTAACCATGAGAGCTACCTGGGTGGTTGTTTGTATTTGATTAGTGCTATGTGGGACAAAATGGGTTAGACAGTGTGATCTTTCCCATAGGGTTATTAATATTATTTAATTGATGATATGTGAAACTAGAGGTGATTAGATAGTGATAACATTCCCTGAGGGTTTCTTTGGAATGATTGAATGATTGTGACAAGTCTTACAAGCCAAAGCACAAGCTTGGACTCTATCTCACTTGATTATTTAGAAGGTCTTTTGAGATTGTTTTTGATATTATTATATAGGGGGATATAGAGATTAGGCTAGATCACGAGGTTACACTATTAAATGGTTTAAATAATTTTTAAATGTAAATGAATGTAATTGATAATGGATGGATTGTTTACTTTTTAATACATCATAGTTTATCAATTTATTTTTTTATATTACCTTCTACATATATTCACCCACAATGAGGAACATATATTTTCGTGGTGGCCTAATAAGATTCATCTCACACCCTGTTTGGGTCATGATTTTGGACCCAAACTGATTATATTATTGTAGGTATAGATAAGGTAAATCACCCTTCATCTTTAGGTAATTGATTTTTTTAGAGCTAGAGAGAATGATATCAATATGAGGCTTTAAATTCTATTGGACTTTACAAATTTCTATTCTTAGGTTTCAGTATTTAATTTCCAGAATTCTGACTTGTTTGGATACTTTCCTAGATACTTGAGGCATGCATTATTATTTATATATATGCTGTAGTTTTTTATACTATCAGTATTCTGCTGTTTACTTTTGTAGTATAGTATTACAGCTTCTGCTAATGTTTACTATTTGTTTTCTCTATGTTACTCTGCCGATGAGGGAATTGGTTCCCCACTATCATTCCCGAGTCCCTCACTACTAGTCAGTAGCCTCTTGAATTTGGGGAAATGCACTTGAGTCCATATGACCAATCGGGTACGGGGCACCTTTGGGCGCACCCAGAACCAGGACGTTACAAAGTGGTATATAAGGAGTTTCTTTTTTTCATTGTCTTACTATTTGTATCCTATAGATAGGGATAAGAAGGAATATGTAGTTGGTAATAACTTGTTCCCAGGAGTAACTAACTCATGTATAAGGAAAATCCATGTTACCTTGAATATTGCAATTTTTCTAGTTTTGTAATTATTTCAATTGATTTGATTTCACTGTTGGGTGACACATTTGTTTTTTGTTGTTATTGTTTATATTATTGAGGTTATATTTCTATTGAAACCTAATGATATGATGGTATTCCATCTCATGCATCATATAAGAACTTGATAGAGATCAAATTTCATGCATTATTTTCATGCTATTTATGGTTAATTACCGATTTCATGCTATTGTGATAGATTTTGTGCTAGATATGGATGATATTATGATAGATGTTGTGATAAAATACCTGATATTTTGATAGGGTATTTGAAATTGTAAAGTTTCATTTGGATGGATGCCAAAATTTGATCCCTGAGGTGTTATGTTCCCTCTTGGATCAGAATTTGGTGGATCATGTTTAAACATTAATTGAATTTTGTCATGTTATGATAGTAATAAGGATATCATACAATGATTTGTGTCAGTATGGGCTCTCATGAGTCGGAATTTGTCACTCCTTGGACCAAAATTCTTAGTTTTTAGGGGTTCCAAAAAAGCTTTAGGGGATTACTATCTGGGAACCCAGAAAAATGGTGTGTGGTGTTTTGAACACACACCATGTGTTCTTCTATTCTGTAAGAAGCACCTTTTCTAAATTACAAGCCGTCTATTGTATGTACACACCATGTAGTCTTTAACTGTGTGACTGACTGTATGAGTAGAGACATGGGGTTGGGAAAATTTTAATAGAACATGTCATGTCTACATTGAACATGCCAGGTAGAGTCGACCATGTCTTCGACTGTGCGACTAACAACATGGGTGGTTAAAACTTAACCGGTACATGCCGTTTCTAAGGAAAATATGTCCTGTAGTGTTGCACCGGAAGACCCCATGCGGTTTATACATGTAAAAGAACCTGGGAATGAGGGAAAATTCAGGTACATTCCATGTCATAGGAGGTACACACCATGTGTATGGGTGTTACAAGACTAGGTTTGGCAGAGGTACACGCCATGTTAAAATATTAAGGGAACACATTATGTGGGTGGTTATACATGTTGTGTATCCATTTTTTATAAAACATTATTGTTTTATTCTCTTATTCCTTTCTTGAACTTCTAATTATTTGTCCTCGAAAATCATGAACTGAGGTGTGCACTTGACCTTGTAGATTCATGCCACCGATACATCCTCTGGTTTTACGCTATGTGTAGGGAAATGACCAGACACTAGAATTGATATTATAGGGAGTACCAATAGATCCTTATGTTTTGACCATCTTGGCACCAGCTATTATACCAGATTTAGGTGCTGATGAAAATTTATACGAAGGATTTTTGAGGATGTTACAACCTTTTCAGGGAGCACCACATCCAACCCCCTCTATGGCAGAGTTAGTGCGAGTGTTCTAGTAGTAACATCCTTCCACATTTTTAGGGGATGGAGGAACACAAGCTACAGATTCATGGTTGGAGGCCATGCTAGCTATATTTTAGAATCTAGAGACGCCGCTTGAGAGGAGGGTAAATCTCGCGACAAACATGTTACATGATTCCGCAAAGAGATGGTATGATGTTATCTAATCGGTGGTACCTCATTGGGATATGGGTTAGGAATGGTTTGAGAGGATATTATAGGATCACTTATACCCCAATATGTTGAGAGACAATCGAGCCCAAGAGTCCTTGCATCTAGAAAGGGGTTCTCTTTCAGAGATGGAATATTTATCCCATTTTACAGAGGTTCAGTTCTTCACACCTATTCTGGGAGTTGATGAGCTATCTTTGTCTAGGAAATTTGAGTAAGGTCTCAAGTATGACAAATGATCATAGGTGAATGTCTTCTGGATGACTTTAGTAACGAATATAGTGAACTAGGAACTGATTACTGAGCGTAATCTGAGTGAGTTGGTAGCTGTGATCATTGGCGGTTCAACATCCCGGGCTAGTACTCCTTCAACAGATAGCAGGAAGCACCATAGAGAGCCTTCAGGTGATGTTTCTTTAGGTACCTAGGTGGTATTCTACCATTGTAGTAAGAGTTGGAATATGAGACCACATTTACCAAGAGACCCAGATGAGTGCTGATCTTGCGGCAAGATGGGCCATCTTCATCATTTATGTTGGGTGTTCTCACAATTAGCTAGTGAGAGGGGATCAATTATGACTCCATGTTTAGGAGAAGGACACCTGTTTCTCCTCAGTTTTGTAATTTGAGTTCTTCAGGCCATGGGGGCCGAGGAGGTGTTCATGGTCGTGGTAGAATGGATTTAGGTTTTCAGTGACTGCAAGTTGGATCATCTTAGGGTATTCATGTGGGGTCAGAGGGCTGCGATACAGGTCATACTTTTGTAGTGGAGCAGACCCAACATGAGCAGGATCCCAAACCCTCTACGGTAAGAGGTAAGATTCTAGTTTCCTCAGTTTTAGCTTATAATATTTTCAATATAGGGGCTTCCCATAGTTTCATATCTATTTCCTTTGTGAAGAGACTTGGGATCTGAATCTTTACTTCTGAAGATGTTATGATGTTAGACACTCTGTTGGGGATTACGATGGATATTATACATCAATGAAAGGAGTTCCCCCTTGAGGTTGGTGGGTGTCACTTATTATGGTACTTATATGTCTTAGAGATGACAGGTTCTGATGTCATTCTCAGAATAGACTGTTTGATCTCTTTCTAGGCCTTTTTGACTACTATCTATATAGGGAGAGCTTTAAATCACTAGAGGGTGAGTCTTTTCTACATAGGGGTGAATGAGATGTTCATTAGAGCTTATATAGACTTGAGCATCGTGGGTTGGGATGAATTACCACCCAGATTGTTTGTTTATACCTGCATGACCAAGGGGCTTCGCATATTGATTTTCCTCCAGTGGTGTATCATTTTAGAGATGTATTTCTAGATGAATTTTAATGTTTAATTATATAAAAATTGGTTTATTTATCTATTGATCTTGTTCTAGCAGCATCATTGATGTCCATTCCACTTTATAGGATGGCTACACCTGAGTTACACGAGCCCAAGTAGGTGAAGGGTTTCATACGACCCAGTACTTCTCCTTGGGGTTCTCCTGTTCTTTTTTTAAAATAAGATGAATAGTACTCTCAGTATTTTTGTGGATTATTAGAGGATGAACAATTTGGCGGTCAATAACTGATATCCCTTACTGAGGATTGATGCTCTATAAGATCAACTTCGAGGATCCAGAGTTTTATCGAAGTCTGACTTGAGATCTGGTTATCATAGATTGAATGTTAGACCATCAGATATAACTCTTATATCCATTTCGAGTAGGTATGGTCCATATGAGTATTTGGTTAAGCTTTTCGTCTCACAAACAAACCCGTGGTTTTCAGGGAACTGATGAACCGAGTGTTCCATCCTTACTTTGATTCTTTTGTGGTAGTATTTGTGGATGATATCTTGATGTACTCTCACACTGGACCTGACCATGACACCGATCTTGAGATCATATTGAGTACACTGAGAGAGCATCAATTACATGCCAAGATCTCAAAATACCACTTTTGGGTGGACCAGATTCACTTCCAGGGTCACGTTATCTTAGAGACTGGAGTATCAGTAGACCAATAGAATGTGAGAGTGGTAGTTTCCTTTGATTATCCGAATAAATTCTTTGAGTTACATAGTTTTCTGGGGAAGGCTGGAAACTATAGGAACTTTATAAAAGACTTTTCATTCTTTGCAATGCCACAGACGAGAATAACTAAAAAGGGTGTGAAGTAATTGTGGATAGAATCCCACGATTTTTCCTTTCAGGAGGTGCATGGGAGGTTCACTTCAGCACCGATGCTTATTTTTCCGGAACTGGGAAAGAGTTTCACTGTTTACTATGAAATTTCATGTATCGGGATGGGAGTAGTGCTTATACATGTTAAAGGAGTCATTGCATAGGTTTCATGGCAGTTGATGTCACATGAGGGGAATTACCCAAAACATGATCTCGCGTTAGTTGCAGTTGTGCATGCTTTATACTATTGGAGACATTAACTTTTGGGAGAGAATTTTTTGGTATACACCATCCAAAAAATTCTCAATTATATCTTTACTCAGTGTGTTCTGAATTTGAGACAATGAAAGTGGGCTGATTACCTTCAGTCCTTTGACATTGATCTTGCCAATAGGCCTAGGAAAGGCAACACAGTGGCTGATGCATTGATAAAGAGGACTTAGATACAGGTAGTTAAGGAGGCCAGATGCGAGTGGTATCTTGTGGATTTTTTCTCTAAGATGAGTTTGGTGGTTCATGATAGATAGGTGCATACATTTATTTCTTCTATAGTTGTTACATCTAGTCTACAAGATCGAGTGAGAATGAGGAAACTATCATATTCTGAAGGCCTAATCCTATATGAGATTGTGTAAGACGAGGACCGTACTCCTAGGGGGACCATAAGAGTGGATAATATCTTGTGTTTTCTAGGGTGTGTATGGGTGTCAGTAGACATATATGGGGATTTGATATGGGATTTTCATTCCTCACTTTGGGTAGTTCGTCGTGGTGTCACCAAGATGTATCAAGATCTACACCGTAAGTATTGGTGTCTAGGTATGAAGAGAGATTTTCTTGGTTTTATTATGAGATGTTCCTCCAGACAGTAGGTGAAGGTGGGGCATCAACAACCAGTAGGGCTTTCACCACAGTTACCCATTCCTGAGTGGAAGTGGAATGATGTTGTGATGCATTTTATGACCGGTTTACCAAGGTCTCTTTGAGGGAATGATGCAGTTTGAGTTGTTATCGATAGAATCACAAAGGTTGCACACTTCCTTCTATTCAAGGATACATTTAGGGATACTTCGATTCGAAGGTTGTACATATAAGATATTGTTTGTTTTCATGGGGTTCTACACTATATCATTTCAGACAGGGATGCTAGGTTTACTTCTCGTGTCTGGGAGGAACTACAAAGGACTTGGGGGACGCAAGTACTTATAATTACAACTTACCTTTCCTCGAAAGATGGCCAGTACGAGTGAAAAATTAGGGTTTTATAGGACATTATACATGCATGCGTCCTGGATTTCAAGGGGTATTTGGAGAGACACTTACCCTAGTGGAGTTTTCCTAAAATAATAGTTTGTAGGTGATGATTCAGATGGAACCTTATGAGGATTTATAGGGTAGGCCATACCGATCACCCTTATGTCAGATGGAGGTAGGAGATGAAACTATATTGGGACCCCATCTTGTCTAGGATACCACTGAGCAAGTAGAGTTTATTTAGAAGAGGACGAATACTGCATAGTGTCACCAAAAATCTAATGCTAATCGACTGAGAAAACCTCTGGTGTTCATGGTAGGAGATCAGGTTCTATTATGTGGTACACCGATGCTGGGACACCAGAGGATTATGAGACAAGGGAATCATTCACCAAGATATGTCAGACGGTTTGAAGAGTTAGAGAGACTTGGGCCAGTTTCATATCAGGTTATGTTATCTTAGAGGTACTAGGATATGCACAAAGTCTTCCATGTTTCTCATATAGGACATTACTTTTTAGACCCGTCTCACGTTTTTTAACCTGATGAGGTTGAGTTTGAGGGGGATTCATCCTTTAAAAAGAACCATATTTGGATTTTGGTTCATAGAACAAAGGTTCTCTATGTCCGGTCTGTTCCTCTGGTATGGGTACTATGGCAGCACAGGAAAGTACAAGACGAGACATGGTAGAGGGGGACCGACGTACGATCACAATGTCCAGAGCTGTTGGAAGTTTCTTTTTCACCACCCTTGGAAGGGAAATTCGATGATGAATTTCTATATTAGGGGATGTTTGTAAGAATCCAGATCTTCTTTATATGTATGAATCTTATTATGGGTTGTTTTTTAGGAAAAAGGGAAATTTTGAAAATTTTCTAAGTACACACCCTGTACTTGTTAGTACACGCAGTGTACCTGGTTTTTGTGGGTATCCATGTACTCATTGTGTAATGGCCATGTACATGGCCGTGTGGGTGACCCGGTAGACTGCCTAAAGCAGGAGCTGGTTGAGACTAGTACATGACATGTACATTAAGTGAAAACATATTTTACTTTTCTTTTTATTTTACTAATCGTATTTGGGTCATGTCTAATATCTGTAAGCATCTTCTTCTTCTCATGTTTCGTATAGGAGAGCAACTAGATGGACGAGATCTTTGATCTCCTCCCATTCCTTCATCTGAGATCCATATGAGATGTCGCTGGGTGCATTGGATTCACACAGGTGAGTTCTCTCTTTCGCTAAATCCTCTCTTTCTGATTTCTCTTATGTCTTATGTTATTTAAGTTTGAACAATTTTGACCTTTTTGTAGATCTATGATGTTCTGGGCCGATTCAAGGGATGATGTTCTAGAGTTTTCATAATGCGACATCGAGGTATGTGGTTTGTTCTATTCTATGGTTTTCTTTGGATTATATATTCTAAAAGTTTTGAATACCATTGTTTAGGGTATTGCGTGTTTTGAAATTTAACCCAGTTTAACTCCTACAATGGTTTTTTTGTTTGAGAAAGGGTTATCGATTAAGAATCAGGTTTATTAGCTTGATTACGGATGTGTTTCCCATGTTTTACTGGTTATGGATGTTGGGTATATGAATCATGGTAGGATGCTTTGTTTTCCATGTATAGTGTTGTTAGGATGGAGTTATTGTTTATTTGAGATGCATGTGATTCTCATTGTGAAAGTGTGGCCAAGGGGAATTGACTGTGAGATCTTCCTCAGGCATGGTATTTTAATTATGAATCATTGTAATGAATGACCAGAGGTATTGACTGTGAGATTTGTCGTGAGTCATTAACCAAAGGGGTTAGATTGTGAGAGCTACCCATAGGGTCACTGTTAAATAAATTTTGGACCACATGACATTGACTCGAAGAGCTATCAAGGGATCATTATATGGAAGAACAAGGGGTTATTGACTATGAAAGCTACCCAGGTGGTGGGTTTTATTTGATTAGTGCTATGTGGGTCCAAAGGGGTTAGACTGTGTGAGCATTCTGAGAAGGTCATTAATTTTATTTAATGGATCATATATGATACCATAGGGGATTAGACTGTGAGAATGTTTCAGAGGGTTTACTGTGAATGATTGAATGATTGTGACGAGTCTTCCAAGACAAAGCATAAGCTTGGAGTTATTCTTACTTGTTTGTTAAGAATATCTTTTTGAGACTTCTGTTTGATATTATTATACAGGGGGATAAAAATCTGAGGATAGATCTTGAGGTTACATTATTCAATGGTTTGAATAATTTATAAATGTAAATGAATGTAATTGAATACTGATGGATTGTTTACTTTTGATTACTTCCAAGTTTATTACTTCATTTATACATATTACCTGATATATATATATATATTCACTGATAGTTAGGAAAAGTTCTTTTGGTAGTTTCCTAATGGGATTTCTCTCACACCCCATTTGGGTCATGATTTTGGACCCAAATAGATTATATGGTCTAAGTTATAGATAACAGAAATCTCCCTTCTTCTTCATGTACATGGTTACTGTGGAGATGGAAAGCATGGGACCAAGCTGAGGCTTGCGATGTTGTTGGAGTTTACTGCTTTCAGTACTTTGGTTTCAGTATTGTATTTCCAGCATTGTGACTTATTTGGATGCTTTCTTTGATAATTATGACTTGAATCATTATTTATATATGTTATACAGTTGTTTGTACTATCTTTTGTCCACTTATTACTTTTATTGTATGGTATTACTACTTCCGCTACTATTTAATAATTGTTTCTGCTATGTTACACTACCAATGAAGGCATATTTTCCCCAGTATCATAGCCAAGGCCCTCCCTGCTAGTCATTAGCCTCTAGAGTCTGGGGAAATGTGCTTTAATCCATGTGACCAACTGGTTATGGGACACCTTTGGGTGGTACCTGAAACCAAGACGTTATATGGTATTTATAGGGGAGAAAGGGGAGTTTTTTATTATTATATTCCTTAGTTTATTATTTTGGATCAATACTATCAATAGTGTTGATTACAACTACTAAAAAATAAATGGATTAATATATTTTTAACCATTGGGTTATTTCATCATCCATGAATATAAAATTCTTTTATTTTTGTTATAAAGTTAAATACTGTAAATTACAGTATTTAAATATTCACAAAAAATTGTCCAATTAAAAAAAACCAACAATTAAACCTAACCATTTTTGAAATTATATATTTAATAAATTTAATACAATTTATGAAAATAATTTTCCCAATATGATAGATTTAATTTTCAAATAAAACCCTCATTTATTCAAAAAAATATCGATTTTAATATTATGGTCATGTTTTTGACCATGTGATAATTAATTAAGGTTAAATAGAATTATCTTATAATTATAATAAAATGTAATGTTAATTTATTAATCTATTTTAGGTAAATAAATCTTCTTTTAAATCATTATATTAGTTATAAAAGTTTGTGTAAACATTTAAATTTTATAAAAATACCAACACCTAATTTTTCATTCTTAAAAGATTTATTTGCATATATCATGATATAAATACATCATTTTTTACTTATAAGAAACAAAAATCTTATTTTATATTTTTATAGGTGAGTTTAATATTCTTATATCCAGATTACTATTCTTAATAGTTAGATTACTATTCCAACGTTCAGATTTATAATTGTAATGCACGAGACATTTGAAATGATGTTTCTTTCAAGAATAAATGTTTGTTACACATTATATAAAACTATAAATGTACAAAATAATTATAAAAAACAATCTTTTATCTCATTAATAATTATTATTACATTAGTTAGCTATAAAACCAATTAAAATTTCAAAACATTACAACTGCACAAAAAATATAAAATTGAATAACTGAAATAGGGATGTATGGATCACGCCAATCTACTAGAATCATCTCTCCAACTGAAAATTCCCTAAAAATAAATAAAACTATTAGTAAACCAATTAATATATTATTAAAATGAAAATCTAACCTTATGATAATATTTAGTGAATTTTGATTGAAAGAATGAAGTTTTATTTATAGTGTACAAATGGAAATATGATTGTTGGGATTCGACCATTATATATCCATTGGTCAATATGAATGTTGGAAACTATACCATTATTTTATAATTTTAACATTATAATTAGTGTTTATAAGTAGTAATGACATTGGATTATTTATACTTAAAGGGGATTCGATGGCCTCAACCAGTAGAGTTGTTCTATTTGAATCCCATTTGTTATTACTTGAGAGGGAGGTATTATCACTGGGGTTCACCCTTGACCATGCCCAATATGAGCATTAACAAATGAATCATGAATGAAATCCCATATATGAGAATTTTAAGTTTGTTTAGATTATCACTTGATCGATGTTAGGTGATCCACCCCATGAAACTACAACCATTGCACACCTTACCCTTAGGGCGTATACAGGTGTAATAAGGTGATACATGTCCAGAACTAAGGTAAATAAAGTGTAAATCCCTTTATAAAAATAAACTTTTTATTCCACTAATTAATTTTAATAATATCCTTCTAAATAAAATATTTTTTTAATAGAGATGAATTCAATAAATTGTTTTTTAGACATAAATAAAACATAATTGTATTTTTTATGAAAATATATTCAATATTATAAGAAATGTAAGTATTATAAATAACATTTTTTAATCAAATATTATTTTAGAACACTATAACCTAAATATAAATGATTAAATAATTTTATAATGGCCTTGGATGTTTTTTAAAATTGTTAGAAATTTGACTATCTTAAAAACTTCTATTTTAAAATAAATAAGGGTTTTATATATTGAAAAGTTAAAATTCAAAAATTTATTGAATTTTTATAATAATATAAGCATTATTTTTTAAACTAGAACATATAATTTTGGTTAAGTTGTATTAATGATAATTATCTAAAATACATTATTTTTTCATGAATAGTAAAAAAAATATAGTATTTGGGGTTTACTATATTTTATGATTTCATACTTATTTGATAATGATGTAATTATTAATTAAACTCAATCCATGACTTAAAATTTTTTATATTATTAATATTATTTATTTTTAAAAAAATTAATCAATTTTTAAAACTTTAAGTTACTTTCCAATGTATAAAAAGGAAAGTTTGATTTTTAAAAACATTACTTTTTGTAATATTTACCCTTCCAGGTCAAAATATGTTTTAAATAATGGTGTTAGTTTTTTAGGATCAAATTATCATAAAAAGCGACCCAAGTTTCTATAATCATCAAAAAAACCAAGGGTAATTTAATGGTTTTAAAATTTTCACAACCTAGTTTTCCAAGACATATATTTGGAAGTTATTAAACAAGTCCTCCACTTCTCCTATAAATACCCACCTATTATCCATTTACATTCACTCTCAATCCAAAATCCAAGATGTTTGTGTTAATATTACTCCCATGGAGTCCCCCAATGTTTTTTTAGCCCCCCAAGGTTCTATTCCTCAAGATATGGGAGTTACTCTTCAACGTAAGAGAAATATTCACTACTCCTTTCCATTCAAGATACCTTTTCAGGTGGTAAGTGTTATAATTTCCAAAACTAAGTTATTTTATCCAATTTATATTATATAATTTCTGTAATAATATTTTTTTATAAATGGGATACCCTTGTTCCCTCTCATTTTATCATGTCCTAAAACCATGTTTTATACCCTTTATGCTCTCAAATTTACTTCTCAAATTTCCTTCTTTTACATGTTAAATTATCTTTTCCTTTCTATTTGAATACCCAAACCGCTTTTATTTTCAATGGTTATTCAAATAGATTTAAAAATAAAATTTTTATTTATGGATCTACATAAATGAAACTCACATTTTCTTTCGTGGGTTAAAAATTACATAACAATCATGTCTTTAAGCACTTTTGTAAGCCAAGATTTTGAAAGGAATCCCATTATTTATCCTCCATGGGTTGTTAATGAAATGATTTATTATGATATATGTGGATCACATGAAATTAATACACATTAATGGTGTAATTTTATAGTTCTCCAATGCATTGGGAAAAGAATTTAATTTCTAGAGATGACATATTTTATGATACCTTAGTGAATAAACTTGGTAATTTTTATTTATAACACATTTTAGATAAACCATAGTGATAAATTGTGGTGATAAACCTTGGTTATATTCTTATCACTGTATCATTTAAATTTTTTAGCCACATTTCAATGTTTTGTATGATGTTATTATTATTATGATGATCTCTTTTCTCATTCCTTATCATAATGCATCATGTTATTTTTGACATTCCTCATGATCACATACAAAATGTTTCCCTTGATTACTCACTTAATAGGCCCCATGATCACCCCATTCATTTTATATATGTCTCTAGGCTATGATATGTAGTAAAAATAAATTTAGTTGAACCCATGAAGGTGTCTTCAAGTGAAATTATAATGACTGACTGAGTGAAAATTAACTTTTTTATTATCAAAACACTTTTAAGGTAAAAGTGAGAAACCACAACATCCAAACATGAAAACTAATTAAAACCAAGAAATATGATAACCTGGATCAAGACTACACGATCTGATCCTCCCTAGTGATTGCATCGTGATGATAATATTTCACCATCACATGACCTCTCGGCTTGCTGACTCGTGAAAGGATCTATGGGAATGGTACTGATAGAAAATCCATACCCCCTTGAACTTCCAAATCCAAATGACATGTTCAAGATAAAGATTCTTTTCCTGATCCGCTTATGAAGCAGATCCATGTAGTGTGCTGGTTACAAACATATCCAAAATTCAACAATCAATCAATTACCTTAAATCACTCTCAATTTGTAGACTCCCAAATATCATTCACCGCTTATCAAATTTGAAGACTCCCAATGTTCATTCACAAATTCTCAAATTAACCTCACATAGACATTAAATCCTTCATCATTTTTGTGTTTCATTGCATATCTCATATTATTTCCTACATATAAACTCTTCAGGTAAGAGTCAATGGTTTCATCCATGACCAGAGATTCAAGAATCACGTACAATCTTCCACAAAAGTAGACCAACCAGGTCAATAAAAGTAGATGCACAGAAATAGCTTCAATAAAAACGAAAATCCTGAACAAAATAAGTTCAAGACTAGAAGATTCAAAACAAAATAGTCACACAATGCACCATAGTACATACGACAATTCGCATCCAAAACATTAACCCTATTCATGCATGATGTTCCATATTTACAAGAAACTAAAAATTAAACCATCCTCTATTTGTCTTATGTAATGGAATGTTATATAATAGAAAGGTGGGATTAAATAGCTAGTATTAAAATATTATTTAGTTTTTTTTGAAAGTTATGACTTGAAAAGTTTAGGAAGTACCCTAGGGATAGTTCTACATATAGGTATACATCTTGGTATTTTAGTAAGTATTAAGTAATTTGTTTCCAAGAAAATAAATCTCTAATAGGATAAAACAAGTGGATGTGGCTCTATCACAAATGTATCTAGGGGTAACATCTGAAAACACATCTTTGATCCAGAATCAAATTATAACTGTGGAATGAAAATGGGAATTACTACACTTTTTTTTGACACTATTGGGTGATATGTTCGATTAATGAAAATATTTTTATGTACTGCTATAAATAATATATAAGAATTTAATTGTTATTAGAGAAGATTAATTACATATTTATGAATGATTTTTTAAGAAATAAAATCCTTTTATAATTATAATATTTTTAAAATTAACACTTTTATCACTAAGATTTTATTCGTTTAGAAAAATGAAGGTAAATGGGTGGAACTGCGTACATGATGAGTGTAAGGGATGATGAACTGATGGTGTTCCGATGTAATATGGAATGGAAAACTTCATGAGTATGATGAATCAACTAAGTTGAGTTACGAAAAATGAATTGAATCTTGTCAAGAGACCCAATTCTCCTTGAAGCGAAAAAATTTATGTCGAGTCCTTCGTGTGCCAACGAACACCTTATTTTAAAGGATTTACTGACCCATTGATTGTTGAATAATGGATAAGCTTAATAGAAAATATATTTTATGTACTCAGTTTTTTAGAGAAAGGTACCATAAACCTATATGTATACCACTTAGAAGAAGTACCTAATCAGTGGTGGACGTAGATTAACAACAGCAATCCAAGAAGGGAGATCAATTATATAGAGTGGGAAGTGTTCAGGGGAATATTTTTTAGTAAATATTTCTCCCATTTGATGTAAAAAATAAAGAATAAGTTATTAAAACTAATGAATAAGGAAAATTAATCAGAGGTAATCTCTAAACAGAACTTTAAAAGACTTAATTGATACAAATCTATCTTTTTTTGGATCATATGGGAAAGTTGATAAATTATATGGTGTAATGAGGCCCCATCTATGAAGGGATATAGAAAATCATGCTATAAAATATATGAGTAGATAGTGTAGATTTATATAAAAGTTGAATTAGTGTTTGGAGAGATGCAGTGGTCACATTGATCATATGAAAATAAGAGATCAATGGATCAAAAATCAGGGATGAACATTGATCATGGAAGAGGAGGAAAGAGAGTGAAACATCCCACATGCAACAAATGTGGGAAGAATCATTTGGGAAACTATTTAATTGGGGGTTAAAGTTCTAAATGTGTAGAATATATGGCCATATAACTCAAAATTATCATGGTGAGGTGAATCATCAACTTCTCATCACTAATGAAAAAGGGAATATGGTGAAAGCCCTACCAAAAGTTCAATGCTTCAAGTGATGAAAATTTAAGAACTTTTCGAATCAATGTCACTATTAGAATATAATAGAGGGAACCACCCAAAAACCCATCATAGGACTTGGGAGAAAGGCTGGGAATTTTCTATCATGTTAAATTAATTAGAGGCTCCCAATGATGTGGTGGCAGGTACTCTCATTGAAACCTCAAAGCAAACAGGAACATTGTTTGATATTAGTATTATGAATTCCTTTATTTAATCCAAGTTTCAAAAAAAATATAGAATATATCCCTAAGGATCTATAAGTAGAGTTATCAGTTATGACTGATGGAGGGATTATCCTTGTATTAATATTGTATAGAAGCTATAGTATTAACATGGGAGAGTAAATATAACTGAAAATCTAGTAGTCATTCCCATGGTGGAATTGGGCACTATACTAGGTATGGACTGGATCTCAAAGTATAATATTATGAAAAACTACATAAGAAATGAAATTTCATTAGTCTTTAATGGAATACCTACATTCATTTGATAAGGAGAGATATCCCAACCTGATCCTTTTTCTATAATCACCTCCCATAGCCTTCTTTATGGAGATGATCATGGAAGAGGGAGAAGGAAATGAAAATATGAAGATAGATAATGTCCCCATCATTCAAGAAAACGTTGAAATATTTCCAAATTATTTACATGAACCTCCCCAATATAAAGAGAGAGTGTTCTCCATTGAACTCATACATGGATCCAAGCAAATATCAAGGGCCCCATATAGAATGGAAGATGTGGAGTTAGATGAATTAAACAAACAACTTCAGGAATTTTTTGAGAAGTGTTTTACCTAACCAAGCGTGTCTCGTTGGGGATTAACTATTTTCCTAGTGGAGAAGAAGGATATACCAATTCATCCATGCATTGATTATAGATAACTCAATGGGAAAACAATGAAGAACATGTACCCTCTCTCATGGATTGATGGTTTTTTGACCAGATTAGTGGGGATCAATTCATCTCCAGGATTGAACTCTGATTGAGGTATCATCTATTAATGGTGATGAAAGAAGATATTTCAAAAACATCGTTCTAAACAACATATTTGCATAATTATTTTGTTGTCATGCCCATAGGCTTGACAAACAGTCCTGATATATTTAATAATTTGGTTAATATAATTTTTAGGGAATACCTTAATAAATATGTGGTAGTTTCTATTAATGATATCCTGATATATTCCAAAAAAATTAGGATCATGAGGATTGTCTAATGGTTATATTGGGAACTCTGAGGAAGGAGAAGCTATTTGAAAAATTCATAAAATGTGAATTGTAGTTACAAAAAGTTTCATTCTTGGGGAACATTGTAACCAATAAAGGAATCTTGTTTGACCGTATGAAGACAAAGGATGTAGAGGAATGGCCTTATCCTACACAATTAACTGAGATTTTTAGTTTCTATGGTGTGGTTGGATATTATAGAATGTTTCAGAAAACAAAATTCATGACTTTATAATTCACTAACCAAATTAACTCTAAAAGAAGTTATGATTATCTTGATAAAGGATTGTGAAGACTGTTTCCATGAACCAAAGAAGAGATTGGTTACTACACTTGTGTTAATGCTACCCTCTTTAAAACAAGGATTCGTTATTTACTATGATAAATCTCTCTAAGTTATTGGGTGTGTCCTCATGAAAAATAAAAAGGTGATTGATTATGCATCTCGATAGTTCGAGCTTTGTGATCAGAATTATACTACACATGACCTGGAGCTAGATACAATTATTTTATATATAAAAATATTGAGGAACTATATTTATGAAGAGAAATGTGATATATACATAGACCAAAAAAGTTTTAAGTATATTTCAATTTAAAAGGATTTGAACATGAGAAAAAAGAGATAGTTGGAACTTATTAAAGAGTATAACTATTCAATTCATTATCACCCTATAAGAGAAACAATTCACTAATTATATAAGTAGGAAATACCATGTTGTGATAGAGATAAAGAGGATTCAGGGATATATTTTGATCAATGACCTAGTAAAACAGGACATTAGAATCATAAGGGAAGGGACATAATCAACCCTATCCCAAATGATTTCTCAACCATATTTACTAGAGTGGATGAAGAAATACCCAAGATAATATCCTTTATTATAGAAGAATATAGAGGATATGAAGAATGGAAATTTTCCTATGTTCAATATTGACCATGAAGGTGTATAGAAATTTTATAAAAGGCTATGTGTCCCATCTATCATGGACATAAAGAATAATCAAGTGGAATACTATAAAAAATATTCATTCCCTATACATTTTAGAAGCACTAAAATGTATAGGGAAATTCAAAATCATTATTTGCAGGATAATATGAAAAGGGAAAAATCTAACTAACCTGTAATGAGCTTGGAATGCCAGTAGGTGAAAACAAAGAGACAAATTCATAAATAAGTATTGGAACCACTACCCATAGAAAAATGGAAGTGGGATAATAATCACTATGGACTTCATCACCAGTCTCCCAAGAACATCCCATTGAAATAGTGAAATACGGGTTATAGTGGATTGAATTTCTAAGACATACCATGTCATATATATTCAATAAGTTTCCCTCTGGACCAGAAATCCATGATTAATGCAAAGGATGTTCGGGGGATGCATGTGGAACTAATTCATATCATTGTTTTGCATGATACAAGGTTCACATCAAAATTTTGGAGAAGTATTCAACCTGTTCTGAATAATAAATTTAAGTTCAGTACAACCTATCACCCCCAAACTAATAGAAAATCTGAAAGGGCTATTCAGACACTTGAGAATATATTGAGAACATGCTCAATAGAATTTGAAGGTGGATGGTATCATGACCTCCCATTATTTTAGTTATCATACAACTATAAATTTCACTCGAGTATTCAATTCGCACCATATGAAGCTCTATATGGAAATCAATATAGAAATCCTACATATTGGGATGAAGTTGGTGAGAGGATGTTTCTTGGGCTAAATCTTATATAAAGATGATATAGGAGGTTCATGATATTTAACAATATATAAAAGATTCTTAGAGTCACCTGAGGACATTTTCTAACAACTATAAAAGGGACTTGGATTTTAATGTTGGAGACAAAGTATTCCTTTATATTTAACCATGGAATAGATTCATGCAGTTTGGAATGAAAAGAAATCTTAGACCTAGGTATATTATCCCTAATGAAATACTTAATTTCATAAGAGCAGTGTCTTATCCATTAGAAATCCAACAAATATTTCTTAAGTTCATGATGTATTCCATGTATCTCTCTTGTGGAAGTTCACACCTGACCCCTCACATGTATTGAATCCATAGGTAGTAAAACTGGAACATAACCTCTCTAATAAGGGGAAGCTAGTGGAGATTTTCTACTGTAGATACAGGGTTCTATGAAATAAGAAAACACACCTTGTAAATGTTTTGTGGAGGATCCATAAAAATTAATAAGTAATGTGGGAACTAGAGGATTCCATGATACAGTATTACCATAACCTTTTCTCAATTGAGAAAATGAGTTAAAATATTGGGGATTGACTTTCAAAATAGGGGAAGAATGTAATGACGAAGATTTTTTAAATGATATTTTTTTCCCGAATAAGTGTTTGTTAAACATTATAGAATATTATAATTATACAAAATATAGAGAAACCAACACAATTTTATCTCATTAATAGTGATCATTAGATTAGTTAGCTATGAAACCAATTAAAATGATGAACATTACAACTAGAAAAAAAATATAAAATAGAATAGGTAAAATATGAATTTATGGATCACCACAATATACTTAAATCATCACCCCCACTACAAATTCTGTAGAAATAAAACGAAATATTAGATAACCAATCAACATCTTATGAAAATGAAAATATAACCATAAGGAAAATTGTAGTGAATTTTGAGTGAAGGAATGAAGTGGAATTTATAGGGTATAAAGGGAAATGTGAACTTGGGAATTCGACCGTTATGTGACCATTGGTAAATATAAATGTTTTTTGATATGACTATTGGAAGGTCTACCCTTAGTTAATAATTATACCATTATAATTAGTGTTTATAAGTATTAATGACTAAGGATAATTGATATATAATGGAGAATTAATGGCCTCAACTAGTAGAGACGGGCCGTATGAAGCCTATTTATCTGAACTTGGGAGAAAGGTATCGTCATTGGGGTTCTCCGATAACCAATCCCAATTCGAGCTTCAATAATTTAATCATGAACAAAATCTATTATGGGAGAAGCTCATGTTAGTGGATATTACCACTCTGTCAATATTATCTGATCCCCCCATGAAACTACCACCATTTCACATCTTACCCTTAGAGAGTATGCAGGTGTAATAAAGAGTTACATGTCAAGAACATAGTTAAAAAAGTGTATATTTTGTTGAATAAAACAATTTTTTATTCTATAAACTCCTTTTAAGAATATTTTTCTTAATAAAATATATTTTTAATTGAGATGAATTCGATAAATTGATATTTGGACACAAATAAAACATAATTGTATTTTTATAGTAAATATATACAGTTTTATAGAAAAACTCAGCTATTTGGAATAAAATTTGTTTTAATACAATACTGTTTTAAAATACTATCTCTTAAATTGAAATTATTAAATAATTTTTTAATGCCCTTGGAAATTTCTTAAAAGTGTCATAATTTTTACTATGTCTTAAAAACTAATATTTTTAATAAATAATGATATTTATATTTAAAAGTTAAAACTATCATATTTATTTATTTTCTATAATAAATTAAACATTATTTTTAAAATCATCATGTTTAATTTTTTTAAGGTGAATTTATGAGAATTTTCAAAAGAACATTATTTTTTGTGAATAGTAAAAAATACACTAATAGGGTTTTTGTATATTTTTATGACTTCATACTTATGTCATAATGGTGTAATAATTAATTAAACATAATACATGACCTAAAATATCTTATTTTATAGATATTAAGTATTTCAATTTATTATAATCATTTTTAAGGCTATATGTCACTTTCCAAGTTCTAAAAAGGAATGTTTGATTTTAAAAAACATTACACTATGGAATATTTAACATTCCATGACCAAAGACGTATTAAATAATTGTGTTCTATTTTTGAGGATTGATTAATAATAAAATGTGACACAATTTTTAAAAACCATGAACAAAATCCATGTACAAACCATTAGTTTTTTATTTTCCACAACCTAGTTTTCTAAGACCTATATTTGGGAATTATTAAAAAATCATCCACTTATCCTATAAATACCCACCCATTACACCATATAACTTCACTATTAATCCATAATCCATGAATTTATGGTTATTTTTCCTCCCAAGGAGTCTCACCAAGGTGTTCTCAAGACCCCAAGGTTCCATTTCTCAAAATCTAGGAGTAACTCTTCTAGATAAGGGAAATTTTCCCTTCTCTTTTCCATTTAAGTTATTTTTTTATCTAGTATGTCTTTTAATTTCCAAATACAAGTTAATTTGTCCACTTTATATTATAATATTAATTTAATAAGATTATTTTATGAATTGTAGACCCTTTTCCTCACATCGTTTACCATTTTATAAAACCATGTTTTATACCCATCATGCTATCAAATTTACTTCTCAAATCTCCCTATTTTACATTTGAAATGCTATTTTATATTTTATTTGAATACTGAAACCTCTTTAATTTTCAATATTGATTTTTTATTAGGATATTTACAGATATAAAACTCACATTTCCTTTTATGGGTTAAAATTTACGTAATAATCATGTCTTTAATCCCTTCTGTATGCCATGATTTTGATAAAAAAACTTGTTCTTTATCCTCCATTGGTTATTAATGAAATGATTTATTAAGATATATATCAATAACATTAAATTAATAAATATAAAAAATTAACCCTTATAGCTCTAAAATTCATTGGTTAAAAAATTTAATCTCTATAGATGACATGTTTTACGATATCGTGGTGAATAACCTTGGAAATTTTTATTTATGACACCTTGGTGATAAATCTCAGTGATATGATTATTAATTCTTACTTTAAATGTTTTACCCACATTTACATGTTATTTTTCAGGTTATTATTATTATGATGTTCCTTTTTATCGTGACTTATCATTATTTCTCATGTTCTTATTGACATTCCTCATGATCACATGATAAATGTTTCCCCTACTTACTCCCTTACTGGGCCTCATGCTCACCCCTTTCATTTGATGTATGTCCCTATGTAATGAGATGTAGTAAAATTTACTTAGGGTGAACCCATGAAGGTGACTGCAAGTGTAATTAGAGTAATGATTTATGTTTTCATTAATTATGTGTCTTATTTCCAAGAATCTAAACTTTAAAAGACCCTCTGTTTTGTCTTATGTAATGAAAAGTTATGAAATAAAAAGGTGGGATTTTTTATTAACTGTTATATAGGTTCCTTAATTCTTATAAATAAATCTTATTTCATTCGCCTATAATTTATCTTAAGGTCATATCTATTCTTGAATATTCAAAATTTATATTTTAATATCAAAATTATGATTTATTTTTATAGATTTTTTCATGAGTGTGGTTATTCTAGTGGATCAAGTATATCCAAAATTTTCAATTTTATGTTATCTTTTTTTCTATTTATTGTCCCGTTGTAATATATGGAATTCTTATTGGTTTATTTTATGAATAATTTATAGTTATTTATTTATGATAATATTGTTTTTATTGGATTATATATGTTTTGTATGTGTTTTATGAAACAATTATAAGAAGGAAATTAAATTTATAAAATTTTGGGTCATTACATCTACCTAATTTATTCACTGAATTAAACTCCCTAGGAAATTTTCTACATAAAAACATATTTTTAATTACCAAAGATCAATCCATTTCAAAACCTTATAATGCCAAGAAGTGTAGAATGTTCTCATAAGACAATTCTTATCCATTCAAGAGTTTGGACTCACATGAATTCAAAGAAAATTGCATGAAACAACTCAAGATGATCTCATACATTAACTTATATACTTGAAGGGAATTCTAAAACATAAATTTTTGTTCTCCTTAATCTTATTTTTCATATTATCTCATGCATGTAAGATGAATATTTCATGTGATAATTGGAAACCTTTTATTCCCAAGGATGCATCCATGCTAGCTTGAGCTTCACATGGTGGAACATAGATTGATTTAAGTACGCTTCTATATAAGCAAATCCGGATAAATAACCCTTCATAACCCAAGTAGGAAGATGATGGAGTGGAGGATGGAGAATCATTGGTTAATTTTTAATTAGATATATAAATACAAATTTAAATAGATAAACATTATATAACTTATTCAGTCCTATATCATAATTTTTCTCATTTGAGCACCAAAATATAAACAATACCATTTCATCCAAACCTTGAGTTGACACAAAAGTCGTCACTCAAAAAACCTTTCACACGTGCCCGTAACCATATGCTCCATAGCCGCATGGTCCACCTAGGCACCCTCTGTGCACCCTATACACACCCTACGATTTATATAAACTAAAAAATCCTCATGATCTCCTTGTGTACACTATACAACCCACTTTATACAACCTATGATTGGTTGTCTCAACCCTCATCCATATAGATGACACCTAGGTCCCACATGGTTCATTGAGTGGGTCCTCGGTCAGCCAATAGAAGGACCATTTTTTTATAAAGACATATACTTTGTTATATCTAAGTATATAATTATGAAGCTAATGAAATTACATTTTCCTTCTTCAAAATGTTCTTCAAGAAAACTATATTTATATTTCTCATGGCCTTTGTACTTCCACTTCTCCAAAATATTCTTACAATAAAAGGGATTTTTTTGGCATTCATCTAAACATATCTTCATGAAAATTAATTTTTGAATGGAATATAAATTCTTGTAAATGTTGTAGATAATATGAAATATCCTAGTGTAATTAGAACATGTCATTGAAATTTAAGATCAGTTAAAAATCAATACACTTCAAATTAACTTCATCCAAAGACAAACTTGTTACCATTGAACATTAATTGGTGGATCTTCTTAAAGGATTTTAAATAATTCAAATTCACTTAAATATTCAACAAATATGATTGGGAACACAAATAAACTTCTATGTTGTTATCCTATAATTCAATTCATATTGACATTAAGTGATACATCATATTCATACTCATTGATAATAAATACAACAATAATAGAAAGTATGATCATCAATAATTACATTTTATTTTATATAAGTAAAAAAATTCATTAGTTACCTGAGGATTTTAAATAATAATATTTTTTGAACATGTTGATTTTATCATGGGTTTAAGAGATAAATTTAAATCACTAAAATCATCCACATATATACATATTGCAAGAGTTTAAAAACATGAATGAAAAATTATAAGAACCCAAGTTTTCTTTCAGGTATGGATCCTTTTTATTATGTCCAAATTCATTGTTTTTCACCTAATATGAATTCCTAATGAGGTATCATGTGATTCAGGGGGGAGTCTGGGGTTTTTTCAGAACTCAAAACCCCAACAGTTGGAGGAAAGTACTAGGCCACATGATTAGTAGAAACCAAACGGGATAGGCTACACGATTACATTTAACCATGTGGGGCTGAAAATAAGGATAATAAGGACACACTGGTTTCTCAAAACATGTTTATAGGGCCTCAAACCCATGCGATTACATCTAAAAAATGTATCAGAGGTGTTTTTTATGTTTGTCACACAATTTCACTAATGTTCTGCTTTAATCATATGTGATCCCCATTGAGACTATTCCATTCCCATGGTTGGAACATGGTTTGGACATCTATGTGGCCAAATAATGTGCCTATATTTTTGTGGTATAATAACCAAAATTGCATTAATTATTAATAATATTAACCTATATTCACATTATCTCATTCCAGTGGATAGAGGCCTTTCATTGCACTCATTAGAGCTCCTAAACTCCCCCCTTCATAGTTTTTGAACTCATTCCTTCATCTAATGTATGATTCGATCCTTGTTCATATCATTGGACGTGTATTTGTAATTACACTATTTATCTTGAGTCGATCATCGTTTTTATTCTCCATGATGATTTTATTTAGATTTAGGCTCACACTCCCTATTTTTAGGGAATTCATCAATTTTTTAATTTTTATTACGATCCAGAAATAACTAATGGATGATACTACACTGGGATATTTTTATGAGCTTATGGTAGGTGGTTTGTGACTCATCCCTCATGTCTAGCCATTTTATAAATTTTTTTCATTGTATACATGCTGATTTAATTGGGGACTTCTTATTAAATTCATATGCCTTGTTTATAATCACTGTGCTTATATTCTAGAGTCTATATCATAACTGTTAATCATTCCTTTGAAGTTTGAGAACACAAATCCTTCCACCCCAATTAGGGTGTTTCCTTAATTATGCCTTGGTAACACAAGTGGGATTATCTATGACACTGTTTGGGCATGTGACTTGACCCTGATAATGGTAAATACTCATTTATTAAATGAATGAATTGTTAAGAATATGATTATTTTTAATATTACCACTTGAACCTTCTAAGGTATGTGTATAAATATAATAAATTAATATCAATCTGATATATAAAGTATAATATATGTATCACAAGGCATATTTGAATGTAATAGAATGATCTGGTTCCATGTCTATAGAAAACCATTCCATTATTAGTATAAGGCAGTGGAGTGAACCTAATTAATTATTAAATAAATATGTTATTAAATGGTTTCATCCCCTATTTTGACTTTTCACTCCATATGAAAGGTATTTTAATGAACCAAATGACTTATTAAAATGAATGAGTATTAAATGTCCAAAATTAAATAATGAATTAAGTATGAGGATACTATTGATTATGGTCCTTTTTACTTTTACAGGAGTGTTCATACCTGAGGTAGCTTTGGATACCCAAATTAATGCATTCAGAACCTAGAGGATTCTATTTTGACATAAGGATCTAGTTTCCAAGGGAGATACCCACCTTTAAACATGCTACTTGTTTACTAGAAAATTCCCTACATGAAGTTGTAGAATCTCTCACTAATTAATGGTTATTAAAATTCCTTGGATACAATCCATTGATCCATCTTGATTTCTTTACATGTGTGGTACCATTAATGCATTTACACCATGATATTTTTTTAAATATATTTTTTTGAATAAATTAATTTTCATTGTTGTCTTGCATTGCAATAAGTTAAACATTCCTTTAACACAACACCAACATAGTTTTTGATACATGAAATAATGACTTGGAATATGTTATATGAAACACCAAGTTATTCATGCACAATAATAAATGTAAATTTTAAGATACTCTACATGTAAAACTGAGGTTAACATACATTTCACGTAATATTGACTTTCCTTGTTGGCTTGCATAACACGCAAGAATGAGTTTTAATGAACAGTAATATATTATTATAAATATTATTATTTAATGTAATAAAAAAACCATTGAAGTTATGTTGGAGGGGTATGAAGTGGATTGATTAACTTATACATGGTTGATTTTTTTGTTACAAATTAATTACAAATCAATTTAATAACTAATTGAATATAGAAGGAATGATTTTATAAAAAAACTTTTATGATCACAAAGTAATTTTGTTATAATAAATTAAATTTATTACTATTGGTTAAAGATATAAATTAAATATATGTCTTATATATTCCATAAAATATTTTATATTTTCATCCAATATATTTATAATAATAATATAAGAACAAACCCAATAATTCACATAAAAAACAATATGTTTATAATGAAAGTTTTACCACCATTTAATGGAGAAAGTATTTAAAATCCAATTTTCCACAATTTTATATAATTAATATTTCAAAAAAAACTTCATATTTGAAATAAAAACATAACAATTTTGTTAGTATTTTTGTGGTTTTTTCTATGAAATTTCATTTTTTGTTGAATAGTGAAAGATGCTAAATTTTAATTCAAAATTTCTTTTTTCATATGATTTATTTATAAGGTTAAATTATATACTAAATTGGTTTAAAATAATTATTATATAAATTTTTTATCAATTAATCCAATTTAGGCCATTGGAATCAATTTCACTATGAAATTGACTAAAAAACATTGAAAAAGTTTGAACATTTTTAGTTTAAATACTTGTTGTGTCATCATATCCGCTTGATTAAATTTAAATTAATTTATGCTAATTATGTGATTGGAATTTTGAAAGATGTGGTCCATATTTGGAATAATAATAATTTATAAGGTATAAAAATTTTAACTTAGTTTTTGACCAAATATATTATTTAATATAATTAATATTAATTAAAATGATTAAAGTGAAATTAAGCTTAACAAGAGAATAAACCCTAAACATAAAGGAAAAACGACCTATCCACTTGTACCAAACCCATTTTATGGAAATAATTTGGAAATGAACCTTACATTATTTATTTGTTTCGGTTTTGGATGAATTTTGTTTGGTAAAAACGTGGGTATACCTAACATGTTTCCAAAAATACCAAGTGTGTCCTTTCCCTCCCCTATAAAAGGCCACCCCTCTTAATATTATTAGAACCTCTCAAAACACTTAGGTTATACCAATATCTACCCAATACACTTACTAACATCCTTAAATTAGTTTTTAATGCCTCCATTTTGGCATAAATCTTTCTAAGGAATCCCTATGGTGAAAACCAAAAGGAGTTACCCGAATATGACATAACATGCTTCCTAATACTGTTTAGTTATATTTCTTTCTCCAATATGTAATTTATTATTATTAAATTATTATATGAAAAAATTATCCTAAAAATATTGTAATGTATTTATACTAAGGTTTATACATACACTTACACACACTTCTATCTAATCGGTAACAAACTCACTGTTTATGTGTACCATGAATTATCACCTCACGAAATGAAGATTGTTTTTTCTTCCTTTACCACGTATAATGGTGGAAATTATGATATAAACTACGTTTATATGTAATATATATGATATTTATAATGTATTTATGTTTATTTAATTCTTTTATAAATCCTATCATCGTAATTTCAATTTTTTGTAAATACGATATTTTCGTTTGAGGAAGTGTGGACTACAACCCCCTCAAAGCGATGTGATTCATTCACACAATACATGGATTGTATTAGGGATGTTATATGTGATATTATGTGACTTATATGAAATAATAATGAAAATTTAATGATAATATATATATTTACACATATATTTCATTTTCTTTCTTTCATTGAATTCTGAAATGAAACGGAAACAACATTCATGCATACGTACGACCTACCGTCTCCATGGACAGTGTATTCCATTTCATACATATATATTTTATTTATTATTATAATAAAAATATAATTAATATAAAGGATAATTATATCATTTTTTTACTTTTTTAAATCATGATATATATAAGGAAAAAAATATACAAAATTTAGAGACATGTGAAAAAACCAAAAATATAACTCGAAGCGTAACCTTAACATGAAATTATTAACAAGTGGGTAATATAAAGTAATAATAAGAAATATATGGTATTATATATGATAATATAGTTCTATTATATATTTATAATTAACATATATTTAATATATAGGAGGATTGAATGAGTATGGCGAGAGTCAAGACACAAGGTAAGAGATTTCATCATGCATTTTATTTCCATGAGATACAAGCCTTACTCACCACTCACTTATTTTTTATAGTGTATATAATACCCATTAATTCATTATATTAATATTATACTTAAATTTATGGGTATCTTCATATCCATTTTATGATATTTCTTTTAACGGGATAATGTTTCAAAAGTTACCAACTCGGTAAAATAAAGTTTCCCTCAATTTTTCTCCTTTGAGACACATTACATGTCATCCACCTATATTTTTATACAAGGATTATATCATGAATTTGAAATTTTATATCATGAATATAATTCTTTTCATTATATTTATGATTCATTTAATTTTATTATTTCCATTATATTATTATTTAATGTTACTAAAGTGGTAACAGTTTATTGTTAGAATCTCATCGTTTGTTAAAGATTGTTTACTAGTATTCTTCCATTGATGAAATAATAGGATCAATATCTCAATAACTCTAAATAAGTTTAATCTACATTGGTTTTTCATGATATCATCATGTACTGGTACCAATTTTACAGAATTTGGTACATAAGAAGAGTAAGAAATAATTTTTAAGAATGTTCAGCTTCACCTCTCTCTTTGGTTAGAAATAGTGAATATTTGGAAACCATGTTTTATAAAATGTGTCAAAAAGTATTATAATATTATCCTATAATACTTAAAATACCTTTTTACAAATTATTTTACTTTAAAAAATGTGGTTTTTTAAAAATTAATATTTTTTTGTTGTCCGATTGAGACAATATTCTATACTTTTTACAGTGTAAAAATAATATTTCTCATATACAAATTTACAAGTTGTCATCACCAATATTCCCTTGATTCTTCCTTAACAAGAACAAAAAAGTTATATTTTGAAAATAATTTTCCATCATATTCTTTAAATTATTTTTTTAATGTTTTTTATTGAAAAAAGGTTTTAAAAAATTATTATGTTTAAAAAGTGTTTTTAAATGATTTTTACTTTATAATCCATCAAAAGCTTATTTTAAAAGAAAAGGATTTCAACGATTTTTTAGGATTATTTTATAAGTTTTCAAAGTATTTTTGGATAATTTTTTTAAATTTTTTTTCAATCTCTCTTTATATGTTTTCAGGGAAGATGTTTTTGGAAATGATTTAAAGCATTCTTTATAAATTTTTAATTTATTTCCAAGGAAATTGTTTTAAAACTGCTTTTATGTTTTAAGAATACCTTTTCATAAAAGAAATTATATTTTCTTCAATAAATGATTTCAAAATACCTTTCCATGTTATTTTTCATCAAATTTAACATTTATTGATATTAATCAAGTACTTCTAGGAAATGTTCGAATGATTCCATTCATATTATTTCTTGAATGATCTATGTTTTTATGGAATAATGCTCATGGCACCCATTTCTCTTACAGGGGTTATATTATTTTGAAACCCACTTCTATTCATGGGTTATAAATTGGTGAAATGATTATGAAACCAATCTATTTTTCATATCTTATGATGTGATGATATGTTAATGATACCCGTTTAATTTCATAGGTTATCATTTTATGTTTATAAAACCCATCTCTTTTACTGGTCCATGATATGATCAATGTTTTTTGGAACATGAAAGTATGATTTTACAATGCCATGGATGAGACCTATATCTACCTACAATGCATTGGGTAATGATTAATGACTAGTGATTTTAAATTTAATTCAGGAACCTAATTACATATTCATAATGTTATTCAAGGACTTGGTTACATGTCCATACGTTTATACATGAACTTGATTACATGTTCACAATGTTATTAGTGGACCTTATTATATGTTCATAATATTATCCATGAACCAGATTACATGTTAGAAAATTTATGCATGGACCTAGTTTCATGTCCTTAAGATTATGTGTGAACCTGATTACATGTTCACAGTGTTATCCGTGAACCCGATTGTATATTCACAACATTTTGTGTCGACCTAGTTGTATTTCCATAAGTCTATTAGAGGACCTAATTTCATGTACTTAACTCAGCGTGTGAAAATATTTATAATTATACATGTTCATGTGGTTATACATTGATGTGTATTCCATAATTCCATTTCTTCTTCCTATGTTATGCTTGTAACAGCCTAAATTTTTATGGACTTTTTTTGGAAAAAAAATTAATTTTCATTTAGGTATTGCAATTCACTAAGTCAAATACTCCTTTCACAAGGAACAGACTTGGAATATTTCACACAGAAAATATACTTGGTATAAATAACATATAACATTGACTTTGCATGAATCACATGGAACAATGACTTGGCGTACGTTACACGCAACACCGATGTTTCAACAAAATGTCATTTTATTATTATATTTATTTAAATGAGATAATTATAACCCATTCATTAAACATAATAATATTAATAGTAATAACTAATTTTAAAATATAATTTATAATGGTTTTATGTAAATGAAACATATTGATAAAAACATATAATTTTTGGTAATGTCTTTATATGTTTAAAATTATAATATTTTCTGAAATAAACTCTATTTTATGTAATTCTTTGAAAATAAAATAAAATTAATTTTAGAAAAAATTATAAATATAATTTTAGAAAATAAACTTCATTTTTGAATTTATAATATTGAAATTTTATTTTATTGAAATTAATGGATATTTATGAGAAATTTCATATTTGGATGAATAATGAAAAATACAAGATTTTAATTCAAAATTGTTTTTTAATTTAATTTATTTATAAGAATAAATTATAATTTAAATTTCATTAAAAGTTTTATTAGATAATATTTTTATAAATTAACTAAATTTAGGTCATTGAGATCAAATTCACTTTGAACTTGGGTGTAAAAACATTGCAAACTTTTGAATGTTTTTAGTTTAAAACCCACATTGTTGACCTAACTGGGGAAATAATTTTCAATTAATATTTTAGAATCATATGATTTTAATTTTTAAAAATAGATTACATATTTATAATCATCATAACTAATTATTTTTAATAAAGTCAACATATGTTTTTTTTAAATTATTAGTGAATGTAATTAAAATTAATTACATCGGTTCAGGTAGAATTAAGCTTAGCTAAGGACTAAACATTAAATTTAAAACCCAAAAGACCTATAAACTTGTAAAAACCCCATTTTATGGTCATTATTCGGTCATTAAACTTTAGATATTAATTTTATTTTGTCTTTTATGACTTTATTTAGGTAAAAATGTTGGTACACCTAACTTGTTTTCAAAAAAAACCAAGTGAGTCCTTTCCCTTCCCTATAAAAGGACACCACCTCTCCCTATTTTTAACACCTCTAAAATCACATATTTTAGGATAATATAAAATCAATAAACTTCCCAAATTTCCTCAATTCTTCCTTGAATCCTCCTATTTTTTATAAAATCTTCCAAGGAAGCCTTTTGGCACAAACTAAAAGGAGTTACCCGATTAATTGGTAACGCCTTCTCTCAAGATCCTTTATTTTATTATCCTTCTAAACCCCTCCACTCTCTTTATTCCATCATTTCATAAAAAACCATTATCCCTAGTATACTATGATTTATTATTCTAGGGGTTAAACCTACACTTAAAAACACCTCCATCTAATGGGTAACAAACATACTATTTACGTGTACAACGAACTACCACCTCACTAAACGATGATTGTTCATTTTTCCTTTACCGCATATCACAGTGGAAATTATGATGGAAAATCTGTTTATATATTTTATATGTTATAATTATTATATCTTTAATATTTTTTATTCCTTTTAAAAAATATATCTTTTTTACTTTGTATTTAGTGTAAATATGATAATTTTGTTGGAGGAAGTGTGGACTACCTCCCACTCCATGCGATGTGATTCATTCACAGACTACATGGATGCATCAAGGATGAGTTTAGTAAACTTATATAATATATATAACATTATAATTATACTATAATGTTATTATATACATATATACATTTAGGAAAGTTTCTTGATTTCTTTCAATATGACAATAAAAATGGAATCAACTTTCATTTGTACATATGGCTTACCGTCTCCGGGAACAGTGTATTCCATTTCATACTAATATATTATATAGATTATTATAATACACATATAATAAATATAAATGATATTTATGTAATTTTATACATTCTGAAATCATGATATTATTATAATGACCAAATATATAAAAAATTAAGACACTTGAAAAGAACAAAGTGAATATTACCCAAAGTGAAACCTTAACATAGGATTGTTAATAAGGGGGTAATATAAGGTCATGATGAAAAAATTTATTTTATTATACATAATAATATGGTTCGTTAAAATATGTATAATAAATTTATATTTATTATATATCTGTTTTTAATTATTAATACGAGAGTTAAGATACAAGGTAGGGGATTTCATCTCAATTTTTATTTTTGTGACATACATGCAATGTTATCCACTCTTTCCTTTTGTGTGGTGTATATAATTTTTATTATTGTATTATATGTACCTTAAAATGAAATTTATTTATATTATAAACTACATTTTATGATATCTGTTTCACGGGGTTTAAGTTTTAGAAGTTACCAAATCGGTAAAATAGTTTTGCCTTAATTTGTCTTTTTTGAGACTCATGATTTGTTATGTATCTAAATTATTTTTATTGGTTTATAAAATTTCATTTAACTTATTATATAATGATATTAATTTTTAATAATATTTTAATATTAATTTAAATTAATTTTCTTACATGGATAGTATGATCCCAAGCTACCAATTTATAAGAGTTTATCGAGACAATCTCATTGCTTTTCGAGGATGTTTATGTTTAAGCTTCCATTGATGAAATATTATGATCTATATCTCAAGAAAACTCATGAGTTTTCTTATCCTTTTTTTATTAAAGATATATCCATGTATTAGTACCATTTATCCACTCTTTTTTACTTAAGATAATTAAGAATAATTTTTCAATAAAAATATGACCATAATTATGTCTTCAATTGGAAATATATTTTATTTAAAAAAACTTATTTTAAATAATGTTTTAAAAATTAATTTTATTAATATTTTCAAGGAAAATCATTTTAAAAACATTTCTAGTTTCTAATGGTTCCTTTATATGTTTTGAAAGATATTTTCAAAGAAAAACATTTTCCAATGTTATATGTTTTAAAAAGAATTTTTTAATGTTGAAAGGATATTTTCCTCTAAAAATGTTTTTATAATATCATTAAAAATTATTTCCCATATCTGATAACATCCATTGGTGTTACTCAGGAATTTTTTGGGAAATTATTTAATGTTTCCATTTATATTATTTCTCTGAATGGATTATGTTTTGATGGATTTATGTTTATGAAACTCATTTCTCTTTCATGGGTTATATGTTTTTCAAACCCAATTCTTTTCATGGGTAATATTTATTATGAAATGATAATGAAATATGTCTCTTTCCACAGGTTATGATATTATTACATGTTTATAATACCCATTTCTTTTCATGGGTTATGATATGATTATTTATGATCATTTGGAACATGTATGTATAATTTCATTATGAGATGGGTGGGACCTGTATCTCCTTCAAATGAATTGTGTAATGATTTATATCTCATTAGATAAAAATTTTTGGGACAAGAAATAAACTTGGTTTAGTATTACAAGACTAGATTGAGGGGTGGAATCGGTTTAGTAATACAGGGATGGGACAGGGTGTGAACCCAATTTAGTAAATGAATTTTTCAACTAAGATGATTTCGATAGAATTGTCTTGACTACTATGGAAATCATTTTATATGTTTCTGTTACTACCATAATTACCTATATTATTCATATGTTATAAATTTATGGTTATGGTCTATATTTCCTTAGGAATCATTTCATATGATCTTCTAATAATTATACTATGATTCATGTATATGATCTTTGATATGGAGGGTATGATCTTTGATTTTTGTGATCATGTTCTCATACCCTTATTTTAATGATTATGATTACATATATATCTTGTTACCCTTACTGAGCATATGGGATCACCCCTTTTATGATTCCTTTCCTTTAGGTTATGAATATTTGTATTATGTTTTATGTGTCTAATAAGGGTGATAGTCAAGAAAAACCTAATGGGAGATAATGTAGCTCACTTACATACTAGTGTCCATGTATCCATGAATCCAAAGGTACTAAACCAATTACGGACATTGAGTGTATGTTTGTATGATGTTTTAAGTATTCCAAAAATATTTTGTAATGTCATTTTTTTAAAATAAAGGGTTACAATAGTTGGTGTTAGATCCAAGTTTTAGTAATCCTTTAGAAGCTAGGTTAAGAATACCTTAGTGAGAACCCTAACAAAATTTCTAATGATAAGTCTATGGTAAAGTTAAATTATTGGAAAATGTCTTGGAGTTTTGGTAAAGGATAGAGTGAGTAGTTTCCTAGAAATAAATCCCCACCTGGATACTACAAGTGGATGTGGATCTGGAACATATGTACCTTGGGGTATCAAATTAGAGAATATATTCTGATCCTGACTCAGGAAAATCTGGTACATGAAAATGGGCGTTGTTACACACATAGTTTGACACTCTTGAGGGATATTATTTGGGAATAAAAAAACTCTTCATGAACCATAATGAGGGATTTAAATAGATATATCATATGAATAACCTAGGATAAAACTAAGGTGTCATCGATTATGGAAGGTATCATAGTTTAGACATCCTATAGGTGACTTTTCATGATTATGTGGTTCCTCGATATGATAGTTTTATAGGACTATATGCGTTTTGGTTTTAGTCAATGGATAAAATAAAAAGGAAACACATTAGTGTTGATGTCAATGGATGATGCGACAATTTCCCTCTTGGGAAACAAATTTCTATGGGTGTTGGAATGAAAAAACTCGTTGTTATGCTCACACAACTTTCTCAAGATACGAATCATGGTGGACATACAAATGAGAAACGGATGGAACAACATTATATTGAGTCTTTCATGAGGAAACATCAACCTTCATTCAAAGGGTCTTATGATCCACATGTTACAGAATAATGGATCTATACTATTGAATAGATATTCTCTATTATCTAGTGTTTAGAGCATGAGAAATTTACTCTATATATTTTTCATTTATAAGGTGAAGAAGACCATTTTTAGACTCTAATCAAGAATACTAGGCAATGAGATGAAATTTAATCCATGGATTGAGATGATTTCAAGAACATATTTTTCAATAATAACATTCCTAAAATTCTTCATACCAAGAATGATAAAGAGTTTATTGAGTTAAATCAAAGTGATGATGAATATATTAGTTCCTTTGAGGATAATTTCATCAGACATTTGTGGTACACTTCTGGAATGATCATCTAATCTGGAAGTAAAGTTGATAGGTTCTTCAGTGGCTTAAAGACAAGTGTTATAATGGCGATATACATAAGAGTCTTTAGTAGCAATGAAGAGATTGTAAATTGTGTAATAAAAGTTTAAATGGAGGTTGTAGTCACATATAAACACCATGGTTTTTAAAATAAGAGAAAGATGGATTTTAATGGAAAATTTAATAACCATATAGAAAAGGAGATGAATTTTCCTTTATGCTCTAAGTGTGGGAAAAAACATAGAGGAAATTACCTTAGTGGGGTCTAATAATCGTTTTGTGTGTGGAAGTAAGGCTACCACGAAATTTATTTTCTAAATAAGGGGAATATGTTTACTCAGAATGATAATAGAGGGAAAGCTGCATAGAATGCACCTCCCATGATTCAGTGCTACAAGTGTCAAGAGAATGGGAATTATTTTAACAACTTCCTAAACACAAGGTATGGTGATGATGATTGATGTCAACAACTTCTTAAGCCAAGGGAAAATGGTAAATATCATAAAACCATTATTTATGATGATGGGTGCGATAACAATGTAATGAAATGTACAATTACCATCCCATCTAGAACTTCTAAGGTCATGTCTGATTCCAGATCTACCCACTCTTTCATACCAGGAAAGCTCAGTCTGAGGAAAAGCCTCAGACCATTTATTAAGAAAAGAAAAGTCCAGTGAACAGGAAAACAGATAGGGGAAACCGATTACATGTCACAAAAGTCATACCCGCCTCTGCACCCATGGAGATCCTCTGCAATGACTGATTCCCATTCCGAGCTCTCATAATGCTTAAGGATCTTCACGTACTTCCTTCTGAGGTTCAGTTTCTCTAGAGATATCAATTCCTTATGGGACTGATTGATGGAGGACCTTGTCGCCACCGGCTTTGGCAAGGTAGAGTAATCCTTCCTCAGCCTTCTCTTAATTGGAGGAGGTTTCTCCATTCCATAATTCTTCTTTCCATCCTTGACAGCATCACAATAAGAGGGCCTCACTGAGCCATTCGGATTTTCTTTGTCACTCTCTGACACATCCCCCCATTTTCTAATGCCAGGATCATTTTGGAAACTAGCTTTCCCCTGCTCATATCGTCCATTACGGACAATCAAAGCCACACATTGTGGAGGATCCACAGATTCATCACCAGCATTGACCTCCTTCTCTAATCCACCTTCCAAGGCAACCTGCATACATTTATTCCTCATTGAGGAGCTCCCTTACTCTTCCACATGAGACAACTCCTGGAATTGATTGAAAATGTCAACTGAGACCTGCAACACACCATCATATGTCGGCTGAACTTCCTTCTGAATATCCAGACAGAGGGTTCCTTCTTGCGCTGGCCCATCACAGATTGGACCCAGCTGCAACTCTCCCTCCTTCTGCTGATCATCTCCAGAACCAACAGGCCCACTGCCCTCGCCAGCAGCATCCTGACCCGGCCAATGCACGTGATGCAGATCCTTACCATCAGAGTCAAGAACACCCGCGTTGCCTCCAGCACCAATACCAGGACCATTCACACCATTTTCCAGTTGAAGATCTTGCTTCAATCTGTCAAAAACCGCAGCTACAGATGGATTAAAGCATGCCCCCACTTGCTTTCCCAACTCTGATCCACCCAGGTCAGCCGCACTACCAAACTTGCCAGCATTTGTACCTCTCATCCCCTGACCAGGCAACCTACCAGGTCTCTTCAACACAGCAACTGTCCTTCGGCTCCTAGCTCCACCCATACAATTACTGGCCGAGTGACCCAGGCGACTACAACTCGAGTAGAAATCAACCCAATCCTCAAAGACAATAGCCTTCCTGCAACGGAACGCCTCCCCTACAGTAATCCATACCCAATCAACCGGTGGCCTCGATGCATCCACTTCAACACAAATGTGTGGATTTACCGGGTGGCTCACAGAGGATGTGCGGGCGTCAGAGCATAAAAAATGACCAACTAAGTTTCCTATCATACGAATTATAGAGGGATTTTGAAAGGGCAAAGGGGGATTTGGAAAACTTACCCATGTTGCAACCGCATGGGGGTCTGGGTTCATGGAAAGGTCGAAAGACCATCGAAGAAGGAAGAAATTGCATCCTCTGCATCTGCGAGGAGCACTGGACCAAGAATGGATTAAATCTTCCTCTGAAGAGAATCGTATCATCATGTGACGATTATCAATTAACCCTATTACTGTGCGATCATGTAGATCCCAATCGCTGAAAACAAAACGATTGAAATCATCAACCGAAGGCCGTCAATGCGCGAACCGAGCAACCAGGTTCAGATCCAAGAATCTTGAAGCCGTAGATAATTCTGATAAAGTGATCGAGAGTTGCGGTTCCCTAAGGTGAAGATCTGGGACTTTAGGGCTTATGGAAAATCGACGAGAAATCAGGGAGGAAATTCGGGTTCGAAAATGGTACAAAGGGCCTCCGTGCTCCCTGATGCGGTGAAGATCTTGTCTTATTCCCTTGGTTGAATTTGATGTCATATTATGCATGATTTGGATTAATCTTAAAAAATACCACATCAATTTTCATGTAAGGGAAGTTATTTTTTATATTTCTAACCCATTTATGATCTTCCATCAATGTGAAAATAATAATGAAATTCCTATGGTTATTACATCCATAGTATGGGTCATAATTTACATTAAAAGAGGTTTTTTATCTAAAATGGCTTGGGATAAAATTGACATTGATGGTATGACTATTGTTCAAGATTCTGTGTATGCCTTTCCAGAAGAGTTTCCAAGCCCTCCCCCATAACATGAATTTTAGTTCTCAATAGAACCCATATCTGGTTCCACACCAATATCAATGAATCCATATAGAATAGCATCGATTGAGTTATAGTAATTGAAGAAGAAACTCCAAGAAAACCTAGATAATGGTTGTATTCATCCAAGCGTGTCACCATGGGGTGAAACCATTCTGTTTGTTAAAAATAAAGATGAACAAATGTGAATCTACATTGATTATTAGGAGTTTAAATAGATCATAATCAAGAACAAGTATCTTCTTCCCCTTATTGGTGAATTTTTTGATCAATTGTATGGAGCTCAATACTTTTCCAAGATTGACATTTATTTTAGATATCATCAAATGAGGGTCAATAAAGAGGATATACCTAAGAAAAAATTTCATACATGGTATATACACTATGAATATATAGCTATTCCTTTTAGTATTTCTAATTACCCTGTTATCTTCAAGGATTTGTTGAATATTGTATTTAGAGATTACCTCGATCATTTTTTAGTAGCCTTTATAGATGATATTATTATATATTAAAAGAGAAATAAAGGGCATGAAGATCACTTTATAATTATACTAAATACCATAAGGAAGCAGAATCCGTATGAAAAAATTAAATAAGTGTGAATTTTGGATAAAAATTGTTTTATTTTTAGGTCACATAATCTCAAGAGATTGTATATTAGAACACCCATCAAAGATGGAGGCTATTGAATTATGGACTAGACCAACCATGGTGATTGAGATTCATATATTTATTAGTTTATCTAGATATTGTTGAAGATTTTTTGAGAATTTTACATGACTATCTAATCCGCTATCCAAGTTAACCAGGAAGGGTTTCATGTTCCTCTAGATAGATGAATGTGAGAAACATTTCGAGGAACTGAAGAGAAGGTTGGTCATTGCACCTATTCTTTCATTACCCTATAGTGGAGAAGGGTTTGTAGTCTATAGTGATGCATCGAAGAAGGGTTTGAAATGTGTTCTTACTTTGAATAAAATTTTTATCGCTTATACTTATTGATATTTTAAGGTTCATGAGAAAAATTACCCAACTCATGATTTGGAGTTAGCAGTGGTATTTTTTTCATTAATGATATAGATGCATTATCTTTATGGAGAAAAGTATGATATATTTAATAATCATAAAAGTCTGAAATATATATTCACACAAAAGGAGTTGAACATGAACCAGAGAATATGGTTTGAGTTGATAAAGGATTATGATAGATAAATATATTACCACCCTAGGAAAGAGAATAGCATGGCCAATACATTGAGTCAAGAAATCATGATTTCTTATTTAATATGAGGATCACAAAAGATCCAATATTTCTGGATTTGAAAATGACAGATCTAGAAATCCCAAAGGAAGGGGGAAATCATATCTTTCTAAAATGAATTTTTAACCCTATTCCATATTAAATATTAAATATGTACATAATGAAGATGGAGAGATGTAAAATAATGTCAGAAATTTTACAGAGATTAACCTTGATCTAGATTGAATGATAATGTTCAGGAACCTTGTATGTGTTACTTCCATACCATATTTGATGGAGCTGTTAGAGAAAGTTCATAGTTATTAATTCTCCATTAATTGTAGAAAAAATAATATTTATAGGGACTTGAAATAATACTTCTAGTGGGATGTCATGATGAGGGATATCATAGATTTAGTATCTCAGTGTTTGGTATGCCAACAAGTTAAATATTAAAGACAAAAGTCAAAAGGGATGTTGCATCCATTACCCATACCTGAATAGAAATGGGAGAACATCACTATGGATTTGTTCATTAGACTACCAAAAAAATATAAAGGGATTAATTCTATATGGTAGGTAGTAAATATCCTTACTAATTTAAAATAATTTACTTATATTATATTAGACTTATCTATGGATCAAATTTCTAGGATATATATTAAGTAATTGGTAAGGTTTCATGGAGTACAACATTCTATTGTATTAGATTGGTATCTGAGACATATCTCAATGTTCATGTGAGGTATTCATCAAGGACTTGATATAGAATTGAGTTTCAAAGTTTCTTATCATCCTTATATATATGGCCTATTAGAAAGAAATATTCAAACCCTATAGGACATGTTGATATTTTGTTCTACAGATTTGAAAGGTGGATGGGATCAACAACATCCTCTAGTTGAGTTTTCATACAACAATAAATTTCACTCATGCCTTCAGATGGAACCATATGAATCCATATATGGGAAGAAATTTAGAGCTCCAATGTGAAGGGATAAGGTTGAAGAAAGAAAGATATAGGGACCTGAGATTGCGAAAGAAATAGTTGAGAATGTAAGAACCATTCCGCAATATATCAAGGCAGCTCAAAGGCGGAAGAAATTTTTTGATGATAACCATCAGTATGATCAAGAATTTGAAGTTGGTGAAAAGGATTTCCTATAAATATCACCTTGTATGAACAATATTATATTTAGGTAGAAATGGAAACTAATCCCTAGGTATATCGGTCCTATTGAGATTATTGATCGTATTGAGATGGTATCCTATTGCTTGGCACCTCTTCTGAAAATATCTTCAGTCCATGATGTGTTCGATAGATCTCTTCAAAAAATGTACATACCTAACACCTCACATGTACTGAAGTCATTGTTCATACCACTATATTATTATATTTCTTATGAGGAATAACCAGTAAAAATTATAGACCGATCAGAGAAAGTTAGGCGAAACAAGACCACTCACCTAGTCAATGACTTGAGAAGAAATAAAAAATTAGAGGAAGATAAGTGGGTACTTCAGGATATGATGGAGAAAAATTATCCTCATTTTATTTCACCCAATTAATAAATTTCAATGGAGAAATTCATTTTTAGGGAGGTAGAAGGTAACAACCCGAGTTTTTATGGACCTTTTTTTTGAATAAATTAAAATTTCTATTATGTCTTACAACATACTAAGTCAAACATTCCTTTCACACATAATGAAATTTTCATACATTACATGTAACATCAAATTGGTATACATTACATGGAACACCAACTTTGCTTACATTACATGGAACAAAAACATGGTGGACGTTACACACAACACAGATGTTTCTACAAAACATCATTTTATTATTATAATTATTTAAATGAGATAATTATAACCAAGAACATAAAACTAGTAATATGGATAGTAATAAATAAATTTAAAATATTTTTTATAATATTTTTATATAAATAAAATTTATTGATATAAAAATATATAATTTTTCATAATGTCCTTATATGTTAAAAAATACTATTTTTCTCAAATAATCAAATTTTATTGTCCTTCTATGAAAAAAAATAAAATTAATTTTGGAAAAATTTTGAAATTTAATTTGATAAAATATAATTCATTTTTGAATTTATAATGTCTAAATTAGGTTAGGTTAATGTTTTTGGATTTTTCTGAGAAACTTCATTTTTGGATGAATAGTGAAAAATACTGTATTTTATTTCAAAATTGCTTTTTTGTATAATTTATTTATAAGGATAAATTATATTTTAAATTGGACCCAAAATTTTATTAGATAATATATTTATCAATTAATAAAATTTATCTCATTGAGATCAATTTAACTTTTAACCAGTTTGTAAAAACATACCAAGCTTTTGAATGATTTTATGTTAAAAACTCACATTGGCGACCTGACTGCAAGGTAAATTTTAAATTAATTACTGCCACAACTGTGATTTGTGTTTGGAAAAATGGATTCCATATTTTTAATCATAATAATTTATAATGTATAATACTGTAATCTTAGTTTTTGACCAAAATTATTATTGAAAGTAATTAAGCTTTATTGGAATGGTTAAGGTAAAATTAACCATAACAAAGGACTAAACCTTAAATTTAAGACCCAAAAAACCAAGATACTTGTCCAAAAACCAATAAATGGTAATTATTATTAAATTAAACGTAAATTATTTATATTTTTTTGTTTTATGACTTGTTTATGTAAAAACATGGGTACACCTAACTTGATTTCAAAAAAACCAAGTGAGTCTTTCCCTTCCCTATAAAAGGCCACCACATCTCTCTATTCTTTTCACCTCTAAAACCACCTAGGATTGGCCAATATCTACCCAATACACTTTTAAACTTCCGTAAATTCCTCCTTGAATCCTCCATTTTTGCATAAAGCCTTCCAAGGATGCCCTTTTTATGAAATGAAAAGAAGTTTCCCGATTAAGAGGTAGCATCTTCTATCAAGATCCCTTCATTTATTTTCCTTTTTCACCCCCTCCAATATCATTATTTAGTTATTGTTTAAAAAACCAGTATGCTTAATTTTCTAGTACTTTTTATGCTAAGGGTTCAACCTACACTTATACACACCACCATCTAATGGGTAACAAACATACTGTTTACGTGTACAATGAACTACCACCTCACTAAACGATGATTGTTCATTTTTTCCTTTACCTACTATCATGGTGGATAATATAATGGAAAATATTTTTATATATTTTATATAATATACTTATTATATATTTGATATTATTTATTCCTTTTATAATACATATCTTTTTTACTTTTCATTTAATGTAAATACAATAATTTTATTTGTGGAAGTGTGGACTACCACCCCTCAATGAGATGTGATTCATTCACACACTATATGAAATGTATTAAGAATGAGTTTAGTAAAAATATATGATATATATAAAATTTTAATTATAATTTTAATTTAATAATATTATATACATAAATAATTATATTCCATTTTTTTCTTTCTTTCAATATTCCACTAAAAATGTAAACAATATTCATGGGTACATACGACTTACCATCTCCATGAATGGTGTATTCTATTTCATATATCTATTTTATATATATTAGGAAAATAAAAAATATACTAAATATAAATTATATTTATATAATTTTTTTCATTATTTAATCATGACAATAGTATAATGACCAAATATATTACAAATTAAGACACATGAAAAGAAAAAAGTGAATATTACCCGAATTGAATCCTTAACAATGGATTGTTAAGAAGAATGTAATATACAGTCATGATCAAATTGTATATGGTATTATATATAATTATAAAGTTTTGTAAAATATTTATATAAAATTGATATTTATTATACATGTGGTTTTAATGAGTATGACGAGAGTCAAGATACAAGGTAAATGGATTTCATCTCACTTTGTTATTTTCATGAGATACATCTTATGTTTGACACACTTTACTTTTGTGTGGTGTATATAATACCCAAGATTTTATTATATTCTCCTTAAACATAAATTTATAGGTGATTAAATATCCATTTTATGATATTTATTTCATGGGTTTTATTTTTTAATAGTTACCAAATCTGTAAAATAGTTTTGTCTCAATTTTCCTTATTTGAGACTCCTATATTTCTATGAACCTAAATTATTTTTCGAGGAGTATATACTTAAATTTTACAAGTTATATCATGAAATTACATATTTTAATGGTATTTTAAACTTCATTTAATTTCAAGATCTTACATGGATAGTATGATCCCATGTTACCATGTTATAAGAGTTTATTGAGACAATCTCATCACTTTTCGAGATTGTTTATATTAATGATTCATTTGAAGAAATATTATGATCCATCTCTATGAAAATATAATTAGTTTGATTTTCCACTATTTATCCAATATATATCCATGTATTTATACCATTTATCCACTCTTTGGTACGAAGGATAATTAATAAAACCTTTTTATAAAAAAAAATATGAATGTAATTATCTCATCGGTTAGAAAACAGTTTTATTTAAAAAATCATGTTTTTAAGAATGTTTAAAAAAATGATTTCAAAAGTTATTTGAATATAATTTTAATAAAAAAATTATTTTAAAAACGATTTATGATTTTCAACACTTCCTTTATATGTTTTCAAATCTATTTTCAATGAAAAATGTTTTCAAAAGTATTTATGTATTAAAAATTATTTTTCAATGATGAAAGCATATTTTATTTAAGAAACATTTTTAAAAGATATTTCAAAATTATTTACTATATAAGATAAAATCCATTGGTTTTATTCATGCATTTATGGGGAAATTATTCAATGTTTCCATTCATATTATTTTTATGAATATATTATGTTTTGATGGCATGATGTTTATAAAACCCATTTCTCTTTCACAAGTTATATTCTTTTTTTCATAGGTTATGTTTTTGATGAAATTATTATGAAACCAGTATCTTTCCAAAAGTTATGATATGAATACAAGTTTATAATGCCCATTTATTTTCACAGGTTATGATATGATTATTTTTTATCTTATGGAACATGTATGTATGATTTCATTATTAGATGGGTGGGACCAATATCTCCCTCCAATGTATTCAGTAAATATTTATATCTCATTAAATAGATATTGTTGAAATGAGAAATAATCTCAGTTTATTATTACAGGACTAGAACAAGAAGTGAAATTAGTTAAGTAATACAAGGCCGGAATGGGTTCTGCACCCATTTTAGTAATGGACTTTGTCCAATAATATGGCATCGGTAGCATTATCTTGAGTAATATGGAAATAATTATATGTGATTATGTGTCTACCATAATTCCATTTCCTATTACTATGTTATTATTTCATTTATTATGTTATTTATTTCCTTATTATTCATGTTTTATGGGATTCCATGATTTATGTTATGATTCAAGTATATGATCTTTTATATGCAGGGTATGATCTTCTGTTTTCATGATGATGTAATGATACCCATATGCTCATGATTATGCTTAAATATATCCCTTATTACACTTAATGAGTAAATTATATCCCCCCATTTATGTTTCCTTTCCCCAAAGTTTTGAATATATGTATTATGATTGATGTGTCTAAGAAGGGTTTTAGTCAATAAGAACCTAGCGTGAGATAATGTAGCTCACTTACATAGCAGTGTTCATGTTTCCTTATTTCTAAAGGCAATTAAGAAACTACAGTATTTGGGAATATTTTTTTATGATGTTTTAAGTATTCTGAAAATGTTATGTAATGTAAATATTTGAAAAGAGAGGTTTCCTATAATGATTTCATGGATTTTGCTCTTGATTTCATTATTCTTTACGTGTTATTGATTATAAATCATTATGCGATGATTCATTTTTATGGACTTTGATATGGAAGAAATTATCTTCTAATGATAATGATCATGTTCACATACCCTTATGTTTTTTAAATGCATATGAATTTCCTTTATTTACCCTTATTGAGAATTTGAGCTCACACCTTTTTAAAGTTTCCCCTCCCTACATTATGAAAGAATTTTTTATACAGAATTAATAAGGGGTAAGATCATTATGGGAAACATTGAAGGTATTTCACTATGATAGAGTATTTTGGTCAAAGTTTCCATAGGAACTAAACTAATACAATCTTTGGGTGTCTATTTTTGTAATGTTTTATGTATTCCGAAAAAGTGATCTAATTTCATGTACGTTAAGACAGGTTCATTATAGTTGGTATCAGAGTTAATGTTTTGCAAACTCTAAGAAAACTAGGATGAAAAACTTTAGTGAGACCAAAAGGAATACTTCTTGGAATATGTATAGTGATGTCTCTAAGGATAAGTATAAGGATGAGTTTACATTTAATAACATTTCCTAGAATTTTTGTAATGGATATAGGGATTAGTTTCCTATCATTACATCCTTGTATAGATAATTCATGTGGATGTGTCTTTTGAAAAAATGTACCGAGGGGTAACAAATACAATAAGGTGTTTTGGGATTGACTCAGTGTAATCTGTTACATGACAAAGTGACATATTGCACACCTAGTTTTACACTCTCGGGGGATATTCTTTCTAAATTCACAATCTATTTATAAACCATCATGGAGAATATAAATAGAATATGACTATGAATAGCCTAGGAGAAACCAAAGGTATCGATGATTAAAAGGTAGGTTATACTATTTAGATGTCCTATATGTAATTTTTAAGGATTATTTGGTTTTCTTCTATGATATGTGTTTCTCATCCTATGATTTATGGTTTTAGTCATTGTATGGAACAAGAAGGAACATGGTTAGAATTTAATGTTTCAGATTTTAGAAGTATGGGCATTATAAAAATCAAATTATCAATTTAAAATCTCATAAAGTGAATTCATAATGTGGTACATGTATTGGTTATACTTATGAAGACAAAGATGCCACAAACTATATGTGAAAGTTATGTTATTTTCGTCATGTATCTTTTTACATTGAACATAAGAATAATTATTATATTGAGGTTGAGGAACCCTACGAAATGATTCATATTTCATATTATAGGAAAGATCTATTAAGGAATAAGTTGATGAAACCTGTGTAATGGTTTAAGAATAAGGCTGGATTAATTAAGTATTTATTGTTTTTGAAATTCAAGGAATATGGTATATAAATCATGAAATATAAAAGTGTTTTTGGTATAATGTTTCATTAAGTGTTGAAAATCACATTTTTAATGGTGATGAATACATTGAAAATTGATTTTAGGGAATGGTGATATTCTGATTAAGGGAAGTTAACACTTAATTAATGCTCGACATTGAGATAATGATGTTTGGATAATGATATGTTGGATATGAATAAGTAAATTGGATGGTATGGATTACCCTATAACTGATTTTTTACAAAGTAGTCTATTTCATCAAGGATGAAGTTTACAACTTCTTGGATTTAAAGAATGTATTCAATAATCATTGGTATGAGGAAACATGCATGTTTTCAATAAGTAATTGTGGTAATTTAGGTTATTAACATGTTTGAAGAGGACTTAAGATGAGGGTATTCATATTTTCAGAATGTGAAAACCAAGAGATACTTTTTGAAATATGGTAGATCAATTTTAATCTGATTTCATGAAATTCTTTCTAATGTTTGGGATTTCCAACTTTAAGAATGGTTATGTGGTCAACCATTTATAGAATTTTTTAGTAAAATTTTCAATGAATTTTTTTAAATTAAATTATTATCTCACCAAAAAAAGAATTTATTAATAATAGATAACCTATTAAAACAAATTTTTATTCATTATAACTGATTATAAATCTGATGAAATATTATGGATCTCATGATTTGTTAATACTTCATGAATGAATAGTTCACCTTATTTTAAGAGAAAAAGATGAAGATAATTAAGGGAAAAGGGGTATTATTTCCTTGGAGTCCTAAAAATATATATTCTCATGAAAATTATTAAAAAAATTTAAAAGGATATTGAAACAAAAAAAGTTATGCTAGTATGTTTTTTTTCGGAATGATAAAATGGCCCCATAGGTCATCATAGATTTATGGTTTTGTGACTGGTAACTTTATCCTGACCTTGTTCTCTATCACTCTCCATCAGAACATAATGGTTATATTTCTCTTCTATGTCAAAGCATTCACATCCCACCTATGTTATTCTAAGTGGGAATCTAGTTATGAGTTACTTTGGGTAACAGTTATGTTATTAACTTTTTTTGAAGGAATTTTATGTATTTATTTTTACGATGTGGGTTTCTATGAGAGGAAATTTCTTTCATTAAACCTTTAATAAATTAGATAAATTTCATGGGATAAATTAATTTTAAGCGAGATAGAATGTAACCCCTAATATTTTTTTGTAATATTTTTTTGAATAAATTAATTTTTATTGATGTCTTGCATTGCACTAAGGAAAACATTCCTTTTACATGATAACAACTTGGGTTACACTACACACAACAATGACTTGGAATAAATTATATGAAACACCATGTTAATCATGCACTACACACAATATAAATTTTATCAAGATCTCGTGTCATCCCGTCAGCAGGATTAAATTTAAATTAATTTATGTCACTTATGTGATTGAAATTTGAAAAATATGATTCCATGTTTGGAATCATAATAATTTATAATATCTAAAAAGTTAAAATTTGTTTTTCTTACCAAAATTAATAGTGAAAGTAAAAGGAATTAATTACAACGATTAAAGTGAAATTAAGCTTAACAGGGGAATAAACCATAAACTTAAGGGCCCAAATGTCCTATCGAATTGTCCAACACCACTTTTTGCACAATTATTTGGAAATAAAACTTACATTATTGAGTTTTTTACATGAATTTTGTTTTCTAAAAATGTGGATACACTTAAATTGTTTCAAAAAATACCAAGTGGGGCCTTTACCTCCTATTTAAAAGAACACCACCTATCCCTATTCTTCACACCTCTCAAAACACTTTGGTTTATACATTATCCTATAAATAAACTTACCAACATACCTAAATTCCTCCTTGATGCCTCTATTTGGGAAAAATTATTTCTAGGTAATCCCTTGGGTGCAATCCAAAAGGAGATACCAAAATAAGAGTGGACACTTTTTTCCAAAATACGTTAGTTTTATTTATATCTATATTATTTAAATTATTATTAATCCATTATTATATTACAACAAAAATAACCTCAATATAATAATATTTTTTTATACTAGGGTTTCTACCTAAACTTAATCACACTTCCATCTAAAGGGTAATAAACATACCCTTTATGTGTACGAAAAACTACCACCTTACGAAATGGAGATTGTTCATTCTTCCTTTACCTCATCTCATTGTGGGAATTATGATTGAAACTATAATTACATATAATATTATATATATATATATATATTATTTATACTTCTTAAATTCTTTTATAAATACTACCATGATACTTTCCATTTGTTGTTAATATAATAATTTTTTTTGAGGAAGTGTGGACTATCGCCCCCTAAAAGCAATGTGATTCATTGACACGGTACATAGAATTTATTAATGATGTGATTTGTGAAATGATATGATATATATTACATAATAATTGTAATTTTATGATATTATATATATATATATACAAATATTTTCTTTTTATTTATTTATTTCAATACGATAATAAAATAGAAACAATGTTCATTCATGCATACAACCTACCATCTCCATGAACGGTGTATTCCAATTCATTATAATAAATTCTATAGATTATTATAATAAACTTATAATGAATATAAATGATATTTATATCATTATTTATCTTATGGGAATCATGATATATGTATAAGGACCAAATATATAACAAATTAAGACACTTGGGAAAATAAAACGAATATTACCTGAAACATAACCTTAACATGAAATTATTAAAAATAGGGTAATATAAAGTCATAATAAAAACATAAATGGTATTAGATATGATAATATAGTTTTTTATAGATGTATAATAAAATTATATTAATTATATATTAGGTTTTAATGAGAATGATGAGAGTCTAGACATAAGGTATGGGATTTAATTTCACTTTTTATTTCCATGAGATACATGCCTTACCCACTAGTCACTTATTTAGTGTATTGTATATTTTTACCATGAATTTATTATTTGAATATAATACATAAATTTATGTGTATTTAAATATCCATTTTATGATCTTTCTTTCATTGTGTTTATGTTTCAAAAGTTACCAACTTGATAAAATAATTTTTGTCTCAATTTTCCTCATTTGAGACACATGCCATGTTATACACCTATATTTTTATATGAGGTGTATATACTACCTCATACAAGTTATATAATGAATATAATTATATTAATGACATTTAAGATTCATTTAATGTTATTCTTTCCATTTTTTTATTATTTAAATTTACAAAAATGGAAACAATTTATTACTACAATCTCGTCATTTATCAAAGATTGTTTAGGATTATGCTTCCATTGATTAAATCATATGATCCATATAAAAATTAATCTCATGAATTTTCATATCCTAAGGTTATTCACTATATCATCATGTATTGGTACACATTTTCCACTCTCTAGTTTATAAGATGATTAAGATTGTGTTTTTCGGAAAGTCTAACTTTACATCTCTCTTTAGTAAAAAATCTATGTTCTTTAAAAACCATTTTTATAAAAGGTTTCAAAAAATATCAGACTATTATCCAATGATATATGAAATAAATTTTTACTAATTTATTTCCTTTTAAATAAATGGGGTATTAAAAAAGGAATCTTCATATCATTTTATAATTGGGGCGCTTTTCTAAAATTTTATATAGTAAAAGGAATGTTTGGAATGTAAATATTAATCCACTATCATCACCATAATTTCCATGAAGATTACTTTTAAAGATTAAAAATTTAATTTTTTAAAGAAAATGTTTTCCTTATTTTCTATAAATTCATAGGTTTAATATTTATTTCAATGATAAAGGTTTTAGAATATGGTTTATTATTAAAAAGTGTTTTTATATTATTTTTACTTTATAAGTATTCTAAAATGATATTTTAAATTAAAATGATTTCAATGGTTTTAAAGGATTATTTTATAAGTTTTTAATATTTTTTTAAATAATTTTTCTTAAAATGTTTTCAATATCTCTTTATAAGTATTCAGAAAATGGGTTTTCAAAATGAATTACAACCATAAATATTTTTTATTAAAGTATTTACAATGAAAATGGTTTTTAAAATATTTTTATGTTTAAAAAACCCTTTTCCAAGAAGAAAGAATATTTTCCTCAAGAAATTTTTTAAAATAACATTCCTAGTAATTTTACAAGTAATATGGAATCTGTTTATGTTACTCAATCCCTTCTATGAAATTATACAATTGTTCCATTCATATTATTTCTTGAATGCTCTATGATTTGATAGAATAATGCTTAGGAAACCTGTTTCTCTTCCATGAGTTATATTCTTTTGAAACCTTCTTCTTTTCATGGGTTATAATTTGATTAATTTATTATGAAAATTACCTCTTCTTCATAGGTTATAATGTGATAAAATGTTAATGATACCTATTTCAATTTATAGGTTATGATTTGATGTTTATAAAACCCATCACTTTTCATGGATCATGATATGATGAATGTTTTGTGCCACATGCATGTATGATTTCATTATATGACAGGTGTGACCTATATCTCCCTCTAATGCATTGAGTAATTATGGATGACCCATGAGTATAAATTTTATGCATGAACTTGATTACATGTATACAATTTTATGCATGTACATAGTTTCATGTCCATAATTTTATGCATAAACATGATTAAATGTTCACAATGTAAAGAGTAGACCATATTATGTATTTATAATGTTATCTGTGAACCTAATTACATGTTCACACTATTATTCATGGACGTAGTTTCATTTCCATGAGTTTATGCATGAACCTGATTACATGTTAATAATGTTATTCATGAAATTGATTGCATGTTCACAACATTATGTGTTGACTTGGTTACATGTCCATAAGTCTATGCGAGAGCCTGATTTCATGTCCATAACTCAATGTCTGATTCTAATTCTAATTATACATGTTCATGATTTTAGGCATTAGTTTGTATGACACAATTCCATGTCTTGTTCCTATGTTATTATTTCATGGATTATGCTATTGACATCCTTATGATTTATGTCTTATGCACTAAAAATTATTATTCCATGACTCTTGTTTTGGATTTTTTATTTGTAGGGAATGATCTTATAATTATCTTGATCACATTCTCACAACCTTATGTTCATGATATTCTTACAAATTTCATTTATTTACAATTATTGAGAATTTTTTCTCACCCATTTATTGTGTTTCCTTTACCCATGTTATGAAGGATGGTTATTAAGCAGAATTACTAAGGGAAAATATCATTACTAGAAATAGGAAATATATTTCACGGAGTTGGAATATTTTGTTCCATGTTTCCAAAGGGACTAAACAAAAACATTCTTTGGGGTTCCATTTTTTTAATTCTTTGTGTATTATTCAAAAGTTATATAATGTCTATTTACGTTAAGACTCACTCATTATAGATTATCCCTATTGGGCCCAGTTAGGCTTAGCCTATTTTACCTTGGATGACATCCTTTGATTTGATTAGAATTATTTTATAGTGGAATACCTTGGGAGATGACCGTTGGATTAAGTTATGACCCTTATAGCCACGTTGCAAATTATTACAGAGTTTGCTCGACCCCTGAGGTCATGGATGTCGTGGCTATTACCTTGGATCCTATTCATTCTTATCATAATTACAAGATTACTTATTACACCTTGAATACTTTACTATTATTATTTTTTATTATGATACATTGTTCCTTCTAGTTATACATTATGTGACTCATCAATATAAGATTAAATTCAATGAACCAATTAAATGATTACATTTTTAGATACATAACAACATAGGATGAAGTAAGTATTAGGGTATTTATATTATTGTAATACTTTACATTTATATAAGTGCACACTGTATTAGTGTTAATTCATAGACTGGATGGTGTAGACACCGTTGGTGGTGGCCTACTGAGACTTATTTAATACTATATCTGGGCTTCCATTGGTACTCAATAATATTATATGTATACAAGTTTTGATAAGGGAAAGCATCCCACATTGAAAACCGTATCTTGATTGCCTGATTTATGATGTTGGTTAGTTGTGGATGATAGGGCCAATGCTTAGGATGTTGGATTTTTTTTCTATTATTTTTTATTATTTTGTATAGAATGTATTGATTTATACCATGAATAATTTTTTCCCATATTTCTAGATACATGAAATATATTTTCATAATTTTTTATATTATTTAGTTTTATGTAGAGTATTATTATCAGTTTCATTGATGTTTATGTCTGCTTATTCCATGATAGGTTACTGGTCCTATTGATATACTATCTATTTCTATGGTGCCATATGTTTACATATGATTTATCTAGTTACCTTGTGTTATTTATACTATGTTATCCACTCTATAATGAAGGAATGAATACCCATAGGCACACTCGTTTCCCGCACTTCTAGTTAGTAGCCTCTGGTGTATGTGGAGGCACGCTTGAGGCCATGTGTCCAACTATGCTCAGAGAACCTCTAAGTGGGACACCGATCTGGTATATAACAAAGTGATATCAAATATTTTTTTCTTTATTTACTATTTTGAGGTGATAGAAATGAGGTTATTAATTCTTAGAAACTTGTTCATAAGTCGTGTCATGGATTAACTAACACACGTTTGGGGTAAATATCGAGTTTCATTAAATGAGAATTATGGTTATGTATTTATCATATTATATTTGATATCCTTTCATTATTTCGTTAAACACCTACTATATGACGGTTATTTTTATTATGATTGAGGATTGTATTTTAGCCTTAGCTTTATTAGGATAGGGTAAGAAGAATTGTCACATGCATCATTATAGTCACCTAGAATTCACATGCCATGTATATTCCATGCCATATTGGTGCATTTTTCTGCCTACAATACATATATTTTTTGAGAATATTTATTTTGATATGGTTGTTATATTTTTCTATGCTTCTATCATATTACCTCTGGTTATATGAAATTATCTTTGGATTTTGATCGAATGATTCCCAGTTTTAATTCAGGAGGTGTATGGGCCATCATGGGTTCGAATGTGTAATTTAATGATTCAATACATTATATATTACCCATTACATTATGAGACCGATTGTATAAAATGTTTCAAAAATTAAACAGGTGTCGATTTTATTGATAAGGTTAATGGGACATTATTAACAGGGAATGCCGATCAATTTTAAAACAATCTGTAACACCCCAAGCTTCCTCGGTATGTTTCCTTTCGAATAATGCAATGACGTGCATTGTACGCAACTTCGAGATTTTAACACACCACAACCAATCAAACTAGCCGTTATGAATAGTAATACCTACTTTTTGAAATTATATATATTTTATATTTCAAAATGGACTTCATTTTTGGATTCGGAATATCGAATTTATCCTAAGGTGAAATTTTGGTACTTTTCGGATAACTTTCATATTTTGATGAATAGTGAAAATTACTAAATTTTAATTAAAAACAACTTTTTTAATCAAAATAATTAATAGTGATAAATTGTGAATTTGAGTGGTTTTAAAGTATATTTAGAATATATTTTTACCATTTAATATAATGTTGGTCATTAGACATAATTTTACAATTAAACCGAACATAAACAAGTGTCAATCTTTTGATAGTTATTATCTCTTAAAAACACGCTTTTTGTTTTGACAGCGGGAATTAATTTTAAATTAATTTCTGCCACTTCTGTGTTTTGAATATAGAAAAATGGATTCCATATTTGGAATCAGGATGTCCAAATTGTGTAAATAGGTAACTTTTATTTTTAGACATTTTGAATAATTACTGCGGTAAATATTTTATTTACCATGGTTAAGGGTAAATCCGGTAAATAAGGGTTAAACAAATAATATTATAATAATAATAAATTACCCTAAAATGTGTCTTAACCCTATTGGTTGATACATGGTCGACCATGGGCATCTTTGGGTCAATTTTGGGACCCCATGGATCCACTTGTAAGTGATAATGACACTTTATATTAATTAAGTTAAAATGAATACAAAAATGACACAAGCATATATCTTTTAGCAAAAAAATTGTTACATAGGGTTATATATGCTGGATTTTAGATTATAAATATTAATTAGAAAGATAAAAAGATTTAATACATAATTATATTTTATTTATAATTTTTTGACATTAAATAATTTATTTTATTTATGACACAATGATGATGCAGTAATTACTAAAATAGTAAGAAATTAACATAATTGATATTATAAATACCCAAATAATTATAATATGAAACTTTTAATGAATTAAACAAATTTTCTAGGATAATATGATATATTAGGATTGATTTATTTGACTTTGTTCGAAGTAATCAATCTGTTATGAGTTTCACAAAAATCAACTAGTGAATAGTGTCAAAATTGACATAAAAGAGTTCTTAAAACAAATATTATATTATTAATTGATATTAAATTCCTAAAAATCTAAGGTTCGGCCAAGAGACTTATATTATGATAGTGTAATCATTAATGGACCACTTGGGGGTCTTTTGGATGTATATAGTAAGTTTATTAACCATATTATATAAAAATACAAAGAGACATTGTAAAAGTGAAACTAATTAACTTAGAGTTAATACTTAAAGATAAGGTTAATATAAGTACCCAAACCTGTCTAAATTCTATTGGATGAGTTGTTTTCGACCTATCCCCACCTCAACCTTTGAATAGTCAACTTTGGAGCCATTGGAAACCGAATATGAATTTATTATAAATTAATATTTCTAGCTTTTCCAAAGGTGCCCATCACCCCTCTTATAAAAGGGCACTCCTCCTTCTCATTTCCTCACACCACTAAAGCCACTTGGCTCATCCAAACTCTGCCCAACTAAGCTCCCCACATCCCTCTCCTCCTCCTTGAAGCTTCCCCTTAGGCAGAAAGCATTTCAACAAGTCCTTTGGTTCCAACCAAAGTGAGTTACCTAAATTAAAGGTAACGATTTCTCTTAAATTATTTTCATTTATTTTGCTTCTTCAACCCCCAAACTCTTTTTATTTCCCTTCTTTTGTAACAACACCAGTATCCTCAATATACTAGGATGTTGTTATAAGAAGTATTCAAACTACACATACACACAACTCCATCTAATGGATGATGAACATAATGTTTCTGTGGATGGCAAACTAACGCCTCACGAAACGATGATTGTTCAAAAACATCTTACCGCCTCTCATGGTGGCCATTATGATGGCACTGTAATTAAATATGATATTAATGATATATATTTTATATATAAGCTTCTGTAATTCCATTTTATTTCATACCATTATTCGTTTCATGTCGTATATACATACGATAATTTCATTTGAGGAAGTGCGGACTACCGCCCCCTTAAAATGATATGACTCGTTCATACCACACATGGAACGTATAAAGGATGGTGTTAATGAACATAAGTAACATATATAAAATATTATATTATACTGGAATATTAATATACCTATGTATCATTTGGATTCGATTCTTTTAAAATAAAAAATTAAATGGAAGTAGCGTTTGTGCGTACGTACGGACTACCGTCTCCACGAACGCGATGAGATTCATTATCCATCGTATCCATTCAAGTATAATTATCATTTAATGATTTAAAAATGATGTTTAAGTACTTGATATCATTCTGGATATGAATAAAATACAACAAACATGACTTATGTAACAAAACATATAAAAGAAAATGAGTAAGTTAACACCCGAAACGGCGTTAATACTAAGATATTATTAACAAATCAATGTTAAAAAGATCATATATGATATCATATTAAAGTAAATGATTCTTGTATTATTCAATAACAATTATTTCACCATTATACAGGAGGTAAACTTACCATCGACCAAGGAAAAAGTACAAAGTAAGGGATTTTCTTATCTCACTTTTAATTCCGTGAGAATTCCATTGATCACCACTTAATTATTGCATGTGGTGTATGTGTACTGCCCATGATTGTATTCATTGTGTTATATACTTTTATTTATGGGTATTTACATCATCATGGTATGATAATTCTTTCATGGGTGTATGTTTCTTAAGTTACCTAATCAATAAGGTAATTTGAGATTTCAATTTCCACTCATTTGGCTTTACGCATATTTCATTGATTATATTACCCCAAGATTATGTGTGGAATCACTATTCATTTGATTATGTCATAATTTCCACTCCCATTCCTGTGGATATAAGTTTGATACACATAATCACTCCATTGATAATTCTCAAGTCATTGATATGAATTTGATAAGAGTAATTTTAACTCATTCTCCATTTATTGAGTTAAACATCCAATTCGTTGGTATTGTTTTTACAAGAATATGTGTGAATATACTTTGATTGATTTACACTGAATATCCAATCATATTTAGTGTATTTATATTTTTCACACATAATTATGTGGTTGATTTATCCTTAACCAAAGGATACAACCTTTATGAGAGATTTCATCTCAATTTACATTCCATTGAGACTTCTTTGATGATATACACCAAATCACTTTTATGTGGTGTATATAATGTACTTTGACATAGTATATCATGAATTCCTTTATTCTCATGATATTACAATGTTTTGATTACCTCAATTATTTGTATTCAAGTGTCTCTCTTTTGGTTAGAAACTCTAACTAAAATACCATTTTAAAATGTTTTAAAGAATTATTCTTCTAAATCATGCTCATTAATGTCCATATTTTAAAAATGGTTTTAAAGATTTATTTATATGGACATTAAAGTTTTAAAATTAAAAATCCTTTTAAAAAGTTTCAAAGTGGTATGGGACACTATGATTCAAAAATCTATTTTTAAATGGCTTTTTGACAAATAGTGTGACTTTTAAATGATTTCAAGAAAAGGGGGATATTTCTCTCAAATAGTTTTGATGATTATTTTCATCTATGTCAACATCCTTAATTATTCTTGATTGAGGTTAATGTGATACAATACAATCTTCCATATTGTATCGAATGAGTTATGTTTGACTGTGGATGTGCTATTTTTATACCATTCAAGGTTTGTGGTAAAAGTATTGACATTTCGTATGCTAGTTTCAATACGAATGTTTATGTTATGTTTAAACTTGTTCATATGAGGAATGCATTGGACTTAATAAGTGACGGGTGGAGCCCTCTATAGCTCCTCGATGCATCGGTAGGTCTCATGAGACAAACTAGTGTCTTGGCACAAGGCCTTGGCAAAATCTTATTTGTAGTCTTAGCACGAGGCCTTTGCTATGTGGTTATGATAGTCTGGCATTATTCATTCCATCATTATGAAAGTAGTTATTGATATTGCATGTGATCATTCGACTAGTAGAATATCCATGTGAGTAAGTAAATGGCATTATTTCATTTTACCTTCTCCATTTTATGCTGAAGTTTAAATTTAAAAGGATTTTGTTTTAGTTATAAATTGCCTTAAGTGTTTATGCTTATTTATGAAAGCTTCTGCTATAATGTTATCCTTACTGAGCATCCGAGCTCACCCCTTTCAATGTTTTATTTTTCCCAGGATTATGAAGAAGTAATTTATGAATGACCTGCAGAGATAGTATGAGGGGATATGAAGACAAGATGTTTTTTTATGATGTAATGTAAAAATTTATGGATGTATCTAGTTACTCCAAGGCTACTAAACTAATCGGTCTTTCGAGACTTGATCTTTCTCATAATCATGCCAATGTTATGTAATAATGCACCGACTCTAGGTAATTAGGGTCAGGGCGTTACAGTTGGTATCAGAGGAAGTTTAGTACAAACCTTGGTAGCTAGATTTAGATAAACTCTGATTAGAGCACGTAGACCTAAGATGAACTTTGAGGATTAGTATAGAAGAACTTCCTAGAATTTTGGTATTGTAGAGATTTTGTGAGTTTTCCGAGCAATACATCCCTGTCTGGATACGAGCAGGTAGAGGCGGCTCTGGCACAGATGTACATAGGGGTAAAACCCGAAAACACTGCTTTGAGCTAGACTCGAACGGGAACTGGTGCACGACAACGGGCCTTGCTGCACTCTTGGTTACGACACTCCCGGGGGATATGCTTAGGATAATTTACATTTTCTTTACAAACCAATTTAAGTAATATATATATAAGATGAGAGTAAATGACCTTGGTTAATCCTAATATGTTTCAAATTGAGAATATGGTGACATTTTAATCTCTAAATGATTTTACGACTACTATTACTCACACAATGCTTTATGGTTTTAGTCAATGGCTGGATTCCAAGGAAGTCATAGTGACTTTGAGAATGATGTACAAGATGGGAACGGTGGTGGCAATGAGCAACAAAATGGAATGTTGATAGGCGTAAAAGATATCGTCTTTATGCCAAATCAGTTTTCCAAAAATATGATCAACAACATATATATTAACCAACTCCCAGACTCAACAAGGAAGAGAAAGGTGATAAATGATAAGAGCTCCAGCAATGGAGACCATGGAGAAAAGAACCCTCAATTTTCATCATGCAGGAAATGTGGAAAGAGACACCCAGGAAAGTGTCTCAATGGGACAATGAAATGTTTTACGTGCGGGAAGGAAGGACATAAAGTAAAGAATTGCCGAAGAAAAATGAAGAGTACTATGGAAGAAGATAAAAATGGTCCCAAGAGTCCATTTACAGTCATTTGCCGTAAATGTAGGGGACCTGGCCATTACCCGAGTGAATGTCCTATTCTATAGGATATTTTCTTGGTCAAAGAAGAAGCTATGTGGGAATAAATGGTTGGAGAAATGTTTAAAAAGTATTAGCACTCCTTGTTGATGGGTTTACTATGGAATAATTTTCTCTTGTATTTGTAACCCCGCAGTTTGCCATGTGAGAATGATATTTAAGGAAGAATTGTCTCTTCTCTTGTGGATATGGGTATAAATAACCATTTGGATTTATATGATAATTAGGGTTTGAGAGAATTATAAGTTATTCTAATTTGGGATGAAGATTCAAAGTATGATATAACATTTGTGGTTAAATTTATGATATAGTATTTTGAGGAATTTATCTCATTTTGGCAATATTATAAAATATAGTTTTTGAAAAAGGACAACACGTAGACCGTGTGACAACCCGTCGCGTCGGACAAAGCTATGGGAATCGAACCCACAACCAAAGTGCGATTGGGATTTATCGCCTACCACTGGACTACGTGAAGTCCCTGGTTAGTGTGACTTTTTTTTAGTTAAATGATTTTATTGATCAATAATAAGTTGATTTGGGTTCTTATTTCATATCAAAAGAATACCCTTGGTATAGGAAAATGATTTGGTGATTAAGTGATAAATGTTATTTTGGAAGATGTTCGCTTTGTTGGGAACACTATATGCCCAAGGAAAATAGAATACTATGGGGTTTCATTTGTGGAGTAATGATAGATTTTTATCTACGTTTTTATTGTGGATTTATAGTGATTTGGGTTATTTATGGAAATGATTAACCTATAATAGAGAATATGTGATTAGGTTAATTACTTTTGAGTATGTGACTTTAAGAGTATCTGATGTCATTTGGAGATACAATTTAACATGGGAGACTACATAATCAAATTCTTCTATGTTTTGGGTTTCAATATTAGTTTGGATTATATTAAAGGATTTTAAGGACAATTGGTTATTGAATGGTATCTATTTAACTTTGGGGTATTGTTGGTTTAATTTTAGAAATTAAGATTAGTGCATATTTATCTCAATGAATATCCTTTTGGGGGATCATTAGATCATTCACTGACCATTTTGGTTTTGATTAATCTGCAAAGACAATGTAAATATATGGTTTATCCTTCATGGATCATGTGATTCTATAGAAGTTTATTCTATCTCTTCCAGTGTGACCAAGTCTTCTTGAATACTCATCGTTTAAAAAAAATGAGTTAGTGGTGGAAATTTATTAAAGAATGAAAATCTACTTAAAATGTAAGTATATCTCATAATGTTCTTAGTCAATATCATAAATTAATTACTCTTCCTTATGTAATATAACTTAAAAAAAATGTTGTCCGTTTACTTTCCTACTAGGAGACTAATGGTCGTTTGTCCCAACACAAGTTTGTGGTTTTCTCATTGTTAACTTTCTCCTGATCATGATTTCTATCCCTCTCCATCAGAACTTGACACTTAGTTTATCATCCATATCCATGGTTTCTTACATGGAATCCTAGTATGGGTTATCTTGGATGACCCTTATACCTCTCTTTCTTTCTTTTAAAGTGATAGTTTTATTGACTCTTTTTCCGATGTGGGACTTTCCATTATATTCCCAAGCAAAATTTTAAAAATTGCGAGGACGCAATTTATTGAAGGAGGGGAGAATGTAACACCCCAAGCTTCCTCGGTATGTTTCCTTTCGAATAATGCAATGACGTGCATTGTACGCAACTTCGAGATTTTAACACACCACAACCAATCAAACTAGCCGTTATGAATAGTAATACCTACTTTTTGAAATTATATATATTTTATATTTCAAAATGGACTTCATTTTTGGATTCGGAATATCGAATTTATCCTAAGGTGAAATTTTGGTACTTTTCGGATAACTTTCATATTTTGATGAATAGTGAAAATTACTAAATTTTAATTAAAAACAACTTTTTTAATCAAAATAATTAATAGTGATAAATTGTGAATTTGAGTGGTTTTAAAGTATATTTAGAATATATTTTTACCATTTAATATAATGTTGGTCATTGGACATAATTTTACAATTAAACCGAACATAAACAAGTGTCAATCTTTTGATTGTTATTATCTCTTAAAAACACGCTTTTTGTTTTGACAGCGGGAATTAATTTTAAATTAATTTCTGCCACTTCTGTGTTTTGAATTTAGAAAAATGGATTCCATATTTGGAATCAGGATGTCCAAATTGTGTAAATAGGTAACTTTTATTTTTAGACATTTTGAATAATTACTGCGGTAAATATTTTATTTACCATGGTTAAGGGTAAATCCGGTAAATAAGGGTTAAAAAAATAATATTATAATAATAATAAATTACCCTAAAATGTGTCTTAACCCTATTGGTTGATACATGGTCGACCATGGGCATCTTTGGGTCAATTTTGGGACCCCATGGATCTACTTGTAAGTGATAATGACACTTTATATTAATTAAGTTAAAATGAATACAAAAATGACACAAGCATATATCTTTTAGCAAAACAATTGTTACATAGGGTTATATATGCTGGATTTTAGATTATAAATATTAATTAGAAAGATAAAAAGATTTACTACATAATTATAGTTTATTTATAATTTTTTGACATTAAATAATTTATTTTATTTATGACACAATGATGATGCAGTAATTACTAAAATAGTAAAAAATTAACATAATTGATATTATAAATACCCAAATAATTATAATATGAAACTTTTAATGAATTAAAAAAAATTTCTAGGATAATATGATATATTAGGATTGATTTATTTGACTTTGTTAGAAGTAATTAATCTGTTATGAGTTTCACAAAAATCAACTAGTGAATAGTGTCAAAATTGACATAAAAGAGTTCTTAAAACAAATATTATATTATTAATTGATATTAAATTCCTAAAAATCTAAGGTTCGGCCAAGAGACTTATATTATGATAGGTTAATCATTAATGGACCACTTGGGGGTCTTTTGGATGTATATAGTAAGTTTATTAACCATATTATATAAAAATACAAAGAGACATTGTAAAAGTGAAACTAATTAACTTAGAGTTAATACTTAAAGATAAGGTTAATATAAGTACCCAAACCTGTCTAAATTCTATTGGATGAGTTGTTTTCGACCTATCCCCACCTCAACCTTTGAATATTCAACTTTGGAGCCATTGGAAACCGAATATGAATTTATTATAAATTAATATTTCTAGCTTTTCCAAAGGTGCCCCTCACCCCTCTTATAAAAGGGCACTCCTCCTTCTCATTTCCTCACACCACTCAAGCCACTTGGCTCGTCCAAACTCTGCCCAACTAAGCTCCCCACATCCCTATCCTCCTCCTTGAAGCTTCCCCTTAGGCAGAAAGCATTTCAACAAGTCCTTTGGTTCCAACCAAAGTGAGTTACCTAAATTAAAGGTAACGATTTCTCTTAAATTATTTTCATTTATTTTGCTTCTTCAACCCCCAAACTCTTTTTATTTCCCTTCTTTTGTAACAACACCAGTATCCTCAATATACTAGGATGTTGTTATAAGAAGTATTCAAACTACACATACACACAACTCCATCTAATGGATGATGAACATAATGTTTCTGTGGATGGCAAACTAACGCCTCACGAAACGATGATTGTTCAAAAACATCTTACCGCCTCTCATGGTGGCCATTATGATGGCACTGTAATTAAATATGATATTAATGATATATATTTTATATATAAGCTTCTGTAATTCCATTTTATTTCATAACATTATTCGTTTCATGTCGTATATACATACGATAATTTCATTTGAGGAAGTGCGGACTACCGCCCCCTTAAAATGATATGACTCGTTCATACCACACATGGAACGTATAAAGGATGGTGTTAGTGAACTTAAGTAACATATATAAAATATTATATTATACTGGAATAGTAATATACCTATGTATCATTTGGATTCGATTCTTTTAAAATAAAAAATTAAATGGAAGTAGCGTTCGTGCGTACGTACGGACTACCGTCTCCACGAACGCGATGAGATTCATTATCCATCGTATCCATTAAAGTATAATTATCATTTAATGATTTAAAAATGATGTTTAAGTACTTGATATCATTCTGGATATGAATAAGATACAACAAACATGACTTATGTAACAAAACATATAAAAGAAAATGAGTAAGTTAACACCCGAAACGACGTTAATACTAAGATATTATTAACAAATCAATGTTAAAAGATCATATATGATATCATATTAAAGTAAATGATTCTTGTATTATTCAATAACAATTATTTCACCATTATACAGGAGGTAAACCTACCATCGACCAAGGAAAAAGTACAAAGTAAGGGATTTTCTTATCTCACTTTTAATTCCGTGAGAATTCCATTGATCACCACTTAATTATTGCATGTGGTGTATGTGTACTGCCCATGATTGTATTCATTGTGTTATATACTTTTATTTATGGGTATTTACATCATAATGGTATGATAATTCTTTCATGGGTGTATGTTTCTTAAGTTACCTAATCAATAAGGTAATTTGAGATTTCAATTTCCACTCATTTGGCTTTACGCATATTTCATTGATTATATTACCCCAAGATTATGTGTGGAATCACTATTCATTTGATTATGTCATAATTTCCACTCCCATTCCTGTGGATATAAGTTTGATACACATAATCACTCCATTGATAATTCTCAAGTCATTGATATGAATTTGATAAGAGTAATTTTAACTCATTCTCCATTTATTGAGTTAAACATCCAATTCGTTGGTATTGTTTTTACAAGAATATGTGTGAATATACTTTGATTGATTTACACTTAATATCCAATCATATTTAGTGTATTTATATTTGTCACACATAATTATGTCGTTGATTTATCCTTAACCAAAGGATATAACCTTTATGAGAGATTTCATCTCAATTTACATTCCATTGAGACTTCTTTGATGATATACACCAAATCACTTTTATGTGGTGTATATAATGTACTTTGACATAGTATATCATGAATTCCTTTATTCTCATGATATTACAATGTTTTTATTACCTCAATTATTTGTATTCAAGTGTCTCTCTTTTGGTTAGAAACTCTAACTAAAATGCCATTTTAAAATGTTTTAAAGAATTATTCTTCTAAATCATGCTCATTAATGTCCATATTTTAAAAATGGTTTTAAAGATTTATTTATATGGACATTAAAGTTTTAAAATTAAAAATCCTTTTAAAAAGTTTCAAAGTGGTATGGGACACTTTGATTCAAAAATCTATTTTTAAATGGCTTTTTGACAAATAGTGTGACTTTTAAATGATTTCAAGAAAAGGGGGATATTTCTCTCAAATAGTTTTGATGATTATTTTCATCTATGTCAACATCCTTCATTATTCTTGATTGAGGTTAATGTGATACAATACAATCTTCCATATTGTATCGAATGAGTTATGTTTGACTGTGGATGTGCTATTTTTATACCATTCAAGGTTTGTGGTAAAAGTATTGACATTTCGTATGCTAGTTTCAATATGAATGTTTATGTTATGTTTAAACTTGTTCATATGAAGAATGAATTGGACTTAATAAGTGACGGGTGGAGCCCGCTATAGCTCCTCGATGCATCGGTAGGTCTCATGAGACAAACTAGTGTCTTGGCACAAGGCCTTGGAAAAATCTTATTTGTAGTCTTGGCACGAGGCCTTGGCTATGTGGTTATGATAGTCTGGCATTATGCATTCCATCATTATGAAAGTAGTTATTGATATTGCATGTGATCATTCGACTAGTAGAATATCCATGTGAGTAAGTAAATGGCATTATTTCATTTTACCTTCGCCATTTTATGTTGAAGTTTAAATTTAAAAGGATTTTGTTTTAGTTATAAATTGCCTTAAGTGTTTATGCTTATTTATGAAAGCTTCTGCTATAATGTTATCCTTACTGAGCATCCGAGCTCACCCCTTTCAATGTTTTGTTTTTCCCAGGATTATGAAGAAGTAATTTATGAATGACCTGCAGAGATAGTATGAGGGGATATGAAGACAAGATGTTTTTTTATGATGTAATGTAAAAATTTATGGATGTATCTAGTTACTCCAAGGATACTAAACTAATCGGTCTTTCGAGACTTGATCTTTCTCATAATCATGCCAATGTTATGTAATAATGCACCGACTCTAGGTAATTAGGGTCGGGGCATTACACAATCTGGGTTTATACATAAAATAATATTCAAACATAAAATGTAAATCATGAATTATAAATAAATGGTTTCTAGTAAATGAACAGGAAAGGTATAGATAACCATTAATATATTGGAAAACATTTAAATTAATGTTTAACACATACCAATACATTTTCTTTTGAAGCGAGTAGTTGCGGTAATACCTTGTGCAGTGATCCATTATTATTACACTATGATATTGCTAACGATTCAACATGCTCTTGAATATTGATATGAGGTGTGAAATTGGAATTTGAAGACCCATGCCACCATGATGTCCTCGTGTGGTACTCTAAGAGGGTGGTGAAGACCACACTCTATAAATGGTGGGCCTTGAGCATCCAATATTACCATTAGGAGTTCCACTTGATTCACTGCCTTTTATAACTGAACTAAGAACTAATACCCAAATTCATGAGGATTTTATTAGTCTAATGAAGTATATTCAGGGTGCTACATGACCCACACCTATGATGGTTGATCTGACAAGTAATTTCAAGTAGCCAAACCCTCCCTTTTTTGGGTATGTCGGTCTATAGGATGCAGATTCTTAGATGGTGTCCAATATATCAATCTTGGAACATCTAGAAATGCCTCCATAGAGGAAGGTCATTCCTTCCACTTATATACAGCATGATTCGGCCAACCACTAATAGGATGTGATTAACATGCTAGTTTCCATCAGGGCATGGTCTTGGATAACTTCCAAACTACCTTCTATGATGAATTCATTCCTCAATGTTGAGATATGAATGAGAAAAATAGTTCATACATCTATAGTAGCATGTTATGTCAGTCATGGAATATTCAACACATTTCATTGAGTTAAAAATATTTTCATCACTTCTAGCAGGTGATGAACTATTGTGTGATAGGAGCATTGAGGAAGAGGTTTGGTTTTCCATCCATACATGGGTGAATGTCTTTCCCCAACATAAATTTTATAATATCCTGAACAAGACACTTTTTATTGAGTGTAACCTAGGGGAAATTGATATTTCTGAAAACAAAGGTTCAGTGCTGAGATAGGGAAGTAGTTATTCTAGTAGTAGAAAGCATACCCTTGAGGTTTCATTTTAGGGTAGTGGTGGCCATATTTTCTACACTAGAAGCACTGTTATATGCCATCAATATGAATTGTAGGGGTATCTGAAGCCTTAATGTGATAGAGACCTGATAGAGTGTTGTCCTCGCATCTGTATAGTGAATCATCAGAGACTTTGTCAAACTGTTCCATCTGCTTCCAATAGAAGAGTATACACACCAACCCCACATTTAGGGTCTATATATTTTATGAAATTTCATGTGGGGAGTTGGACTAGAACTAGAAATAATGGATGAGGATGATTTCATGGTCATGGTAAACATACTTCTAATTATCATCACCAACAGAGAGGACCTTCTCAGGGTAGTCCCGCAAGAGTATATGGCTATGGATCTAGTCCACTTCATAACATATAGCTGATACCCAATGATCAGAGTACATGAATGTCTACAATATGAAGTATTATTCAAGTGTCATCCTCTATGGTATCTTTATTATTTTATATAGGTGATTCACAATTCTTTATCTCATTATCCACTATTGAATGTCTCAGTTTATAAACTTAGTTTTACTATGGAGTTATGAACCTAGACACGCTGTAAATAGTTCGTCCATAGGGAATAAACCAATGTTGGGACTATACCCTTAAGGTTAGAAGTTATCCTTCTTTATGGGACCTCTTCTTCCTTAATATGACAAGATTTGATTTCATTTCAGGATGGAATGGTTGGTCCCCATTCACACCTTCATGGACTGTTATCACCACATGGTATTGTTAATATCACTAAAGGGTAGTATTTATCTCAACAAGGGTGAGTTGAATGTCCCAGATGGTAGATCATGAAAAGAGAATCATGGTCTAGGTGGAGTGACCCCCCATATTTATAGTCTATTCGTATTGGAGTAGGGAATACATCTGTTAGATCTTCCTCTGATAGTGGATCATTTTCTAAATGCCTTTACTAATGATTTTTTTGGCTTTCCTATTAAGAGATAGGTAGAGTTTAAAATTTATCTTGTTTGAGTAGTAGACCCACTGTCCATTCCTCCATATAGGGAAACACATATTGAGCTCCCAAAACAAAAGTGATAGTTCAGATATTTAGAGTCTATAGGTTTTATCTGACCTAATACTTCTTCTGAGAGTTCACCTATGATTTTCACTAATAAGGTGGATGGGACACATTGTTTATATATGGATTATTAATGGTTGAACTAGCTTATTGGTTAAGAATTGATATCCAATACCTCAGATAGATGACCTCATTGACCAGATACAAGGATCTAGGGTATTCTCAAGGATCAACCTGAGATCGGGATATCATCTAGTGTGAGTTAGGACCTTAGAGGTACCTCAAATAGCTTTTCTTAGTAGGTATGGTATGTATTGGTATCTTTTTATCATATTCCATCGTATGAACTCGCCCATAATTTTCATGGATTTTTTAATAAGGTTTTACACCCATATCCATATTTCTTTATTGGGGAATTTGTGGATGAAATCCTGGTGTATTCTCATTTTCATAGCTTCTCTGATAAATATGTTGATTTCATTTTGAATAAACTAAGAGAGAATCATATTTATTCTAATATTTTTTTGTTCCACTTCTAGGTTGATAAAATTTACTTCTTGGGTCATATTATCTCAGAATCAAGAATATCATTTGACCCAAAAAAGTTTAGTGATGTGGTTTCCTCAGAGCATCCAATGAATGTTTTTTATATATGAATTATAATGTGGATGGATAGATATTAATGGACTTTCATACATTATTTCTCTTACCTTTCCCTATGACTTACTTATCTTAAAAAAGGTTTTTATGTTCATGTGTTTAGAATCGTGAGAATATTCCATTCATGAGTTGAAAGGAATGCCTATTTCGACACCTATTCTAATTCCTCCAGAGTCTGTAAAATTATATACAATGTTAGGTTATGCATTTATCATTTGACTAGGATTAGTGTTGATGTATGAGGATAGATTATTTTCATAGAGATCTCAATAGTTTATGCCTCCTAAGAGAAACTACCTAACATGTGACTTTGACCTTGCAACTATTTTCCATGACTTATGTTACTAAATACATTATTTTATGGGTGAGCACTTTGAAGTGTATACATACCAAAATATCCTAAAATATATCTTTATACTACATGAATTGATTCATATAAAGTGAAGATGGGTCATATATCTTTAATCCTTCAATTTTAGATTTCATGTATTCCTTGAAATGGAAATGCAGCAGTAGAAGCACACTGTTGGAAAACTCAAACACATGATGTATATGAATCTTGTAATGAATGAAAATTAATGGCCCTATTTTCGAAGCTACAGATGATGTTTCATGATAGTTACAAGTAGTCATATATGTTTTCCTTGATAGTTAGATCTTCACTCTTAGAGCAGGCAAAGAGCATGAAGTTTTCATATCTTGAAGTCTTGGTTCTCTAGGAGAGTATTTTTGTGAGGTCCCACATCTATATTAATTTTTTGATGGAGAAAACATCCTATATAGACATGGACATGTCTGGGTTCCTATAGATATGAGAGAGGAGATGATACAAGAGTTATGTGCTTCTCAATGGGTATTTTATCCATGCATTTCGAATATTTATCGAGATATACGATGCCAGTACTGTTGGAATGGGTTGAAATGTCAGATAAAATGTTTTATTAATAGGTTTTAACTTTTTAGTAGGTGATGGTGGATCACCAACAATATAATGTATTTTTATAGTTATTTACATTCCTTTAATTAAAATGGAAAGATGTTGATATGGATTTTTTTGGTAGTTTACCAAGGTCACCTCAAGGTAGTGATGTAGTTTGGGTAGCCATGGATCGATTGAAGAGTGTATCCTAGTTCCTTTATATTTGGGACACTTTCTCAATTGATGATATGGGATGAATTTTTTTGTGAGATCATAATATTACACCGAGTCCCTCATATTATCATTTCATTCAGGGAAGCTCATTTCATATCAAGGTTCTTGGTGGGTTTGAAAAAGGATATGGGTACACAAGTTCTTCTAAGAAAATCCTTTCAACCATAGATTATTGGAAAATCATAATGGAAAATACATGTGTTAGAGGAATTCTCTAAGCATGCGTCCTTCATTTTGACTACTCGTGGGACAAAAATATCCCTCTCGTCAAGTCCACCTAAAATAATATCTTTTAGGAGGCAATTCAAATGGATCCCTATGAGGCCTTTTATGGTAGGACATTTCATTCTCCCCTATTATATTTAGAGGCTGGAGAGGTAGTGTTATTATGTCCTCATATAATTTAGGAGAATTCAGAGAAGGTTTAGCTGATCAGGAATCATATGTATACTTCTCATTATAGACAAAAATCATATGCCAATTATCACTGATGACCTCCAGAATTTGAGGTTGAGGATCGTGTTTTCCTATCAGTATTGCCTAGTCATGGGAATAAAAGGATTTAGAAGAAAGGAAGCTATCTCTACACTTTTTGGTCTATTTGATATTTTCTATATAGTCATACAGTAGCCTTTTGGTTTCAATAACCTCAGGGGTATCATGTGAATTCACAACATCTAAAACATTTCCCAAATTCACCATTATCATGATAACCCATCACATACTTTTGATCCCAAGTATATTGAGAAAGATTTTGATTCTTGTTTTGAGGACTATCCTATACACATCATTGAATGGAGCATGAATTCTCTTTGAGGCTGGTATGTCCCCTTATTAAAGGTGATATGGAAAAACTACTAGGTTTAGGATGAGACTTGGGAGAGGGAGGTTGATGTACATGCTCAGTTGATGGAGTTTCTCTTAGAAAAAATTTATCCACCCTTGAAAATTGAACTCCAGGATGAATTCATTTAAGGTGGTTAGACTGTACGAACCCAATTTTTCTTTCAGGTATGATCCTTTTCATTTCAGTAAAATTCCTTTTCTTAGACCAAATATGGATTTTTAATGAGATCGCATGTATTTTTGGGGTGTCCAGGGCATGTTTGATGCTTAGAACCCCGACCGGTGGTGGAAATTACAAGTCCACATTGTTAGTAGAAATCATGTGGGAATGTCTGCAAGGTTATTTCTAGCCATGCAGGGAAAAATAGAGGCCCAAGAAGGGCACAAATGTTTCCCAAATGCTGGTTTTATGGTTGTATGCTCATGTGAGTACCTCTGCAAAATGTAAGAGAGGTGTTTTTCATAGTTTTCATACATTTTCACTAATCCAATAGCATAACAGTGTAGGATCCCTCTTTAGGTGGTGGGATGATCATGGTTCGTGTATGGTTTGGATAACCATGCAGCCAAACCATTCATTCCCCAAATTTTTGGAGTAAAATTAAAAAAATTCCCTCAATAATTTACAATCTTAACATATATTCTCCTTTTCTCATTCCAATGGAAATAGGCCCTTCATTTCACCTATTGGAGCTGCCAAACTCCCATATTCATAGTTTTTATCTCATTTCATCATATAAAGTCTGATTTGATCCCCATTTGTCTCATTGGGTGGGCATTGTTAATTACTATATTCAACTTGAACATTGCATCATTTGTCTTCTCGTCAACGATGTCATTTAGATGCAGGCTCATTTTCCCCATTTTCAAGGTGTTGATTTGTTATTATATTTTCTTCAAATTCTATATAAAATGAAGGTTGAAACATGATGATGATGGTTATATGAGCTTAATGAATTATATCTATCATTCATCCCTAAATTATCACCATTTTATAAACTACTTTCTTGTGTTCAAACTTATTTTATTGGGAGTAAATTATTAATTTCATACGCCTTTCTTATAATCACCATGATCATATTCTAGATCTTGTTCCATAATTTTTAATCTTGTTGGTGGAGGTTGAAACCCCAATTACTTCCACCCCAAGTAAGGTTTTTCTTTAGTTATGCCTTGGTAACCGTAGTGGGTTTATCTATGGCATCATCCAGGTGTGTGGCTGACCCTGATAATGGTAATCCATCTTTAATTAAATTAATGAATAGGTAAGAATATGTCTATTGTTTATAGTACCACTTTAACCTTTTAATATATGTTCATGAATATAATAAATTAATCTCAATCCTAGAAAGAAAAATATATTAATCACTTGGCCTATTTGAATGTAATCGACTGACTCGGTTTCTTGTTCATAGCACTCGTTTCCATTCTTAATGGAAGGAAGTAGTTTGAACATAGTCAATGATTAAGTTAATAAGGTATTAAATGGTTTCAGGTCCAATTTTTCCTTGCCACTTAGTTTGGATTTTAGTATAATGAACCAAATGACTTATTAAAATTAAAGAGTATTACATAGACTAAATTAAATAATGAATTGTGTATAATGTGACTATTTCATATGGTCCTTCTCACTTTTATAGGAGCTGTCATACTTTTTATAGCCTTGGCTTTCTTTGGGAATTCATTGATCACTTAGATAATGCCTTTTCAATTCCAGGATCCAATTTCCAAGGAAGATAGCCACCATGTAACATAGTCCTTATCTACTGGAGGATTCCCATCATTACACTATATGATACCTTCACTATCTTTTGATATTATGATTCCATGGATAGAATACTTGGATCCATCTTGATGCCTTCTGACATGTGGTTCCATGGATTCACCACCATTGGGCACAGTCAATCTTAGCCCGTTTTACTTGGGATGAGATCCTTGGACTTTGTTAGAACTAATTTTTAGTGGAATTCCTTATGAGATGCCCATTGGATTATAATTTTACCATTATAGTTAGGATGTAGTTTATTACTACGTTTGACTGACCCCTAAGGTCAAGGATTCCTTGGTTATTACCTTGGATCCTCTTCATTATCATAATCATTATAGGATGCCATATTAAGCCTTGGATCCTATATTATTATTGTTATCATGATACATTGTTCAAGAAGGTTATACCTAATGTTACTCATCTATATATAATGAACTCAAATGAACCAATTAAAAAATTACATGTTTAGAGACATACTAGCTAAGGCTGAATAAATTCCCTAAGTATTTAAATTACTATACTACTTTACACTTATGTACCAAAATATTATGTCAATATATATTAAATATTTGGATGGTATAAACTTGGTTGGTGGTGGCCAAATGATATTTATCTCACACCCTATCTAAGCCACCATTGGAACCTGAGAAGATTATATATATGCTGGTATTGAAAAGGGGAGGCATACCACTTTGGAAACCTGATCTTGATTTCTTTGTTTATGATATATCTTGGTGTTATATGACTAGGACAATGCTCAGGATGCTGGATAGTTTTTGTCTTGTGTTAGATTATTTTGTGTAGAATGTATTTCCTACTTCCATGTATACTTGTTTTCAAGAATTATAGACACATTGAATTCAATATCATAGTTTTTTATATGATTCAGTTTCAGATTGAGTGTTATTATCAATTTCATGGATGTTTATGTCTACTTCATCCATATTGGGTTATCAGTCCTGTTGATATATTTTCTGTTTTTCTTGTGCCATATATTTTTATATTCTTCCTCTATTATCTTCCATTACTTATCCATTTTCATCCACTCTGACACGAGGGTATAGTCTCCCCGCAGAAACACCCTAGGACCACACTTATAGTCAGTAGCCTCTTGCATATGGAGAGGGGCTCTTGAGTCCATCTTTGAAAATATTCTCAGGGAACCTCTAAGTTGAACCCAGGATCGAGACATCATAGAAACTATGAGAATTTTAATATCCGTTTAATATCAAGTGATATATCCCTTTTAAATAAAACACTTTTTAAGACCTCGATCATTTATTTTTGGTAAACATAAAATTTAGTCTCCTATGGAATATCTTATTGAAGGAATGGAGGATAAAAATAAACCTGGAATTTAGGTAAATTTGTCCCATTGTGAGATATTGGAAACACAAGACTTACTAGTCATAAAAGTTAAGTGACAAGAGGAATGAAGTTAGAAAACATTCCCCTGATAAATTTTTTTAGGTATTTGTACACCGAACTATCCAAGAGTAATATATAATTTGAATGACATGATTTAAATTTTAAAGAATTAATAAATCGAATAAAAACTAAATCTATACTAAATAATAAGAAAATATTCATCTTTTGCCACTAACAGATATTATATATGAATTCATCAATTTAGTGGTCATATATTTAAAAAACATACATTTCTGAATTGATTAAAAAATACGATACTAACCTAAAAAATAATCAATTATAGATTATAAAATTCATTATGAATATTATTTTCAGTTATATTATAATTTGAACCTATAGTTTAATATGTTTATATTTAATTTTTAGAAGTTTTATCAATGATAAGAATTCTATGTATCAAATTTTGAATTTTATAGAAATAAATTTACCTAATTATGATTTGTTCTTATTGGAAAACAAGTGTGGATTACGTATATGTGATTATTTATATAGACTAAAAAATATGACAGAATTTGATAAAATGCGAAGTAGATCTATGAGTTAACAAAGGAAGAAGAGTCTCTAGATTAGAGGTAGACTCATATGACATGAATCTTAAAAATGTATTTATTTTAGAATTATAAAACTATTATTATGTTCTATTTATTGATAAAATATTTATTTCTATATCTTTTTTGGATAAGGGGGGATTTTAGTTCATGATTTAGAATATGTGTTATCCTATATACATGAATTAAATGTATTACGGTAACAAGAATATGTTGAATGTTTTATAAATTCGTTACATAAATAATTTTAATTGATGATAATAGGTCCATTGTAGGTGATTCTAACACCCATTATTTTTGGCATTGTCACCTTGGACCTATAAATGGGAAACACATTCATAGAGTCTATAAATATAAATTTATGGAGTCGTTTTATTATTAATATATTTATAAATTCAATTCATTATTGTTAGAAAAATAACTAAAGAAGCTTTTATTTCAAATGGTGGGTGTTCTAGTAGGGTTTTTATCGTTTATATCGTGGTGTATATAGAATAAAGAGTACAAAATAATATGGTGGGCATAACTATTTAATAAACTATAATGATGGCTTAAACTAGTATGGATATTTATTTCTTACAATACACAAGTTTAAAAATTTAAAAAATTCCAAAAAATATAAAATGAAGTATGAAATCCAGTAGGTAAAAGTAGTAATATAATTTGATTATATCAATTTAGATAATACTAAATATAAAAAATTACTTATAATTAGATATATTTAAGGATAATATTATAAATTTCTCCATGAAGAACACCAAAATTTACTGATTTGTTTTTGAAGGTTAATCATAAAATTTTTATATTTTTTGATAAATAATAAGTTAGTAATACATTTCCTCTCATTTTATGAATATTCTCAAGGATAAAACATTTATAATAAATAAAATTACATTTTATATTTTCAAAAATATGCTATATGATATTTAGGATATGAGATACCTTAATTCATGACTAATGATGTCTTGGATCTACATGTCACGACCCGACCCTACCCGGGCTCGAGCCGCAACTACCCCAGGCCCGCCTCCATAGGCCAGGGGTTGGCAACCAGTGCCGAAGGCACAACAACTCGGGGAGGCCTTTGCCTATGTACCTGTACAGACACACACGCAGCACACTCAATGAAAAAGTGCAGAGTAAAAAGAAAAGAAAAGGGAAACGGCTATAAATAACCACAAGAGTGCATCGACCTCTAAACAGTACAAAGTACAAACTGAAAAGAAAAGGGAAAAAACACGCACCCAACCAAAAAGTGCCACAACCCGGAAACAGGTAAACAAAAGAGACAGTTGACAGGTCTCCCACCTGGAACCCAGCCACGACCACCGCACGCGGTCCAAGCTGCCAAGCTCCTATGCTCAACTGAAGCCACGCTTTACCTGTCTGTCATCTGCAAAGGGAACACCAAGTGTGGGCAAAGCCCAAACAGGGGTGAGTATAAAAATACTCAGTAGGATACCCCGAACGCTCGAGGGAGCAACAAAGGAGGTACCAAAGGGTGAGCAGTAGAGCGAACAGGAAAATTAAAGGAGTCCAACCGAGGGTGCAGTAAAGAGAACAGTAAGAGTCCATCTCAACCCAACAAGAGAAAGGAAGTAGACTTTTCCAGGCACAAGGAGATGGAAACGGTGAGAAGATGAACTTCTCATCGAGTCTTCGCTACCTACAGTAGGAGAGTAGACTCGTCCAACCATGAGAAGCTGGACACGGAAAGCACGTGGCATACCCCGCGCGTCTTCACCTCTCCTGGAAGGAGAGTAACCAAACCCAAGAAGTGGGTCCTGAAAACAAGGTATATACATATACATATGCTCAGCAAGAAGCCCGAACAACGTCGTAAGGGGATCTCCATCCCGTAGCTCAGCCCAAGAAAAAGTATCCAACAGTCCCAGAAGCTTACACCATCAACGATGCCCAGCATCCCGCACGTCTGCCCTGAACTGCAAGCCAAGGGGATCAAACCACCGCACCTCGACACTATCCACTTTGGGCGGCATTGACATGCCCGCACAGTTTTAGGTCGCGTCACAAGGACGCGTCTCGGCGGGGGAAAGCGCCCATCGTACTTGAGAGTTGTAGGGAAAATGAAACCACACCTCGTCACTGCCCTGCAGTCGAGAGGTCTCCTCAAAGACAAATTCGTTCCATCACTGACCCGTACAACCAAGGGTCCCGCTTCGGTGGCCAAGAAGGAAAGCCTCAGACTAGCGTAGTAGAAAGGACTGGGCCTGGAATTCCAACCGGCGTCCCCACTGCCCAGCCATGCTGGAGGATAATTCATAACCAGATATCGGGTGACCAACTGCCCAGCCCTGCTGGAGGGTAAACCCTAATACACCATCAGGCGACCCACTGCCCAGCCCCGCTGGAGGGTAAACCATAATAAGATACTTGGTGACCCACTTCCTATCCCTATTGGAGGGTAAACCATAACACATCATCCGGCGACCCACTGCCCGGCCCCGCTTGAGGGTAGACCTTAATACATCATCAGGAGACCCACTGCCCAGCCCCACTGGAGGGTAGACCTGGAATAAGTCGACAGGTGACCCACTGCCCAACCGTGCTGGAGGGTAGACCAGGAACTGGATGACGGGTGACCCACTGACTATCCCTGTAGGAGGGTAGACCCTAAGAGGTCTTCGGGTGACCCACTTCCCAGTCTCTGCTGGAGGGTAGACCCTAAGTGCGTTGGGTGACCCACTGCCCAGTCTCTGCTAGAGGGTAAACCCGAAGAAGTCGATGATTAACCCACTACCCAGCCCCGCTGAAGGGTAAAACTCAGAACTTCTCTGGCCATCTCTACCGAAGGGTACACCACTGGCCAACCGAACACAGAGTGGGTATCACGCAACCACCCAACTCCAGAAGAACCCACCCCAAATGAGGTGCAGCGTCTTCTCCATCACTGGGTGTCACTAGCACCGCTACCGGCCAAAACATCGAGAACAAAACCAGGGGAGACCACTCAACCCTGCTGGTCAACAGACGAGCACGGAGCCAGGGGAAAAACTCCACCCTGCGGGTCAAACAAACACACAGAAGGACCCTCTATTTCGCGAGAGGTCAAAGTACGCAAAGCAGAACAGAACATGCATGTGGGGACCACACAACGTGTGGCCCCATATCAACCCCAACTGAACGCACCAACGTTCTCAGGTACGAACAACCACATGTACCTCCAAGCATTTCTGTATACTCCCGGAGTATACCACAGACTCAGCCCAAGGGCCATCGTGCACACAGCACCCAACGTCAACGCAAAGGCGTGACATAACATCTCCAACTCAGAGGCCCAGGCACGGCCAACCACATCTCATGAACCACTTACATCACTCTCCTAAGAGTGCGCGATCACAAGCTAAGGGCCCGCTACAAACAAGGTAGGGTGAACCACCACTGGAGCACCTTTCATGCTTCCACATTTAACAAGATCGTGCAAGAGGCTCCGCACAACCAAACTGATTGCACCGCTGTAATCCTCGCGGAAAAACATGCGAGATCGACTACTTACTCGCGTCCAACGGATATCTGACGAAAAGAGGTGCATCCCAGCGCACCGCACACGAGTGGTGCCACGTGGGACCCACATCCCAATCCCGAAACTCAACGAACGGATCACACCATTTCGATCGTCTCAAAAAAGTACACGAAATGGACTATTCACTTGTCCAAAACGGTCAGCCGGTGATAAAGCTGTAAATCACCGTCAACTCCCGAAATGGCTCTTGCGGGGCCCGCACCATCGTGCGGAATTACAGCGGGTAGACTGCGCCAACACGATGCCCTCAGAAAAACACCCAACATCGACTGCTCGCACGCCCCGAACGGATGTCCGAGGAAAAAGTCGCTAAAAGCTGCAGGCAGCACAAAAGACGGGCCATGGTGCCCGCATTTCAACTTCGGCCTCAATGCCTAAAACCACCCTAGAAAGATTTGCCCCGACGCCAGGGTCCCAACGCAACTGACGGCACTCAAAACGGACGTCGGATGCGTCTGCGCTGCTCAAAACAAGATTCCTGGAAAAACGACATTCCACTTAAAGACGAGTCGCCCTTCCGAGGCCCACTATTTCGGGAATTAAAAATTTTCTAAATGATATCAAAATATTCTCACCATCCCAAGGTACACGTCGCCGCTGACGGCGCGCGAATCCGACACCTGGGCTCACATTTACAACCGTTTAAAAAAAACGGACATTAGTGGGCCAGGCCGGTTCGGCCGGCCCACTCTCCTGAACCGGCCCGCGGTCGCGGGCTGTCCTTCCATGCCTCGACCAGCAGCAAGCCGGTCTGACTTGGTTTTTTCCCACAAAGACCCGTTGTGTGCAGGTCTTGTCTGCCGCGGGGTCCCGAGGACCCCGCCCCCGTTGTCGCCGCGTCAACCCAACCAGGATGGCCGGGGCCTCGTCGCCCGCACGCCGCGCTTCGCCGGCGCCCGCTGGACACCCCCGGCATTGCCCAATCGCTCCACCGGACACCTGTGGACACCCCGCTGTCACGCCCAGTGCCTCCACCAGACACCCGCACCGACGCCCGCGGACACCCCGCTGCTGCACCGTCCGCCATAGTCGCGCCGCCGCTCGAACCCGCCAGAAACCGAAAACCCGCCAACTTCGGTGGATGATTACGGACACCACGAGGCTCGGAATTCGAATCTGAAAGATGCGTTGGAAAGGGAATTAACTCTAATATGAATTCATTGGCTTTGATAAACGTTTTGACTTGGAATCTACAGTGAAAAGCTAGATCAATGTATGTATGGGAATAGAAAATGCAAACGAGAAATCCTACCTCGTGGGGCTTCGCCCGAAGCTTCGCGACGATACGCCGGCATCACCGCACCTCGCCGGAGTTGCCTCTCCGGACCATATCACCAGAGGTGGAGTAGGAGAGGGAGAGGAGGGGCTTCCAGGGGGGATGGGGAAGGAGAAGAGGGAGGTGGGTGTGTTAAGCGTTTAAATAGAAAACGCTTAACCACCCGCCCGTCGGCCCGAACCCAAACTCCCGACGAGGATGCGGTTAAGCCTCCCTTACGGTAAAAACCACCTCCTGAGAAAAATGGATGTCTCAAAATTTTAATCCAAGACCCCGTTCAAAAGTTATTAAACTTAGCGTCGGAGGCCGCCAAATTACGAAAACGCCCCTGGGGCCATTTTTCACAAACGGGCCGCTCCCGCAAAAATTAAACCCCTCCTTGGGTAAAAGGCACGCTCCAAACTCAACGGTTCCCTCGGTTTCCCAATCCGAGCCACCGTTTAAGAGATACCTGAGTTTCACCATTAAAAGAATAAATTAATTAATTAATTAATCCGTTTAACATTCCGGGAGCGGGCGAGGGGTCCAAACATCCCGCGCCGACAAGTTTTATGTCATTCCTAGGGTAAAAACCCAATTCCGGACCCATATGTACACTCGGATCTCTGATCCGGATCACCATTTAGGATTTATCCCATTTATTTGGTGTTTCCAGTGTGAACGCACTGAAAATTTAATTTCGGCCACTCCGGGGCTCGGAATCGCACGTCGTCTGAAGGCACGGCTCTGGAATATTATCAAGATTATTCCAAAGTATTTCTCAGATAAAACCGGGTACTTAAATCATTCCCTCCTTCAAGATTTTCGTCCCTGAAAAGAAAAACTAGGGAGCAACATAGGGTACTAAGCCCACACCTGGCTTTCCCATACCCAGAAGAACTGACGCACAGCTCTGCGTCACCGCACACAGACCAAAGGATAGATCCGTTCACGCGAGGTCGTCCCTTGCCGATGTCGTGCACCCAATCCAGACTTCGGGGTTAGGGAAAGGTGGTAGGGAACCTCTCCATCCCTTCACACGGTTTCAAATGGCCCAAAGGCCCTCGAGGGTAACTCACCTCCCCGACCAAACCATTACGCCGCACGCCGCGACAGGAATCACCGCTTGGGCATGAGAAAAGGCCCAGTGATTCCCTCCTTTAGAATATCCATAAGGTGGAACACCGAAGGATATCTGGTCACGCAAGATTCCACAGTCGATGCTCTCTTACATGCTCAAAAGGCGATGGAGTCAACATGATCGACTAAAGGAAAAGGTCTCACACCTTTTCCTTACCAACACAGGGTTACACCCGACGCCTTGCGTCACCCTGGTAACACCTCAAACAAAGAGCAGGGAGAAAATCCTTTCACACACAGAGCCTAACAATTCTACTGCAAGAAGTATAAGAGTCGCAAGGGGTACCTCTCACCATCCCATGCTCTGCAGGATCGTAGACATACAAAGCTCGCGGCTACCCGCGGTCCCAACCGTCAGCTCCCAGAGCCTAAAGTGGACCGTCTAGTGGTGATGGGGAGATCTTGCAATGTCGTCCCCCGCCTCCAGCTCATCCCGCTCCTCTGCTAGCACCACCTCTCAGCCACTACTCTGATCACGGCGATGCCTCTGCCGTGGTGGTGCGGCTACTGCCTGCCCGAAGCTCACAGCAACTCGGGTCGGGTAGTCTCGTACCAAGTGACCTCGCCCGTCACAGGCATAGCACCGGCGCTCTCTGGGCTGCACTGGTGCCCTCCGGCGCCATTGTGGTGTACGACCACGGCCCGGGATCCACTCACGGAAGGGCATCCTCATCTAAGGCCCTGCGCCTTTTCGCCATAGTGGTATATGACTACGTCTCCGAAACCAGCAGTGGGAAGGCCACCTGCATCGAGGTCCTGTCCTCCAGCACCTGGTAGCTATGGCAGACCTCCCGGATCTATCGTACCCCCTGCCACTACCAACCGCAAAAGATTAAAGTAAATCCCTCAGTCACCAGCGCCTGCTCTAGCACCCCAGCATATGTGGAAATTCCCAAGGGTACTATGAAAGAATGAATCTCTCAGCGGAGACCCTGCTCAAACTTCCACGCTCGGATGTTTTCATCATGGACCAAGTCCGGGTAAAAGCGTGCACAGTCTGCAAAACTAGCCGCGTACTCGGCCACTATTATCACTCCCTGCTAAATCTGCAGGAGCTCCTGAATCCAAACAGATCGCAAGCAGGAGGGGCAAAACTCCTCATGAAACAACAACTGAAAGTTGTTGAGTCAATAAGGTTTTCCTTATGACTTTTCTATTCCTTCTTGTTTTGAAAATCACAAACACCTTATCCTTAAGAAAAATTCTTTTATAAGGAAAATTGCTTTTATAAGGAAAATTTATTTTATAAGGAAAATTGCTTTCTTAAGGAAAATCGCTTTTAAAAGAAAAATTATCCTTATCATATTTTCATCCATATTTTTCTTAAGTATGAGATTCGGATTCACTTTCTCGGAATCATTGAAACTTTGATATAAAGCATTCTGTTTTAGGATTCGGATTTTGGATAAGATCTATAAGGAAGTTTCATTCCGAATTCTGGATATGAACTCTGACTAAGTTCTATTCCAGATTCAGGATACGAATTCTGAAGAAGAATTATCATTACAAATTCTAATGAAGAAATATCATTCTGAATTCCTATTACGAATTCTGATGAAGAATTCCCATTACGAATTCTGATAAAGAATTCTCATTACGAATTCTAATGACGAAATCTCATTCTGAATTCTCATTACAAATTCCAATGACGAATTCTCATTACGAATTCCAATGACGAATTCTCATTACGAATTCTGATGACGAATTCTCAGTACGAATTCCAATGAAGAATTCTCCTTACGATTTCTAATGACGAATTCCTATTCCGAATTCTGATTCCGAATTCACCTATTAAACAGAATCTGATTATCTTTGTTTTATACACTCTAAATTTATTCACTCCGAACCTTCACTCCTAAGTTTCTATTCCGAACTTTTATGTTAGAGTTTAAAACGATGTCGTACATTCTGTTATACTTGTTTTGTTATAAAACGATGTCATTTGTTTTGTTTTAAACTAACCGTTGTCTAAGTGACACGTGTACAGGTCCCTCCGATCTTTAAGGAAAATATGACCGTTGGATAAGGAGCTGACCTTACCTATAAATAGGAGCTCATTTGAAAGAGCTCGGTGTTGATAACTGATGACAGATGAACAACTTGGTTTTGTGCATACATTCTGTTGAAGTGTTTTCTAGAGAGAGAGGCTCTTATTAACTCTCAAAGCTTCATGCGACTCCGAATGTTGGTGATTACATTCGAGGGCTTCCGGGGATAGGAAGACAGAGGTGCCGACTACCTTAAAGTTCGAGGGCTTCCTTGCTGAGGACGACAGAGGTTTCCAACTACCTTGAAGTTGAGGGCTTACGGGGATAGCAAGACAGAGACTCCGATCTTCGTATCGAGGGCTTACCCTGGTGTGGGTAAGACAGACTTGCTTGAAAGTATAAATCAAGGGACCTTTATCCAAGGTTGTTGGATACCCTTCTCTTTGGGTTAATAGACTATTATTTTGTTACTAGTAGTTCTACTACTTGTTTTTATTCCGCTGCATTTTGTATTATAAGGAAAGTGTAACTTTCTTATACTTCCTTATTTGTACTCTGATTCATTTAGATTCTATATGCTTTAAGGTAGAATCTCATATTGTAATTGTTTGTTAAGTTTCAATCTCCAGAACCATATTTCCGGAACCTACTTTTGGGATTACTTTCCAAGTTTAGTTCGGTGTTAGAGGTGTTGTGAATTTTTCTAGTTTAACTTTGTTAAACTTAGCCTTTTCCTTTACTTAAGGAAAACATAGTTTTTCATAACTAACTTTAAAGGTTCCAAAGGAATTTTTAAAGTATACAATTCACCCCCCCTCTTGTATATTGAGCATCTCATACTATATTTTGATCCTATAATTGGTATCAAAGGTTGGAAACCTCTTACTCTATACCAATCTTACATTTGGTATCAGAGCCAGGTTACTGAAATACTTGTACTCACATACATGTTTTTCTTTCACACTTTATCCTTTCGAACTTTGTCATTCCGAATTTTTCCATTCTGAACTTTTCCCATTCCGAACTTTGTTATTACGATTCTTTGCTACTAACAAGTTTGTATCCAAGTTATAATAAGTATGGTAGGAATTAATGTTGGTTCAATTGACAATCTAAATCCTACAAGACCACCTATATTTGATGGTAATGACTATGAATACTGGAGAGATCATATGAAGAATTTTGTTATCAATACTGGAGTAGACAACTTTGTCATGCTTACTGGTGATTATAAAATTCCTGACAAGGAAGTCAGAACCTTTACTAACCAGGAAAAGAAAGAATATCAACTCAACTATAAGGTACGCAACACTTTACTATGTTCAATGACTAGAAATATATATAGCCAAATTTCTTCTTGTGAAGCAGCTAATTGAATATGGAAGAAGTTAGAGGTTACACACTTTGGGACTTCTAAAGTGATTGAGACTAGAAGAGCTATGCTTAGAGCTGAATATCATGGATTCAATTTTCCTTATGGAGAACCTATCTGTAAAGTTCAACAAAGATTTATGACTATTTTCAACAGTCTACAATCTATGGGAGAAAAAGGTTTAGATGATGAAGCTCTTGTAGACAAGATAATTGATATTATGCCCAATGAGTGGGAATCCAAGAGAACAGCTATAGATGAGAACAGGAAGGTCACACAAATTACTCTTGATGAGTTATTTGGAACTCTTCTACAACATGAAACAAGAATGAAGAGAGATGCTGACAACATCAAGAAGAAGAATGGAAATGGTACTGTTGCTTTTACAACAACTTCAAATCAGATGAAAGCTAAGACTCCTGAGAGAGTAACCAGATCCAAGTCTAAGAAAGTCATTTTCCAATCCGAATCTAGTGAGAGTGAAGTCTCAGAAAATGAATTAGCCAATCTTACTCGAAGGATGAACAAGATAGCTGGACAGAGAAACTTTCAATCTAAGTATAAGAAAAAGGACAGGAAAGATAAGAAATATGGAGAAGTTACTTGTTATGAATGTAAAAGAGCTGGACATATTAGACCAGATTGCCCTATGATCAAAAAGAAAGAAAGGAAGGAAAGACATTCAGACAGGAACAGAAAGAAGTATTATAAAGCTAAAGCTAAGAAAGTTCTGAAAGCTAATGACACCTGGAGTGCCAGTGGTGGTGACTCTTCAGATGAATCTTCTGATTATGAATCTTCAGGACAGAAGAATCTTGGTCTTATAGCCAGATTACCTATTGATAATCATTTCTTATGGATAAGGTAAAAAATGCTGAATCTCTGACCAATGTTTCTTTAAATTCTAATGATAGTAAGTATTATAACTCTTCTGATGAAGAATCATCTTCTGATGAGGAAAATACTTTACCTACTTATGAAGAAGTCTCTAGGTTTTCTGAACTTCTTGAGATTGAGAATTCCAAACTCAACAAGAAACTTGATAAGGCAAATTCTAGGAATTCTATTCTTACAAAAGAGATATCAGATCTTTCTAAATATCTTGATAAGAAAAATGTTGATTTTGAAAATATTTCAAAAAATCTTGAGGAAGTAAGTTCTGAGAAGAACAAACTTTCTAAAGAGTTAGAAAAAGTAATTTCTAATAAAAATGTTTTCGAGCCTAACTCTAGTTCAAAAACTAATGATTTTGAGGATAAAAACTTGGTTGTAAAACTCAAGTCCGAAATTTTTTCCTTAAAGAAGTGTTTATCAAAATTTACCCATGGTAAGGAAAATTTTGATAAGATGTATTCTCAAATACGACCTTTAAGAAATAAATCCGGATTTGGTTATACCCATGCAAAACCTATTTTCAGTAACAATTATTTTGTTCCTCAAAGTGACCCATTTTGTACTAAATGTCAATGTGGTGGTCACTGGGCAAAAATTTGTTCCCTAAATAAAACTCAATCTCTAGGATTTCACAAAGATTACTTTTCTAAGAAAATATGGATACCTAAAATTTTATTGTCTGGAAATCTCGGATCCAAACAAGTTTGGATTCCGAAAGTCTAATTTTCTTCTTGATTTCAGGATAATAAAGAAAGTACCAGCAACAATACATGGTACATGGATAGTGGATGTTCCCGGCACATGACTGGTAACAAAAGCTATTTTGAAAAGATTATCAAAAAAAGGAGGAAAGGTAACTTTCGGAGACAATGCTAAGGGAGAGATTGTTGGTATTGATAATATTGTTCTTTTAGGTAAAACCTTGATTTCAAATGTTCTTTTTGTTAAAGGTCTTAAGCACAAACTCATTAGCATAAGTCAGTTATGTGATGAAGGTTACCTTGTGAATTTTTGGAATGATAAGTGTTTAGTTCACAATTCCAAGGAAGAATTTGTTCTCTCAGCCAATAGGCAAGAGAATGTCTACACTTTGAACCTAGAAGACCTCAGGAGCCAAGATTTACCTTGCCTAAGTGCAATGGAAGATCATTCTTGGTTATGGCATAGAAGATTAGGACACTGTAATATTAGGAACCTATGTAAACTCTCTAAGATGAAACTAGTTAAGGATCTACCGGAGATTAGATATGATTCTTCTAAAGTTTGTGATCCTTGTCAATATGGAAAGCAACATAAATCTAGTTTTAAGTCAATCGGTGAAGTCTCAACAACTGATGCATTACAGTTAGTGCACATGGATCTTTTTGGTCCAACACAAACTGGAAGTATTGGAGGCAAATACTATGTGTTTGTTCTAGTTGATGATTACACTAGATTTACTTGGGTCTATTTTCTAGCAAAGAAATCAGAAGCTTTTTCTTATTTCAAAAGTTTTAGAGCTCAAGTTAAAAATGAGAAAAACCTTCCATTGAAAACTATTCATAGTGATCATGGAGGAGAATTTCAAAATTCGGATTTTGAATATTTTTGTAGTAATAAAGGTATTACTCACAATTTTTCAGCACCTAGAACTCCTCAACAGAATGGTGTAGTTGAAAGAAGAAATAGAATTCTTCAAGAAATAACTAGAACCATGTTGAGTGAATATTCTATTGCTAGACATTTCTGGGCTGAAGCTGTAAGTACTGCTTGTTATACTATAAATCGAGTTTTGATTAGACCTTTTCTTAATAAAACTCCTTATGAGTTATGGAATGGTAGAAAACCAAGACTTTCCTACTTCAAGGTTTTTGGTTGCAAAGTATTCATTTTGAATACTAAAGATAACTTACATAAATTCGCACCAAAATCAGATGAAGGGATTTTCTTAGGTTATTCCAAAACTTCTAAGGCTTATAGAGTTTTTAATAAAAACACTTGTACTGTTGAGGAAACAGTATATGTAAAATTTGATGAATCAGATCCTTTTGTTTTTAAACCATCTCAACTTACATCCTCGGATGTGTTTTCAAAAACTGATTGTCAACCTTTGATAGAAGAACCTTCTGATAAGGAAATTGTTCTAGAAGATACTTATGAAACATTTACCCCAGAATACTTTCTACCCTATGTTGATGAACATGTTTTACAAAACCCAAATCAGGTGTTTCTTAAGAATCATCCCAGTGATAGTATCATTGGTGATGTAAACCAACCGGTAAGGACTAGAAGTTCCTTAAGAAATGAAGTAGAACATCTAGAATTTATTTCCCAATTAGAACCTAAAAGTACAGATGAATCTTTAGGTGATGATGATTGGATCAAAGCAATGCAAGATGAACTAAATGAATTCGAAAGGAATAATGTCTGGACCTTGGTTGAAAGACCTAAGGAAACTTCTATTATTGGAGTAAAATGGGTTTTTAGGAATAAATGTGATGAAAATGGAGTCATTGTTAGAAATAAAGCTAGACTTGTTGCTAAAGGATATAATCAGCAAGAAGGAATAGACTATGAAGAAACCTATGATCCAGTAGCTAGACTTGAATCTATCCGTATTCTACTTGCCTTTGCAGCATTCTTTAATTTCAAACTTTTCCAAATGGATGTGAAATGTGCTTTTCTTAACGGTTATGTTCAAGAGGAAGTTTTTGTAGAACAACCTCCTGGATTTGAAGATACAAAACATCCTGATCATGTTTTTAGACTTACCAAAGCTTTGTATGGCCTTAAACAAGCCCCACGAGCATGGTATGATAGACTCAATGGATTTTTGCTTCAAAATAACTATGTTAAGGGAAATGCAGATCCAACCCTTTTTATAAAGAAAGACAAGAAAAATGTTTTGATTGTTCAAATTTATGTTGATGACATTATATTTGGTTCAACTCAGCAATCTTTGATCGACTCTTTTGCTAGTCTAATGAAATCTGAGTTTGAAATGAGTATGATGGGTGAGTTAAAATTTTTCCTTGGTTTTCAAATTTCTCAAACACCAGAAGGAACCTACATATCTCAACATATGTATATTAAAGATCTTGCAAGAGGATGACAAGCTGGTCGAAGAAGAATGTGGAAGAAATGAGGTTGCTTGATGAGTTTCAAGAAAATGTTAAAGATGCCTTTGAGACAGAGGACAAGAAGATAAACGAGATGACTTCCTCCTTTGAAGAAAAGCTGACAGAAGAAAAGAACTTCCGGATCCAAGAAATCAGGGATCTGAATGGGAAGTTGAATTCTGTTTCTCAGAATTGGAAATTTGAAAGGGATCATCGGATCGATTTTGAATAAAGGATGAAGGCTCGGGAAGAGAAGATCAAAGCTCAGGAAGAAAAGATGAAGGCTCAGGAAGAAAAAATTGAAACTCAGTCTGCAAGAATAGTCGTCTTAGAAAAGCAAGCTGAAGAAGATCATAAAGACCTGAAGAAGATCAAAACTATTCTAAAGGGGCTCATGTCAAAGGAAAAAAGATTCGAAATAACCTAATCCGATCTTTTTGTTGTATTCTTTTTGTTGCTGAGATTTCAAAATTAATGAAAGTTGTGCTTTTCGTTTCTATTGTTGTCATTACTAATCTTTCAGGTACTTTGTTATTTTTTCCATTCCCTCCAATTCTTTTTGAAAATCACAAAGGGGGAGAAGGAAAAGATCCTTAAGAAAAAGAATAACTCTAATAAGAGCTTATCAAAGGGGGAGAAAGAAAAAATACCCAAGGAAAAAGAACTCTAATAAGAGTTTGTTTAAGGGGGAGTTTTTCTTAAAGAAGACCTTCTTATGAAACATCACTCCGGAAATATGAATACAATCCTTAGAGTTTCAAAGCCTAAGGGGGAGTTATTCGTATTCATCTATATTCTTAAAGCAAGGGAGATAAGCATTAATATGTTTCTTTCTTCTTAGAATTTTTTTTCGTAAGGATGTTTGTGCTTTCCAAAAAGGGGGAGATTGTTGAGTCAATAAGGTTTTCCTTATGACTTTTCCATTCCTTCTTGTTTTGAAAATCACAAAAACCTTATCTTTAAGAAAATTTCTTTTATAAGGAAAATTGCTTTTATAAGGAAAATTGCTTTTATAAGGAAAATTGCTTTCTTAAGGAAAATCTCTTTTATAAGAAAAATTATCCTTATCATATTTTCATCCATATTTTTCTTTAGTATGAGATTCAGATTCACTTTCTCGGAATCATTGAAACATTGATATAAAGCATTCTGTTTTAGGATTCGGATTCTGGATAAGATCTATAAGGAAGTTTCATTCCGAATTCCGGATATGAACTCTGACTAAGTTCTATTCCAGATTCAGGATACGAATTCTGAAGAAGAATTCTCATTACAAATTCTAATGAAGAAATATCATTTCAAATTCCTATTACGAATTCTGATGAAGAATTCCCATTACGAATTCTGATAAAGAATTCTCATTACGAATTCTAATGAAGAAATCTCATTCCGAATTCTCATTACGAATTCCAATGACGAATTCTCATTACGAATTCCAATGACGAATTCTCATTACGAATTCTGATGACGAATTCTTAGTACGAATTCCAATGACGAATTCTCATTACGATTTCTAATGACGAATTCCTATTCCGAATTCTGATTCCGAATTCACCTATTAAACAGAATTTGATTATCTTTGTTTTATACACTCTAAATTTATTCACTCCGAACCTTCACTCCGAAGTTTCTATTCCGAACTTTTTTGTTAGAGTTTAAAACGATGTCGTACATTCTGTTATACTTGTTTTGTTATAAAACGATGTCGTCTGTTTTGTTTTAAACTAACCGTTGTCTAAGTGACACGTGTACAGGTCCCTCCGATCTTTAAGGAAAATATGACCGTTGGAGAAGGAGCCGACCTTACCTATAAATATGAGCTCATTTGAAAGAGCTCGGTGTTGATAACTGATGACAGATGAACAACCTGGTTTTGTGCATACATGCTGTTGAAGTGTTTTCTAGAGAGAGAGGCTCTTATTAACTCTCAAAGCTTCGTGCGACTCCGAATGTTGGTGATTACATTCGAGGGCTTTCGGGGATAGGAAGACAGAGGTGCCGACTACCTTAAAGTTCGAGGGTTTCCTTGCTGAGGAGGACAGAGGTTGCCAACTACCTTGAAGTTGAGGGCTTGCGGGGATAGCAAGACAGAGACTCCGATCTTCGTATCGAGGGCTTACCCTGGTGTGGGTAAGACAGACTTGCTTGAAAGTATAAATCATGGGAACTTTATCCAAGGTTGTTGGATACCCTTCTCTTTGGGTTAAAAGACTATTATTTTTTTACTAGTAGTTCTACTACTTGTTTTTATTACGCTGCATTTTGTATTATAAGGAAAGTATAACTTTCTTATACTTCTTTATTTATACTCTGATTCATTTAGATTCTATACGCTTTAAGGTAGAATCTCATATTGTAATTGTTTGTTAAGTTTCAATCTCCGGAACCATATTTCCGGAACCTACTTTTGGGATTACTTTCCAAGTATAGTTCGGTGTTAGAGGTGTTGTGAATTTGTCTAGTTTAACTTTGTTAAACTTAGCCTTTTACTTTACTTAAGGAAAACATAGTTTTTCATAACTAACTTTAAAGGTTCCAAAGGAATTTTTAAAGTATACAATTCACCCCCCTCTTGTATATTGAGCATCTCATACTATATTTCGATCCTACAATTGGTATCAAAGGTTGGAAACCTCTTACTCTATACCAATCTTACAAAAGTCGCTCTGCAAAAGTGACGTCTCATCAGGAAACCGATTCATCAGACTCCTCCAATGCCAAGTTGATCCATAAAAAGGGGTGGCTGCCAAAGCCACTCTTTGATCTGTCAGTGTCTGCACAAGCCTAAAAAGGCTAACCACGGCCTCGAGCCAAGCCTCTGCTGCCTGAGGGTCTGGGTCACCACTGAACCTCAGCGGTCTCTGCCGCTGGAACTCATGGAGCACGCTCAATCTGCGCTCAAGCTCAGCATGCTACTCAACAGGTGGGGGTGCTGATACCGGCCCACCCGGAGAAAGGGGCTCGCATGATGGGTCCTGGACTGTGGCCTCGTAGCTCATAGGGTCGTCGTCACGAACCAAAGCTGGTATCCTGGCTGAATGTCCTCTCGGATACATCCTGAATATTATCAAGGAGTGTCGCGGACAGATGAGCATATATGTATATACCAACAACAACGATGGGGAGTTGACTCAAGAAGGACAGTAAAGACTCAGTCCTATGTGATGCAGAAACAAATTTCACTGCAACAAGTGTCTCAGTATGGAGAGTCGACAAGTGGGTTATCAATGTCCTGGTAAATGGATACGTCGGCTGCCGCACCATCACTGAACTCGCTGGCCTGAGAGCCGATCTCGAGACACGTTAACATTTTTCCCTAAATCCAAACCAATTCCACTTTTAGGGACGTCCGAACAGCATCCCATGGAACGAACCACCTCTGATACCACTTTCTCACGACCTGACCCTACCCGAGCTCAAGCCACAACTACCCCAGGCCCGCCTCTATAGGCTAGGAGTTGGCGACCAGTGCCGAAGGCACAAGAACTTGGGGAGGCCTTTGCCTAAGCACCTGTACAGACACACATGCAACACACTCAATGCAAAAGTGCGGAGTAAAAAGAAAAGCAAAGGGAAACTACTATAAATAACCACAATAGTGCATCGACCTCTACACAGTACAAAGTACAAACTGTAAAGAAATGGGGCAAAACACGCGCCCAACCAAAAAGTGACACAACCCGGCAACAGGTAAACAAAATAAACAGCTGATGGGTCTCCCACCTGGAACCCGGCCATGACCACCGCACGCGGTCCAAGCTTCCAAGCTCCTACACTCAACTGAATCCATGCTCCACCTATCCATCGTCTGCAAGGGAACACCAAGTAAGGGAAAATACCAAGGAGGTGTGAGTATAAAAATACTCAGTAGGATACCCCGAAGGCTCGAGGGGGCAACAAAGGAGGTACCGAAGGGTGAGCAGTAGAGCAAACAGGAAAAGTAAAGGAGTCCAACTGAGGGTGTAGTAAAGAGAACAGTAAGAGTCCAGCACAATCCAACAAGAGAAAGGAAGTAGACTCGTCCAGGCACAAGGAGCTAGAAACAGTGAGAAGATGAACTTCTCGTCAGTCTTCGCTACCTACAGTAGGAGAGTAGACTCGTCGAACCACGAGAAGATAGACATAGAAATCACGTGGCATACCCTGCGCGTCTTCGCCTCTCCTGGAAGGAGAGTAACCAAACCCAAGAAGTGGGTCCTGAAAACAAGGTATATACATATACATATGATCAGCAAGAAGCCCGAACAACATCTCTCTGTCCCGTAGCTCAGACCAAGAAAAAGTATCCAACAGTCCCAGAAGCTAACACCATCATCGATGCCCAGCATCCCGCACATCTGCCCTGAACCGCAAGCCAAGGGGGCCAAACCACCGCACCTCAACACTATCCGCTTTGGGCGGCACTGACTCACCCGCACGGTTTTAGGTTGCGTCACAAGGATGCATCTCGGTGGGGGGAAAGCACCCCTCGTACTTGAGAGTTCTAGGGAAAATCAAACCACACCTCGTCACTGCCCTGCAGTCGAGACGTCGTCTCAAAACCAAAACCATTCCATCACCGACCCGTACAACCAAGGGACCCACTCCGGTGGTCACAGAGGAAAGCCTCATACTATCCTTGTAGAAAGAACTGAGCCTGGAATGCCAACCGGTGTCCCCCCTGCCCAGCCATGCTGGAGGGTAATTCACAACCAGATATCGGGTGACCCACTGCCCAGCCCTGCTGGAGGGTAAACCCTAATACATCATCAGGTGACCACTGCCTAGCCCCGCTGGAGGGTAAGCCATAATAGGATACTAGGTGACCCACTGCACAACCCTTCTGTAGGGTAAACCATAACACATCATCTGACGATGCACTGCCCAGCCCCTCTGGAGGGTAGACCTTAATACATCATCAGGTGACCCACTGCCCAGCCCCGCTGGAGGGTAGACCTGGAATAAGTCGACAGGCGACCCACTGCCCAACCGTACTGGAGGGTAGACCTGGAACTAGACGACGGGTGACCCACTGCCCAGCCCTACTGGAGGGTAGACCCTAAGAGGTCGTCGGGTGACCCACTGCCCAGTCTCTGCTGAAGGGTAGACCCTAAGTGCGTCAGGTGACCCACTGCCCAGTCTCTGCTAGAGGGAAACCCCAAAGAAGTCGATGAGTAACCCACTGCCCAGCCCCGCAGGAGGGTAAAACTCAGAATTGCTCTGGCCATCTCTACCGAAGGGTACACCACTGGAGAACCGAACACGGAGTGGGTATCGCGCAACCACCCAACTCTAGAACAACCCACCCCAAATGAGGTGCAGCGTCTGCTCCATCACTGGGTGTCTCTAGCACCGCTATCAGCCAAACCATTGAGAACAAAACCAGGGGGAGACCACTCAACCATGCTGGTCAACAAACGAGCACAGAGCCAGGGGAAAAACTCCACCCTGCTGGTCAAATAAACACACAGAATGACCCTCTATTTCGCGAGAGGTCAAAGTACGCAAAGCAGAACCTAGCATGCACGTGGGGTCCACACAACGTGTGGACCCATCTCAACCCCAACTGAACGCACCAACGTTCTCAGGTACGAACAACCACATGTACCTCCAAGAATTTTCGTATACTCTCAGAGTATACCACAGTCTCAGCCCAAGGGCCATCATGCACACAACACCCAATGTCAATGTGAAGGCGTGACGTAACATCTCCAACTCAAAGGCCCATGCACGACCAACCACATCTCGTGAACCAATTACATCACTCTCCCAAGAGTGCGCGATCACACGCTAAGGGCCCGCTACAAACAAGGCAGGGTGAACCACCACCGTAGCACCTTTCATGCTTCTACATTTAATAAGATCGCGCAAGAGGCTCAGCACAACCAAATGGATCACACCGTTGTGATCCTCACGAAAAAAAGGTGAGATCGACTTCTTAGTCGCCTCCAACAGATATCTGACAAAAAAGTCACCAACACCGCCTCACGCCCGAATGACGTCCCATGATCCCAAGCCTCGACCTCGAAAACAGTCGGGCACATCACACCATTGTGATCCCCTCGGGAAAACACGTCAAAATCACTACTCACTTGAGTGAAACGGATATCCGGAGAAAAAGGTGCATCTCAGCGCACCGCACACGAGCGGTGCCACGTGGGACCTGCATCTCGGTCCCAAAACTCAACGAACGGATCACACCATTACGATCCTCTCAAAAAAGTACACGAAATAGACTATTCACTTGTCCAAAACAGTCGCCCAATGATAAAGTTGGAAATCACCGTCAACTCCTGAAACGGCCCTCACAGGGCCCGCACCATCGTGCGGAATTACAGCGGGCAGACTGCGCCAACGCGATGCCCTCGGAAAAATAGCCAACATCGACTGCTCGCACGCCCCGAACGGACGTCTGAGGAAAAAGTGGCTAAAAGCTGCAGGCAGCTCAAAAGACGGGTCGTGGGGCCCGTGTCTCAACTTTAGCCTCAATGCCTGAAACCACCCTGGAAAGATCCGCCCCGACGGCAGGGTCCCAATGCAACTGACGGCACTCAAAACGGACGTCAGATGCGTCTGCGCCGCTTAAAACAAGATCCCGGAAAAACGACATTCCACTTAAAGACGCGTCGCGCCTCCGAGGCCCATTGTTTCTGGAATTAAAAATTCTTTAAACCATCTCAAAATAATCACTTTGTCCCAAGGAACGTGTCACCGCTGACGGCGCGTGAATCTGACACCCCGGATGACATTTACAGCCTTTAAAAAAAACGGACATTAGTGGGCCAGGCCGGTTCGGCCGGCCCACTCTCCTGAACCGGACCGCGGTCGCGGGCCGACCTTCCACGCCTGGACCGGCAGCAAGCCGGTCCAGCTTTCTTTTCTCCTAAAAGGACCCTCCATCTGCAGGTCTTGTCTGACGCGGGGTCCCGAGGACCCCGCCCCTATTGTCGCCGCGTCAACCCGGCCAGGAGGGCCGGGGCCTCGTCGCCCGCACGCCGCGCTTCGCCGGCGCCCGCTGGACACCCCCGACTTCGCCCAACCGCTCCACTGGACACCCACATACACCCCGCTTCCGCGCCCCACGCCTCCACCGAACACCAGTGCCGACGCTCACGGACACCCCACTGCCGCCCCGTCCGCCCTAGCTGCGCCGCCGCTCGAACCCGCTGGAAACCAAAAACCCTCCAACTTCGGCGGATGATTGTGGACGCCACGGGGCTCCGAATTCGAATCCGAAAGATGCGTTGGAAAGGGAATTAACTCTATTAAGCATTAATGGGCTTTTATCGAAGTTTTGATAAATAATAGACAGTTCATATCGAGATCAAAGTAGGTACGGGAATAGAAAATGAAAACTACAAATCCTACCTCGTGGGGCTTCGCCCGAAGCTTCGCGATGATCCACCGGCATCACCGCACCTCGCCGGAGTCGCCTCGCCAGACCATCTCACCGGAGGTGGAGTAGGAGAGGGATATGAGGGGCTTCCAGGGGGGATGGGGAAGGAGAAGAGGGAGTTGGGTGTGTTAAGCGTTTAAATATAAAACGCTTAACCACCCGCCCGTCGGCCCGAACCCGAACTCCCGACGGGGTCGCGGTTAAGCCTCCCTTAGGGTAAACACCACCTCCTGATCACAATGGCAGTCTCGGAATTTTAATTCGAGACCCCGTTCAAAAGTTATTAAACTTAGCACATGAGGCCACCAAATTACGAAAACGCCCCTGGGGCCATTTTTCACAGACGGGTCGCGCCCGCAAAACTTACACCCCTCCTAGGGTAAATGGCATGCTCCAAACTCAATGTTGTCCTCGGTTTCCCAATCCGAGCCACCGTTTAAGGGATACCTGTGTTTCACCATTAAACGAATATATTAATTAATTTATTTATCTGTTTAACGTTCCGGGGGCGGGCGAGGGGTCCAAACATCCCGCACCGACAATTTTATGTCATTCATAGGGTAAACGCCCCATTACAAACCCATATGTACACTCAGATCTCTGATCCGGATCACCGTTTAGGAGTTATCCCATTTATTTTTTGTCTCCAGTGTGAACGCACTGAAAATTTAATTCCGGCCACTCCGGGGCTCAGAATCGCACGCCGTTTGAAGGCACGACTCTGTAATATTATCAAGAATATTTCAAAGTCTTTCTCAGCAAAAACCGGGTTCTTACACTACAAAAATATTATGAATTGTTTATAATAATTAAATTAATTTTTATTATTTTAATAATCCATCAGAATCAAAAGATTTTTTGGATCTATTTGGAATGTACATTGACAGGGACTAGTTGAATTGAGGGAGTAGTGAGTGGATAATTGAACATAGAAAAGTTCAGGATCAATAAAAAATAATATTAATTATGATGAAAATCAACTCAGTATTATAAGTGGGTGTGAAAACTAATATCACTATTATTTTAGAAGAACCATAAGGGATTTGTATATTTTAAAAAAACCTAAGAGATATGTTTTTTTCGAAAATAATGGTTATACTAAGTTCATATAATATGAAACTTCTACTTACTAATATCCAATTTGAATTACCAATTTTGGGAAATTATTATAAGAAATGAGGTTTTAGGTTGATTCCATATACAAAAACCAAGTCTATAACATGATGGATACACCTAAAGGGGTGAAACCAATATAATGTAAGTGGGTTTTCCATAAAAAACTAACATTTATAGTATAATTTCCATATATTAAAATTTCTTGGTAGAAAAAAGATATAAATAAATTTATTCTATACATTATAAAGATAAAATTTTGATCAATTCCAATGGTAAATTATATTTATATATTTCTTTCTATAATAGATCATTATGACTATGATATACATCTAATGGATATCAAACCCACTTTCCTTAAATGGAGTTTATTTGATGATGTGTATATGATACAAAATAATTTTTTTTGGATAAAAATAACGTTTCTATATTATTTAAGTTATAATGATCCATTTATGGATTAAAAACATCTTCTTAGAGTTAGAATATCTGATTTGATGATTCAATTAAATATTTTCATTTCATTATGAAATTTAATTATTCTTAACAATAAAAGTATATTAGTTGGATTTATATAGTACTTATTGTTTGGCATGTAGATGACATACTAATCATTGAAAAGAATATCCAAACATTACCTTTTGTAATGGTATTTTTTGGAATTTGTTTTAATGACATACATGAGTGATATAGCCTATATACTGGGTATGATAATATATAAATATAGATCAAAGATTTTGGGTGGTATAATTCATAATTTATATAAATATATATTAGTAAAGTAATAAATAATTATTGAATAGATAACTCAAATAAGGGTTTAAACATAATTATATAAAGTGATTCTTGTAAAGTCATAGTGTCCTTCTAATCGGTTCAAAAATATTTTTATAATCATATTCTTTATGATTAAACAATAACTTCCATTATATATGAAATATTTTGTGTTATTCCCCCTTATTAATGATGGTCTTTAATTTTTTGTTAATACATCCCATGTTTGAAAATTGATAGAGATGGTCTTCAAGATACATGACCTGTGCTAGAGTTGTGGAAGAATTTTTTATTATATTTTGGAAGGATTTTGATGTTTGGTTTCTATGAATTTCTTTGAGAGCTATTTTTTATCTTGTTAGGAGATGAATTGAATAGAATATGGATGTTTGGAAGAAATATAATATCTATAGAATGTATTTTATGCAATAAATTCATTGTAAATATTCTTAGGATAATGTTTTGAATTGTTTAATAAGGGATGGAGTCTCTTTGATGAATCCTTGAATCCATTTAAAGAAACTATGAGACATGGAATAAAAACTAAATTTAGAAATGTACCATATCAAATGAATTTTCATAATAAAAATTACACCATGGGGATATCATAAATCTTCATCATAAGAATTTATTCTTGGAAAAAGTTCCTCATGGTGAAGTTGTAGAGTTTTGGGTTGGTTGTGTTTATTGACAAAGCTGTATGACCATGTTAGTAATGGTGTTCTAGCATGGTTGTTGAAAATATGTTTTGAAAAAAGATATACATTTGTTAATACATTTATGAGATAAAATTATCTACACTGGGATATGGGTTGGATCTTTTCATGAAATTGGAACTTCGAGGTACGGACAAGCTGGAAGGTGATTAAAAATTTTTCCATAAAAGGTGGTGATATTTCATAGAATTTCTAAATTTTTTTGGATCTAAAATTTTTAGGAAAAGTAAAGTTGTTTTTGATGAAATAATTGGTTTAATAATTAAGAGTTAAATATTTCATGAGTAGAATTAGAAGTCTCCTAATGTTTCAAGAAGGTGGATATTTGAGACTGCCTCATTAAAATAGGAAAAATGAAAGTGTTTCAAGAAAGTTATATAGTTTTGTGGTAGTCATATTTGTAGAAACACAAATATTTTCCTAAATATCATAAATATAAATGGTTGTTTCATAAAGATAGTTATTTCCATGATCAAGTAGGATTCAAGTCATTTAAGTTTATAGAACCATGAATGTTGTACGCAAGGTTAGTAGAAAGAACATAAGTTACAAAAAGGTTGTGAATGAATTTAAATAAGCCTATACCACTCCTAATTTGTGTCATCCAACCCTTATAGAATATTAGGTCTCTGAATTCATGTAAGAGTTGAAAAATTAACTTCTTGAATTATGTAGTTTAATGAACAACAATTGTGTACAGAAAAATGACTTATATATATCATACCAAGTGAGTTTCACAAATGTTTTGTGACATTTTGTAAATATTTTGGAGGTTTATAGAATATTGATTTTTTTAGAATGTTTTGAGTTGTATGGAAGTTATAAAATGGTTTCATTAATGTGAAATTTTCTAGAAAAATAAAATATTCACATTAAATTCTTTGATAAATTGGAATTTATTAGTTTGATTATAGGATATCTTCATGACACACATATTTTTTTGAGAACATAATTGATTCAAGAAATCTATGGATATATACTTGAGGAATAATGGGTACAATTTATCAGACTGAAAAATGGGATTTCTATTTCTATTTGTTAGTGAATTAGAGGGGGAAAGTGAGTCCACTCTGAACATTGTAACAACATTTCCCTATATTGGTTTTGGTTCATGGTAATATAAACTTTTTATACTCTTTGTACTCTCCCAATTATGGGGGAAATAAGAAAATTTTCTATGTCTTTTGAATATTTTCATTTCACATTATACATTTCTATAGGAAGGAGAGAGAAGATAGTTTTATTAATGGTGAAAGAAGATCCAAAGGTGGAATTATTTTAATATATCATACATGAATTCACACCCCTCTCAATATATATAAACTAATGGGGTATAAAAATTTAACTGATCATTTGAATTTGAACTGAGGTAATAAAAATAGAAGAGGCATGAGTGTATGACTTTGAGTTGGAATGTAACTATTCATCATAATACTTCATGGATCCACATAAATAACTATAAGTCATTAAGCTATCAATATGAGTTTAAATTAATACTATTTATAGTTAGCTATAGTTTTAATGTAATACATTAATACTTATAGAATTTTTGAGGTTTATGGAGTATGGAATGTTGAGATTTGAGAATTAATATTATGAGGAATTAAAAGAATAAATAACATCGATATTGAAAATTTTATTTTCTATATGGGTTAAAATCATGATAAAACACAAGAAAATGATTACGAGTTTCCAATCTATACCTAAATAAATCAACCTAACCATACTCAACATGGTTGGGGTGGGTTAGAAAAGGTATAAACATGGGTTTGGTAACTTTAGGATGTCCTGTGGTCAAGTTAGGTCGGGTCATGGATTGGAAAAAATATTATTCAACCTAACCCAACCATCCCAAAAAGTTTCCTATAATATCTAGTTCCATGCAACATACATATGTGTAGATGGGGGTCCATGAACATTGAATAATTTTCTAGTATAAGGGTCCTCTGATTGTGTAAAACAAACATGTTTCACATAAATGAAGGTATTCAGTTTCTTCATGGTGCTCTTGGTGTTGTGATTTGTTCTATTTGTGGTGTGGAAGATTATGTATTATGGCTGGTGTGTAGAATAAATCAATCAGGTTAGATTATTAAATTTAGGAAGTGGTTAGAGGTATATTTGTAGGAAAAAACATGAGTATATGGTATAAAAAAGACACCCAATTAAATATCTAGATCACTTAGAAGATGATGATAATAATTGTTTCTGGAATTGTGAGTTCTAGTACATATCATGATTTATGGTGATGTATATGGATGGGGAGATGTTCGGTTTAATGTTCCTAGAGGTGATTGTTTCACCCGTTCATAGTAGAGGATGATTAGAGAGATTAAATATTGGAGATGGTGCTCACTAGTTAGTGGGACTCCAGAAATATTGGATATGGTTATAGAAATAATATCTACTTGGGTAGACATCTATGTGGTATATCCTTAGTCATTAAAAAGTGGTACTATATTTTTTCCCTTAATCTGGTCCACCAGACCCAACCCAACCCACAATGGGATGAGTCTCATTGGGTTAGTGATTATCCACTAAATGAGGCTAATATTCATTGTTAATATATATAATATTCGTGTGCTTTATTATTCATAAACACCATTTTAGTGCATTTTACACTTTGAACATCATTTCACATTACGATTGTAATTCTTTCTTAAAATACACTATTTTGTGATACATTTTTTAACATCATTCAAAATAACCAATGATCTTGATTTTATCTTAATATTTAATGTTATGGTTTCTAATTATATTGGTAACAATTAATACTTGTGGAGTGTTGGAAGATTCATATTAGAAGACCACGAAAATGGGATTTCATGCATACAATTCTAAAGAAGGTAGATTGGAAACCATCCCACTGATGAGCAAGTGGGGCCCAAATTAAAGTCCCAATTAATCCCAAACATTGTATGATTCTAGAATATATATTTAGGAAGAAATAATTATTCATAATCCAGTGCTAATTCGGCCTCCATGGTGGTTATTAATGCGGCCCAATTTAGAGATAAAATTATGGGCCAGATTCTGCGGCCCAGAAAAACATCTCGCCAATTTAAACATATCTCAGAAATCACATATCCATTTGGTCTCACATTTTACAGAGAGTTTGGATACATCTGGATATTCAGTTTTTTATTTTATGTCCCACTCCACTTCGGCCATCTTGATGTTAATTCGGACATGAATATTCGGTGGATGAAAGATGGCTGCCACCTTGGGTCAAAGGTGGAAAAATCAACTCTCCATCAACTTTCCACCCACCTATGGCCTACCACAATTAATTTAGGAGACTTGTACTCTTGGAGGGTAGACCCAAGTCTTAAAAAAATTCATATTTAAGGCAGTGCTGGTGTATAGGTTGATCATCTTTTGATATTTATTTCATGGTTATGTTATGTAGCGATTTTGTTGTCTCAATTTTGTCTTCCACATGTAAGTTGTTTTAATTCATCAATGTTTCTTAATAAAAGTTCTTCTTATCTTATTATTATGTTATTCTCCATCGCACTTTAAAACTGTTTTCATAAGATGTGAATTTATTCACACCAAAACTTGTGAAATTATTCACACAATGGTGGTGTGATCATTTTCTTTTTATTATTTTCTTTACTCTTTCAATTCCTCCCTCATGAGTCTACTTCCCGCTTCCATTGAAACCATAGCTTCAATGGAGGGCTAACCCACTTATGGGTTTATCCAAGGGAGTAGAAAGGGGCTAGATTTAATGATATTTATCAACCCATTAATGTCTAATAACTTATTTAATTGAGATTTTTATTTGATGATTTTTAAACTCCATTGTCCTTGTTGAATTTAAGGCCACACACTTCAAGTGCTAATATGAACCCTTACCTTGAAGTTCTCAAAACATTGAACCTTCAAATGTATAAGTGATTAGTATTAAAGGGTGTTGGTATTAAACCATTAAGTGATGATTTTGTTTGATCTTCCTAAATAAACCCATCTCAAATATAAGAAATTGAAATCATTAAAAAAGATTTTCATCCAATCCACCCCAAGCGATAACCTAGGATCCAGTCATTATCTTAATTTGAATTAACATAAATTATTAGCGATACCTTAAACCAATATAAAATCAAGAAAAGTTGGCCACTTAATAGCCACAAACAATCTATAGAATTTATGTGTCTATAGGTTACTTTATAGATCTATGAGGATTAGATAACCCAAGCTAAACCACAAGGACCATTTTACCTTCATCTCTTGGGTAAATTTGAGCCTGAATCAAATTTTGGCATCGTTGTTGGGAACCTAATTAAGTTATCTTAGACACTATATTCTTTTTCTCACCACACTTCTCTAATCTCATCCCCAATTTTATTCTTATGGAAAACCCTTTTAAACAAATCCAAACATGGGGAACCTCCCCTTACATTGATCACTCCATACCAAGTGTGATGTACCATGCACATCCTAGTTTCTACTAGTGGGATAATCAACAACCTATTGAGCCACAATTTTTTAACTCCTAATATCCACAAAACATTATAAACCTTTTATGAGTTCCAATCCCAAAAAGTCCAACCAGAACATCCTCCTATGTAATTACAACAACTTAATTATCTACATGGAATAAACAATCTATCTCAACCCCTTATCCATCCTAATCCACATCCATTAGTGGACAATTATATCAAAAAATGGAGAAAATTAATTTTGAGGTTTCATCATTGAGATTAGATTTACAAAACTTTGAGATGGTTATAGAACACATTTCCACTTATGCTATCCCTTCCTCATCATTGATAAAAGACTCTTTTCTCCCACAAACCTCTCATGAATTTATTGAAGAACCATCCTTGGGATTTGGTATATATAAATAGGATAAAGGAATTATTTAATGTTCTTTAAGTCAAGAAGAAATTTATTTTTTGGAATCAAAATAGGAGAATTTGACATCATGGATTGTGTGTCCTGAATATCACTGCATTGATTCTTCAGAACAAAACATTACTGAACCATTGGGAAAAATCACAAACATTGAGTCCATATCCATTCAAAACACTGATCTTTCCAATTTTTTCATTGAATATTATATTCAAAAGGAAACAATTTTGTCGAGAAATTTGTAAAATGAAACGGATTTGGATTCAAAATATATTCCTGTGTTTGAATGTCCTATACAACCCGGGATCAAAATTATTGTAAAGACCCGTAAATTTCAAGGAATTTTTTTTCTTAATTTCTTTAGGATTTTACGAGTATGCAATTTCTCATGGCACCTAATTCCGAGGCCTGGTGTGCCCAGAATCAATTTCTAATGTTTAGCTCAGGTACATTTAGTGAACGAAAGAGCGAGTTTCCCTAACTTTTGAACCGGTGCTCGGAATCGAAATCCGAGGGCACCGATGAAACCGCAATTCCGGTAATTTCGTAGGAACACCTTTTCTGGAGTTGCATTTTCTTGGGTGAGGTTATTAAATAAATGGGTTAACTGAAGAGTGAAATAAAAATATGTGCTACAATTTTTATTTCTATTCTAAGTAGTTATAACCAATGCATGGAAGTTGGAGTGGGACCCACTACATCCTAACTCCACTAGGTAGGATATTAGTGAAGTGGGGCCCACATGAGCCCCATCCCTTCATTTACATTTAACCTCTATCTCAAAATTTAATTTGTAACTCACCCACTCCCCCAATTTAATGACTTGTCAACTCTCACATTTAATTTGATTATTAAATGCTCTTCAATTAAGTCAATTAATTGAATGAGATCTTTTGATTTTCAAATTAATGTCGGCATGTGAGTGTGTAAATAAAATAAGACAAGGTCTTATTTTATTATGGTGGATTCGTTGTGTGGAAAAGAGGAGTGAACTCTTATTGTCTTGAAGAACATCTTCTTCCTCATTGAAGAATGCGAAGAACGCCGGAGCACCAAGGAGAGAGGATATGACGATCTCTCCCTTCTCTGTAGCCAGTGTGAGACGACATCCTCTTCTTAGATGCTAACCAACGCCATCTTCGAACCACCATCGTGATGCCATTTTTCTATGACGATCCTTCTAAAACAACTTCTTTAGGTTGGGGGTTGGTTTTGTGTTCATAAATATTATTTTTCCATCAAACGTTAAATTCTTTAGCCGCTTGTTATCGAATTAACGGGAGGGGGCCGGACCGCACGAACACGGCCGACCCTCCTCCCCTTATTGTTAATCCTCGACGTGGTTTGGAATGGAGGCGGTCCAGTGCAATGGCACCGCACGAAAACAAGGATGAATGCGGCGAAAGTGCAAGGTGACGTCACGCCGCACCAGAGAACCATGGAGGGCTGTGGCCAGTGAGGGCCACGGTGGAGGGGCACTGCGCCGTCGCACCGCAGCGGTGTAGGGAAGGGTGGCAGTAATCACCAGTCGTGGTGCTTTGTATGGGCAGGATCGTGGGGTCCCGTGGTGCTGGCACCGGCAGGCCAGCCGGGCTGGCCTTTTGGAGGAGGCTGGGGTCATAACCCCCAATGGCAGGTAGCCCCCCCCCCCCCCTATGGGGGTCCGTTTCTTCAATCAATGGGGGCGGTGTGCCCCCCCTTTTTCTGTGTCCGCTCGGCCAGCGCTGAACCGCCCAGGCCAGACCAGCCGCATCGGGCCGGGCCGCGCCATAGTGGGCAGGACCCGGACCCAGGTCAGGTCGACCCAGTTCGGGCCGACCCAGGGGGTTCTGGTCTGGGTCGGTCCAGGCCCAAACCCCCTAAATCGGAAAGGTTCGTTAAAACGCCCGTAACTAGTGCTACAGACCTCCCAATGACGCACCATCAGTTGAGATGTGATCCTTAGATCGAGTCGGTTGTTTTGATATATTAATCTCAAGGTTTCGGAGAACTTTGGGTATAGCCGGGTTGGTTCGAACACGAAACCAACCGGGCCCTCGGAGCGGAAACACTTATATCTTGAGCTCCGGAAGTCCGATTGACGTGACATCAACTTTGTTGGTTTCATCTTAGTGAGATGGACCTATTGGATTAATCTGTACGAGGTTTGGATGCAGTTGGAGTACGGCCAGGTTGGTTTATACTTAAAACCCAACCGGGACCCTGGAACGAAAAAGCCAATAACACTCAGACTGGGAGTCCGATTGACGCACCGTATGTCACGTTGAGTTCCTTTTGTCGAGATAGAACTTTGAGATACATCAACTCCGGACTATATGTCAGTTGATGTATCCACCCCCTTGGCTCATGGAGCGGACCCTCCCGGAATCGAGCATGCTGTGTGTAGGAACCCTAGAGCTGGCTGTGACTGCAATGAAGATGACGACTGTACTGAAATCCTCCGTGGGTTCGGCAGCGACAACGACTACACTGAAATCCTCCATGCGTTCGGCAGTGACGACGACCGTACTAGAATCCTTCATGGGCTCGATGGCGATAACTACTGTTATTGTATCCTTTGTGGGTCTGACAGTACGTGACTACTATTTTGGTATCCTACGTGGGTCCGATAGTATTTGACTCTGTACTTGTATCCTACGTGGGTCCGACAGAGTAGCTGGTCTTGTATCCTTTGTGGGTCTGACAGCATAGCTGTTCTTGTATCCTACGTGGGTCCGACAGCTTAGATGAATCAGTGGATACATCTGATCATCTCTATCATCTTACGAAGAAGTATACCTGTGTGAGATGAGCCTTGACTTTCAATCATTACCTTCGATATGATTGACTTTCTTTCCTAATTTGATTGGGTTATGTCATCCTGTGTGTATTGGACCGTGCAATCCTCTGTGGACTAGATCGAACTTGGGATCAGATGTTGGAGGCAAGCTAGAATTGATAACTTAGGTATATGTATGGGCATATACTTAAGTAGAGTTGGTTGTTACTTCGTGATTGTATCTTTCCTTTGTGGATTATCCTTTATGGATTCTGGGAGACCATTGGGGGTCTCGGGGTCCCTACTGAGTATTGTATACTCACCTCTGCACGGGCTATGCCCACACTACATTGTGTTAGATGCAGACGACGGATAGTGCTGATCATGGTTGAGGCTTGTGCAGAAAGTCGGTACCTGGAGGCGGACCACTGGGTGGGACGTACACCGAGCAGACGGATGGACCTGAGGAGTTGAGGAGGCTATCTGTACCCACCCATCAAGTGGGATTTCTAGCGGACAGCTTGGAATTTCTGATTTACTTTTCAGTTGCTGTACTATCTTTTCAGTTGTACTTTACTTCAGTTGGGTTTGTATTCTGGCCCATTTACTTTCTAGCACTTACAATTGTACCCAGTTTACATAGTGTTTACTTCATCTACCTTACTCGGTTGTGGATGTTTACTTTATAAAGGCAATACCTTCCCTTTTTATCGGGATTTACGCCTTTGGTTCTAGTCGCCAGCCCATGGCGTGTTGAAGGCGGGCTTGGGGTAGTCACGACACGGGCCCTGAGGACGAGTCGTGACAAATTGGTATCAGAGGAGTTCGGTTCTACCGCAGAACTCAGGACTCTGATCTTTCTTCTATGTGAAGCAATAGTGTTAAGGGTATTGATTGTGGTTTTCAGTCTATGGAGTCCAGTGTTGGTGTGGCGGCCGACGTATCCATACACCAGGACCCTGACTTATGATTTCTGACTCAGTGCATGAAAACACTGATTGAATGTGTGTTTCAAAAGTTCTCATTGTGACTACTTTGCGTCAGCTCACCACGTATACTTTATTGACTGTGGAAAACCTGTTTCTTTTCAGAATGGCCCCACGATGGTAGCCAGCTAGGGTTCAGAGCTTTGTGTGAGATGACAACCCACCGAGCGATGAGGCCTCGGTGCACGACCCTATTACAGTGGAGGCACCAACGTTACTTCTGCCCGCCGAGCCACCGATGCCACTAGCCCCAGCCACTGAGAGTGAACATCGCCTTAGTGCACTGCCTGAGTTTCAGCATTAGAGACTGCCCAGGTTCTGTGGGGAGATGGACCCTCGGGCAGCCAAGGATTGGCTGCAGGCTGTTGTTCGGGTTTTTAGGTTAGTAGGGACACCAGCTGACCTCATGGTGATCCTTACAGCGAGTCTCCTACATGTGGCAGTAGACAGATGGTGGAACCTGATGATCCAGGTGCACGACGAGGCATCTCTCCTTTGGACGTACTTTGAGAGCCTCTTCCACTTAGAGTTCATCCCAGCCACCCTCCGTGCGGTGTGCATTCAGGAGCTACTACAACTGTGGCAGGGCATCATGACGGTAGCACAGTACTCGGCGATATTTACCGATCTCTCGCGCTACTCGACAGACATGGTACGAGACCCATTCTTCTGGTCTTGGACCTTCGAGTAGGGACTAAGGCATGAGATCAGGGTATCAATGATCTCCCTCAGCATTCCGACGCAGGAAGGAGTATTGGAGAAAGCTCTTCTCATAGAGAGATTTCTTGCTGAGCCTACACCACCAGCGAGACCTACCGCAGGGCGGCACGTAGCAGAGTCTTCTACAGCTTATAGTTGACAGATGTCACAGGGGTCTAGGTAGACTAGACCATCAAGTGGATGACCTCAGGACACTGGCTCAGAGGTGCGGGGAACACGGCACAGAGCCAGGCTTCCGAGGAGTATACAGTGCTACGCATGCGGCGGGTAGGGTCACATGGCTCGTGATTGCCCAACCCGTCGTGTAGAGGAGCAGCAGACAGTTAAGGGACCACCCAGGCAGAGGCAGAGGGTCGACCGTGGTGGTCCACAGGGAGCAGGAAGATGAGGCAAAGGAGCTGGCCGAGAAGCAGATGATGGGAGATGCTTTGAGGCTCTACCATCGCCGCCACGAGGAGGTCCACCCTGACCACAGGGAGATGCTGAACAGAGTCAGGCTCAACTTCAGGAAGCAGAGTCCTATGACCACGGTGCACCAGAGATGATTCAAGGTACTATTTGTGTCTACTCCACCCTTGATGCAGTTCTTATAGACACAGGATCGAGTCATTCTTTCATTACCGCTGCCCTTGTTCGGAGCTCAGAGATTCCGACGGAGCCATTGGCTCAATCCTTACGGATAGAGACTCCTACAGGAGCAGACTCGATGATTACACACTGGTGCCGGTAGTGTGAGCTTACTCTAGGAAGAGAGATCTTCAACTGGGATCTTCTTGTAGCGGCGCCGAGGCCTTACGACGTCATCTTGGGCATGGATTGGTTATCTACAGTCCATGCTCATATCGATAGTATTAGGCGCAAGGTGCAGTGTGTTCGCACTGATGGGAGCCGGTTCACCTTCACTAGAGAGAAGGGAGCCTTTGTAGCACAAGATGGACTCACATAGAGGCAAGGACAGCCGATCACTCATCAGTTGGCTAGCCTCATCCTAGGAGTAGTTGATGTGTGGAGTCGGAGTTTTCCTATAGTGGTGGAATAGTATGAAGATGTTTTTCCTAAAGACGTTCCAGGACTACCTCCTCATTGGGAGGTAGACTTCTATATTGACTTGTACCCTAGGACAACCCTGATATCTACTCCAGCATATCAGATGGCTCCCGCTGAGCTTTGATAACTACGGTTACAACTGGCAGACTTGCAGGGCAAGGGATTCATCAGACCCAGTGTTTCACCCAGGGCTTCCCTGATTTGGTTTGCCAATAAGGCAGACGGGAGCTTGCGACTGTGTGTCGACTATCGTCACATGAACCAGGTGACTGTGAGGAACAAGTATCCGCTATCGGGGATTGACGACCTCTTCGATCAGCTCAAGGGAGCACAGGGGTTCTCAAAGATAGACCTCAGGTCAGGCTATCATCAGCTCAGAGTTCGGGATGAGGATGTGCAGAAGACAACCTTCAGATGTCGGTATGGCCACTATGAGTTCTTGGTTATGCCTTTCGGAATAACCAACACTCTAGTAGTGTTCATGAGTCTCATGAACAGGATCTTTCATCCTTACCTCGATCGATTTGTCGTGGTCTTCATCGACGACATATTGATATACTCGACCACTAAGGAGGAGCACGCCTACCACTTGCGGGTTGTACTGGACACACTCCAAGAGAACCAGCTTTGTGGTATGCTCTCGAAGTGTTAGTTCTGGTTATGTGAGGTCCACTTATTTGGACACTTCATATCTATGGTGGGAGTTGCGGTGGATCCTCTGAAGATCGAGGTAGTTCAAGCTTGGGAGCCACCCAGGAGAATGACAGAGGTGCAGAGTTTCTTGGGTCTAGCTGGGTACTATCGGAGATTCGTTCCAGACTTCTCCAGAGTTCCGGCACCACTTTCAGCTTTGATGAATAAGGGGAAACCCTTCATGTGATCAGGTAGATGTTAGCAGAGCTTCCAAGAGCTGAGACAGAGGTTGACCAGCGCACCTATCTTAAGGCTACCAGAGGAGGGAGTAGGGTACGTAGTGTACTACGATGCATCAGGGGCTGGACTCGGGTGTGTCTTGATACAGGAGCAGTCAGTGGTCATCTAGGGATCACGACAGTTGAGGCAACATGATAAGAACAACGCTACCCATGACCTAAAGTTAGAAGCAGTGGTCTTCGCTCCGGAGATGTGGCAGAACTATCTGATGGGCGACCGATTTACAGTGTATTCTGACCACCAGAGTATCAGGTACATCTTCTCACAGAAGGACCTGAACCTAAGACATCGGTGATGGCTCGAGTTCCTCCAGGACTATGACTTTGAGATTGTCTATACTCCTGGAAAGGGGAACGTAGTTGCCGATTCTCTCAGCAGGAGGACAGGCATTCAGCTACTTAGAGAGGCGACAAAGCAGCTATCTGCTTTGCAGATATCCTTTATTGATAGAGATGGAGCAGCCTTTCTTCAGTCACTCACATTCACTCCTCCACGACTACAGCGGGTTAGGGAGGCACAGCGTGGGGAGGTTGACAGTGAGACATGGCGTCCACAGATATCCTCAGAACATGAACCTAATGGATTCTCTGTAATATGAGAGCACTACGTCCTTTTAAGAGGGCGTACCATGCTACCAGCTGCTTTACAGGAGGAGGTGCTGAGGGAGTTTCACACTTCCCCTTTAGCGGTACCTCCAGGATTAGCGAAGATGTACCAGGATCTCAGACGACAGCACTAGTGGCCGGGTATAAAGAAGGTTTTGTCAGAGTTTGTTTCTCGATGCCTCACCTGCCAGTAGGTGAAGGTGGGGCACCAGGTACCAGCGGGCTTGGTACAGCCCTTGGAGGTCCCAGAGTGGAAGTGGGATGGGATATCTATGGATTTCATGACTGGACTACCACGTACTTCCAGAGGTCACGACTCCATTTGGGTGATTGTCGACCGAATCACCAAGTGGGCCCACTTCTTACCCATCAGACTGGAGGGATCAGTGGAGAGCTTGGGACGCCTCTACATTCAAGAGATCGTACGACTTCATGGTGTGCCATCATCTATCATCTTTGATCGAGATTCTCGCTTTACTTCCCAGCTTTGGAAGGGGTTGCAGGAGGCATTCGAGATGCAACTACGTCTGAGCACCGCCTTTAACCCTCAGACAGATGGTCAGATGGAGAGGACCATTCAGACTCTCAAGGACATGCTCCGTGCATGTGTCCTCAACTATGGTCGCAGCTGGGAGGATCACCTACCATTGGTGGAGTTTGCGTACAACAAAATCTACCACTCCACCATCGGGATGGCACAATACGAGGAATTGTACAACCAACCTTGAAAATCACTGCAGTGAAAAAAAGACCCAGTGGAGTCAGCACTTGTGGGACCAGAGATGGTCCAGGACATGACAGAGAAGGTCCAGGTCATCCATGAGTAGATGAGGACAACTCAGAGCTGACAGAAGTCTTATGCTGATAGGAGGTGGAGATCACTGGAGTTCGAGGATGGCGACCACATTTTCTTGCAGGTCTCACCTCGACGTGGATTGCAGAGATTTGTCTGGGGTGGAAAGTTATCTCCGTGCTTCATTGGACCATTCCAGGTTCTCAACAGGATAGGTGAGGTGGCTTATCACCTGGCTCTACCACCTCAGTTGCACCGGGTGCACGACCTCTTCCACGTATCACAGAAGAGGAGATACGTGCACAAACCAACACATATAATCGACCATGGGGAGCTGGACATTGATGATGGGGCAACTTTTGTTGAGGTTCTGGGGGAGATCGAGGATCGACAAAAGCAGGTCCTACGTGGGAGGTCGATTCCTCTAGTGTGCATCAGGTGGCAGCACGGGAACGTCCAGGAGAGCACTTGGGAGCGGGAGGATCATATGCGTGCTTAGTACCCTCATTTGTTCCCCTAGTTTGTGATGTATCTTTACGAGGATGTAATTCCCTAAGGTGGGAGTAATGTAAAGACCCGTAAATTTCAAGGAATTTTTTTTATTAATTGCTTTGAGATTTTATGAGTACGCAGTTTCTGACAGCACCTGATTCCGAGGCCCGGTGTGCCCGGAATCAATTTCTGAAGTTTAGCTCGGGTAAGTTCAGTGAACGAACGAGCGGGTTTTCCTTACATTTGAACCGGTGCTCAGAATCGAAATCTGATGGCACCGATGAAACTGCAATGCCGAAAATTTCTTAGGAACCCCTTTTTTGGAGTTTCGTTTGCTTGGGTGAGGTTATTAAATAAATGGGTTAACTGAAGAGTGAAATAAAAATTTGTGCTACAATTTTTATTTCTATTCTAAGTAGTTATAACCTATGCATGGATGTTGGAGTGGGACCCACTACATCATAACTCCACTAGGTAGGATATTAGTGAAGTGGGGCCCACACGATCCCCACCCCTTCATTTTCATTTAACCTCCCTCTCGCAATTTAATTTGTAACTCACCCACTCCCCCAATTTAATGACTTTTCAACTCTCGCATTTAATTTGATTGTTAAATGCTCTTCAATTAAGTCAATTAATTGAATGATATCTTTTGATTTTCAAATTAATGTTGGCATGTGTGTGTGTAAAAAAAATAAGACAAGGTCTTATTTTATTGTGGTGGATTAGTTGTGTGGAAAAGAGGAGAGAACTCTTGCAGTCTTGAAGAACATCTTCTTCGTCATTGAAGAACACGAAGAACGCCGAAGCACCAAGGAGAGACAACGTGCCGATCTATCCCTTCTCTGTAGCTGGTGTGAGACGACATCCTCTTCTTAAATTATTTCCAATGACATCTTCGAACCACCCCTGCGACACTATTTTTCCGCGACGATCCTTGTACGACAACTTCTTGAGGCAGGGGTTTGGTTTTGTGTTCATAAATATTATTTTTCCATCCAACGTTAAATTCTTTAGCAGCTTGTTATCTAATTAACGGGAGGGGTCATACCCCACGAACACGGCCGACCCTCCTCCCCTTGTTGTTGATCATCGATGTGGTTTGGAACGGAGGCAGCGTGGTGAAACAGCACTGCGAGGAAATGAGGATGAACGTGGTGAAACTGCGCGGCGCCGTCGTGCCACGCCGGAGAACCATGGAGGGTCGCGGCTGGGACGGGCCGCGGCAGAGGGGCGTGGCCTCATCGCGCAACGCTGGTCAGAAAAACGCCGTGGCCTAAGGCCGCGGCAGTGTAGGGAAGGGCGGCCAGAACCACCAGTTGTCGGAACTTCGGAGGGGCGGGACCATGGGATCCCGTGGCGGCGGCACCGACTGGCCAGCCTGGACGTCCATTCAGAGGAGGCCGGGGGTCGTAACCCTCGGCGGCAGGCAGGTGCACCCCCCATGGGGGGCCGTTTCTTCAATCAAGGGGGTAGCGTGCCCCCCCCTTCTTCCGCATCCGCTCGGCCAGCACCGAGCCGCCCGTGCCGAGCCAGGCCACGCCCTAGAGGGCCGGACCCGGACTCGGGTCGGGTCGAACCGGTTCGGGCCGACCCATGGGGTTCTGGGCCGGGTCGGTCCAGGCCAAAACCCCCTAATCCGGACAGGTTCATTCAAACGCCCGTAACTAGGGCTACGGACCTCCGATTGACGCACCGTTAGTTGCGATGTGATCCTTGGATCGAGAAGGTCGATTCGATATATTACACTCAAGGTTTTGGAGAACTTTCGATATGGATGGGTTGGTTCGAACACAAAACCAACCGGGCCCTCAGAGCGGAAATGCTTATATCTTGAGCTCCGGATGTCTGATTGGCATGCCATCGACTTTGTTGGTTTCCTCTTAGTGAGACGGACCTTTTGGCTTACTCCAATCGAGTTTTGGACGCAGTTGGAGTACGGTCGGGTCATTTTATACTTAAAAACCAATCGGGCCCCTAGAACGAAAAATCCAATAACTCTCAGACCAGGAGTCTGATTGATGCGTTGTATGTCACGTTGAGTTCCTTGTGTCGATACAGAAATTTGGGATACATCAACTCCGGACTACGTGTCTGTTGATGTATCGACCCCCATGGCTCGTGGAACGGACCCTCTCGGAATCAAGCATGCTGTGTGTGGGAACCCTAGAGCTGGCTGCGACTGCGACGATGATGACGACTGTACTGAAATCCTTGGTGGGTTCGGCAGTGATGATTACTGCACTGAAATCCTCCATGGATTTGGCAGTGATGACGACCGTACTAGAATCCTCTATGGGTTCGACGACGATGACTACTGTTCTTGTATCCTTTGTGGGTCCGGCAGTACGTGACTACTTTTCTTCTATCCTATGTGGGTCGGACAGTATTTGACTCTATACTTGTATCCTACGTGGGTCCGGCAGAGTAGCTGGTCTTGTATCCTTTGTGGGTCTGACGGCTTAGCTGGTCTTGTATCCTACGTGGGTCCGACAACTTAGATGAATCACTGGCTACATCTGATCATCTCTATCGTCTTACGAAGAAGTATACCTGTGTGAGCTGAGTCTTGACTTTAAAACATTACATTTGATATGATTGACTTGCTTTCCTAAGTGGATTGGGTTATGTCATCCTATGTGGATTGGATTGTGCTATTCTGTGTGGACTAGATCGAACTTGGGCTCGGATGTTAGAGCCAAGCTGGAATTGATGACTTAGGTATAAGTATGGGCATATACCTAAGTAGAATTGGTTGTTACATCGTTATTGTATCTTTCCTTTGTGGATTATCCTTTGTGGATTCTGGGAGACCATCAGGGGTCTCGGGGTCCCTACTGAGTATGGTATACTCACCCTTGCATGGCATATGCCCTTACTACGTTGTGTTGGATGCAGACGACGGACATCGCTGATAGTGGTTGATGCTTGTGGAGCAAGTCGGTACCTGGAGGCGGACCACTGGGCGGGACGTACACAGAGCAGATGGATGGACCCGAGGAGCTGAGGAAGCTATCTATACCCACCATTAAGGTGGGATTTTCAGTGGACGGCTCGACGTTGCTGCTTTACTTTTCAGTTGCTGTACTTTCTTTTCAGTTGTACTATACTTCTGTGGGGTTTGTATTCTGGCCGATTTACTTTCCAGCACTTACAGTTGTACCCAGTTTACTTAGTGTTTACTTCAGCTTGCTTACTTTGTGGTGTTTTTTACTTCATAAAGGCAATGCCTTCCCTTTTATCGGGATTTACGCCTTTGGTGCTAGTCGCCAGCCCCTGGCCTATGGAAGGCAGGCTTAGGGTAGTCATGACACTGTTCCCAAGGATGGTTCATGACAATTATTGTCCTTCCCTCCCCGCTAAAGAATCCCTTAATAAGGTATAAACATGAACATTAAATTGGAATTCATTCTTCTCTTGAAACAAAAAAAATTTGGAATGACTATTGATGTCTTAGGAAAGACTACAGAGGAAATTGGATCCACCATTTCTGATATTCCTTGGATTTACCCACTCATTTTAGGACATAGGTTTGTGCATGAAACAAATTATAAACATAGAATCAATCTCAACCTAGTAGAATTGGTGAAACATGTGGTCCTTAAAATGTTGAAAGTTGGTATTGGGTAAGTTGTGGGATTCAAGTCGAGCTAACGACAATAAACTAAAGTGTTGCACGAGAGGCAACCCTGGATTTTCTTCTCTACAAATCATTTTTTTTTCAAATTGTATGAATTAATCATTCTGATATTTAAAAATAAAAAAATATACTGTTGATCTATTCTTATTTTTTGATTATGGATGGGTATGAAAGGGGAGCACCATATTCATCTATGTCAAGTTGTGTGATCCTAGAGTAATACCTTACCAAGAAATTTAAAAAGAAGACAATGTATCATCAGTTTGTTTTATTTTTAAGTATTTTTAGGTTATAATAAAAATACAAAAAAAAAATTAAATAGATAAAAAGAAGACACGTCATAGGTCATGGGTCAAACCCTGTCACAACCGGCGAATCCGTGGGGAATCTAACTCGGGACCGAAGGAAGATAGGGGTACACGCTTACCACTGACCTACAGCTTTTTGTGCTTCCTTGTTGTATAATTTTTATATATATAATTATATTTTACTTTCTTTATTATATAAGTAAATAAATATATATATAGTTTTTCTTGTTTTGTTTGTTTGTTTTCATTTTTTTCATTAGGTAATTCTCAGAGTGACATCGAGATCATGGGATTAAAGGGGTCCAGCAAGAATTTCAACTTGAACCACCAGGTGACTTCATTACATGATCCTCATTTTTAGTTTCCCTTTTTAACTCTCCTTCTGTACCACTACCCCCTTATATATTTTCTTTTCTTTAAACACTGGGGATATAGTTATTTTATGTTATGGGGATATAAAATAAAAAATGTTTTTGTGTCAAAAAAAGGAATGATTTGAAAAAAAAGTGTGTAAATGGAAGGAAAAATTCCTTTAACATTGAACATGGTAATTATAACGACCCATACTTTACATCCATTTTTATTACTTCAAAATTGAAGAATACTTATTACAACATATAACAAAACCATGAAATGACCGTATAGGTATAGTGTCTTTAGAAACTGGGAAACATAAACAACTGGTTCATAAAGCGTCTACACTGTCTCCCATTTATTTCATCATATCTAGAGTCCCTTTTGGCATATCCTACTTAATAAACTTCTTCCTGACCTGGGGAAAGAAAACATACAAAAGGGTGAGCTCAAATGCTCAGTAAGGGTAAACAAAAGAAATATCAATCACATCATATACATAAGAACATAACTTTTGGAAATATTAACCTGCAAAAGAGATCATAATTTCATAACATGGGATAAATCATAGTAGTGAAATGTGATACCAATAATCATAAGTTAAAACAAGAAAATTTTTGGCATACACACATAATAATAGTGAATCATTTCTTATTAGTCAAGACTCATTTCCAAGACTATCTTAGTGGACAAAGTCCATTTCTGAACCGAGTTCACTCCTCGTTTCAGTCCTATTTCGCTGAACTAGTTTAACCTACTGTTCCAGCTATGTATATCTCATGAGATATAAAATCTTTACCCAATGCATTGGAGGGATATATAGGTCCCACCCATCTCATAATGATACCATTCTTATGTGTGCCACAAAATCATAAATCATACATCATTGCAGAACCCATGTAATAAAAATGGGATTCCTAAACATCATGACATCATAAAACAATTCATATAAGAAAAAGGAATTCATAAAAATAATTCCATCACAATATAATCAAATAAATTTAATAATAGGGATATAAACAGAACCCTATATTATCTTAGATGGAAAATAATTTTGATAAAACACTTGAACTCCATTCTTGAGGAAAATATCTTTTAAAAACATTTTCCTTCCTTAACATGACATAAAATTTTAAAATAGAAGAAGTTGATTAAAAATAAACTTGAAAACTTGTAAAGGAAGCTTCTTGGAAATAATTTTTTAATGATCCATTCATGCCGTATAAGTTAAAAAAACATTCTTCTCTTACTTTTGTCGGAAAAGTCAAAAAGTACCTCATACGAAAAACGACAAAAGATTCCATTCATATCTTTTACTAAAAACTCACCAAAAGGTAAAATTGGATATAAACTATTGTAGAAGGATATAAATATTACCTATTGGGGAAAATTGTTGTGGATGATAAAATACACCCCAGTAAATACCAAAGTATAAACAATCTCAGATAAAATGAGATTGTGATATTTTCCCTTACCTTAGGTCTGATTTGCTTCGTAAGTGTCCAAACATCTTGTATAATGATTTAAATAATGTTATTTAATTATTCTAGAATAATACTTATTTTTATGATATCATATATGGTCATATTTTATAGCTTCTTATTAGTAATATTTCATTACTACTTGTAATTTGGGTGTTTATTACTTTTTGTTCTTATGCGTGTTTTGTTGAATAAATTCTTATTTTTCTTTTTCGGTTATAGATACCTCATTTCCAGAATGGTATTAGTGTAATATATATCATTTTAATTCATTCAATTCATTTATATAATCATTATGCAATGAAGATCATGTAGAACGAATCACATCACATCGTGGAGACAGTATTCCGTACGTACGCACGAGCGATGATATCGTTCCCATGATCGTGGAATTGTATTAGAGTGTATATATACTATTCTAGAATCAATACCACTTTAAAATAATCATATATAGTTATTTATTATCACCGTTATACCCATCCAAGTAAGGTGGTGACGGAAAATAGATCACAACATAGCGTGGAGACGGTATTCCGTACGTACGCACGCGTGGTGATTTTGTTTTCCGTAGGATGGATAGATGGTGAAATAGGGTTGTTTCATAATTATAATAACATATCAGTATATGAGTGATACTGATGTTATTACTTCATAATTAAAAAACTAAATAAGAAGAAGTGGAAGAAGAAATAAAGATGAAAGAATCTGTAACAAGCATTACCTCTTCTTTGAAGCGCCTCTTTGAGACCTCCTCATAGGGCACTAAAATTGGTCTTTGAAGAAGACCAGGACCTCTAGAATGTTTCTAGGGAAGTTTAGAGGAGATATTGTCAGGTTTTTGCGGAGCTTGAAGGTGCAAAGTGGTGTGAGGAAGAGAGGGAGGGGGTGCCCTTTTATAAGAGAGGAGAGGGGCACCTTTGGAATAACTAAAAATATTATTTTATTATAAAGTCAAATTCGGTGTTTAATAAGTCCAAATTGATATATTTCGAAGAAAAGGTGGGGATGGGTCGAAATAATCTCATCTAATAGAATTTTGACAAGTTTAGGTATCAATTTTAACCTTATCATTTAGATTTAACTTTAAGATAGATAATTTAACGTTTACCTTGTCTTCATGTTTTCTTACACTATAAAGTTAATAAATTTACTATAGCAAGCCAAAAGAACCCCAAGTTGTTTATTATTAAAATATATAACCTCATATAAGTAATTTGGATGATCCTTAGATTTTTAAGAATAAAATAACAATTAATAATATAGTATTTGTTTTAAAAACAATTTTATGTCAATTCTGAAACTATTTGGTAATTGATTTTTTTGAAACTCATAACAGAATTATTAGTTCAAAAATATTTAATTAAATCAATATTAACATGTAATATTAACATATAAAATTATTGTAATTCATAAAAAGTCTCAAATTACTTTTATTTGGGTATTTATAACATCAATTATTTCAATATTTCATTAATAAGATAATTACTGCATCATCATTGTATCATAAATAAATTAAATTATTTTAAGTCTAAAAATTACAAAGAAAATACCATTATGTAGGAAATATTTTTAGCTTTATAATGAATATTTATTGTTGAATTTATCTTATGTATAACCCTATATTGAAAATTCTTTAGTTATTAAACTTTGATTTTAACTATTTTAACCCTTCTTTAAATAAATTTATAATAAATGTCCTAATTTAATCCAAGAGGGCCTAAATGGTCATATGTTATTCCTAAGGTTTTTTTGGTCGAATTACACTTATAAAATACAATTAGGACATGTGTTAGGGTAATAATAATATCATTTTTACCCTTAACTACCCTATTTACTTTTAACTGTGGTAAAAATAAGTAAAACGTTACTATTCCCCCAAAAATTATTTTCATCTCATTGAACCACATTTTAGTACTTGATATTAACTGTGTCTCTCGGATTTTTGAAATTCCACTCACAGAAGCAGTAAAATTATGTTTTATGAAAAAATTCAGTTTTTTAACTACCACTTAGTGGTTTCACTATTCATCAAAAAATGAAAGTTTCCAGGAAAATACAAAAAATTAGTCCTAAGCTATATTTGATATTATGAATTCAAAAATGATGTTTATTTGACCAAATTCAAAACATATCAGTTACATTAACTAATTTGAAAATTAATTCTTGTCGTCAAGACAAATAGCGTGTTTTTAAGAGATAATAATTATCAAAAGATTAACACTTGTTTATGTCTGGATTAAATGTGAAATTACATCCAATGAACAACATTGTATTAAATTGTAAAAATATATTCTAAATATACTTTAAAACCACTCAAATTATAAATTTATCATTATTAATTATTTCGATTAAAAAAGTTGTTTTTAATTAAAATTTAATAATTTTCACTATTCATCAGAATATGAAAGTTATCCGAAAAGTACCAAAATTTCACCCTAAGATAATTTTGATATTCCGAATCCAAAAATGAAGTCCATTTTGAAAAATAAAATTTACAAAATTTCAAAAAGTGGTTATTACTATTCATAACGACTAGTTTTAATAATATTTTAATAGCATATCGTTGTTTAGTGAAACTCGGTTTTGCATACGACTCAAGCTATCGAGGAAGGCCGTGGTTGCGTGTAAAGCAAGTCAAGCTAGTGTTGTGTGTAGTGAAATATTCCTTTGATGATTTATATAACATAAAAACAAAATATTTCTCATAAAAGTCTCAAGTGTTACATTCTACCCCCCTTAAAATGAATTTCGCCCTCGAAATTTGTCACTTTGTAACAAAAAGATGAGGATACCTCTCCCTCATCATATCCTCAAGCTCCAATGTATATTATTCTAATTGGTGGTTCCTCCATAAAACTTTCACCAAGCGATTGGTCTTGTGCCGTATGACTTTTTCACTACGATCTAGAATCTCTATCGGCTGTTCTTCATAAGAAATATCTTGCTCCAGCGGTACAACTTCTGAGCTGAGTACATGTGAAGGACCAGGTATGTACTTTCTCAGGAGAGATACATGGAACACATCGTGAACTTGAGAGAGATTCGGTGGAAGCACCAATCGGTAAGATACCTTTCCATCATGATCCAGTATTTCGAAAGGACCGATATATCTAGGGCTCAACTTCCCCTTCTTTCCAAATCTCATGACCCTCTTCTGGGGAGATATTCATAAGAACACTTTATCAACCACTTCAAACTCTAGGTCATTTCTTTGGTTGTCGGCATAACTTTTCTATCGACTCTGAGCTGCTCTTATGTGTTGTTGAATAGAGCGGACCTTTTCTACCATCTCATCAACAAGATCAGGTCCTAATAGCTTTCTTTCCCCAACTTCATCCCAGCAAGTTGGTGTCCTTCATTTCATTCCATAGTGAGCTTCATAAGAAGCCATCTGAATACTAGAGTGAACGCTATTATTATAATAAAATTCCACTAAAGGTAGGTGTTGATCCCAACCACCTTTGAAATCTATAGAGCAATCTCTCATCATATCTTCTAGAGTTTGAATTGTTCTCTCAGACTGACCATCTATTTGAGGATGATAAGATGTGCTAAAACTCAACTCGGTATCCAGAGTATGCTGAAGACTTCCCCAGAACTTCGAGGAAAATCTCGGATCCCGATCTGATATAATAGAAAATTGTACTCCAGGCAATCTTACCACTTCCTTTACAAATATCCTGGCAAGCTGGTCTAGAGAGAAATCCTCTCTAATAGCAATGAAGTGTGCAGACTTTGTAAGACGATCAACTATGACCCAGATATCATTATTGCCTTTGGATGTTTTAGGAGGTCATGTGACAAATTCCATAGTGATGTTTTCCCATTTCCATTTAGGTATGGGTAATGGTTGTAACATCCCCTTAGACTTCTGTCTCTCAGCTTTAACTTGCTGACAAACCAAGCATCGAGAGACATATTCAGCAACATCTCTTTTCATTCCATCCCACCAGAAGTATTTTTTCAGGTCCCTATACATCTTTGTGCTTCCAGGATGAATAGATAATGAAGAACTATGAGCCTCATCCAGCATCTCCTTCTCTAATTCTGGGATGGGAGGAACACAAACCTGATTCTTGAACTTTATTATCCCATCATAATCAAGGTTGAATTCAGGAATATTTCTCACCTTATTTTGTAACTCTAAATCTTTTTTCTGTGCCTCTTTAATCTTCACATGTATAGATGGTTGAACATTCATTTGAGAAAGATACGATTTTCCCCCTTCCATTAAAACTCTAAGATCCATCCTTTGTAAATCCATAAATATTGGATCTTTTGCGATCCTCATCATGGATAAGCTAGCATGGTCTTGTCGACTTAATGCATCTGCTACCTTGTTTGCTTTCCCAGGGTGGTAATGAATTGAGCAGTCGTAATCCTTAATCAGTTCCAACCATATTCTTTGGAACATATTTAGCTCCTTTTTTGTGAAAATATACTTTAAACTTTTATGATCAGTATAAATGTCAAACCTTTCTCCATAAAGATAATGCCTCCAAATCTTTAATGCAAAGATTACTGCTTCTAACTCCAAATCATGTGTTGGGTAATTTTGCTCATTGATTTTCAACTGTCTTGAGGCATAAGCTATCACCATATCATTTTGAATAAGAACACACCCCAGCCCCTTCTTGGATGCATCACTGTAGATCAAAAACCTTTCTCCACTACAAGGCAGTGTGAGCAAATGTGCACTGGATAACCTTCTTTTCAAATCCTTGAAATTATCTTCACATTCCTCTATCCAAACAAACTTAACTCCTTTCTGAGTCAACCTGGTGATTGGATTAGATAATCGTGAAAAATCATTCACAGAACATCGATAATATCCAGCCAAACCAAGAAAACTTCGGATCTCAATTACTGTTGTTGGTCTCGACCATATTTCGATAACCATTGTTTTTTCTGGATCCAAAGATATCCCCTCTTTTGAGATTATGTGACCCAAATATCCAACTTTTTGAAGCCAAAATTCACACTTGGTAAATTTGGAATAAAGCTTCTCCTTTCTCAGGGTCTTCAATATAATTCTCAAGTGATCTTCATGTTCTTCATTTCTCTTTGAATAGACAAGAATATCATCTATAAAGACTACCAAAAATTGATCAAGATAGTCTCTAAAGACTATATTCATTAGATCCATGAAGATAGCAGGGACATTAGTTGGACCAAATGGAATCACTATAAATTCGTAGTGTCCATACCCTGTACGGAAATCCTTCTTTGGTATATCCTCCCTTTTGACCCTTAATTGATGATACCCCGAACGAAGATCAATCTTGGAAAAGTATTGAGCTCCGCATAGTTGTTCAAATAAGTCATCAATGTGTGGGAGAGGATATTTGTTATTGATAGTGATCTTGTTAAGTTCTCGATAATCAATGCAGAGTCTCATTGATCCATCTTTCTTCTTAACAAATAGAACAGGTGCTCCCCAAGGTAACGCACTAGGGCGTATGAATCCCTTATCATGATTCTCTTGGAGTTACTTCTTCAATTCCTATAACTCAATTGGGTCCATTCTATAAGGTGTCTTTGAAATATGCAAAGCACCCGGTACAAGTTCTATTGAAAACTCAACTTCACGATTTGGTGGAAGACCCGACAATTCCTCTGGAAAGACATCATCAAACTCCCGTATAATGGGAATATTCTTAAATTTGAGTTTCTCACCAACCATTTGTGATAAATAACCTTCATTGAGTGGAATCAAGACCCATGAGATGGAGGAAATTTCCACTGGAAGGTAATGTTCATCCTTGCATCGATAGATGATCATATATTGATCTGGAATATGAAATTTGACTTCCCTTCTATGGAAATTGATATGAGCTCCATATAAAGAAATCCAATCCATGCCAAGAATCAAATCAAATTCTGCTGTAGGATGGATCTCAAGATTTGCAGGAAGCACTTTCCCACAAACTTCAATCGGGGAAGAATTATAAACTTTTGATGCGACTGTTGTACCATTAGGTGTTGTCAAAGCTAACTCAACATTTAATTGTTGAGGTAATACGGTGATACTCTTAGAAAATTCTTCAGAAATAAAAGAGTGGGTGGTTCCAGAATCAAATAAAACATTTGCTACTTTACAGTGGATGGTAAGTGTACCTTTCAACACATCGTTATCGTACTCCACATCGCTGATAGAAATTGCATGTGACTTTCCTTTGTCTTTAGCCTTAAGATTTTATTTATGTTGATCATCATCAACAACCCTTGGATTAGGGCATTTATTGGCATAATGACCCATATCCTTTCACTTGAAACATTGATGTGTAGTTGGTTCATTCTGTTTATCTCTTCTTTTGTTTGCATCATTAGACATCTTCTTCCCATCATTGCAGCATTACAATTCCCAATGACCTTATTTTCCACATTTGAAAAATTTACTTGTCCCTTTAAGAGAACTCCCTCGATGTATCCTTCCACACCTTGATCATAAGGGAAAGCTCATCTTCTTTTCAGTGTGCTCTTTAGATTTTCCTTTGAATTCAATTTTCCTCTTCTTATCAAACCCATATGACTGATGGGTTACTCCAATATCCATCTCAACATTGAGAGCTCATCGAATGATTTTCTCATAGCTATTGAAGTCCCTTATGGCTAAGGCCCTTCGAAGACTTGGTTTTAATCCACTAAAGAATCGATCGATCTTACTCTCAGGTTGGATAATAATACTAGAAGCGTACCTTGCAAGTCTTGTAAAATTTTTTTCATAGGTACCAATAGATTCATAATCCTTTTGCTTCAGTTCAAGAATCTCTTTCTCCATCTTTGTTCGGAGAATACGAGGGAAGTACTTATTGAAAAATAAGTTCTTGAACTCGTCCCATTCCATGGACTCAATTTCATCCATTTGCCTCTTATTCTTAATAAGATTCCACCATTGATCAGAATATCCTTCCAAACGATACACTGCTAGGTTGACTTTATCATGTTTATAACATTGAAGAACTAAAAATATCTTTTCAGTAGTACTAATCCATTGTTCAGCAACTAATGGATCAGTAGACTCACTGAAAGAAGGTGATGCTACCTCATGAAGGATTCAACAGAATTTTTCTCATTCCTTTGCTCATTTGGAAGTCATGCATGATTCATAGCTTGAGAAAGTTGTGTGAGTATGGCTACTAGATTTTTCATTCCAGCTCCCATAACGTTTGGTTTCTCAGGGGGACAATCATTGCATTTCCCGTCACATTACGCATTAACACGGTTCCTTCGGGTTCCAACCATCGACTAAAACCAAGAAGAATAGTTTGAGAAACACTAATTATAATAGGAAAACCACATAATCAAGAATAAAATTTCACACTTAAGGTCTTATCCTAGGTAATTCATGGTCATCTCTAAAACACTAAGATTGTGTTCTATGCTTAGAATTATCCTTAGGGTTCTTACTAAGGCTTTCACATCCTAGTTTCTAAAGGTTGACTATACCTTTCCTCTGATACCAACTATAACGACACATACTTTACATACATTGTTATTACTTCAAAATTGAAGCATACTTATTACAACATATAACAAAACCATGAAAAGACCGTATATGTATAGTGTCTTTAGAAACTGGTAAACATAAACAACTGGTTCATAAAGCGTCTATACTGTCTCCCATTTATTTCATCATATATAGAGTCCCTTTTAGAATATCCTACTTAATAACTCTCTTCCTGACCTGGGGAAGGAAACCATACAAAAGGGTGAGCTCAAATGCTCAGTAAGGGTAAACAAAAGAAATATCAATCACATCATATACATAAGAACATAAATTTTGGAAATCTTAACCTGCAAAAGAGATCATAATTTCATAACATGGGATAAATCATAGTAGTGAAATGTAATCCAAATAATCATAACTTAAAACAAGAAACTTTGTGGAATACACACATAATCATAGATAATCATTTCTTATTAGTCAAGACTCATTGCCAATACTATCGTAGTGGACAAAGTCTATTTCTGAACTGAGTTCACTCCTCATATCAGTCCTGTTTCACTGAACCGGTTTAACCTGCCGTTCCAGCCATGTCTATCTTACGAGATATAAAATCTTTACCCAATGCATTGGAGGGAGATATAGGTCCCACCCATCTCATAATGATACCATTCTTATGTGTGCCACAAAATCATAAATCATACATCATTGCATAACCCATGTAATAAAAATGGGGTTCTAAAACATCATGACATCATAAAACAATTCATATAAGATAAAGGAATTCATAAAAATAATTCCATCACAACATAATCAAATCAATGTAATAATAAGGATAGAAACAGAACCCTATATTATCTTAGATGGCAAATAATTTTGATAAAACACTTGAACTCCATTCTTGAGGAAAATATCATTTCAAAAACATTTTCATTCTTTAACATGACATAAAATTTTAAAATAAAAGAAGTTGATTAAAAATAAAATTGAAAACATGTAAAGGAAGCTTCTTGGAAATAATGTTTTAATGATCCATTCATGCCGTATAAGTTAAAAAAACAATCTTCTCGTACATTTGTCAGAAAAGTCAAAAAGTTCCTTGTACGAAAAATGACAAAAGATTCCTTTCATATCTTTTATTAAAAACTCACCGAAGGGTAAAATTGGATATAAACTATTATAGAATGATATAAATATTACATATTGGGGAAAAATGTATGTGGATGATAAAATACACCCCAGTAAATACCAAAGTATAAAAAATCTCAGATAAAATGAGATTGTGATATTTTCCCTTACCTTAGGTCTGATTTGCTTCGTAAGTGTCCGAACCTCCTGTATAATGATTTAAATAATGTTATTGACTTATTCCAGAATAATAATTATTTTTATGATATCATATATGGTCATATTTTATAGCTTCTTATTAGTAATATTTCATTACTACTTGTAATTTGGGTGTTTATTACTTTTTGTTCTTATGCGTGTTTTGTCGAATAGATTCTTATTTTTCTTTTTCGGTTATAGATACCTCATTTCCAGAATGGTATTAGTGTAATATATATCATTTTAATTCATTCAATTCATTTATATAATCATTATGCAATGAAGATCATGTAGAAAGAATCACATCACATCGTGGAGACGGTATTCCGTACGTACGCACGAGCGATGATATCGTTCCCATGATCGTGGAATTTATTTGAGTGTATATATACTATTTCAGAATAAATACCACTTTACAATAATTGTATATAGTTTTTTATTATCACCGTTATACCAATCCAAGTATCGTGGTGATGGAAAATAGATTACACCACGGCGTGGAGATGGTATTCCCTGCGTACGCACACGTGGTGATTTCGTTTTACGTAGGATGGATAGATGGTGAAATAGGTTTTTTTCATACTTATAATAACATATCAGTATATGACTGATACTGATGTTATTACTTCATAATGAAACAACTAAAGAATAATAAGTGGAAGAAGAAATAAAGATGAAAGAATCAGTAACGGGCATTACCTCTTCTTTGAAGCGCCTCTTTGAGACCTCATCTTAGGGCACTAAAATTGGTCTTTAAAGAAGACCAGGACCTCTAGGATGGTTCTAGGGAAGTGGAGAGGAGATATTTGCAGGGTTTGGACGAGCTTGAAGGCTCACACTGGTGTGAGGAAGAGAGGGAGGAGGTGCCCTTTTATAAGGGAGGAGAGGGGCACCGTTGGAATAACTAAAAATATTATTTTATTATAAAGTCAAATTCGGTTTTTAATATCTCAAAATTGATATATTTCGAAGATAAGGTGGGTATGGGTCGAAAACCTCTCATCCAATATAATTTAGACAAGTTTAGGTAACAATTTTAACCTTATCATTTAGATTTAACTTTAAGTTAGATAATTTTACTTTTACCGTGTCTTCTTGTTTTCTTACACTATAAGGTTAATAAACTTACTATATCAAGTCAAATGAACCCCAAGTTTTTTATTATTAATATATATAACATTTTCTAAGTCCTTTGGCTGAACCATAGATTTTTAGGAATAACATAACAATTAATAATATAGTATTTGTTTAAAAAACAATTTTATATAAATTTTGACACTATTTGGTAATTGATTTTTGTGAAAATCATAACAGAATGATTAGTTGGAAAAAATTTAATTAATTCAATAATAACATGTCACATTAACATATAAAATTATTTTAATTCATAAAAAGTCACAATTTACATTTATTTGGGTATTTATAACATCAATTATTTCAATATTTCATTAATAAGATAATTACTGCATCATCATTATATCATAAATAAATTAAATTATATTAAGTATAAAAATTAAAAATAAAATACCATTATATAGGAAATATTTTTAGCTTTCTAATGAATATTTATAGTTGAATTTATCGTATGTATAACCCTATAGTAAAAATTCTTTAGTTATTAAACTTTGATTTTAACTATTTTAACCCTTCATTAAATATATTGATAATAAATGTCCTAATCTAATCCAAGTGGGCCTAAATGGTCATATTTTATTCCTAAGGTTGTTTTTTATCTAATTATACTTATCCAATATAATTAGGACATGTGTTAGGGTAATAATAATATCATTTTTACCCTTAACTACCCTATTAACTTTTAACCGTGGTAAAAAAAGTAAAAAGTTACAATTCACCAAAAATTATTTTCATCTCATTGAACCAAATTTTAGTCCATGACATTAACTGTGTCTCTCAGATTTTCAAAATTCCACTCACAGAAGCGGTAAAATTATGTTTTATGAAAAAATTCAGTTTTTTAACTACCACTTACTGGTTTCACTATTAATCAAAAAATGATAGTTTCCAGAAAAATACCAAAAATTAGGTCTAAGCTATATTTGATATTATGAATTAAAAAATGATGTTTATTTTACCAAATTCAAAAAATATCAGTTAAATTAACTAATTTAAAATTTAATTTCTGTCGTCAAGACAAATAGCGTGTTTTTAAGAGATAATAACTATCAAAAGATTGACACTTGTTTATGTCTGGTTTAAATGTGAAATTACATCCAATGAAAAACATTGTATTAAATTGTAAAAGTATATTCTAAATATAATTTAAAACCACTCAAATTAATAATTTATCATTATTAATTATTTCGATTAAAATAGTCGTTTTTAATTAAAATTTAATAATTTTCACTATTCATCAGAATATAAATGTTATCCGAAAAGTACCAAAATTTCACCCTAAGCTAATTTAGATATTCTGAATCCAAAAATAAAGTCCATTTTGAATAATAAAACTTACAAAATTTCAAAAAGTGGTTATTACTATTCATAACAGCTAGTTTTAATAATATTTTAATAGCATATCACTGTTTAGTGAAACTCAGTATTGTGTACAATGCAAGCTATCGAGGAAGGACGTGGTTGCGTGTAAAGAAAGCCAAGCTAGTGTTGTATGTAGTGAAATATTCCTTTGATTATTTATATAACATAAATACAAAATATTTCTCATAAAAGTATCGGGTATTATAGTAATACACATTGCACACTTTGAAACTAAATATAAAATAATTTAGCATGCCCCGATTCTGATTTTAATCCTTGTATAATTTCATGAGAAAAGATTTTGGAATTTGTGGCTGTCCAATGTGATATTTCCACTACTGGAAAACTAACCTATACCAATGGCTTGGTGAACCGTTGGCAAGTAAGCCATTGGGATAGGTCTATACCAATGGTTTTTGGAAAACTGTTGGTATATACCTATACCAATGGTTTTGAAAACCGTTAGTATAAGTAATATGAAAATCTATACCAACGGTTCCATAAAACCATTGTTATATGTATTTAAAAAAACAAAATCACTGGGATTTGATCCCAGGACCTCTAGTTTATCATTCAACGACCTAACCACTAACCTAACATGACTTTTCCGAACATAATTTCATAAATATATATATGTATTATCATAATTATTTTAAATATTGATTTATAGAATGTTCTGTTTAAGAGGATCTGATAAAAAATCAAAGGACCTATACTAACGATTGTCAAAACTGTTGGTATAGGTCCCTAGAATCTGGGAAGTGATGTTGATATATTGGGAACTTTTCCCAATGGTTTGGCCAAACCGTTGGGAAATACTACCCTTTCCCAACGGTTTGGACAAACCTTTGGGAAAAGTGGCCACAAATTGGACCTTTCCCAATGGTTTGGCCAAACCGTTGGGAAACGTGGACACAAATTTGGGAAAGCCTACCATTTCCAAACGGTTCTGGAAAACCGTTGGGAAAAGTGGCCACAAAGTTGGCTTTCCCAATGGTTTGGCCAAACCGTTGGGAAAGGGGGTATAGAAGTGTTGTGAAGGGTCAAATTTCTAGTAGTGTTCATCGGTTATATTTTCATCTGAATAAAGAAATATCACAATGTGCGCCCTTTGGATAGTGGGGTGTTAGATATAGTTCATGTGTTCCCCCAAATAAATAGCATAGGTTTGGTGATCATTTTAGTTTTAATATGAGTATTCAATAAATAAAATTAGGAGGTTTCAATAGAATTACCATTGTAAAGGATGGAAACGCGGGAGGGAACACCTCTGGGCGTTCAACTGAAAAACCCTAACTCAGATCAAAAATCCTTTGCGGACGTCGTTGCGGGGTGCGAGAAATCATTGAATGTCCACGGAGACTCACAACCATCGACACACATTGAACCGAAGAGATTTCGTCACAGGGGCCTCTCTGTGATATTGTTTTCAAAGGAAGAGGTTAGGCTCTTGGATTCTGATTTACACTTTGCTCTTGTTAGAAAGTTTATCAAGTGTAGGCCTTCCTTATTTTTTCTAAGAAACGCCTTGGATGCTCTTGGTTTTGTGAACATTCATGTTGGCCTTTTAAATTCGTCGCATGTGGTTTTTTGTTTCTTGTCTGAAAATGACTATTATTGGCTATGGATGAGAGGTTGATGGTCCTTCAGTGGTTGTTCCATGAAATATTTGAAATGGTCCCCTGATTTCTGCACTGACTTTGAGCCTCCTATTGCCCCTATTTGGTTAGGGATTCTAGGTCTTCCACTTCAACTTTTTAAGAAAGAAGCACTTTTTTCAATTGCTAGTCTTATTGGGAATCCCCACAAGTTAGACTCTGCTACTATAATCCTCTCTCAACCTTCTATAGCTTGAATATATGCTGAAATTGACATTTCGTAGTCCCTTCCACCCCACATCTGGTTACAAAATGGGGATACTAGAATCCTCCAAGAGGTTGTTTTTGAAAATCTTCCAGACTATTGCAATTATTTTCTTAATATTGGTTATTCCACAAAGTCTTGCGAAAACATATCTTATGATGCACCCCCCCACAAGATTAAACTCAATCTGGGTTCAAAAAGGGGATCACAGGGGGATGACCAATGTTCCTTCTGGACATTCTAGAGATTCTTCATATAAGGCTGTTGATCAGATTCTGACTAGACTTTCTAATCCTCATCCCCCTCCCAATGAACTACCTTGAGCAGTGGATTCTTCTCCAAGTGTTCAGCCGCTTAATGAGTACAAGGCGCCCCTAAACAATCTTGGGAAACCGGATCTCACAGATGCCTCACAATCCCTGCATAAGGAGGATAGGAACAATGACCCTGAATCTAGTGAACCCACACATGATGATTATGAGAAATCTTGTTTGGTTGAGAAAGCCTATTTTAAGTCAAGTGCAAGGAAAGGTAAAAAACCCATGATTGATTCGGATGGCTTCATCACTCCGAGCTACAAAAAGACTTGGAGACGTAAAGACTACTCTACCCTCGGGAGAACAACAGTCAGTAGAGCCTTAGAGGGCTCTCAGAAAGAAAATCATGTGATTCCACCACATCCGGTGGTTACGTAACCTTCAATGACATCTTCTGATGATTCAAGGATAAACAATGATGAGGATGACCCTGCGGTGCGGAATGCATATCAGTATTTTGACGAGGTGAGTGAGGAATTTGAAGCTTGGATGGAAGACAAAGATGCAATAGTTTTTAATCAATACACGAATGGAGAAATCTCTGTGGATACTTATCTTAAAATTATAAAGCGTATGATCATGAAGTTAGTGGAAGAATACAAATAGAATCCGGATTTTAACTTCAATTACATCCCATGGCACTGAAGTTTTTCTCCTTAGGATGACTTTTGGACTCCTTTTTTTAATGCATGAGGCTGGTCCTTGCTTCATGTGTTCCTGTATATATACTCTTCCAGTCTACTGAAACATGTCTTCTGGATCTTCTCACTTCTTCTTTTTCTCACTCTCTAATGGTTTTTTTTGAATCTGTCTGATGTGTTCTATTGGTTTTTCAAGTTTTTTTCTATTAATTCCTATTGGCAATGCGATATCATGTACTTATTGCTGATCTACCAAAAAGGACTTCATTTTCAATATGTTTCCCATCCTGTTGTTACTCTGCTGAAGCTGGCGTGAAGGATGTTGGGCATTTCCAGTGTTGCGCAACTTTGGTTCAACTGTATTGGTTCAGTTTCGATGAAGAGCTGTTGTTTACTGAATTCCTCACTGGAGTTATGTCTTTGATTTTTTATTTCCATCAATCCCCTGTTGGTGTAAGCTATTTACACCTCGTTTTTTCTTTGTAACCCTTTATTTTAATAAATTCCCTTGGGGCATGAATTGGGTGACCAATTCATGTCACCGCTTTTAAAACAAATTCAATAAAAAACTAAAAAAACAATAAATTTGCATGTAAAGCAATGAAATGACCTAATTTGTGGATTTCGACACATGGGGATCGTGACTCTATTGTTTTCTGGCCCAGAGTTAGTAATTTTTCACTATTTTTGATAATTTTAATTTGTTTTTCAATAAGTTAACTCGAGATGATGCCCGATTATGTGGGCTTCACTTGGTACCCTAAGGTCTTTGTGCCTGAGAGTCATCGGCAAAGTCTCGCTATAGGGGTTGACAATTTTGAGTGCAATTTCAATTACCATGGTAAAATTGAAAAAACAAAAAAATACAAAAAAAATCAATAAAGAAATTGAATACTCATCTTAATTTGAAATCTGATTCCACCTAGAGCTTCCATCATTTCCCTCTTGAATAATGATGAACCCCGTTGTCTAATTTGATACACAACACATCATCAGTCTTAATTGATATTGGACGAAATATGGCGATGAATTTGAACAATGTAATGGGCTTGGGATTAGGATCTTCTTATTAAACTATCATGTATTAAAATATTTTTATGGGTTTCATGATTGTTTGGTATAAGGGTTTCAGGTGATCATTGTGTATTAAAATGTTTTTGGAAAAGTGAATTCAAATTTCATATTGTTGAGATATATTTTGCTTGGGACTAGAAAAACTCAAGTTGGGGGTGTGATTATCCACTAAATGATCCTAATATTCCTTGTTAATATATATAATTTTCATTTTCTTTATCATTCATAAACACCAATTTAGTGTATTTTACACTTTGAACATCATTTCACATTATGATTGTAATTCCTTCTTAAAATGCACTATTTTGTGGTACATTTTTTAACATCATTTAAAATACCCAATGACAATGATTTTATTTTCATATTTAATTTTATAGTTTCAAATTATATTGCGAATAATTCATACTTTTTTAGTGTTGGAAGATTCAAATTGTAAGGCCACAAAAATGAGATTTCATGCAAACAATTATGGAGATGCCAGATTGGACATCTTCCCACTGATGAGAATGTGGGGCCCAACATACAGGCCCAATGAAGCCCAAATTTCATTGAATTCTATAAGGCATATTGGGGGAAGCATAATTCTTTATAAGATAGTGCTAATTTGGCTTCCATGGTGGTTATTAAGGGGGGCCAATTTAGAGATAAAATTATGGGCCAGATTCTGCGGCCCAGAAAAATATCCCACCAATTTAATCATATCTCGGAAACCACATATCCATTTGGGCTGGAATTTTACAGAGAGCTAGAATACATCTGAATATTCACTTTAGTCCTGTATGGCCCACTCCAATTCTGCCATCTAGAAGGCCATTAAGATGCGTCTCTTCGGTGTATGAAAGATAGATGCCACCTCGGGTCAAGGGTTGAAAAATCAACTCTCCCACAACTTTCCTCCCACCTACGGCCTACCATAATTATTTTAGGAGAATTGGAATATTGTAGGCTCGAAATAAGGCCTCAAAAATCCCTATTTTAGAAAGTGGTGGTGGAGGATTTGATCATATTTTATGATTTCTTTCATGGTAATATTATGCTGTGATTTTGTTATCTCATGTTTGTCTTCCACATGTAAGTTGTTTTAATTCATCCTTTTTTCTTAATAAAAGTTATTCTTCTCTTATTATTCTATTATTATCCATCTTAATTTAACTCTGTTTCCCCAAGGTGTGAATTTATTCACACCAAACCTCGTGAAATTGTTCACACAATGGTGGAGTGATTGTTTTCTTTTTATTGATTTCTTTACTTCTTCAATTCCTCCCTCATGAGTCTACTTACCACTTCCATTGAATGCATACCATCAATGGAGAGCTAACCCACTTATGGATTTATCCAAGGGAGTAGAAAGGGTATGGATTGGATTTTATTTATTATCTCATTAATGTCTAATCACTTCTTCAATTGAGATTTTTTTTGATGATTTTTAAACTCCATCATCCTTGTTGAATTTAAGGCCACACACTTCAAGTGCTAATACGAACCTTTACCTTGAAGTGCTCAAAACATTGATCACTCAAGTGTATAGGTGATTAGTATTAAAGGGTGTAGGTATTAAACCAGTAAGTGATGATGTTGTTTGACCTTCTTAAATAAACCCATCTCTAATATAAGAAATTGAAATCCTTAAAAAAGGAATTCATCAAATCCACCCCAAGCAATAACCTAGAATAAAATCATTATCTTAATTTTAATTAACTTAAATATATTTTTGATACCATAAACCCATCTAGAATCAACCAAATTTGGCCACATAATAGCCAAAATAATCCATAGAATGTACGTGTCTGCAGGTTATGTCTTCGGTCTCTGAGGATTTGATAACCCAAGCTAAACTACAAGGACCATTATACCTTCATCTCATGGGTAAATTTGAGTGTGAATAAAATTTTGGCATCGTTTCTGGAGACCTAAGTATGTTATCTGAGACACTAGATCCCTTTTCTCTCCCCACTCCTCTAATCTCATCCCCAATTTCATTCCTATGGAAAACCATTTTGAACAAATCCAGACATGGGGAACCTCTACTTACATTGATCACTCCACACCAAGTGTGATGTAAAATGACCATCCTAGTTCCTATTGGTGGGATAATCAACAACCTATTGAGCCACAATTTTTTAACTCCTATTCTCCTCAAAACATTCTAACCTATTATGAGTTCCAATCCCAACAAGACCAATCAAAACATCCTCCTATGCAATTACAACAACTTAATTATCCACCTGGAATAGAAAATATTTCTCAACCCCTTATCCATCCTAATCAATATACATTACTTGAAAAATTATGTCAAAAAACGGAGATAATGAATTTTGAGGTTTCATCATTGAGATTAGAATTATAAAACATTGAGATGGTTATGGAACACATTCCAACTCTTGCTATCCCTTCCTCATCATTGATGGAAGACTCTTTTCTCCCAAAAACCTTGCATGAATTTATTCAAGAATAAATCTTTGGATTTGTTATAGATAAATTGGATAAATTAATTATTTAAGAGTCTTTAAATCAAGAAGAAATTTATTTTTTGGATTTAAAAGAGGAGAATTTGAAATCATGGATTGTGTGTCCTGAATATCACTCAATTGATTCTTCATAACAAAACATTACTGAACCATTGGGAGAAATCACAAACTTTGAGTCCATATCCATTGAAAACACTGATCTATCCAATTTTTTTGGTTGAATCATATATTCCTAAGGAATCAATTTTGTTGAGAAATTTGGAAAATGAAACTGATTTGGATTCAAAATCTCCACCTGTGTTTGAATTTCCTATCCAACCTGAGCTCAAAATTATTGTCCGTCCCTCCCCGCTAAAGAATCCCTTCATAAGGAATAATCATGGCATTTCAATTGGAATTCATTCTTCTCTTGAAACCAAAAAAGGAGTAATGATCATTGATGTCCAAGGAAAGACTTCAGAGGTAATTAGATCCACCATTTATGATATTCCATGGGTTTACCCACTCATTTTAGGACATAGGTTTGTGTATGAAACAAATTATAGACATAGAATCAATCTCAACCTAGTAGAATTGGTGAAACATGTGTTCTTTAAAATGTTGAAAGTTGGTATTGGGTAATTTGTGGGATTCAAGTCGAGCTAACGATATTAAACCAAAGTGTTGTACGAGAGGCAACCCATGGTTTTCATCTTTGCGAATCATTTTTTTCAAATAGGATTAATTAATCATTTTGATATTTAAATATAAAAATATAGACTGTTGATTTGTTCTTCTATTATGAGTATGGATGGGTATGAAAGCGGAGCACCATATTCATCTGTGTCACGTGGTGTGATCCTTGAGTAATACCTTGCCCAGAAATTTAAAAAGAAGATAGTGTATCATCAGTTCATTTTATTTTTATTTGTTTGTAGGTTAAAATAAAAATACAAAAAAATATTAATAAATAAAAAAATACACGTCATAGGTCATGGGTCAAACCCCGTCACAACCAGTGAAGCCGCAGGGAATTGAACCCGGGACCGAAGGGAGATAGGGGCGCGTGCTTACCACTGACCTACAGCTTTTTGTGCTTTTTTATTCTATAATTTTTATATATATACATATATCTTTGATATATATATATATATAGTTTTTTTGTTTTTTTTTTCATTTTTCCACTAGGTAGTTCTCAGAGTGACATCGAGATCAAGGGATTAAAAGGGAGCAGCAAGAATTTCAACTTCAACCACCAGGTGACTTCATTCCATGCTCGTCATTTTCAATTTCCTTTTTGAAAACTCCTTCTCTACCTCTACCCCATCTAAATTTTCTTTTATTTAAACACTGGGGACACTGTTATTTTATGTTTGGGGGAGATAAAATAAAAAATGCATTTGTTTCAAAAAAAATTAATGATCTGAAAAAATGTGTAAATTGAAGAAAAAATTCCTTCAACTTTTAACATGGTAATACACATTTGACACTTTTAAACTGAATATCAAATAATTTAGCATGCCCTGATTCAGATTTTAATCCTTTTATAATTTCATGAGCATATATTTTGGAAAGTACGGATGTTCAATGTGATATTTCATCATTTATATTTTCATCCAAATAAAAAAAACATCACAACCCATGTCCTTTGGATAGTGGGGTATTAGTTTGAGTTCATGGGGTCCCACAAATAAATAGTATAGGTTTGGTGATCATTTTAGTTTTAATATGAGTTTTCAATAATTTGTTTTAAAAAAACAATAAATTTGCGCGTAGAGAAATGAAATGACCAAATGCATGGCTTTCAACACTTGGGGATCGTGACTGTATAGTTGTATGGCCCAGAGTTAGTAATTATATCTTATTTTTTGGTAATTTGAATTTGTTTTTGACAGAGTTAACTTGAGATGATTCCCGAGTGTGTGGGATTCACTTGGTTCCCTAAGGCCTTTGAGACTGGGAGTCATCGGTAAAGTCTCGCTATAGGGGTTGACTATTTTGAGTGCAATTTAAATTACCATGGCAAAATTGAAAAAAAAAACGATAAAAATAAATTAAAAAAATTAACACTCATCTTAATTTTGAAATGTGATTCCACATAGAACTTCCATTATTTCCCTCTAGAATAAAGATGAACCCCCATGTCTAATGTGAAGTACAACACATCATCACTCTTAATTGATATTGGATGAATTATGGTGATAAATTTGAACAAAGGAATGGGCTTGGGATTGTAATTTGCTTATGAAACTATCATGTATTCAAATATTTTGACGGGTTTCATTATTTTTTGGTATAAGGGTTTTTTGTGATCATTGTGTATTAAAATGTTTTTTGAAAATAGAATTTGAATTTCATATTGTCGAGATATATTTTGCTCGGGACTAGCAAAACTCAAGTTGGGGGTGTGATTATCCACTAAATGAGGCTAATATTAATTTTTAATATATATAATATTCATGTGCTTTATTATTCATAAACACCATTTTAGTGCATTTTACACTTTCAACATCATTTTAGATTATGATTGTAATTCCTTCTTAAAATGCACTATTATGTGGTATATTTTTGAACATAATTTGAGATACCCAATGATCTTGATTTTTTATATATTTAATTTTCATGTTTCTAATTATATTGGGAACAATTCACACTTGTGGAGTGTTGGAAGATTCATATTGTAAGACCACCAAAATGATATTTCATGCAAACAATTCTGGAGAAGTCATATTGGACACCGACCGACTAATTAGAATGTGGGGCCCAACATACAGCCCCAATGAATACCAAATTTTGTGGGATACTATAAGAAAAATAGAAGAACAAAGTATGCTTCATAAGATAGTTCTAAGTCAGCATCCATAGTGGTTATTAAGGTGTCCAAATTTAGAGATAAAATTCTAGGCCAGATTCTGCGGCCCAGAATAACAGTCCACTAATTTAATCATATCTCAGAAACCACATATCCCTTTGGGATGAAATTTTACAGAGAGCTAGAAGACATCTGGAGATTCACTTTTATCATCTATGGACACCTCCACTTCTTCCATCTATAAGACCATTCATATGCGTATGTTCATTGGATGAAAGCTGGATACCACCTTGGGTCAAGGGTGGAAAAATCAAATCTCCCTCAACTTTACACCCACCTATGTCCTACCACAAGTAATTGAAGAGTCTTGCACTATTTGAGGCTCTACCTAAGGCTTCAAAAATTCTTATATTAGGCAGTGGTGGTGGAGTATTTGATCATATTTTCAGCTTTCATTCATGGTAATGTTATGCTACAATTGTGTTGTCTCAAGTTTGTCTTCCACATGTAAGTTGATTTAATTCATCCTTGTTTCTTAGTAACATTTCTTCTTCTCTTATTATTCAATTATTATCCATCCCAATTTGATATTGTTGCCTTAATTTTTGAATTTATTCACACCAAATCCTGTGAAATTATTCACACAATGGTGGAGTGATCATTTTCTTTTTATTGTTTTCCTTACTTCTTCAATTCCTCCCCCATGAGTCTACTTCCCATTTCCATTGAAACCATATAATCAATGGAGGGATAACCCACTTATGGGTTGATCCATGGGAGTAGAAATGGGCTATATTGGATGTTATTTATCACCCCATTAATGTCTAATCACTTCATTAATTTAGATATTTATTTGATGATTTTTAAACTCCATCACCCTTGTTGAATTTAAGGCCACACACTTCAAGTGCTAATATGATCCTTTACCTTGAAGTGCTCAAAACATTTATCCTTAAATTGTATAGGTGATTAGTATTAAAGGGTGTAGGTATTAAACTTGTAAGTGATGATGTTGTTTGATCTTCTTAAATGAACCCATCTCAAATATAAGAAATTGAAATCATAAAAAAAGAAATTCATCCAATCCACCCTAAGCGATAACCTTAGATCAACTGGTTATCTTAATTTTAATTAACATAAAACTATTATTGATACCTTAAACCTATCTAAAATCAACCCAATTTGGCCACTTCATATCAAAAAACAATCCATATAATGTATGTGTCTGTAGGTTACTTCATAGGTCTCTAAGGATTCAATAACCCAAGCTAAACTACAAGGACCGTTATACCATAATCTCTAGGGTAAATTTGAGTGTAAATTAGTTAGGTTTGTATAAAAAATATACCCAATGTAACTTTACCCAACCCAACCTATTTTGAATCTATTGGTTCTAAAATATCCCCAAACCCTACCCAAGCGACCTATAGAAACCCCTAATAATGATCCTTGCTAAGATCAAAAGGAATTTTCTAGATGTTAAATAATTTGGTGTTTCTTGGAGAGATCCATCTGTACAAAATAAATTCCACATCATCATTCCTATATTAAAATATTAAGATAATTTAACACATGATTTTTGAAGTTGTTTTTGAAAAAATAGGATGACTAATAAAATTCAGTTAACATGTGGAGGAAATAAGATATTTCATTAGTTGATCGTACATGATGATATGAATATAGTGAAAACCAATGTTTATATGGTTGAATGATTCATGCCTATCCACTTTAAAAAAATGTAGGTTTCCATAAATAAATATGTAAACAATATTCATAGAATATTAGAAAAATATAAATTACAATAAATGAATAAATAAGTTTGTGGGAGTATTATAAGTAAGAGTATCTGGTAATATTTTTTATAAAATAATAAGAAAAATATTTGATAATGACTATAGGATATTTGCATGGAATGAAGAGGAAATGATAATTATTTATTGTTTGAGTTGAGGTGTGTACCTTCACTATTATTATATCTTCAGAAGTGGTTTTTTAATCATGGCTTTGATATTTTAACTAGTCAGTGATATAATTTGTATGAGTTCAAGGTTATATCCTTTATTAGATATTTTTTATAATAATAATGGGACAATGTTTTCAAGATAATAACCATAACACATTAGGGACATAAACATCCTTAACAGAGGTGAAACTTATTAACAAATGTGCAGTGTCCATTTATATTGGAATCTATGAGAATATTTAGAGAGAATTGTGTAATAATAATGAGAGAATAAAGAGGATTTAAATAACTATAGAAACTAATTCACTCACCCCATATAGTGTGTATCACCTCTTGAGTGATCAAATAATTGGTATCAAATCCAGACCTACAAGGGAAAAGGCTTAAAATAAGGTTCATGGTAGGTGCATTAACTAGAGAATAGCTAACCAGAATTGGAAAAACAATCAGGTATGTGATTGCCATCAGTATCGGGCTTATGCAGCTTGGCATAAGACAACTTGCTGACCAGCCCTATGAAGGTGGATTTTTGATATCATGACATATTCTAGGGAGGAACAGTTCCAAGTTGTCTTGTCTATGTGATTCCCTCTAAGACCTATGGTTCATGATATTTTCTTTAAACCTTTGGGCCTTGTAATGGTTCCCCATCACCCCTTGAAAAGTGGATTATCAACATAATAATAAAATGAAGGCCTTTGGGACATTCTGACCTCTCAAGTACCAATTTTGGATCATCACAATTTTATCAACAAATAAAAGTAACTCCAATGTTGGATGGAAACGGGTTCCATTAATAGAATGAAAGAATAAAACCCAGTATTCATTCTCTGGGGCTTGATGTTTTTGATTTATCTCAATATAGATTCCCTATGTCATATGAACCCACATCATTGAACCCAAATAAAAAAGAAACATAGAAAATTATCAGAAGGATATGAATTATTTATTTTTATCCCTATTAGATAAGGTTCCAAAAAATTTCATGGCTTATAGAACTACTAGTTATTTATAGAAAAAGTTTCACAATATTTATGATGGAAAAAAGATAGTGAAATAAGTAAATATTTAAATCAGTTGGTAGTAATTAAATGTTGTTATAATGAAGGAAGGTGAAACTATTGATTAAATATTTACTAGGGTAAATATGATTAACATCACAATAAAAGGTTTTATGTATACTATTTATGACTCTAATATGGTGAAAATGATAATTAGAATACTACCAAATAAATTGATATAATGAACTCATCCACATAATATAGATATCTTGATGAATTCTCCATCACTGAACTCAATAATACTCTAATTAACTATTAAATGAGAATAGAACACATACAAAAATGAAAATGAATGCATGAAAATGAAATTTCATTTAAATATCTCAAATTTTTCAAAATTGATGAGAAATAAGAGAATTTAGATAAATAAGAAAAAATATGATATTATTAGAAACTATTTATATCATGTTAGAAAATTTCAAAATAGGTGGAATAGACATTTACATAGGTAAGATACTGTAAATTTATTTTAATTATTGTAAATATAGCCATTTATCTACAAACATTCTATTGAAATTTAGAATAGAAAATGGTAATGGGGATTCCATCATGAAAAACACTAAAAAAGATATCTAATATGATTAAATTAAAATGAAGAAGAATATTTCCCCATGTTACTTCAGAAGAAACTTTCTATTAGTTGATAATGGTTTATTTTATAGTAAAGAAAGAGATGATGAAAAATCTCCTAAATAAGTCTCTTAGTGAGTGCTTATAGAATAAGAGGAAAAAGAGGTGAACCCATATGAAGATAAATCTCAACAAAATCGAGAAAATTCCATTGATAAAGGATATATTTCCAAGAAATATAACCAAATAATAGAGATCAAGATGTGTTTGAAAAAAATAAAATGGCTAGAAGAATAAAACAGTCATATAAAAAAACACTTCTAAATTCTAATTTTGGATATGAATTATAATATTTTCCAATAAATTTAGATATTGATGGTGATATTGAAGAAAATAAAAAATTAACGAATACACGAGTTCCACTATTATATTAGGGGATAAGGAAGTTGATAAGCTCAAAAGGAAGAATGATAAATCCCAGAATAAGGATGAGAAAATTAAAAGTAATGTTGTTGACGAATAAAGAGAATGTTCCAAGAAGCATAAAAAATGTAGATAATCTATGCAAGATTAAAGACATAGAAAGGGAAAGTCATGATAAGTTCTAGGATAAAGGGAGAATGATTCTACTAAATAATAATATGATAGATTGTAGTATGGGACAACTAAATGTATTGAATAAAGACTCAAATCTACTAAAATATTAAAATAAGGAATTTTAAAATAGCGCCTTCATTATTCAAAAATATTCATTGAATAATTTCACCAAAGGAATTTGAGATATCTAATCATTCATGGGATAAAAATAAAACAAGAAAGAATCCATTCAACTGAATAATTTTTATCAGAACAAAATATTTCAAGGGTACTACTAAAATTGTGACATGTTTTTCTTTATTTTTTATAACCTTAGGTATAATATGTCTCTTATTGGACTGATAATAGAGAAATAATCAATTTGTATAAAATTATATAAAGTGATATCTAATAAATGATTTTTTTTGAATATATAGTTAAAATAAGAAAAAAAATTGAATTCTTACCAGAAGTCTATGGAATATGTGATCAAGGTGGGAAAACATCAGTTATATGAGTTTCTTTTATCGTAGATCAGTTGAATATATGCCAAATATTTTGTAAAAACTATAATTAAAGACAATTTTGGTAATAAGAAAATATTATTTATGTTTCATTTAAATCCTATGAATCTAAAAATATCTGGAACATGTATAGTGAATTTTAACATCCCTAACCATATTATCCCTCAAATGAGAGATATGGGTAGGATACTTAATCTTAGGCATGCCTCAATATACACCAGTGTCATAGACCAGCTTGGGTAAACCCCAAACTGGGCACCCGAACTGATATGTAGCATGGACCGAAGGGAATTCTAGATCCCCATGGGCTGGAAGCTAGTGTCGGGCATCATTAGAGTAGAAAAGGGAATGATTTTTCCCAAATATAAACAATAAAACAAACAAAAATGGAAATCCTAATACACATTTATAAAAATTAAACTCATCATCATGTATACAAAAAATTTGAAGTACAACTAAACCATACAACTAAAATAACCAGAACAAATGACCAACTAACTCCATGTGACCCCGTAGATTACTCTCCAACATAATGATCACACGTTTCTCAAGGTTACTGAACTCATGTTGAAACCTACACAAGGGGGAAAATTGAAAAGAACTATAGGTATGAGTATTAAAACTCAGTAGGCTAGCCTGATAATCTATTCCCAATTCACACCCTTTAAAAGAAAAGAAACATCAAATTCAAGATTGAACAAAATTATATAAAATTAATGTTTTTATACATGATTACTAAAACAAAGTACAACCAATTTCACTTATTCATTTCCAAAACTAGGTTTGTTCAACTAGTGTGCCAATAACATTTACAAGGAGAAAGTGATGTTTAAATTTTCAAATTTGTACAAATTGGATAAAACACTATAATTTGAAAATAATTTTCATAAAAATTATCAAAAAAATCCAACAAAATTTCATGAATAACAATATATAAGAAGGCACAATAGTAATCACACAACAAAGGTAATGTAAATGTACATACAAGCATCATATTCATCACTACAAGTAACTGAAAGCCAAATAGACATGGGTGAACCAAGAAGATCAAGAATAATTCAGAAGACACCAATACATGATATCTCATCCCTATTGACATTTCACAGAGGATGAAATCAAAAATCTCAATACGCTCAGGCATCCTTTCTCAGATAGGCCAATGGAAATTCCCATAGTAATAAACCCAGTATATTCACCTATTATGGGCCACTGGTCTGTACCATAACAAACCAGTGCAGTAATATTTCTTTTAATATTCTCTCAATATTAAAGGTTCCCATGTCTCAAGTATCTAATGGGGGTGGTCCAACCAATTCCATCTAAGCATCCAATCGCAACATATATAATAATAATAATAATTCAGAATAGGAATCACCCTGAGTCACTCCATGGACTGATCTCATGCCATTAATAAAAAAGAACACAAAGATTCCAAATCGAGGAACTCTCATAATGTATCACAAGGATTACTTAGTAATGACAACCCATCAATTATATACAGACAATCCTGGAATGAGAAACATCTACATGAGGTTTTCATAATAAACAATTTCACCATTTTCACAAAGTTGCAAAACAGACCATTAATCGTTTCTCAGAATTAACATTTTCCAAAGTTAAAAATTTAATTGTTAAAAAAGAGGTGTATACACACCATATATCACAAAAACTAACATTCACAAATCCCTTAAAACATTCATGTTACGCATCCAATGCTTAACCATTTTTATAAGGATGCCAAATGGGCCATTTTCCAGAAACTCGGGCCAAAACATGTTATAAACCAAAAACCCATTTGTTTGTACAACCAAATAAAAATTGGACAGCCATATAAGGAACCAAAAATAAAATTTTTCAGGCTTACTATGAATTTATAAATAAAAAAAACATTTTAAATCACACTTAACACATAAAATCACACCAGGCAATTTACCAAACACATGGCATGCACTCTGTAACAACCCAATTCATTTTAAGCACATAAAAAAGGAAAAAAATACCAATTTAATGCCATGATATTATTAAAGATACTTAAAAATTATAAAAATACCATAAATATAGTTCTTAACATCTCAAACTAGGTGCCAATGATAATAGAACATTTAAACAAACACTTGATGTTCATATTTATAAAAAAACACTACTCTTCACAAAACAAGGCATAAACATCACATTGCACACAAAATATAGTTATTTAAGGATTATAAAACAATAATAATAATGTTTATAGGGTGAAAATACCCTGAAAAATATGAATATTAAATAAAAAGGACACGTGAAATGGGAAACATACATCAAATCCTTGGCGGAATGGAAATGCACACCCGATATCACCATATGAGGGTATATAAAAAATAAACCTATGAATAATAGCCCCAAATGAACCAAAAATACATAAAAACGGATGGTATAAAAGAACCCTAGAATTATCATTACTAGGGGAGAAGATAAAACCAATAAATAATGGAATGAGGAGGAAGAGGGAGGAGAAAGGAGAAGGAAACTCACCTTGGAAACTAGAAAACTCTTTGTATTCCCTAATATCTACATCCTTGGATAAAAGAGAATGGATTAGAACTACATGTAGAGTCTCCTTAGGTTTGGAAGAAACATGGAACGAATATTTTGGGGGGGAATGAGTAAAAAATAATGATTTATGAAAGAAACAAATTACCCCATCAAATCTGGATGATTTGAGAAACCTTGAGGACATTTTCCCTAATAACCACTGAATATGATCTCCAAAGGGGGGAAATGAAACATGGGGATTATACTATGGTTCCTGGACTGATTTATAGGTGTAAAACACAAAAAAATTAAAAAATGAATATGATATAAAAGAAATAATTATTATTTTTTAAACTAGAAATTGTCTCATGGGCAGACCAAATACCTGAATAAATAACTCAAATCAACCATGAATATGAATTCATAAGGGGTTCCAAAATGATATGGTATATTAAATAGGTCATGGAAGGCCAAGTGGGTAATGTAATGGGGGAAATTTTTGAAAAAAATAAGGATTTATAAATGAAACAAAATTTGTTTTTAAATCTGGAAATGGGCTCACAATTTGGCTGAAATCATGAAGTAACCACCCTTTTCACCAAAACAATCCCCAAACTATCTCTGGGGAACCAATGGTAGGATGATTATACATAAATGGAACTTCAAAAATCAATATTCATCTCACCAAAAACCTGAGAAAAGTATTGGTATTGAAAAATAATGGGATCAAAACCTAGACATGAACAATCAGGCGTGAAAATTCTCCACACCATTAAAGCTTTCCGCCCCCAGAATGCCAAAACACATTGCAGCTAAAAGATCAACACCCAAGGATTCCATATAAAAATGGTAAAACCTATAAATCTAAGTACATATCATTCCCCATTAACTGAAAATAAGCCTCTTCCCTAACCAAAACACTAACTCACAACCACATCCCGAGAAACAATGGAAAGATCGGGTCACCACCTCCAAAACCCAACCAAGAAACAGAATGTTTTGCCTTCTCCACCAGAACCCAATGATCACAAAAACCAAAGATCACTCAAAAAAACCAAATATTCAAGGAGAGTCTAAAATGGACTCTCCACCATTAATAAACAACCATAACTTGACAAATTATTAGGATTAAGCTATACGAGACCCGTGGTGGTTCTCCCCACCATTAAGAACCAACAATCAATGACCAAATGAGAATTCAACATGAACTAGGAATGGGTATCTCCCAAAAAGGCCCATCAAAACTCTCTAACAACTACCTAACATTCCATGTTAATAGGGTTACAATATGAACATTTAAACTAGCCACTTTTGAACAGAGGGGGCAAGAAATAGGCCAACACTTTCGACACAGATCAAAACCCCCACCACTCAGGGCAGGGAGGGAAGGGGACCGAATTGTTGGGAAACTAAAACCACAAAATTAATAGAGGAACCACCCAACACTATCCACCTATGAATAGGTAAAACCAAGACTGAACCTGATTCACATTGGTGATCGACATAGGTACATTTATTGGAATCCCACATTTGAGAAGGAATAACCATAGATACTACATGAGGGGTAAGTCCACCATGCTCTTTGTGAAAAAAAGTTAATCACAGTGATGAGAAACCGTAATAAAAACATAGAGAATGCCTTAACAAAATAGTGAAGGTAGGATCTCACTCAATCTTCCCACACCACTGGGGATTTTCTGACTACCTAAAAATATTTACTCTAAGGCCTATGGTTGGAGCCCTGATGTTTGAAGCATCTGCTATGCCGCAGCCAAGAGCTAAGGATCAAAATTCCCAAAAAACTATCTTTCTCAACAAAACACCTTAATCTAAATAGTAACTCATAGATACATAGGACTATTAAATCTCACTATGAACAATTATCAGAATGGACAAGGAATACATCGAAACTCATCAACATCACTGAACACAACTTCTATATCTAAAATAATTATCACAATATGGAAACACATTAAATAAAGTACAAATATCTCTCTATTCCATTAAAAGATTTTGAGGCATCATCCAAAGAGGAGGATTTAATGTCTGAAATGAATCCTTTGGTTGATCAACTGGAAGTATTTTCAATGGAGTACTATCCATGGCCACATCAAAACATCCAACATATCCTTAGAATCCCACTGAACATTTCTCAAAAACCAATCCACCAACAAGATACCATCTCAAGACACACCAAGAGTATCACTTCCATCTCATGAGGAAGAATACCAAACAAATCACACTTTTAAAAATTGAAAAATCAACCCACATAAAAATCAATTAAAAAAAATCAGCTTCAAAATCATTTTAAAAACAAACTAACTTTGTGGATTTTCACATTCACCAATGGTGTTTCATCATGTCTTACTCACATTCACATTCCTGTACCACATCGGGCACCCAACCACTATGACATACTGAGAAACCATCAACATATCTATACAAAACCATGCATGTGAGAACCCATGAAAACACCAAAGTCTAAAACTAACACCCTCATTTTAGAAAACCAAATATTCACCCATTTCATAAATCATGTAACTTCCATAGGCACACTAACCACTAAGTGAAAAACCATTTTCATATTTATACAAAACAAACCATTTTTCCTTGGTTGAAAAAGAAACCAAGTTGGTCTCTATCAAGATCCTTTGCTGTTATTCAAAACATTTTTCTTCATCTCAAAAAACTATAGTTTTTCAAGAACCATTGTATTTATAAACCGATTAATTTTTATAAAATAAAATACCAAAAAAATCATTTCATTCAAACATCCCTTTCTAATTTTCAAAAATTCATCAGGGTATCATTTCTAAATCCAATATCCACAAAGCCCAAAACCTTTTTAGGAAAACACCAACTACTAAAAATAAATTACCAAAACCAATTCATCAGATCCAATCAATCATAAATATCCCAAAATGATCCCATTTTAAAAAAAAATTAAGAATCATATTAAAATAATTCATTCATTCCAACTATTTTATTTCAATAAACCATAAGTTTAGATTAATGAAATCAAATACCTTTAATTCATTCCACTTTATTCACCAAAAATTTGTTTCAAAAAAATCAACATGCTCAAAATATTCTTATATTATGCATTGAAAACCCACTTCCCCAATTCTCACACATGTATTTTCAAAACAAAATTCAGAATTACAAAATGGTCTAAGAGACCCACAAAAGGGGACCAGTGTTAGTGGGTGACTTAACCATATGGTTAACGACCATATGTCAAAAACACCAGTAACACGTAGATCCTTCTTTAGACCATTCCCCTAATCCACATGGATTACAAATCCCTATGAGATCACAGAGTCCATTAGTCCAACTCCCCTTGTCATATCCCAATCACCAAACAATCCCTAAGAACAAAAAAAAACTAATAAAACCAAACTTCATGTGAATTGTTGAGAATACAAACAAAAAAGAGTTCATGACGCTCTTCCCGATCCTACCCATCATGTTTTGATCATCCTACTCCATATACCTTGACATCCCCAAATAAAAAAGGGGGCTCTAAAAAGAAAGTTATGGTAGGTGATGACCGCCTTTGATACCATTTTTGTCATGAACCAACCATGGTTGACCCCGAACTGGGCACCCGAACTGATCTATGACATGGAACGAAGGGAGTTCCCAATTCTCATAGGCTGGAAACTAGTGTCGGGAAACATTTAAGTAGACAAGGGAACAATTTCGCACAAAATATAAAAAATAAAACAAATAGCGGAAAGAAATGGACAGCCCAATACACATTTATAGAAGTTGAACTCATCATCATGTATACAACAAAACATGATTTACAACTAAATTATACAACTAAACTAGCCAGACCTGGTGACCAACTGAATCCATGTGACCTCGTGGGTCACTCTCCAACACAACGATCACACATTGCTCAAGGTGATCCTACTCAAGATGAAATCAGCACAAGTAATAAAAATAGAATAGAACTATAGGTGTGAGTATTAAAACTTAGTTTTCTAGCATGATAATCTATTCCAAATTCACATCCTTTTAAATAAAAGAAACATAAACTTCACATTTTAACTATAATATATAAATGTATGGTTTTCAACATGATTACTCAAAACAATGTACGACCAATTTTCTTTATTCATTTCCAAAACTAGATTTGTTCAACTAGTGTTCCAATAGAATTTTCAAGGGGAAAGTGATGTTTACATTTTCAGATTTGTACAAATAGGATAAAAACATTCATTTGAAAACCATTTTGATAAACCTTATCAAAACCTGCCCACCACTTTCTAAAAAAACAATACACAAGAAGGCATGATAGTAATCACCCAACAAGGGAAATGTAAATGTACATACAAGCATCATATTCATCACTGCAAGTAAATGAAATCCAAATAGATATGGGTGAACCTAGGAGATCAATAATAATCCATAAGATACCTATACATGATACCTCTTCCCCATTGACATGTCACACATAATGGAATCAAAAGTATCCATATGCTTAGCCATCCTTTCTTAGGTAGGTTGAGGGAAATTCTTATATCAATAAACCCAATATATCCACCTACTATGGGACACTGGTCAGTACCATAACCTACCAGTGAATCACCCATTCATAGAATATTCTCTCAATATTCCAAGTTCCCATGTCTCAAGTATCTACTGGGGGTGAGGTAACTGATTCCATCCGATCATCCAATCGCAACATATATATAATAAAAATTCTCAATAGACATCACCCCGAGTCACTCCAAGGATCGATCGCATGACATTAATAAAAAAGATCATAAAGAGTCCAACCCAAGGAACACTCATAATGGATCAAAAGGATTCCTTTGTAAGAACATACCATATTTTATATACATACAATCATGACATGATAAACATCCACATGAGGTTTTCAAAATAAATAATTTCAACATTTTTCACAATGTTTCCAAAGGATCCATTAAACATTTCTCAAAACTAAAATTTTCCAGTGGTAAAAATTTTAATTTTAAAAAAGAGATGTATACAACCTAATTATATTATAAAACCACTTTCATAAATACCTTAAAATAATCATGTTACACATCCATGGCATAACCATTTTCATACGGATGCCAATGGGCCATTTTCCCGCAACTCGAACCAAAACATGTTATAAAACCAAAACCCATGTGTTTGTACAACCAAATCCACATTTCAAGGCCATTGAAGGACCCAAAAATACCATTTTTCAAGATCTTGAAGCCTTTATAAATAAAAAAATAATTTTAAATCACACTTAACACATAAAATCCAACCATGATATTTTTCGAACACATGGCATGCACTCTGTAATAGCCCAATTCATTTTATGCACATGAAAAGGAATAAAAATAACAATTGAAATCAATAAATTTATTCAATCTATTGAAACATGTTCACAATACCCTAAACAAGGTTTTAAACATCACAAACTAGGTGTGGAAGAAAACACAACATTTAAACAAACACTTTTTGAGCATTTTTATAAAAAAACAATACGACTTTCCACAAATCAAGGCATAAACACCACATTGCAGACCAAATAAAGTTATTTAAGGATTATAAAACAATAATCAGAATGTGTAGAAGGTGAAAATACCATGAAAATGAGGAATCATAAATAAAATGGACATGTGTAATGGGAATCCTACCTCAAATCCATGGTGGAATGGAACCCACACTTGATATCACTATTTGAGGGTTTATAAACACTAAACCTATGAATACCAGACCTAAAAGAACAAAAACACCATAAAAAATAATGGTATAATAGGGCCCCAGGTAGAGAATGACCAGGGTATAAGAGAAAAACATGAAGTAATGGAAGGGGGAGGAAGAGGGGGGAGAATGTTTAAGGAATCTCACCTTAGAAAGTAGAAAACTCTTCATATTCCCTTAGATATACACTCGTAGAAGAAAGGGATGGATTGTAACTACTTGGATAGTATCCCTTGGTTTTTAAGAACCATGGGATGAATATTTTGTGAGAAAATAGTTAAATAGAACGATTTACGAAAGAAATAAATATGCAATATTTGAGAAACCATGAGGAAGTTCTCCATAATCCATGATGAATATGAGCTCCAAAGAAGAGAAATTGACCATAGAGATTCTCCTAGGGTTATTGGGATCGACTGACAGGTAGAATAACTAGAAAATATTAAAAAAGGAATAATATATAAAATAAATAATTTATTTATTAAAATTAGAAATGGGATCATGGACTGGACCAATACCTGAATAAAGAAACCAAGTACACCATGATTATGAATTCCTAATGGGGTCCAAAAGAATACAGTGGATTTAATAGGTTAGGTGAGGCCATGTGGTAAGTGTAATGGGTACAAAATGTTACAAAACTAAGGAGTTATAAAATAAACAATTTTTTTTTCAAATCTAGAAATGGGTTCACGGTTTGGCCCAAATCTTGAAGTAACCACCCTTCTCCCCAAAACCCCCAAAACCAGCTATGGGGAACAAATGGTTGGATGATTAGAAATAGTTAGAACTTTAAAACTCAACATTAATCTCACCCAAAACCTGATAAAAGGGTAAATATTTCAAAATAACTGTATCCAAACCAAGACATCAAAACCGGGTGTGACAATTCTACCCACCATTAAAGCTTTCTGCCCCCAAAAAGCCATAACACTCTACAGTTAAAAGATCAAAACCTAAGGGTTTATTATCAACATGGTCCAACCTATCAATCCAATCCCACACTAATAGAACTTAAGCCTCTTGACCAACCAAAACACCAAATCACAACCACATCCTAAGAAATAAAGGAATGATCGGGTCACCACCTCCAAAACCAAGCAAATAACGAAATTGTTGGGCCTTCTCCCAAAGAACACAATGATCACCCAAACCCTAGAGCACTCAAAAAAACCAAATATTCCAGGGTATTTTGTAATGGACTCCCCAACGTTAAGAAACGACTAATAGTTGACAAATTCTTAGGAGGAAACTGTACGATACCCGTGGTGGTTCTCCCAACCATTATGAACCATCGATCAATGACCAAACGAGAATTAAACCTGAAATAGGAATGTGTCTCTCCCAAACATGCCAAATAAAAGACTCCCACAACAACCTACCAACCCATGTTATGAGGTTTACAATATCTATATTTAAACCACCCACTCCAAAATGGAGGGGACAAGAACTGGGCCAACACTTTTGGCACAGAACAAAACCTCCACCAGTCAGGGTGGGGAGGGAAGGTGACCAAATTGTTGGGCCCCTAAAACCACAAAAGAAATATAGGAACCACCCACCACTCTCCATATAAAAATAGGTAAAACCATGACTGCACATGATTAACATTGGAAGTACACATAGGGACATTGATTGGAAACCCACATCTGAGAAAGAATAACCATAGACACTGCATAAGGGTAAGTCCACCACAATATTTGTGAAAAAAGGAAAATCACAATGATGTGAAACCACAATAAAAACATAGAAACTGCCTTACCACAATGGTGAAGCTAAGAGCTTATTTGATCTCCCCACACCTTTTGTAATTTTATAACTAGATGAAAATCTTTACTCTGAGGCCTATGGCTAGAGCCCTGAGGTTTGAAGCATCTCCTACACTAAAGCCAAGATCTAAGGATCCCAATGCCCCAAAAAACTCACTTTCTCAACAAAACACATTCATCTAAATAGGAAATCATAGATAAATATCACCATTCTCTCTCACTATGAACAAAGAGCATAATGGATAAGGAATATGGTGAAACACATCAACATCATCAAACACAAATTATATGTCTAAATGAATTATCAAAATAGGGAAACACTTTAAATAAAGACCAAACATCTCTCTCTTCCATCAAACGAGTTGTGGAATCATCCAAAGAGGTGGATTTAAGGTTGAAAAGAATCCTTAGGTTGATCAACTAGAAGTATTGCCAATGGAGAACCATCCCTGGCCAAATAAAAACATCTAAAATATCCTCATAGTCCCCCCAGAACTTTTCTCCAAAACTAAGCCTTTAACATGATCCCATATCAAGACACACCAAGAGTATCACTTCCAACTCACGAGGAAGCATACCAAACAAACCACACTTTTAAAACATGAAAACGAACCCAACATAAACATCAGATTACAAAAACATAACAAATTTTCAGCTTAAAACACTTTTGAAAAACAAAATAACTTGGTGGATTTTCACATTCACCAATGGTGTTACATTATGTATGACTCACATTCACATTCTCGTTCCACGCTGGGCACCCACCCACTATGCCATATTGGGAAACCATCAATACATCTATACAAAACCATGCATGTGATAACCCATGAAAACACCAAATGATAAAACAAAAATACATATTTTACAAGTCCAAATATTCACCAATTTCATACAACATGCACCATCCACAGGTACACTAACCACCAAGTCAAAAACCATTTTTATATTTATATACAACTAACCCTTTTTCCATGTCTGAAAATGAAACCATGTAGGTCTCCATCAAAATCCTTTACCTTTATTCAAAAAAAAGTCAACATCTCAGCAAACCACTATTTTTCAAGAACCATTTGATTTGGAAACCATTTCATTTTTTAAAAAACAACTACAAAAAAATAATTCCATTAAAACATCTCTTTCCCATTTTAAAAAATTTAGTAAGGTATCTTTTATTAATCCAATATCTACAAAGGATAATACCCTTTTTAGGAAAACACCAACTACTCAAAACCAATTCCCAAAAGCAATTCATCAGATTCAAACACTTTTAAATATCCTTGAACATCATATTTTAAATAAATTTTCAGAGTCATATTAAAATAATTCATGAATTACAACCATTTTATTTCAATAAACTATAAGTTTAGATTAAGGAAATTTTATCCCTTTAATCCATTCCAATTTATCCCAATTTTTTTTTCACCAAAACCCAAAATGCTCAAAAATTTATTATATTAAGCATTGAAAAACCACGTCTAAAATTCTCACATAAGGATTTTCAAAAATAAATCATAATTCAGGAAAGGTATAAGAGACCCACAAAAGGGAACTAATATCGGTGGGTGACTTGACCTTATGGTTGGCCACCATATGTCAAACACACCACCAACACAGAGAACCTAATTAGGACCATTCCCTAGCACCACATGGCTTGCCAAGCCCTATGAGATCACAAAGTCCATTAGTCCAACTCCCCTTGTCATATCCCAATCAGAAAACAATCCCTAAGAACCAAAGAAACAAATAAAATGGGACTTCCTATGGACACCTGATGATCAGAACTGGCAAGAGTTCGTGATGATCTCCCCCAAACTAACCCTCATGTTCTAAAAATCCTAGTCCATCTACCTTGACATCCCCAAATAACAAAGGGATCTCAAAAAAGAAAGGCTATCAAAAAGCTGACCTCCTTTGATACCATTTTTTCAAGAACCAACCTTGGTCGACCCCGAACGCGCCACCCGAACTAACATGTGGCATGGTCTGAAGGGTGTTCCAGATCCCCATAGGTATGAAACTCGTTATGGGAATCATTAGAGTTGAAAAGGGAAAAAATTATCCCAAAATATAAAAAATAAAACTAACAGGGGAATGAAATGGACAACCTAATACACATTTATAAAAACTCAACTCATCATCATGCATACTACAAAACATGAAGTACAACTAAACAATACAACTAATCCGACCAGACCTGATGACCAACTTACTCCATGAGACCCCAATGGGAACTCTCTAAAACAACGATCACACATCACCGAAGGAAATCAAACTCATGCTGAAACCTTCACAAGGGATAAAAATAGAAAAGAACTATAGGGTTGAGTATTAAAACTTAGAAAGCTAGCCCGATAATATATTCCCAATGCGCATAATTTAAAATAAAAGAAACAACAGCTTCAATTTTGAATTAAAATATATAAAATTAAGGTTTTATATAGGATTACACAAAACAATGTACAATCCATTTCCCCTATCCATTTCCAAAACTATATTTGTTCCACAAGTGTGCCAATATCATATTCAAGTAGAAAGTATTGTTTACATTTTCATATTTCTACAAAGAGTATAAAACACTTTCATTTGAAAACCATTTTCATAAAACTTATCAAAACCATCCCACCACTTTCCAAAAAAATCAATACAAAAGAATGAATTATAATAATCACACCACAAGGGAAATGTAAATGTATATGCATGCATCATATTCATCATGGCATGTAATTGAAATCCCAATAGACATGGGTAAACCTAGGAGAACAAGAATAATCTAGAAGACACCAATACATGATACTTAATCCCTTTTGACATGTCACACTTGATGAAATAAAAACACACAATACACTCAACCACCCATTCTATGGTAGGCTAAGGGAAATTCCCATAGCAATAAACCAAATATATCCACCTATTATGGGCCACTGGTCAGTACCATAACCTACTAGTGAAGCAATAATTCTTAGAATATTCTCTCAATATTCTAGGTTCCCATGTCTCAATTATCTATTGGGGTGAGCCAACTGATTCCATCTAATAATCTAATAGAAACATATATATAATAATAATTCACAATAGACATCATGCTGAGTCACTCTAAGTACTGATCCCATGCCATTAATGAAAAAGAACATAAAGTGTCCAACCCAAGGAACACTCATAATAGATCACATGGATTACTTAGTAAGGAAATACCATCCATTATATACATATAATCATGGGATGAGAAATATCCACAAGAGGTTTTCATAATAAACAATTTCACTATTTTTCACAAAGTTACCAAACAAGCCATTAAGAGTTTCTCAAAACTAACTTTTACCAAAGGTAAAAATTTCACTATTAATAAAGAGGTTTATAAAAAATATTTACATTATAAAACCACTTTCATAAATCCTTTAAAACATTCATCTTAAATATGCAAGGAATAATCATTTTTATAAGGATTCCAAATGGGCCATTTTTCAGAAACTCGGGCCAAAACATATTATAAACCAAAAACCAATTTGTTTTTACAAAAAAGTACACATTTTAAAGATATATAAGGACAAAAAAATACCATTTTCTCATGCTCAAAATGAATTTATAAATAAAAAAATCATTTCAAATCAAACTTAACACATAAAATCCAACTGAGCAATTTACCAAACACATGACAAGCACTCTGTAATAACCCAATTCATTTTAAGCACATGAAAAGGAATAAAAATACCAATTTAATGCCATAAATTTGTTCAAGATACTGAATCATGTTCAAAATACCCTTAACAAGGTTCTAAAAATCACAAACCAGGTGAAAAAGATAACATAACATTTAAACAAACACTTGGTATGCATTTTTATAACAAACCAACACTATTGTTCACAAAACAAGTCATAAACACCACATTGCATACCAAATAAAGTTATTTAAAGCTTATAAAACAATAAAAAGAATGTTTATAGGGAGAAAATAAAATGTAAAAGATGAATGATAAATAAAAAGGACATGTGAAATGAGAATCCTACCTCAAATCCTTGGTAGAATGGAACACACACCCGATATCACCATATGAGGGTTTATAAACACTAAACCTATGAATACCAGACCCAAAATAAAAAAAATCCCATAAATAATCATGGTATAAGATAAAACTAGGTATATCATGACCAGGGTAGAAGAGAAAACCATGAATTAAATAAAGGAGAATGAAGATGGAGGAGAAAGGAGAAGGAATCTCACCTTGGAAACTAGAAAACTCTTCTTATTCCCTTATATATAGACTCTTCAAGGAAAGGTAATGTATTGTAACTATATGGAGAGTCTTATTAGTTCTAAAAGAACTATGGGAAGAATATTTTGGAGGTAAAGTGTAAAAGATAATTATTTATAAAGGAAACAAACCACCTCTTCAAATAATGAATGATTTGAGAAACCTTCAAGAATGTATCCCCAATATATGATTCATATGAGATACAAAGTGGGGAAATGGAACATGGTGATGCGTATAGGGTTCTTGGGCTCGGGTGAGAGGTGGAATCATAGAAAAATATTAATAAATGAATAATCTATAAAAGAAAGAATTTTTTAAATTGGTAATGGGCTCACAGGCTGGCCCAATACATGAATAAATAACCCAAATCCATAATGATTATGAATTCCTAAGGGGGTCCAAAATCATATGGTGGTTTTAATAGGTTAGGAGAGGCCAATTGAGAAGTATAATGGGTGAAAAATTTATAAAAATTAATGATTTATAAAAGAAACAAAATTTGTTTTTAAATTTGGAAATGTGCTCGGGGTTTGGCCCAAATCATTAAGTAACCACCCTTTTCTCCAAAAACCCCAAAACAAGCTATGGGGAACCAATATAAAAATAATTAGACATATATGTAACATCAAAAATCAGCATTAATCTCACCCAAAACATGAGAAAGGGATTGGGATTTCTAATGAACCGGATCCAAACAAAGACATGAAAAATCGGGAGTGACAACCAGAGTCTACCAAATAATTGAATGATGTATGGAATATAGTAAAGACAACATACCATATGGTGTAAAGTTGAAATAATAGAATAAAATAATATTATAGTATCCGAATAAATATAAATAATAATCATTAATCCATAGTGGAATAAATGAAAAAATAATTTAATAATAATAGAATCATATAACGATAGGATAAATGTAACTAAATGGTGTGATGAATACACAAAAATAAAACAAAAATTGAAAATATAAAAGACTCTGAAGCACTGTTTCTATGCCCTATGTCATTATCATCTCCAAACTCCAATCCAACTAGTATGAAAGAGTAAAGAACACGATAACTTTCCCTTATCCAAATCTGCATCCATAAAATATGCATGGGTACCAAATGGTGGCCCATCAAGGTTGTGATTATAACATGGTAAGTCGAATATATCATGCCTAAAAAAGTCTATTATGATAAGATAGTTCATGAAACAAAGCAATTAAAATGTTATTAACTTAATAAAATAATACTTCTCAGAAAATTACCCTATGACCCTTCAGCTCTAGAGTGAAACTTTGGGTCATACAAACCTGTATCAGCACATTGTCGAATATCTATGAGAATGTTTTAGAACCATTAAAAATATAACAATGACCCTACCAAAGTATAGGCCACACATAAATATAAGATAATTTGGCAGATCCCTATAAGCATTACATCATATCCAGATAGATCCTTATATGTGTTACAACTTGTTCAGGATGATCCCTATAAGCATTACAGAATTTCCAATCAGAGTCCTATAAGAATTATAGTATATTCACACATAGACCTATAAGAAATACAACAAGTCTAGGAGTCATAATAATATAATAATCCAAACCAATATAACACACATTTCCACACATCATGGGTAGACTCACAATTACCAGTTATAACAATTCATGTATTATTCCAAATTCAAATTAACATGGCTTCTAATTCATTACCACTCAAGGGTTGGCTCACCTATTAGTTGGTTCCAGGTCATGGTCAAAAATTTAATGTATCAAATGGGACCCAATGAGAGTTATTTAAAACTATATCCAATCAAAAAAATTATTATCCAATTCATTAGTGTGAATAATTTAATTTTCAGTGTGATTGAGTATATTTCCCAAGCAATGGATAATTGAATCATACGAAAGAAATATTTTTTATACAACCCACCGCAAAAGCAATGTTTATGTTAAAAAATACTCAATCATGAGGGGAATGAATTCCCTTTATTTCCCTTCAATGAAGACCAAATATCCCTTCCAATGGACACCAATCCTAGATCTATGTTAGTTGGTTTGAACAATGTGTCTCCATAAGAGGAGATCAACAAAAGATGAAGGATAAGTAAAAATAAAAGGCTTACCCCCAATCTCTAGGGATGGAACACCAAGACCCAATAGTAACATTCTTCTGGATCAATAAGGAAGGATCACACGAAGCCGTTGGTGGGTTTGCAAATTCAAGAGTCTAAAACGATTATCAAAACATTGATTATAGAATGCTGGAAAAAACACATTTACAGTGTATATGGAGAATTTACCGCACAAATTCCTTGTTTACCATATACACCAAGATATTTATCACCACTAATTAATAACCACAAAAAACCAATCATATGAAATAAAATCCCTTTCCAAGATAAAAGTTTGGTTTATGTATGTCCTAACACTTTTATAGAATATGTTTATTTTTTTAGGTTAGTTTGATGAATTTACATCATAAATAATGATTTAAAATATAAATATGTTCTGTAGACTGGTACAATTCCTCCTCCTACTTCACCTCTACAACACTTAATCTTGATAGATAAAGGCTCATTTTCCATGGTTTAAATGAAACAAAACCGAAATCAAGAGTGGATTTTCATTATTTTAATAGGGAAATAGATAAAAAAAGATATAATCTCACAACCTCCACACTATATAAAAGATCGTCTATAAGTTTCTCTAGAAAACACTATGTGGTATCAAACAATTTAACTGGATACTATTTCTATATACATAATTCCTTATCCTAGGTTTCCTATTTCATACACCCATACGCACACTACATTGGATCTAAATTTTCAATCCTATGCCATATAGTATTCTCACCATGGTCCACAATCTGAATTGGATGCTCCTCAAAGGATGCATGAACATCCATCTCAACATCATCAATTTATCTCACATGAGAAGTGTCAATATTATATATTTGATGATGCAACATGTAAAACACATCATTCATGTAATTTTAGAACCTTATAAGGGCAAAACATTTTTCCATTGGACTAACCCTTTCCACTATCTTGAATGACCTAAAAACACGGTTGTTAGATTTAATTGTCTCCTGATATGATATTGTGGTATCCTATGATACACTAAAAGAAATACATGATGACCAAACTAAAACTCCATAGGTTATATATGATATTCATTTTAATTTTTTTCATATCTACGTGGTCACCAACCGCTTCCTAATCAACTAAACCAACACAGACATCTCATATACAAGATTAGGTCTAAGGAGCATTGACCCAACTACCTCTAACCAACAAAGATGATAATTACAAGGAAATTTATTCAAATACTCTGATGTATCCATTTGGATGTATTCTTGGAATAAACTATTAGATTCAAATTCCATGAGTGTTATATGTTTCTCCTAAGGAACAAAAAACTATACTAGATAGTCTCTTAGAATATCCTTACGAATCGAAACTGTCCACTCATATTGGTCATCAGTCTTAGGATGATAGGCTATAATATGAAGAACATTTGATCTCAATAACTTTTTATGACCCTTACAAAGCTAATATATGAAACAATGATCTGGATCAGAAATGATACTCCTTGGAATATTTTGTACATTAACTACTTCCTGCAAATAGGTACCACCTAGATTATCAATGGATAAGGTCTCCCGGATAAGAAGGAAGTGGGGTTCCATCATTAGTGAATCTACGATCACCCAAACCACATCATTCCTACAGGGTTTTATGGGTAATCCTACCAAAAAATACATACTAACATTATTCCACCTTCATTTTAGAATGGGAAGTGTCAACAAAAACCTTGCAGTTCTCCAATACTCGGGGTCCACTAATACACCATCCATTGAGATAATGTGAATGAGGAAGTTCACTATGTCAATACATAAATTAGAATGAGATAAATTGGATTCAAGATGATGCTATCTCAATGTACTTTAGAATATGTCAAGTTCTTGGGTACAATCGTTCATTGATTGAGAGTGAATTAAAAAATAATCAAAAAAATACCACAAACTAATCTTGGAAAGGTTTAAAAATTTGTTTCATTAGATCCGTTAATATTGTTTGAGTATTCATTAGACCGAACGACATCACAAAAAAAACATACAGACTATACATTTTCTAAATGAAATCTAGAGTATGTGTGATGGGATCACATTAGGATGACAGTACCCTTCCCTCAAGTCAATCATGGATAAGATCTTGGAACCACATAGATGATCATAGAGTTCATAAACATGTGAAAGGGGATACTGGTTCTTAACATTCATCTGGTTTAGTCTCTGATAATCCACACATTAGCATAAAGACCCATTAGAATTGTAACGCCCCGACCCTAATTACCTAGAGTCGGTGAATTATTACATAACATTGGCATGATTATGAGAAAGATCAAGTCTCGAAAGACCGATTAGTTTAGTAGCCTTGGAGTAACTAGATACATCCATAAATTTTTACATTACATCATAAAAAAACATCTTGTCTTCATATCCCCTCATACTATCTCTGCAGGTCATTCATAAATTACTTCTTCATAATCCTGGGAAAAATAAAACATTGAAAGGGGTGAGCTCGGATGCTCAGTAAGGATAACATTATAGCAGAAGCTTTCATAAATAAGCATAAACACTTAAGGCAATTTATAACTAAAACAAAATCCTTTTAAATTTAAACTTCAGCATAAAATGGCGAAGGTAAAATGAAATAATGCCATTTACTTACTCACATGGATATTCTACTAGTCGAATGATCACATGCAATATCAATAAATACTTTCATAATGATGGAATGCATAATGCCAGACTATCATAACCACATAGCCAAGGCCTCGTGCCAAGACTACAAATAAGATTTTGCCAAGGCCTTGTGCCAAGACACTAGTTTGTCTCATGAGACCTACCGATGCATCGAGGAGCTATAGCGGGCTCCACCCGTCACTTATTAAGTCCAATGCATTCCTCATATGAACAAGTTTAAACATAACATAAACATTCGTATTGAAACTAGCATACGAAATGTCAATACTTTTACCACAAACCTTGAATGGTATAAAAATAGCACATCCACAGTCAAACATAACTCATTCGATACAATATGGAAGATTGTATTGTATCACATTAACCTCAATCAAGAATAATGAAGGATGTTGACATAGATGAAAATAATCATCAAAACTATTTGAGAGAAATATCCCCCTTTTCTTGAAATCATTTAAAAGTCACACTATTTGTCAAAAAGCCATTTAAAAATAGATTTTTGAATCAAAGTGTCCCATACCACTTTGAAACTTTTTAAAAGGATTTTTAATTTTAAAACTTTAATGTCCATATAAATAAATCTTTAAAACCATTTTTAAAATATGGACATTAATGAGCATGATTTAGAAGAATAATTCTTTAAAACATTTTAAAATGGTATTTTAGTTAGAGTTTCTAACCAAAAGAGAGACACTTGAATACAAATAATTGAGGTAATCAAAACATTGTAATATCATGAGAATAAATGAATTCATGATATACTATGTCAAAGTACATTATATACACCACATAAAAGTGATTTGGTGTATATCATCAAAGAAGTCTCAATGGAATGTAAATTGAGATGAAATCTCTCATAAAGGTTGTATCCTTTGGTTAAGGATAAATCAACGACATAATTATGTGTGACAAATATAAATACACTAAATATGATTGGATATTCAGTGTAAATCAATCAAAGTATATTCACACATATTCTTGTAAAAACAATACCAACGAATTGGATGTTTAACTCAATAAATGGAGAATGAGTTAAAATTACTCTTATCAAATTCATATCAATGACTTGAGAATTATCAATGGAGTGATTATGTGTATCAAACTTATATCCACAGGAATGGGAGTGGAAATTATGACATAATCAAATGAATAGTGATTCCACACATAATCTTGGGGTAATATAATCAATGAAATATGCGTAAAGCCAAATGAGTGGAAATTGAAATCTCAAATTACCTTATTGATTAGGTAACTTAAGAAACATACACCCATGAAAGAATTATCATACCATGATGATGTAAATACCCATAAATAAAAGTATATAACACAATGAATACAATCATGGGCAGTACACATACACCACATGCAATAATTAAGTGGTGATCAATGGAATTCTCACGGAATTAAAAGTGAGATAAGAAAATCCCTTACTTTGTACTTTTTCCTTGGTCGATGGTAGGTTTACCTCCTGTATAATGGTGAAATAATTGTTATTGAATAATACAAGAATCATTTACTTTAATATGATATCATATATGATCTTTTTAACATTGATTTGTTAATAATATCTTAGTATTAACGCCGTTTCGGGTGTTAACTTACTCATTTTCTTTTATATGTTTTGTTACATAAGTCATGTTTGTTGTATCTTATTCATATCCAGAATGATATCAAGTACTTAAACATCATTTTTAAATCATTAAATGATAATTATACTTGAATGGATATGATGGATAATGAATCTCATCGCGTTCGTGGAGACGGTAGTCCGTACGTACGCACAAACGCTACTTCCATTTAATTTTTTATTTTAAAAGAATCGAATCCAAATGATACATAGGTATATTAATATTCCAGTATAATATAATATTTTATATATGTTACTTATGTTCATTAACACCATCCTTTATACGTTCCATGTGTGGTATGAACGAGTCATATCATTTTAAGGGGGCGGTAGTCCGCACTTCCTCAAATGAAATTATCGTATGTATATACGACATGAAACAGATAATGGTATGAAATAAAATGGAATTACAGAAGCTTATATATAAAATATATATCATTAATATCATATTTAATTACAGTGCCATCATAATGGCCACCATGATAGGCGGTAAGATGTTTTTGAACAATCATCGTTTCGTGAGGCGTTAGTTTGCCATCCACAGAAACATTATGTTCATCATCCATTAGATGGAGTTGTGTGTATGTGTAGTTTGAATACTTCTTATAACAACATCCTAGTATATTGAGTATACTGGTGTTGTTACAAAAGAAGGGAAATAAAAAGAGTTTGGGGGTTGAAGAAGCAAAATAAATGAAAATAATTTAAGAGAAATCGTTACCTTTAATTTAGGTAACTCACTTTGGTTGGAACCAAAGGACTTGTTGAAATGCTTTCTGCCTAAGGGGAAGCTTCAAAGAGGAGGAGAGGGATGTGGGGAGCTTAGTTGGGCAGAGTTTGGACGAGCCAAGTGGCTTGAGTGGTGTGAGGAAATGAGAAGGAGGAGTGCCCTTTTATAAGAGGGGTGAGGGGCACCTTTTGAAAAGCTAGAAATATTAATTTATAATAAATTCATATTCGGTTTCCAATGGCTCCAAAGTTGACTATTAAAAGGTTGAGGTGGGGATAGGTCTAAAACAACTCATCCAATAGAATTTAGACAGGTTTGGGTACTTATATTAACCTTATCTTTAAGTATTAACTCTAAGTTAATTAGTTTCACTTTTACAATGTCTCTTTGTATTTATATATAATATGGTTAATAAACTTACTATATACATCCAAAAGACCCCCAAGTGGTCCATTAATGATTAACCTATCATAATATAAGTCTCTTGGCCGAACCTTAGATTTTTAGGAATTTAATATCAATTAATAATATAATATTTGTTTTAAGAACTCTTTTATGTCAATTTTGACACTATTCACTAGTTGATTTTTGTGAAACTCATAACAGATAGATTACTTCGAACAAAGTCAAATAAATCAATCCTAATATATCATATTATCCTATAAATTTTTTTTAATTCATTAAAAGTTTCATATTATAATTATTTGGGTATTTATAATATCAATTATGTTAATTTTTTACTATTTTAGTAATTACTGCATCATCATTGTGTCATAAATAAAATAAATTATTTAATGTCAAAAAATTATAAATAAAATATAATTATGTAGTAAATCTTTTTATCTTTCTAATGAATATTTATAATCTAAAATCCAGCATATATAACCCTATGTAACAATTGTTTTTCTAAAAGATATATGCTTGTGTCATTTTTGTATTCATTTTAACTTAATTAATATAAAGTTTCATTATCACTTACAAGTGGATCCATGGGGTCCCAAAATTGACCCAAAGATGCCCATGGTCGACCATGTATCAACCAATAGGGTTAAGACACATTTTAGGGTAATTTATTATTATTATAATATTATTTTTTTAACCCTTATTTACCGGATTTACCCTTAACCATGGTAAATAAAATATTTACCGCAGTAATTATTCAAAATGTCTAAAAATAAAAGTTACCTATTTACACAATTTGGACATCCTGATTCCAAATATGGAATCCATTTTTCTAAATTCAAAACACAGAAGTGGCAGAAATTAATTTAAAATTAATTCCCGCTGTCAAAACAAAAAGCGTGTTTTTAAGAGATAATAACTATCAAAAGATTGACACTTGTTTATGTTCGGTTTAATTGTAAAATTATGTCCAATGACCAACATTATATTAAATAGTAAAAATATATTCTAAATATACTTTAAAACCACTCAAATTCACAATTTATCACTATTAATTATTTTGATTAAAAAAGTTGTTTTTAATTAAAATTTAGTAATTTTCACTATTCATCAAAATATGAAAGTTATCCGAAAAGTACCAAAATTTCACCTTAGGATAAATTCGATATTCCGAATCCAAAAATGAAGTCCATTTTGAAATATAAAATATATATAATTTCAAAAAGTAGGTATTACTATTCATAACGGCTAGTTTGATTGGTTGTGGTGTGTTAAAATCTCGAAGTTGCGTACAATGCACGTCATTGCATTATTCGAAAGGAAACATACCGAGGAATCTTGGGGTGTTACATTCTCCCCTCCTTCAATAAATTGCGTCCTCGCAATTTTTAAAATTTTTCATGGGAATATAATGGAAAGTCCCACATCGGAAAAAGAGTCAATAAAACTATCACTTTAAAAGAAAGAAAGAGAGGTATAAGGGTCATCCAAGATAACCCATACTAGGATTCCATGTAAGAAAACATGGATATGGATGATAAACTAAGTGTCAAGTTATGATGGAGAGGGATAGAAATCATGATCAGGAGAAAGTTAACAATGAGAAAACGACAAACTTGTGTTGGGACAAACGACCATTAGTCTCCTAGTAGGAAAGTAAACGGACAACATTTTTTTTAAGTTATATTACATAAGGAAGAGTAATTAATTTATGATATTGACTAAGAACATTATGAGATATACTTACATTTTAAGTAGATTTTCATTCTTTAATAAATTTCCACCACTAACTCATTTTTTTTAAACGATGAGTATTCAAGAAGACTTGGTCACACTGGAAGAGATAGAATAAACTTCTATAGAATCACATGATCCATGAAGGATAAACCATATATTTACATTGTCATTGCAGATTAATCAAAACCAAAATTATAACGACCCACACTTTACATACATTGTTAATACTTCAAAATTGAAGCACACTTATTACAACATATGACAAAACCACAAAGGACCGTATAGGTATAGTGTCTTTAGAAACTGGGAAACATAAACAACTGGTTCATAAATCTTCTACAGTGTCTCCCATTTATTTCATCATATCTAGGGTCCCTTTTAGCATATTCTACTTAATACCCATCTTCCTGACCTGGGGAAAAGAAAACATAAAAGGGTGAGCTCAAATGCTCAGCAAGGGCAAATAAAGGAAATAAAAATCATATCATATCTTTATGAAAATCAAAACCTGCAAAAGAGATCATAATATCTTAACATGGAATAAATCATAGAAGTGAAAATGAGATCCCCAAAATCATAACATAAAACATGAAACTTTGTGGCATGCACACATAATCATGGAAAATCATTTCTTGTTAGTCATGACTCATTGCCAAGACTATCTTAGTGGACAAAGTCCCTTTCTGAACCGAGTTCACTCCTCGTTTCAGTCCTGTATCACTGAACCGAAATAACCTTCCGTTCCAGCCATGTCTATCTCATGAGATATAAAATCATTACCCAATGCATTGGAGGGAGATATAGGTCCCACCCATCTTATAATGAGTCCTTTCTTATGTGTGCCACATAATCATAAATCATACATCATCGTATAACACATGTAACAAAAATGGGATTCTTGAAACATCATGACATCATAAATCAATTCATATAAGATAAAGGAATTCATAAAAATAATTCCATCACAACATGATCAAATCAATTTAATAACAGGGATAAAACAGAACCCTTTATTATCTTAGATGGAAAATAATTTTGATAAAACACTGGAACTCCATTCTTGAGGAAAATATCCTTTCTTCTTCAAAAACATTTTTCCTTTCATAACATGTCATACAACTTTAAAATAAAAGAAGTTGATTAAAAATAAACTTGAAAACTGGTAAAGGAAGCTTCTTGGAAATAATGTTTTAAAAATCCATTCATGCCGTATAAGTTGAAAAAACCATTCTTCTAACTTTTGTCGGAAAAGTCAAAAAGTACCTCGTACGAAAAACGACAAAAGATTCCTTTCATATCTTTTACAAAAAAACTTACCGAAGGGTAAAATTGGATATAAACTATTGTAGAAGGAAGGAAATAATATTACATATCGAGGGAACATGGATGTGGATGATAAAATACACCCCAGTAATTACCAAAGTAAAAACAATCTCGGATAAAAGTGAGATTGTGATATTTTCCCTTACCTTAGGTCCGATTAGCTTTGTACGTGTCCGAAGCTCCTGTATAATGGTTTAAATAATGTTATTGACTTATTCCAGAATCATACATATTGATATGAGATCATATATGGTCCTATTATTAGCTTCTTGTTAGTAATATTTCATTGTTACTTGTTACTCGGGTCTTTATATCTTTTTGTTCTTATGCGTGTTTTGTCGAATAAATTCTTATTCTTATCTTTAGGTTATAGATAATTCATTTCCAGAATGGTATTAGTGTAGTATATACCATATTCATTCATTCAATTCATTTATACAATCATTATGAAATGAAGATCATGTAGAACGAGTCGCATCACATCGTGGAGACGGTATTCCGTACGTACGCACGAGTGATGATATCGTTCCTATGATCGTGGAATTGTATTGGAGTATATATATATATTATTTCAGTATCAATATTACTTAATAATAATCATATATAGTTACTCATTACACCATTATACCCATCCTTGTAAGGTGATGGTGGAAAATAGATTACACCACGGCGTGGAGACGGTATTCCGTACGTACGCACGCGCGGTGATTTCATTTTTTCCGTAGGATGGATAGAAGGTGAATTAGGGTTGTTTCATATTTATAATAACATATCAGTATGTAAGTAATACTGATTTTATTACTTTATCATGAAACAACTAAAGAAGAAGAAGTTGAAGAAGAAAGAAATTGAAAAGATCGGTAATGGATATAACCTCTTCTTTGGAACGCCTTTTTGAATCCTCCACTTAAGGAACTAAGATTGGTCTTTGGAGAAGACCAGGACCTCTAGGATTATTCTAGGGAAGTGGAGAAGGGAAAATGGCAGGGGTTGGCCGAGCTTGAGTGCTCAAATTAGTGTGAGGAGGAGGGGGAGGAGGTGCCCTTTTATAAGGGAGGAGAGGGGCACCTTAGGAATATCTCAAAATATTATTTTATATTAAAGTCAAAATCGGTTTATAATGGTTCCAAAGGGTCATATTTCGAAGCTAAAGTGGGGATGGGTCTAAATCCTATCAACCAATAGAATTTAGACAAGTTTAGGATATTATTTTAACCTTATCAATTAAATTTAACTCTAAGTTAAATAATTTAACTTTTACCATGTCTTTTTGTTTTCTTTCACTATATGGTTAATACACTTACTATAACATGCCAAACGAACCCCAAATTGTTTATTATTAATATATATATCCTTATCTAAGTCATTTGGCCGAACCTTAGATTTTTAGGAATAAAATAACAATTAATAATATAATATTTGATTTAAAAACTATTTTGTGTCAATTTTGACACTATTTGATATATGATTTGTTTGAAAGTCATAACAGAATTATATGTTCGAACCAAGTTGATTAAATCAATACTAATATATCATAGTAACCTAGAAAATTAGTGGAATTCATAAAAAGTCTCAAATTACATTTATTTTGGTGTTTATAACATCAATTATGTCAATATTTCATTAATAAGATAATTACTGCATCATCATTATGTCATAAATAAATTACATTATTTAATGTCTAAAAATTACAAATAAAATATAATCATGTAGGAAATCTTTTTAGCTTTCTAATGAATATTTACAATTGAATTTATATTATGAATAACCCCATATTAAAAATGATTTACTTATTAAACTTTGATTTTAACTATTTTAACCCTTCTTTAAATAAATTAATAATAAATGTCCTAATCTAATCCAAGTGGGCCTAAATGGTCATATTTTATTCCTAAGTTTGTTTTTGGTCGAATTACACTTGTCCAATAGAATTAGGACATGTGTTAGGGTAATATTAATATCATATTTACCCTTAGTTACCCTATTTACTATTAACCGCGGTAAAAAATAGTAAAAGTTACTATTCACCAAAAAATTATTTTCATCTCATTGAACCACATTTTAGTCCTTGATATTAACCGTGTCTCTCGGATTTTTGAAATTCCATTCACAGAAGCGGTAAAATTAAGTTTTATGCAAAATTTAGTTTTTAACCTACCACTTAGTGGTTTCACTATTCATCAAAAATTGAAAGTTTTCAGAAAAATACCAAAATTTCACCCTAGGCTAATTTCGATATTCTGAGTCCGAAAATGAAGTCCATTTTGAAAAATAAAATTTATAAAATTTCAAAAAGTGGTTATTACTATTCATAACGGCTAGTTTTAATAGCATATTGTTGTTTAGTGAAACTCGGTATTGCGTACGACGCAAGCTATCGAGGAAGGTCGCGATTGCGTGTAAAGCAAGCCAAGAAAGTGTTGTGTAGAAAAAGATTCCTTTGATGATTTATATAACATAAAAGTCTCGGGTGTTACATTCTACCCCCCTTAAAAAGAATTTCGCCCTTGAAATTCGTCACTTTGCAACAAACAAATGAGGATACTTCTCCCTCATCATATCCTCAAGCTCCCATGTAGCTTCTTCAAGTTGGTGGTTTCTCCATAAAACTTTCACCAAGCGAGTGGTCTTGTTTCGTAGGACTTTTTCGCTGCGATCCAGAATCTCTATCGGCTGTTCTTCATAAGAAAGATCTTGCTCCAGCGGTACAACTTCTGAGATGAGTACATGTGAAGGATCTGGTATGTACTTTCTCAGGAGAGATACATGGAACACATCGTGAACTTGAGAGAGATTCGGTGGAAGCGCCAATCGGTAAGCTACCTTCCCAACACGATCCAGTATTTCAAAAGGACCGATATATCTAGGGCTCAACTTCCCCTTCTTTCCAAATCTCATAACCCTCTTCCAGGGAGATATTCGTAAGAACACTTTATCACCCACTTCAAACTCTAGGTCTCTTCTTCGATTGTCGGCATAACTTTTCTGTCGACTCTGAGCTGCTCTTATGTGTTGTTGAATAGATCTGACCTTTTCTGCCATTTCATCAACGAGATCAGGTCCTAATAGCTTTCTTTCCCCAACTTCATCCCAGCAAGTTGGAGTCCTGCATTTCTTTCCATAGAGAGCTTCATAAGGAGCCATTTGAATACTGGAGTGAAAGCTATTATTATAAGAAAATTCCACCAAAGGTAGGTGTTGATCCCAACCTCCTTTGAAATCCATAGAGCAAGCTCTCAACATATCTTCTAGGGTTTGAATTGTTCTCTCAGACTGACCGTCTGTCTGGGGATGATAAGCAGTGCTGAAACTCAAGTCTGTATCCAGAGTATGCTGAAGACTTCGCCAGAACTTCGAGGTAAATCTCGGATCCCGATTAGATATAATAGAAAGTGGTACTCCATGCAATCTTACCACTTCCTTTACATATATCCTGGCAAGCTGATCTAGAGAGAAATCCTCTCTAATAGCAATGAAGTGTGCAGACTTTGTAAGACGATCAACTATGACCCAGATAGCATTATTGCCTTTGGATGTTTTAGGAAGTCCTGTGACAAAGTCCATAGTGATGTTTTCCCATTTCCATTCGGGTATGGGTAATGGTTGTAACATCCCCTTAGACTTCTGTCTCTCAGCTTTAACTTGTTGACAAACCAAGCATCGAGAGACATATTCAGCAACATCTCTTTTCATGCCATCCCACCAGAAGTACTCTTTCAGGTCCCTATACATCTTCGTGCTTCCAGGATGAATAGAGAATGAAGAACTATGAGCCTCATCCAGCAGCTCTTTCTTTAATTCGGGGATGGGAGGAACACAAACCTGATTCCTGAACTTTATTATCCCATCACAATCAAGGTTGAATTCAGGAACATTTCTCACCTTCTTTTGTAACTCGACATCTTCTTTCTGTGCCTCTTTAATCTTCACATGTATAGATGGTTGAACATTCATTTGAGAAAGATAAGATTTTTCCCCTTCCATTATAATTCCAAGATCCATCCTTTGTAAATCCATAAATATTGGATCATTTGTGATCCTCATCATGGATAAACTAGCATGGTCTTGTCGACTTAATGCATCTGCCACCTTGTTTGCTTTCCCAGGGTGGTAATGGATTGAGCAGTCATAATCCTTAATCAGCTCCAACCATCTTCTTTGACGCATATTAAACTCCTTTTGTGTGAAAATATACTTTAAACTTTTATGATCAGTATAAATATCACACCTTTCACCATAAAGGTAATGCCTCCAAATCTTTAATGCAAAGATTACCGCAGCCAACTCCAAATCATGTGTTGGGTAATTTTGCTCATGGATTTTCAACTGTCGTGAGGCATAAGCTATCACCATATCATTTTGCATAAGAACACACCCCAATCCCTTCTTGGATTCATCACTGTAGATCACAAACCTTTCTCCACTACAAGGCAGTGTGAGCACAGGTGCACTGGATAACCTTCTTTTCAACTCCTTGAAATTCTCTTCACATTCCTCTGTCTAGACAAACTTAACTCCTTTCCGAGTCAACTTGGTGAGTGGATTAGATAATCGTGAAAAATCTTTTACAAAACGTCGATAATATCCAGCCAAACCAAGAAAACTTCGGATCTCAGTTACTGTGGTTGGTCTCGACCATCTTTTGATAACCTCTGTTTTTGCTGGATCCACAGATATCCCCTCTTTTGAGATTATATGACCCAAAAATGCAACTTTTTGAAGCCAAAATTCACACTTGGTAAATTTGGCATAAAGCTTCTCTTTTCTCAGGGTCTTCAATATAATTCTCAAGTGATCTTCATGATCTTCCTTGCTCTTTGAATAGACAAGAATATCGTCTATAAAGACTACCACAAATTGATCAAGATAGTCTCTAAAGACTCTATTCATTAGATCCATGAAGATAGCAGGGGCATTAGTAAGACCAAATGGAATCACTATAAATTCATAGTGTCCATACCTTGTACGGAAAGCCGTCTTTGGTATTTCCTCCCTTTTGACCCTTAATTGATGATACCCTGAACGAAGATCAATCTTGGAAAAGTATTGAGCTCCGCGTAGTTGGTCAAATAAGTCATCAATGCGTGGGAGAGGATATTTGTTCTTGATAGTGATCTTGTTAAGTTCTCGATAATCAATGCAGAGTCTCATTGATCCATCTTTCTTCTTAACAAATAGAACAGGTGCTCCCCAAGGTGACGCACTAGGGCGTATGAATCCCTTATCAAGATTCTCTTGGAGTTGCTTCTTCAATTCCTGCAACTCAATTGGGTCCATTCTATAAGGTGTCTTTGAAATAGGCAAAGCACCCGGTACGAGTTCTATTGAAAACTCAACTTCACGATTTGGTGGAAGACCCGGCAATTCCTCCGGAAAGACATCATCAAACTCCCGTACAATGGGCATATTCTTAATCGTGAGTTTCTCACCAACCATTTGAGATAAATAACCTTCATTTAGTGGAATCAATACCCATAAGATGGAAGAAATTTCCACTGGAAGGTTATGTTCATCCTTGCATTGATAGACGATCGTAGATTGATCTGGAATATGAAATGTGACTTCCCTTCTTTGGCAATTGATATGAGCTCCATGTAGTGAAAGCCAATCCATGCCAAGAATCACATCAAATTCCACTAAAGGAAGGATCACAAGATTTGCAGGAAGCACTTTCCCACAAACTTCGATCGGAGAAGAATTATAAACTTTTGATGCGATTGATGTGCCATTAGGTGTTGTCACGGCTAACTCAACATCTAATTGTTGAGGTAATAAGGTGATACCCTTAGAAAAGTCTTCAGAAATAAAAGAGTGGGTGGATCCAGAATCAAATAAAACATTTGCTACTTTAGAGTGGATGGTAAGTGTACCTTTCACCACATCGTTATCGTACTCCACATCGCTGATAGAAATTGCATGTGACTTTCCTTTTTCTTTAGCCTTAAGAGTTTGTTGACGTCGACCATCATCATCAACCCTTGGATTTGGGCATTGATTGGCATAATGCCCCATCTCCTTGCACTTGAAACATTGAAGTGTAGTAGGTTCATTCTGTGTATCCCTTCCTTTGTTTGCATCATTAGACATCTTCTTCCCATTATCACGGCATTCAAATGCCCGATGACCTTCCTTTCCACATTTAAAACATTTACTTGTCCCTTTAAGACAACTCCCTCCATGTTTCTTTCCACACTTTGAGCATAAGGGAAAGTTCATCTTCTTTTCTGTGTGCTCTTTAGATTTTTCTTTGAATTCCATCTTCCTCTTCTTATCAAACCCATGTGACTGATGGGTTACTCCAATCTCCATCTCGACTTTGAGAGCACATCGAACGATTTCCTCTTAGCTATTGAAGTCCCTTATGGCTAACGCCCTTCGAAGACTTGGTTTTAAGCCACTAAAGAATAGATCGATCTTACTCTCAGGTTGGATAATAATACCAGAAGCGTACCTTGCAAGTCTTGTAAAATTTGCTTCATAGGTACTAACAGATTCATCATCCCTTTGCTTCAGTTCAAGGAACTCTTTCTCCATCTTTGTTCGTAGAATACGAGGGAAGTACTTATTGAAAAATAAGTTCTTGAACTCGTCCCATTCCATAGACTCAATTTCATCCCTTTGCCTCGTATTCTTAACAAGATTCCACCATTGATCCGCATCTCCTTCCAAACGATACACTGCTAGGATGACTTTATCATGCTCAGAACATTGAAGAACTGAAAATATCTTTTCAGTAGTACTAATCCATTGTTCAGCAACTAATGGATCAGTAGACCCGCTGAAAGATGGTGGACGCTGCCTCATGAAGGATTCAACAGAATGTTGCTCCCTCCTTTGTTCGTTTGGAAATCCTGCATGATTCATAGCTTGAGAAAGTTGCGTGAGCATGGCTACAAGATTTTGCATTCCAGCTCCCATATCGTTTGGTTGCTCAGGGGGGCAATCATTGCATTTCCCATCGCATTCCGCATTAACACGGTTCCTTCGGGTTCCAGCCATTGACTAAAACCAAGAAGAATAGTGTGAGAAACACTAATTATAATAGGAAACCACATAATTAAAGAATAAAATTTTCATTCTTATGGTCTTATCCTAGGTTATTCATGGCCATTTCTAAGATTGTGTTCTATGCTTAGACTTATTCTTAGGGTTCTTACTAAGGCTTTCACATCCTAGTTTCCAAAGGTTGACTATACCTTTCCTTTGATACCAACTATAACGACCCACACTTTACATACATTGTTAATACTTCAAAATTGAAGCACACTTATTACAACATATGACAAAACCACAAAGGACCGTATAGGTATAGTGTCTTTAGAAACTGGGAAACATAAACAACTGGTTCATAAATCTTCTACAGTGTCTCCCATTTATTTCATCATATCTAGGGTCCCTTTTAGCATATTCTACTTAATACCCATCTTCCTGACCTGGGGAAAAGAAAACATAAAAGGGTGAGCTCAAATGCTCAGCAAGGGCAAATAAAGGAAATAAAAATCATATCATATCTTTATGAAAATCAAAACCTGCAAATAAGATCATAATATCTTAACATGGAATAAATCATAGAAGTGAAAATGAGATCCCCAAAATCATAACATAAAACTTGAAACTTTGTGGCATGCACACATAATCATGGAAAATCATTTCTTGTTAGTCATGACTCATTTCCAAGACTATCTTAGTGGACAAAGTCCCTTTCTGAACCGAGTTCACTCCTCGTTTCAGTCCTGTATCACTGAACCGAAATAACCTTCCGTTCCAGCCATGTCTATCTCATGAGATATAAAATCATTACCCAATGCATTGGAGGGAGATATAGGTCCCACCCATCTTATAATGAGTCCTTTCTTATGTGTGCCACATAATCATAAATCATACATCATCGTATAACACATGTAACAAAAATGGGATTCTTGAAACATCATGACATCATAAATCAATTCATATAAGATAAAGGAATTCATAAAAATAATTCCATCACAACATGATCAAATCAATTTAATAACAGGGATAAAACAGAACCCTTTATTATCTTAGATGGAAAATAATTTTGATAAAACACTGGAACTCCATTCTTGAGGAAAATATCCTTTCTTCTTCAAAAACATTTTTCCTTTCATAACATGTCATACAACTTTAAAATAAAAGAAGTTGATTAAAAATAAACTTGAAAACTGGTAAAGGAAGCTTCTTGGAAATAATGTTTTAAAAATCCATTCATGCCGTATAAGTTGAAAAAAACATTCTTCTAACTTTTGTCGGAAAAGTCAAAAAGTACCTCGTACGAAAAACGACAAAAGATTCCTTTCATATCTTTTACAAAAAAACTTACCGAAGCGTAAAATTGGATATAAACTATTGTAGAAGGAAGGAAATAATATTACATATCGAGGGAACATGGATGTGGATGATAAAATATACCCCAGTAATTACCAAAGTAAAAACAATCTCGGATAAAAGTGAGATTGTGATATTTTCCCTTACCTTAGGTCCGATTAGCTTTGTACGTGTCCGAAGCTCCTGTATAATGGTTTAAATAATGTTATTGACTTATTCCAGAATCATACATATTGATATGAGATCATATATGGTCATATTATTAGCTTCTTGTTAGTAATATTTCATTGTTACTTGTTACTCGGGTCTTTATATCTTTTTGTTCTTATGCGTGTTTTGTCGAATAAATTCTTATTCTTATCTTTAGGTTATAGATAATTCATTTCCAGAATGGTATTAGTGTAGTATATACCATATTCATTCATTCAATTCATTTATACAATCATTATGAAATGAAGATCATGTAGAACGAGTCGCATCACATCGTGGAGACGGTATTCCGTACGTACGCACGAGTGATGATATCGTTCCTATGATCGTGGAATTGTATTGGAGTATATATATATATTATTTCAGTATCAATATTACTTAATAATAATCATATATAGTTACTCATTACACCATTATACCCATCCTTGTAAGGTGATGGTGGAAAATAGATTGCACCACGGCGTGGAGACGGTATTCCGTACGTACGCACGCGCGGTGATTTCATTTTTTCCGTAGGATGGATAGAAGGTGAATTAGGGTTGTTTCATATTTATAATAACATATCAGTATGTAAGTAATACTGATTTTATTACTTTATCATGAAACAACTAAAGAAGAAGAAGTTGAAGAAGAAAGAAATTGAAAAGATCGGTAATGGATATTACCTCTTCTTTGGAACGCCTTTTTGAATCCTCCACTTAAGGAACTAAGATTGGTCTTTGGAGAAGACCAGGACCTCTAGGATTATTCTAGGGAAGTGGAGAAGGGAAAATGGCAGGGGTTGTCCGAGCTTGAGTGCTCAAATTAGTGTGAGGAGGAGGGGGAGGAGGTGCCCTTTTATAAGGGAGGAGAGGGGCACCTTAGGAATATCTCAAAATATTATTTTATATTAAAGTCAAAATCGGTTTATAATGGTTCCAAAGGGTCTTATTTCGAAGCTAAAGTGGGGATGGGTCGAAATCCTATCAACCAATAGAATATAGACAAGTTTAGGATATTATTTTAACCTTATCAATTAAATTTAACTCTAAGTTAAATAATTTAACTTTTACCATGTCTTTTTGTTTTCTTTCACTATATGGTTAATACACTTACTATAACATGCCAAACGAACCCCAAATTGTTTATTATTAATATATATATCCTTATCTAAGTCATTTGGCCGAACCTTAGATTTTTAGGAATAAAATAACAATTAATAATATAATATTTGATTTAAAAACTATTTTGTGTCAATTTTGACACTATTTGATATATGATTTGTTTGAAAGTCATAACAGAATTATATGTTCGAACCAAGTTGATTAAATCAATACTAATATATCATAGTAACCTAGAAAATTAGTGGAATTCATAAAAAGTCTCAAATTACATTTATTTTGGTGTTTATAACATCAATTATGTCAATATTTCATTAATAAGATAATTACTGCATCATCATTATGTCATAAATAAATTACATTATTTAATGTCTAAAAATTACAAATAAAATATAATCATGTAGGAAATCTTTTTAGCTTTCTAATGAATATTTACAATTGAATTTATATTATGAATAACCCCATATTAAAAATGATTTACTTATTAAACTTTGATTTTAACTATTTTAACCCTTCTTTAAATAAATTAATAATAAATGTCCTAATCTAATCCAAGTGGGCCTAAATGGTCATATTTTATTCCTAAGTTTGTTTTTGGTCGAATTACACTTGTCCAATAGAATTAGGACATGTGTTAGGGTAATATTAATATCATATTTACCCTTAGTTACCCTATTTACTATTAACCGCGGTAAAAAATAGTAAAAGTTACTATTCACCAAAAAATTATTTTCATCTCATTGAACCACATTTTAGTCCTTGATATTAACCGTGTCTCTCGGATTTTTGAAATTCCATTCACAGAAGCGGTAAAATTAAGTTTTATGCAAAATTTAGTTTTTAACCTACCACTTAGTGGTTTCACTATTCATCAAAAATTGAAAGTTTTCAGAAAAATACCAAAATTTCACCCTAGGCTAATTTCGATATTCTGAGTCCGAAAATGAAGTCCATTTTGAAAAATAAAATTTATAAAATTTCAAAAAGTGGTTATTACTATTCATAACGGCTAGTTTTAATAGCATATTGTTGTTTAGTGAAACTCGGTATTGCGTACGACGCAAGCTATCGAGGAAGGTCGCGATTGCGTGTAAAGCAAGCCAAGCAAGTGTTGTGTAGAAAAAGATTCCTTTGATGATTTATATAACATAAAAGTCTCGGGTGTTACAAAAATGGTCAGTGAATGATCTAATGATCCCCCAAAAGGATATTCATTGAGATAAATATGCACTAATCTTAATTTCTAAAATTAAACCAACAATACCCCAAAGTTAAATAGATACCATTCAATAACCAATTGTCCTTAAAATCCTTTAATATAATCCAAACTAATATTGAAACCCAAAACATAGAAGAATTTGATTATGTAGTCTCCCATGTTAAATTGTATCTCCAAATGACATCAGATACTCTTAAAGTCACATACTCAAAAGTAATTAACCTAATCACATATTCTCTATTATAGGTTAATCATTTCCATAAATAACCCAAATCACTATAAATCCACAATAAAAACGTAGATAAAAATCTATCATTACTCCACAAATGAAACCCCATAGTATTCTATTTTCCTTGGGCATATAGTGTTCCCAACAAAGCGAACATCTTCCAAAATAACATTTATCACTTAATCACCAAATCATTTTCCTATACCAAGGGTATTCTTTTGATATGAAATAAGAACCCAAATCAACTTATTATTGATCAATAAAATCATTTAACTAAAAAAAAAGTCACACTAACCAGGGACTTCACGTAGTCCAGTGGTAGGCGATAAATCCCAATCGCACTTTGGTTGTGGGTTCGATTCCCATAGCTTTGTCCGACGCGACGGGTTGTCACACGGTCTACGTGTTGTCCTTTTTCAAAAACTATATTTTATAATATTGCCAAAATGAGATAAATTCCTCAAAATACTATATCATAAATTTAACCACAAATGTTATATCATACTTTGAATCTTCATCCCAAATTAGAATAACTTATAATTCTCTCAAACCCTAATTATCATATAAATCCAAATGGTTATTTATACCCATATCCACAAGAGAAGAGACAATTCTTCCTTAAATATCATTCTCACATGGCAAACTGCGGGGTTACAAATACAAGAGAAAATTATTCCATAGTAAACCCATCAACAAGGAGTGCTAATACTTTTTAAACATTTCTCCAACCATTTATTCCCACATAGCTTCTTCTTTGACCAAGAAAATATCCTATAGAATAGGACATTCACTCGGGTAATGGCCAGGTCCCCTACATTTACGGCAAATGACTGTAAATGGACTCTTGGGACCATTTTTATCTTCTTCCATAGTACTCTTCATTTTTCTTCGGCAATTCTTTACTTTATGTCCTTCCTTCCCGCACGTAAAACATTTCGTTGTCCCATTGAGACACTTTCCTGGGTGTCTCTTTCCACATTTCCTGCATGATGAAAATTGACGGTTCTTTTCGCCATGGTCTCCATTGCTGGAGCTCTTATCATTTATCACCTTTCTCTTCCTTGTTGAGTCTGGGAGTTGGTTAATATATATGTTGTTGATCATATTTTTGGAAAACTGATTTGGCATAAAGACGATATCTTTTACGCCAATCAACATTCCATTTTGTTGCTCATTTCCACCACCGTTCCCATCTTGTACATCATTCTCAAAGTCACTATGACTTCCTTGGAATCCAGCCATTGACTAAAACCATAAAGCATTGTGTGAGTAATAGTAGTCGTAAAATCATTTAGAGATTAAAATGTCACCATATTCTCAATTTGAAACATATTAGGATTAACCAAGGTCATTTACTCTCATCTTATATATATATTACTTAAATTGGTTTGTAAAGAAAATGTAAATTATCCTAAGCATATCCCCCGGGAGTGTCGTAACCAAGAGTGCAGCAAGGCCCGTTGTCGTGCACCAGTTCCCGTTCGAGTCTAACTCAAAGCGGTGTTTTCGGGTTTTACCCCTAGGTACATCTGTGCCAGAGCCGCCTCTACCTGCTCGTATCCAGACAGGGATGTATTGCTCGGAAAACTCACAAAATCTCTACAATACCAAAATTCTAGGAAGTTCTTCTATACTAATCCTCAAAGTTCATCTTAGGTCTACGTGCTCTAATCAGAGTTTATCTAAATCTAGCTACCAAGGTTTGTACTAAACTTCCTCTGATACCAACTGTAACGCCCCGACCCTAATTACCTAGAGTCGGTGCATTATTACATAACATTGGCATGATTATGAGAAAGATCAAGTCTCGAAAGACCGATTAGTTTAGTAGCCTTGGAGTAACTAGATACATCCATAAATGTTTACATTACATCATAAAAAAACATCTTGTCTTCATATCCCCTCATACTATCTCTGCAGGTCATTCATAAATTACTTCTTCATAATCCTGGGAAAAATAAAACATTGAAAGGGGTGAGCTCGGATGCTCAGTAAGGATAACATTATAGCAGAAGATTTCATAAATAAGCATAAACACTTAAGGCAATTTATAACTAAAACAAAATCCTTTTAAATTTAAACTTCAGCATAAAATGGCGAAGGTAAAATGAAATAATGCCATTTACTTACTCACATGGATATTCTACTAGTCGAATGATCACATGCAATATCAATAACTACTTTCATAATGATGGAATGCATAATGCCAGACTATCATAACCACATAGCCAAGGCCTCGTGCCAAGACTACAAATAAGATTTTGCCAAGGCCTTGTGCCAAGACACTAGTTTGTCTCATGAGACCTACCGATGCATCGAGGAGCTATAGCGGGCTCCACCCGTCACTTATTAAGTCCAATGCATTCCTCATATGAACAAGTTTAAACATAACATAAACATTCGTATTGAAACTAGCATACGAAATGTCAATACTTTTACCACAAACCTTGAATGGTATAAAAATAGCACATCCACAGTCAAACATAACTCATTCGATACAATATGGAAGATTGTATTGTATCACATTAACCTCAATCAAGAATAATGAAGGATGTTGACATAGATGAAAATAATCATCAAAACTATTTGAGAGAAATATCCCCCTTTTCTTGAAATCATTTAAAAGTCACACTATTTGTCAAAAAGCCATTTAAAAATAGATTTTTGAATCAAAGTGTCCCATACCACTTTGAAACTTTTTAAAAGGATTTTTAATTTTAAAACTTTAATGTCCATATAAATAAATCTTTAAAACCATTTTTAAAATATGGACATTAATGAGCATGATTTAGAAGAATAATTCTTTAAAACATTTTAAAATGGTATTTTAGTTAGAGTTTCTAACCAAAAGAGAGACACTTGAATACAAATAATTGAGGTAATCAAAACATTGTAATATCATGAGAATAAAGGAATTCATGATATACTATGTCAAAGTACATTATATACACCACATAAAAGTGATTTGGTGTATATCATCAAAGAAGTCTCAATGGAATGTAAATTGAGATGAAATCTCTCATAAAGGTTGTATCCTTTGGTTAAGGATAAATCAACGACATAATTATGTGTGACAAATATAAATACACTAAATATGATTGGATATTCAGTGTAAATCAATCAAAGTATATTCACACATATTCTTGTAAAAACAATACCAACGAATTGGATGTTTAACTCAATAAATGGAGAATGAGTTAAAATTACTCTTATCAAATTCATATCAATGACTTGAGAATTATCAATGGAGTGATTATGTGTATCAAACTTATATCCACAGGAATGGGAGTGGAAATTATGACATAATCAAATGAATAGTGATTCCACACATAATCTTGGGGTAATATAATCAATGAAATATGCGTAAAGCCAAATGAGTGGAAATTGAAATCTAAAATTACCTCATTGATTAGGTAACTTAAGAAACATACACCCATGAAAGAATTATCATACCATGATGATGTAAATACCCATAAATAAAAGTATATAACACAATTAATACAATCATGGGCAGTACACATACACCACATGCAATAATTAAGTGGTGATCAATGGAATTCTCACGGAATTAAAAGTGAGATAAGAAAATCCCTTACTTTGTACTTTTTCCTTGGTCGATGGTAGGTTTACCTCCTGTATAATGGTGAAATAATTGTTATTGAATAATACAAGAATCATTTACTTTAATATGATATCATATATGATCTTTTAACATTGATTTGTTAATAATATCTTAGTATTAACGCCGTTTCGGGTGTTAACTTACTCATTTTCTTTTATATGTTTTGTTACATAAGTCATGTTTGTTGTATCTTATTCATATCCAGAATGATATCAAGTACTTAAACATCATTTTTAAATCATTAAATGATAATTATACTTGAATGGATACGATGGATAATGAATCTCATCGCGTTCGTGGAGACGGTAGTCCGTACGTACGCACGAACGCTACTTCCATTTAATTATTTATTTTAAAAGAATCGAATCCAAATGATACATAGGTATATTACTATTCCAGTATAATATAATATTTTATATATGTTACTTAAGTTCATTAACACCATCCTTTATACGTTCCATGTGTGGTATGAACGAGTCATATCATTTTAAGGGGGCGGTAGTCCGCACTTCCTCAAATGAAATTATCGTATGTATATACGACATGAAACGAATAATGGTATGAAATAAAATGGAATTACAGAAGCTTATATATAAAATATATATCATTAATATCATATTTAATTACATTGCCATCATAATGGCCACCATGAGAGGCGGTAAGATGTTTTTGAACAATCATCGTTTCGTGAGGCGTTAGTTTGCCATCCACAGAAACATTATGTTCATCATCCATTAGATGGAGTTGTGTGTATGTGTAGTTTGAATACTTCTTATAACAACATCCTAGTATATTGAGGATACTGGTTTTGTTACAAAAGAAGGGAAATAAAAAGAGTTTGGGGGTTGAAGAAGCAAAATAAATGAAAATAATTTAAGAGAAATCGTTACCTTTAATTTAGGTAACTCACTTTGGTTGGAACCAAAGGACTTGTTGAAATGCTTTCTGCCTAAGGGGAAGCTTCAAGGAGGAGGAGAGGGATGTGGGGAGCTTAGTTGGGCAGAGTTTGGACGAGCCAAGTGGCTTTAGTGGTGTGAGGAAATGAGAAGGAGGAGTGCCCTTTTATAAGAGGGGTGAGGGGCACCTTTGGAAAAGCTAGAAATATTAATTTATAATAAATTCATATTCGGTTTCCAATGGCTCCAAAGTTGACTATTCAAAGGTTGAGGTGGGGATAGGTCGAAAACAACTCATCCAATAGAATTTAGACAGGTTTGGGTACTTATATTAACCTTATCTTTAAGTATTAACTCTAAGTTAATTAGTTTCACTTTTACAATGTCTCTTTGTATTTTTATATAATATGGTTAATAAACTTACTATATACATCCAAAAGACCCCCAAGTGGTCCATTAATGATTAACCTATCATAATATAAGTCTCTTGGACGAACCTTAGATTTTTAGGAATTTAATATCAATTAATAATATAATATTTGTTTTAAGAACTCTTTTATGTCAATTTTGACACTATTCACTAGTTGATTTTTGTGAAACTCATAACAGATTGATTACTTCGAACAAAGTCAAATAAATCAATCCTAATATATCATATTATCCTAGAAAATTTGTTTAATTCATTAAAAGTTTCATATTATAATTATTTGGGTATTTATAATATCAATTATGTTAGTTTTTTACTATTTTAGTAATTACTGCATCATCATTGTGTCATAAATAAAATAAATTATTTAATGTCAAAAAATTATAAATAAAATATAATTATGTAGTAACTCTTTTTATATTTCTAATGAATATTTGTAATCTAAAATCCAGCATATATAATCCTATGTAACAATTGTTTTTCTAAAAGATATATGCTTGTGTCATTTTTGTATTCATTTTAACTTAATTAATATAAAGTGTCATTATCACTTACAAGTGGATCCATGGGGTCCCAAAATTGACCCAAAGATTCCCATGGTCGACCATGTATCAACCAATAGGGTTAAGACACATTTTAGGGTAATTTATTATTATTATAATATTATTTGTTAACCCTTATTTACCGGATTTACCCTTAACCATGGTAAATAAAATATTTACCGCAGTAATTATTCAAAATGTCTAAAAATAAAAGTTACCTATTTACACAATTTGGACATCCTGATTCCAAATATGGAATCCATTTTTCTAAATTCAAAACACAGAAGTGGCAGAAATTAATTTAAAATTAATTCCCGCTATCAAAACAAAAAGCGTGTTTTTAAGAGATAATAACTATCAAAAGATTGACACTTGTTTATGTTCGGTTTAATTGTAAAATTATGTCCAATGACCAACATTATATTAAATGGTAAAAATATATTCTAAATATACTTTAAAACCACTCAAATTCACAATTTATCACTATTAATTATTTTGATTAAAAAATTTGTTTTTAATTAAAATTTAGTAATTTTCACTATTCATCAAAATATGAAAGTTATCCGAAAAGTACCAAAATTTCACCTTAGGATAAATTCGATATTCCGAATCCAAAAATGAAGTCCATTTTGAAATATAAAATATATATAATTTCAAAAAGTAGGTATTACTATTCATAACGGCTAGTTTGATTGGTTGTGGTGTGTTAAAATCTCGAAGTTGCGTACAATGCACGTCATTGCATTATTCGAAAGGAAACATACCGAGGAAGCTTGGGGTGTTACAAGAATTTTTATTGAAAAACAATATATAACATCATAGATATGTACTAGGCCATAGGAATCCTACCAATTCTAGTTTTTCTAACTAATATTTTTACACATGAATCTTTATTGGTTGTATTTGAAAATAATAATAGAAAATGAATTTTCTCCAAACACCAACATGATCATGAACTCGATATCACTCTCATGCAGTAATCCAAATAAATATTTAGGAAAGTTGACATGAAAATGGTTTACCATTAGAGGAATAATATCCTAATACATTATACCATCATCCATAAGAATTATTTCTATTTGAGAAATGATACAATCTAATCTGCACTAAATTGATCCTACATGACCAATATGAATATCCCATTCACCATGGTGAGTATAGATGTTCTTGTAAATATAGAAAGGTAAATATCTATTTTTTTATCAATATGATCTTTTTATAGAAATAAAAAACCCATAGAAATATTCAAATCGATGTTTTTCATTTCCAGTACAAACAACTCCCAAAGAGAATAGCAACCACTAATTTCAAGGGATCATGCCTTGCAAAGTTTGATATCCTCTGACCTCACTCCCATAGTTGTGTTAATTGTAATGACACCATCCATTCTCTCTAAATATAGACCCAAAGTGTTTTAAAAATATAATATATAAAGGAATTAAACATTCCTATATAAAAAAATTCATTAAAGGGTAGGTGACATAAGATTTATACCTTTAAAGGTAGTTGGTCCTACATCCAAGATAGTCAGAGTAGAATAAATATCATATAGTTGACTCACCCCTATGCCCAGGGATATAGTATGAATCTCCGATTATGTTCCCTCTACCTGGTACTTCCACTAATACATTGGGGTACCATGTCCTCTACCTTAGCCTGAATTCTTGGTAGAACTCTAACTACATGTTTGTTGTGGGGTAGTTAAGTCATATCCAGACTTTGGTGCTTGTCCTGATTCCTTGCCACTACTTTGATCTATAAATCCTTTAAAGAACCACTATATATGACCCAACCCAATAAAAGCATGGAACTCCATAATGGGATAGGGAAACTAAGTGAACTTGTGGCTATCCCTGGCCCACCGAAAGCACTATAACGGTCCACAATTCTATTATGGAAGTCCACTACCCTTATTTATCTTCTCACTACTTTTACTAATAGAAAATATTATAGTAGTACTTCCATATACCATATAAAGATCTCTCATATTGACTTACTGAAATATATTATCCACCATTCGAGGGATCACATAGATTATTTTTCATGATGAGGACCTGATTCATCACATTTATTAATTTGTTTAGGAAAAATATGTTCACCGATGAAATAGTTTTATAGAAAAGACCATTCTAGAAATGTTCTCCCTACTCACCTCATCAACCACTATATATGAATCAATTTCTTATAGGTTAGTGAAGCATCCAGTATGGTCCATCACTTATATACCTCCCCACATCAAGTGCATGGACTTGTGTTCCTTATCATACCTCGACATCTCTAGATAACAGTGGATTAAGAAATTTCCTTCAAAATACTACCAGGAAAAAAACTCCTAATGCTTAGCCTACCTTAGGATATCTTACCAACACTTGGATGGTCCAAAAATAATATATATATATAGGAAGCTTCACCTTCTAATTGGAATGTTTCTTGAGGTTCATGCCTTCCTGAATGGCTCGAAGGACTTCATTTTTATTGATTTTTGATAACCCCCCTTTCAATGGATGAGGGGGAACCCTTACAAGGCCCATAGGCTCACAGATTACATGGCCCGTAGGCTTAGGATATTACATGACCCGAAGGTCTTAGGGAATTCAACTAGACAATCTACAAGGAACTGCCCCTCCCCAGCATCTGCATCTTGATAGTAGCTATCCACCTTTGCATGACCGTCTGGCTAGGCTTCCCGTGCAAGCACAGGTTGGTACCGATGGCATAGCCATACCCTCTCATTCTAACAATCCATTTGGATATGCTCTGGTGAGTGCACATGCTCTGAATCCTCTTCTAGGGCTGCTCCTTTTTTTGTAGTGTGTCTGGGGCCTACATTCATGTGGCCTGAAGGACTTGGGGTTGCCCTAAGGCCTTAAGGTGGCCTAAAGGCCTTGAGAATCAACTGGCCTGAAGGCCTTGGGTGGCTCGAAAGCCTTGTAGGACCCGAGGACCAAATCGGTGGCCCGGAGGCCCAGATGGATGAATAGTTCCAGTTGCTACAGTACCAAATAGTGCTTGCTACAGTGCCTGTTACAGTACCCCAGAAATATGCCTCCACTCGAATTTGATCTCAGGTCTCTTGGATGCACCTAGCGAGTCCTCACCAACTGGGCTAAGTATCTTGTGCGTTGAGGTTCTTGAAGATGGTCTATAAATAGTCAATCCAGAACATAGCTTCTTGGGAGGCTCCTTCCCTGTTGAACATATACAGATGCAATATCTATAACTCTCTCATAAACTCATACATCTAGGGAATTGTTAAAATAGTATCCTAACACATGGATAATATGAATGTTAGGAAAATATCATAGATCTAATCATATATCTAGTTATTTTGATCCAAATGATGTTTTAGATCATCTGCATCAGGATTAATAGTATTACCATACTTCTAACACTAAACTCAGAGATGACGAGTATAAATTTTCTCTATAAAGACAAAAAACCTTTATATCATAGGTTACAAAAAATGTTTATCCAAAATATGTGAAAATAATAGAATACCACTAGCTCATGGTTACTCTACACTTAGTTTAACATGTCAATTGGCATATAATCACAGTTTCATTCCATTCCATTTATCAGGTATAACATGGGTTTACATTTCATAGTTTCTTAGGGTAGGTATGTCACATTTAATAAATGTGTCCCTAAAATAAATGATTCATGTCAACATATATCTCTCTGTTCCTATCATGATGCATTCATAGTCACCTCATTCTATACTGGCCCATGAGTAAAAATATCAATAAAATATAACCTCACACAACTAGTGAGTCACCCAGGTGAAATAACATTAACAATAATGAGAGAACAACATGAACAAAAATCCCATCCATGGGAACTTAGATTTCCATCATACATGCATTAGATACTCCCATGCACAAGCTCATTACCAGGTCTTGACTCATCCTAGTCTCATTCCTAGATTTTCAAAATAGAACAATAAAACAAAATAAACCTACTATGATACCACTTTGTAATATCCCTGACCTGGTGCTCCCTCACATGATAGAGCCGGTTAGCTACATGACCTCAAGTGTGACTACACATATTATAGAGGTTGTTAACTATATGTGGGGAAAATTTTAACTGTCCATTAAAATAATTTAATTGTTTTTTGAAATATAATAAAAAAAGATAAAAAAAAGTATCCAAAATCTTGTTCGATTAGATTTGAAAAAAATTGGTTGATTTTGATGTTCTCCATGAACAAAACTCATTCAACTATTAAAATTAATAACATAATTTCAATTTTAAAAATAATTCACAAATGATGTTTAAAAATATGAATCATAAAAATATAATTTCCCTGGTCATTATTTACCTAGATTTTTTTGATTAAAAAACATGGTTATACAATAATAAATTTAATTACAAATTAAGGAAAAGAAGATTATAAGTATTCCCTTAATCTTATTCATCGTAATGAGATCCTACTATACTTTCTACTTTATCCCCTAGCTCCACTACTGAAATGTCTCCAGAAGACGTGTCTTCTATCTCATCATAAATTGAATGAATTATTATTTTTTAAATTATTCTTCCTTTTTCCCTTAAAATGAATTTCACAAACTTAAAAATTAAATTTCAAAAAATTAAAATTTCTAATGATTTTATTTTCAAAATTTAACAAACATTATTATTCTACTAAAACATGATCAAAACTCCTTCATCCTCAACACCACAACCACCACTTTTGTTTCTTCGTCAAGAAAACATATATTATCTATTGAATATGATGATGTTTCAAACCAAAGTAGAACTAAACGAGAAAGGTAAAATACATCTGAGAACATTATTTGTTTCTATGACTAAAACCGGATGATAAATTTCTTCGAACATAATGTGTGAACTCATACACTTTCCCACAGCTTCAAAATTTAAGAGTGACGAGGTCCCCTCCATCGATATGAACTACAAAAGAATCAAAACCAATAGAAAAAATTCATTGACCCAACATAGATTCAATTACATTGAATTTATTAACTTATTTATAGAGCATGAATGGTTTAAAACTTCTTATTTAATCAGATAAATCAATTATTCAACAAATTAAATCCATAAGGCTCATCAAATTCATCAAAAAATCTCATTTCAGATTATAATTTTCAATGAATCTTGAACTCAAATATCAATAATCTTCATCAAGATGCGATTTTATTTTTGGTTTTCCTCTCTTGGAATTATACCACATTGGTGTTTACTCATGATGTGATCCTCTTATTCAGTAGAATCACCATTAGATATCAATAAAATGATCTCTTCCTTAGTATCACCTTCAATCAGATCTCATATGTTCTCCATTTTTCAATAGTGGTTCATATATAACCTTTATCTTTGATGGTGGAACATATTTTTCTTCTTCAAACTACAACAAATTAAAAAGTATTCAACAACATAAGAGGATGAAAAATTGAAAAGTCAACTTTAAAATACTTGAAGCGATATAATATTGAACTTTGGTTAAGGCACAACCCATGGTCCATCTTCATTAGATATATAGAATTCTTAGGTGGTGGTTCAGATCTCAATATACCTTGACCTCAATAAATCTATTTCACTAATCCAAACCTATGTATCAGTTGAATTCGTCACACAAATTTCTATCCTCCGAGCTTACTGAATCCCTACTATGTTCCTTGATTTCGGCTCACATATCCAATTAATCATATATGTGAGTCCATTTGGCAACATATTTACACTAAAAATCATCTACATAATGGCCCCTCTTGTAATTTTTTATGTGGTGCCATATGAAATTTGGATACCCGTGTCTTCTCCTTGAAATATTTGGCTATATGAAAGCTATTAGAAATTGGATATGTGGCCACCTTAAAAAACAAGTCTATGAGTAGTATTCCACAATACCACTATGTGGATTCCATTTCATAATAGAATATTGAGTAATTGAAATAAATAAATAAATAAAAATATGATAAATTAAAAATACTAACTATAAATTAGCATATCAAAATATGTTTAACATTTAAATGAATGAATTAAGTAATAAAGTGAAATAAAATTTATTAAAAAGTCCCAAAAACAAATAATACAAAATAGAAAATTAAATAAATTTAATGATTAATTCAACACATACAATTAAAATTTTAGAACAAAATTTAAATAGAATAAAATAAAATACTTTTAGAAATAAAAAAATAAACAAAAAATTAATATTAACAAAATTAGAACAATATTTAGAATGAAAAATATTTAAAAATGAAAATTGATGTGGAAAACATGGAATAAAACGAATCCACATCAAATTAGCCCACACTTTAATATTTATTTTCCTCAAGTAATTACATAATCAATTTCATTGGAAAATAATTAATCTCAAGGGTAAAGAACTTGAATTCCACAAAGATTAAGAATTCAAAATTAATTTACAACATGTAATCTCTCAAACACCAAATATATTTCCCCCTAATGATTTAATAATTTTAGTGAAAATAGATTTTATATTTTACTATAATAATTGGTTTTAAAATTTTGGAAAATAATTTACCATAAATAAATTTTCATTCAACTAGAAGTTCTAAAATTGTCTTTACATCCTGGTGAATTGATACAAATTACTAAAATATATAATAATTTGACATTCTATTCAGATAGAGAAACATAATAATTATACTGAAGTATAGATAACACCTAGAATAGATTAAATATATAAATAATGAAATAATATATCATCAAACTAGATTATTATTTTCATTTCATATCCCATGAAGTTGGATATCTTTTGAATTTAATTTGAAACAAAATTTCAAATCCATTAATAGTTTCATAACATTAACGAAGAATTTTATTGAAAATAAATTATTTCATGAGGACTAAGAAAATATGTGATCTATTAATTTTTTAGAGTAATAGTGATTAATTACCTCAAAGTAGAATTATAATTTTAAAACTCAAGATAAATCTTGACCCCCTAAGAACGAAGTTAAATTCTTGAAAAAAAAATCTAAAAAACTAAAAGTGTTTTTATATATAAAATATTGAGTTCAAATAAGAACAATAAATAACCCCTTCCCCATACTTAAAAACAAAACATTTCTTGAATGGTAAAATTTAGTCATAGGAAAACAATTTAATAAAATTTAGCTCAACCAGATTCTATAAATTTAGTAGTTAAAAAAAATTTTAAAGGGGTACATTTCAATTCAACCCCATTCTTCCAAAACATTACGTACTTTTACAAAATAATGTATTAAAAAGTAAATGATTTTTTTTTCATATGAAAAGACAAAAATATTGTTTAATTAATCCCAATAAATAAAATGTTAGAAATTGATTTTAGAAAACATAAAAAAATTTAATGTATTAAAACATGGATTAAAAGATTATTTATAAGGATTTCTAAGGAAAATGAATAATTACAGATCTATCACCAACAACTTGTAGCACCAAATAATTCTAAACAAGTCCAAATAGTATGAAAAATAACCCCATAATTAATTAAAATAAGTGACAAGATTTAAAAAGATAACACTATTAGGGATGTATGTAGGAAAATTCCAGAAATGTATTATTTGATGAATAATGAAAAAATACACCCTTGATAATGAATCTTAATTAACTTGAATTCAGGAAAACACTCTCATTTTATTATTTGAGTACAAAAATTAGGTTAAAAAATTAAAGCACCTAAATAATGAAAATATGAATATAATATTCCATTATTTAAGGTTTATGAATTTTAATTATTAGAGAAAATTCTTAAGGAAGTTTAATCTTGGAATTTGTAACTAAAAAATCTTCTTGACAATGAAAATAATCTGAAATACCCTCCAAGTGTGTGAAATATCATCCCATGAGGTACTTGAATAAAAATTTTATACTTCCATAAAACATATGAGAACAAGAGAATCTAGATAGAATGAAAATGATATTTATGGTTATTAAAAACATAAGAAGATATCAAAAGAACCATGGTTTTCCATCCTTGTAGTGCTAAATTGAAATTCATTAGCCAAACTAAAATAATTATAAATCACTAATGAAAGAGATAAAAGTAAAGTCATTTGGTTTCATCTTAAATTAATTTTTTATTCTTGGTCCTTTCACCACGAAAAGTGGTTATCTTTTACTACCAACTCAACAAATCCATTAACTAGTACTCTAAGCATAGTGAATGTTCTAGACCACCTAGATTCGAACATCCATGAAAAACTTCTATGTCTTGAATCATATATATGAACCTTTTATCTAGCCTTAAAATCATTGTTTTAGATGAAACAATCATGAAAATTTTTATCTTGTTCCATGTAAATCTTAGTATTTTCATTGGACTCTCTCTTAATATCATTGAGTTCACTAAACTCAAGTAGTCTATTCTCATACGCACCTTTACAGTCAAACATAAAGGCCTTCAATTCATAATAATACTTGTATTTAATATCCCTAGGTTGGTGAAAATATTTAAGAAAAATAATTATATAAAAATACATTCCACTAAGAGTTTTGAATACTATTTTATAGTCCCATAATGTTTCATCCGGTTTTAGAGACCAGAAATTCCAAGAAATAGAAATGTTTTTGTATAAAATTTATTTCAACTACTTATTTAAATGTCATCTTCTCTTCTAGATTTTTTATGGTAAGAAGTTACAGTTTTATGAAGATATCCATACTTATCCCTTAATGAATTAAACATATTATTTTTAATGTTAGTTCCATTATCATTGATAATAGATTTTGTAACTACAAATCATGAAAAGAAACTATTTTTTATAAAATCGATGTTACTATTATGTTTATTACTAGGTAATTCCACTACTTCAAACCATTTTGAAACATAATAAAAACAATTAATATTTAAGCTTTCTAATAAAAATATGGAAATGGTCAAATAAATTTCAATCCCAAACTTCAATAATCTCAACCTTCAATATTTATTTCTGAGGTAGTTCTTTCTTTATACCAACATTACATAATCTATAACACTTATCCCAACCAAAACAAAAATACTTGCATCTTAATACAATTTAAGATAATAAAATCTAGCATGAAATAATTTTTTTCTTATCCTTTATCCTCCATGATAACCTCACCAAGGCAAGGAGTGACAACTCTCTAAAATGGGAAACATATCATCCTCTAAAATATAACTCCATAAAATTACAACAATGCTAATCCTAAATTGAAAAGGGTTATCCCATAAATAGTAATTCTATTTAGAAATTAATTTCTTCTTTGATTATGTTTTATATAATTGGGATGACATCAATAGGTAAAATGTTCATGAAATACGCATGCTAAGAATAATTTTTGATAGAAACAGTGAGTTGTTTTTCATATAGAGAAGAAGAATTTATCTCCATGTAATCATCAGGTCAATTACTAGACCAATGATACAAATAATAAACAACTAAATTTTTAGCTCTGTACTTATCTTTGATATCAAAATAAAATTTTTGTAGATAAAGTGTCCATATAATCATTTTAGTTTTCCCTGTTTTTTAGAAAATAATTATTTCATGGAAGAATAGTCTATGAAAAATATGAATTCAGAACCTATTAGGTTCTACCAACATTTTTCCAGAGAAAAAAATACAACCAAAAAATCATTCTCATTAGCGGTGAAATTTTATTGAAAATTATCCATCAACCTACAATCATTGTACTCCATATACAATTCTTTATATTTTCTCTATCCTAATACTAATTTAAAAGTCACATAATTATCACCGATAAGTTAAAAGGATGTTTATAATCAGTAAAAATGATAATGGGTGAATAAGTGAGTTATCCTTAAGAATATTAAAATATTAAAAAAAATTTTCATAAAATAAGAAAGGAATATGTTGATCTGATCATAAGAAAATAAGACTGATAATTCTAGAAAATATTTTTGTGAATCTCTGGTAAAAAAATTTATGCCCTAGAATGATTCTAACTCCATTTAAATTCAAAAGTGGTGTACAATTTTTAATGAACCTGATCATAGAATTTTCAACCTATATGCCTCTCTCAAATACATTATGTCCAAGAAAAATACCTTCAATAACCATATAATTACACTTTTCTTAATTATGAAAAATATTGGTTTCTTGAAACCTCTCTAAATCTAGTATCAGGTTTTCGAAATGTCCCTCAAAAGTGATCTCAGTAATGGAAATGTTTTCCTTGAATTCTTCAATGATCCTCTCAGTCATGTCTAAAAATATCTAAATCATGAATGTTTTAATGTTTTCCCACACACCATGTAATACAAAGGTAATTCTCTAAAATGAAAACATCCAAAATGGGAAAATGAAAGTGTTATTCTCCCATCCTTACTAATCTATAATAATCTAGTTGTACCAAAAATACTCATCCAGAAAATAAAATAATTCATTTATAGATAGGATCTGAAGAATGTGATCTAAAACTGGTATGGGAAATTGATGCTTTCAGGTAAAATAATTTAGATTTAGGCAATCTATACAGACTCTCAAATTTTGGGATTTTTCTAACATTAATTTTCTCATTTTTCTATCTCATAAAAAAAGTGAATCCTCCATTATTTTGAATTATTTGGACAAAGATGATCCAAACACTATCAGAAAAAGAGTATATAATTTTAGAATCAGGCACTTTGATACCCACTTCACTCAAAAAATGTTTCATTTTATGATTTAGCCTTATTTGACCCTTAAATCATAGTTTATGGTTATGTTCTCTAGGTATCCTGTACATAATGAATGAAAGTAAAATTCCATTAATGTATGAAATGGACCAACCTATTGGATCTCTATACTTATTCAAAATAATTAAAATATTTCCCTCTTGGTTTTCATTGATTTTAGTCGAAATGATGACTATAAAAGAATGTTTCTCACCCAAAAATGAATACATTGGGTGTGATGGAAAATGCTTAAGCTCAAGTTGTAGAATTTATTCATTAGATGGTAGAATTTAGGGAATAGGAGGTCCAAGTTATTCAATATGTTTCTTAAAGTGACTATGAAAATTTGTTAAATTATCAATTTCATGTTTAGAATCATACTTTTTCTCAATGTTTCCCAAATTTGATAGATCACTACTTTCAGAATTTAGATCTTATTTTATAATATTTTTCTTAGAAAATTCATTCAAAATTTTAAACATATATCCATCACAAGCATAAAAATGTCCCTCAACTTTTTCTAAATTAGGAAATTAAACCTTAATAAATCCTGGAGATTTCTTGTGATCTATAATGAAGATTTCATCTTCCTTATAGCTCTCCAAAGCTGAAATAATGCTATTCTCCAACTTTGTAAAATTACATAGATTTCCACTAATAACAATTTAATATTTTTGGAAAGATTATTCTCAGCATTCATTTGAGTTTCCTCAACAACATATTGATTAATAATATTTTCATAATGGTTTAACAATCCTTCAACTTCTAAACTCTTGGATAGTTTTCACCAAATATGAAGAGTCCACTTTGTTTATGAGTTTTATTTTTTCAATGGTTGTTATTGATTTTAAATGGAAATCAATTAAATAACAAGCTTTCAATGATGTCAATTTTTTAGATACATTAGAATGAAATAATTTTTAGATTCTATACTAAAAAATACAAGATATATAATCATGATCACAATGTTAATGTAGCTTAGATGAATGTATGATGAATAATGAACTCTATACCTATTATCTTAAAGATGTTATTTTGAAGAAATAGAGCTTATAAGAATGTAGATTATTTCATTGTTATTATTTTTTAGAACATGTGTCACTAAGTGATTTGAATTGACATGTTGTTTAAAATATAGAATTAGTTTTGAATAATTATGATGATAGATGAGATGTTCTTAAAGACCAATAATAATTGTTAATTGTGTGTCACAAATTAACATTTTCTACTATAATGAAGAAAAAATATATTCCATCCAATGTTGCATATTGATTACTTGTTGTTTAATGATGTTTAATGAGAGACATTGAATAATGTCATGAAATATTTAGTTATTAAATAAAGAACATATTAGAGTTAAATACCATGCAAAAAATAAAGAACTTAAATGAAGAATTTAACAAAGATCATGAAAAATGCTCTTTTTCATGGTGAAGAAGAAGTCCATGCAATATAAATTCACGAGGGATTATTTTAAGGCTATGTAAGAATGTAAAAATAATAAGGTTGGATAGATTGATACTCAATTATATACCTATAATTATTATGATTATTATTATTATGGGGTTTATTAAGAAATAGGCCACCCATTCCAACCAGATAGGCCATATCATCCATGAACATCAGGGAGAAATGATCAACCCCAAATAGGATCCAAATAAGTCTGTAAGCACATTATTTGGAGATTTAGTATTTCATAGAACATTCAGGAACTATATAGAGGAGTATTAGGGGGAACATAGTTCCCAAAACATTCCTGAGTGTATTGCACAGGTGAGGCATGACCTAGTGAGAGAGTGTGTGCATATGTGTCTCCAAGTGATGACCTTGGTGTCAGATCGATGAAGCAATGAGAACTGAATCCATTATTAAGAGGCCCATGAATGAGAGAATTATTTATGAAGGATATATAATATGTTAATAAAATTCACATATTAAAAATATACACATATAATGTATTCCTTATGATTTAACAAATCATCTCCATCCTATCAAAACCTATTCATCATTGTCTTCCTCTGAAAAAGGGATCTATCTGACTCCAACATTTTGATGAATTGACACCAATAGAGATAATTTCCTGGATTTTCCATTGATCATGGTGATAAGAACGGTCATGAATGATCATATTATATGGATCAATACTCTTTAATTCAGTACTTTTAATGAACATACCTTCTAAAAATATGAAATTTTTACCTAGATAAGAATTACATTTATAGAGAATACTCAAGTAAGTGGGGGTGCATCAAGTCGATGGAAAATAATTTGACTATATCTTCATTCACAGAAGTTTTTCACCATGAGTAGAAGTATCAATCTCATGTAGTTAAATACACAACCTATTTTGGATTCATACATTCATAAAATCTAAAATATGCCATGATCTTCTTTTATTTAAAGTATGATCGGCACAAAATATTTTGTGGGAGATATTTTCAATCCTTCAGGTGACTTTAAAATAAGATTAGAGTCAGTGATAATATGTTTATAAATATCCAAAATTAGAATCTATTAAAGTTTCTATAACTCATATTTTATTTTGAGAGCTCTCTTATTCAATAAAATATAGCATCTCAATGTTTCTCTTACATGAAGAAGCATAATATTTGTAAGCCTCTTAGCTATATGAAGAAGTGGTGTTCTGCAAAACCATTTTCATGAAGATGAATAACCACAAGCCTTATAGTATTATGAATGAAGTTATTTAGAATATGATTTAATTTTCTTTAAGAACTATAGGTTGTTGAATTTTGCTAAACACTCGGATAAATTTATGAAGATACGTTCCAAAAATCCATATGGGTTTGTGTAAAGTCCTTATGCGTGGGTTCTAAACCATACATGAAGTTTGCAACTATCTTGATATCACAAAAAACATACTCAAATACATATAGTTTTGTGAATAAGAAATTGAAAAAAAAATATCAAGAACCTAAAATTGTTTTCACAAATGAATGTGAATGAAACAAAATAAGACAATGCCATTCATATGTGTAATGATTCTTGGTGAAATAGAACCAGGACATATAAACACTCTTTCATGAATATTTTACAAAACATAAACTTTTGTAGAACCATGAAGAACATGTGCAATCATTGATATACTCATTATCATAAAAAAATATTGAGATTAAATATTAAATTAACATTGATTTAATATAATGAAAAGAGAGATGAATTATTGTATTATTTCATCAAAATTTTATTTAGAATCCAAAACTATAGTTTAGCATCTCATATTGTTTTTCAGAGACCAAAAATTGAAGAATAAATTATGATAATGCTAATATGGACATTCGTTAATTTTATAATCACAATGTATGTTTGTGATTATAAAGATATTTAAGAAATATGTGATGAGGCGTATATGCCCCAAATTGAGTATAAGTTATCAGATGGAGTAATTGTACCATAATAATTGGCATCAGATAATTAGAGTGAATAAAAATGAGATATAGTGATGTTTTTTTTCACTAATGAGAGAAAAGAAAATAAGATAAGAAATTATTGTGAATACTTATTTTCATAGGAAGAACAAGTAGAAGATACAAAACCTTCCAGTTTTCTTATATGGATATAGAAAGTTTCTTTCCTTATATTGTAAAATAAATAAGATATTAAGTAATAAGAAGAATAAAGAAGCACTATAACATCATATAGAATTTTCAATTGATAGAATACATTATTGGTGTTAAAAAGAATCTTAATAACTGAATATTGTGTTTAGATGTCATAAAAAGAACCATCCAGGATCTATAAACAAGAACCATCGATTGATTATAGTGCAATACAAGTGAGAGGATATTCCATTATTTCTATAACAACATTTAAAAGATTATTTTCTAGTGGTTATATTATATTGGATTATTTACAAAATATTCCAAGGACTAGATACTACTATTTAGTAGATGACCTTGTGAATATAACATGTGGAATCCTTACCTTATTTAATATATTTTCATATGATATGGAAAATATATAAATATAATCAATATCCAAACATATCTAATAGCTAAAATAGATAAAATTTATAATTGGTGATAATGTTCCCAACATAGACCCCCTATCAGTGTTAAATACATACCAAATTTTTCCTATAAATTGGAATCAATGGGAAGTTATTTACTCTATTGGATTATATACATTATAATTATTCTCTTTTAATGATTTGAGTTTCTTTCCTATATAAATAATGATGTGCTATTTTGGTGACAATTCAGTTATCTTAGAAAAATATTCTTTTTCTAATAGGACTATGTTGAATAAGAGAAAGAAAGTAAAAATAAAGAAGAAGAATATATCCTTGTTATCTAAATAATTGGATGTATTAGTGTCTCCATTCTGTATAAAAAATAAAGGCATATCAGGAATGTAATGTGAAGGGAAGATGTCACAAGTTTCCACCGTGGAGAAGCATAAAATTTCTACCAAACGTTATCATGAGGTATGTGAAAATTCATGTATAAACTATCCTAAATACGAATATCCTAGAATAAGTGGTGATGATGACTGATCTAACACTCCTTAAGATATATAATTTGATATATTAAGAGATATTATACTATTTATTTCCCTAAAAATAGTTTCTCTTGTTTGTTGAGACTTTCAAAGTATGTAAGAAGAAGTCACCCATGTTTAAGAATATATAGATAACACAGAGAAGGATTTACAAGGAAAATGAATTCTAGAATACTTAATGATCTACAGATTGGATGGATCCATTATATAAATTAATACGGAGCTTGAAATATGTTCCTCAAAATGGCACAAATAAGTTGATTAGAAAGGGGGATTTAAGATTGATATGATATAAATGATCTATTCACTTGAAGAAAATCTTAAAAATAGAATTGATGGAAATTATTTAAAACTGAAAGTAAAATTCATGAATATTCATGGAATATAACTCTTTGGAAAAAAGTATAAGTAGTATGGAAAAGTTGAAATATTGATGAAGTCTTGTGAAGTAAAGATTATTATAATTGATGATCAAAAAATAATCCAAAATATGAAAAGGTCTAGTATTAGAAGTTAAGATGGAAGGTATTTATTGGAAAAATATTTATACTTCATAAAATAATGATACAAATTTTGGTACTACTCAATTCTCCCTGGAGGAAGATACTGTTTTAACACCTCTAACATTTGATAAGAAGAACGTGAATTCATTCAATGATCTATCTCAAAAATTTGTGAGGAAAGAGTTTCCATCCATACCATCTAGAAATATTTATTCAAAATATGTTTTCACAAATAGTAGAGGTAGAAACAAATAAAAATAAGAATGGATGAATAAAGGATAGAATACGACTACCCCCTTGACTAGGGTGGGTTAGAAAAATAGTGAGGAATCTGGTAATCCACAAAGAGTCTAAAATACTATGAAGATGATTCAGAAACATTATATAGAAGAAATAATAAGATCAATGTTTTTGTGTCAATGTTGGTATTACAATAGATTAATGCATTGTGTATTAGATTGTTGGAACAATCCTTTAATGTAAAAATAAAAAAGGAATCTCATGTTAAGGGAGAGAAATCCAAACAAAAATAACCATCATCTATAAACTAAGAAAAATATATATACAAAATACTAATTTTACAAAACATGATAATATCAATGATGTATGAAATGGTATTGGTTCTAATAATTGTGTATGCTCATCTCAAAATGTGTCCATTTCTAATGATAAAATAAGAATAAAAATTTCAAAAAGAAATAAGAATAATCCTTTATAATAAAGTAGAAGAATTTTGTAAAAGAATGTTCTCACAAGAAGAAAACAGATAAGATATTGTATTATATATTGAGGAAGTTAAATAAATTTGACTCATCTAAAAAGTCAAATAAGAAGGATGCCAATCAGAAGAATCCCTGTGGAAAATCCAAACTTACTACCAATATTTCTTATTATATTTTAGTAATCTGGAAAGAATATTTGGAGAGAAATATAAAATGGAATATAAAAAATCTATGGCAAGTGAAAAAGTAAAATCAAATATTCCACACGATTAAAAAAATGCATGAGGCATTGTTAAAATATATAACTCTTATGTTAAATATGTTTAGTGTAGGAGGTGTGACATAAATAGAAATTATGAAAAACTATTATTTAACAATTATTCCAAAAAAGAGGAATACCTTCAGAGTATTTAGAATGTAACACCATAAAGGTTTATAAAAACAAAAATTTTCTGCTAAAATAAAAAGATAGTTTGAATAGATCCATTCTTTTCCTATATAAATCAGAATATAACTTCAGATAAAAAAACAATAATATTGAAGGAAATAAAGAAACATGGTTAAGAAAATTATCCCAATATTTATATTAAAATTTAGAAAAAATGAAGGATCTACCTTATTCTGTTAATATCAGTTCATTTTATTTGTGTATATAAAAAATGAATTTAATGTAATGAATTTTTTAGGTGGAGAACCTGATAAGTAGTGAGTTCTCTCAACTTTTTATAGAATATATGAAGATGTAGTCATCCTTGAATGATTCCCAAATTAGAATTAAAATAAAAATAATATTGAGGATCATCATTTAATATGTTTAATAATGTATTGTCAAATACTAGAGATAATAGAAAAATAAGATACCATCTTAGTTTGATTTTATATTTGGTATCCTAAAGAAAAACCAATGAAGAAGACAATCCTTGGTGATTACTGAAAGTAAATTTGAAGATCCATTTTCGGTGTTTTATCCAAATTGAAACATCTAAAAATATATTATTGAATATATTCAACATCATGAATATTCATAGGAGTGTTTTTATTTAAGAGGGAGAAAAATGAAAACGATGAAGTTGTTTCCAAAATATTTGTTTCAATTTATTTTAAATCTAATTATTCTGAAATGTTCTTGAAGAGAATGTCATTAGAAAAGACAATTTTTTCTCAATATTTCAACCTTGGTTAAAATAATCATAAATTTCACAAAAAGTTGGAGTAATTGAATTATTTAATTATATAATAAATGTGTTAGTAAAAAAGTTCTCTAAGGTCACTTATCCTTCTAGTTGAACTTGAGTGTTATTGATTAGTTTTTTGAAGTAAGTGCATAAGTTTCTTATTTATTATTCTTATAAGAGTTTCATATATTTATTTATTATCTTCAACATAGAATTTGATGTTGATAAAACTTAATGATAAGTACACACGTTCTCGTTTTAAGTGGTATCAATATTAATTTATAAAGGATGACGTTGTTGTTTAATGAAAATCAAATTGTTTTGTCCTCCAAGAATGAATCACATAGAGATAGAGAGAAATGACATATGACATATTATTTAAGTAAGGAATGATATATTTTACCCATAATTTTTATCATTTCAATGGGTTGAGAAAAAGTGAAATAAAAATTTTAAAAGTAAAGTGGATAGATTCAAATATTAACATATTCATTTGGAAATAACATTGAAGGTATTGGAAATAAATAAAAAGTGGGAGATTAAAGTGACCATTTTATTAGTAAATGTTCTTTTTTAAAATGGGTTTTTTTGGTTTCAATGGTGTTGAATGAAATAAAAATATTTCATTGATTTCAATATGTTGAAGAAGTTAAAAGTAATTATGTTCTTAGATGTTCTGTTGAATCATCTAAGATATTCAAGCTTGATAAAAAGTGAATGTTGTTTGGATGAACATATTTACAAGAAAGTTATCACGTCTTATTCTTATAAGGAATTTATATTTGAATAATTTTGGAAACAAATAATTTGGATTGATTCATTATTCTTAATCTTTAGAACATGTGTAACTAGATGAATTGACTTGAAAATATGTTTACAAGAATAAAGAAGTTTTGACGAATTGTGATGATTGTTGAGATGGGATTAAATTCCATAGAAAAGTGCTATTGGTTTGTGTGGAGAGACCATTGTCTACTAAAATGAAGAAATTATTTTTTGTTCAATGTTTTTTCTTGATTATAATACGTTTAAGAAATTTGAGTAAGAGGGGTCAATAAAGGCCATATAATATTTCATTATTTTATAAGGACCATTTGAGAGTTCAATACCAAGAAACTAAAAATTACATTCTTGTAGAATTTAATAAAGATCCTAAAAAATTTTCTTTTTCATGATGAAGAATAATTCTATCAAATATAAATAAATGAGTAGTTATTTGTTGTCTATGAATGAATGTATGAATAATAATTATGGATGCATTCATATTCAATTATATAAATTTAATTATTATGCGAATAATTTTTGTGGGTATTATTAAAAAATTGGCTGAACAAGATAACCAGCTAGTTTAGCTCAAAAATTCACTTTTGGGAGAAAGGATTAACTATTCATGGGAGCCCAGTATGTTATAAATCCTGATATTGGGAGCGTCGGTCACTAATAGCACTTGTAGGGACTGTGTGGAGGAGGATTGGAGGATGTATAACACCCACAATTTGCCTAAGTAGACCACAAATGCGAGGGGTGTCCCAATGATGGAATGTGTACATACATGTGTCTAGGTGCCAACCCCGATGAAGGCTCGATGGATCAATATGAACTAAATATATTATTAAGAGGCCAACAAATGACTGATGTATTCATGTGGGATACATAAGATGCATGTACAATTAACTCATTAAAAACCTGTATAAATAACCTATTGCATATAATCTGATCAATCAAGGTCATCTAATCAAAACCTTCTCATCATCAGATTCATCTGGATAGGAGAGTTATTCAACTCCATAAATTCTATGAACAACCACCACTAGTGATTAAAAAGTGTACTAAGAATCTGGCCTAGTGATCAAAATGATCATGAATGATCTTATTCTATGGAGTGATACATATTCATGATAAACTTTTCATACACATACATTATCAAAATAAAAATTTTACTCTAAGATAAAAACAGTGTTTTTAGTGAAATGTTCAAGGAATTATTGTTGCATAAAGTTGAGGGAGAATAAAGCCATTATTTTTGCATGAATATGAGTATCTTACTATGAGGAGTAGTCTCGATCTCATGTGATAAAAAACCCACCTATTTTAGTGTCAGAAGTTCAAAGAATAAAAAATATGTCAATATATTTGGTGATTTAATGTATCTTAACATATAATATTTAATGGGATATATTATAAAATCATTAAAAAACTGGAAACTCTATTTAGATTTACTGATCATCTGTCTATAAATATATGATCATCCAATATTATAGAGTTTCAAATGCTTATGTTTTGTTTAAAGAGATATTATTTTTCAAAAAAGGGAGAGTCTTTAGGTTTCTTATATATGATGGAAAAGGAGATCCATGAGACTATCAACTACCTGAATATAGGGAGTTCAATGCACAAATTTTAATAAAGAATAAGAAATATGATCCTCGTGATCTCATGAAGGAAGTATTGTGGAAATAATATTGAGTTTGTGTGAAGAACTACCATATTATTTTAAATAGTGTAAAACACTCAAAGAGATTCACAAAGTGTAATTCCAAAAAGCCCTTTGGGATTTCATGAAGCCCTTATACATATTTTTTTACCCACAAATGAAGGAAGTGTATATTTTGAGATTATGAGAACCCAACTCGTATACATACATTCTACATGAAGAAAAAAATATAAAGAATATGTCAAACACCTCTGTTGGTCTGCAAAAAGAATGGTGCATGAAACAAAAAAAGACGGTGATACTCATCTATGTGTTGTTGTATGGTGAATGGGAAATGGGACTAATAATTACACTTTCATGAATAGTATATAAAACATAAACATGTTAGCTTGATTTCAACACAAACATATGAATTGATATACTCATCATCATCAAATAGTTTTGAGAGTAAACATAAACAAAATCTTGAATATATTGAAAATTGAAAGGCCATACTTTGTTATTTCATGATAAGCTGATTTAGAATCTGAAGTTATAATTTTTTATCATATATTTTTTATTGAAGAGAAAAAATAGAAGAATCAATTCTGTCGATTCTTTTTTGAATATTTATCTTTTAAAAAATAACATAGGATGTTTGTTATTACTGAAAGATTTAAGTAAGAAGGGATCAAGTTTACATGAACTAGAATTTGAAGAAGTTATAGAATAGATCATTTTCACCATATGAACATGTATCAGATGATTAGGGTGATGAAGAAGGATATAGAGTGCAATATTTTGTTCAATAAATATGAAAAATAGAAGGTTATAAAAAATTACCATGCATGTATATTTTTACACAAATAAGAAGAAGAAGATAAAGATTATTTCAATTTTCTACTATGAAGAAATAAATTTGATTTACTACTCATGTCTATGTAATAAGTAAAGATGTCAATAGAAGTATAAAGAAACACTATAGAATACTTTATTAGTCTCAATCGGTGGAATATCTTTTTGTGTTAAAAATAACCATAGAAAGTGAATATTATCTTCAGAGATAATATATTGAACCATACAATATCTATAAACAAGCATTATCTATTGTCTATAATGTAATGAAAGTGAAAGGATATTCCCTTCTTATTGAAACCATGATTAAAGGATTATTTTCTATTGGTTGTGTGGTATTAGATTAGTTTCAAACCATGATAAGGACTAGATACAATTATTGAATAGTGAAACCTGTAAAAATATCATCTTCCATCATTAATTTTTTAATATTTTTATACAATAAATAAAATATAATAATATAATTATGATCTAAACATATCTATGAGATAAAAAGAATAAAATATCCCAACACTAATTCACCCCTATAAATTTTGAGTATATCCCAAAATGTCCCACTAAAAATGCTTGTTCATTAGAATTTTTTAAACACATGAAAAACATATCCTTTCTCACTAAATGTAAAAAATTAAACAACCCTTTCCCATATAGAAAATAGATCATCTAGTCATTAAGAAGGACCAACCAAGAATGATTGGTATTTAATGGACACCCTAAATTTCTAGAATAAGAATGTCAGTAGGTAATAACAGCTTAAAAACTCTTACAATAAGGTCATGGACTCTTCCAATTATATGTATAAAAGATAGTTTGTCTAATTATGAGATTAAAGTAGTAAGTTTCCACTCTCCTAATCCCAACAATTGAACCAATGAGTAAGGAAACAAATTTATGCTTCCACCAAGGTCACAAAGATAATTCAACTAACAAATATTCCCCACGATATAGGGAATAAAAAATCTACCAAGATCATAAATATTTCAAGTGATTTTTTAAAATGAAATTTTTACACACTACAGTGTGGTTATATAAAGTGAACTCGTCCAAATTGTCCTTATTCATAACAATCATCTTAACTGATTTTTGATATGATGAAATTTGAATTAATTCGTTAATTCTAGGAATAATGACATTGTGCTTTTTGAAAAACCCAATGACTTAAAGAAACATTGGTTTTATATTTTGTTTAATCATCATGGGAAAGTGATATATAGGGAATAATTACTTAGAAAAAAAATGCATTTCCCCAATTTATTCTAGAAAAATACAATTATTCTTTTTCATTTTAGATTGTTTTTCTTCTTTCTCACACATGGAAGAACTAAATTTATTTGAGTTCCCACAGTGCAATTCATTATTCCAAATTGAGCCTTTCCAATATATTAGTGTTCATATTCCTCTAGATTTTTAATTTAGACTCCATGAGGGTCAATTATATCATCTTATTATGTTTTTAAACCAATAAAAATTACCAAATCCAAGGAACTCTACTTAGTATTGATTTTAGTGGTACTTGGAATCTTCCCTTATTCCATACCAAATAACTCTATATACATTTGAATTGATCTTGAAGACTGATAATTTCAAATTTATATTTATCTTCTTGAGAGTTCATCATACTCATCATTTGGCCCATATTTAATATAATTTATCTTTAAAACACACTTGTAAATTCAAAAAAAATTCCCCTTTTTGGTTTTGAAATTTCAATTTGTGCTATTGAGTGTAAAAATTTGGAGGCTTTATTATCATTCCTTATTATTCCCATGAATGATTTTGTTATATAAATAACTAGAGTTATAGTTTTTTGAAAATGGATCATACCTAGCATGAAACCATAGACCATATGCTATAGAATTTTATTCTTTTTGTGTTTGTGATGGAATATTGAAGTTCAGATAAACTTTTCAATGTGTAAGAACATCATAAATTGAGAAAAATTCATTATAGTAAATTTATATTGATTTTAATATCCTATATGGTTTATACATGGTGTTGTTTTTTCATTCATTATAGATTGAAGTTTTTCTTTACATTTATTCAATTCCAAATTCATTTCCATAGAGGAACGAATGTTGTTTCCCCCTCTATTCACTCTTTTCCTCTTAGAATTTTTATGTTGGGTATTTAAATAAATATTGTGGAATTTGTTTCTCAAATACCCTTTATTTTTGTTATTAAGATATCCCCCAGTATATTTTCATTTAAAATTTTTTCTCAATGAAGATAATCCTTCATAAAAAGTATCTATGTGGATATTATATGGGAGATGGTGATGAGGAAATTTCCTAATATGGTCTCTAAATATATATGAATCCTCTTGAAATGTTTCCCCATTATATTGATAAAATCTTGTGATCTTTTTTCTAATACATTCCTTAGGTAATTGATGATATAATTTCATCAAAAATGAATTATAAAATTACTTAAATTTTTTGAATAAGTTTCCATCTAGAATCAAAAACCAATTTCTAGGATTCCTTTTAAGAAAAAAGGGGGGAAATATCATCTAAAGTACATCTTCATTTATCCATTTCGAAGGAAAATGTTTCATAGTGTTATAAAATTATCTTATAAGGCTAATTAATCATTATTAGATATAAAATTTAAAACATAAAACATTGACTTATGTGGTTTTTTAATATCATAGTTCCAATACCTTATTTTGAATCTAATGGAAGAAGGATTATTGTAACCCGAAGGGAGTTGAAACTCCCCAATCCTATGTTGGTCAATGTACTAAATATTTTTTTGTTGAAAATTATGTTTATTATCTACATCATCTCCCTCTCTCAAATTTTCCATGTAAATGTTTTTTGTAATTTCATATTTATCTCGAATATTTTATAATTTATGGGTATAAAGGCTCTAGATCTTGGGAAGTAGACTTTGTGAGTATAGACTATATAAATTTAAAAAAATTCTTCAATAACACACAAAAAAATTAATTTTTTAGAATATTCTTCATTTCGTTTGTAATAGTATTTTTATATTTTATTTGTATGTTTATATTTTAATTTTATTATTTTTTTAGACACACAAATCCTTCCACATAAATGGAGAAATGTTTTTTCCATTTCCTTAAATTGAACTAATTAACAACCTAAAAACTACTAGAAATTAGTGAGATAGGATAATAAATTCTCATGGAAGGAAGTTATGGATACATTCCAAGAAAAAAAATAAACAAAATAAACAAAGACACATGAACATGAAAACAACAAGGAGACATATTTTTTTAAAATGAAAGATAAATAGAATAATATTATGATCTAAAAAGATAGTGTTAAAGAATATTTCAAAAACAAATGGGAATGATATGAATGAGAATGGAATGCAAGGAAAACTTTAACTATTTAGTTAAATTATTTCCATTTTGTGAAATTATAATAGAAATAAATGATCTAAAACAAGTAGTGATGATCATGGTAATGTAGATTGATCAAAAATCATTTTATTTGGATGTTTATTAGGAACAATGCTCATACAAATGTTAAAATCAAGAAGTGAATTTCATTTTGAAAAATAATACACCAATGAAGGTTAAAATATGAACCCTGATAATATAAATTATCCAAGTAGTATTTATCCATAAATTTTTTTATTAATTAACAAAAAAAGGTTTTAAAAAACAATAATATCAATGATAAAGGAAGAAAATGATGGTGAGAATAAATCCATTAATTTCATACGTTGTAATAAGATACTTCTTGGCCTGATGTTCTATGAACAAGATCCACTACCAAAAAGTTTCTAAAAAATACGTCTCTCGTCTCATCAAAAATTGATTTAATTTTTTTAAAACTCATTCTTCCTTTTTCTCTTTAAAATAATTTCAACAACATAAACTTAAAATTTCAAAAAATAACCTTTTGTAATAATTATATTATAAAAACTAAAAAAACATCCTTATCTTACCAACACATGGTCTAAAATCCTTCATTCTTAAATTTTCCTCCCATAATTTTGTGTCCTCTTCTTTAGAAACACCTATTATCAATAGTAGATGATGATACAGTAATCCAAAGTTGAACTTAAGGTCCTAGGGGAATATTATGTGAACACAATCTTGGTTTCCATGACTGAAACCCACTGAGTAGATTCTTCAAAAAAGGGTACACTCATACACATTCCTACAACCATAGTATTCATGTGTGAGGAGGTTTTCTCCATCAATCTGTCCTACAAAAGGAACAAAACAAGTATAGAAAATTCACCAAATTTTTAGAACATCAATTTATCTTATTTGGTAAAATTATTCCTGGATAATTCCTATTTTAAAACATATTTATAACCCAAATAAATCAATGGATAAATAGATAATATCAGCCAGAAATGTCACTTTCTTTGATCGATTTCATTTTGGTTTCCAAGTTTCAAAAAAACCCTAACTCAGGTTCGAAGCATCATCCCCAAGATGAGATCTGACTCTGGCTCTTCCTAGCTCAAAATAATTTCAATTTAGTTTTTTTTCAAGATTTTATAATATTATTTGATATAATTGACCTTATATCTCAAATAACCAATCCCATCCTTAGGATCAAATTCAATTTTATCTCAAATATAATTCATTTCTAAAGAGTGGGTCATATTCGACTCTCCTCTTCTATGAAGGAACGACATTTGTTTCTTCATAATTTGAATATTTTTGAGGATTAAATGACATTATAGTTTGGTAAATCGTAAATTAATATTCAAAATTAGTGACATGATATAAGATCTAGCTTCAGTTAAGGTACAAGCCATAGGCTATATATATCAAAGATCTAGAATTCTTAGGTAGCGGTGTAGACCCCTAGACCCCTCAACCCTGATAGATCTCTTTTAATTTGTTAAACCTAGGTCTTATTTGAATTCCTTTCTCATATTACCATCCATTGAGATTGAGGAAACCCAAAACTATTCACTGAATTCAGCTCACTTAGCCAATTAATCATATACATGAGTGAATTTCGATACATGGTTCCCTTGAAAATCATCTACGTGATGGTCCCTATGGGAGTATTGTCTATCTGGAGCCATATATAATTTTGATACGTTAGACTATCACTTAAAATATTCACCTATGTGAAAGCTATTTCAAAATGGATACATGGACACTGTTTATGACGCTTTCATTGGGGTGTGTGCGCCCGTCTCTTTGGCGGGACGCGCAACTGTTGCCCCGCATTCCTTCTTTCCAAAGTTACGTGGCATCTATCACCTTTCCAGGGATGGTTTCACATTGATCGAAAAGAGATGATGGGATATCTTTTCTTCCTTCCTTGGATTCCTCCTCGGAACTCGTCACCTAGTCCGAGTCTCCCTTATAGATTTAATACGTTGTTCATGAAACTCTTACTAGTGCCATATCTTTAAGGAAACCAGTTAATTACACTACTTCTGTTAGGACATTCCAAGGGGTCTGGTCAGGTCAGAATCCTTAGGTCAGGGGAGTAGTCACACTGGGCATCACTGGCATGTCTGGACACTGGTTCACTAACGCATCTGTCTTCTGTCCCTTATTATAGGGCTTCTAGAGGGTGCAGAAGCCTGAGGGATATCACATCAAATGCGGGGAATCATATTCCAGGGGAATGTATCTGAGGTTTTCCTATGCTTCCCATGTATAACACAGGGTATGCCGGTAATTTAACATCAAGCGGAGACGGATCAGACTGATCAGAACACTGACTAGAGTGGATCATATGGGTTCAACCCCTGGAGGGAACACTTGTGTGGGGGACAATGTATGGTTGACTTCCCGTTCACTATTTAGGGGAATGGGGAATGATATGGAATGACTTCACCGAGATGTGGTGGCCCGGATAAGAATCAGGATAGATGATTGGTGGATGAATGAAGTGGAGGGGGAATGAAATCAGACCATCGAAAGGGCGACTATAAAGTTGGGCTTGAGCCTCAAAGAGGCTTCCTATGTATCCCCGTGGCAGGGAATCAAAGTCTTCATATTTTAGTGAACATAGTTCATATTGACAATGGATTACCTCTGAATGGAGTTACAATGACTTACCGCTGAAATAGGATGAAAATGGATTACTGCTGAATGAGGTGACGATGACTTACTGTTGAAAGAGGCTGAGAATGGCTTACCACATAATGGCGTGACAATGGCTTGCCACTTAATGGGGAACAAAAAGTGGAATATAGTTTAACATAATGCAGGACAGGGGTGGACCAATGTGAAGTGGCCGACACCATTGGTAGTTGGGATTGAGCCTCAGGGAGGATTTCTACGTACTCTGTCTTGGCAAGGATCAAGGTTCACATAGTTTAGGATGGATTTGTGTGTAATGGTTTACCACTGACTGGGGAAACAATGGATTACCACTGATTGGGGTCCACAGTTTAACGTCATGTGGGGTGGCGGTGAATTGATGTGAAGATGGCCGGAGTGATCGAATGTTGGGCTTGAACCTCAGGGAGGCTTCCTACGTACCTTGCCTTGGCAAGGATCAATGACCTCGTAGTTTATGGGGGCATTTGGGGCTTATACTCTAAGGAAGCCCAAGGGGTTGGTGCATCGACGTGAATGGGGTCAGAGCAACCAATGGGTGGTGGGATTGAACCTCGTGGAGGCTTCCTATGTACCTTGCCTTTGCAAGGATCAAAGACCTCGTAGTTCAGGTCATGGGGGCATGGTACATGGACGTGAAGATGGTCAGGACCAATGGAAGGTGGTGGGATTGAACCTCGTGGAGGCTTCTTACATACCCTGCATTAGCAAGGATAAAATGCCATGTAGTTCAGGGAAAATGGGGCTTAAACCTCAGGAAGGATTCCTACGTACTTTGCCTTAGCAAGGATCAAAGAACACATAGTTCAATGGAAATGGGGCTTGAACCTCAGGGAAGCTTCCTACGTACCCTACCTCGGCAAGGATCAAAGACCACGTAGTTCAGGTGAAATGGGGATTGATCCTCATGGAGGCTTCCTACATACCCTGACGTAGCAAGGATCAAAGACCATGTCGTTCTGAAAAAATGGGGCTTGGTGAACCGACGAGAAGATGGTCGAGACTAATGGACGGTGGTGGTCTTGAACCTCATAGAGGCTTCCTACGTACCCTGTCTTAGCAAGGATCAACGACCACATAGTTCAGGGAAAATGGGTATTGAACCTTAGGGAGGCTTCCAACGTACCATGCCTTATAAAGGATCAAATACCACATAGTTCATGGAAAATGGTGCTTGAACCTCATGGAGGCTTCCTACATACCCTGCCTTAGCAAGGATCAAAGACCAAGTAGTTCGGGGAAAATGGGGCTTGAACCTGAAGGAGGCTTCCTACATACCCTGCCTTAGAAAGGATCAAAGACCACGTAGTTCATGGAAAATGGGGATTGAACCTCATGGAGGCTTCCTACATACCCTGTTTTAGCAAGGATCAAAGACTATGTAGTTCCGGGAAAATGGGGCTTCAAACTTAGGGAGGCTTCCTATGTACCCAGCCTTGGAAAGGATCAAAGTCCACATATTTTGTGTGTTTTGGGCATACACTCTAGGCTGCCTAGATAGTATTTCATGGTCGATGCTTACTCTAAGCCCATGTGAGTCATGCTCGGTGTGAGAAATAGGAGTCAGCAAAGTTCTGACGATCCCGTTGCGAAAGGTGCATCCGTGGGTAGTGGAGTGGGGCTTACACGTGATCGTAGCACAAAGAGGAAATAGGTGATTATGCATGGTTAGAAGCCCGAAAAGGTTGGTACTTCCTCCAGGATGGAGGCTCAGGTGGTGACAAAGCCATGCAGAAGAGGGATTTGGCACCGAAGAAAGGAGGGGTCCGACGTCCATTCCCCCCCCCCCTCTTTGGTCCTTGGGACTGAAGAAGAAAGGAGGAGCAAGGATACTGCCTCATGTATGAAAATCTAGGGGCTTACACTAGGATGGTTTCCCTTTCCCCATGTAGGATTCATTATGGGAAGTCATAGTTTAATGTCAAGAGCTGAGCATGATGGTACTTGGCAGTTTAACGTCATTTAGCTCGAATGAGGTGGGTTCACTCCGCACCCCTAGGACTTACATAACTGGTACCCTCTACACCTTGGTGTAGAGAGGGGACAGGAAATTCCATATCTAGGGGTGTTATGGATTGAGCCGTTAGGTGGTCCATGTTATCCTGGCAATGCAAAGATGCGATAGCCGTTAGCATGCCTATGCGAAGAATTATAATGTGAAGCAACGCAACGAGTGGCATCGTTTAAGGGACATTGAATTTAATTCATGCAAACCTAGGAGGTTTCATGGAAAAAGAGTATACACCGAAGGGGAATTGGGCACATGAGGCACCCGAAAATGATGCCTGGAAAAGGGGCATCACGGGTGCACATGGCGGGAGGCTTCCATGAAAAAAGGGAAAGTTGCACAAAAAATGGCAAGGTCGGCACGCAATTTAATTGTACGTGTGAAATAGGCTGGTTTGTTGTGCAATTGAGTGGAGGGTGCGAAAAGGACCGGGCCGGCGCACAAATGAGTTGCGAGCGTGAAAAAGGGCTCAGCTGGCGTGCAAATGAGCTACGTGCACGAAAAAGGTCAGGCTGGTGCGCAAATGAGCTGCGTGCACGTAAAATGCCATGGCGGCATGCAAAAGGAATTGAGCACACGAAAACGGCCAGGGTAGCGCACAAAAGGAATTGCACACCAAAGAATTGATTGTACGCAATTGGAAGGAATTGTGTGCCGGGGAAGGGGATCGATGGGATTTGGACGAAGGTCAAGCCTGAGTGGTCTCGCACAAAACCGGACTCCCAGGAGACCTGGTGTAAAAAATTAGGTACCTGAGAGCCATCTTGTGCGTGCACGAGAGGTGAATTTCTCACAATATAGATAGTTCATATTCTTCTTCCTGGAAGTCGAATGGGGTGACCTTCTATTTATAAGTGCTCGGGGTCGTGGATTTGCGTATAAAACAAGCCGGTGTGAAATATTGTGCACGTGGCATCGACGGCGTGCATGGGGTGGTGGCACAAAACATTCCATGACCACGTGAAACCCTCTGATGAATCCCCAAGTTTTTCGCATGGGGCATATTTTTTCACGCACCACTGAATTTTTTTTTGCACGGCCCCTCCAGGCCCCCTCGGAATGGATCACCCGTTCCAAATATGGCTTCGCTTTGTTGGGCCCGAACCTTATTCCTCCCTTGAGTGTTTTTCAGCGTCTACGAATTCCCCCCCTCGGAATTGGATCGACGAGGGGCCTCAAAGGTTGCATTCCAAAGGAAACGCCGAGATGCATGACCCCATGGGGCTAGCACGCGCTTAAAACTCAAGCGGCACGTAAAACCGGTACGGAGCGCACAATCCGTTTTTCGCGTGTGCGCAAAAACCCACCATTGGGCCTATAAAATCATCACGGGTCCCTCATTCCATAAGGATTTTCTTACATGATAATCCTGGAGCTCTAGGACGTGAAAAATTTCTTCTACCCTGCACAAAAAATGCTTCGGTTTCATGAAATTCATTGAGGTTAGTCGTCGTTTTATGGGCCAACCTAGTTTTTTCGTGGCATCTTCTGATACTTCGCACCGACATATGATATTTCGCACCGACATCTAATTTTTCACACCAAATTATTATTTTTTATGCCAACCTCTTACGACATTGCTGGCGAAAGATGGATACTAATTGGGTTGAGTTTGAGGGAGAAGTCGTGTTCGCTGTCCGATGGGATGAGATGGTCACCAACCCTGAGGTTTATGGTTCCCGAAGGATCATATCCAGCAACCATACTATTTTAAACATGTTAAACCCAGTGTAGAATGAGTATGCATTGTCCTCCAACCTGCAGATATGGGACTTCGGTATCTTGGAGGAGGTACCCGTGCCAAGATTTGAGGTTGACACACCGAGGTCATGGGTGACCCGTGAGAATGACATACCCTGGTATAATATCACCTACAATGGCCATCCTACTAGATAAACCAGCTATATGGACGTTTGTGTCATGAATCCCAGGACCAAGACCATTTCGGGGAGTGACCCCGTCACGGAGAATTCTCTGGCCCTTTACGCAAGCACCTTCTGTTAGAGTGTTACTAACGAGACCAAAAGCTGGCTATAAGATTGGGATCTGTGGTCTGGAAGGAATTTCAGTAGTGGGTGGGCTTGGGCGTATTGGGTACACATGACATGTAACCAGTTTGGGGCCGAACTACAACACATCAGTTTGTTTGAGGCGGTGTGGACATCGTAGTTTCATTTCTATCACCAGCCTAATCTCGGGCCAGAGTTGTTTACTCGATGGTCCCCCGACACCAATACCTTCCATTTTCATCATGGGGATGTTGGTATCAGCCTTTGTGATATTCATTTCATTGGGTTTATCCCTTTAGATGGGCACCAATACGATGAATTCCTCCCGCCAAAGAACATCTGGGGAGACGGATCGCGAACCCCTATGCTGACATGAAACCTGTTGGAGCTATGTGAGGGGAAGTTGGGTGTCAAGGATTTTTTGAAGAACATCGCTTACAAGAAATGGTTTATCTTGCTCTTGCAAATAGATCTAGAGGTCAAAATGTCGAGGCGAGGGAGATGGTGTCCGACTGTAGCACAAAGGAGCAAAAGCGGATCATACTGAAAGATCTTGGGGCAGGGGATTATCAGTCATGGGGCTTTATCATAAATGAGAGTCGGGACACGAACGTTTGGTATGCCTAATTTCATGCCACATTTATGAGTGGGTGGATCTTACCGGTGAGGGACACAAGGATGAGAGTTCATCCAGTGACCCTCGTGATAGTCGACATCATGGCCTCCCATCAATGATTCAATCTGGGATTCCCCATGTTGGCCCATCTATATGCCATTTTGGGATGAATTCCGAGTGGAGGGTCATCGATGAGGATTTGTGGTACCTTCTAGATTTTTTATGGATGGTTTGAGACTCATTGTGGTGGGTATACCTTTCTGAACACCATTCATCCTGCAGGTAATGACCTGCGACCTTAATTGCGGAAAATCATTGGGGTCATGTTGTTGATGCTCAATGAGGGGGGAGTAAGGATCAGAATCGGCAATCATGACAACTTCACATTCAACCCATTCCCCACATCAACTGGACAGATGATAGATAATGGTAAAGGCTCACTAGAGTAAAGGAAATACTTACAGAGCATCAGAGGTAGTGTCCTTGTGGCCCATATTGATAGGAAAATCTTTTGTGAGACTTACATGCTGTCTAGGTTCGCCAGGAAGTTCGGATTCCTTCAGCGGATGCCGAAGAAGGTGCACACGGATGTTCGGGAGGAAAGGAATCCTTGTGTTCTTTACCAAATGTGGTTGATGTTCCTACCCCAAGGCTCTGGAGACGTTATCACCTTTCCTCCCACCAGAGTTGATGCTGGCATCTCAACCAAATATGACCAACATTGGGCCACAACATACCCTGATGGGCTTTTGGGGAAGTGAGTTTGACAACTCAAGGTAGCCAGTGTAGAACATGGGCGGCGAGAGAGTAGACAGGGTGCTATTGGGGGGGGGGGGGAAGGTTATATGCATGTTGGGAAACTGGGCCCGCACACGTCAGGACTTCAGTAGTCGGGACGTCGCGTGGTGTGGTTGAGCCCTCATCACCTAGGGGGAGGGGGCTCATATAGGAGCCACTGAACTCCCAAAAAAGAAGATAAGGTGTCTGGTTCAGCCTTCCAATGACACAATCTTCCCAGATCTATGGTCAACTTGGATGACCCAGTGATAATCGATGGGTACTGAAGCTCTTTGGAAAAAATAGTAAGAGTTGGAATCCAACTGCCGAAGGTCAGACTTATTCAGGTTGTCGAAAGGGTGAACTTTCATTTTCGGCATGTGTATATGACATCCATGGATGTGTATTCATGCCAACAGGTCAGCATGAGGATCCATCTTTCTTGGTGAATGTACTACTTGTCCAAGATCATAATCTAGAAAAGATGCCTTCAGAGGATGATGATAGTGATAATGAGCTGGAGGGCACGGAGACAGAAGGGGAGGAAGAAGGAGAAGGTGAAGGAGGGGGTGAAGGAGAAGAGGAGCCTGAAGGTGGAGGGTCTCAGGGGGCATCCCACCAAAGGAATCTCTGGGAGAGTGGAGAGATCGTTGGCTCTAATGTAGATATAACTGAGCTTCTTAAGGTACATCTCATCCCTTGTCTATCCTTTCCCCTCATAATTTTTTGTAGTCGTAAATCATATCTCATTATTTTGTTCAGGAGAATATGGGCGCCGACCAAGGGTCTCCATTCGAAAGGGAGGAGGAGGCACCGATAGAACAAGTTTGTGAGATGACACCCATCATTGAGCTGACGAGCATTGAGGGATCCCCTACAATGATAGATCCAATAGCGGTTAGAACACTAGAGGTTGATGCTTTAGGCTCTGGTAAGTTTATTACTTCAATGCCAATATTAACCTTCTGAGAGCTCTGTTGATTAGGGTGTTCATTGTTTGTGAAGTAATCACAGCCATGGAGGCTCGTCGGGCTGCCGAACCCCGGTCATCCACGATTGATTCAACTACAAATGTGCCATCCCATTTAGGACACACTTCTCAAAATGAGTTAGCCTCGACGCTCGGTGAGCCGAGGGTTGTGGATATCAGCAGTACCAATGTCGGGGTGGGGCCCAAAGTTGATGAAGAAACTACCGGGACCAAGGCTAGAGAGGAAGGTCACCTAGGCGTTGAAGATCCTAACCCCTTGTGAGAAACACTCGTAGAGGAACCTACTACTAGCCTGTTGGCTGATTTCCCCGACTATCGGCCCGTAGAACCCAAAGAAATCGATGATTCAAACTTGGTGGCGTTCGAGGAGAGCCAGATGATTCAATGCAAAGGTTGGAAGTTCATCAAGTTCATTCTTGGTCAGCCTCAGACTGAAGGGATAAAGTTGATGGGATCACTCCACACCTGGATGCGCTTTCTCTGTGCTGGAGGGGTGGATGCCCAACACCTTCATTCAACGGTCCGTAACTACATGGTCAAGAAGCTGCATGAGAGAAGCCGACACTCCGATGTTGCCCAATTTTGGGAGGGGTCAGGGAGTACCCAAGAGTTCATAAAGGTGGAACAAGAGGCCTAGCACCATAAAGAATAGGTGAAGGAAAAGGATATATTCATTGCAAACTATTCTGAACTTGTGGAGAAGTTAAGGGCCCAGCTGGCAGACACGCAAGAGCAACTAGTGGAAGCGGGTCACCAAATAACCATAATTCAAACTAAACAAGATCCTACATGGGATAGGGTCAGTGGACTAGCCTCTTCTGTTGCTGATGAAGAGTGAGTCCTCAGGGGGTAGGAAGCAATCCTAGAGGCCACCAGCCAAAAGGTAGTGGTGCTGGAATGGTCCATCCAAGAAGCTGACCCTTAAGGGCCCTATTTTTTCCAAACTCATAAAGTCATTTCTCATTACTACTTCTTATTATGAACTGCATGTATGGATAAATTTATTTACTTGTTTTTTGTTTTAACTCATTTACCCACAATCCGGAAATAAATATCAATCTATTCCTAAGCTCACACAGGCTGCACCCAATGTGAGAAACATGGGATGTTCGTACTATTACTTTGTTTGATTGTGGGAGCGTCAATAAATCTTTGGGATTTCGAGATTTGAATAGCCAATGTGGATTCCTGAGAAGAGAAGAGGGATGTACGAATAAGGAAGAGGGCCTCAAAACAATTGACATATCATCTTCCTAGTGTGCTCTAGTGCATGAGTGGGGTAACCCCAGGGGAATTAGAATCAATCTAAACATAGGGGAATGGAAAATGTAAATCAAAATACCCCATATTCAAAACACTGTAGGCATGTCATGATAATAAAGGATAACTACTAACCGTGTTTGAGACACAGTATCCATATTGTATTACCCTAAAATAGGGATAACAAACGAGGGTCGACTGCTAACTGTGTTCAAAACACAGGTCCTAACTCAGAATGTCATCCATTAGTCTTCCGGAATGTTGTCCCAAGATAGTAGGCAAGCCATAGGCTGATTATCCATATTTTTAGGGGGTTACATTAGATGTAAAAGGGGATGGGGGTCAGAATAAGGGGCACAAAAAGTGTGGAATGTAGAGTGATGGTTTGTTCGAACAGAATCCAACAATCTTGAAATTACGCCACTATAGTGGAAGCACATTATATGGGTGCATCAGTCTGATCATGGATCATTCCTTATTTTAAACAGGACCTCTCTGGCACCAAATGTCATCATAGGGCATCCTGAACTTGTTCAGGGCACAAATTTAGTTACATTTTTTCGCATAAGGGGTCAGACCAGGGGGTCAGAGATGAGGAGAAACATGATTGATGATTCCTAGGGCTAGACTTGAGGCAAAATTCTTGGGTGTCTCTATGTATCCCTTAAGGATGGGAATGAATCCATACGTAGTTCTAAGATAGGTCTTAGTTTAAGGTCGTAGAGCTTGGACAAAATATCATTAATGAATCCAGGGGACACATGGTATGGTGATTATGAAACCCGACATGAATGAGGACCCAGAGTCCAGATTACCATGGGTTCCTTAGGGAAGTTTTTCGGTTAAGGGAACGAACACGAAAGTCAGGCTGGTCAAATGGGGAAGTGCTAAGGCATTCATATATACCTCATGAGAATTAGAATCAAGCTATACGTATTTCTAAGGGGTGGCATAGTAAGGTACCAGTTCCAGGGATGAATGGGGCATGCGGGTGTGGTCCTCGCACCAAAAGAAGCGGTATTTGATGTATCTTGTTTGTCCTTGAAGGTTAATGGTTTTTTTTTGTGAAGCGATGGGACTAGGATAGAAAGTCCTGACATCGCCACAAGAATCAAGCCGTATGCAGGTGTTGACAAATGGTATTGCATGTGACTGATACCAAACATGGTGTCCCCTCGAGTAAGGACATCAAGATGTGGTGTCATTTTTCATCGTGCGACCAGCACAATAATGACAAAGTTTAGTGTCAGTTGATGGGACCATGAGTGCATTATAATGTCATGCAGCACAGACATAGTAAAGACAAGGCTAAAGGGGTAATGTGAACGGTGCAATAAAACATAGCCAACGTGAATGAGTACATAATCCCATACGACACCATACATGATTCTGAGAAAGAAACATCAGGACAAGGGGCCAAAATAGAGGTAATAGGGTAAAGGGCATGAAGAATTAGCTCTCAATTGAACTGTACCAGAAAACGAGATGTTTGGGTCTTCTTACGTATCCCACGAGGATGGGAATCAAGCCACACATAGTTCTAAAAGAGATCATAGTTTATGGTCTTAGAGCTCGGACCATGGAGAAGGGAAGTCGGTGCGGAGCCCCTAATGAAGCCTTTACCGCAGCTTTGTCCTCCTAACATGCAAATGCGCACTAATGGATAGTGTTATGAGTGTCAAAATTCCACTTGGACATGATGGGGTGGACAATGGTGTGAATCATGTAACCAACATTCAAGTATTAAAGGGTCAAGCATGATGATGGAGGATGACTATTGACCGTGTTTGAAACACAGCATCCATATCGCATTAGCCTGTAATGAGGACAAACAAATGATCATCGACCAATAACCATATTTTCAACGTAGGACTTGTATTTATTTTTTGGCTAAAACCCTTCAGGATGTTGGCCTTTTATGGTAGAAGCGCCCTTAGGCCTAGAATCCATGCCATTTGGGGGTCCCTTTGGGTGTGGAAGATTATGGATGCACAAATAAAGGGGAACACAATGCTTGAAAAATGGGAGAAAACATGTCCACATAAAATCCGACACTCCAAATGCTGAACCATAGTGCTCTTAGACAGATTGGTGAATCACCGAAGAGGGTCGAGGAGGGTGATCCACTAGAGAGTAACCAATTTGAAGGGATGAGTACGGAATAATGGGATAGAGAACTCTCAGGAGGGAGAGGTACATGGCGTGGTCATTACAAACCCACCGTGAATGAGGACATTGTCCCATACCACACCATATACTCCCCTCCATGGGAAATGGTAGGCCAAGGGGCCAGGGTGAAAGGGAGATTTTTGTGAGATGTTGCTGGTCCTGAAGTCTAGATGGTCTGGTGGTCCTACATATCCCATGAGGATGGTAATAAAGCCACACATAGTTCTTGAATGGCGCAATTTGTAGTTTATCGCCATACAGTAAGGACGCAAATGGGTACAATACCCAATATATAGGAGGCGTACAACATGGTGAATAACCCGATGTGAATGAAGAAATAATCCCATACCAGACCATACCATTCTGGGTAAGAACTTGGGTCGGGGACCGAGAAGGCCAAGGGGCCGGAAAAGGCAGGGGGCCTAAAGATGGGACTCGGTCAGAAAGGCCCGACCAATTTTCATTTTAATGTCTTGCAGTGAGGAAAAATAATGGTGTAAGATACCACCAAAAGGGAAGGTGTATGACACGGCTAGTAACTCGACGTGAATGAGGAAATAATCCCATACCACACCGTACAATCGCATAAGAGGGAGCATGGTCCGGGGGCCCGAAACTGGGAACACGAAGCACAACAGGGCCTGTTCTCGTGGTATGGACGATAAATGAAGGGAAGGATGTATCAAGGGGATATGTGTAGCATGGAGAAATAGACCAATGTGAATGAGGACATAGTATGCTCCACACCACACAACCCTAAATGTGAACTTGGGCCAAAGGGACAGAAAGGGCCAAGGGGGCGGAAAAGGCCAAGGGGCTTGAGGCTGGGCCTCTTGACCAATGGTAGCCATACGACCTCTTGTGCGATTAATCCCTCATCACAACTCCTTATCCCACATGAGCAGTGCTTGGTGTGGGAAAAAATGATCTGGATTCGGCTCTCCCTGCCATATAGGGGTCTGGTAGCTGGCATCGCCTGAGGGGAGTTCGTCAATTGGATATACAATGGGGAAGAATGAACCACTACACTCGATGTTTGGGACATCTTGGGGTGGCCTTGATGAAAAAGGAAAGCTTTTGACCATGTCCAAAACACAAAATTCTTATAGTGACCTAGAATGGGAATAACAAATGAGCATCGACCGCTGACCATATTCACAATGTAGGACTTGTATCAATTTGTTGCTCAACATCCTTAAGGCTGTTGTCCCGAAGTGGTAGGAGAGCCCTTGGGCCTAGAATCCCTACCGTCCGGAGGCCCTTCTGGATGGGAAGGATGATGGAGTCCCAATCGAAAGAGTGGGTGAAGCATAGTTGTACCCATAAATTTTAAAGTCAACCAGGGAGGTGGAGGAGGCAGACACCTCTCAGGAGTGGGAAGTACAACGGAATCGATATGATCTCGACGTGTATTGAGGCAAAATCCTACACCACACCATATGCCTTGACCCGAGGGGAGATTCTGGAATTTGGACTAGGCGAACATACAAAATTTCTAGGCGTTCCTACGTATCCCATGCGAATGGGAATCAAGACATGCATAGTTCTTGAAGGCCATATAGTTTAACATCATGTGGTGAGGACATGGGAGGACAGAAGAACGGGGAGTGGGCATATGGTGTGACCATTATAATCCTAGCATGAGTGGGGCTAAGGAAGCCTATAGTATAACATGCAAGGATCCTCCGAAAGAACTATACCCAGGGAGGATAGTCAAAGAGATGAGTTTTGGGGCTGGGCTCAAGATGAAACACTTGAGCATTCCTACGTATCTCATACGGACGAAATATAGACACACGTAGTTCTAAGGGAGCAGTTTAATGTCTTGTGGGATGACATATAGTTTAATGTCATGCGGGGCGAAGCAGTTTAGGGTCATTCCAGATCGGCATGATGTTTAGGGTCATGCGGGACCGAACAGTTTTAGGTCGTGCATGACCAAATAATTTAGGGTCATGCCGGACTAGCAGGCTCAAGAAAAGTATTGTTTGAGGAACCTGACATTGGTGGGAGGAGTTATATGCAAACCATCCATGGTCACTAGGTAGTATGCTCCATTGGGGTAAACCCTGTGAATTATGTAAGGTCCTTACATTTGGTCTCCAACTTGGGAGGTTTCTGGCCAGGGATCATTGGTGTCCGTAGGGCCAATACCAAGTCCCATTGCATGAAAGAGCAGAGGCGAACCATCTATTTGAATTATATAGCTATATTATTATGATTAATATCAATATTGTGCATGGCACAAAGCCTATTCTCATCTAGTGCTTCCAATTCAGCCAAAAAAATATTGGCTACCTTATCTGGTGCCTGCTGGTCATAGACTGCTGTGTAGAACGAAGGCAGCTGGATCTCGATGGGCAGGATGGCCTCAACTTCATACACTAGGGAATATGGGGTCACCTAGGTGGAATTATGAGTCATCTTTAGATAATCCCAGAGGGTGTTGGGTAGCTTTTTCAGCCGACTCTTCTTATTCAGACCAACCATTTTTTGCAAAATGTTAGAGAGGTTTTTGTGGAATGCCTCGATCTTCCCATTTGCTTACGCGTAATAGCGAGAGGTATGGTACGAAGGGATGCTATACTTGGAATTCAATTTTATCAGCTTTTCTAATCAGTAGTTCATGCCATTATCGGTGAGGATGGCGTGAGGGGATCCAAACTGATAGATGATATTGGAGATCATGAAGTCAATGATAGAATATGCCTTGACCTCCTTGAGAAGAACTGCATCTTCACATTTGGAAAAGAAATTTTTCGCGGTCAGGATGAACCTGCACTAGAGATCTGTCATCGGTGGATATGGTCCCATGACATTGATTCCCCACACCAAAAATGGTAAAGAGTATTTGGTGGAGTGGAGAGGTTCTGGAAGCTGATTCATGAAGTTAGCATGAATTTGGCACATGTGACATCTCTTGGTGAACTCTATGAAATCCTGGATCATAGAGGACTCGAAGTACCCCAGTCTCCGGATCTGATTGGACAGCTTCGGCCCAGTTTGGTGAGCCCCACAGTAATCGGCATGAACCTCATGAATGAACTGAGAAATCTCATCTCCTTGGATGAAATGGAGGATAACACCATTGAACTCGTTCTTGTAGAAGATCTGCTCAAGACTGGGACCACACTGTGGGGTAAAATGCAGTGCGCGGTGTCGGATTCACTCGCGCTCGTCCCGATTAGCTAGGAGGTAACCATTTTGGAGATACTCGACAAAGGGTTCTCTCCAGTGGGGGGTTACTGCAACCACTTCATCTGAGGAACCTGGGGGTCCTGACACGAAGGCTCTAGCTATATGATGGCTTACTCGCAGGATATCGTCATCATTAGGGGTGATGGGAGCAATGACTCTCCTATGTTCCACATGAATAATCAGATCATCCTACTCAGGTTCGACAAGTGATGCAGCCAGGCCAGCTAGGGCATCAGCTTGGCCATTCTGAGATTGAGGGACATGAGTAACATCCAACCGAGATGGAAACTAGGCCATTAGCCGGAGGGTGCGCTCCAACAATGGTACAAGCTCTGTAATTTTGATGAAGAAGTCATAGTTTATTTGCTTGATGACTAGTTCAGAATCCCCTTTCATATGCAAATGGGGCACATCGATATCGAGGGCCAGCTCTCGAGGCCAGTAATGAGGGCCTGATACGCTTCTTCATTGTTGGTGCAGCCTTTCAGAAACATGAATGAGTATGGTAGGATGGCTTAGTCCGGGGTAATAAAGACAACACTCAGGCCTACCCTATTAAGCCTATGATAATTGAGCCTCCTACCAGTGGGGCTCTGGGATGAACGAGCAAAGTGAATATGCCGACATAGGATGGCATGATCTACTGAGAGGATTGCCTCATCAGGAAAATACAGGTACTGGTAATGGTCCGTGGGGGTTGGATGGGTAGCTAGAAAATCTACCAATGCTTGTCCCTTGATACCCTTCTGAGGCACAAACCTGATGTCGAACTACTGGAGGATTATTTCCCACCATTCTAGACGACCGATCAATATGGGGCGGCTCAGATTGTACTTCAGTGTGTCTACCCGAGACACCAGTTGTACCTCATGGTTTTACAAGTAGTGTCGCAATTTCTGTACTGTGAATACCAGTGCAAGGTAGCTCTTTTCGATGGGGGAGTATCTAGTCTTCGTATCGAGGAGCATGCAGTTGAGGTAGTAGAGGTTGTGTTCCGTCCCCTCATTGTTCTTCCTAGTGAGGAGGGCGCTGATAGATCATTCCAGGGTAGTCACGTACAAAATCAACAACTTTTGGAGATGGGTGGCAATTGGACTGGAATCTAGAGCAGGTACTGCATGATTTCCTCGAACGCAGTCTGGAACTCTTCATCCCATTCATAGGCATAACCATTCTTCATGAGCTGAGAAAAGGGCTTACACTCACCAGCCAGATTCGCAATGAATCGGCATATGTAGGATAAGTGGCCTTGGAAACCTCGAAGCTCCCGAATATTTCTTTGGGGAGGCATCTGACATATCGCCTTGATCTTCTCTGAGTCGATCTCGATGCCCTGGTTCCTAAAAACAAAGCCAAGAAACTTCCCAAAGGTGACCCCGAAGGCACACTTCAACAGGTTCATATTCAGGTGGCAGGAATGGATGAAGCCAAACACTTTCTCAAGGTCCTTGAGATCATCCGAGCATTGGCGAGATTTGACCACAAGATCGTCCACATTGAATTTCACCAATGTCCCAAGGATTTTCTTGAATATGCGGTGCTCGACCCACTTCTTGGTGGCACCTACATTATTTAAGCTGAAGGGAATAACATGGTAACATAAAGTACCTTGGATCACCCTGAAATCTATGGACTCCTCATCCTCAGGGACCATTTGGATCTGGTTTTATCCGGGGAACCATCAATGAAGGAGAGGTCTTGGAACCCAGCTGTAGCATCGATCAACAATTCTGTCACTGGAAGGGGAAAATCATCCTTCAGATAGTGATAGTTGAGATCTTGGAAGTCGATGTAGACCCTGGTCTATTTTTTCTTCTTCCTGACTGGCACAATGTTGGCTAGCCACATGAGGTAATGGACCTCCTTGACGAAGTTGGCCCTAATGATCTTATTAACTTTAGCCTCAACGATGGCACCATGAGAAGGGTGCATCTTTCTGTGATGCTTGTTGAGCCTGCAATGATTTATAGGGAGACTATGTTGGTGGACGGCTACCTGAGGATCTAGTCATGGAATATGGTTATAGATCCGGGTGAATACATCATGATGCTTCTTCAGGAAATCTATGATCTGATGCTACTCCTCGAGGGACACGACGGAACTGATCAATGTGGGTCTCGGGTCTACCTCGCTATCAAGGGTCACCTGTACATGTTCATCGACTTTGGTGGAGATTTCGTCTTTGAAGGTTGAGGGTGCATCCTCCAAATCCTCTTCTTCACTTGCGGAGGAGGGATCCCTAGTTGGAGAAGCTTCTTATGGGTCGAAAGATCCCGATGGGTGGTTGGTACCATCCTGGGCAGCAGTGGACAACATATCGGGAGATTCACGTGCTGCCGAAACCGTAGTAACAAAGGCCGTCGATTAGATCCCATCTTGTCTTCTGCTCTATGGGCCATGCTAGATGATATCAAAAAAATAGTGGGGCATTGGATTGAGCCGGTTAATTCCAACTCGGAGAAACAGACACGTATGACGTTCCTTCATTGCTATGGGGCGGACATCCTGATACTGTACTAGGGTAGGAGGCTCCGGGATCACCTGAGACTAGTTTTTGTAGGAGTATGAGGTGATCGTCCACCGTCACTTGGACTTGGGAATATGCTTCCCTCTCATACCAGAGACCACAAAAAATTGCCCTATGTCAGGGGTCGTGGCCTCCAATCAATGGATTGAGAAGACGTAGGCGTCATCCAGACCTTCCCATGGGTCTGTTGCGACCGTGGCGGGCTCAACCTCACTTGCCTGAATCTGTTTGTCCTTTCTCCTGTAATAGTCAGCATCCAGATAGTGGGCTTCACAAGAGGCCAAAAGAGATGCACCACCTTGGAGTACGCCTAATTGTCCATTAAGGGAGTACTTGAGGAACTGGTGATACGATGAGGGGACCACCGTGTGTGGGTGGATCCATGGTCTTCCCATCAATGCATTATACGCGTTGTCCTGGGAGACAACCATAAACTCAATGCTAGCAACTAGGCCACCGAACTAGGTCTTAAAATGGATTTTACCAACTGGGGTATGATCTATCCTATCATATCCCTGGATTCTTAAGTCGGAGGGAGTTAGGTCATCTTCAGATAATTTGAGCTTCCGTAGTGTCTGTGTTAGGATAAGGTTAATCCCGGAGTCGGTGTCAACAAGACAGCAGTGGACCTCAATGCCATTAAATTGGCTGGTGATGTACAGTGAGAGGATATTCCCCAGTATGGGAGAGCCTTCCTCTTCTCCATAGAACTAAATTATGTCATGCAATTCAGCGTTCTTGACCGCTTCAGCATGATAGGCTTCTACAACTGCTACCTCTGTCTTATACTAGAGGGGGCTTCTTAAAGCCTCAGCAAGGGACTCACATATATCTGGAAATAGGCGAAGGGCCTCGAGCATGGAAAACCTCACTGGGATTCTAGAAAGGTTCTTGAGGACATCATATTTATGCGCCAGGTGAAAACTTATTCTTGCAGGAGGCCGCTCTGTGATAGAAGGCATGGCAGGCCCTGCCGGTTGGACCAGCGGCTGACTGGTGCTGGGAATATCCTTCTGATCACTAGTCGAAGCCTAAAGAGTAGCTACCAGATGATGAAACGTTGACAGAGAAAGGCCTATAGCAGGGTGAGGCTGGTCGTGACGTGGTCTATGTGGCTCTACCTGATCCAACAATACAAACAGTGGTGGAGGCTGGGCAGACGACACTAGATGAAAAGGCTGCACATATTGAGCTCTACGCTGGGCCTAATATCTAGTCTTAGTGGCATGCATGACCTAGCTGGAGGTTCCAACTGATGTTCCCCAATGACCCATATGGTTGTGACTCTGCTGACGTTGGCGTCAGCTGGGGACATTGGGGAGGTTCGTCGGGCACTCCCTGTTGTCAGGAATCATGTAGGGGTTTACCAACTCCACGTTATTAACCGAAGCGTACCCTTTACTATCATTGGATGATTCATCCACCATTGGGAGGATTCTTGGAGGAATACCCATCTCAGGGGGCAGGAGGTTTCTAATAGTTTGGGACAATTATGGCATAAGCGGGGCGCGTTGATTTCCCTTTCACCGCCGATGGTTGGTCTTCTGGGAAGAGGTCGGCTGAGATGACGATGCAGAAGTGTTGGTTGTGGCTTATAAAGGCTCCAACTCATTGAAGCATGCACGAATGATACCATGGGCACAGGCAACCATTTTTCGAGCCATCCAGTCATCGTTCTTCTGGAACCCATGGTTGGAAACCTACAGCCACTCACCTTCGTCGTCGCTTTCTCTATCCAGCCTTAAGAAAACATCTTCCACTTGTGTCGGGGTTGGGCCCAGCCTAACTATGTTGCTATAGACCTAGTCTAGAAGCCAGTGGTTAAACACATAGCACTTCTTGAGGGTTTTCCCCTTGATTCGATGATAGGGGAAGTAGTTGGGGTGATCAGTGATGTTCGCCTCTTATGGCCTTCTGTACTCAGGAAAACACATGATCCCTTATTCCAAGGCACTTCTAAAATAGTTGGGAACCTGTTTCTCATTGAATGAGTAGGTCCTATTTCTTCTGTCCGAGATGGGGTCCCTTGGAGCTTGGCCCTGACAAGGATCCAGAGGATTCTGTCGAGGAGGCGGAGCTTGGTTTTCCCGCCTAGGCGGTGGCAGTGCATTCCATGGGGGAACCTACTGGTTCTGAGGAAGCCGGTGCTGGGATGGAGGTTGCACCTGTGGTGGTGGGCCTCTAGGAGGCTGAGGATGTGGCCCCACCAGAAATAATTCCTGCTATCTGGGGTCCTCTATTTGGGCCACCACGGCAGGCTCAGCTCTGGCATCTATCCTTGCGGGAATTACAGGGGGTACTGAACCTGCTTGGATGGCTTGTTGTAGGGATTCTTTTAAGTGCTGGGCTTCATCGGAGAAGTCTCAAAATCCCCCGGGGTAGTTCTGGGTTATCAGAGAGGGAACAAGTTCCGTCTTGGCATTTCCTACACACATCGTCGGTAATTGCTCTTGATTCAGTGGCATGTCAAGGGAATATGTAAACCCCTTCCCTCGGGCTGTAAAGTTTACGACATGCTCATCAGGACGTTTTTTGCACTTTTAGAGGTCTACGATGATGTTTTTTCATGTGGTGGAGCTGAACTGTTAGAGAAATTTCTTGCAAAGGTCCTCCCTGCTAGTTACAGATCTGACGAGGAGCTGGTTGTACCAGAAGAATGTCATCCCCTCCAATGTCTGAACAAAACAGTGGAGCTTTCCAGCCTCCTACTATGATGGAGTCCATAACATGGGCCCACACATTGAGTTGAAGTGGGATAGGTGCTACAACAGGTCCCTCGTCCCGTTAAAGGGGGAGAATTTGGGATTTCTGAAACCTGGAGGTGCCAACATATCATCCACCCATGACAGATATGCCTTGCCATCATGTGGGATCTCCACCTGCCGTGTTTCTAATTCCTCAAAGTGAGAAATGAGTGTCTCCATTGGATCATCTGGGTGAGGGGATCTGTCTTGACGGGGATCCCTAACGATGAGTGCATTGGCGGGTTCTTCAACGTGGTAAGGCAGCTCAGCGACTCATGGAGCGGTTGGCGGCACGACCCTCAGGGCGGTTGGGGGAACCCGAGTTGGGTTCCCTGAATTGTTACACCATTATGGAGGGTCTGAAAAGACGTACCACACATTATTTCCATCTGATCTGACTTCATCCCTGTCTGGTGGGTAGCATGATCAGGGTTTTCTGGGGGCAGCTCGCCAAGGGGATGTTTTTCCCGCCCCTGCTGTACTAGCCTAGGATTTACGTAGTCGGGTCGTTGATCCGCGGCGCGTTAATTCAGTAGGTTTTCGACCAAATTCTTCTACTAGACATGTTCTTGGTGAAACTTGGCCTTCTTAGGGTTCTCCTCCTCCTTCTTCACTGAGGCGGATGGGTCGGAGTGTGTGGCAGCTTCGACATGCACTTTTACCTTACTGAAATTTCGGCTGAGTACCAATGCCTTGGTGGGTGTAGGGATACCATGTAGGTTCCTCTACTGACACGTAATCCTTCCTAATGGGTCCAATATTGGTGGAATTCCCTTGGGGGGTAATTCTCTATCGAGAAGATCTAACTCATCTTCTTTGTCCACTATGTCGGTCATGTTGATTGTGACCCTTCCTGGGGGAATGTCCTCGATATCACCTAGAAAGTCAGGCTGTCACCGGATAGGACTGAAGAGGAGGGAATCATACTACCCCCATCCACAAATTTTCATGTGGGGGGTAGCCTCCTTGATTATTTTTCGGAGTACCTTGATAGTCTGAACGCATTTCAAATGTAGGGTTACATGGAGACCGCGTGACTCGGGGTGCTAGCCCACATGGAGTGCGTCCAATTAGACCAGAAGACATTGCTCACTGATGTCTTCTAAATGAACTTGGATCCTCAGATAAACCACTCGTTGATGATCAAGACTAAAATGTGTCACCAGAGGGTGTGGCAAAAACACTCAACTTCTTCCAGGGTGAGGGATTCTTGTATGTAGAAATTTAGTGCTGCCACGGGCCAGAACTTCTCAGGGAAGTGTTCTGCTGCGAGAATGTTCCGTAAGATCCTCGGCTCAGATTCAGGGTCTATCCTTTTACACTCCCATTCATAAACTAGGGGTGGTTTTGGAACCGTTAGCGGTACTGAGGTAGATCACTGGGACGACAGGTCATCTGGTGGAGAGTATGGAGAATGGGCTGACTGGCTTCTGAATCTCAGGCTATCCACCAGAGAGTGTAGCAACATGGCTGCCACATCTTGATTAGACGGGATGAAGGCCGCAGTTCCTGGCTCAGGGTCTAGGCCGACTGGTGATAGGTCATACTGATACACGCCCGCCATCGGTCCCTAGAATAGTTCTATATGATCTCTTGTCAAGGTAGAGAGCACTTCTGGTGACGACAGAGGAGATTGGATGACCGTAACCTGTGGGATTTCCAAATTTTCATCCTCCGGAATATAACTACAGAGGGAGGTGCGAATCCTATGGACCTATCATTCCTGGAGTACCAGGATGATGCTCCTCATCCTTTCCCTGACCCTTGACTCAGATGAGTGAGAGGAGGGTTCCCGCTCTGAGTCGCACTCCACCTCAGAGTCTGAAAAGTGGACTGGTTTGATCTATGTCCAGACCTTCCTAGACTTCTTATTGTAGAGACGTCCCACCTTCCCACCCCTGGATGGATCATTGGGACAAGGCAGATTTCTGACACGAGGTCCTTCTACTGTACTGGTGCTGGGGCGGAGAGGGTTTCCACCTGAAAAAGCCCGGGTGTGAGGAGCACCAGGACAAATGTCAAAGGGGGCATGGGGAGGACCTCCATGGGTAGTTCTGGAGCGGGAAAGACATCCGCTGGAACTGGCAGAATCATGGGTATGACCTCCATGCTTTTTTTCTTTAGAGACCTTAGTATGAGGAGGGTCCTTGTACCGTTCTAGATGAACACGGGTAGGACCTCCGTTCTGGGTGCTGGTGGAGCAAGGATGGCCTTCACCCCTCTGGTTGATGAGGCATGGAGGACCATCACCAACTACTGAGAGGACATGGGGAGGATCCCCATGTTGAAGAGAGACCAGATGGGCAATGTCCCTACACCAGTGGTTGGGGGTAGGAGGGATAGATCCATACCTAGTGTAATGGGAACAAGAGAGGATTTCGTGATGAGTATCACCACCATGGGGAAGACCTTCATTCGGATTGGGGGTGGCACGGGGTGGACCTCCATGCCAAGCCTCAAAGAGGGGGAGGCCCGCATTCTTTGCAGTAGTGGTATGAGGACGACCTCCGTACTGGGTGGCATCACTGCGGGTTAGTTCGCGGCGTCCACTACTTGTGCCAGTGACCAAGAGATTCGACCCACCCTGCCTGTGGGGAGATTGGGGCCTCGATCATTGTAAGACATATAAGTGCTCATGCTCAGTGTATGTAGGGAACTGATAATATGCATCACTAGTGGCTCAGACCATAGTAGCTGGCGATGTTGATGCCCCTTGGCGGGTGTCCTCCTCTGTTTGCACTGATGCTGGCGTCATGTCAGATGAATCAGGGATGATAGTGTAGGTATGTATCTTATCTTCCCCTCTTCCAGCAATATAGGGTGGCGGCGCAGACGCGGCCAAGTGGGATCCCTCGCTGGGAGTCCCTAAAATGGGACTCTGACCAGGCTAGGCCGGATGTCACCTACCTCGTCTGTTTAAGGCATGGAGTCATCAAATCGCTCTAGGGATAGGCTCCCAAAACGGTTGTATGTTGGGGTGGGGAGAAATGGCTCCCTACATGGCTCTTGGGGGTGGCGTCGACAATGAGCCATAGATGCCTCCAGATCTAGGTGGGCCATATCCTAGGTCGGGATTATGACCTCCTCCTCATAACAGTGCACTACCCTCTGTTGAATGACCTCATATGGGGAGAGGGAGCATGGGATCACCGTATTCGTATTTGTAGAGACTGTTGTGGAAGAGGTGAAGCCATGTGGAATGGTCGTGTTGGCGCTGCCCTTGCCACTGAGTCGATGGGCAGGCGGTGATCGCTCCCCTGAAGTAGCAACTTGATTCCTGAGAAAATGGAGATTAATTCATCAGTGATGAAAGAAAAAGGAATCGATGACCAATGCCCCAGCGCCATCCCATCTTCCAAGTCCGTTAAGAGGGACCCATTATGACAACATCGTAGAATGGGATGTCCAATGTTCTACTACCCCGACTTCTTGTGAGTTTAACACCAGGACCACTATTTGCTTAGTGGGACCCGACGCTGGATAACTAGATCTGGTGATAGGTCAATCCATTGATTCCTCGAGCACAACTAATTTCCATTTTGAGGAGAATAACTTCACGCCAGGTTCACCATTTCTATTTCTAATGCTTTCACTAGGGTACACGTGCCAGTCACTTTGGGGGGACACGCAGATGTTGCCCCACATTCCTGCTTTCCAAAGGCTAGCAGCATCCGTCAGTTTTTCAAGGACATTTTCTTTTTGATCAAAATGAGATGATGGGATGTCGGTTCTTCCTTCCTTGGATTCCTCCTCGAAACTTGTCACCTAGTCTGGGTATTCCTTATAGATTTAATACATTATTCATGAAAATATTCTTAGCCCCATATCTTCATGGACACCAGTTAATTACACAGCTTTAGTCGGGACATTACAAGGGGTCCGGTCAGTGCAACAACCTTCGGTCAGGGGAGTAGTCACGCTGGGCATCACTGGCATGTCTGGATGCTAGTACACTGGCATGTCTATCTTCTGTACCTTAGTATAGGGCTTCTCGAGGGTGTGGAAGCCAAAGTAATCCCACATTGAATGTAGGGAATCATATTCCATGGTCATGTATCTGAGGATTTCCTCATCTTCCCATGTTTAACAAAGGGTATTCCTCAAGTTTAACATCCTGTGGAGACGGATCAGACTGATCAGAGCACTGACTAGAGTAGATCCAATGGGTGTAACCCCTAGAGGGAACACTAATGTTGGGGAAAACATATGGTTGACATCCTAGTCACTTTTGAGGGGAATGGGGAATGAGATAGAATGATTTCACTGGGATGCGATGGCTTGGATAAGAACTAGGATGGATGATGGGTGGATGAATGAAGTGGATTGGGAATGAAATAGGACCATCCCAAGGGCGACAGTGAAGTTGGTCTTGAGCCTCAATGAGAATTCCTATGTATCCCCATGATAGGGAATCAAAGTCCTCGTAGTTCGGTGAACGTAGTTCATCTTGACAATGGATTACCGCTGAATGGAGTGATGATGGATTACCGCTGAAAGGGGCCAACAATGGATTACTGCTGAATGGAGTGACGATAGATTACCGCTGAAAGTGGTTGACAATGGCCAACCGCTGAATGGAGTGACCATGACTTCACGCTGAATGGGGAAAAAAGTGGAATATAGTTTAACATAATGCAGTATGGGGGTGGACCGACGTGAAGTGGTCAGGATCATTTGTTGTTGGGCATGAACCTTAGAGGGATTTCTAAGTACCCTACCATGGAAAGGATCAAAGTCCACATAGTTTGGGAAGGATTTGTGTGCCACAGCTTACCACTGACTGGGGAAACAATGGCTTACCGCTGATTGGGGTCCACCGTTTAACGTCATGCGGAATAGGGGTGAACCGACATTAATATGGTTAGAGTGACTAAATGTTGGGCTTGAACCTCAGGGATGCTTCCTACGTACCTTTCCTTGGCAAGTATCAAAGACCTTGTAGTTCATGGGGGAATTTGGGGATTACGCTCTAAGGCAGTCCAAGGTGTTGGTGAACCAACGTGAATGGGGTAAGAGTGACCAATGGGTGGTGGGATTGAACCTCATGGAGTATTCCAATGGTCCTTTCCTTAGCAAGGATCAAATACATCGTAGTTTAGGATATGGGGGTTTGGTGCACCGATGTGAAGATGGTCGGGACTAATGGACGGTGGTGGGCTTGAACCTGGATGAGGATTCCTATGTACCCTGCCTTAGAAAAGATCGAATACCACATATTTCAGGGACAATAGGGCTTGAACCTCAGGGAGGCTTCCTATATACCCTACCTTACCAAGGATCAAAGACCACATAGTTCAGGGAAAATGGATCTTGAACATTAGGGAGGCTTTCTATGAACCCTACCTTAGCAAGGATCAAACAACCACTACTGAAAAAACTACCTATACCCACGGTTCAAAACCGTGGGTATAACCCCCAAAACTGTGGGTATATCCCATACCAACGGTTTTGGGAACCGTGGGGCTGAGTGGCGTCAGTATAGGGTTCTTAACCTATACCCACGGTTTTGGAAAACCGTGGGTATATATTTTTTCCACCGCATCAAAGCCTCATCCACGTGTAAAACTCTTATATCTACGGTTTTAAAACCGTGGGTGAAAATTTTAAAAACATGCAGCCAGCAGGAATTGAACCCGCAACGCCACACACCTATGTACCTGCATTTCGTTGGTCTTCACCACTTCAGCTGCACCATTTATGTTAATATAAATCTATATGTTTAAATATATATTAATACTTGAGCGTGTTACAAAAAAGGAAGTCAGCGGGTATCGAACCTACGTCTAAAGCAGCTCTCTTTCACCGCTTAACCAACTAAGCCACCTCGACAATGTTATTATTAATCTGAATTTATATTAATATATTAATTCACATCTATATTCAAAAATAAGAGTCCAACTAGATTCGATACCACGACCATTTCGCCAAATACGAAGCGCCTAACCAACTGAGCCATAGAATTAATTTGTATCTAAATTTCTATTAAACTAAATATATTATTTCGGATGGGGAATATAAGTTTTCCCACCAAATTGTTTTTGTTTCCAGCCCATTTTTTCCCGCCACAATATTTTGAAGCTATCCCCACGGTTTTCGAAAACCGTGGGTATATGTGTTCGAAAAAAAATATTTATCCCCACGGTTATTCCAAAACTATGGGGATAGGCTTTGAAATAAACACATATACCTACAGTTTTACAAAACCGTGGGTATAGGCCTTCGAAAAAAATCTACCCCCATGGTTTTGTGGAAAACTGTAGGTATAGGTGACCTATACCCACGGTTTTCGAAAACTATGGGCATAGGTTCTCATACTATACATATACCCATGGTTTTTAAAACCGTGGGTATAGGGCTTTTTTCCAGTAGTGAACACGTAGTTCAGGGGAAATGGGGATTGAACCTCAGGGAGGCTTCCTACGTATCATGCCTTAACAAGGATAAAAAACCATGTAGTTCTAGGAAAATGGGGCTTGGGGCCCCGACATGAAGATTCTTGGGACCAATGAACGATGGTGGGCTTGAACCTCGTGGAAGGTTCCTACATACCCTGCCTTAACAAAGATCAAGGTCCACGTAGTTTCAGGAAAATGGGGATTGAACCTCATGGAGGCTTCCAACATACCCTACCTTTGTAAGGATCAAAGATCACATAGTTCAGGGAAAATTGGACTTGATCCTCAAGGAGGCTTCCTACGTACCCTGCCTTAGCAAGGATTAAAGACCACATTGTTCAAGTAAAATGGTGCTTGAACCTCAGGGAGGCATCTTATGTACCCTTCCTTAGCAAGGATCAAAGACCACGTAGTTCAGGTAAAATGGGGCTTGAACCTTAGGGAGGCTTCCTACATACCAGGCCTTAGTAAGGCTCAAAGACCACATAGTTCAGGGAAAATGGGGCCTGAACCTCAGAGAGGCTTCCTACGTACCATGCCTTAAAAAGGATCAAAGTCCACGTAGTTCGAGTGTTTGGGGATTACACTCTATGCTTCCCCAAATAGGATTTCATGGTTGATTCTTACTCTATGCCTATCTTAGTCATTCTCGGTGTGAGAAAAAAGAGACATCAAAGGCATGATGAACACATCGTGAAAGGTGCGTCCGTGGGAAGTGGAGTGGGGATTACACATGATCGCATCCCAAAGTGGAAACAAAAGCTTATGTGTGGTTAGCGGCCCGAAGAGGATGAGAATTCCTCCAGGATGGAGGCCTAGGTGGTGAAAAATCCAAGCGGGAGAGGGATTTGGCACCCAAGAAAGGAGGGGTCCGGCGTCCATTCCCCCCCCCCACTATGGTCCTTTAGACCAAAGAAAAAAAGAGGAGCAGGGATATTTCCTCCTGCATGAAAATCTAGGGGAATACACCAGGATAGTTTCCCTTTCCCTGCTTAGGATGCATGGGGGGAAGTAACAGTTTAACATCATGTGATGAGGATGATGGTACTTGGATGTTTAATGTCCTGCAGCTCATACGAGTTGGGTTCAATCCGCACCCCTAGGACTTACATAACTGGTACCCTCTCCACCTTGGTGTAGAGTGGGGACAGGAAACACCATGTCTAGGGGGTGTTATGGAGAGAAACATTGGGGGGGTCCATGTAAGCATGGCTAGGAGAAGAAGCGAAAGCCATTAGCGTGCCTAGGTGATGAAGTATAAGTCAATGCAACGCAATGGGTGGTATCGTCCAAGGGACTTTGAAGTTAATTCCTGTGAACCTAGGAGGTTGTACATGAAAAGAGTATACGGCAAAGGTGATTTGGGCACAGGAGGCACCCGAAAATGATGCTCAGAACAGGGACAACATGTGTACACAAGGAGGGAGTCTTTCCCCATAAGGGGTAGTTGCAGGCAAAATGGCGGGCCCGACGCGCAATTGAGTTGTGCACGCGAAATAGGCCAGTCCGGCGTGCAATTGACCGGTGGGCACGAAAATGGTCGGGCCAGCGCAAAAATGAGCTTCGTGTGCGAAAAAGGGCTGGGCCAGTGCGCAAATGAGATGTGTGTGCAAAAAGGCCAGGCCAACACGCAAATGAGCTGTGTGCATGCAAAAGGCCACGATGACACGCAAAAGGAATTGCGCGCATGAAAATGGCCAGGGAGGCACGCAAAAGGAATTGCGCGCTGAAGAAATGATTGCGGGAAATTGGAAGGAATCATGCAATGGGGAAGGGGCTTGATGGGATTTTTGATGAGGATAATGCCCGAGTGGTCTCACACAGAGACAGACCCCCAGGCGACCTGGTGCAAAAAATTAGGTACCTGAGATCCATCTTGTGCATGCACGAGAGGTGAATTTCACGCCGGAGATATGGTTCATATTCTTCTTCCTGGAAGTCAAAGGGGTTGGCCTTCTATTTATAGTTGCTCAGGGTCGCGTATCCATGCAAAAAACAAGCCGGTGAAAAATAATGCTCGTGCGGCGTCGTCAGTGTGTAAATTCAACCGCGTTGGGTGGTGGTGCGGAAATTTCCACGCCCATAGGGGAAAATATTGCAAATCCTAGAGTTTTTTTCATGGGAAATATTTTCTTCACGCACCATTGAATTTTATTCACGCGGCCCCTCCGCCTCCCCCCCCCAGAATGGATCACAAGTTCCAAATAAGGATTCGCTTCGGAATTCCCGAACCTTCTTCCACCCTTGATCGTTTTGCAGCGTCTACAGACACGTTAAAAAAATCTGGCTATGTGAAAGCTTCCACAATTGACCTACATTAATTCTCCAACAAAAATAAAAATCGTGGAATTAAAATTGAATTTAGTAGACAAATAAAAATAAGATAAATTATGAAATTGACTATAAATTAAAATGTCAAATTATGTTTAACTTTTAAATGAATGTATTATAGATTAAATTATAACAACATTTATTAAAAATTGATGAAAAATGAAAAAAAAGAAAATTAAATATATACAAAGAGTAATTCAACACATAAAATTAACAATTTAATTTTTTTTGAAAATAATAAAATGAAATATTTTTATAAAGGAAAAAAGAAAAATTAATAAAAAAATATACACATAATTAACTAAGACTTCATAAAATTAATTTTTGAAAAACAAAACAAACAAGTCATTAAAATTAACCAATTTATAATATAACTAAGCATATAGTACATTTAAAATGATAAACGTGATGTGGAAAACATGGAATGAAATGAATCCACATCAGGTACACTCACAAATCAAAGGGGTTTAATTTGATGAAACATTTTCCCGGATTGGTAGACCCATGTCCATCCGAATAATCCTTTCTATAGCTGCTTAACGAAGCTTTAAAATATTCTAAATGACTATTAAATCATCCTTTATAAATGGTTATCTTGATGAGGAAGTTTACATAGAACATTATGATGGTTTATTGGAATATTATTATGATATCAAGGCATATAAGTTGAAGAAATATCACTATGTGTTGAAGAATTATCCAAGAGATTTGTAATTTAATCCATATGAGTATCCAAAAATTATATAATTTTAGAGATGTTTGGTGGAGAAGAATATATATGTGAAAAATATCCAAACCACATCTCTTATTGTAATTATAAATTTTGATGATATAATATTTTCATGTAATAAAGAGAGATTACATGATAATTTTTCAAGTATCATGAAATAAATGATTAAAATGAAAATAATGGGTGAAATGATATTATTCATGGGGCTACAGATTTATTATTCCATAGGTTATATTTTTTTCACCCAGAAAATATACAAAATATCTCTTAAATAAGTTTGATATACCAAAATCTTGAAGAGTTTCCACACTAATTCAAATGGGTACAAAGCTGAGCAATGATAAGGAAGTGAGAATTGTTATTGTGTAATGACCTGAATTTTTGAATAATATTTGTTTCCTAATTTTTGTGTTATTTATTTTTATACTCAACAAAACTATATCCTTTAATTAATGATGTGATACCATTGGGTTTCAACTGTTACATGACATTTGGTCAATATGACCATTGGAAAATAAATTCTTAACGTTGCGATTATTGTTTATAAATACAACTGATATTGGATAATTAATACAGAAAGAAGATTTGATGTCCTGATCCAGTATACATGGGCCATACAAAGCCCCTCTGTCAGAGCTTGGGAAGGAGGTTGCATCTCTGGGCATTGCTCTAGACCTAGCCCAAGCTGAGCTTCAACATGTGAAGCTTCAATGGAATCGCCTAATGAAGAAAAACAAGCAGATAGAAATCACCACTCATGCAAGTTTGTCCGAGCCACCCCATGATTATATCACCATAGCACACCTTACTCTTAGGTCTTATGTAGGGGTTATAAGGGGCTATGTAACGAGGCCTTGGATACTTTTTGTAATCCCACGGTATAAATAAAATTGTTTTTTCTTATTATGGTAAAATTTGTGAATTTCAAATGTCTATATAAATGTAGGATGAATTTATAGAAGTTCCATATTACTAATTAATTTTTAAAAAAATGAGTATTTTAAAATATTTATGTAAACTTTAACTAGTTAAAATTGTAAAATGATTTTCAAAGAATGGTCTTTTATAGTTGTATCTAGTGAAAAATTTAGAGTATAATATGATCAACGTAATTTTTAGTGAGTAGTAAATTATGAATAGTAACATACCCTTATTAATAATAATGAATAGTAATGAATATTAAATCGATACAAAAATATAAACTTCACCCATGAATGTATAAATACAATTTATACATTTTAAAAGTGAAAAATGATCATATATAAGTTTTGGTATATTTGTAAGTCATAAATACTTTAATTACAATTTTATAATTAATTTAATAATTTAAAATAAAAAATTTATTTTCAAAAAATGTAATCTTAAATTGTTACTTTATTATCTTATTGTTATACGATAAATTAATGGGACCTCGATTACTTTTTCAAGGTGATACAAAATAAGTTATAGTTTTAGAGTTGTTTTTTTTTGAATAAATAATGATTTTATTTAAAAATTAAATTAAAATATTTATATAATTATTTTAATAAAATGGAGTTTATTTTTTAATCCGGAGCATCGATATTAGGTTAGGGTAAATTTTTGTGATTTTTTTGAAAGATTTGAATTTCGGTGAATAATAAAAATTCAGTTTTAAGTTTTTAGAGTTTAATGAAATCATTGATTATGTAATAATTCTGGTCAACTTTTGAATAGTAAGATATGTTATTAGGTGTTCCAAGTGTCCAATACCATAGGTAAATACCATTGGCAGAGCCATAGTTTTTCAAATACCACCGATGAGGTTTCCCTTAGAAATTAATTAAATATTCCCTCACTTTTTCTATAAATACCATATTATTCTCTCATTCCTTTAATTCCAAAATCCTCTTCAACAAACATCTAATCTTTCTACATCCCAAGGAGTCCTCCCAAGTTTCCCACAATCCCCCCAATTTCCCAACCTTGGAGCTTTCGAAAATACTCTTCAAGGTAAGGGAACCTTTCACCCTCCTCTTTTTAGTCATGATTTCCTTTATGTTATGTCTTCTAGTTTCCATATTCTTATGTGGGGGTATGTTCTTATATATTATTATTACTTTCCATTTCATGTCCAAATGATGAGAGACCCTTTCCACTCTCATAAATTTTTTTATGAATTTTTTAGTGACGCCGTTAGGCTGCAAAAGTTTTATTAAAAGACATAGCATCTTCAATTTTCATTCATGTTTCTTTTTCATGTGGTATGTCATTCAAATATCCATACCATGATCTTGTTATGTACCCATAATGTATTATAAATTATTTTTTATTGGTTGACCCTGGTACCATATCTTTATAATGTTTTCTAAAATGCTATTATGTAGTCGTTATGATGCAGAATTTTCATCTCAAAATAGCTCACTTTTTCTCAAGAAATTCTCTTGTATTATTTATGTCAGTAACTAAATCTACTCTCAATTCTAGGTGTATTCATAAATAGGTAAAATTTAGTTAATTTTTATGTAATTTTCGTACATATAACCCTCACTCCCTTTCTATGGGTTATAAATGACATAATGATCTTATTTTTATGTACTTTTTAAACGTCGTGATTTTGACATGAAACCCATTTCTTTGATTCTATTGGGGTTAATTATGAAATGTTTGATTATGATCTTTTTAGATTACATGAAATTAAATACATATTAAGGGTTCTCCCTGATATCGCTCCAATGCATTCGGTAAATAATTAATCTCTAGAGATGACACGTTTCATGATACCTTGGTGGATAACTTTGGTAATGTTTTTTATGGCACCATGGGAATGATCCTTTGTGATTTGTTCATGAATGTATAAATGAAATGTTATAGACACAAATTAATGTTTTGATTCATGTTTTTTTATGATATGCCTCTTTTTCTATTGCTCATTTCTTGTGGTTTTCATTAAGTTCTTATTGATGTCACAAGTGAACTGATTCCCTTGATTTTTTTACTGCGATTTCTGCTCAACCATTCCATTGATATATGTCTCCAGGTTATGAGATGAATAATTTTTACTTAAGATGATATTATGGTGAAGGCTAACAAGTGAATTAGAAGAATTTTTTATATTGATTTCATGTTTTATGTTCCTGATTTCCAATACACAAGACTTTAAGGATCCTCTAAATGGAAAATGTAATGAAAAGTTATGTAATAACAAGGAGGGATTCTATAGTTGGTATCAATGGATTGTTTTGTTATTTATCAAAATTTGGCTATGAAAAAATTTGGAAGAACCCAATAGAAAAGTTTAAATATAAAAATACTTCCTAGTATTTTTGCGAGTATTGAGTAAGTGGTTTATCAAAAAAATATATCCATGTTTGGATACGAGCAGGTAGAGGTGGATCTGGCACAGATGTACCTAGAAGTTAAGAATCTAATAAGTAGTTTCAGGCTTGACCTGGTGTTTTCGGGTACACAAAAATTGTCCTTGTTGCACTCTTTGTTATGACACTCTTGGGGGATATGTTTGGTTAATCATAAGCTTTTTATTAATCATTATGTAGGATTTATAGAGAAATGTAATTATTTAAATCATGTTGTTTTATAACATAAAATCATTCATAGTTAAAAGATTCATAAATGAAATAATCTTCTCACTAAGGTTTTATTCTTTTTGAAAACTGTGAGCAATAGGAGGAACCGTGAAAATAGTGATCGCAATGGACCATGCGCTGACGACCCTCTAATGGAAGCCAGAATAGAACCTATAATGCGAATGATGAAACAACAGACTCAAGTTATGGGAAATAACTTGAATCAAGCTGAGAGACCGATATCACTGCGAAGGGAACAACTTTATATTGAATCCTTTATGTTTAAATGACCACAAACCATCAATGGATATACAGACCTATTGATTTATGAATAGTGCATCAGCTCTATCGAGAAGATCATTTCTTTGCTCATCTATTTTGAACAAGAGAAGGTTACCTTGGTTGTTTATTTCTTAGAGGGAGAAGATGATCAGTGGTGGGAACTGATTAAAAACACAAGGCCAATAGTGGAAGTTGAAGCTATGGAATGAGAAGATTTCAGAGGGATATTCTTCAAAATGTATTTCCCTTGATCAATAAGAACAAGAATGGATAAGGAGTTTCTTGAGATGAAGCATAAAAAGAATGAATCTATGGGAAACTACGAGATGAACTTTACAAGGATCTCGCATTTCACCTCTTGCATTTTCATGGATCCAAATGGTAAGGTTGATAGATTCTTCGATGGTCTGAGACCTCATCTGTGGAAGAATCTACCCAAACGAGATTATGATATCTATGAAGAGATTGTATGAAGTGTGATTAATGTTTAACTAGAGTTTGGTGAGACATAATGGTCTCATAAATCCAATGATAAGAAAATATCGATGGCTCCAAGATTAGGTAGGAGCATTGATCTGGGTAGAGGAGGAAAGAAAGTACAATGTCCCATGTGTAATAAATGTGGGAAGAATTATTCAGGGAACTGCCTACTCGAGAGCGAGGAGTGCTACAAGTGTGGTAGATATGGCCACATTGCAAGGAATTGTCATAGTGAGTTGAATCCACAACATCCCAACACTAACTATAGGGGAAGATAGTGTAGGCCCTACCTAATTCCTAATTCTATAAGTATGGAGAACCTGGGAACTTTTCCAATCACTATCTAAATCCAAGGGTAGTGGAGGGGAATCACCATAAGCCTCAGCAACGGACAAGGGAACATGTTCATACTTTTGCAATCCCTACAGTTGAAGTTGAAGCACCAAATGATGTGGTGGAAGGTACTCTTCTTGGTCTCTAAAAACTAGCAAGTACTTTTTTGGATTTTGGTTCTATGCATTCCTTTATTTCCTCCATGTTTGCAAATAATTTAGAATCAACCCTCGATTTGATAAAAGTAGAGTTATCTATCAAGACTCCTGGTGGGATTTTCCAAGAATCGTTAGTGTTTAGAAAATATAGTTTTTAATGTAGGGAGCACAATCTTATCGAAAATCTAGAAGTCATTCCCTTGATGGAATTCGACATTATACAAGGGATGGACTGGCTCTCAGTGTATAATGCTAAGATCAAATGCAGAATTAAGTAACTCTCTGTAGTATTGAATGGAAAATCTATAGTTATCTTCCAATGAGAGATATCTCAACCTGATCTTTGTCTAGAAGAACCTCTTATATCCTTCTTTATGAAGTTCAACAGTGAAGAAGAAGAAGGAAATTAGAGTTTGAGGATAGAAAATGTCCCCATCATGCAGGGATACGTTAATGTATTTTCTAAGGAGTAACTCAGACAGACCCCAGAAAGATAGGTATAGTTCTTCATTGAACATGTACCTAGATCACATCTGATATCAAAGATCCCGTATAGGATGGAAAATGTGGAGCTAGAGGAGTTAAAGAAACAACTCCAATATCTTTCGGATAAGGGGTTTATCTGAATGAGTGTGTCTTCTTTGGGGAGAACCAGTTCTCTTTGTGAAGAATAAGGATGGATCAATGCAGGTATGCATTTATTATAGAGAACTGAATGGGGTCATAGTGAAAAACAAATTCTCTCTTCCAAGAATTGATGACTTATTTCACCAACTTAGTGGGGCTAAATTATTCTCTATGATTGACCTTTGATTTGGTTATTATAATTTATGGTTGAAGAAAGAAGATATTCTGAAAATTGAATTCCGATCAAGATATGGGCATTATGAGTTTGTTTGTATGCCCTTAGGACTGACTAATGGACCTTCTATTTTTATGGATTTGATGAAAAGAGTCTTTAAGGACTACCTTGATAACTTTGTGGTACTGTTTATTGATGATATTTTGATATATTCCCAAAGTCATGAGGATCATGCGAATAATAAAATGGTTATTTTGAAAACTCTATATAAGGAGAGGATTTTTGGGGCGTTTAAAAAATGTGAATTATGGTTACAAAAAGTTTCTTTCTTGTGGAACATTGTTACCGATGAAGGAATCATAGTTGACCCTGCACAGAAATCATTTATAGAGGAGTGGCCTCATCCTACAACAATAACTAAGATTCATTGTTTTATTCGATTAGCAAGATATTATAAGAGGTTTTTCTAAAACTATTCATGACTTTTTAATCTATTAACCAAGTTATCTCGAAAAGGGTTCAAGTTTATCTGGAAAAAGGAGTGTGAGGAAAGTTTCCAAGAGTTGAAGAATATATTGGTTACTGCACCCGTGTTAAATCTACCCTCGAGGGGAGAAGGATTCATTATTTTTAGTGATGCATCTCTAAAAGGGCATGGGAGTTTCATCATGAAAAATAACAAATTCATTGATTATTCATCTTTACAGTTTAATACTCATACGAAGAACCATCCTACGCATCATCTGGATCTGGCTACGATCATTTTTTCTCTAAAGATATGGAGGCACTATCATTATGGGGAGAAATGTGATATATACATAGACCATCAATGTTTGAAGTATATTTTCATACAAAATGAATTGAACATGAGATATAGGATATGGTTGGAACTTCTCAAATACTATTATTGTTTAATTAATTATCATACCGGAAGAGAAAACAAAGTCATTGATGCATTAAACAGGAAAGACCCAAATGTTCATTCCATGATAAGGATTCAAAGAGATCCTTCGATCAATGACCTAGTAAACCTGGACATGAGAATTATAAGGTAAGGTACATCATCAACTCTAGCCCCAATGATTTCTCATCCTTCATTACTAGAGAAGATCAAGAATGCTTAAAAATAGGATCCTTTATTAAATAAGTAATCAGAGTTTGTGAAGGATGGGAAGTTTCCTGAGTTTAATATCGATCAAGATGGTGTACTGAAATTTCATACAAGGCAATGTGTTCCATTTATTCTAGAAATAAAGAAGGAGCTGATGGATGAAGCTCACATCTATACTTTCTCTATACATCCTGTAAACAAAAAAATGTATCGGGTCCTTTGTGATCATTATTGGTGGGATTATATGAAAAGAGAGATTGCTGACTACACTTCAAGGTGCCTCAAATGTCAGCCAGTGAAGGAAGATAGACAAATTCCTAAAGGGGTATTGTAACCACTACCCATACCAGCATGGAAGTGGGACAATATCACTATGGACTTCGTTACTGGTCTTCCAAGAACCTCCAAAGTAAACAATATGATATGGGTTATTGTGGACCGTCTAACCAAGACTGCCCATTTTATCTTTATTTGGGAAGATTTCTCTCTTGATCAACATTCTAGTATTTATGTTGAGGAAGTGGTAAGGGTGCATGGAATTCCACTTACTACCATATCTGATCGTGATCCATGGTTCACATCAAAATTGTGGAGAGGTCTTCAACATGCTTTGAGCATTGAATTGAATTTTAGTATGACCTATCACCCCCAAACTGATGGAAAATCTGAAAGGACTATTCAAACACTTGAGGATATACTGAGAACATGCTCAATGGAATTTAAAGGTGGACGAGATCAACATATCTCTTTAGTAGAGTTCTCTAACAATAATAGCTTCAACTTGATAATTCAAATGGCACCCTATGAAGCTCTATATGGTAAGTGATGTTGAACTCCTACTTTTTGGAATGAAGCTGGTGAGAGAAATATTATTGTGCCTTATCTTGTGCAAGAGATGACATAAAAGTTCCATGCCATCCAAAAACACATTAAGGATGCTCAAAGTCGGCAAAAGAGCAATGTCGATAACCATTGAAGGGAATAGAAGTTTGATGTTGGTGACAAATTATTTCTTCAAATTTCACCTTAGAAGAGATTCATGAGGTTTGGGAAGAACAGGAATCTCATCCCTAGGTAAATTGGCCCCTATGAAATCCTTGATCACGTAGGAGCAGTGGCCTATCAACTTACACTTCCTCTAAATCTAGCACAAGTTCATGATGTCTTCCATGTATCCCTCTTGAGGAAGTACATACCTGACCCTTCACATATACTAAATCTAGAGGTAGTAAAACTGGAACATGAACTCTCTTATGTGGAGAAGCCAGTGGAGATCTTGGATCGTAGAGACAAGGTTCTGCGCAATAAGACTACCCACCTTGTTAAGGTGTTATGGAGGAACCAAAAATATGAAGAAGCTATATGGGAACTAGAAGAGTATACGAGGAATAAGTACCCACACCTTTTCTCTTCTCATGGTACAAGTTAAAATTGTGGGTACGAAGTTTCCTAAGCGGGAATAATGTAATGACATGAACTTTTGAATAATATTTTTTTTCTTAATTTGTGTTTTATTTCTTTTTATACTCAACAGAACAATATCCTTTACTTAATGAAGTGATACCATTGGGTTTCGACTATTATATGATCATTGGTCAATATGACCATTGGAAACTAAAATCTAAATGTAATGATTATTGTTTATAAATACACATGATTTTGGTTAATTAATATTGGAAGAAGAGTCGATGGCCTCATCTAGTAGACTCGAGCTATTCAAATCCCATCTGTCAGAGCTTGGGAAGGAGGTAACATCTCTGGGATTTACTCTGGACCAATCCCAAGCTGAGCTTCAACATGTGAAGCTTGAACTAAATCGCTTGAGGGAGAAGTTCAAGCTGATAGAAATAACCACTTGGGAAATGTTTTCTGAGCCGCCCCAAGATTCTATCACCATAGCAAACCTTACACTTTGGTCCTATGCAGGGGTTATAAGGGTCAATGTCACGAGGCGTTAGATACTTTTTGTAATCCCTTGGTATAAATAGAATTATTATTTCTTCTTATGGTAAAATTTTTGAATTTCAAATGTCTGGATAAATGTAGGATGGATATATAGAAGTTCCATATTACTAATGATTTTTTTTAAAAAGGGTATTTTAAAATATTTATGTAAACATTAAATAATTACAAATGTAAAATGATTTTCAGAAAATGGTATTCTATAGTTGTGACCAGTAAGAAATTTAAATTCTAATAAGATCAAGTTAATTTTTAGTGAATAGAAAAGTATGAATAGTAACATACACTTTTGAAAAGTAATGAATAGTAAATCGGCCCCAAAAAAAATACAAACTTCACCCATGAATGTATAAATACAATTTAGACATCTTAAAAGTGAAAAAATGATCATAGTATAAGTTTTGGTATTTTTGAATGTCACAAATACTTTAATTAAAATTTTATAATTAATTTAATAACTTAAAATAAAAATTTATTTTCATAAAATGTAGTTATAAATTGTTACTTTATTATCATATGGTTATACGATAATTTTATGGGACCTAGATTACCTTTTCAATGTGTTACAAAATAAGTTATAGATTTAGAGTTGTTTTTTTGAATAAATAATGATTTTATATAAAAATTAAATTAAAAATATTTATGAAATTATTTTAAGAAAATGGGGTTCCTTTTTGAATTCAGAGAATCGATATTAGGTTAGGGTAAAGTATTTGGATTTTTTCTGAAACAATTGAATTTTCTGTGAATATTAAAAAATACAGTTTTGAGTTTCTTGTGTTTGATGACATCATTGATGTTGTAATCATTATGTAATAAATCTGGGCGACTTTTGAATAGTAATATATGTTATGAGGTAACCCAAGTGACCAATAACATGGGAAAATACCCTAGGAAAGCCCATAGTTTTTCAAATACCACCGATGAGGTGTCCCTTGGAAATTAATTAAATATTCCCTCACTTTTGCTATAAATTCCAAGCCATTCCCTCATTCAATTCATTCAAAAATCCTCCTCAATGAACCTATGATCTTTCTACCTTTCAGGGAGTCCTCCCAAGGTTCTCTCATTACCCCAAGGTCCCATCCTTCGAGCTTTCGAAGATACTCTTCAAGGTACGGGAACCTTTCTCCCTCCTCATTTTAGTCATGATTTTCATTATGTTATGTCTTCTAGTTTCCATATTATTATGTGGTGGTATGTTTTTATATATTATTATTACTTTCAATTTCATTTCCAAATTATGAGAGACCCTTTCCGATCTCATCAATTTATTTTTGGAATTTTGTAGCGACGTTGTTAGGCTGCCGAATTTTTCATATAAGAAATAATGTCTTCTCTATTCTTTCATGTTTTTTATTCATGTGGTATGTCATTAAAATATCAATACCATGATCTTATTATGTAACCATACTGTATTATGATTTATTTATGAGTTTTTTACCATTTTACCGTCTCTTTTTAATGTTTTCTAAAATTATGTTATGTAGTTGTTATGCTGTGGAATTTTCGTCTCAAAATCTCTCTTTTTCTCAAGAAATTATCTTGTATTATTTATGTGGATACCCAAATAAATTTTCATTTCCAATTGTATTCATCAATAAATAAAATTGATCTATTTGATTCTTTAATTGACATACATATAACCCTCACTCTGTTTCCCTAGTTTATAAATGACATAATGATCTTATTTTTAAGTACCTTTTAAACATCATAATTTTCACATGAAACCCATTTATTTGATTCTATTTGGGTTATTTATGAAATGTTTGATTATGATAAATGTGTATTACATGAAATTAAAGAAATATTAATGGTTCTATCAGATATCTCTCTAATATATTGTGTAAAAAATTAATCTCTAGAGATGATATCTTTTACGATACCTTGGTGAATAACCATGGTAATGTTTTTATGACACCTTGGAAAGGAAACTTAGTGATATGTTCATGAATTTATAAATTAAATGTTGTAGCCCCATATTCAATTTTTTATTCATGTTATTTTTATTATGATATGCCTCTTTTTCCGTTTCTCATGTCTTGTGGTTTTCATCAAGTTCTTATTGATATCACAAGTAAATTGATTCCCTTGATTTCCTTATTGGGCTTTCTGCTCACCCTTACCTTTGATGTATGTATCTGGGTTATGAGATTAAGAATTTGTACTTAGAATTAACTTATTATTAAGATTTACAAGTGTATTAGAATAATGTTTTATGTTGTTTTCAAGTTTTATGTTCCCGATTTCCAAGAAACTATACTTTAAAAATCATTTGTTTGTAAAATGTAGGAAAAGTTATGTAATAAAAAGGTGGGATGCCATAGTTGGTATCAAATGATTGTTTATTTATTTATGGAAATTAGTCTATGGAAACAATTGGAATAACCCTATAGAAAAGTTTAAATATAATAATACTTCCTGATATTTTTTGGAGTATTGAGTAAGTGGTTTATCAAGAAAATATATCCATGTCTGGATACGAGCAGGTAGAGGTGGCTCTTGCACATATATACCTAGGAGTGAAAACTATGACAATGAGTTTCAGGCTTGACCCAAAGTATCCTAGTACACAACAATGGGCCTTTCTACACTCTTGATTATGACACTACATGGGGATATGTTTTGTTAATCATATGATTTTTATGAATCATTATGAATGATTTATAGAGAAATGTAAATGTTTAAGGCATAAAGTTTTAAGACATAAAATATATTATAGTTAAAAGATTCATAAATGAAATAATTTTCTCAATAAGGTTTTATTATTTTTTTTAGAAAATGGTGATTAATAGGAGGAACCATGCAAATGGTGATCACAATTGACCATATGTTGATGGTCCTCTGATGGAATCTGAAATGGAAACTTTCATGCGAATGATGAACCAAATAACTCAAGTTACGGGAAATAACTTGAATCAAGCTGAGAGACCGATATCACCACGAATAGAATAACATTCTATTGAACACTTTATGTGTCAATGACCACCCACAATTAGTGGATATACTGACCCATTGATTACTGAACAATGGATCAGCTCTATTAAGAAGATCTTTTTTGTTCTTCGCTGTTCTGAATAGAAGAAGGTTAACTTGGCTGTTTATCACTTAGAGGGAGAAGTTGATCAGTGGTGGGAACTGATTAAAAACATAAGGCCAAGAGTGATAGTTTCATTTATTAAGTGGGAAGATTTCAAAGGGATATTATTCGTCAATTATTTCCCTCGATCAATGAGAACAAGAATGGATAAAGAGTTTCTTGAGATGAAGCAGAAAGCGAATGAATCTGTGGGAAGCTATGAGATGAACTTCACAAGGATTTCACATTACACCTCTAGCTTTGTCATGGATCCCAACAGTAAGGTTGATATATTCTTCGGTGGACTGAGACCTCATTTGTGGAAGAATCTAGCCAACTGAGATTATTATAGCTATGTGGAGATCGTGAAAAGTGCGATGAAAGTCGAACTGAAGTTTGGTGAGATGTAATGGTATCATAAATCCAATGACAAGAAAAGATTGTTGGACCCATGATTAGGTAGGAACTTCTATCATGGAAGAATATGAAATCAATTACAATGTCCCACATATAATAAATGTGGGAAGAAGAATGTGGGGAACTGCCTTTTTGGGAGCAGGAAGTGCTACAAGTGTGGTAGAGATTGCCACATTGCACGAGATTTTCGCAGTGAGGTGAAGCCACAAATTTCCAACACTAAAGACAAGGGAAAGATAGTTCATGACCTACCATATTTCCAATTCTATAAGTGTGGACAACTTTGTCACTTTTCCAATCACTGTCCAAATCCAAGGGCAGTGGAGGAGAATCACGTTAGCCTCAGCAATAGCCAAGGGAACAAAGTCGTAATTTTGAAATCACTACGACTGAATTTGAAGCATCAAATGATGTGGTGGAAAGTAATCTTGTTTTTCTATAAAAACTATCCTGTACTTTGTTTGATTCGGGTTCTACCCATTCCTTTATTTCCTCCACATTTTTAAAGAATTTAGAATCAACCTCCCGATTTGCTAAAATTAGAGTTATCATTCAAGACTCCTAGTGGGATTATCTAAGCATCATTAGTGTTTAGAAACTCTAGTATTTACATTATTGAGCATAATATTTTTTGAAATATAGTATTTGACCTCTTCCCCACTATTTTTAATGTTTTCTAAAATGATGTTATGTAGTTGTTATGCTGCCGAATTTTCATCTCAAAATATCTCTCTTTTTTCTCAAGAAATTCTTTTTTATTATTTATGTGGATACCCAAATATATTTTCAATTATAGGGGTATTCATCAATATATAAAACTAATCTATTTGATTCTGTAATTGACATACATATGACCCTCACTCCCTTTACATCGGTTATAAATGACATAATGATCTTATTTTTATGTACTTTTTAAACGTCACGATTTTGACATGAAAGCCATTTCATTGATTATATTTGGGTTATTTATTGAATGATTTATTATGATATATGTGGATCACATGAAAGTAAAGATATATTATTGGTGCACCCTGATAGCACTCCAATGCATTGGGTAATGAATTAACCTCTAGATATGACAAGTTTCCTGATACCTTGGTGAATAACCACGATAATGTTTTTATGACACTTTGGGAATGAACCTTGGTGATATGTTCATGAATGTATAAATGAAATGTTGTAGCCACATATTCAAGATGTGATTAATGTTTTTGTTATTATGATATTCCTCTTTTTTCGTTTCCAATGTCTTGTGGTTTTCATCAAGTTATTATTGATATCATAAGTAAACTGATTCCCTTGATTTCATTATTTGGCCTTCTACTCACCCTTTCCTTTGATGTATGTATCTAGGTTATGAGATGATGATTTTTTATATAGTATGAACTTATGATTAATCCTTACAAGTGGATTAGAAGATTTTTTTATGTTGTTTTCATGTTTTATGTTCCGGATTTCCAAGACACTAGACTTTAAAGATCATTTGTTTGTAAAATATAATGAAAAGTTATGTAATAAAAAGGTAGGATGACATATACTGAGAATCAGTTCCGAAGTTTAATTATAAGACTTTTATACTTGAAATCACCCAGACATAAATTATATATGTAGTCATATTATGTTTCTAGTATCAATCAAATATGAAGGAAACACATATTTTAGGAGCATATAGGATATTGAGATACATCTCAAACACTCTTAATAATGGTCTAATTTAAAAAAAATAGGTTAGATGGTACTAAATTTATTTACTAATACAAAATTGGAGGGTTAGTTGGTGATATGAAATCAACATCTATTGGATTTATTTATTTTAAGAATACATGTTAATTGATATTCAATGAAGAAAACATTTATAACACAAATCTACAACAAAGATTATAATGTGTTCACTTGGAAAATAGCAACACAAATTATATTTATAAAGGCACAATAGAAAGACTTTAGCTGTTTATGTGACTTATACTATGGTTATAGGATATTCTTATTAGAGTGGCATAAAAAATACAAAAATCTAGTAGAACACTCATGATCAAATAACATCTTGATAAATTACCATTTTCTGAAGGATAAGTTTTAAGAGGGTATTCTAATACTAGATTTTGTTTCCACATTATAATATATTACTTATATTATTGATAAACCTCTAACAAGTGAATAATTGATAAGATAAAATTATAATGAGAGTGCAATCCACCCTCTCTCCTCGAGGTATGTTTTTTTAGTTTCCTCTTCTATTTCTTCTTGTTAAAATCTTTGGGGAGATGTTTTTTGAAGGGGTAGAAAGGTGTTCCACATGTATGTAAATTTTTTTAATTTGTTTGATGATTTTTTTATGAAATAAATTCATTAAATAATTACATTTCTTTCATTTTATTGATAATAGAAAATTATAGGACTGATATGAGTTATTATAAATGGAAACATTGACAGTTTATATAATCTCCATTGTTTTTAATATGGAGATATCTCTTGTAGGATTATTGATTAGTTAGTCATGATTTATTTTCTAATAGTAGTTTGAGTTGAACTATTATTATTCCTCTATTTGGTTTTGTTATCAATAAGGGATATATTTGTATGTGGTATTGACAAAAAATCCAAATGGGGAGACTGTTAGGCCTTACTAAGGATGACGTTATATTTTATGTAAATAAATATTATGTGCGATAATTAATAGATTTATTATTCAAGATAAATGACATGTTCTAGATCTATGGAAGAACTATATACAATATTTTGGAAGGATTTTTATGTGAAGATAATGTATATTGCTGTGAGAGTTCTTGGATATCATATTAAAAGTTTCCCTAATTGGAAGGTGCAAGAGTTGATGTAATGTAAAAGCCATCTAATGTATGTTTAGATTTCAGGAAACTAAAAATATTAGTTGGATGTAGTTTTGAATCATTTTATAACTGATAGAGTTTCTTTTAAGAAGCTCATAATTCATTTTAAGAATGTTCATAACTTAGATCATAAACTGAAAAATGGAAAAGTAGTTGATCATAAGAATTTTACCACTAAACATAAGTCTATGAGGACATCATAATTCTTTATTATAATAATTTTTATGGACATATGACTTCGAACCAAGGAAATACATATGGAAAATTCAGGAGCATTTGAATTTGAAAAGGAACGTAAGTCTTCACCGCAAGACTTCTTGGATTGTATGAATTCACCCTATGTCTTTGACCCAATAATATAAATTTAAACTCATAAAAGGTAGATTCACCCATAGACTAAAAATTGGACTTCAGCATAATTTTTTTGATTTTATTTCTATATGAAAATTCATGATCCCATAATTAATATTTAAAGTAATTAAAAGAATAAATAACCCAGAAAATGCTTGTATGATGTTCTTCATGGATAAAAAATAATAACCAAACACATGATCATGATCCTTGATAATTTAAAAATAGATTTACTAAATGAGGATGAATTTTGTGTTTTCAGGAGATCTACATGAATATAAAATATATTTTATGTCACGACACCTATGTTGAAATATCAGGAAAAAGGATATCACTATTTTCGTGGGGGGTTTTGAATAAAGTGGATGACTGCAATTATTAAAATATAATGTCAAGCTAAAAAGAATAATTCTTCATCTGATCTTATTGAATGAGTTTAAAATAATGAATACTAAATTTTATATGGTTGAATTTATTATTCCAGGACATTAATAAAATGGGGCTTCCATAACTTAATATGTAAACAATATTGACTAAATATTTTGTGGAATATAAATAACAATAAATGAATAATGATAGAGTATTAGTATTTTGAGTAAGAGGAATTGATACTCTAGTATATCAAAGAAGAAGAATAAACTTTGAGAAAATATACAAGAGATTACTATAGAAAAAAGAGGAAAAATATCATCACATTGAGTGAGAGTGGTGGAACGTACTTTTATCAGTGACCTTTCTTTAGAATAAGTTTTTTTCTCAATGATGTGATATTTTGAAAGGTTGGTTCTAGAAATTGGTTGAGTTCAAGATTTTACCCTTTCTCGAGCTTCCTTTGATTATAAGAACGGGGTTTTTACACGGGATTATAACCAAAACACATTGTGGATATAGTCATCCTTAAAGAAGGTGAACGTTATTAAAAAAAATTTCCTTGTCTTTTGTAATCAATGAGAATATTGAAATTGAATTTCCAAATAACATTGCGAGTAAAAATGATATTTAAATAATTGTTTACAATTATTCACCCCTATTAATGTGTATCACCCCTATAGTGATATAAAAAGTTTTTATATCTATTTATCACATGATTTGAGAATTTATAACTGATACTAATACAATCATAAATAATAATTTTATTGATGTTAAGTAATTATATAAGAACATGATAAGAATTAATGTTTTATTATTACTCATTAAAGGTTATAATGATCTCAATTTAAGGGATTTCACAAATTCTAGTTTCCAAACTATATGTATGATTCAAGATCCCAATTTAGTATGATGTTTTTCCTTAACAATTGAGTTAATAAAATAATGATTTTCACACAACCTACTTTGTTGTAATCTATAAGATAAGTATAGTAAATCACTATATTAAATGTTGTGAAGGAAGTTTTTTAAAACAAGAATTTCATCTCTAATATAGGGATTATTACTTATATATTGGTGAAAATATTGATCTAATGCGGTAATAGTAATGATATTTCTAAAGACAAAGAACCATGACCTTACCGTTAAACAAAAAACATCTTTACAAGTACTATATCATTTGAGGAATCATTTATAGGGCTGATAGTCACAATTTTATTGAATATTTTATTGATAATAAATTATATAATTTTCTCACATGTGTTAACTATGTTCATTTATGGAATATTTGGGATTAGATCATTCATTTGAAAACTCGATAAAAATTTATGTCTTACCATTTAAAACATCACTTTAGTATTTCGAACATAAATAATTATCTTTGAATTATTGGAACTTAATATACAGTAAAAATGTTCCTAAAATAATTTGATACAAATTTAATTTAGGAAATTTGATCTAAATCATTCATTTTGTTCGTGAAAATGTGCCATGAAGGCAAAGTTGGTCTGGGCTTGCTAGATTGGACATGTGTTCTATATGTGGGCCATAACCTCTTCATTAGAGCTTATATTAGCCCCAAATTTTGAGAATATCTCGAATACACATTGTCTCACGAATGATCCTTCTGGAAGGATAGCTGATTCAAGGGTTTGGGTTATCAAATGGGTGGTGAAATTTGGTATAAAATATTTGGTCAAGAATCCCCATTCACACTTGAAACCACTTTGAAAGTATCATCCCCAACACTCTATAAATTGTTTTTTTCTAATTTGGTGGGGTTGGGACCCGTATTAGTAGATTGAAGGCAGAATATAATTGGTTTCATCTAAATTCTCCAACCATTGTAATAGGGGTATCTCTTCAATCAAGGATCCCCTCATCGAAGCCTTATTCTCTTCTTCATGTTGTAATGTTTTCATTTGTGTAATAAAAATTTTTGTTCTTCTTTTATTACTTCTATATTATTCTATTTTGTTCAATTATCTTCTTCTTTACTCATCCTATTTGGGTTGGAATCATTATTAGAGATGATATTGGGTTCTACCCTTCGAACCTTTGCTAATGAAAAACGTCTCCATGATGAGCACACCACCCATGGAAGAGTAGTTCTCTTAGTGATCGATATATCTTATACCCTCTTCATTTATTTATTTTGAATCATTAAACTAATATAATTCACTTAACATGATCCATGAATTGATTATTTAAATTATAAGTAACTAAGAAAGAAATTGAACAATTAACACAAAAACATGCGAGGCTGAGTACTGTGTAAATTGTGAGACCACAAACATAATTTGTAAAACAAGATCACGCTGGATAAATTTGTAGAGTTAAAATATAATCCCTAAGATCAATTCATCCTCATTTTCTATAATGGACCTATGTCTTCATTTACCAATTACCATAAGCTAGATTTAGAACATTAATCAATGTAGGGTGCCATGATTGCATATTTCAAAGCTAGCCTAGGGTTTAATTCACTTCATCTTTGGGGTAAAGTTAATCCTCGTAGGGTTCAGGGGTTAACAAGTTTGGGGATCATAATTATGTGGATGTTAATTTAGATGATAATGATAAATAATTGAGTGAAGAGGAATAGTTAGATCGATTATGCCTTTCAATATATTTTCTAAAAAAACATCTTCTTGTTGTGTCGAATTTCATTTCAAAATTTAAAAAATGTAATCTTCTTCCATTAAACTTATTCTAGTTTTATAAATGATAAACAACCCCACCCCCATACTTTCAATAAGTGTTTTTATTCTCTATTATTTTATTTTTATAATACCTTTATGAAGTTGTTTTAATTTACTTCCTCCATTGAGAGACGACCTTGGTCACCAACTCGGTTGCACCAAAGTAACCTAAAACTGAACATCATTTGAAAGCACCCAAGATAGCGCCATTAAAATTGGAACCATTTCTAGGGAGGCAAGTAATTATTTAAACCATTTATAGGTATTTATTTTATTTTACATTTTATTATCTTCTTCTCTTCTTTCTTCATTCTTTACCTAATCTGAATTTTTCTTCTTCTTTGGTTTTCTTCTTCTTCTTCTTCTCGGACCATCAACTCAAATTTCTCATATTTCATTTTATTATGGTACACTTTTCTTGTTTTAAATTTTATTTAATTAATGAAACAAACTAATCCTGATGATCTCTTATATCATGACCCTGAAATTGAACGCATCTTTAGAGCTCGAATCAGAAATTCTCAGTCTACGAGAAGTTTCAACATTCAACCAGTTGAAAAAAATACTCTACTCCAAGAACATTGAAATTGGAAACACTTATAATTGAAAATTAAAACAGGAACCAATGGCTTAAAATAATGGTAATGAACTTAATAAAACCATTTTATAATTGGCTGCACCAGATATTAACTATCAACCAAATTGCATTGCATACCCAAATCTCAAATAAGATTTTGAACTGAAATCTGGGTTAATTCACCTGCTTCTGAAATTTCATGGCCTCTATGGTGAGGATCCCAATAAACACCTTAAATAATTTAATTTGGTTTTCTTAACCCTTAAACCGAGAAATATATCTGAAGATAAATTCATACTAAGGGCATTCTCATTTCCACTAGATGGAGCAGTAAAAGACTAGATGTATTATTTATAACCTAAAGATGTAACTTGTTAGAATGATTTGAAACATATTTTACTGCATATATTTTTTACAATATCAAGGAAAAATTACATTCATAAGTAGATATCTGGGATTAAGCAACCACAAGGGTAGTCTATATATGAGTACTGGGAGCGATTCAAGATGTTGTGCGCAGGCATCCCACATCACTAAATAAATGAGAAACTCCTCATACAATAATTCTATGATGGACTCAAACATATGGAGAGAAGCATGGTGGATGTCATAGCTAGAGGGGAATTGGTTGACGAGACACTAGTAGCTTCACATGCATTGATTAACAAGATAGTCCAAAACTCCCAATAATTTGGCGATTGAGGTACACCGCATGTCAGGGGAGTACATTAGGTAAGTCCTTCCTCTCTTGAAAACCAATTTATTGACAATAAGTTGGAAGAATTGAACACTATGGTGTGGTATATTTCATTGGCACAAAATACATCCCACTCCCCTCCATCAAGTCCTTGTGGAATTTTCACTGAGACAAGCAACCCAACTGATTGTGGCCCCCAACTATAAGAAACAGAAGATTGTGTAGTAGTGTTTCATGGGAGACCATATCAGCAATAACAAAAACAATATCCCTAAAATAAGCTTGATTCCTTTGCACCAACATAAAACCAAGATTGGAAGGATCAATCAGACATGAGGTATCACTCTGGATAACAATAAAGGGCCCCTTTTCAACAAATTCTCCAGCAGCCTCAACCTTACCAATAGGGTTTCCACCAACCCCAAAAGATATTTGAAGATCAAGAATCATCAAGCCATCAAAAAGGGGCTTCTCAATCAAAGGTAGATTCTAATGCTGATGATCTTTTGAAATAGATTGTTCTTAGTCAATAGAATGAGATAAAGAGTCAAGGCTTAGAGCTGAGGGAGTTGAAGACTCAAATGAGACAGGTTTACAATACTCTCCATGAACTTGTAAGTAAGAATTACGGAAATATACCATACCAACCTACTCCAAATCCAAAGGGAAATGTTAGTGTCATCACATTGGGAAGTGGGAAGAAAATTAATGATACTTCTACCCCCACCATTCCACCAGGATTAACCTTAACTTCAAAGAAGCTCCATTCAAGACTAGATGAAGAGAAACCAAAGGAGAGAGATAAAGGTAAGAAAAAGATTGATGATGTTTCTCTTAAACCCCTTACCTTTCCAAACAGGTTTTTTCAAAACAATAATATGGATGAGGAGTTGATGCAAAATGATGGTTTGGACACATTCAAGCGTGTCGAGAAAAACATACCCATTATTGAGTCCATTAAGAAAATCCCAATGGATGCCAAATTCCTAAAGAACATTGTACTAATTGAGGAGCACTAAAGGGGAATGAGAGGATCAATCATGGAAGGAATGTGTCAGGACTTATTACACCAACTGAAGAAATTGCCAAAAAAGTGAAAGGATCCCGGGACATTCACTATCCCTTGTACCATAGGGTATTTTCACTTTTTTGATGCTCTTTGTGATTTGGGAGCTTCCATAATTGTGTTTCATCACTCTGTATTCTCTTCTTTATAAGTTGGTGAGTTGAATCCAAAGAGAGTAGTGGTACAGTCGGAAAATAGAGCTACAGCATATCCAATGGGAGACCTTGAGGATGTACTTTTATTTGTAAGATACATGATCTTTCCAGTATATTTCTATATGCTTAACATGGAGGACGATCAGGTAAGTTTTCATGATCTTTTTATATAGGGTAGACCCATCCTCAAAACTGAAAAGAACTATCATAAATGTTAATGAGGGTACACATTCCTTAGAGTTTGGGGATGATTTTGTGATATTTAACATTATGGACTCCATGAAGTACCCCTTAGAGGACCATTCTTCATTTGTTATCTCCCATTTTGAACAACCAAATAAAAATCCATGGAATGTGATTGTCCTATGCTTAGGGATATTATGATTATTGGTTCTAGTTTGATGTATAATAGAACTTACACACACATTTATAATGAACAAGTCTATCTTAGATTTGATTTTGAAATGGATTCATATTCTGATTTTGATCAAGTGAACTCTGATTATGGCAAGGCTGTTGAGTATGCTGATGGATTTGATGTTTTATTCTCTGATTGTGATGATTTCCATTCTAATATTGATGATTTTTGTGCCCATATTTCAGTTCCTTCAATGTATCCATCTATACACCACCCCATACACTGTAACTCAAGCCATTTCCACCAAATATCAAATACTCATACTTTTCGAGTGGTGAGAAATTACCTATTATCATTGGTAACAATCTCCCTTTTGAACAAGAAGAAAAGCTTTTGAATATTTTAAGGGAGAACATCAGGGCAATTGGGTGGACCTTGTCTGACATATTAAGTATTAGCCCCACCATTTTCATGTAAAGTATTCTTTTGGAGGATGAGGCTAAACTGGTTAGAAAGCCACAATAAAGACTGAATCCAACTCTTTTGGAAGTTGTTAAAAATGAATTTGAAAAATTTCTTGAGCCAGGTATAATCTTTCCCATTTTAGATTCTCAGTGGGTATCTCCTATTCAGGTTTTGACTAAGAAAAGTGGTGTTACCGTTGTTAAAAATGAGAAAGATGAGTTAGTTCTAATCAGGGTAAAAAAAAGTTGGCATGTGTGTATTGATTATAGGAAACTAAATTAGTCCATCCGCAAGGACAATTTTCCCCTCCCATTTATTGATCAAATGCTTGAGAGACTAGCTAGGAAGACACATTATTGTTTCTTGAATGGATTTTCTAGATATTTTTAGGTTACTATTGCTCCGTAGGATCAAGATAAGACAACATTAACATGTCCATTTGGTACTTTTGCCTACCGAAGGATGCCATTTGGACTCTTAAACGCCCCAGGTACCTTCCAGAGATGCATGGTGAGTATATTTTCTGATTTTATTGAGACCTGCATGGAGGTATTTATGGATGATTTTATAGTGTGTGGATCCTCATTTGATGAATGTATAAGTAGTTTGGGAATGTCGTTGAATCATTGTATTGAGAAGAATCTAGTCCTGAACATTGAAAATTTTCATTTCATGGTAGAGCATGGAATTGTCTTAGGGCATATAGTTTCAAAACATGGGATTGAAGCTGATATATCTAAGGTAGATATAAGTTCATCCTTACCATATCTTTCATGTGTATGTGATGTTAGATCTTTCAGAGGGTATGTAAGATTTTATCGGTGTTTCATCAAAGATTTTAGTAAGATTGATCTTCCTATGTCATGATTACTTCAAACAGATTCTGATTTTAAGTTTTATGATTATTACGAGACTTCATTTGATGAGATAAATAAGTTTCTGGCCACTCCACCGATCATATATCCCCCACAGTGGGAGCATCCTTTTGAGCTTATGTGTGATGCCTCCAACATTGAAGTTGGAGATATCTTATCTCAGAGAGTGGATGGACGTTTACATGTGACTTTCTATGCATCGAGGACACTGGATTCAGCCTAATCAAACTACACAATCATGTAAAAAGAGTTTCTTATTTTCATATTTGATTAAGATAAATTCCGTTCATATTTATTGGGCTCAAAAGTAGTTATTTTTTCTGACCATGTAGCTCTGAGGTACCTCTTGAAAGAAGCCAGAGACAAATCCCAGGCTAATCCGATGGATGTTCTTTCTTCAAGAATTTGATATTAAGATATAGGACAAGATGGGGTTGGAAAACCTGGTGGTGGACCACAAGGGTTTGCTTACTCACACACTAAAGGATGACACATTCGACCAGGTACCACTTCGAGACACTTTCCCCAATGAGCATCTTTACTCCATCTTAGGTACACAACCTTTATATGCTGATTTAGTGAAATACCTTGTTACATATTAAATTCCTTCAAATTTAAATAAAAATCATGTCCAAAAATTAAAAATTGAATCTTGGTATAATGTGTGGGATGATCCATACCTCTGGCGCATGTGTAGTGATCAAGTTATTAGGAAGTGTGTTCCTGATCATGAGTTTGAGTCCGTTCTACAATTCTGTCATACACTTGCTTATGGTGGACACTTTGGACCCCAACGAATAGCTAGGATAGTCTTAGACTCTAGATTACATTGACCTAGATTATTACACAATGTACATGTGTTTTGTAAGTAATTCCCTCATTGCCAACACACTAGGAACATTTGTTGGAGACATGAGATGCCTCAACAACCCATACTATTCTGTGAGATTTTTTATGTATGGTGCATCGATCTTATGGCCCCTTTTCTTAGATCCTTTGGTTTTTTGTATATTTTGGTTGTTGTTTATTATATGAGTAACTGGGTGGAGGCTAAGGTCACTATGTCTAATGGTTCTCATGTTGTTGTGGAATTTGTCGAAGTGCAGCTTTTTTGATGGTTTGGAGTACCGAAGGCCATCATCAATGACCAAGGGGCACACTTTTGCAATTGGAATCATGCTTCCCTTCTTTAAAATTATGGGGCGACACACAAAACATCAACACCATACCACCCAAAAACAAATGGCCAGGCTGAGGTTTCAAATCATGAGTTGAAACACATTTTTTAGAAAACCATGCAGCCAAATATGAATGATTAGAGAAAGTGCTTGGATTATGCATTGTAGCCTTATAGGAAAACATAAAAGACACTCATTATTATGTCCCCATTTCAGATTGTTTTTGGGAAAGTATTACATCTCCCCATGGAAGTTGAGCATTGATCTTATTGGGATATAAATAAATGCTACATGGATTTGGCCCAAGATGGAATCCAAAGGAAGTTACATATTCAAGAGATTGAGGATATTTGATTGTCTTCATATGAGAACTCCAGGCTCTATAAGGATTGATCAAAAACATCTCATGAAAAAATGATCCATAAATGATTATTTCAAGTTGGAGGCAAAGTCTTTCTCTATAGTTCGCGACAAATTTTGATTCCTAGAAAGTTGTGTTCCAGGTGGTTAGGTCATTATGTTGTGAGTAATTTTCTTCCTTCTAGTGTAGTGTAGAACACACAAGAAGACACGAGAAGGATCTTTACAGTCAATGGGAAACTTTTGAATAGATACATTGAGGAACATCCTACTAATGTAGTGGAATTCATCACACTGCATGACCCCATCATCACTTGACCATATCAGGCTATTCCTAACCCTTTCACTTTTTTAATTTTTTTCTATTTAAAATTATACATTTCATGTGCATATATAATCTAATGAGATCACATTAAGAATTATGAAATATTTTTAGTGTGGGGGGGATCCTTTTAATTTAGTAATTTAAATTTCTTTTCTGTTTTTCAATGATTTTTTTTAAAAAATGTGTGTTTCTTAAATTTTGTGGGTTTATTTTTCAATTATATTGTGTTTTTTGAAACATTTGAACTGAAATGATTCTCATCACCATTTTGAAATTCTTATCAATAAGTGAAACAATTTTTCCCATGAAACCGAGCTTAAATGAATGGTGAAAATAACATTGTTCCAAGTTCAAATATTTAATAATTTCATGAAAAGTACTCTGAATTTTGTATCCCAAGACACATATAACTGTCTTTATATTTGAAATCACTTTTCTGTGAGGCTTCTGAACCATTATTTTCATATTGTTTATACTTACCACATTTCTTGAGAGAACTAAACCATGCTTGATTTAACCAGAATTTGATTTATTCCTGTCAAAACATGAAGGTTTGAGGTACTCATGTTAAAATAATTGAGGAATTTTTTTGGTATTAAAGATCCTTTTTCAATGAATCATTTTTTTTATAATGTCCTACCTTGAACATTTAATCCTTGTATCCCTTAAAATCCATGAAGATCGATTTAGGATTGCCACAACACAAGCCGATTTTCTCTAGCCAACCAACTCTAGAAGTAAATTGCCGAATCTAGTTGAACATAAGTGTAGGGAATGTTATCTTGTGTTATGATACCACATTAATTGATACTTTGGGAGGAAAATTAAATTTTGAAGAGAGGTTTTTTCTAATGAAATAAATAATTATATTGAAAGCTGTGGCTTTTCTGGAGCTTTCATGATAAGTGAAGTTGTGCCTTTCTGGACATTCTAATAGAGAGAAAGTTCTACCTATCTCGATCTTTCAAGAAAATAATGTTTGGGAAGATTAACATTTTTACTATTGAAACAATTAATGGTGTCCACATTACATTATTTTTCATGATGATGAACATGAATCGATTCTATGGGAATTGATTAGGGGACCATAATTAATTGAGAATTATAATAATACAATTTTGCTTCAAAAAGAGTCAAGACCTCCTCATTCAGCCTCAGAGCTTTTCACATCTAAATCCTACCAATCGAAAGCCATAGAAAAACCGTGAAAATATCTCATGATAAACATATGTCTTTAAATCACATCGGGTGGTGATGTAGTAATTTATCAATCCAATGGTGACCCTTGTATGAGTTTGGATGGGAAAGAAATTACTGAAAAAATAATATTTGTGTGATAAGAGAAAATTCAAGTGAGGTAAGTGTTTTGTGTGCATTGGAGGATAAATGAAGTGGAAATATACTGATTGATATAAATAATGAACTTGAAATAATTTTTTTACGAGGCATGATATATTTTTCTTCATTGTGTGGAATTTATGGATCTCAAGGATATTTGTTTTCAAATTTGTTTAGATTTATATTGATGTTTACTTGTCACACTTTTTCAGAATACCTGATATGAAGTTTTTCCTAAGAGTGAAAAAGGATAATTATTGGGGAGTTGATAAAAAAATTATATTTAATATTTTATTGATAATAAATAATACAATTTCCTCACAATCTGTTAACTGTGATTATTTATGGTATATTTTGGATTAGATCATTCATTTGAAAATTTGATTAAAATTCTTGTTTTACCATTTAAAAGATAATTGTAGTATTTCGAACATAAATAATTTTATTTAAATTATTTGAGGTTAATATTTTATAAATGTGTTTCTAACATAATTTTATACAACTTTAATTTTTGATATTGGAGCTAAATCGTGCATTTGTTTGGTAAAAATGGGTGATGAATTCAAATCTGGGCTGGCCTCGCTAGATTGGACATGGGTTCTTTATTTGGGAAATACCTTCTTCATATGTTCTTGGATTAGGCCCAAATTTTGCGATGAGCTAGAGTACTCATTTTTTCACAAATCATTCTACAATAAAGATAGATGGTTCACGTGTTTTGGTGGTCAAATGGGCAGTGAATGTTGGAATAAAATATTTGGTTGTGATTCCACATTCACACTTGAAACCACTTTGAACCTAGCCTCCCCAGCACTCAATAAATTAGTGTTTTTATCATTTTTTAGGGTAGGTACGTGAATTAGGAGATTGAAGGTAGAGGATAATTGGTTTCATTCAAATTCTCCAACCATTGTATGAGAGGTAGCTCTTGAAGCAAGGATCCCCTCATCAAAGCCTTCTTCTCTTCTTCATGTTGTAATGTTTTCATTTGTGAAATAATATTATTTGTTCTTATTTTATTTCTTCTCTTTAATCCAGTTTTGTTATCTTCATTTTTAATCATCCTATTTGGGTTTGAATTAATAGTGGATATGATATTTGGTTCTACCCTTTCAAACCTTTTCTAATTAAAAACATATCCACGATGACCACACCGCCCAAGATAGAGTTGTTTTCTTAGTGATCAATCTATCTTCTACCATGTTCATTTAATTATTTTGAATCATTGATAAACTATAATTCACATAACATGATCCATGAATTTATTTTTTAAATTATAATAAACAAATAAAGGAATTTAACAATTAACGAAAAAACATGTGAGGTCAAGTGTTGTGTAAATTGTGAGAGTGAAAACTTAATCGGTAAAACAAGACCATGCGGGATAAATTTGTTGAGTTAAAATATAATCCCTAAGCTCAATTCATCATCATTTTTCAGAATGGACTTTTTCCTTAATTTACCACTGACCATAATCTAGATTTAGAACATTAATCAAAGTAGGGTTCCACTATTGATTGTTTCAAAGCTATCCTAGGGTTTAATTCACTTCATCATTGTGGTAAAGTTAATTCTTGTAGGATTTTAGGGTTAACAAGATAGGGGATCACAATTATGTGGATTTTAATTAATATTTTAATGATAAATAATTGAGTGAATATGATGAGTTAGATTCAATTATTCCTTTTAAAATATTTTCTAAAAAACATCTTCTTGTTGCATCGAATTTCATTTCAAAATTAAAAAATTCAATCTTCTTCCAACAAAGTTATTGTAGTTTTATAAACGATAAAAAACTCACTCAATACTTTAAAGTAGTGTTTTTATTCTCTTTTATTTTACTTTTAGAATACCTTTAAGATTTTTTTTAATTTACTTACTCCTTTGAGATACAACCTTGGTTAGCCACTATGCTACACCTAAGTAACCTGAAACTGAACATAATTTGAAATCACCCATGATAGCGCCTTTCAAGGTGAGATGTTAATATTGGTTAGGTGGAAACAAAAGAGAATCAGTGAATCAATTGATAAAACCATTAACAAAGGAAAATCACAAGATTCGTGTAATGTCTCTATGTAATAGATACATGATATATTAGATATAATAAATTTTTTAATAATGATGTATAAATATTTTATAATAAAGGCAGTGTCTTTGTATCATTCATTTATTTGTGTTACATTTTTTGAATGAGAGTGGAATGATAAAAACCCTTTAAAGTAAGACTTTTATTTATTCCTAATAAATGATCATTATGGAGTATTATTTATTTTGATGTTATGTGAATATTATCATGAGAATGAGATCATATAGAGATACATAATTGCATCCTGAGATAAAAATGTGACCTGTTATCTAGATTGACTTCTGAAATTATATCACATAAAAGTCCATACATATTTTCATTTATATACCAAAAGATTTAGTTTATATCAATCCTATTTATTTATGGTTATATATTAGTTAAAATTTAAACCTCCATATATTTGATTCTTTTTCTATAACAGTCTTGAGACTGATCTAATTAGGGGTGGATATGAATGTATTTGTCCATGTGGTAGTTATTAATTAACCAAGATAAGGTTTATCCTCTTGTATGAAATATTTTATATTCAATACCTTGATGGAGTAAAAATAAATTGAATCCATGTTCATTATTATATACGTGTAATGTTACAATCTTATAAACTTAAATGATTGATATATGATTTATTTATCTCCATTGTATAGTTGAGAATGTATGACTTAACTTATAATAGGTTAACATATTCCATGACTAATGGATAGATGATATGTTTTGGTTAATGGGATTACATGAGTTGACATGATTTTTGGTATACATCAATTGGAAATGTCATATATAGACACCATTACTCTTTATAGATTTTTTAATAACATTATTTTCCTAGAGGCTTCTCTTTTATTATAATTATGGAATGATAACCCACACTTATTTTCATTTTACATATGCCCATATGGATAGATAAATATTCTTAAAAATATGTATTGGTTTTGGATAATATTATTTATCTAGAATGTGTGTGTTTTTTTTGATAATTGTATAATAAAGTGTTTAGATTGATTGATAAGAGATTTATTATTTTCATAAATTCTTTGAGTATCTTTTACAGGTAAGATATTATTATATATATGTATAAAAGTATCATAATGAAATTAGAGACCAAGGATTTATCTGCCCATGTTGTGGTGATGATGTCAAATATATATATATATATTTTTTAGATATTTATTTTATATTTATAATAATACTATTAAAGATTGTAACATATCTTATGATGATTAATTTTTGATAAAATTACAGTTTAAGTGTCGAAAAATCAATTATATGAATAAGTTAAACATTTTTAGTGTTATAAAACATGAAATACAAGTGTTGGAAAATATTTGAAAATGTTTCAGGTTGCATTATTTATTGAAGAAATACTATAAACTAAGTATTTCAATTCTCATTGGATATAATTATAGTATGTCTAACAAGAGACAAAACCATCTCCATTATCTTTCTCTCATTAGCTCAAGGGCGGTGCTAACATACCATTGGAGAAAGAGGTCATACCAAAAAGTACTTTTGTGAATCAATTGTCTATTGTATATCCTCATAGGTGGGATTCCATTGATTAATGTTGAGGTATTCTTTTTAAGATCACTATACAAGTAAACAAAAAGATAGATAACAAGGTATGTATACATTGGTTTCTATTTAATCAATACATCATTTTCACATAGATAAACCCATGAAGTTTTTGGGTTTTTTTCCACTACATGAAGTAATTTTTAATGTCTTTGAAAATCATCACTTTGAAAAGAAATCTCACTCCAAATACCCCAAGATCATATAAATCCTCCATTTACAACAAGATATCAACCAACTTTATATTAATTTCCCATCTCCAAAAGAAACTCTATTGAGTTTCAAATATTGAATCATTCAAACTATTCTAAGAAAAATATGTTTTCCTTATACAAGGTGGTTATTTAATCAGTACTTAGAAAAAAATAATCATCATCTCACCATGATAAACCTCCCTATCATGAAAAAGTATTTTAACTATTTTCCAAAAGGACATGAGCACTTAGATGCGACTTCCATGAAATTTTAACTTATCACTTCAGTCCAACCATCAACTTGATCAAATTTTAAACCCTTTAAAGATATATTCAAGAAAAATTCTCAATGTGATCTGATAGTGGATCTTAATAATATTTTTGAGAATACTTATTTCAATCCCTAATTGAATATTTTCATGATCTAATTTTCCCATATTTATTGAAATATAACAACATTTTTGAATTTTCTCAAACATTGAGGGAATTTTATTTTATAACCCTAACATGACCATTTTTATCTCCCATCCATTTACCCTATAAAAAATCAAAAAAAAATAATTTATATTTTATTAAATATTTTTTTGGTTATATCTCTCTAATAATCCATTGAATGTTCATTCCTCTCATTACAATCAACCAAAAAATTCCATTATTTCTTAAAAATTAATTTTTAGGAATGAACACATCAAAATATATTTTATTAGTTTACTGAATGATTTGTTTTTGGTTTCCATAACTTTAATCAACCCAACATTAATATAATAATTTATAAATATATTAAAAATTCCTAAAATTTTAAAGAGTGATATGATCCCCTACCAGTTGCACTTCATGAAAAATCTTACTGATAACATGAGTGAAATAATATATAAAATAATTTATTTATTTTCAAAATATAAGTATCTATAATAAAATAATTAACTAAAAATTTACCAATATTGGAAGAAATTATTAGATAAATATTAGTGGGATTATTATAACAACTCAACCCAAATCACTCATTTAACAAACCTGGATAATAGAAATACTTTAGGCACACTTCCCAATCATTAGAGGCATGCATAAATGTAAAGGTAAAAGGTGTATTGTAATGGGAATTGATTTTTCTAATAAAAATATAACTTGTTTAATATCATATACAACCAAAAAGAAGGTATAACAACTTCTTATATTGAACAAACAATAAATAATTTTTTACGCAAATGGAAGTGAACCTGTATAGAAAAAGATACATTTTATACCTATGAATTAATACAAAAAAGGCATTTAAATTCAAAAATAAATACATATAAAATCATGGTACATAAGTACAAACTATTTTTGATGACCTGAAAAACATAAGTATGAACCTTGTGTTCAATTGAATTCATGATAGGTGACAACAAGCATGTAATAAAATATAATATTTGTATACTTTATAATATATTCACTATTTAAAATATATTCTATATAATTCAATTCATGAACAACTGATTTATCTTGAAATTCACATGACACCAACACTACTAGAAATTAAAGCTATAGCCACTGACCTATAGCCACGGTTTTATAGGTCCGTGGCTATAGGTTCTTTATATCCATGCTTTAATTAAACAATCATGGATAAACTTGGCTAAACATCAGTGTTTTTTTTATTTCGTTGGCCTCTCCTCTCCTCCTCCCACGATCCGTGACCCTACTCTCTGAACTGTCTACAGCTCTCACCACGGCTTCCTCCTCCCACTGCTCCCAATAAACATGCTCTCTCACACTGTCATAGGCATATCTCACCATGACCCTCCACTTTGAACCGTCTACCTCTCTCACGAACTCTCTCATGTTGTTCACGGTGGCCCTTCAGATACAGGAATCCACTGGCCCTTCAACTTGCAATTTCTGTGTACTTTCTGAATCTCCCTCTTTCTATTTACCTCCCACTATAAACCTCTTATGTTTTTTCAATTGGCGCATCCTCCTCCCATGGACTATGTTTTATTTTTTATCCATTATGGAATGATAATCACATGGTCTGGATTACTATGGAGAGTTGGGGGAGGAATAAAGAGCATATTTGGTTTTTACTTCCTGTACAGTTGGAAATTTATTATCATCGTTTCAATTTATTTAGTCATTGGAAGTTTCCTTTAGTTTTTGTTTGTTCAAAGAAATTTTATCTGCTTGGGATGGTTTTGTTTGGATTTGTGTTGTAGTATACTCGATGGCTTTTTTGTAATTTCCACATGCCTCTGGATTTTCCTTATTGATTTGTTTCTTGTTAGGTGAAGTTACTTGAAGGAATCATTTTGTTAATTTGTATTCAATTTTCCTTTTACATCCCATTATTTTTCATTTATCACTTTCTTATCGTTTTTTCCGGAGAACCTACGCTTTCATGGTGCATTAAAAGAAACCCCCCTTTGACTTGTGTTCCAAGTAATTGGGGATGTGGTTTTTTATTTATCCTAATATGATTTTCTCTATTTACTTTCTTAAATGATACTTTTTTTATTGATAAGCTTGTTATCATCTCTTGTGGTTCAAATTTAAAGGAGTTCAAAATTTTGTATATGTGGAAACTGATTCTTGTCATTGAGTTATCATTTGGTGTTTGCCTGATGAAAACTTAGGGGAGCTGCTTCTATGTCTTTGTTAACTACATTGAAAATCGTGGATTTTGTAGTGCCACACCAATCTGATTTGAACGCACAGTTGAAACGTTATCATGGGATGAACTAAAAATAATACCAATGTGAAGGTTTTTTCGATTACTAATTATAATTTTAAACCCATATCCATTGTCAGAAATGCTTCCCACTCACCAACCTCTCCTGTTTTGGTGTTCACCGACTCCAAAAGTGGTGGTCAGCTTGGTAGTGAACTCCAAAAAACATATTATTATGTTCTCAATAAGAACCAGGTATTTAGGATTTTAAAACCTGAAATTTCACTCATGTATTTTCTCCAATGGACGTAATTTATATTTTTATGGGATTTTAGGTGGTTTAGAATATCAAATGATGGATAAAAAATCAGATACATTTTTGTTATTCAAATCAGGTGAGTTTGGGTGTTATGGTGGCGTTTGGATATGATGGAAATGTATTGGGTATGGTTTGGATTTGTCTTTGGGGGTTTGGGTTGGCGGTAATCCCTTAAGTTGGTGAATCTTGTTGGGTTTTTTCTTGATGTTTTGATGTAAAACTCTCAATATAGGGAATTTTGGTGATTTTTGGGTGATTTTATTATGTATTTGTATTAGGAAGTTTCTTGTTAGATCAGTTAAGGGGGTGGAGGGTTTCTTATTATTAGGGGTGAATGTATGGGGTTTGGTTATTATACATGGTGTGTAGGAGTGTAACCCTTAGAGTTTTATGGTAAACCTTCGGGTTTGGTGTTTTGGAAATGATATTTTCTTTTGAAGTAAGGATTAAAGGTAGTTTCATGATTTTGTGGTAATAATGCATGCTTAGGATTGTGGCTCGATGGGTTTCTAATTAGTAATGTTGTTATTACGAGATGATGTTGGGTAAAAATTCATCAACAAATCAACTAATTATGATGGCATTGTGTTCTCATGGGAAATATTCTCAAGTGGTTGTTTCCCTCATATTATGTTACAACTACCTTGATCCTTGACCAAGGCCTTCGAAAAGGAAATGTAATGGTTTTATTTGTTATCCATGAGTTCTAGGAGTAGCAGTATCTAATTTTCAGTAGTGACATGGGATCGTAGGATGTTTAGAATATTGTAAAGAATGTTTAGTTCCTATTTGAAAGGATTGGAACTCTAGAGGATATATGGGTGAAACTAGAAGTTTCTAAACTCAAAGGAGATGAATCAGAATAGATAAATACATTTGATCATAAAATAAGGAATGAGGAGGTTTTATGGATCGAGTTTCATTCCCTCTTATATGAGAGTCTATGGTAGATTTACAGAATAAGATCATGTTTTGGGGATTCATGGAGATATATCATTATGTGAATCAGTAATGGAGTATGTCACTAAATTTGAAAGGTTTATTCATTTCATGCCATCCTTCAAATGAAATTTATTCATAAAGGAATTCTATTTTTTAAATCGTCTTATGTACTCATTATGGGCATGAGTAGCTTCCTTTTATCTGGAAACCTACTAGGAGATATTCAAGAAAGACTTATCAATCTTTGTAGATACATCAATTGCATAGGAAGTTTCATGGAGAAGGATGGAAACTGGGTAGGAATGAATGTTGGTTGCGGAGCCTCAAAATGAGGGTGACAGAGTAAATTGAATGAGTAATATCTCAGCTAAATATTAGAAAAATAAATGAACCCTGGTGTATTTCTCATGCATCAAGAATGTGCATGCATTCCCTTAGTATTGGGATGGGAAAAATAGGTTTCATGTATCTGTCATGATGTGGGTTTCTATATTATTTTATTCGGATAATCCATCCTATGTGAAGGGACTTTTAGTACCATACTTTTTGAGGTATTCCTAAAGTTATTTTTTTCTATAATTTGGATTTATCTATCTAATATCTTTTAATGTTTTATTTTTGTTGGATATAATGTGTGTTTGAAAGATGATACTTTTTTAATGAATAAATTTTGTTGAGATTATTGGGCTGGGATCTTCTATAATGATCATAATTTGATATGAGGCACTAGACATGTGTATGTTGGATTGATGATGGTATCAATAATACTATAGTGGGTAGATTCATACTCGTCCTTTTTTGAGTGAAATCTTTATCAAGGGATGGTGATCATTATCAAGGTTGTAAAATTTATGAAAATAGACAATAAATGGATGAATTTAGTGTCTGGAAAAGGATGTTGGATGAACCATATTTGGTTCCAAGACCACACCAAAATTAATGATTTACCTAGAGTGGTTGGTATAGTCAGTGTGTTCAGTAAATTATGAGTTTATATTGGTAAATATTTTATCTAGAGCTTTTGTATTTCTAATATATCATTCAGATCAATGCGTTGGGTTAAGTATCAATATTTGATATTGTAGTGGGCTAGTGCTTGACAATTCTAGTGTGGAGTTTTAAAGGGAGCCTAAAAAGGGTACTCTAAAGCCTTTTTAAAGTGTGTGTGGAAGTGAAACCATGTTTTCCAAATTTTTAATAATTTATGACATAGATTCCATAACAATATTAATTCATTAAAGATAAGAGGATAGAACCAATTATCGCATGTTCCGAAATATTTTCTACAAAGAAGGAATATACTATCAAGAATAAGGAAGATCATGAACCAAAATATTTTCTAATCATATTAGCAAACAGGTTTCAAAAATTCAATAAGATTTAGTAAGAATAAAAGAAATAAAATTATCTACTTTATAAAATTGATAAAACTATATAAACTAAGAATAAAGGTGAATTCCATAAGAAGAACATGCTAAAAAATGAGGTTTCAATCTAGAAAATTTAGAAGTATATAGGCATGAAGAGTATTTGGTATTTTATACATTAAAGGAATGTATTTCTTGGTTAAGAACAATGTCTAATACCTATTTCTTTCTTTTATGTGCTGATGGATGTTTTCTTCATTCTCATATTTTGGTGATTTTTGATTTTTGAAAAGGAAATTGAAGGCGATGTTTGAAAAATAATGAGATTTATTAATGATCATGTTATTTAGTATTGGGAACTACATATCAATTTGAATATTATTTTTTCATTGTTCGTTATGTATTCATGTATCATTTATCATGTACAGTTGACACACTGATCACATATATATTAAAATTAGTTATATCTCATTTTTGCCCACTATTTTCTTATAGGTGGTTTCTTATGATACGACCGGTTCTATCAACCACCATCGAAGACAATGAGTTCATGATTTGGGTAAGGTTTATTCCGTTTTTATTCATTGTCCCAATTTTTATTAGGGATTTTTTGATTTTTGGGTTCCTTATATTTTTTAGTGTGTTTTGGATTTTGTTGAGGTGGATTAGAGTCGCCGTTGATGAAGGCTTACTTGTGTATTCATATGTAGGAATATTCATATATAATTTCTCTATTTATATATATTCACTCATGGCAGTATGAATATATATATTGGGGCTAGGTGTGCTTATATATTGATATGAAAAATGCATACGTGTGTATGTGTAAAGGGGTATATGCAAGTATAAACATATATCTAAGGACCCCCTTTTGCATATTTGTCCATGAAAATATGTACATAGGGTCTATGTGTCCTTATATATATGTTAAGTTGCATATGTGTGCAAGTAGAAAAAAGAAGATTCGAGTTATCGTCATCAAAAGCAATCATGCCTTGAGTTTGAGGTAGGGTCCCTCTCCTAGCCTATTTAATTGAAGAATGTTTTAAATTGCATTTATTTGCCTTCTTAATTCTACATTTTTATATTAAATTTCAATTATTGAATATGTTTTAGTTAAGATAATTGTTTCATTTTATAAATAAGTCATGGTTTTGTAATAAAACCCCTCCAATGGAGGTGCGCTATCTGTGAAAACTCATAGTGGTATACCTTGCTTAACATTATTGAATTGATTTTTTCATTATACTTGATGTCATTGTCAGTCAAAAAGCACACATCATACTTGACCCTTTATATATCCTTGTAGGGGGTTTCCCTCTTTTTATTAAAACTGTTGATTAAACCAAGACACTCTTTTAAGTGTCGTTAGACTTTTATGATTGAATTTCCCATCATGACCAAGTCACCACCAAGTAAAAAGCATGATTTGGATGGAATGGCTTGTACATGGATTTAGTATGGTTTTAGTATTTTCAAACATACTTCTTTAATTCACATAAATTCTCAAACTTTTCTCCACAAAGAGATTTAGGAATCTCTTATTCATTGTTATTCCTTCAACTATGGACTAAAAAATGATCATGATTCCACTATTTTATAAATCATTTAAATGAAACATTACATACATAAGTTTTACCATGACATGGTGAAAAAATACTATCTATTTTCTATCCAATACGTCGTTATACTTTTAAAATGGAATTTCCCATAATGACCAAGTAACCACTAATTGAATAACATGATTTGGATGGAATGGCTTGTACATGGATTTAGTATGGTCAAAAATATTCCTTTAATTCACATAAATTCTCTAAATATTTCTCCATAGAGCGATTTAGGAATCTTCTATTCATTGTTATTCCTTCAAATATGGACTACAAAATGATCAGGATTCCAATATTTTGTAAATAATTTAAATGAAACATTACATCCATATGTTTTACACTAACATGGTGAAAAAATACTATCAATTTTATATCTACTATGAGAATGGTCCATATCCTCCATGGGGTGGTCTTCTTCTCTTTGTTGACACTATATTTATGAGTACCAAATTAAAATTTAGTGAATACATCCACTATTTCATCACTCAATATGGTACATATACCACCTTTAAAGTCCTTTGGTACTAACCTATACCAAAACCACTAGTTCTTGAATACTGCTTGGTTCCACCTCTCACTAGGTTCTTATTTCCTCATCACAAAACAACTTTGTACTATCTTAATATTCTTGGTAGTCCCATACCACTCAAAATGTGATCTTATATCACTTTTTTATCTTCAATTATGGTTTAATACCATTGAAACGTTCAAATAGAGATTTTACACCTCTTCAACTTTTGATTAGGTTCTACTTCAATTTTTCTTCATTATTCCAGAAAGAAACTCGAGATTTGGATTTGGAAATTTAACGTGGTTGTTTAAAACCACATATTGAGTTAGATAAAACATTACACAATTTGTTTGATCCTTAAAAAAAATTATTATTTTTTGTAAAGGCCTATTACCAATAATGATCAGTAATATATCTACATCATCTTGTTAAAGGTATCTCTTTTAGATCACCCACATTATTTTCCAACATCAAACATATGTGTGTTTTTATCATATTCACAACATGAATCCATCTATTTTGAATGTATAAATCCCATGTATTATACCTCCACCTTCATCTTGAACCATTTCCAATATATATTTGACTAATTTAGTACATGGGGGTAGGGGGAGTGGGGAGGGGATAGGTATGTCGGGCATGTGGTTAGTCTGCAGGGGGTTTGTAGGGCAGGGGACAGGGGGGGAGGTTCGCAGGGGATAGGGGGTAGGGGGGATGGGTCCCAAGTTGTGTGACCATGTCACATAGAATTTGATATTTAAATCCAACCAAAATCCCAGTTCCACGGCCCATGGGTCCCACAATACCAGTAATTTCAGATTACATGTTATATAACCTATGATTTTTCTGATCCCATGGGGTATTCCTCTAGAGAATCCTACAAATTTATAGATCTCCAAACCTAGCCGAATTAATTATATTAGGGGACATCCAATCATCTAGTCATCACAGATTAGCATTTACTTCTTTAAATATTCTGAGAAAACATCCTCTCATGCCATCCATATGATCCTATTTGAAACTAAGTGGAACAAATACTCCAATTCCATTCTAATCCACCTCCAATTCTCCATTGCCATCATTGCACCTAAAGAACACTGTAGATCTAGAATTTCACCAATGGTATCGATCCGTAGAACTGATGATTGGTCACCCAACAATCAAATCCCATGTATTCGACAAACCACGTAACAAAAGAAATGAATGTGATGTACATGAAAAGAGTGGGTACAGAAAAACATAATCCCTAATATTGTGATGAATTAACCCCAATCATTTTTCATTTACCCTTGATTCATTATTGTCATAAAATGTGATGGAAGAGGAATAAACACACACAAAAATAGTCTTCCATCATTTTAAATATACTGATGATGCACATTTCATCTTTGTTTATTGAAATTATCCACATTCTTTAGAAGGTTCTGATGTGGAAGTTATATAGGGTTGAAACCTTTTAATGAACTCAAACTAGTATACAACACTCTATAAAGTGTGTATGATTCCCTTAATTTCAGTCCTGAAAGACATAACCTCATCAAGAACATCTTGATACATGTCTAATTTCCCCATTAGAAGATTTTGGAACCTGTACCTTTGAGATACAACCATAACACCAAGATCATTGAAATAAGACTTGGTAGTATAAAACGGAGGTTAGTCTTAACATGTGTTATCCAATGCTTTGAAAAATGATTCCATATGGAGTAGTATAAGATCCAAGCATGGAGGAGGAGGAAGATCTACGGGAGTATGAACCCCTTGAATATCTAGGGTAATCTAGGATCTTCCACATTGTCTGTAGGGCAGGGGGTAGGGGGAGGGTGGAGGGGGGAAGGGGGCAGGGGATAGGGGCAGGGGTGAGGGGGTGGGTGGAAGGGGGCAAGGGGCAGGGTGGAGGGGGCAGGGGGTAGGGGGCAGGGGGCAGGAGGAAGGGGGCAGGGGTAAGGGGCAGGGGGAGGTCTACAGGTCATGGGGGTAGGGGGCAGGGGGGAGGTCTGCAGGGCAGGGGGCAGGGGGCAGGGGTGGGGGCATGGGGTTGGGGGTAGGTTGGTGGGGGCATGGGCTGGGGTAGGGGCGGGGGGGGCATGGGGCCAGGGATGGAGGTGGGTTGAGGGGAGCAAGGGGTAGGGGAAATGGGTGGGTGGAGGGGGGCAGGGTGCACGGTGGTGGGGGCAGGGGGTAGGGGGTAGGGTAGAGGGGGGCAGGGGGATGTTTACAGGGCATGGGGGAGGAGGGAGGTATACAGAGCAGGGGAAGGGGAGAGGACTGCAGGGCAGGGGGAGGGGGTGGGGGCAGGGTGGAGTGGGGAGGTCTGTAGGGAAGGGGGTGGTCTGTAGGGGGTCTGAAGGGCAGGGGGGAGGGGGTGCAAGGGGGCGGGGCAGTGGGGCAGTGGGGCAAGGGGGTGGAAAGGGGGTGTAGTTAGTCTTTATAGGTTTATTTAATCATAGATAAGGTTGAATAACCATTACAATCCATCTCTAACTCCCCTCTCCAAATATGCCCTCCTATCTATAGCAGATTGCTTTCACTAAATCATGTCTTGATATTAGTTGCCACAAATCATATTTTGTATGATACCACTATTTTATATTGGTATGGATTTAACACCTTTTATTTTAAAAATCGAGGCCATTATATCCACTTTTTTTAATTATAGATTATAAAGATAGATTTGGATCCTGCTATATGTCCACCTTTTTTTCTCTTTCTTATTTCTCACATTTTAAACATTTATGTTGAGGAAACATGGTTTTCTCTTTTTTCACATGTTTATTATTATTTGAAAATTAAATATTCTCTTGAGCAATTAGAGAACTCTCAATGTTTTTCATTTTTTTGGTTTATCCTTTTATAACTCATCAGACTATATGATCAAACATTCTTTCTTATCATGTTCAACCTTCTTCATAGGTTTGGATCCATTTTTTATTATGAAATATTCTATTTGATTAGAAATTGTGTTCTCTAGTAAACTTTTATTATTGGGTGGGATAAAAACTTGTATCGAACAAAACCAAATTAAGCTGAAACTCGAGCCAAACTAATTATATACCATTTACAGTAAGAATAATTGTTAATTAATAAGAATATACTATTTGATAGTATTATTCTAAAACATGGATCTATTTCCCCCTTACTTGCAGGAACATGTTTTGACCCATGGGGAATTGTTGTTCTTATATGTTGGGTGGTGATGTGTATAGTCACAGGAGACAGGTATGTTTTAGTTTAGTTTTTATTTTATTTTCTTTATCGGATTGGACACATAGGTCTTTTACTTCTTTCTATGGACAAAGGGTAATTATATTCTATGAAGGGGGGAAAATGCGGTTATGATTGATTCAGTCTGCCGATGTTGATCCAAGGTAAGATTATATGGTTACTACTTGTCTCGAACCTCATGTATTTGGGGATTTCAGTGTTCTGACTCCATATTATGTTTTCAGTAGGGAATTGGATCATTTTGTGTTGGTTCGGGTGGATTTGGTTCTCCCAATTGAGGTAAGGCTTTAGTGCTGTTGGTTAGTTTCTCACTGGTTATGTTGCATCATTTATGTGTTTTAATGTTCCTAATATCCTTTGTGTAGTGCGTTGATCCCTGGTCGTTGGTTTCGAGTAGCCAAGTGAAGGGTGACTCACCTGCATGTGCCTAGGTAAGAAAGTATTTGTATGTGGGTTCCCCCGTTATGTGTATAGTCAACCATGGTAGTGATTATGCACGTATGGGGCTATGAGTGCCCATGTATATATATATATATAAATGCATACACAGGTGAGTAGAGACAGGTATATGCATATATGCATATGTGCAAGTATTCCCTTGCACATGCTCATGGTCATGCGGGTGTGTGCATAGGGGATAAGTGTCCTTGCATGTGTGTGAAGGTGTGTATACCCAGTGGGGTAAACAAATTTTAGTTAGAAAGCTCCAAGATCCGAAGTGGATAGTTTGGTTCCACCTTGAGGTAGGATCCCTCTTCTAGCCTCTTAAATTCAAGAATTCTTTAAATTGAATATATCTTCATTTTTAATTATGCTTAATTATATTGAATTTCATATCTTGAATAAGTGTTCTTTAATATAATTGTTTCATTTGATAAATAAAGTCATGTTTTATAAGAAAACCCCTCCAATGGTGGTGCGCTGTCTGTGATAACTCATAGTGATAGTTATGATGATCTAGCTTCTTAAAGTATTGCATTTAATTTGTGTTGAATGAGTTTTAGAATAAATGTTGAATATAATTAAATGAATTGTGTGATAATACAATGCCATGATTTTATAATAAAACCCCTCCAACGGAGCTGTGTTATCTTCTCAACCAAAGAGTAGTGATAACTATTTGTATCATGTTTAGATTTGGTTTGAGTCTTTCATAAGCATCTTGTTGGTGTTTGTTTTCTGGCTAGTTAGATTTTGTTTTCTTTGAATAACATAAATTGTCTAATCATACTCATTTAACTCAAATGACATTGCCCGAGTAGGCATATGCCTTGACCATGACATTTTCCTTTTCATGCTTTGAATATTATAAATAAAATTTCCATGTTTAGGAAAAGTGAATGAATTTGTAAAAGGTTTATGTAGGTTGTATGATTATTTTCCGTCGTTTTGTTTCCCTTTAGATGTTTCTCCATTGTGTCGCTTGCTACATCCTTCTCTGGCGATACCTTATTATAGCATATTAAATAGTTGATCTATTCTACTGTCTTCCAGCAGGGCGACGATCAGAATGTTGTCCCACCTCCTCCTACTCCCTTCACTCCTGACCGGAAGATGCTGCCCTGTGGATGTCATCGGACTGGGCCAACACACCGTGGTCACGCCACGGTCACGCCGCCGTCACGCTACGGTCACGCTGCGGTAATGCCGTGATTTGGCCCTGCTTTAGGATAACACCCTACGATGGTTCATAGTGATAGTATTCTATTAGTATTGTGATCAATGTTGAGACTGACTAATCAAAATTTATACTGACGGTGAAATGACCAATATGTTGCCTCGCCTCCTCCCACTCCCTTCGCTCCTGGCCGGAAGATGCTGCCCCGCAGATGTCGCTGGACCAGGACAACACACCACGGTCACGCTGCGGTCATGTCGCGGTCACACCTCTGTCATGCCATGGTCACTCCGCGGTCAGGCCACGATGATTCTGTGATTTGGCCCTGCACTAGGACAACACCTCACGGCAGTTCACAGTGATAGTATTCCATGTGTCTTGTGATCAATGTTTAGACTGACTAATCACAATTTCTACTGGTGGGGCAATGTACAGAATGTTTCCCCGCCTCCTCCCCCTCACATCGCTCCTGGCCGAAAGATGTTTCCCCACGGATGTCGCTGGACTGGGCCAACACGCCGCAGTCATGCCATGGTCACACCGTGTCACATCATGATTTGGCCCTGCTCCAGGACGACACCCCGTGACCGTTCACAGTGATAGTATTCCATGAGTCTTGTGATCAATGTTGAGACTGAATAATCACAATTTCTTCTGGCGGGGTGATGACCAGAATGTTTCCCTGCCTCCTCCTGCTTCCTTCGCTCCAATATGGAAGATGTTGTCCCACATATGTCGCTGGATCAGGCCAACACGCCGTGATCACACTGCGGTCACACCGCGGTCACGCCGCAATCACACCGCGGTTAGGCTGCAATCACACCGTGTTAATGCCATGATTTGGCCCTGCTCTATGATGAAACCCCGCGACATTTCTTAGTGATAGTATTCAACGAGTCCTGTGATCAATGTTGAGACTGATTAATCACAATTGTTTCTGGTGGGGTGATAGCTGGAATGTTTCCCCATCTTCCCCTGACCTCTTCACTCTTAGACGGAAGATGCAGCCCCATCGATGTCTCTTAAATGAGCCAACATGCCACAGTCATGCCGCGGTCACGCCGTAGTGACGCCGGGGTGACGCCGCAGTCACGCTGCACTCACGCCACGGTTATGCCGCGGTCACGCTGCGGTCACGTTGCGGTCACACGGTGGTAATGCTGTGATTTGGCCCTACTCCATCCACATTCAGCCCACACCTCCCCCCTTCCACCTTCATTTCATCCCACTACCACCAGCATTCTCACCCGCAATAGACCCCTTGCCACCTTTGAATCAGCCCACACCATGCCCCCAGCATCTGCAACCTGCCCCCTTCCACCACCATTCCATCCCCCTTCCACCTGCATTTGAGCCTGCACCAGCCCCTAGCCACCTGCAATCCATCCAGCACCAGCCACAACCCCCAGCCTCCTGAAAAACACTGATTCCAGCCCTCTACTACCTGAAAAACAGCCCCATCCACTAGTTCCAGCCCTCACCAGCCCTCGACCTCCTACATCCCAACCCGCACCAGCCCTGCCACATGCCCACCATCCCCCAACCACCTGCAATCCAGCCCACAACAGCCCCCTGCCACCTATTCCATCTCACACCAGCCCCCTACCATCCCCTTGCCACCTACCTTCCAGCCCACACTAGCCACTCCAGCTCACACCAGCCACCGCACCAGCATCCTACATTCTAGTATGCATGAGAAAAACTCCACGCAAATCACAAAATGGAAAGGAATAAAGATTATCCCCTTGCCTGAGAAATCTTTTCCCCGAAACATATCCATGTAAACTACCATTAATGTTCACCGAGAACATTAGGGTAGAGAAGCATCCTTTAACCCAAGACGAGAATCTAGATAGAAAGCCGAGTAGATCCAAAGCATCCCAAAATAAGTCCCACCTGACCGAATCAAAATCCGTGAATAAATCTATCTTAATGGCACACCTCAGAACCCCAGAATCAAGATGGTACCCACAAAACAATTTATGGGTGACAAGATTCTTAGGATGAATTATTTTTGATACCGATGGTTGAGGATATTTTTGTCCATATTTAGATTTATGAGTTTTTTATGGTTATTTTTGTAACCATCCTACTAGATGGTCCGGGTTATAAGTGGTGGAAGTCTAATATTTAGACTAATCCAGACAAACACTATTCTTGGAATAGTTTCAAGGCATTGTTCATTTAGCATTTTTTCATAATGAAGTGAAGGTACTGATGGATATAGAATTTTCTAGGAGGGGATATCCAGGTGATGTGTCCAAGGGAAGTCTGAGGGGGTGTTAGGGGGGTCTGCAGGGTAGGGGGAGGGTACAGGTGGGGTGTCTAGGAGGGGCTGTCCAGGGGGTGTCTAAGGGTTGTCCGGGGGGGGGGGTCTACAGGGCAGTGTGTAGGTGGGTGTCCAAGGTCTGTCCGAGGGGGGCGGGGTGCCAGGGGGTCTGCAGGGCAGGGGGAGGGTGCAGTTGGGGTGTCTAAGAGGGGCTATCTAGGGGGTGTCCAAGGGCTGTCTAGGAGGGGGTTTTGGGGGTCTATAGGGAAGGGGGAAAGGTGCAGGTGGGGTGTCTTGGGCGACTGTCCAGGGGGTGTCCAAGGTTTGTCTGAGGGGATGATTTGAAGAGATAAATCCACGAGCAAAGGGACCTAACCTCATAGAAATAATTTTGCTAATGATTTTTGGAATGGAATTCCCAATAGAAATAGGTCTGAAATCCTTTACATCCACAACATTTTCCTTCTTTGGGATCAAGGAAATAAAATTAGAGTTCATTCCATAGGGTATTGAGGCATGGTTAAATAACTCCCTCATAGCGTTAAGAAGCTCATCACGAACTATGTCCCAGTAGAACATAGAGAATTAATTTATGAACCCATCAGTACTAGCCACACTCTCAAGATTTAGAGAAAACAGGGAACTCTTAACCTTCTTCATATCAAAGGATTCAACAAGGGATATTGTTGGATTGGTGTAGCCCGATCCGGTTGGGCCGAATGCTTGTGGCCCGCAACTATCACGGGTCAAGCTCTACGGTGAGCTCCTTGGGGGTTGTAGGGGGAAATGCATCCTTGATCCGGGGGTCCGGGGGAAGAATCCACCCGATCCAAATTTTTGGAAACTGTAGCAACTTTGACAATTATAGCAGTGCAGACATTGGAGTGCACTTTTCTATTGCACTTTTGACTTCCAGCTGACAGCCACTAGAGTATTGGATACATATAGGAAAGGCATCATAATATTTTAAAAGATTATTATAAAATTTCCTCATCTCTTTATATTACTAAAGAAATCTTCTCCTCCATGAATAGATTGAGTAGAGTTTTCATCACTTTGAGCAGGTCAACCTATTCCTTGAAAACCCATTCTATAGAATTTGCCTCAATGAAGGTTAATGAGATGAATGCACATCACCTATAACAACATGGAGGTACAATTTGACCATAGAGTAGATCAAATTAGCATCAACTAATGCTGAGGGAGGTGGAGCACAAGATTTAGATGCAACAAAAGGAGGTTCCTGATAAATGAAAATTCCACTAAAATCTGAAAGAAGTTTTTCTCTCAAATATTATAAATATATTATGGATAAAAAATCTGAAGGAACTGGGGAAACAAATCTCTCAAAACTTGGTAAAGTAGCCTCTATAGGTTAGGATTTGGTAGGTACATATAAGGGAAAATCCATAATCTCGCCATCTTGGTCAATATACTAAACTAAAGATCCATAAGGATATGTGCAACGGATGTGTAAGGGGGGATGTTGTCCAGTAGGGGGGGTTGTTCAAGGGGGTCCAGCAGGGGGGGCTTCTGTCCAGGGGGGCCAACATGGGGGTGTTGTCTCGGGGGGTCCAGCAGGGTGGCTGCAATCTTGGGGGGTCCATCAGGGGGGGCTGTCGAGGGGGGTCCAGAGGGGGGGCTATCCGGGGGGGGTTGGGGCTACTGTCCAGGGGGGTCCAGCAGGGGGGCTGCTGTCCAGGGGGGTCCAGTAGGGGGGAAAGGGGTGTGAAAGTGGGTTGCAAGAGGGTGTGTGCAAGGGGTGAAAGGGATGTGTGTGTGTGTGGGGGGGGGGTGGCTGTTGTCTAGGGGGTGTAATGGGGTGTGTCCAGCAGGGGGTCTAGCAGGGGTGGTGCAAGGGTGGTCCAGTTTGGGGGCTGCTTTCTAGGGGGTCCAGTAGGGGGGCTGCTGTCCTGGTGGTCCAGCAAGGGGGGCTTCAGTCCAGAGGGGCCCAACAGGTGGGCTGCTGTCCAGGGGGGTCCAGAAGGGGCTACTGCTATCTAGGGGGTCCAGGAGGGGGGTCAGCTATCTAGGGGGGTCCAGCAGGGGGGTGGGGGGCTGCAGTCCAAGGGGGTCTAGCAGGGGGGTGCTGTCCAAGGGGGTTCAGCATGGGGGTCAAGGGATGTGTAAGGGATGTGGGGGGGTGTTTTTTTATGAAATTGGAAGAGGACTCATTTTATGTTCATGGGTACTGGAAAAGAAAATAACATTGTTGACTTTGTCTTAAATAATGCATGCACTGTTATCCAACGCTCACTTTTTCCAGCTGTGATCACGTCGCAGCTGTGCTGGTGTTGTCCAATAGCAAACAAAGGTCTCACAGTTGTCTGTCTCCTTGATCGCGTACTCACAAACAGCTTCCAAAGTATCCCAATGACTGCGTATTCCTAAGATGTCTATACGGATTGACAAAAGAAGATATAATAGCCTTCATGCCCAGATCATAACTGAAGATCCATCCTTTACGTATATGTGGCAAACATAAGATTCCCTCACTTCTAGAAATGAGAATGATATTTATGGGATTGTCTAAATATACAATGTAATTGAAATTACAGTCAACTTTGATCATTAGGTTGTCTCCTTGATAAGGAATAAAGTGATGTTATTAACTGATGTCCACATGGAGATGGAATTAAGAACAAGATTCATGGGAATGTCTTAATTATAAAAGAGAAATATGGATTGGGAAATCAAAACAATAAAAATATGTATTAAACTCCCATCCTCCCATTTCAATGAAAGGTTCCATCATCGTCAATATTGTGGTGGCATGCTGATTGCTTTAAAAAATTAGGCATGTGAGACAAGGATCATGACCATCCTAGTGTAGTCTAACACAATGGTCTTGAAGTAAACCATCTGAAAAAATTGATGAAACAGAGATAAATTCAGTCTCCTTCAACATATAGAGAATGAGTATCATTGGGCATCAACTTTAGGGATTGGTGAACCAGTTAAGTATTTTGTATCCTTAAAAAATAATATAATCAGTAACATATGGTGGAGTGGGGTTTCAATGTGTTCTGTTTTAGTTTTTTTCTTTGATTTCAAATTGCATGGCCAACTATATTAGCATTCTAGGGGGGGTGTCTGTCCCTGGGGGGGGGGGGGGTTGCAATGTGTTATGTTTTAGTTTCTATCTTTGATTTCAAATTGCATGTCCTACTGTATTAGCATTCCAGGGGGTGTCTGTCCAGTGTCGGGGGGGGGGGTGTCCAGGGCTTTGTAAAGTGAGGGGTGTCTAGGAGGGGGGGGGCTTTGTAATGTGTTCTGTTTTAGCTTTTGTCTTTGATTTAAAATTGCATTTCCAACTGTATTAGCATTCTACGGGGTGTCTGCTTAGGTGTGGGGGGTTTCCAGGAGGGAGGGGGAGGGGGAGTGTCCAGGGGGGTCCTGGCGGGGTGTCAATCCAGGGGAGAAGAGGTGTCCATGATGGAGGGGAAGTCACCGGGGGGTGTTGTACAGGGGGTGGCAGGGGGGAGGGAGGGTTGTCCAAAAGGTGGGGGGAGTGTCCTGGAGGAGGGGGGGTTGAATGTCTTCTGTTTTAGTTTTTGTCGTTGGTTTTAATTTTCATGGCCAACTGTATTAGCATTCTAGGGGGTGAATGTTCAGGGGAGGGGGTGTCCAGGAGGGTGGTGGGAGGGGATTGTCTTGGGGGAGGGGTCTAGGGGGTGTCTGTATAAGGGAGTCGGGGATGTCTATGAGAGAGGGGGAGTCTCCATGGGGTGTCTGTCTAGGGGAGGGGGGTGTATGTCTGGGGAAGGGGGTGTCTGTCTGGGGGGTTCTAGGGGTATCTGTCTAGGGAGGGGGGTGTCCAGGGGTATCTGTCCAGGGGAGGGGGTGTTCTGTCCAGGGGATGGGATGTCTGTACGGGGGGGGGGGGGGGGGGGTGTCTAGGGGTGTTTATCCGGGGGGGCATCTATCCAAGAGAGGGAGTGTCCAGGGTTGTCTGTCCAGGAGGTGTGTTTTTCTATGGTGGGGGTTGTATGTCTAGGGGGTCTATCTAGGGGGTGTCCAGGGGGCTGTCTATCCGGGGGTCTGTCCAGGAGAGGGGGTGTCCAGGGTTGGCTATCTGTTTAGGGGGTGTCTATGTAGGGGAGGGGGTGGGGGTGTGTTCAGGGGGACTAGAAGGGGGTGGGGAACCAGGGGAAAACAGGTAGGGGGACCAGTAGGGGTAGAACCAGATAAAAAATAGGGGGTAGACATGCAGGGTGGGGGTGGTAGGGGACTAGCAGGTAAGTGGAAGGCAGGGGGACTAGTAGGGGCATGGGGTGGAAGTTAGGCCTGCAGGTCTGCTGTGTTTTTTATTGAACTTTAATCAATAGCCACAGTTTCTAACATTGTCTATAAGGACTACTTGTGTTTTACTTAGAAATTGAAGATGTACCCACGGTTTGAACCATAACATAAGGCCATGTATTTCTTAAACTTCTTCCACAGTTTGAAACCGTGGATATAAGGAATTATCCACAATTTTAAACCATGGTTATAGGGCTTTGGCCACAGTTCAATATGTGGCTTTAATTCATTATCCATAGTTTCAAACCATGGCTCTAGGACTTGGCCTATATCCATGCTAATAACATCCACGATTCATTGAACCGTGCCTATAACCTATAGCCACAGTTTTTGGGCTTATAGCCACGGTTTCAAACCATGGCTATAGCCTAAATTTCTAGTAGTGAATGTTATCATACATCATATGCAAAACATTTCTTCTTCTATATCTATCATTACATGAAAATGTGACATTCTTCAATGGCTTGCACTATACGCAATACCGAGTCTTACCGATAAACAATTTGCAATTAAACATTAATATATAATATAATAAGTTATAAACTGAATGTTATGAATAATATTAACTAAATTATTAAAATATATGGTTTATACAACTGAATCATTGGTTACAAATAAATTATAAATGAATTTATGAACAAATTTAATATTAAAAGGGTATTTTTATCAAAAACTTTTTTTATGCTCACAAAGCTGTTTTACCCTAATTGATTAAATTAATTACAAATATTGAGTGATATTAATTAAATAAATATGTTTCATATTCAATCAATTATTTTTTATATTCATCCAATATATTTTTTCAGCATATTATAAGATAAAACCCAAAATTTTACATAAAATCCTATGTTTACATTAAGGCATTTTTACTGACTTTTAATGGAGAACCTATTTTAAATATTAATTTTGAAAAATAAATGAATTTAAATTAAAAAACTAAACTTTATTTATGAATACATAATGTCAAAATTATCTTAGGATGAATTGTTTTTATTTTTCTAAGAAACTTCATTTTTAGTGAATAGTGAAAAATATTGTGTTTCAGTTGAAAAAAGGCTTTTCGTTTAAATAATTATTAATGAAAAATTATATTATAAATTTGTTTTAAATTAAAATTGGATAAATTATAAATCTATTGATACCATTTAGATTATTAGATTCAATTTAAATTTCTAAAATTTAATATAAGAACAAAATAATAGTTTTAACATTTTTTGACTAAAACTAGTTAATCTGTCTGTCTGCGAGATTAGAATTAATCCTAATTTTTCCGTTTTCGCGATTTGAATTTTGAAATTAAAATATAGAAAACTATAATAAAGATATAATTTCTGTTCTAATAATATCAACTTAATTTTTTTTTTCAAAAATGATAATTGAAAGTGATTAAAATTAATTACAATGATTAAGGTGTAATTAGGATTAAAATTGGCTAAAAATCTTTGTTAAGGGCCCAAATGACTTAGAAACATTTCTAAAACTCATTGGATGGAAATATTTCGGCCATTAACCATTATCTATTCAGTTTTATTTTTTTTATGACTTTTTTTATGTAAGAAAATGTGCACACCTAACTTCTTTTCAAGAATACAATGTGAGTCATTTTCCTTACCTATAAAAGGACACCACCTCTACCCATTCATCACCCTTATAAAACCTCTTAAGTTCATAGAATATCTTACATAATGGCCTCCCAATATCCCTCCTTTCAACCTATAAACCTCTTATTGGTAATAATACCTTCCATGTATTTCTTTTGGTTTAAACCAAAAGAAGTTAACCAGTTAAAAGGTAATGTATTTTCTCCACATATCATGTTTCATTTACATTATCCAATCCCTATGATTTCATTATTATTTTTTTTATAACAAAAACAGTATCCTAAATATACTAGGATTTTTTTATTCTAAGATTTTTAAATACACATACACACACCACCATCTAATGGGTAATGAACATAATGTTTCTATAGACAGCGAACTACAACCTAACGAAATGAGGATTGTTCATTCTTCCATTACTGCCCCTTGTGGTGGCCATTATGATGGAAAAATATATTTATATTTTTTTATTGTGTATTTATACTTCTATAATCCTTTTATTACACTGACATTTAATACTTTATATTTTAGATTAATATGATAACATGATTTGAGGAAGTTTGGACTACCTCCCCCTCAAAGTGTTGTGATTCGTTCACTGTAAACATGGAATGTATAAAGGATGGTTTTAATTAAACATCTGAGACATACAAAAAATATATATTTTATTCATGACATTATTTAATGTTTGTATATATATATATATATATCTACTGGCCCAAAGGATATTGTTGACCACCCTCTCTAGTTTTAATAATTATAAATCATGTCAAATCTTATCAATCAGGTCAAATATTATCAAAATTGTTTAATATTATTAATCATGATTAATCATTTAAATAATGGTTATTTGAGCTTCAATATGTTTAATTATGATTATCTATTATCACATATTCGTTTAAACACATTATGATATTATTTATGTTATAAGACAGTCCAAACAAAAATATTTTCAACGTATGAGAAGATGACACCTACAGACAATCAATTCATCAATGATGGAAAAATAAATATGAATCAAAATTAACAATATACATGATGTCTCTCTGATATTTAAAATGATTCATCGATAGTTCTATTTTTTCATCTATAGATGATCTGATCAACTGGTGCATGGTGCTATCGATGATTGATTCTACCATCGCATGGTGCTACCGACTCATGGGGATGTCGGTGAAAAGGCTTACCAACACAAGGACTTACCAAAGAACAAATAGAACTAAAAAGGAGAAACTGATATAATGTGATACAGATACTGATAAAATAAATCAATAATGGAATGATTCACTGATTCATTACTCACTGACGAAGGAGTTACTGATAGACTATTTAAATTTACTTTTATTTAATAATAATTCTAATGGTCGTATTTTGAGTGTTTTAATGCCACAAATTAATTTAATGTTTTTTGAAGACATCTTAAATTAAGATGTTATAAATATGAGGTACAACATTTTCCTCAACCATGCACATTTTTTGGCTTCAAGAATATAAAATAAAGGGACCCAAGATGAAAGAGATGTGCAAAGCATCTCATAAACGTGATATACAATGATACGTGTAGACAGAGTACCAGACTAACATGAGAAACATACAGAAAGGAAGAAAACATGAGGAACTCTTGATTTCATCATGAAATGAACTAGAGAACTGATTCCCATCAATGTTCCAATATCTTTGTAGCATTCAACTAAACCTATAGAGAAGAACATATCATCTTCCATGAAGATTGAACATAGTGCTCAACAACACTCTGTTTTCAGGGTCTTCTTGCAAAAGAGGACTCCAGCATCAAGTCTGATATATCAAAGAGTCTAGAGCTCAACTGAATAACACATAGATCCTTATAAACACTGTATAATATTTATTTCTCTACTGTGTTCTTTTTATTATATTTTTTATTAATGTGTACATCTTTATGTAAAACACACACATTCTCCTACACTAAACTAGAGGATACTAGATATCCCAAATTAACTATATTTTTACACTTGTTAATCCCACTTAGAACTATGGTAGAGGACCTGTGTAACCTAGTTTTATTTTTCCCATGTAGAAATATAGTGGAGATTTGGTGACCTAGACATTTGTAAATTTTTGTGTAAACCCCGATCTAGGGTGTGAATCAAAACCTATATCTATATAGACTACTTGGTGGTATTTGATCCTCAGGGGAGAGGAATATATCTTGGCATTAGACTGAACCTCTTATTTTATATCTATTGTGTTTTCAAAATTGGTTTTCTCTGTTTTTACCAGTATTTCAGCAAATTGAATTTCACTTTGATAGTTAGTATAGGTTAGTGTTTATTACTATTTTGTATTATTATATTAGTTTTAAAAGTTGTATAAATATCTCATATTTTTACAACTGAGAAATGATAAATCTTTTGAGAAATTAGTTGAACAATCAGACTATTATAAATTCACAACATTGATTAACTGGCCTATTATATTTTAGAAATGGGGGAATATTTTAAATTAACTTTTTAACAGGAATTTTTATAGGAACTCAATTCACCACTTCTTGAGTGTCCTACTCGGACCAACATTTGGTATTAGAGGTTGTTTAAAAGATTTTTCAAATATTTTCATCTGTGATTTAGTTGTGTTTTAAATATCTCAAAAGTTCTATTACTTATAAATTTTTTGCTCTCTAAAAATATTCTCCCGCTCATGTATAATAAATTTGAATGTGTTTCTACAAACATACCTCCTTACATTAATGGAAAAAACTATTCCAGGTGGAATCTCAAGATGAAAATTCATTTAGAAAGTATGGGATTTGATATTTGGAGAGTTATAGAATATCACTATGAAATACCGAAGACTACTGGGAATACATTAAGTGATGTAAGAAATACCACTTATAATAATAATTGAAAAGATATGAATGATCTATTTTGTGCACTAGTACATGAAAAATTTAATATAATATCTACTTGTACATATTCTTATAAAATTTGGGACACTTTAGCTATTTCATAATTAGTAACTTCAAATGTTATAGAAATGAGACGTAACAATTATACTATTATGTATGATAATTTTACGACGAATCCTGATGAGCCAATTTATGACATCTATCTTTGGTTTAATGAAATTTTGAACACCATGATCTCTCTGGGAATAGCTGTTACATCCAAGGAGAAAATCAATGAGAATACTCAGATGCTTACCAGATAGATGAAGAGTGACATCTCTAACAATAAGATAATATTATGACCTAAAAACTTTTCTAGTGAAGAAGATAATGGGAAATTGATGATGTAAGAGGAATAAATAAAAGTAAAAAAGAATGGGATGATGAACCCAAAAGAAAATCTATTTCCTTCAAATATTCTACATCCCAATATAAGGACAAATTTCAAGATGAAACTAAAAGTTCAAGTGATGAACAATCATCAATAGAAAATGATGAGGTGATGGCTCAAATAGCTTGAAGGTTTATGAAATTATACATGAGGAAGAATTTTTTTAAAAAGCCCAGCCATAAAGGAAAATATGACAATAAGGGGACCTGGAAAAAGGATTGAAAAAAAAGGTGATACTTCAAATGAGATAATAATCTATGATTGCAAATAAAATGGTCATGATAATGCTAACTATACCAAGATAAATTATAAGAAGAAGTATGATGCTAATGATAGAAAGTATAAAAAGGCCATGAAGTAAACATGGAGTTCTTATGATTATAGATCAAGTGACTCAGAATCCTCTTATGCTTAAAAGGATAAAAAGGAAAACTTGTGTTTTATGACAAACACATCAAAGGTAACAACAAACTCTCCTAAATATAATTCTTACTATACTAGAGATGAAAGTGATTAAAAACATATTAAAAATGACGAAATGTTTGAATACTGAAAAATGCTAGAGGACATGAGTAATTAATTAAAATATAAATATAAATCCTTGAAGGAACAATATGATTTTACAGCTAATGGTAAATTAGAAATTTCTATATAAAAAGAGAATAATTCTCAACTGCTTAAGGAAAACAATGAGATTAAATTGTCAAATGAGCAATTGAAAAATGATTTAGAAACGTTTACCAATGTTAAAGATATCTTTGTTAAAATTATTGTAAAACATGTTTCATGCAAATACACTAGTGTTATATGCTACCAACTAGGTAAAAGAAATTTTTTCAAAACAAATTTTGTATCTAAATATGGAAAATCTAGTTTTATACTCAGTTTTGTAAAATTTTATGCATGTTCCAACCCTGAAACATATTCTACTATTTGATGTTTTTCTAGATAAAATAATTTTAATCTTTAAAATACATTAAATACTTCTTATAGGAAACCCATGAAGCTAGTACGAGTTCCAGAATATCTTATTATTAATGTTATTGGAACCAAACAAATAGGGGTTCTAAAATGTTTTTTTGTCTAATATATATTTGTAAGAAAGCTATTCGAAGAGCTCCTGTGAAAGCATATTATACTTGGAAAGTGGGTGTTTAAGACACATGAAAAGGGATTATTCATACTTCATGAACATGATAAAGATTAATGGTGGTCATGTCACCTTTGCTGACAATGTAATAGGAAACATCATTTTCCTTGGCCAGATTGGCATCTCTAACTCAGTTTTAATTTCTAAATTACTTTATGTTGATGGATTAAAATACAACCTACTTAGTATCTCTTAGTTAGGGAATGATGGTTTTAATGTTAAATTTGAGGATGATTCTTACAATGTATTTATCTCTAAAAATGAGTTAGTATTTTATGCACTTAGAAATGAAAATGTTTATAGTGTTGATTTAGATCTTTAATTTCTTCAAATCATTACTGTTTAAATTCTTATCATAATGAGACATGGATTTGGCATAATAGATTATGGAACTAAAATATAAACTCCCATATAAAACATAATATAAAATACTTAGTCAAGGATCTACCTAAACTCGAGTTTCCAAATGCAAAAGTTTGTAATCCTTGTCAAAAGGGTAATCAAAACAAAATATATTTCAAACCATTGAATGAAGTTTCAAATTCATGACCACTTACATTGGTTCAGATGGAAATATTTAGACCTTCTAGTGTTTGATTCCTATGTGGGAAGCACTATATCTATCTAATTTTTGGATGACTAATCTAGATACACATGGACCTTCTTCTTGGCTCACAAAAGTTAAGCTTTCTCTCATTTCACCAAGTATGCTAGGACTATAGAAAATCATAATGGTATTATAATTAAAACCCTAAGACATGATCATGGTTGTGAGATTGAAAATAATGTTTTTGAATCCTTTTTCTAAACAAATGGTTGTAGTTATAACTTCTCTACTCCTAGGACACCCCAGGAAAATGGAGTTGTAGAAAGAAGAAATAGAACCCTACAAGATATTTCAAGAACTATTCTTAGTGAGTATTATATACCTATATACTTTTTGGCAGAAACTGTCAATATAACATACTATATAATCAATAGAGTCTTGATTAGTCCTTTCCTAAATAGAGCTCCTTGTGATTTGTGGAACAATAGAAAATCCAATGTTAACTACTTCAAAAAATTTGGTTACAAAGCCTATCTTTTTAAAACTACGAAAAATATAGACAATATTTGCTTCCAAGAGTGATAAAGGAATTTTATTAAGGTGTTCAATTTTTATTAAAACCTATCGAGTCTTTAACAATATAACCATATATGTGGAAGAATCCGTACATGTCCAGTTTGATGAGAAAGATCAACAGGAGTCAAATACCTCTTTAGAAAATCTTGAGGATTATATGTAAAAACAGGACAACAATACCAAATCTTATGACCATCCTGTGAAGGAATCTATTAAAAATTCGAGCTATAAAAGTTCTCTAGAATCTAGTCATGATGAACCTGAACCTATAAAATAACCTAAAGTGACTATTCATTCTTTTTGGAGAACTATTAAAACTCTCAAGAACCATCTTTTAGATGCTACAGTTAGATATTTAGAAAAAGGAACTCAGACTAGAGCCTCTCTTAGAAATCAGATTCAAAATCTACATTTTGTATCATGACTTGAACATAAAAACATCATTTATGTTATTAATGATGAATTTTGGGTGATGGATATGCAATAATAATTAAATTAGTTGAAACAAATAAAGTCTGGAAACTTGTAGATAGACCTAAAGACATAATGACTATACGTACTAAATGAGTGTCTAGGAATAAAGTAGATGAATCATGTAATATAGTTATAAAAAAACTAGATTGGTTTCACAAGGTTATAGTTAATAAGAAGGGATTGACTATGAAGAAACTTTTGCAACAATTATTAGACTTGAGGCTATTAGAATCTTTATTGCCTATGCAGCACATTGACGCACGCCTGTCATGGGGCGTGGCAAAACAATATTTTATTTACCTAAGTATAGTATAACAGTTGATCCTAGGTAGTCTCCTGAAGATGAGTGCACACAAAACAAGGTTGTCACTTTTTGTTGGTTTTCGTAAAAATATTGGTTTTAATTAATTTGAATGACTATGAGAGAAATAAACAACAGAAATTGATTTATTTTAACAAATGATAAAGACGGTGATCAGATTGGGTTCGGCTAGACTTAGTGTTGTGCCATCATGGTTTCCAAATTTTATCTCTTCTTCTTCCTTAAACTGGTAAAAGAGATGTGATGAGAATTTTCCTTTCTAAATCCATAGATTGGTCGATCCTCCTTCCAATGTGTTTAGAGTTGTAGATGGTCTCTTGATTAATTAGAGCAATCCTAGACCTGGAATTTGTTGTTCCGTAATAAACCAAGATTTCGACATACAATCCTACACACGTGCTTGACAACCGTCGAGCAATCACTACCCAACCCTAATCATGTTCCACCGTATACATATTAGAATTGGGTGGAGGGAGATGTGATCATAGACCAAAGAAATTTATAATTTCAGAATCAAAACCTTAACACAACCGCATTTGGAATTTAATACTGAATTGATAATTGGAACCAGAAGAAGAAAGAAGAACAAATTTTATTCATTTCAAGCAGAAAAACTCAAACACAACACATAGGTCCAGCCTCCCCTCTTTCTGATCACTCAAATGAAACAACCCCTCCATGGATGGGGTAATAGAGATAATGCGGGAGAGGAGAGACATTTTTAAAAATAAATAAATAAAATAAAAAGCTGAGAAGTTCTTCTCCTTGGTGTCCCAGAAGGAATGGGATGGAGAGTCAGATGTGTTGAGGAGGAGGAGCTCTCCTCCTTTTATAGCCAGATTTCTGTCCTCTGAATTTTGTTGCGTTTTGGACCCAATAAAGAACCTATTCACGCGTTGATCCCTTCTTCAATGTTGTGGATAATTGTCTTGTCCGTGTCCCCTCAAAATCGCATCGTATTTGGACAGGTATTCTAAGAGTTATGCCACTTTTACTCTGATCATTTATTCTGTCTAGTCAGGATCTCCAAAACGCCAAACCCCGGATTAGGAAGATTTAATGGACCTTCCAACGGCTGAAGCCCGCAGTGATTCCTTAGTAAAAGATGCTCCAAAACTCCTTTCATGTACACCCACCGCATTTGACAAGCTTTGGGCCCATAATTAATGAGTTATGGATCCCACACCAAAACTAGGCAGAACTGGAAACAGTTTTCTTGATCCAACTTGTGAGCTTCTTTTGAGCTTCCATATGGCCGATTCAGCTTTTAGTCCAAATATAGTAAATGCTTCCCTGGATGTGTAGAATCTGGAAAAGAATGAATTTTTCAATTTGTATCAATGTAGATAATTTTATGGCCAAAATACAGAAATAAGTTAAAACTGTTAAAAATCCAAAATGGCCAATTTTTACTATTCAGCTCAAAATAACACCAAAATCATAAAAAATGAAACAATTAATCTTATAGGAACACTTTTGTGAGTTTAAAACAATGATATTAAATATAAATTAATTGAAAATATTTTCTCTATCAATTCCCCCACACTTAAACTATGCTTGTCCTCAAGCATAAAATCTCAACATGGAATTCAAAGGGCACCAATGTCACCAATATTTAAATTTCAAATTGAATAAAATCAAATGATTATCAATTTCCAATCAAATTTTCCAGTTCCAAAAAAATAACAATTTAATTTCCCAGTTTTCAAAGAAACAATCAATTCATGCATTTTACTTTTCCCCTTTGAAAAAATAATGAAGATTCTTCTTTCATTCATTCAAGCTTCTCATCTTATTATTATTAAACATGCCAAATCATGAACTACCTCACTTTTGAATCTTTTCTCTCATCACTCATGATACAATTAATAGTGAAATTATGGTCATATCGTGATAACATGCTCCTTACCCATAGGCTTGTAAATTAACTACTTTCTCCACTTTGTAAAGACAAAACACACATAAAATCATGAGGACTTGTAATAAAGGTTCAAATGACTCTGTGGCATAGGGTTGGTGGGTAAATGATTGAAATAATGTAAGGCCAAAAGTAAGGAGCTTTGACTCTTAAGTACAATGCATGATTAATCAAGTGAAAACACAAGATGAACCTCACTCAAATACCCTTGAAATGTCAATCACAACACCACTCCCCTTTCAATGACATGGGTCATGAGTCAATAAATGATTACAAAGAATGATATCATCCAAGTTCTCCCTGTTTTTGTGTAAAGCTCTAGAAAGGCACAAGTTTATTTTCTTTTTTTTTTTGTAAAGCTCCAGAGAGGTACAACGTTATTTTGAATTTTTTTTCTTTTTTTTCTTTTTTTATGGAGAACCAGATGAAATGAAAGATGCATAATGAAATGATGACTCATGCCCAATTTTCTAATAATATGTTTCCCAAAATGATGACGCACACATTACACCACCCAAAAAATGATACATATCCCAATAAATGCACACGAAAGGCCCTTCCCCCCACTCAAACTTGAAATAACCATGCAAAAATACTAAAAGTGCAGGTAGGTAAGGAAAAATTGGATTGTAATGTGGCTTAAACCTATAAGGAAATTCATGGAATCTAAGGGCTTATAAAGGATAAATGTAAAGGTGGGTCTTAGGATAAAATGTGGCTAGCCAAGGAGATTCCTCAATCATTTTAAATGTGGTTTTCTACAGTCATAGCTTTGACAAGTTTCAATACAAGTTCTAGCAGGTGGCACGTCCCAAGATCACTCAAGAAATATGCTCAAGATAAAATAGGAAATATTTGGTCTGTAAATCCTCTCAGGAATAAGAATATGATATTGGAAAATCACTTATGGCATGATTAATAATAAAAAATTAATTCACATGAATTTCAGAAATTCAAAGAATGAAAAATGGAAGGGAAATTTCATTTACATGAATCAATTAATTCCCTCAAATCATGAGTCCTTATTTCAATATCCTTGCTTCACTTTAGTCATCCAATTATCCATTTTAATCATTCAATCTTATTAACATTGAAATCTAAAACATATAATCACTGTATTTCTATGAAACTCATGTCTCCAAGAGAAGTCAAGTAAAACATGTATTCATGCGTGGGAATGAATTTTTTTTGATTAATTCTTTAAGAAACTAAAAATGTAGGGAATAAAGTTTTATAATATAGAATTGAAACTCTTACTCCCCTGTCAAATGGATCCTTTTATTCATGACATATAATCCCACTACACCCTCTTCATTAATGGACCTGAAATAAAAAAAATGAAAACAATTGATAGTGCAGGCCCGTTCAATCATGCTGGTAAATGACTAAGAAGACAAGTGGAAAATGGGGGAAAATGCGGGCTGCCTCCCGGTAGTGCCTTTGTTTAATGTCGTTGGCTCGACAAAACAAAACAAAAATTAAATTTTTTGAAAAATATCCTAGACTACAAGATTCCCTCCCCCACACTTAATTGATGCAGTGTCCTCAATCCATGTAAATGTAATTTTTTTATGTATGTTTCAAAAAGATGGAGTTACTGCATTTAATCAAGTGTAAAGGAATGATGCAACCTGGTAGGTGTTCATTTGTATTCAGGGTGATGGAGTGTGATCTCCTCCACTGGTTCTTGAGGTACGGTCCCATGGAACTTTTCAGCCTCTGCCCATTTATAGTGAATGGGTTTCCTCCTCCTTCCTTTTGAATCTGCACAACACCAAAGGGATATACATGAATAATAGTAAAGGGGCCTTCCCATATGGAACGAAGTTTACCTGGAATAAGCTTAAGTCTGGATTTGAAGAGTAACACATGATCTCCTGGGTTGATGGTTCTTGGTTGAATTATCTTGTCATGGGACATCCTTGTTCTTTCTTTATAGATCGTTGAGTTTTCAAAAGATTCCCTTCTAATTTCCTCTAACTCCTGCAACTGCAATCTTCTTTCTTTCCCAGCTTTCTCAAGGTCCAGATTCATCTCTCTGATTTCCCAGTAGGCTCTATGCTCCAACTCCACAGGAAGGTGGAAACTCTTTCCATAGATCAATTTATAGGGACTCATCCCTATCAGTTTTTTGTAGGTCGTTCTGTATGCCCATAATGTATCATCTAAATTTTCGCTCCAGTCCTTCCGGTTGGGTTTAACAGTCTTCTCTAGAATGGATTTGATTTCTCTATTAGAGACTTCTGCTTGGCCATTTGTTTGGGGATGGTATGGGGTAGATGTTCTATGATGCACACCATACTTCTTCAGCAATGCATCCATTTTACTATTGTAGAAATGAGTTCCTTGATCACTGATGATTGCTCGTGGCATGCCAAACCTACAGAAAATGTTATCCCTAACAAAATCACAAAAAACTTTTGCATCATCACTTCTGGTTGCTTTTTCTTCCACCCATTTTGAAACATAGTCTACAGCCAAAAGAATATATGAGTTTCCAAATGACATTGGGAATGGTCCCATGAAATCTATGCCCCAAACTTCAAAAATTTTACAAAAGGTTATTGGTTTTTGTGGAATTTCATGTCGTTTGGATATGTTACCAGAAAATTGGCATTTTTCACATCTTTTACAAAATTCATATGCATCCTTGAATAAGGTGGGCCAGTAGAGTCTAGATTCTAAAACTATTCAGGCAGTCCTCTAAGGTCTAAAGTGGCCTCCACATTATAATTTATGACAAAATTCAAACACTGATTCAATTTCACTTCTTGGCAAGCATCTTCTTATGATTTGACCATTACAAATTTTCCACAAAAACAGATCTTCCCAAATGGAAAATATTTATTTAGATTTAAGATTATGTTTTTTATGAGAGCTTAGATGAGAGGGTAACTGAGATGTTACCAAATAGTTGACAATGTTGGCATACCATGGTACTTCACTATTGATGATGTAGAGTTGTTCTCCAGGAAGCTCATCATTAAGTGGGTTCTGCTTTGGTATTTCTATTTCATCGGTGTGGGGTAGTCGACTCAGATGATCAGCCACTTGATTTTCAGTCCACTTCTTATCATTGATTTCCAAATTGAACTCTTGTATGAGTAGCATCCATCTCACCAACCGTGGTTTAGCATCCGCCTTTTTCATTAAGTACCTAAGAGCTGCATGATCAGAAAAAACAACAACATTATTCCCTAGAAGATATGATCAAAATTTATCTAGTGCAAAAACGACTGCAAGGAACTCCTTCTTTATGGTTGTGTAATTTATTTGTGTTTCATCCAAGGTCCTTGATGCGTAGGATATGACTTGGGGATCGCTGTCAATTCTCTGTGATAGAGCGGCTCCCACTGCTTCGTTGGATGCATCACAAAGTATCTCGAAAGGGTAATCCCAATTGGGTGGCTACATTATTGGTGGTGTTATCATCCTTTACTTTAATTCATCAAATGATTCCCTACATGCTCAATCAAAATTAAAGTTAGCATCCTTTAAAAGTAATCTTGAGAGAGGGAGAGAAATCTTACTAAAATCCATGATGAATCTTCTGTAAAATCTGGCATGCCCTAAAAAGGTCTAACATGTTTGACACAAGTTAGATATGGTAAGGAATTTATTACATAAACTTTTGATTTATCAAACTCAATCCCATTTTGTGAAATTATGTGCCCCAACACTATCCCTTTTTCAACCATGAAATGACATTTTTCAAAATTTAAGACAAGGTTCTTTTCAATGCATGTTTTCAAAACTTTTTCCAAATTTCCAAAGCAATGATCAAATGAATTTCCAAAAACTATGAAATCATCAAGAAACACCTCCAAGCAATCCTTAATGTTGTCCGAGAAAATACTCACCATACACCATTGAAATGTACCTGGGGCATTGCATAGCCCGAAAGGCATCCTTTTGTAGGCGAATGTTCCAAAAGGGCAAGTGAAGGTTGTCTTCTCCGGGTCTTCTGGTGCAATTGGTACCTAAAACTATCCTAAGAATCCATCTAAAAAACAGTAATGAGTATTTCCAGCTAACCTTTCAAGCATCTGATCAATGAATGGAATAGAAAAGTTATCTTTTCTGGTAACTTGATTTAGCTTCCTGTAATCTATACACACTCTCCAGCTGTTTTGTATTCTCATGGGGATCAGTTCATTTCTTTCATTTGTAACAGTGGTTAGGCCAGTTTTCATGGGGACTACATGAATTGGGCTGACCCATTGAGAATCAGAGATTGGGTAAATGATATCAGCTGCTAATAATTTTTCAATCTCTTTCTTAACGACCTCCATGATTGTGGGATTGAGTCTTCTTTGAGGTTGTCTAACTGGCCGAGATTCACTTTCTAAAAATATCCCGTGAGAGCATACCTTAGGGTTGATTCCAGGAATATCACCTAAACTCCATCCTACAGCTTTTACATTCCTTTTGAGAAGGTCAATCAATGTTTGTTCTTGTGAATGGGATAGGTTATTGGCAATGATTACTGGAAATTTCTCTCCTTCCATTAAGTAAGCATACTTCAAGTCACATGGAAAAGGATTCAGCTATAAACATGGGGGTTGTTCAAGGGATGATATTGCATTTAGGTTTCCTACTTCTAATGTTGAATTCTCAGGAGTAAGCTCACTTATTTTTAACAAATCATCGAAAAAATTAGATTTTACCTCATCCTCCAACATGATATCAGAATTTTCAGGTTTATAGGAGTTATAAAATTAAAATGAAGAGTGTTCTCCCAAAGATAAAAAGTCCTGAAGTATACCTGAGTCTTCAATTGGTTCTACACATTCATCATGGGAGATTGCATAATGTGAGTGATTGTTGGACGGGTGTTTCATCGTATTAAGAATATTGAAGTGTATCGTACTATCTCCGAGCTCCATGGTGAGTGTTCCTTCATGCTCGTTGATGATTGTCCTTGCTGTTTTCAGGAATGGTCTCCCTAGGATGATGGGAGATTGGGATGGGGCTCGGTCTTCCTCCATGGTAAGGACATAAAAGTCTGCTGGAAAGATTAATCCTCTCACTCCTACAAGTACATCTTCAATGACTCCAGCTGGGAAAACGATGGATCTGTTTGCTAATTGTACCACCACCCGAGTTGATTTTAGTTCTCCGATCTGCAAAGATGAAAACACAGAGTGAGGCATCACATTTATCGAAGCTCCAAGATCACATAGTGCATCAGTAATATTTAATGAACCGATAGTGTAGGGTATAGAGAAAGTATCTGGATCTTGACATTTTTGCGGTATTGGTGGTGTGATCAATGCTGAGACGTTTCTTCCTAAGTTGATTCTTTCATTTCCATCCATCCTCTTTCTTTTAGTACATAGTTCTTTCAGAAATTTTGCATATTTAGGGATTTTCCTGATTGCATCCAATAGTGGAATGTTAATCTCAACTTTTCGAAATGTTTCCTGAATTTCCCGTTGAACTCGTTCTTCTTCTCCCTTCTTTGACTCAACCAATGCTGATGGGAATGGTTCTGGAATATCCTTTTTCTCCCTTTTTTGTTTCTCCAATGGTGTTTCTAGTCTTTCTATCTTGAACCTTGTTCTTTCTACTTTGTTGTTGACTCCATCTTTTGGTTGGATAGGACGAGCTTTAGCAGGTTCCCTAGATTCATCCTCCTCATATTGTTCTGGTGGTTTGAGATCCTTCCCGCTTTGGGTTGTGATTGCACTAACATTCTCTTTTGGATTGGGAATTTTTTGTGCATGAAGCTTACCTTGGTTCTTAGTGAGAGCATCCATAATTCTTGCAAATTGATCAGCTAGCTTGTCCATATTATCTTCTATTCCCGTAACTCTTGTCTTCAGTTGTTGGTCTTCATTTGTCGGTGCACTTGTGGATGGTTGCTCATAATTCTTCTGCTGGAAAGGTGGTGATTGAAAAGTTTGTTGTTGTTGGAAGGGATTTTGATAAGGTTGTTGGAATGCTATCGGGTTCTGATATTGCTGCTGAAAAGGTGCTCTGGCTTGGTTCTGTTGAAACCCATACCCTTGTTGGGTTTGCAGTTGGTATTTCCTTTGTTGATAGGCTGCAGCATAACTTTTTGTCCCCTGCACTACTAGACATTGATCAGTGTAATGAGAATTAGAAGAGCATAAACCACATACCTGATTCGGTCCTTGTTGTTCCTTCACATGGTTCACAGCTATTTGTCACACCAACCTAGTGAGTTCACCCATTTCATTCCTAATTAAATCTACCGAATCAGATGTTCTTACCTCATGGATTCCTCTGGTGATCGTACCTTTAGTGCCAAACTGCTGTGAATTTTGTGCAATATTTTCAATCAGAATTCGAATATCTGTAGGTGATTTATCAATGAGGGCTCCTCCCGATGAGGCATCTAGTAGATTCCTATCATTGTCAAACAATCCTTGGTAGAAGAACACAAGGAATTGGTCCTCTTCTATTTCTTGGGGTGGACAACTTGCACAAAGCTTCTTGAAACGTTCCCAGTATTCGTAGAGTGTCTCTCTAGTTGATTGATGGATGACATAAATCTTCTTCTTTATTGCAGTGCTCCTAGATGTTGGGAAGAATCTTTGTAGAAAGCATTTTTTAGATCTTCCCAATCACTGATCTCCCCCGGTTGTAGATTGTACAACCATTCCTTTGTTGCTCCCTCTAGTGAGAAGGGGAAAGCCCTCCACTTCACATGCTCTTCCGCGACTACTCGTGGTTTGAAGCTGGAGCAGACATAGGTGAATTCTTGAATATTTCGATTTGGGTCTTCACCTGCAAGACCATGAAATTTAGGAAGCACTTGGATCATGTTAATTCGCAATTAAAAATCATTTTCTATGGCAGGAATTGCAAGTTGATAATTTTGATTGACAAATTGAGGTGCACATATGTCACGTAGGGTTCGGTTGGGATTTACATCCATTATTAAAGGTTCAAATTCTCCACTCAAGGTATCACTTGAATCAGTGAGATTGATTTCTTTGAAATATTTGGGAAGATTTTGATTTCTCAATTTGGTTATTGTGCGCTCAATTTCTGGATCAAATTCTAATAAATTGCTATTTGAACTACGGGTCATTCAAAAGTGATTTTTTTTAAAAAAAAGTTTTGAGGCACTGCCTCCTTGGTAATGACACCAAGTTTGACACACACCTGTCGTGGGGAATTGAAAAACAATATTTTATTTACCTAAGTATAGTATAGAAGTTGATCCTAGGTAGTCTCCCGAAGAGGAGTGAACACAAAACAAGGTTGTCACTTTTTGTTGGTTTTCATAAAAATATTGGTTTTAATTAATTTTAATGACTATGAGAGAAACAAAAAACAGAAATTGATTGATTTTAACAAATGATAAAGATGGTGATCATATTGGGTTCGGCTAGACTTAGTGTTGTTCCATCATGGTTTCTAAATTTTATCTCTTCTTCTTCCTTAAACTGGTAAAAGAGATGTGATGAGAATTTACCTTTCTAAAACCGTAGATTGGTCTATCCTCCTTCCAATGTGTTTAGGGTTGTAGATGGTCTCATGATTAATTAGATCAATCCCATACCTGTAATTTTAGTTCCCTAATAAACCAAGATTTCGACATACAATCCTACACACGTGCTTGACAGCCGTCGAGCAATCACCACCCAACCCTAATCATGTTCAACCGTATACAGATTAGAATTGGGTGGAGGGAGATGCGATCATCAAACAAATCAATTTATAATTTAAGAATCAAAACCTTAACACAACCGCATTCGGAATTTAATACTGAATTGAGAATTGGAACCAGAAGAAGAAAGAAGAACAAATTTTATTCATTTCAAGCACAAAAACTCAAACACAACACATAGGTCCAGCCTCCCCTCTTTCCGATCACTCAAATGAAACTACCCCTCCATGGATGGGATAAGAGAAATAATGCGGGAGAGGAGAGAAATTTTTAAAATAAAAGATATAATATAAAAATCTGAGAAGTTCTTCTCCTTGGTGTCCCAGAAGGAATGGGATGGAGAGTCAGATATGTTGAGGAAGAGGAGCTCCCTTCCTTTTATAGACAGATTTCTGTCCTCCTAATGTTGTCGTGTTTTGGACCCAATAAATGACCTCTTAACGCGTTGAGATCTTCTTACATGTTGTTCATAATTGTCTTGGCCGTGTCCCCTCAAAAGCTCATCGGATTTGGACAGGTATTCCGAGAGTTATGCCCCTTTTACTCTGATCATTTATTCTGTTCAGTCAGAATCTCCAAAACGCCAAACCCCGGATTAGGAAGCTTTAATGGACCCTCAAACGGCCGAATCCCACTATGATTCCTTAATAATAGATGCTCCGAAACGCCTTGCGCGTCCACCCACCGAAGTTGACAAGCTTTGGTCCCACAATGGATGTCTTATGGATCCCACACCAAAACTAGGCAGAACTGGAAACAGTTTTCTTGAGCCAACTTGTGAGCTTCTTTTGAGCTTCCATATGGTCGATTCAGCTTTTAGTCCAACTATAGTAAATGTATCCCTGGATGTGTAGAATCTGGAAACGAAAGAATTTTTCAATTTGGATCAATGTAGATAATGTTATGGCCAAAATACAAAAAACGTTAAAACTGTTAAAAATCAAAAAATGGCCAATTTTTACTATTCAGCTCAAAATAACACCGAAATCATAAAAAATGAAACAATTAATCTTAGAGGAACACTTTTTTGAGTTTAAAACAATGATATTAAATATAAATTAATTGAAAATATTTTCTCTATCACAGATGTATATTTCAATCATTACCAAATTGATGTCAATAGTTAATTCTTAAATTGTAATATAATTGTTGCTGTTTTTGTTGAACAACCACATAGTTTTACAAATCCCCACTTTCAAAATAATGTTTTTAAATTAACTGAATATTTATATGGTTTAATGCAAGCTCCAATAGCTTGGTATGATAATCACGGCACTTTTCTTATCTCTTAAGGTTTTACAAAATGTATTGCTGATCCTACCCTTTTTTATAAAATGAATTTCCAAATATGTTTTATTAGTAAAAATAAATATAGATGATATTATTTTTGGATCCTCAAAAAATTATTTATGTGTTGATATTTCAAATATGATGCGAAGAAAATTATTTATGATTTTGATGGATGAAGTTAAATTCATTCATGGATTTAAAATATTTCAAAATAAATAAGGTATTGTTTTGAATCAAATTAAATATACTTAGGATGTTTAAAAAATTTTGTATTTGAGATCACTAAGTGTAGTGACACTCTAATGAGTACCACTTGTATGTTGGACCTTGATGAAGATGGTAAATATGTTGATCAAACCACTTAAAGAGGAATAATTGGGAGTTTACTATACTTAATTGCTAATAGGATATATATTTTGTTTAGTGTGTGCATGTGTTCACCTTTTCAAGAAAACGCCAAATAATCTCCTTTAAATTCTGTCAAAATGGTTTTTAAATACCTCAAATATGAAACCAATTTAAGACTATTCTATCCTAAAGGACAACCTTTTAATTTGGTGAGTTATCCAGATACTGAATTTGGTGCTTGTAAGTTATACAGAAATAAAACCTCTGGCACATGTCACGTTTTGGGAAAGTCTCTAGTTTCATGGTGTAGTAAGAAACAAAATTATGTTTCATTATTTACTATTGAAGCAGAATACATAGTTTCTAGTAGTTATTGTGCACAAATTTTGTTGATGAAACACACATTACTAGACTATGGGTATCAATTCATACATGTTCCTATAAAATTTGATAACACAAGTGATATTAATATTTCTATGAATCCTTTTTCACATTCTAGGAAAATACGCATTGATGTAAGACATCAATTTTTAAGAGACCATTATCAAGATGGTGAAAAAAATTTATAGTTCATTGGGAATGAACATCATCTTGCTGATATTTTCACAAATCCATTGAACACCGAAAGAATGAACTACATCTTACATGGGTTGGGAATGATAAATCTATAGGACCTTGTTTTGTTATTCCATTGATAATTTCAAGTGAAGTTGTTATATCAACACTATAAAAGTCAAACAGATAGTTTCATGCCTACACTGATAGTATTAAGCTGGATATGTCATGAGTACATTGACGCTATGTCATACGGACATAGTTTTTATACCAACACTGGCGCTATGTCATGCCGACACAATTATAATGCAGACACCAATGCCTTATCATGATGACACCAGTAGTGTTGTGAGAAATATTTCATGCCAACACCAATGACTCGTTGTTTTTATCCATATTATGTTTTTACCAAAATGACACTATTTTAGTTATATTTTTAAACCCAGTTCATGATTTGGTGATTTCAAATTATCCAAATGATATAAACTCATGTTTATTAACTCTACTCCTTTACCCTTACACTCACTCATCCGTTTATCTCTCTCTACCCTCAACCTTTCACCATATGAGCTTCAAAATTAACTGTTGTAATGGCATGTGTGAAGAGAGGTATTGATGGTGGTGAGTCTTGTGCTGCTAAGAAATAGAAAGGGAAATCAAGAAAATACTCTGGACATGTGAATCCATCTCTGGAAAACTTGATAGTGACTTTAGAAAACGAATAACTTTTATAATGGCTGTTAGAAAGCAATTATCATCTACTCAGGGTTTCATAGGATAAGTTATGGCTTGTGTGCTTTTTTTATTACGAAATACCTTTCCACCCAAAGATAGTTCACGAGTTTTACATGAATGTGAAGTTTCTTCTAGAAGGAAGTGAAGTTGATTGAATTAATTCCATAGTGAAAGGATATAGATTTTCATTTTCATCTGTACAGTGGAAAAACTTATTAAGGTACCCCTTGAGGGTGTGTTTGATGACTATCAAGGTAGTTATCCTATGGAGAGCGACATTTTTTTCTTTGAGATAGATCTGAAGGAGCTTACTTACAATGATGAGCATAGGAGACCTATTGCTACAGAGTTGAATGGGGACTTCCGGATAATGTTCAAATTCATACATCATTAGATCTGTCCCAGGAAAGGGGACATTCCATCTCTAAAGTATCAAGTGACCTATTTGATTTATCTATTGGGAAAAAGAATTAATGTAAATCTATGTAGATACCGTTTTGTGCACATAAATGAAATGATAAAGACTTCTTGAAAAACCAATTACCTATTTTATCAAAGGTTAATATCAACCATTTTGAAAGAGAAAGGTTGTGTTAGGGAAGGAGATTAAATTTCCTCTTAGTGAAGTTAGATCTGCCTAAGAAAAGAGATCTGTATATGGATGAAGATAAATTGAAACCAATGCAAGAAATAATGGGTTGGGGATGAAGATAAGATTTATATTATGTTTAATCTAGTGGACCATCCAACTAGGATAAGAAATATGTCTGATCCTAGTTTGGGGCTACATGAGGAAGTTTTTTACTCTTTATATGAGGAATAGGATCATTCCTCACTAGTTAGAGAGCAGGTTTCACCTATCATTGATAGGATTGATCTTGACACCATAGAAGCTCACAAAGGTTTTTCTCTTGGACCTCCAAGTCCACCACTTTCTTTACCCTCAGCTGAACCCACTCTTGGCACTAATGGAGATGAAGAGATAAGAGTATAATGTAGTTTAGAGTATGTGAACATGTCTGGTAGCTCTGAAGATGAATCAAAATTAGAAGAAGATGATTAGATAGAAGAAGAATAATCTAGTAGCGCTGGAAGTAGCAGTGGTAGTGGTAGTAATGAAGAAGAAGGTGAAGAAAAGGATGATATAAATGGAAGTGAAGAGGATGAATCTATACATGATGATGATGATGATGTAGGTAGTGGTAAAAGAATTAAAAGTGATGGTGACCATCATGAGGATAATCATGGTTATGATAGTTGATGCATTGGTTCAGAAATTTGTAGTAGAACCTTCTATAGTTTATATTAAAGAAAGAAGTTTTGTTGTTACTCAAAGGTAAGTAAAAGATCAAGTAATCTCTGCACCTTAATTTGTGTATGAAATAAGAAGACCTCGTGTTGAGGGTGATCAACTAGTGAAGAGATCACAATTTTAGGGGGAGAATCAAGATAGTAGATATCAAGTTGGGGGAGCCTCAAGCTGGAAGAGTGAGACTTGACCCTCTCACCCATTTGGATGATGATGTTATGTTTTAATGGGCAAGGAATCCATGTTATGAAGCACTTTGTTTGGACTATGAAGAATTAGATGATGAGGTTTTTGTACCTATTACCATAGAATCAGTGTCTTAGACCCTTTCTAGTGAATCAGTTACTAATGCTAACTTTAAAAGGTTTAAGGATGAAATTTGTACAGCTATGAGTGTATCAGTTCAATCTCAAATGGTGCAAGAGATTTAAAAAGATAGAATGGAAAACACTCATCTGGGTAATGAATTTCACAATATCAAATATTCCATAGAAGATATGAATCAGTCTGTCCAAGGTGATCTTTCTCTAGTTTACGTAGTTAGTGTGCATGAGGGATATGTAGCTAGAGTTTCAGAAAGGCTTATTACTGAAATTCAACTAAACATAATCAAAACAACTGAAACAATTGTTACAAACACCACCAAGATGAGAAAATAAATGAATCGACTAGTCTTTGCAATAAATAATCTATCATCATAGTATAAAGACTGTCTGGAGACTATTCTAAAAGAATTGAAGACTCATACCTCAGCTCTTGCTGTTGTTTCTACCTCTAGTAAAACATCTCAGGCCATGGACACTGAGGCAATTAGAATTTTTGTTACGAAAGAGATTCAAGCTCTTCTTGGTACTTCTGGATTAGTCAACCTTGCAAAAATTGATATGAATAGTGACCATGTTATTGATATGGTCAGGCTCTATTCCAAGAGTTCTAAGGCTGAAAATGATCAGATTACAAAAAAGGTGTATTATTATTTCAAGAAGATTATTACCAAGCCTCAGATGAACATACTTTTTAAATATTTGATAGAGAACCGGAAATTGCCTCCAGTGACCAGAGCCTTAAAAGATCAAGTAATAAAATTAAAATATTTCACCCCTCTTCTTGACAAGTTCATGGAGAACAAAGATGATTTTGAGAAATCTATAAAGTATGGTTGTGAAATCATTGAGGATTTCATTAAACTGTCGATGCCATACATTCATGTGTAGAGTGAAGCAATTGGGGTGCCTACTGTAGCACCTATTTGACCTGCAGAATTAGTGCCTCCACCCTAGATGAAAGTTTCTCAGGAATTCATTCAGGTTCATCTAGTTAACACAAATATTCCTCAACCTCCTATTTTGTCACAATATAAGCCCATCCTTTCACATACTATTCTAGAATGAGTTATCCTTCCACTTTTGAAGATCCATTCAGACCCTCCTACCTCTCATCCTCTATATTCTTCTAGAGCTTCAATTGATCTCTCTAAGAATGGCATGGAACCTCTTGATCCTCAATAGTAGAGTGAATGAATTTTTATAGGGGTGATGTACTATAATTTTGTGGTCTTTAACTAACTATTGAAATAACTTGTACTTCACTGATTTATGGAATTATGTGCTCTTTATTTTCATCTATTTGTGTTATACTTATTATTCTCTAGTGCATCTTATATCTTTCCTAACTATTTTATTCATTATTGGATTCCAAAGGGGGAGAACAATCTTTGATACCTGTCACGACCCGACCCAATGGGGCTCGTGCCGCGACTCCCCAAGCTCGCCTCCAATAGGCCAGGAGCTGGCGACCAGCACCGAGTAGGCTATCACACACATGGGAGGCATTAGCCTAAGGTACCTGTACACATGCACCCACAAGCACCTCCATGAAACAGTGAAGAGATAAAGAAAAATGAAAAATAACTGCATGCATACATTCTATCCCAAACCAGAGTGCAACAGCAAAAGTACAAAAGGGAAAAACAGGGCCCACCAAAAGAAATCTACAAAGCGCGTCCAACCTGCTCTGCAGAAGGGGAATGCTATCACAAACACCCGCCGGAAAGCTCCCTCGGCACCGCACCAGTAAACACCCCAGTCAATCTCACTCACTCAGCTCCGCCTGCTCCAGGTCCTCTTGGGACTACGTCGAAATGCCTGTTGTCTGCACAAGACACAAACATGTGCGGGCAAAGCCCGTGCAGGGGTGAGTATAAACATACTCAGTAGGCACCTCATAAACCCAAAACCAAAGAGTGAAACTAAAAGTAAATAGTCCGCTCATCCTAGTTAGAGGGCACCCAGACGATATAGAAACTCCATCTCGTGACCATCCTCATCCAAACACAAGTTGTCAACTCAACTCAGGTGTATGCCCATACATACACCTTAAACAATTCAGATATAACTAGCTCACGCAACAAGCCACATGAGGTACCGAACTCAACACCAGCAACTGTACACAACTAGCAGAGTACACCACACGATCACTATCATCACAGATGACACTCATCCGAGAGATACACTCCATCGGGTTTCTCTCAAACCTCTCAGACGCTCACCAGAGAGATCACACTCGTCGGATAACATCACTGGGGATAACTCACCGAAACGACATAACCACCAAACTCCATGGATAGGGGATTGCTCCTAGGGTCCGCCAGGGGATACCACAACCCACTCCGATATACGAAACTCATAAATAGGGGATCACTCCCAGGGTCCGCTGGGGGATACGACGACCCGATCTAGCATACGTTGTTCTCACAGATAGGGGATCACACCCAAGATCCGCTGGGGGATACCACAACCCGATCTGGCACTCAACAGAAGCACATCACTCATATAGAGGATCATCGCCCATAAAATGGTGGTCACGACGATACCGGAACCCTATCTGGTATAACTCGTGATGTAGGGGATCGAACTGACGATGCCGCAACCTACCGAAACCACGCGCTGAGTAGGGGATCACATAACCAAGGATACCGCAACCCTACTATACACCTCATGCTGAGCAGGGGATCGTATACCCGACGATGCCACAACCCTACTGACCACGGCCAACTGCATAGGGGATCATAATCCTGATGATGCCACAATCCCTATGGGGTTAACCAGCTAGATAGGGGATTGCTGCCCATGAATAAGCGGTCACAGTGATACCAAGAACCCGATCTAGGGTAAAGATGCTGGAGGATCCCGCTTTGAGCCCACCAGAGGGATGCCACAACTCTAATAGTTTAAATATCCCATCGAGAGGATTACAAACCTATACGAAGGTTGTGATGCCGCGCGAACCCTCGTAGGAACAAACCAAGGGAAAACACTCAACCACTGCTGGTCCAAACGTCGCTAACCCAAGAGACCCCTTAAAAAACCACACTGCGCACCTCCTAGGCCAATACCGTGGCCACCATCGCGTTCTACGCGAACAAGCACGCAGGAAAGGCTGCTTACGCGCCTGAGACGGAGCACCGGTGAAAAAGGCACTATTCACCGTAGTTAGCTTGTGTGGGGCCCACACAACGATCTCAAAACCCATCTAGCGGACCATACCACAGCGATACCCTCGGAAAAACAAGCGGAATCGACTACTCGCTCGTCCGAAACGGACACCCGGTGAAAAAGGTACTATTCACTGAAGCCAGCTCGGGTGGGGCCCATGCCTCGATTCCGAATCTCATCGAACGGATCGCTCCATTGCGATCCTCTTAGAAAAACACACAGGATTGACTAATCATCCGCCAAAATAGGACTCCTGGTGCGAAAGCTGCTTTTCTCCGCAAAATCCAAAACCCTGCCTCGTGGGGCCCGCACCCCGTTCTCAGTCCCAAGACCCGAAAACCATCTTAAAAAGTCTGTCGTACCATCAGGGTCTCAACGCCACTGACGACACGTCAATCGAACGCTCCAGGTAGAAGTTACAACGGCCCGAAGTCGTAAAATAATAAAATAATATTATTTTTTACGACGTTTCTAGCTCCTGGACCACGATCCCGAACCTTCAAACCCTCGAACCAACACAGGAGGGTTCGCCTCGTCGTCAGGGTCGCGTCGCCGCAAATGGTATGCGAATCCGACTCACTGGATTTCAAGATACGGGCATTTAAAGACCCCCGTATGACAAAAAGAGGTTGGACCGGCCTCGTCCGGCCGGCCCGGACCGGCCGCAGCCGTCGCCGCCGGCCGCCGCACTGGTGCCGCGCCGGCGGACCTTCCGCGGACCGCCGGGGGCACCCCGGTGGTCTGTTTTACGATCCGGAAGCACTGGTGTGACCCTTGGGACGTGATCTTCCCTGAAAAAACCTCAAAACGAAGCAATTCGCAGAGAAAATGGTATCGGGGGATTAAAACGCAAACCGCCTACCTCGCGGGCGAAACACAGAAGCTTCGGGTGCATATCGACACCGGCGACACCCTGAAGCTAGATCCGCTGACGAACTGCACATAAAATGGACGATCAGAGCTCGAATTGGTGAAGGAATGGATGTCAGAAGGGGTGGTTGTCGCCGCCTGTGCATGGGTGGGAGAGGGAGAGAATGAGGTTTTTTTTATATATTTAAAAACCATCATTTAAAACCACGCTCCCGACTCCGCGCCCGATTCAGACAATGGTAAGGTCACCCCTAGGGTAAACGCGCCGTTCTGAACGCAATGACGGACTCATATTTGCGATCCGAGACTCCGTTCAGAAGTTATTCAAGACGACACTCGTAAATGGACTTTTCCACTTATTTACGAAAACGCCCCTGGTGGCGCTTTCCATCACAGGCCCACGCCTGCAATGGTTACACCTCGCCTAGGGTAAACGGCACGTTCTGGACGCAACAGTGCCCTCAGATTCCCGTTCTGAGCTACCGTTTAGGAGATATCACACCCCTGCCATGTGCATAGTATAAATATACTTAATATTTTTATAAAATTAATTCCGGGCACACCTGGCCTCAGAATCGCATGTTGTCTTTGCACCTAGCTATGAAATTCTTTGTAGAAATATTCCAAAGTCTGCCAGGGCCAAAAACCTGAGTCTATAAAATACCCTTGCGCATTTTGATAATCCAAAAAGGGGGATAACAAATTGTCATTGTCCTTATTTATTTAACCTTTAATATCACTCTAATGTATTTTATTTTCTTTACCTCTGATTGCATATATGAAGAATATTCATTAGTGTTTGATACCATTATTTTTTTTTCATTGATACCATTACTATTTATTTTTCATATGAACCTTTTCTATATATAGATAAAATTAATCAGTAATGGGAGATGATAAGTAGAATTATTATATTACACATTAGATGATTGTGTTTTATAAAGAAATGATTTGTTATCATTAAAAGGTGAGAGATTGTTGGCCCATAGGATATTATTGGCCACCCTATCTGGTTTTAATAATCACAAATCATGTCAAATCTAATCAATCATGTCAAATATTAAAAATCATGCCAAATCATACAAACCATGTTTAATCATTTCAATCATAGTTATTTATGATTAAATATATGTAATCATGATTATATATGATCACATATAAGTTTTAACACATTAGGATAATATTTTTGTTATAAGATAGTACAAAAAAAATATTTCATTAGTTTGATAAGCTGACACCGACAAACAATCAATTCACCAATGCCAAAACAATAAGTCTTACTAATAATTACCAACATACAAGATGTCTCACCAATAGTAAAAATGAGTCACTGATAGTTCAATTTACTCACCTATAAATGAACTGGCCTACCGACGCATGGTGCTACCGATGCATGGTGCTACCGATGCATGGTGTTACTGATGCATGGTGCTACCGATGCATGGTGATAGCGATACATGGTGCTACCGACACAAGGACTTACCGATTCAAGGAATTATTGATGCACAATCAGACTGAAAGAAGGAGACACTGATATATTGAGAAACTAATACTGACAGAAGGAATCACTGATTGAATGAGTGACTGACGCATAACTCACAGATGAATGAGTCCTCAATAGACGGTTTAAATTTTATTTTATTTAATATTAATTCAAACGGTCATATTTTGAGTGTATTAATTCAATTGATTAATTAAATACTTTTTGTAGACAACTTAAATGAGGATGACATAAATATAATTTACAACATTTACCTCAACCATGCACATTTTTTAGCAGCATGAATATAAAAGAAATGTACCTGAGATGAATGATATGTGAAAAGTAGCGCATAAAAGTGATATACAAAGATCTATGTAGACATTGTAGCAGACTAATACAAGAAACATATAGAAAGGAATAACACATGACGAACTCTTAATTTCTGTTTGTTATGAACCAGAGAATTTCTACCTATCAAACTTCCTACATCTCTGCAAAATTCAATTGAACCTATGGAGAAGAATTTCACATCTTCCTGGAATACAGAACACAATGCTCTATGAAACTCTCTTTTTAGTGTCTTATTTCAAAATAGGAATACAGTTTCAAATATTATACATCAGAGAGTCCAAAGATGAACTACATTACCTACAAATCTTTATAAACACTATCTAATATTTATTGATCTACTGTGGGATTTTTATTATATTTTCGAGCAGTGTGTACATCTATTTTTAAAACACACAATGTCTCCTACACTGAATTGTAGGATACTACATATCCTCAAACAACTATCTTTTTACACTTTTTTATCTCACATAGAACTGTGGTAGAGGTCCTGTGTGACCTGGTTGTATTTTTTTCCCATGTAGAATTGTGATAAAAGTTTGGTGACCTGGACAGTTGTAAATTATTGTGTAAACCCTAATCTAGGGTGTGGATCAAAACTATTATCTATATATAATACCTGGGGGTAGGTGATCACCAAGTGGAGAGGAATAAGTCTCTATGTGAGTTTGAACCTCTTTTTTTATATCCACTGTGTTTTCAAATGTATTTTTCTCAATTTTTACCTATATTTTCAAGAAATGAACATCAATTTGATAATTTTTCTTGGTTAGTGTTTATAACTATTTTTCTTTGTTATATTTGTTTCAAAAGTTATATCAATACCTCGTATTTTTTACAATTGAGTAATAATCAATCTAGTGAGAAATTAGTTGAACAGTCATACTATTATAAATTCACTACTTTAATTAACTATCTAGATAGGATTTAAAATTAGGGGAATCATTTATATCATATTTTTAACAGAAATTTTTATTGGAAAAAAATTCTTCCCCTCTTTAATTTCCCACTCAAAACAAAAATATCATTTTCATTATTACCCTTTCACACACTTAAAAAGTGAAAACATTATTCGTGGATGTGTGGACTACCGCCACCTCAACATGATGTGATTCATTTTTCAGAAAACTAATTCTATATATAATTATGTATGATTAAATAATATGATATTTATTATATAATGATCATTGTAGAAAGATTTTAGTTACTTACCTTCTTTCAATAATGAACATTTAAAAATGGTAATGTTACGCATGCGTACGTACAACCTACCGTCTCCCGGATTGTCACATATTCTCATTTTCATAACCTTATTTAATGATTGATTTTAAAAGTATAATTGATTTAAAAATATGATAATTATCTAATGGTTTTTATTCTTTAGATGTCATATAATGAAACCTATGACCATATTTTACCAACAATAGTTGTTTTGACACATAAACTGAATTTGGTCAAAAACACCTAACGTAAATTTAATTGATTGAGTAGAGTATACATCATGGTAATAAGTGAATTAAAAGTAATTATAAATATTAAAATGGTTATAAAGATAGTATGCAATTATAATAATTTTATTGTATAAGATGTTAAATGACGTTCACCCAAAACAAAACTCAAGGTAAGGAATTCATGTCTCAGTTTTCCTTCTATGAGGCATAATTTATTGATGTGCACCTAATTTATTATATATATATATATATATATCTATTGTACATACTTTCATATAGACATCTAATATAATTAAACCATTTATATTCATGGTATTTAGATATTTCATTTCATGATTATCACTTTTGGATCTTTCGATTCATGGGTAATGGATTTCATCTCAACTTCATTTTGTGGAGAAACATTCGATTGTTATGCACATAGTTTCTTATATATGATGTATACATTGACATTAACATTATATATAATGAATTAATTTTTCTTTTATGGTATTTAATACTTTCATTTAATATTATTCTTTCATGATTTTTGTGATTTAACTCTGTTTCAAAGTAGTATGGGACACTTTGGAATTTTTAATTGTTATTTTCCTCAAGACTAATCCAAATAATATTTCAATGAAATTTAAATTTGAGGAAATTATATAACCAATATTAAATAATCCCTTTCATTATTATCTGGTTATTTTGGACCATTTTCATGTATTAATACCTTTTTTCAACTCTTGGTTACTCAATGGTCTTTATAAAATGTTTTTATGAAAAGTAAATTTATTTATCTTCTTAGTTAGAGAACCTTCTTTCTTCCAAAAACCATGTTTTATTAAAATGTTTTAAAAAATGATTTTAAAATGATTTGGTAAGGAAACGTTTACCCTGTTTGTCTTTTACCAATCTCCTAGAAAGAAACTTTTTGTCACATTCAAAACGAGTCATTTTAAAACCTTTTTCTGTATAAAAGAAATATTATTTTTACCACGTACGACATGTAAAATTTTATTCGTTTTAATTTATTTGATGCCTCCTTCTCAATTTCAAATGGTAAAAAAATGATATTTTCCTCAAGAATATTTTTAAAATTTAATCTTTTATTTCATTAATGACAATTACCCTTTATTTTACTTCACTTGGGTTTGTTGTATTGGTACTATCCTTATTCTTCCTTTTGTTGGTTTATTACTAAATTGGCCAAGGATAGTATTAATGTTCACTTAATTTATTTATTTGTTAATCACCATGAATTATTAAATATTCTATTATAATTGAACTTTTAATTTCCCATTTTATCTATTTCATTTTTCATGAATATCACTATTGCCTAAACCGTATACCATTTTACATTTAGTGACTACATTGATAGTTATTTTATTAATTGGGTAATTTTTTATTGATCTGCATTTCTCATTCAATATGGTTATTTGATAAGGAATACTATTTATTTTGATTATTCAATATGAGTAATGTTTTGGACCAAAAATTAAGGGTGGAGCTCAGAATTTATATAGGTCCTCAATGCATCGAAAGGTACTCATTAGATGAATAGTTACGCAAATAGGTTTATACCCAAAGTTTTAAATCTTCTTTTGAATGTTCTTGACAGTAATAGGTCCTCATTTTCCTAAGACATGACTTCACTTAAGAAATAATTTCCTTCATACTAGTTTCAGTTATTATTGATCCATGAGATTTTGAGTTGATATATCTATGGATACATTTCATTTTAGTTCATTGATTAGTGGCATGTGTTTTTGTTTCATACCTTTCCATATTTATTTTTTCATATTTATTTATTTAAATGGAATGTGTTTATAGTTATTAAATTTCCATATTTATTATGTACATTTATTCAGTTTAGTGATTAGATGTCACGTGCGTTAGTTATTTACCTTTCCATATTGACTATTTAAAGTGATTCATTATTGCTTCCACTATATGTTTCTCTTACTGAGCATTTAAGCTAACCCTTATTATATTTATTTCCAAAAGAATCCAAGAATAATACTATGAAAGATATGTAGTAATATATTATATGGATTAGAGTTCCCCAAGAAGTTAGTTATGTGTATAGATGAAAAAAATATGTTTTTCTTAGTGTGGTCATTTTGTAATAAAATTCTCATTTTTGTGTCTAGTTTTCAAAGAATACTAAACTAATCGGTCCTTTGGGGATTTATTCCTTGTAATCATGAAAATGTATTTAGTAGCAGACACTAGCTCTAGGATATATGTGTTTGGGCCGCTATAGTTTCTATTAAAGGAAGTTTAGTAACAAACTTGGTAATTGGATTTAGGAAAACCTAGATTATAAAAAATAACCTTAAGGTATAATTTGAAGAAAAATAGACGACAAACATATAATTTTGTTAAAGTATAGATTGTGTTTGTCTTCAAAGAAATGAATCCATTTCTGGATACTACAAGGGGATGAGGTTCTGGAATATATTTACCTATGAGTAACTACTCTGAGAATGTGTTCTAGGCTTGACTTGGGGTAACCTGGTACACGAAAATAGGCCTTACTACACACCTGAATTGACACTCCTGGGGGATATGCACGGGATAATCCAATTTTTAATTACAAACCATTTTGAAGGATTTGGATACATAGTAAGTAACCTAGGATAGACCAATGGAGTTTTATATTTAAGATAAGTTGTCATGATTTAGAAATGAAAATAACGATATTATAGATAAACACAAGACCAAGGAAGGATATTTGTGGAAATAAAATGGATGAGGTATTTATGTATTGAGGTTTCATTGAAAACCTTATTTAAAATTCTATTTAAATATTAACCTAATTTAAATTATTTTCATCATATTTGTATTGGGAAATTATATTAATTCGTTTTTAAAATAGAAAAACCTGTAATCTAGATGAAAACCAATCAAATCTAACAAGGCCATGGGACTTGAACCCATGACCGAAGGACAATAATGGTTTCATACCAACCACATACCTATGAAATGTGATTGTTAATTTTTCATTGTTTTCATTCAAACAATTTGACGAAAAATTTTATGAATGAACCATTAGAATCACTTTTGAGGATTATAAATTAATTTATTAACCATATTTGTTTTGAATGATATTTAATGAAAAATAAATAGAATTTTTACTCTTTTATAATCCTTATGATCCTTGAAATTTTTATTTTATTTCTTTAGGTATAAAAAATTTATTTTTGGTAATTAATTTTTGGGAGTAAAGGGATGAATTATAATTTGATCGAAGCACAACCAAATGTTAGTATTTTTCACATGAGATTGAAACATATCAGGTAAGAATAATTCTCTATATTATTGGCCAGTAAAATTATTACCCTACATTAATAAAATTACTTAGAAATAAAATGTTTTCTTAATACCTAAATTCTTATCGAACTGATGGTCTTATAAATCATCAAATATATATGGATTTTAGGCCCTCAAATATCCATTGATCATTCACTTGTTTGTGATTGATGACCTCATTCACTCCCTATAAATAATTAAGCTTTTCCTCTAAGTGTGCATCTCTAATTTTCAATAATTTTCCTTTACTTAGAGACCCAATTACATGTTATTCCTTTTCACCATTGTACTATCTATTCTCTATTATCTAAATGATGTTTCAAAAACCCTTCTCATAATGTGGGATTTCAATGTAAGTAATATCAAACAATCTATTACCAATATAGAGTTTAAATTGAGAGGACAAAATTTAAATATGGTGGGCATAATGTGATGCCTCGAAAATATTATGTATGTACCTTGTGTTCAATAGCGTGTATGATACTCAACAACAAGCGCATAAGGTAATATAATATCCATATTATTTATAATATAATTACTATTTAAAATATTTAACAAAAACATTGTTAGTTAATACAATAAAATATAAACTATCTATTATGAATAGTATTAAATGACATACAAAAATATATGGATTAGCGGTGGTGGCGGAGGCAGCGCCGGAGGTGGAGGCAGCAGCGACGGTAGAGGCAGCGGCGGTCACGACAGAGGGGACGGAGGCGGCGACGACGACGGCAGAGGCAGCGGCAGTCGCAGCAGTGGGGGTGGAGGTGGCAGCGGGGGCGGAGGAGGAGGAGGATGAGGAGGAAGAGGAGGAGTAGGAGGAGGACGAGGAGAAGGAGGAGGACGAGGTCGTGGCGGAAGAGGGGCCTGGTTCAGCTTCCGCGAAATCTTGACCGTGTGCGAGTAAGGAGGGCCTGTTAGGGTTATTAAATAGAAACTGATGGAACCTTTATCAGCGCTCATTAAAAGGGCTGATAAATGTCTGTTTTATCAGTGCTAAAATAAAATCACTGATAATACACTCATTTATCAGCGCTTTTAGCTATCGCTGAGAAAGGAATACCCATTTATCAGCACTTTCTGTTTAGCGTTGATAAAGGGCAGTGCTTCCCTTTCCCTGTTCTGTGGTTGTGTGAGGCCTATTGCCCCCATTAGTTGAATACAATCCCAGGATTAGAAATAAGTTGTATTCTAAGAAGTCAGAAGCTCTGATGGAACACCTCACAGAAGTCAAACATTTACCATTTCCATAAAATACATCTACTACTTTGGATATAAGGGATATTCACGACTTGATGATCCTCACTGTGTCTCAGCAATGGGTGATCTGGAAGACAATGTATTGTGAGGCCACCCTTCGGGGCATACTGACCCTCTAAGAGGTTCTTTTGAATGGCTTAACTTATATCATCCCACCTCATATTGTTACCTTTTAAGAGCATACTGAGAAAGTTAGGTCCCTCCTTGGGGGTATTTATGTGGTTTTGGTGAGTCCTAGGTGGCATATATTTTATTCTCTACGTGTCCACAAAATGGTACTTTTGGGCATGTGTCAGATTGCTATAGATGAACAGGGTTTCCCTATTACTGAGGAAGAAATGAGTTTAGGTTTACTATGGGATTCAAGGTGACATAGTACATTTTCAATTTTATTAACATATTTTATATTTACGGTCATAGACGGAGGCTGTAGAAGATCATTTGGCCCTACCTTCCCCTAAATATACTATTTATGGAACGATTTTTAGAGAGGGTTTTGGTGGTGACTGGGGAGCTAATGATGAGGGTCACCAAATTGACTAGCTTAGATGAGGGTTTTTATCACCTCTTCTAAGGGAGTAGCTCTAGCTTCAACACCTTCCAGAGGCCTATCTTCAAAAAATAAGAAAAAGATGAAGAGGTAGTGAATTGTATTTTCAGATACCTGTCCACTGAAGCCCCCATGTAAGTAGGGTGTCTAATTCCCCACATTTCAACATGGATTATCTTTCTAACACATTTATAATTTTTTTAAAACTTACAAGTCCCCACTGAGATCATTTAGAAGAGAATGCATCTGTTTCTGAGGGTGCAACTGAGCGTTTGGTGGATCTAGCAGATCCTCCACTACTAGTTCCAATCCATCAATAAATAGATATAGCCTAGGTGTGCATTCAATTGTGTTCATTGTCTTCTACAGACATTTCATTGAGTATGTTATCCGATCTGGAACACATGGAAGCATTTTTTGAGGGTTCTGATGTAGGTATCTACTCTTTAATAACCTTGGACAATGTGGCTCCGAGTTATGAAGAAGGTAAACACTTCTTTAGGGGCAGACCCTTTTTTAACTTTTTCATACCTCCTAATGTTATCTTCAATTCATATAGTCCTAAAGGGTAGAGAGAGAGAGAGTACATATGCCTAAGAGGTTCCAGATGTACCAAAAACCCATTTGTTGCAAGAAGGAGTTGCATCTTCCCCTATTGAAGGAGTTGAGGTATTAGATGATGCCAGTGATGCGACCGAAAAATGCATGTTTCTAACCTTGGCCACAACTTATAATATTTTTAAATTCTATATGAATCATCCAATATCTGACATATCCTTACACTCCTTGTTACAGCATCCTCACACCAAATATTAGAGTCTTAGATGCCTACCCCTCAAGGAGTTCCTCGAATTGAATTTACCAATGTAAAGGTTGGTTCTCTTTCCTCATCATCAAAGACTAGGGGTACAACCCTATCACCGATCGATCTTGTTCCAGAATATATTAGCATCCAAAAGATATACCTAGATCATGGCTCTTGGTATGCAACACTCTATAAATCAATGTGGTGATAGATATTGGGGGATATCAATATTTTAGTGTTAGAAACCCAATTAGGCGAGTTGAAAGAATGGTATAGTCATCTTAGATTAATGTTTCATGCCCTTGGATACAATGTATTTGAATATTCTTCTCTTCATTCTCAGTAGAATGAGGTAATTTCAATATGAGAATAGAAGAGGGAACCTGAGTTGAGGGTTGAAGATAATGAGGCTTCCTTCTCAGATAATCAAAACTAGAGTGTAGATGTGAATGAATCTACCCAATGAGCTATGGAGGATACTGCTCACCGAGATGCAATTAATGCTAGGGATGCTCAAACTATTCATCACTAGTATGAAATCATCCATCTTTAGATAGACCTATCTCGTTTTCACTATGCATTTAATATATTAGAAAAAATCATGTTGGATTATAAAGGACACTTGTATGTGGTAGAGAAATTCAATCTTGATGTTGTTTCCAAAGCCGAGGAGCTGCAACATTCTGCGGAAGCAGAGACTAAATCCATTGATCAACTATTCTAATCTGTAGTTTTACTGGAGAAATGACTTTGTAATCTTAACTACATTCCCAAGTAGGTTCTATAATATTGGAAATATTTTCAATCATACATTGGCTCAAGCATTCATTAGTGAGCCTCTGATGTTTGGAGATCCCTCATTTTACACGACATCAATAAACTAGTTTGTTGAATTTTTATATGATGTAGTCCATCTTTACTTTATCCTTCATGTTCATGGAATTTCATTGCTTTAGTATTTTATGAAACTCTAATGATACCCATCCTTTTCTTTTCCTTGAATAGACTTGAATGCCTAGAATTAGATATTTTTATCTTGATAGATTCCTTTTGATGGAAGCTCATGAATGCTCACCCATAAGAGATTTTTTATTGGCGATATGTTCTACCTATAATGAGATAACCTAATGTAGAGAGGGATCATCTAGGAAGGAGATATTTTTTTCATATTGACTGCTTTTCATATCTATGGAAATCAGCTCGGGTGTGATAAGGTTATGTAGCGGGCTTCATGAAAATTATTATATGCTTAGTTTAAGGTCATTTATCTCGGGCCACCTAGTTCTTTAGTTTAGGGTATTTTATCTCAGATAATATCTCACTTTAGTTTATGGTCTTTTATCATGGACCATCTTTTTCTTTAATCTGAGGGTCTTTATCTCAGACCATCTATCACAATATTTGAAGGACTTTTAGCTTGGACCACCTATTTATTTAGTTTTAAGTCTTTACCTTGGACCATATATCACTTTAGTGTAAATTCTTTTATCTCTAACCATCTATTGATTTATTCTAATGTATTTCATCTCATAACATCTATCACTTTAGTTTAAAGTATTTTAGCTCAGACCATCTGTCACCTTAGTTTAAAGTATTTTAGCTTGGACTATCTATCACTTTATTTTGAAGTCTTTTATCCCAGGCAATATGTCACTTTAGTTTAACGTATTTCAGTTTGGACCATCTATCATTATAGTTTAAATTATTTTAGGTCAGACAATCTATTTCTTTAGTTTAAACTCTTTTATCACATATGATATATCACTTTAGTTTAAAGTGTTTTTTTAAACCATCTGTCTCTTTAGATTATGTTATTTTAGATTGGACCACACGTTGCCTTAGTTTATGTTGTTTTAGCTCAAACAACATGTTTCTTTAGTTTATGGTCTTTTATCTCAGACCACATTTTGCTTTAGTTTATGGTATTAAATCTTGGACCCCCTATTGCTTTAGTTTAAGGTCTTTTAGCTTGGACCACCTATTTCATTATTTTATGAACTTTTATCTTGGACCACTTGTTGCTTAAGTTTAAACTCTTTTAGCTCAGACCACTTGTTAATTTATTTTAAGTTCTTTTAGCTTAGACCACATGTTTCTTTACTTTAATGTCTTTAATATCAGACTACCTATTTCTTTAGTTTAATGCATTTTATCTCAGACCACCTATTTCATTAGTTTAATGTTTTTTTCTTAGACCCCGTCTTGCTTTAGTTTAAGGTATTTATCTTGGAAAACCTATTTCATTAGATTAAGTTCTATAATCTCTAACCACCTACTACATTAGTTTAAGGTCTTTTTATCTCGGACCACATGTTGGTTTATTTTAAGTTATTTTAGCTTAGACCACTTGTTTCATTAGTTTATGGTCCTTAATCCCAGACCACTTGTCACTTTATTTTAAGGTCTTTCAACACAGAACACATGTTTCTTTAGTTTAAGGTCTTTTAGCTCAGACCACCTATTGCATTTGTTTAAGTTCATTTATCTTAGACCACCTGTTTCTCTATTTTATGGTCTTTTACCTCAGACCACCTATTTCTTTAGTTTAAGGTATTTTAGCTTAGACCATAAATTTCTTTACTTTATGTTCTTTTAGCTCAGACCACCTATTTCTTTAGTATATGGTCTTTTATCTCTGACCATATGATCATGGGATATAGTGAAAACATGCTAAGAATGACCCCAAACAATCTGAGGTGATGGATCCTTCCATTGTGTTATTGAATCTCATGAGAATTAAAATTCCTTTTTGGTAGAGTGACATGTTTGGTTGATGACCATATACACATATACAGGAGGCATGAGCATGTATACATAGTCCTGTAAAGGTTCCTTGAAGATGGATATATTTTAGAAGGGCTATGGAATATTTATGGTGGAAATATTAATTATGTTGGAATACTAGGGAGGTTAAAACTACATAGAAAGTTGGAGTATAGATGATGTAAATCATAACCCAAAATTTTGAGTCATTGAGTATGAGGAAGTTAAGAAATGCTGGGTATATCCCATGACATATTGAAATTCTAGGTTCCAACGTAGCATTGCAATGTATCCCAGGGAATGAAGTGCCTTTCTTGCTAGGAGAATATACCTTTAGTTGGAGGGTCAAGGACCTTATACATCGGTATCATTCCATGTGAAATATGAAATTTACTTCTTTTCAAGGGTTATGAATGATTTTCAAATACTCAAACATCTAAATGGTGAAGTTGGGTATTATATGATGTGTATCCATGATGGGTTCTGGAACCCAAAGGTATCTATCCCTTAAATTTAAACTCAATCTCAACACCATGTGATTTCAAATCATGAGACATGGTCCATCAAAGGTTAGAAAATGGAGAATCGTATTTCATCCTTGAGGAAGGGCATGAAAGATGGTGACGTAACATTGAGCATATCGAATCCACTTGGATTGTTTGTTGTGGGGACATGTAAATCATGATCTGGTGTGCTTGAGTGAGGATAATGATTTGAGAAAATCACAAAATGGTCACTTTATTCAGGATAAGATGTTGAGTTCTTCCACGATGATTTCAATTATCTTGAGAATCGAAATGTAGTTTTTTAGAGTGGTGCCTTTGGTTTATGGTCATAGATTCATATGCAGGATCCATGGACATGTGTGCATTGTCAAGAAAAGGGACCTTGAATCCTGATTTCCTCTCCAAGGGATAGGGAAGTTTATGATTATTTAAGACACCTAAAATCATGAAGTTCTGTTTTCAAACGATGTAAAATATGAGGAGGGTTGTAGTACCCTAAACGCTACATCACCACCAAGCGCAAATATTCTCATGGTGAGGGGTTGTGACAAACACTGCCCTAAATTTTTCTTAGACTGGTGGTTCCATAAATCATAAATTCTATTTTACCAGGTTTATAGACAATATGATTTTTATTATTATTATGTTTATTCCCTAATTATTTCATAAAGATTGAGAATTAGGATTTTTTACGTCCATATACTCGTCTTTTTCTCAGGCCTCCATTTACAGGTTTTTGGCATGACAAGTTTTGTGTCTATTTTTTATCAGTTTAAGGCCTTTTGATTTAATCCATTAAAGGCTATATTTTTAGGCCATACATCTTTGTCTAGAGAAATTATAGTTTTGATTCATGGCTTGCATGGACGTTGTATGGAAGATGTTACAAAAGAACTTAATTAGGATGCCCACAGTCATGAGAACTCTAACATCTTTCTAAGAGATGGGTGGAGGTGTTGTAAAACAAGTCTCAAGATTCTCTAGTGATGAGTAATGATGTAGGAAAACAATATAGGGAGTGGTTTAGACACACTGAGGTGTTGAGTGCTTACATGATGATGTCGGGGCTGACAAGAATTGGGATTTCCATTTTCAGAGTGGCTCCTTTGGTTGATGGACATATGTGCATATTCAAGAGCAATGGGAATGTATGAATAGTCAAGAAAAGGGTCCTTGAATCCATATATCCTTTCCAAGGTATGTGGAATTTTAATGTTGACCAAGTATGTTCAAGACATGATGTCTGGTATATGGGTTTGAACTACTCTTAAAGGATAGTGGAAGCATCCCATACTCTAGTTGACCGAGGTAAGTCTCCTATGGTCCTTTGAAAAGGAATAAAAATTAGGAGATGGTATGTAAAATTTATTGTCATGTAGGAGGGATGTTCATCTCTATGTTGTTTAACATCATGCAGTGAGGGCATATTTGTGTGTAGTTTAACATCATGTGGTGAAGACTCATTTCCATTCAGTTAAACAACATATGGTAAGGATGTACTTCCATGTAATTTCACGTCATGTGGTGAGGATATATTGTTTTTCAATTTAACATAATGTGGTAAGAATTTACTTCCATACTCTTTATTGTCACACTGTTAGGATGTCTTTCCATACAGTTTAATTTCATGTCATAAAGACGTAGGTGAGTTGAAATGAGTAAATGAGAATGTTATGACTCGGCCCAAGGATAGAGAATTATCATCACTATATATCTCATGAGAATGAGAGTAGAACCACACATAGTTCTTTAAACCCATTCAATTTAATTCCTTGCGGTGAGGATGATGCAACATAGTTTAATGGCATGTTGTATGGACATATGTGGATAGTTTAGGGTCATGTGGTGCAGACTGTGAGATGAATCTTCTAACATAGTGATGCGTAGTGTGGTTCCCTAATGAAACTTGACATGAATAAGGATCAAAGAAGTATCATTCACACTATGCACTTTTCTACAAAAAGTCATGAAGATGAAATGTATATGAGTCACTACATATATCATGAGGATGAGAATCAAGCCACATGAAGTTCTATAAATTTCATGTAGTTTAACGTCATGTGGTAAGGATGAATCCGAACCATTAAGAATTGATTGGTACATTTTGGTTGGTCTTGAGAGTGGAGGCATGTGTTTCATTACGTATCTCATTTGGATGAGAATCAAACAAAAAAATATTATAATAAGGCTATGCAGTTTAACTTTATGTGAGAAGGAACCATGGTACGACTTTTATGGTCTAGAATACAAGACGGTAATGAACCAATCATGTACCTTTATTCCTTTCTTGTAAGGATTGGTCCTTGCTGTAATTTCTATGTTCACGTGAGCTATGATCGGTGTGAGCAAAAAAGGAATGGTGGGGATCTTCTTTCAATGCATAGATATGAATGAAGTACAACAAAGGAATTTTTTACCATCTATTGGATCATCCAAAACATGGGATAAGGAATACCTACATATCCCATTGTAAATGGGAATCAAGTAATACATAGTTCTAGAAGGAATATACAGTTTAACAATATGTGGCAAGGATGTTGGTGACTTGACGTGAATGGAAGGGGGAAGTTGTGTATTCCTGTAGTTTTATGTCTTGTGGTAAGGAAATTGGATCGTCAGTTGTGAGAGGAAGATAATACTATGGCTGATTATGGAAGTAGAGGTTCAAGAATCACTATGTATCCTATGATGATAGAAATCAAGACATATTTATGTTCTTGAAATATCAAGTAGTTTTAAATCCTTGAAATAAGTATGAGACCACATAATGATTAACATCTTGTGGTTAGGAAGCATTTTCATAGATTAACATCATGTACTTAGGATGATACATTCCTTGTAGTTTAACATCATTCAGTGAGGATGATTTATTGGACTTACACTGATGGAGATGCCCTATTACTAATAGCTATGCAAAGTATTTATTAAGGAATCTTTCATTGGTGGGAGGTGTGACACACTCCCCATCCATGGTGTCTTTCTAATAGGATCAATAATGTTAGAATTTGTGTAATATGTAAGGTCCTTCCCACTTGAGCTCCAATTTTGAGGGATTATTTTCTCATATAATTGGGGTTCTGAGATCCAACACAAGTTCTTCTTGGAGAAATGAATAGAGGTGAACTATTTTATTGAAGGCTTATGTTATCCGATTCTGGTGAACCTCAAGGTTGTGAAATGTGAGAAACCTTTTCTCATCTAACCATTCAAACTCTTCTATCCATTATTTCATTTTTTCATCATCTGAGAGTCTTCCACAAATGGCCATTCAGAGTGAAGCTAGCTAAATCTATATGGGTTGCACTACCTCAGTTCAATACACCAGTGAGTAATGATTTTACTATGTAGTAATATTTATAGTGGTATGGTAGGCCCATCAATCATGGAGGATTTTATCCGGCCATGAAATCTTTTATTTTTTTCACCATCATCTAGATTATACCTGATAGTGTTTTATTAAAGGCCTCTATCAGTCCAGTTTCTGATGAATGATAGCGAGACGAGTGTTTGGACTCAATGTTATACTCCTGGTAAAGCTTCTTCAACTTTTTGGAATAGAATTTGGTGTCTTTGTCCTTAAATATTGTGTGACGGACTCTGAACCTGATGATGATATGGGATTTCATAAATTTGATGACACTATTCGTCCAGACTTCCATGAGGTGTATGACCTCATCCCATTTGGAAAGGAAGTCAGTAACATAAAGTATGTACTTGAAATGTTTAGTTATGGTTGGGGGATATGGCCCCATAACATCCATCCCCATACAATGAATGGCTAGGAAAATATAGCCTTCTGTAGTAATTACAGAGGCTGATGGATGATGTTTTTATGAATCTAGCATGCATGTCATTTTCTAGATAATTGTATGCAGTCTTGTATCATGGTCTACTAGTAATACTCCACCCTACTAATTTGGTGGGGGAGCCCAATTCTATATTGGTGGGCACCATAGGATCCTGTGTGATATTCTTACATGCTACTAGGAGCCTCCCCTTCTACTATAAAAATGAGGAAAATTCCTTCAAATCGATGCTTTTAGAGGATTTTATAATCATTTGGGACATCTTGTAGAGTGAAGTTTGCTACCTGAAACTGAATATGTTCCCTTACAAAATGGTCTATTTGGAGAGTCCCATATCGAGGATAAATGGCTATAGGCTCCATCCATCCAGGGGTGGTTGCCGGTTCATCACACTCTAGGGTAGTACAGACCAGATTTATATCTTCCATATCACATACGATGATCGATGAGACCATCATTAGTTGTGTGATATATATAGTTGTTTCCTGCTGATCAAGGTTAGTGAGGAAAACTTCTAAATTATCTAGTGCATTGGTATGAGCATTATGTGATTGAGGAACATAATGAAGTGTGGGCTCAAATGGTAATTCTTTTGACAATGCCCTAGCATAGCTATCAAGAGGGGATAGTTCTTTATTCTTAATGTAATATTCACCATTTATTTACATTATCACAAGTTCCTAGCCCCCTTTGATATTCAGGTAGTCTATGTGTAGTTATAGGGATAGTTCTATTCCAGCGAAGAGGTCTTGGTGATTAGCCTTATTATTTGTGCATCCTTCAAACATCAAGAAAGAGTAGGAAATAACTAATTTTTCTAGAGAGACAAATACAATCCCTAGAAAAACCCAATTGAGCTTCAAGTTTTTTATTCTTGTGTCAACAGGACTCTGAGTGGTGCCAGAAAAATACATCTCCCAGGTTTGGGCAGTGTAATGGGAATAAAATATCTATTCACCTGGAAGCTCACTGTCATTTAGTGTATTTTTCATGGCAAGATGTGTTGTGAGGAAGTCATCCAGGGCTTTCCCTTTCAGTAACTTCTAAGAAATGAAATGAATTTCATATTTATATAGAATGACCACTCATAAATCCAAGAACCTAGTCAATATAGAGAAGCCATGTATGTACTTGATAAGATCAATATGAGAGACCATGTGGACCCCATGGTGATGCAAGTAATGCCTATGTTTTTTCACTATGAATATGAGTGAAATGAAGTTCTTTTCAACATCATAATATCATGTCTTATAACCTAGAATGGTCTGGATGAGGTAGTGTAGATTATTATCACTCCCCACATCATTCTATTATGTGATTAGGGTGAACAATGATCATTACATGGATTCCACATTTAGGATGAGTGGCCTCCATTCAACTTGAGGTAGTAAAACCGATGGGCGTAGCATGTTCTTATTTATAATTTTGAATTATTTTTGAAATTCATTATTTGATTGGTAGTGACTCTATTTTTCCTTATCCTCATTAAGGGGACATCTTTTCCATCCAGGTTGGACATGAATCACAAAATTTAGCTGAGGTTCCCTTAGATTCCCTTAGTTATTTGAGATTTTTGGGGGGCGACACTGCTAAGATAGCACATGTATTTTAAGGGTCAACATAAATGATGTGATGGTATACCACAAATCCAAGGAAATTTCTTGATGTGACCATGAAAGCACACTTCAACGGATTCATCTTTAGATTGTGTTGTCGCAGCTTTTCAAATATTGTGGGGAGATTCATGAAGTGATCACATCACTATTGGATTTTGAAGACCAGGTTGTTGGTATAACACTCAGCTATCCTCCCTACTAATTGATTAAATATATGATGCATGGTATGCTGATATGTGGTTCCTACATTCTATAATCTAAATTTCATGACCTGATAGTAGAATATTACCTAAGGTGATCTTAAGGTAGTGGATTCTTCATCCTTAGGGTCTATTTTGATCTGATTGTACCCTTAGTAACCATCCATGAAGGAAATTACATGGAAGCTAATATTTTCATATATGAAGAGTTATGTTATCAGAAAAGGGAAATATTTCTTCAAAAAATGTTGATTAAGTTCTCTGATGTCATTGCAAACCCTAATATGGTCGTTCTTCTTCTTCATAGGGATGATGTTGGAAAGCCATATCGGGTTTTTTACATCTCAAAAATAGTTAGATTTGATCAATTTTTCAATTTCCACATCTAAATTGGTGGTGGGTGAGGGTTTCATTCTCTTAACTACCTTATTGATTACTTTATGATCATTGGGTAGTCCGAGATGGTGTGTAGCCACATTTGGATTCAGTCCGGACATTTCCATATAGTTGCATACGAACACATATTCTTGCTGCTTCAGAAATGTGATCTACATATCTTGCTCTTCATTGGACATGGAGTATCTAATAAGTGTAGTCCATGGATCTTCCTTTATCTCATAGTTTATCTTCCTGATCTCATCTATGGTGGTGGAAACACCTTCCTCAAATGCTGGAGGGGCGTTCCCAAGATCTTTCTCATCTTCCTCCATTTCTGAGTCTATGGAGACATCTTCATGTGAGGATGGAAACCTAGGTGCCTCTCCATCGCTATCGAGGTGAGAGAGTCCATGAGAAGAAGCATCATACACCCTTTCCATCTATGATGATATAGAGAGATTCTAGAGTTTATTATCACTGAGTACATGAGATTCTTGGACCTCTGGAATTGAATCTTCTATTTCGGCCATGTTTATGGGGAGTATATAATCATCATAGAGAATGCTCCATGGATTTGTAGGTTCTGTCCCTAATCCATTGGGAGCTAAAACTTGTATAACATCATCCTCCATTAGATTCCTACCTCCCTTCTTATAGAAGTCTGATTCAGCATATATGGATTCTCAAGTCTCAAAAGGGGTGTTGTCACCATGTAGTATGTCAAAAATTCCATTGATGGTGTACTTTAGAAATTAATGGAACTCCAATAGCATTGAAAAGTGGATATAGAGTTATAACCTTCTGATTAGGACATTTTATTTGGTGTCCTGCAGGATAACCATGAAACATACATTAGATGTGAGTTCCCCAAAAAGGGTCTCAAGAATGATCTTCCCTTGGAGCCGTTGATCATGCTAATCATACACTTGGATGGTCATCATTTTTGGGGATAAGTCCCCTTCCCCATACCCCAAAAGTATGAGAGTTTGGGGTGGGATGAGATTGGTCCCAGATCCATTATTGGTTAGCACCCTTTAGATGTTGACATTATTGAATTTTCTCGAAGCGTTTATGGGACTGGTCTGCCCTTGGGAGGCCCCCTCATGGTATTAATTAGTGAATGAGATGGTGACATAACAGGACACAGTCTCCACTAAATAAACCTAAGTGGGAATGAATTCTATCTCAAATTCTTGGGGGCTCTGGAGGGCTTCAACAAGTAACTCCCTAAGATATTTTGAAAGACAAAGAACAAAGAGAATCAAGATCTTATTTGGACTGTAGCTAGCTATTTCAGAACATTGTAAATTTTCACCATAGGTTGGCACTTCCCGATGTGGGGTTTCTCCTTGGAATGTGGCTCCGGGGATGGAGCATGCTATTAAGGAGCTGATGTAGCTGAGGTATAAGATAATGGAGCTTGTGTGGAGGTTTAGGGAGAATTTTCTACAGGTGGAATAGGTCATGACGACCTTCCCCATTACCTATTTTGATAGTATTGAACCCCTACTATGTGATGATATAATAAAATTAGCTGAGGGACACTACAAGATGGATTTAAGGGACCTCTATGCCTTCATTGAGCCTACTAGAGAACTTTTTTATGAGTCTCTACTGCATATATGTCCTCTGTAGGTACATGACTAGGATATTGAGTCTATTCATACCTGCATTGTCCCCTATGTCCTCTGCTCTGATGCATGTGTCCCCCCATTTCCCTGTTACATGTAGGAAAACATATTAATGGTCTTAATCATCATCAGAAAAGGGGGTTTTCATGTGTATTGTGTTTGAATAAACAATGATGAAATCTTCATCCTATGAGTATTCCGTTAGGTGGGGTGGTGCCCATGCTGCAGACATTGTAGGGAATAAATCTTCAATGGTTAAGGCTTACTTTGGAACAAAATATGACTCTCCCTCCTCTGTATCATCTTAATTCTGATGGTCACACCCACCCTTAAGATGAACATATAATGTATCTGATTTAGGTGGTGGACTTATTGTGAGTTTTTGCAACAGTGATTTCAGAGTCCCATGAGCTCAATCAACTATTTTATGAGTTATCCAGTTTTTATACTTTTACACTTACCTAGCCAGAAATATCTTCCAACCATCCTCTCCTTATTAGATGATAGGTATGCATGTCACCTAATCTAGAGAATTTTCAAATGTCACATATCTAGAGTCGACCATTCCTTGAAGGAATTCATTTAAGAAGAAACAATTCTAGTTATTATGACCTAGCCTTATATGTAAATAGAAGTAATCGGGATGGTTAATGGGGTTGACTTCATCGGGATTCTTGGGATATAAAAGCTTTAGCATGTTATTATCCATGTTTTCCACAAAATATCATGGGACTTGTTCATTTCGGAAGGAGTATACTTTTTTCATCCATTCATTAAATCTCTTGTTACCCTGGATTCACTGTGCTTCTTTCCGAGGGATATATTTTGGTTTCCATCACTCGATAGGAGGTGCTAGACAATTTCGAGCTTTCCTGCGTGATTGGATGGGAACCCCTACAAGCTTTAGAGTGATAACTACAGATTTTTCTCTGCCTACATTTTTCTCTTGTGCTATGGTCATGAGATGATACATGGATCAGGTTCAATGAATAACCTCTTCAAGATGTTGTGCTATTTTAGAAAACTCTCAAAATCTGTCTGGATACTTTGTGGGGATTAGGGGTTTCTTTAACTCATTCCCGAGATTTCCATCGCATGGTTCTATAAATTTATCTTCTAAGAGAGGGATGTCAAGAGAATAGTTCAAACCCTTCATTCTTTCTATGGAATCAAATACCCTACCGGTCTCATGATACTTGTTTTTCATCATTTTGATGATTATTTTCTCCAGTAGTGTCGAACTAAACAGATAATGGAACTAACGACGATGGTCTTTCCATCCTATAACAGATCCTACGGCAGACTGTTGTTCCAAAAAATGTTTGGTCCATTCATATTCTGTATGAAACAACTCACATTTATTCCTCCTATTTGTCTTGATAGACCATCATCAACTCACATTGGGTCATGAAGTGTGTGAGATGTTGTTTGGGATCATCTGCACCATAAAAATTTTAAAAGGAATGGTTACTGAAGTTGGGTGGAGGTGGGGTGTCATCCACCCATTCAGGATATGGCTTCCTTTGAGGCTCTAAATGTGTACGTCTCCCCTCTATGGATTGTTTCCAATTAACCAACGATTCAATGGTGGTAAGTAGCTTTGGGGGCATGGTTGCCTGAGCTACCTCCCATCTACATGGAGCGGGTGGGGACTGATGAGGTGGTCCCCCTTTCATCTCCCACTGATCCTTGATTCATCCTATGAATGAATGACTACCCTGGAATGGGAGAGGCTATCGCTACAATAGAGGGAAGTCCCTTTCATTTTGTACATCCAAATTTATATAGACTTACTGCCATGATTTGGATCCCTTATGACATTCAGATACTTCTCTTGTTGTAGGATTAACTATGGGGGGATAATATTCATATCTGTTGGAAGATGATACCCAATGGGAATGTTTAGCCAAATTATCTCCTCATCGAGTTGTTAGAGAGCTTGTATTTCACTCTCATATCATCAAAACTATTATTATATGAATGAAAATTTATATTTAGGTGCACTTTTCCTTCTATCTTTTCCAACATCATGCTGAGGATATGGAAACTCGTAATTTGGGAGTACCAAATACTGAAGTCTTATTTTGTTCCAGTTGCGCACAATCTCATTCGGTGTATCCAAATCACCCTCCTCCTGGGGTATGTTTTCCATGTTATGACCCTATACATCTACATCACAGTCAGTTTCTTCCTTGTTAACAGTGACAACATTTACATAGGCATATCAGTTAATGGTGTTCATGCCATTACATGCAATGCAATAATATGGTCTTTCATGGCTTCCATTAAGTACATTATTCAAACCCCTGATCTTTTTGGGACATTTAGGCTTGTGAATCTGGTGATTAATGATTGAATTTTCCATAAAATCTTTTCCTATTAGTTTTTGAATAGTCGTAATGAGTTAGTTTTCAGTTTTTATTGATGAGAAAGCCCTAACCAACAAAGGTGTGTGTTGTGGTGGGATTAACTGATGGGATACCAATCGTTGATTCCTTCCTCCCAACCTATAGAATACTGATTTCTTATGTGGTGTTGATGATGTGGAAAATGGACCCATCCCAATGGGGTGGGGGTCATTTGGGGCCTCTGTTGGTATCAATATTTCTTGTTGTTTGGGATCCAATAACTCTGGTCAGGGAGTTGATGATTCTCGGGATGGACATGAAGAAATAAATGCCCCCATCCCAGTGTAATGGGTTTGATCTAGAATCACTTCTAATTTATCCAAATTCCTTTCAAAGGAAAATAATTTGTTTATGGTGATTGGGATATAAATTCCCCCATCCTAGTGGGATGGGGTTCACTTGTCGCTACCCGCGGTTCGTCCTAGATCCCCTCAGGAATTGACGACCTGAGGGTTGGAGGTGTTAGTAGATATTATCCTTATGTAGGGGGCTGATTCCACTCCTAGATGACCACTGTAGTAACTAATACATTGGTCTTCATGATTTGGCATAGCTATGATCCGTATGGAGCTAGTTACAATGGAAGTCCATGATGAGGAATGTTCCTTGCAGGAAGTTGTCTGGGTGATCGCAACTTCAATATCTGTGTTCGGAATGCCATCCTATTATCATAAGGGACCCATTTTATGTCATGTTTGCTATCCTAACTCCCATTATGTGGTGTATGGGAATGGATGGAGCGGGGGGAAGTCTATTTCATTGTCCAAATAGCTCAATCATTACCTGGTCCCCTGATTCTTCCACAGTATATAGCATTGCAGGATGTTGTATCTGAGGGGATCTACTGTTCCAGGGAATAGGCAAAGTGCAATGCTCAATAATTTCCCCATCCCTGAATTTGGATGTTTTATGTGTATTTGGAGATCATATTTCCAAATAATCTTGATGAAATGGCCGCAAGTGTGTTGTAGATTTTACCTGTTCTTTTCTTGTTTTGTATGTCGGGCCATGTACATAACAACTATATCGAGATGAAAAAAGAGTATTCTAATTGTCTGAAGGTGATACACATATCCCAGATAAGGTAGATACTCATCCTTCAATCACTGATGAGTAACCCATATATTTTAATATAGATAAGGGATTCACTCCTTTTCAAGCACATCTAGTATCCCATAGATGGAAGTAACAAGGGGACATGAAATTTTGTGGAGGTTGTTTCCGAATAACTCCCTCTATATATCAATGGAGGCCTCCTCTTCGTCAAACACAAATGACTCTATCCTGTCATACCATATAATATGTCTCTAATGATTTCATGCTAATGGAAGTGGATTGTTGATGGAATTTTATGGGGAACCATATGTGGTTGACCTCAGTGTCTCGAGCACCACTTCGTATAAAGGTGTCAGGGTTTGGTTCACTTCTCTATACATAGGTTTCTAGAAAAAGGGATGATTTATATCCCCAGGGTATATATGTATATGGGGAGGGTGACCACGGTGGATGTTAGGAGTATAGTCTCTGTGATCTATCTCCACACTACCATGAGGAGGAATATCATGGTAATGAATGCCTTCTTCTTTTGCTTCGATATAAGAGATGAAAGACCATTTTGGTTTTGAGAATCTATCTTGACCAGCCTTAAGGACACTAGAATTGATCATATTAATAATCTAGGCCATGTTCTATATCATGATCGGAATATGCCGACCTACATTTTGTGATTTTGTAGGGATATGGGGCTACTATATGGCAATTGATGAAACTTATATATAAACATTAGGTACTATGGGATTATGGCCCCACTGCTAAGAAACTGTTAGAATATGTTGATAAGATGTCTCATTATTGATAGGAATATGAGCCTATCCTGAGGCTTGTTCCACTCTCAATTGGTGAGCCTTAGTCAAGATGGGAGTATGAGGACCATATTGAGCCATTGGGAAATGTCGTTAGTCTTTCATTATAGGAATATGAGCCTACCTTGTGGTGTGTGCCGCTCTTCCCAGGTGGGATGTAGTTGGAATGTGAGTTTGAGCCCGGTCCGAATATGAATTCCTCATCATAATATGCCGAAAACCCCCATAATGGGATAAGGGGTATGATCCTCCTCTTATATTACCTTGGAACGATGCAGGTGTAGTTTTTCGTCAGAGAATGTAGAAATATGCACCTTACATTTATGACCTTCTACATTAAGGACACTAGAACACCCTGAGAGGGGCGGGGGGGGGGGTGAATCTGGGTGTCGACGTTTTTTCTTCATTACTAGATATTGTTCCCACATTGGTACGAACTTGTTTTACTATGTATGATTGATATGATCAATAATTAAAACATTCACATGTAGAAGGAAATCACAAAATTTTTACTTGGTTCACTACTAAGGTCTACGTCCAAGGAGTATATGCCAACATGATTTCAGTCATACCTAATTGCACTAATATTCATGTAGCTATACATTAAAAATGTTCAGTCAGAGTCACTTAGTCCTAGGAACACTGCCTAAAGGTTCAAGGATATCTAACTGCTTCCCTTGAAACACTTTCATTGACTCCCCCTGACTCATTTCCTTGGGTGAAGTTTCACTCAATTTATAGATGTGAAGGTATCTTCAATAGATATGTATGGAAGTCTTTGTCTACTATTATGCATGATATATTTATAACATAAGATTCAATAATTGATACTCGTTTTTATTTAATATTCTCCTTTATTTCAATAACTAAATGCACTAAATCATCATCTTCTTTTCTTTTCCAGAATCACAAAATCCTATGTGATTGTTCAAGAAAAGAAGATCAGATTACTTGGCATCTTTTGAATCAATTATTCTCTCTTGTTCATGAATTCATGTGATCATGCATATGGAATTTATGTTGAAACCCCTTTTTTCTTCTTCTTTTCACATGTGCACACACTTTTTGGGTTCTTTATTTAAGTGAAATTACATGTGCATGTTCATGAATGCAAGCATGCACTCTTCTATTCTTCTTATTGTGTGAAACCCCTAATGGGTAAGGTTCTTTGATCACACCCACAAGGCCTCCTCTATTATTTTTTTTCTATCTTTTTTCACTTGATTAGGGTATTTTTTTAGGCTTATATGTATATGTTTCTTCAAACCCTAATGGGTGAAACCTCTTATCTCATGCGAAATTCATGACCTAGGGCTCCTTCAATCAAAACTTGTATGTTCATGCATGTGAATTGTCCTTCTATTCCAATCTACTTATCCTAAAACTAGGGTTTCCATGGGCCATCTTCTTCTCACAAAGGATGTGTGGTTGTTCATTGTGCATTTGGCTCACATATCTTCCTCTTCTCAAAGCTCATTAAGAGATAGCGTCTCAATCACTAGCTTATGATGGGGCAGACTCTGTAAAGCACAACGAAGTTTCTGGAAAACCAATCCTGTTTTCACAGGTACCTGTTCTTTGTGATGTATTTTGAGAGTTCAAATCCTTTAGAAAACACTAATGAAAATTGTACTTCATTGAGTAGAATGTTCAGGGGACTCCTGGATGCTCTTGGTGAAATGGTGCAGAGGGAGATGCTCTATTTTTCGAAAACAAAAGCTCTCGGGTATTTTGGAGGAGACACATATTCTCATCTTGGGATCTATACTTTTATAGGAAAGGGTATATCCCTTTTCCATGTTCAAATCCCACAAGATATGCCCTAATTATTTGATATTTTAATGTCTACGATCTGCGGTGTTTTGAAATTATTCAAACCACACAAAAAGATATGCGCATATCACGGTTGTTTCCTTTTTAAAGAGGGTCCTCATTTTTAGTGAGTAAATATCATTCATGTGATTGAGATATCATGAAATATCAAATTTAAATATGCACTTGAATTATCAACATGGCCTTGGAAACTTCGTTTGCCTCAACTGATCTTTCTTCATCGGGATATCACATGCATGAACAATGTAAGTTGCATGTATGGTCTCAGTAAGCTCCTATGATCTTCAGGATGTCAAAAGAACAATACATGGTGGTGCGGGACATGGTTTTTCATTAGCTCTGGTAGATACAGAAATAACATCGGGGTGTTGGAGGTTGAAGACAATGTAGCTACGGGAGAATCAGACGACTTGGGTTCAAACACGTGTGACGCACGATAATGGAAAACCACGATTAGATCCATCTATGATGGATTGATCAAACGATTGAGTGAGACTTGGTATGATATGAGAAGCTGAGATTATATCTTCATTTTTAAAAAAATTTCCCACATCAAAATGGAAATGTGGGTTGAGCACGGTTTAAGTTTCAAGACTCTCCGCTCCATCACTAGATTATTACTCTCCCACTATGGTACCACCCCATACCATGTTCTGTGGGTATGCATTGCGCCCACCCTCTTCTCCTTGAAGGCACGCTCTATGCCCATGTTATTCCCTCATTCCTCTGTGCCACCCAACATGGTGACATGTGCTCTGCGTGCACTATCCTGCTCTCAGGCCGGATCTTCCAAGATTCACAGTGGGCGCGGTCAACCCTATGGTCTCGCATGTGCCTCAAGTTGAGGCCAGCAAGCTAGCTCATGTGGTGGACCCCTATTTAATGTAACAAAAATTAAAGTGTAAACATAAATTTCAATATAAAATAAGATGCATGGACATCATTAAATAAAAACCAACCCATATATGGCCACCTTTCTCTTCCTCTTCTCCTGTTCTTCAACTATTTCATTTTAGAACTAGAATTACAAAGAACATCAGTTATCGTTAAAAGGATGAAACATAAATGTTGTAAAGAATGTGTCACTTTTTGACACAAGTTCTTTGACCATAGGAATAGTGCATCAATCATCTGTTTTTATCAACATGTAATCCATAACAATTCTCCATACATCTTCACTTCAACCAATCTCCACTCGCATTGGAGTTTCTTCTTCATTTTGACCATTATTGACACATGTCGACAACAAATAAAACTTATACACAAAGTGGTCCAAATAATATTCCCCTTTGTATTTTGTTTTCAATAACTTAAAACATCTCCTAAAATAAATTTTTTAATGTAAAAATGATAATCTTTTCTCTCTCCTTACTTCTTTATCTCCCCCACTCTTTCATTTCACTTCTCTCCCCCTTGTGGAAAATAAATATGATTTTCATGGTTGATAGGGAATTATTCCATACATAAGAAATGTGTCATCAATCATATCACTCTATTCCAACATGAGCAATTCTATATGTAGAAAACAAGGGGATTTGATTTAGACAACAAAGTTGTCGACTACCCACTGACATGATACCTCATGAGATGAGAACTCATGTACTTGTATTTAAGGGATTTACACATTCATTCTAATCATAGGATAATAACCGTTATATGAAATATTCAACTTGAAACACCTCAACTCTCTTCAATAAAGGGATAAAAAACATTCAAGTGCAATTAGCAAGATAAGTGGCCTTGGGGGTCATTCACTCTTCTTATGTCATTGATTAACATTATTACCCCTCCTTTATAAAATAATTTTTATTTTGAGTAACCAAGGATGAGATATTGAGAGATGACATACCTTTTCCAAAGACACTATCCTTAAGTAATATTCAAAGTAATTAAATTTAATACCAACTGATGTTGATACTTATTGATATAAAGAATCTAGTATCTTTTTCATGCATCTCTCCATAAAGGGAACACTTATCACGATTGAATCTAGGGTTCTCCCCTTGAGAGATTTCTTCACCTTCAATTACCTGTTTTATAAGAACAAATATAAAAAAATATATATAAGGGAATAAGGTGGATCCTCCTTGCTTCATGAATGTGAACAATAAGGCTAAGATGATCTTCTCAAACCTGATGCTCCATTATTCACACCTTCACAACTGATCTTCAATGATGACTGTGATTGTGTGGATCTCAATACTTCTTACATCTCTTTGTGTGCAAGTCTTATTTCTACAAGGGATTTCAAAACACTAGAATCTCATAGTGAAACATTCACCTTCTTGAGGAATTCTTGTTGGGATGGAGTAAATTCAAATCTTGTTCTAGTAATGTGACCTACCTTATTGCACCTCACACACAAAATTTCTTGTTGTACATGTAGAATTATCTTTTTGTTTTTAGCACTAGCCTTATCCTGTGCATCATCCATTTTCCTCATTATTTCCATTTTTTTCAAACCACTATTTTTTTTGTAAGGGATTAAGGCATCAATATTGGTTCTTTTACAAGGATTCATCTGAGTGGAATCGTTCTTAGTAGTTCTTTTGGATGAACTAACCTTCACTTTCTTGGATTTATAATCCACGTACTTCTCATCTTATCTCTTTAGAGTGTTCCTGGAAGAATTAGTTTTTTCAAAATTCTTCTGATTTCCTCATAAGTATGGTTATTAGTTCTTAGCCAACTTCTACGGTCTTCTCTTCTTATCAGATTTTGATGCATATAGTGATGATAATATACCAACTGTGTGACCAAATACAATGCATACATCACATATTTTGTCATGCATTCCAAATATGCTGGAAGTATACAGATTCTTCTGGATCTATAGATGTTTCTTCTTATTCTATATCTTTCTCCCCCCTTGAGATGGGATTCCTTTGTACTTTTTCATTTTGAGGTTTGTACCAACAATCTGGTGCACAATTTCCAAACCTGTTGTAGCACCATCATTGGCCCAAATATCATAACTTCTTGATTTGTTGTTCTCTATTTTGGGAACTGCCTTCCATATTCTTGTTCTTCCTATCCACCCTAAACATGGTGATAGGTATCTCTTAATTTTTCTTCATCCAAACTTTTTTAGATTTTTCCTTCCAAACTGCTCTTTTTGTAGAAACAATTTTATAAACATTAGTACTAGTTATCATTGATGGTACCTTCTTCTCAAGAACTTGTGATAGATCAATGAGTGATTCCATGATATTTTTATCACATGTTGGAGGTCTTTAGACAGTAGAATCCTCCATTGAACAATGAGTGCTTGTAGCTATTGTTTCTATCTTTGGTGGAGACTCAATACCTGTCTTCTCAAGATTGTTCAACTGAGATTCCAATTCTAGACATATCATATTGAGGATTACTTTCTAGTCTTCAATCATAGTCATCTTTTTTTATAATCCTTGGTTAATCTTTAAACATCATCTTCATGCATCTTAGATTTGTTTTGTAACAAAGATTCAAGTTCTTTGAATTTCTTGGAAGTTTCTTCCAAAGATAAACTCATGACTTTAGTGTTCTTATTCTTGTCATCCTCATGTTCATGGATATTTTCATCCAAAGTCTTATTGACCCCTTCATTATTTTCAAATACATCAATCTGTCTGGTGAGCTTTAAACATTCCAAATTGTTTCCCATTAAGACCTTTTCCACATCATCATCTTCTATTTCCTATTGATTGACCTCAACCTAAATGCATGGAAATATTATACAAATAACAACAACTAATTTTTAGGAATATCAGGTAGATAGGTTCTTAATTTCTCTTAATCACTTATAAGGTCATGTGAGGTAAGATTTTGATTGACATCACCACTTGTGCTGGAATACTTGTTTTTGGTGTTTAGTTGACCTACATTCTCTTTACTTTCCAATCCTAACATTTCATCCTTATTGTAAGAACAGGGATAACAATATACTACCTCTTCTTTAGATAATAGGGACTTATTCAAATGATTCTTATCATTCTTTTTACTCCTTTTCAAGGTCTTGTTGGATATAGACTTCTTCTCAAAGGTAAATGAATATTCAATAAAACTGTACATCATAGTTAACATAGGAAAGAAAACATAAATCCTCCCCTAGATAAAATTATTGTATAGTATCCAATATACACGAAACTTTTTCCTTTAATACCAATTGAAGGACTCTAGGCCATCTTGACTGGGGGGTGAATCAGGGTGTCACCATTTTCTCTTATTTACTAGATCTTATTTGCACATTGGTATAATCTTATTTAACCATGTCGGATGGATATGTGTAGTAATTAAAAATTCATATATAGAAGGACAACACACCACTTTTACTTTATTCAACACTAAGGGCTTTGTCCGAGGAGCATATGTCGATAGGTTGTATGTCACACCTAATTCTAATAATCTTCAGTTAGATATAGATTACAAAAGATTGGGAACAATGACTCTATCCTAGGCACACGACCTAAAGGATCAGGTATATATTATTTCTTCCCTCAGATCACATCTGTTGAGTCTCTCTGACTCACTTCCATGGGTAAAGTTTCACTCATTTTGTAGACATGAAGGTCTCTTCAACAGATAACCGTGGAAGTCTTTGTCTCCAATTTAGAATGAGACACTGCTTACATCATAGTCCTGAATTGATGTTCCTTTGTATTTAATCTTCTCTTTTAGTTAAATAATTGAATTCACTAAATCGATGTTGACTCCAAAATCTAGGAAAATAAATATTAAAGGGAAAGAATTAGGGGATGCCTCACAATTACCGCTCGCAGAGCCCCTGTAGCCATGTGGCTGACACAGAGCTCCCCCTGTGTGAATCCACTACAAAGAAAAGAGGTGGTATACTCCATGAACCGTTTTGACATTTACTAACCCACCAAAAAGCAAGGAGGTTGGATGCTTCACGAAAAAATTTGAAGTTTGTGAACTCGCCACGGAGCAACGAGGCCAGATGCTCTATGAAGCGACCTGACGTTCGTGAACCTGTCGCAGAGAAAGAAGGTGGGATGCTCCATAAACTGATTTGACATTTGCAAACCTTCCACGGAGCAATGAGGAAGGATGATCCTCGAACCGACTTGACATTCGCAAACCTACTGTGGATCAAGGAGGCGAGATGCTCTGCAAACCCCTTTAAAGTTCACAAACCCACCATGGAGCAAGTTTCGTCTTCGCACCGAGCGAGATCTGATTTGCGGCACCTCTTACCTATAAATACTGGGCTCCCCAAGATCCCAAAGGATGTATCCTCTGACCATTCCACTTCTATGCTCCCACATCACGAATAAATTTCTACTCTGGGAACCATGATCTTTTCAAGGTACTTTTGCATCACGAAGTGCCTTCCCCTTTGCATGGATTCCACCCCTCTTCAAAGAGGGATGCCCTTCGCGGAGCCCATGGGCCTCCACGAAGGAAGGAGATCCCCAACGGGACTTGGATCACTGCAGAGTGTTTATGCTTCACGAAGTACCCTTTATACACATGTGACCCGCATGCTAAGTCATGGTCATTGTGCATCGTCAATCACATTACTTCATAATGTTATGCTTCGCAAGGCACCCTTGCTTCACGGGGCATTGCTCCAAAAATTCCATTCTACTTCACAAAGAACCTTCCATATTCACCTATGCCCTATGACTTGGATGGGAGACTTCACTTCATGAAGAACATCTCTTCATGAAGCCCCTCCACTTCATGGAGCTCCAGATCTTCACAAGGCTTCTACCTATGAACCCCTTTGCTTTGCAACTCCTTTTCCCATGTGGCCCTTTAGGTTTCAAAAAATCAATTTCATGGTTCCTTGAGCGATTATTCCCATTGCGTTACATCACCTCATGCTTCTACGCATAGGCATGATAAAGACTATTGCTTCTTCACATAGCCACGCTAATGTCGTCCCCCAGTGGATCTCTCCATAACACCCCCAACCACAACATTGTCGATGCCTTCCTTCGCTCAAGGGAGGGAGGGTATCAATCATTTAATTCCTAGGGGTCTGGAGAAAACCCACATCATCTAAGCTGTTTGACATTAAATAGTTAAGAACCATCGTCCTCAGCACATTATGTTAAACTGTGACCATGCCACATGAATTGGATGTGGGGTTCCCCCACCTTGGACATTTTGCATGCCCACTGGTCTCCATGGGAGTGAGATCATTCCTCGCATGGAATGACATCCTATTTATCGGAGCTGCGTCTATCCACAGGGAAAGGGAAACCACCCTAGTGTAATCCCTAGATTTTATTGTAGGAGGTAGCATCCTTGCTCCTCCTCCCTTCCTGGGTGCCAAATCCCCCTCCTGTCGGTCTTTTTCACCACCTGGTCCTCCACCCATGAGTAAGTCCCAATCTCCATCTCCCCAGTATGCTAACCACATGTAATCCCCAATTCCACTTCCCACGAATGCTCCCTCCATGATGTGATCGTCAGGTCTTTTCTACCTTCTGTTTCTCACACTGAGCATGACTCATGTGGGCTTAGAGCAAGAACCGACCATGGAATCCTCTATGGGACATCTTAGAGTGTAAGTCCTTCACCAATCCAAACTATGTAGACTTTGATCCTTGCCAATGAAAGGTACGTAGGATGTCTTCCTGAGGTTCAAGCATAACACCCATTGGTCCTGACCATCTTCATGTCGGTTCATCAAACCCAATCCAAACTATGTGGACTTTGATCCTTTCCAAGGAAAGGTACGTAGAAAGCCTCTCTAAGGTTCAAGCCCAAAACCCATTGGTCCTGACTATCTTCATGTTGGTTCACCAAACCCAATCTGAACTACGTGGACTTTGATCCTTTCCAAGGAAAGTTAAATAAAAATCCTCCCTAAGGATCAAGACCAATACCCATTGGTTCTGACCGTCTTCATGTCGGTTCATCAAACCCAATCAGAACTACGTGGACATTGATCTTTTCCAAGGCAAGGTATGTAGGAAGCCTCCGTGAGGTTCAATCCCAAAACCCATTAGTCCCAACCGTCTTCACGTCGGTTCACCAAACCCAATCCGAACTATGTGGACTTTTATCCTTTGTAACGCCCCGACCCCAGCTACCCAGAGTCGGTGCATTATTACATAACATTGGCATGATCACAAGAAAGATCAAATCTCGAAAGACCGATTGGTTTAGTAGCCTTGGAAACACTAGATATATTCATAGGTTTTACATTACATCATAAAATGAAAAACTACTACAACAACATAAAGTCTCCATAATCCACACTCATATCCCCACATAATATCCCTGCAGGTCATTCATAATTTACTTCTTCACTTCCTGGGAAAAATAAAACATATAAAAGGGGTGAGCTCAAATGCCCAGTAAGGATAACAAAATAGCGGAAACTTTCATAAATAAGAATAAACTTTTAAGGCAATGTATAACTAAAACAAAAACCTTTCAAACATGAACTTTCAACATGGCATGGCATAAATAAAATGAAATAATGCCATTTACTTATTCACATGGATATTCTACTAATCTAATAATCACATGCAAAAATCAATAACCACTTTCATAATGTTGGAATGCATAATGCCAGACTATCATAACCACATAGCCAAGGCCTCGTGCCAAGACTACAAATAAGATTTTGTCAAGGCCTTGTGCCAAGACACTAGTTTGTCTCATGAGACCTACCGATACATCGAGGAGCTATAGCGGGCTCCACCCGTCACTTATTAAGTCCAATGCATTCCCATATGAAAAGGTTTAAACATAACATAAACATTCGTATTAAAACTAGCATACGAAATGTCAATAATTTCACCATAAACTATGAATGGTATAAAAATAGCACATCCATAGTCAAACATATCACAAAACCTTCAATACAATATAGAAGTTTTGTATCATAATAAATCAACTTCAAATAATCTTAAAATCCATCAAAGGATGTTGACGTAGATGAAATCAAATTTTTTTTTAAAGAAATATCTCCTTTTATTTTGAAATCATTTAAGATACATATAAAATAAAACATTTTCTTTGAAAATATTCTTATAAGCTTGTAAGGAAAGCTTTGAAGATTTTATAACGGCGTAAAATAACCGCACCCGCCGTATAAATTAAAAAAAACATTCTTACCTCAATTCTGTCAAAAAGGTTAAAAAGGACCTTGTTTTGAAAACGACGGAAAGATTCCTTTATAAACCTCTTATAAAAAGTCAAACAAGGGTATAAATGACTTTAACCCATATTCTTGTAAATAGTAAAAATGTTTTGAAATACATTTTTAAGAAACATGGATGTGGATGATAAAGATATCCCAGTAGATTATTTCGTATAAACAACCTCGGATAATGAAGAGATTGTGAAATAACCCTTACCTTGTACTTTTCCTTTGTTGCGGTCGGTTAACCTCCTGTATAATGGTGAAATAATTGTTATTAAATTATACAATAATCATATACATTAATATGATATCATATATGATCTTTTAACATTGCTTTATTAATAATATCTTAGTATTATCGTCGTTTCAGGTGATAATCGATTCGTTCTTCTTAAATGTTTGGTTACGTAAGACATGTTTGTAATGGATAGATTAAATCTTATTCATAATCAGAATGATATTAACATTATTTTTAACCCTAAAATGAGAATAAGACTTGAATGGATACGATGGAGGATGGATCTCACCGCGTTCGTGGAGACGGTAGTCCGTACGTACGCACGAACGCTACTTCCATTTAATTTTTATTTTAAAAGAATTGAATCCAAATGATACATAGGTATATTACTATTCCAGTATAATATAATATTTTATATATGTTACTTAAGTTCATTAACACCATCCTTTATACGTTCCATGTGTGGTATGAACGAGTCATATCATTTTAAGGGGGCGGTAGTCCGCACTTCCTCAAATGAAATTATCGTATGTATATACAACATGAAACGAATAATGGTATGAAATAAAATGGAATTACAGAAGCTTATATATAAAATATATATCATTAATATCATATTTAATTACAGTGCCATCATAATGGCCACCATGAGAGGCGGTAATATGTATTTGAACAATCATCGTTTCGTGAGGCGTTAGTTTTCCATCCATAGAAACATTATGTTCATCATCCATTAGATGGAGTTGTGTGTATGTGTAGTTTGAATCCTTCTTATAAAAACATCCTAGTATATTGAGGATACTGGTGTTGTTACAAAATAAAGGAAATAAAAAGAGTTTGGGGGTTGGAGAAGCAAAATAAAGGAAAATAATTTAAGAGAAATCGTTACCTTTAATTTAGGTAACTCAATTTGGTTGGAACCAAAGGACTTCTTGAAATGATTTCTGCCTAAGGGGAAGCTTCAAGGAGGAGGAGAGGGATGTGGGGAGCTTAGTTGGGAAGAGTTTGGACGAGCCAAGTGGCTTGAGATGTGTGAGGAATGAGTAGAAGTGGTCTCCTTTTATAAGGGAGAAGAGGGGCTCTTTAGGAAAGAGTGAAAGTATTACTTTATAATATAATTATATTCGGTTTATAATGGTCCAAAAATCATTGAGGTCGAATATAAGATGACTAATATTCTAAATAACATCAACCAATAAGAATTGGACAGGTTTTAGATAATAGTTTAATCATTATAATCTTATTTATTTAAATGATTTATTAATGAGGTAAACATTGCATCATTATTGTGTCATTAATAATTTAAATTATTTGATGTCTAAAAATTATAAATAAAATATCATTATGTAGGAAATCTTTTTATATTTCTAATGAATATTTATAATCGAAAATCCAACATGTATAACCCTATGTAAAAATTGTTCTTCTAAAAGATGCAAGCTTATGCCATTTTTATTTTTATTTTAACTTTATTAATATAAAGTGTCCCTACCACATACAAGTGGCTCCAAGGGGTCCCCAAATTGACCCAAGGATGATCATGGTCGGGTATGTGTCCACCAATAAGGTTAGGACCTGTTTTAGGGAAATTTTTTATTATTATAATATTATTTTTTAACCCTTATTTACCGGATTTACCCTTAACCATGGTAAATAAAATATTTACCACAGTAATTATTCAAAATGTCTAAAAATAAAAGTTTCCTATTTACACAATTTGGACATCCTGATTCCAAATATGGAATCCATTTTTCTAAATTCAAAACACAGAAGTGGCAGAAATTAATTTAAAATTAATTCCCGCTGTCAAGACAAAAAGCGTGTTTTTAAGAGGTAATAACTATCAAAAGATTGACACTTGTTTATGTTCGGTTTAATTGTAAAATTATGTCCAATGACCAGCATTATATTAAATGGTAAAAATATATTCTAAATATACTTTAAAACCACTCAAATTCACAATTTATCACTATTAATTATTTTGATTAAAAAAGATGTTTTTAATTAAAATTTAGTAATTTTCACTATTCATCAAAATATTAAAGTTATCCGAAAAGTACCAAAATTTCACCCTAGGCTAATTTCAATATTCTGAATCCAAAACTGAAGTCCATTTTGAAATATAAAATATATATGATTTCAAAAAGTAGGTATTACTATTCACAATGGCTATTTTAATTAGTTGTGGTGTGTGTTAGAACTCGAGGTTGCGTACAACACACGCTATCGCATTATTCGAAGGGAAACGTACCGTGGAAGCTTGGGGTGTTACATTCTCCCCTCCTTCAAATAATTGCGTCCTCGCAATTTCTAGGGTATTAATGCATAAAAAGACTCGGGTGGTTCTTCATCATAAGTTCCTCGGGTTCCCACGTTGCCTCTTCCATCTTATGATTTCTCCACAAAACTTTTACCAGACGTGTCGTCCGGTTTCTCAGTACTTGTTCTCTTGTATCAAGAATCTTGACGGGCTCTTCACAATAAGACAGATCGGGTTCCAGTTCTAATTCCTCATAGGTGAGTACATGCGTTGGGTCAGGCATGTATTTTCTCAACAGAGATACGTGGAACACATCGTGAACTTTGGAGAGACTTGGCGGCATTGCCAATCGGTAAGCTACAACCCCAATTCGTTCTAGAATTTCGAAAGGTCCGATGTACCTGGGACTCAATTTACCTTTCTTACCAAAACGTATGACTCCCTTCCATGGAGATACCTTTAGGAAAACATGATCACCGACCTGAAATTCCAAATCCTTCCTTCGATTATCGGCATAGCTCTTCTGCCTACTTTGAGCTGCTTTGATGTGATTTTGGATTACCTTCACCTTTTCCACCGTTTCCTCCACCAGTTCTGGGCCTACAAGTTTTCTTTCACCAACGTCATCCCAACAGGTTGGTGTACGACATCTCTTTCCGTATAACGCTTCATATGGTGCCATCTGAATACTTGAATGGAAGCTATTGTTATAGGAAAATTCTACCAGAGGTAAATATTGATCCCACATACCCGGAAAGTCAAGTGAGCGAGATCTCAACATGTATTCTAAGGTTTGAATAGTCCGTTCTGATTGTCCATCTGTCTGAGGGTGGTAAGCAGTGCTCAAATGAAGTTCAGTATCTAGGGATTTCTGAAGACTTTTCCAAAATCTTGAAGTAAAACGGGGATCACGATCAGAAACAATCGATAGGGGTACTCCATGAAGTCTCACAACTTCATTAATGTATAGTCTTGCTAGACGTTCCAGGGGTAGATCTTCTCTTATAGCAAGAAAATGTGCTGACTTGGTAAGACGATCAACAATAACCCATATTGCATCGTTCCTTCTTGGAGTCTTCGGTATCCCCATGACAAAGTCCATCGTAACATTGTCCCATTTCCACTCCGGTATGGGAAGAGGTTGCATGACTCCTCCAGGCTGTTGCCTTCCAGCTTTAACTTGTTGACAAACCATACATCTTGACACAAAATCAGCAATCTCCCTCTTCATGTTGTCCCACCAAAAATGTTCCTTCAAATCTCTATACATTTTGGTGCTCCCAGGGTGTATAGAGAAATTGGAACTATGAGCATCATCCAGAAATTCCCTTTTTAGATCAGGTATGTTGGGAACACAAAGTCTCTTACCGAATTTCAAAATTCCATCTTCATACACAAAGTCTCTCAATCTCCCATCATTCACAGCTTTAATCTTCTTTTGGAATTCTTCATCATCGGTCTGAGAACTCTTAATCCTTTCTAGTAAAGATGGTTTGGCAACCATTTGAAAAAGCATTGATGTTTCACCTTCCCTGGTTATTCCCATGTCCATCTTTACTAGATCCATAAAAATTGGATCCCTTTCAATTCTCATATTGTTCAAAACTCCATGGTATTTTCTACTCAAAGCATCTGCCACCTTGTTTGCCTTCCCTGGGTGGTAGTGTATCGTACAATCATAATCCTTGAGTAATTCAAGCCATCTCCTTTGCCTCATGTTGAGTTCTTTTTGTGAGAAAATATACTTCAAACTCTTGTGATCAGTATAAATCTCACATTTTTCACCATAGAGGTAGTGCCTCCATATCTTCAAAGCAAAGATCACTGCTGCTAACTCGAGATCATGAGTAGGATAGTTTTGTTCATGAATTTTCAACTGTCGTGATGTATAGGCAATAACTCTATAATTCTGCATAAGGACACAACCAAGTCCTTTCTTCGATGCATCACTATAAATAACGAACCCATCATTCCCCGATGGTAGAGTCAATATAGGAGCATTGACTAATCTTCTCTTCAGTTCTTCGAATCATTCTTCACACTCTTTTTTCCAAACAAATTTAACCCCTTTACGTGTGAGCTTCGTTAATGGGTTAGCCAATCGGGCAAAATTCTGGACGAAACGTCGATAATAACCTGCCAAACTAATAAAACTACGTACCTCAGTTATACTCGTAGGTGCTGGCCATTCTTGGATTGCCTTGGTCTTAGAAGGATCAACAGATATTCCATATTTAGAGACAATATGGCCAAGAAAAGAAATCTCCTGAAGCCAGAATTCACACTTTCTAAACTTCCCATATAATTCATGCCTCCTCAGAGTCTTCAAGATAATGCGCAAGTGATTTTCATGATCTTCATAGGTTTTGGAGTATACCAAGATATCATCAATAAATACCACCACAAATTCATCGAGATACTCCTTGAAAACTCTATTCATTAGATCCATGAATACAGAGGGTGCATTAGTCAATCCAAACGGCATTACAGTAAACTCGTAATGCCCGTACCTGGTTCGAAATGCTGTCTTCGGAATGTCTTCCTTCTTCACACACAACTGATGGTATCCAGATCGAAGGTCAATCTTTGAAAAGTATTGAGCTCCATGCAGTTGGTCAAATAAATCATCAATATGAGGTAGGGGATACTTGTTCTTTATCGTTATAACATTGATCTCCCTGTAGTCGATACATAACCTCATAGATCCATCTTTCTTTTTAACAAAAAGAACAGGGGCTCCCCATGGAGAAACACTAGGGCGAATAAATCCCTTATTACTCAATTCCTCTAGTTGTTTCTTTAGTTCGACAAACTCTACAGTGGCCATTCTATAAGGGGTCTTCGATATAGGCCTTGATCCAGGAATCAAATCAATAGAAAACTCAACTTCTCGTTCTGGAGGATATCCAGGTAAATCTTCTGGAAATACATCTACAAATTCTTTCACAACAGGTACATCCTCTATTTGAACATTCCTTTCCTCACCCGCAGTTATTTCATTCTCTTACTCCCCAATAATTGAATTTAGTTGAGCTATTGAGGGTGGATCTAAATAAGAATTAGGTGGTGACGATTCTGCTCTAAAAATAAGGTGTTCCTTATCATTATCATCAAGAATCGTAACCTCTTTCTTCTTACAATAAATCTTCGCATCATAGTCCGAAAGCCAGTCCATACCGAGGATTATATCAAACTCAATCATAGGTATGACGATGAGATCAGCAGATAAAGAAAATTTATGTGCTCTAATGGGGACTGATTCACAAAACTTTGTTGCAACGATACTTCCCTTAAGAGTTTTAACTGACAACTCCCTTATTAAATCAAATTGGAAATATCTAATTTTCTTAGCAAACTGGGAAGATATGAAACAATGCGATGATCCAGAATCAAATAATGCATTTGCTAAACTTGAGGAAACCATTAAATTACCTGCCACCACGTCTTTCGGAGCTTCTACCTCAGCAGTAGTGATAGCATAAGCCTGGCCTTGATCCCTTGGCCTTTTCTGAGGTAAGTTCTCCTGACGCTTAGGACATGAATTTGCATAATGCCCCCATCTCCCTGCAATTATAGCACTGAACGTTGGTAGCTTCCTTCTTCCCCTTGCAATCATGAGCTTGGTGGCCTTTTTCACCACACTTGTAACAGACTCCCATTCCCTTCAAGCAAGTACCTGGATGTTTCTTCCCGCATTTACCACAAGATGGATATTCAACCTTTCCCTTCTTCCCCTTATTTCTATTCCCAGATTGATCAGCAGGTCTCTTCTTCTCTTGCTTTTCTTTAAAGTCATAAGACTTAGAGAATTCCTTTTCGGTCTTGATAGCACATGAGACAATGTCTTCGTACGATGAAAAGGATTGTGAGACTAATGCTCGACGGAGAAATGGTTTTAACCCATCAAAGAAACGATCAATCTTACTTCTTGGGTTGCGAATATAATCTCCAGCATACCTCGCTAACCTTGTAAAGTTAGCCTCATACTTTGTGACATTCTCATCCTCCTTTTGTCTCAGACTCAGAAATTGTCTTTCCATATCTGCTCGATGGTCGCGAGGAAAGTATTTTTCTAAAAACAGATCTTTGAACTCTCTCCACTCCATATTTAATACTTCATCATCTTCCTTCATGCTTTGAATCAATGACCACCATTGATCAGCATCTCCAGTGAGGCGGTAAACTGCCATGATAACTTTTTCCCTTTCACTGCTCCCCAAAGCCTGAAATATTTTCTCTAGGGAAAATATCCATTGCTCAGCTACTAAGGGATTTGTATTCCCATTGAACGTTGGTGGTTGTTGCCTCATGAATCGATCTAACATTGATCCTCCATGCTGCGGATCAGGGTGCTCCATACGGGTAAGGTTATTATTCATAACCTGAGTAAGTTGTCCCAGTATGGTGATTAGCTGATCAGCACCAGTTGCATCACCATCCCCACTATAATTATCTTGAGCAGGAGGGAAATCCCTACATGGAGTGCGTGCATTGATACAGTTTCCATTTCTTCCACTAGGCGCCATTTCTAAACAATGGCATAAACTAGATCAGTTTATGAATCAAAATACATAATCCCATACTTATAAAACACTTAACATAAATTGAACTATTTATGGATATAATCCATAATCATAAAAATGTTTTCTTTGAGGAAGTATATACTCATAAACCCTTCATAATGATTTGTAAAGATAGTGAGAGTTATCCTAAGCATATCCCCCGGGAGTGTCGTAACCAAGAGTGCAGCAAGGCCCGTTGTCGTGCACCAGTTCCCGTTCGAGTCTAGCTCAAAGCGGTGTTTTCGGGTTTTACCCCTAGGTACATCTGTTCCAGAGCCGCCTCTACCTGCTCGTATCCAGACAGGGATGTATTGCTCAGAAAACTCACAAAATCTCTACAATACCAAAATTCTAGGAAGTTCTTCTATACTAATCCTCAAAGTTCATCTTAGGTCTACGTGCTCTAATCAGAGTTTATCTAAATCTAGCTTCCAAGGTTTGTACTAAACTTCCTCTGATACCAACTGTAACGCCCCGACCCCAGCTACCCAGAGTCGGTGCATTATTACATAACATTGGCATGATCACAAGAAAGATCAAATCTCGAAGGACCGATTGGTTTAGTAGCCTTGGAAACACTAGATATATTCATAGGTTTTACATTACATCATAAAATGAAAAACTACTACAACAACATAAAGTCTCCATAATCCACACTCATATCCCCACATAATATCCCTGCAGGTCATTCATAATTTACTTCTTCACTTCCTGGGAAAAATAAAACATATAAAAGGGGTGAGCTCAAATTCCCAGTAAGGATAACAAAATAGCGGAAACTTTCATAAATAAGAATAAACTTTTAAGGCAATGTATAACTAAAACAAAAACCTTTCAAACATGAACTTTCAACATGGTATGGCATAAATAAAATGAAATAATGCCATTTACTTATTCACATGGATATTCTACTAATCAAGTAATCACATGCAAAAATCAATAACCACTTTCAAAATGTTGGAATGCATAATGCCAGACTATCATAACCACATAGCCAAGGCCTCGTGCCATGAATACAAATAAGATTTTGTCAAGGCCTTGTGCCAAGACACTAGTTTGTCTCATGAGACCTACTGATGCATCGAGGAGCTATAGCAGGCTCCACCCGTCACTTATTAAGTCCAATGCATTCCCATATGAAAAGGTTTAAACATAACATAAACATTCGTATTAAAACTAGCATACGAAATGTCAATAATTTCACCATAAACTATGAATGGTATAAAAATAGCACATCCATAGTCAAACATATCACAAAACCTTCAATACAATATAGAAGTTTTGTATCATAATAAATCAACTTCAAAAAATCATAAAATCCATCAAAGGATGTTGACGTACATGAAATCAAAATTTTTTTTAAAGAAATATCTCCTTTTATTTTGAAATCATTTAAGATCCATATAAAATAAAACATTTTCTTTGAAAATATTCTTATAAGATTGTAAGGAAAGCTTTGAAGATTTTATAATGGCGTAAAATAACCGCACCCGCCGTATAAGTTAAAAAAAACATTCTTACCTCAATTCTATCGAAAAGGTTAAAAAGGACCTTGTTTTGAAAACGACGGAAAGATTCCTTTATAAACCTCTTATAAAAAGTCAAAAAAGGGTATAAATGACTTTAACCCATATTCTTGTAAATAGTAAAAATGTTTTGAAATACATTTTTAAGAAACATGGATGTGGATTATAAAGATATCCCAGTAGATTATTACGTATAAACAACCTCGGATAATGAAGAGATTGTGAAATAACCCTTACCTTGTACTTTTCCTTTGTTGGGGTCGGTTAACCTCCTGTATAATGGTGAAATAATTGTTATTAAATTATACAAGAATCATATACATTAATATGATATCATATATGATCTTTTAACATTGATTTATTAATAATATCTTAGTATTATCGTCGTTTCAGGTGATAATCGATTCGTTCTTCTTAAATGTTTGGTTACGTAAGACATGTTTGTAATGGATATATTAAATCTTATTCATAATCAGAATGATATTAACATTATTTTTAACCCTAAAATGAGAATAATACTTGAATGGATACGATGGAGGATGGATCTCACCGCGTTCGTGGAGACGGTAGTCCGTACGTACGCACGAACGCTACTTCCATTTAATTTTTATTTTAAAAGAATTGAATCCAAATGATACAAAGGTATATTACTATTCCAGTATAATAGAATATTTTATATATGTTACTTAAGTTCATTAACACCATCCTTTATACGTTCCATGTGTGGTATGAACGAGTCATATCATTTTAAGGGGGCGGTAGTCCGTACTTCCTCAAATGAAATTATCGTATGTATATACAACATGAAACGAATAATGGTATGAAATAAAATGGAATTACAGAAGCTTATATATAAAATATATATCATTAATATCATATTTAATTACAGTTCCATCATAATGGCCACCATGAGAGGCGGTAAGATGTATTTGAACAATCATCGTTTCGTGAGGCGTCAGTTTGCCATCCATAGAAACATTATGTTCATCATCCATTAGATGGAGTTGTCTGTATGTGTAGTTTGAATCCTTCTTATAACAACATCCTGGTATATTGAGGATACTGGTGTTGTTACAAAATAAAGGAAATAAAAGGAGTTTGGGGGTTGGAGAAGCAAAATAAAGGAAAATAATTTAAGAGAAATCGTTACCTTTAATTTAGGTAACTCACTTTGGTTGGAACCAAAGGACTTATTGAAATGATTTCTGCCTAAGGGGAAGCTTCAAGGAGGAGGAGAGGGATGTGGGGAGCTTAGTTGGGCAGAGTTTGGACGAGCCAAGTGGCTTGAGAGGTGTGAGGAATGAGTAGAAGTGGTCTCCTTTTATAAGGGTGAAGAGGGGCTCTTTAGGAAAGAGTGAAAGTATTACTTTATAATATAATTATATTCGGTTTATAATGGTCCAAAAATCATTGAGGTCGAAGATAAGATGACTAATATTCTAAATAACATCAACCAATAAGAATTGGACAGGTTTTAGATAATATTTTAATCATTATAATCTTATTTATTTAAATGATTTATTAATGAGGTAAACATTGCATCATTATTGTGTCTTTAATAATTTAAATTATTTGATATCTCAAAATTATAAATAAAATATAATTATGTAGGAAATCTTTTTATCTTTCTAATTAATATTTATAATCGAAAATCCAACATGTATAACCCTATGTAAAAAATGTTCTTCTAAAAGATGTAAGCTTATGCCATTTTTATTTTTATTTTAACTTTATTAATATAAAGTGTCCCTACCACATACAAGTGGCTCCAAGGGGTCCCCAAATTGACCCAAGGATGCTCATGGTTGGGTATGTGTCCACCAATAAGGTTAGGACACGTTTTAGGGTAATTTTGTATTATTATAATATTATTTTTTAACCCTTATTTACCGGATTTACCCTTAACCATGGTAAATAAAATATTTACCACAGTAATTATTAAAAATGTCTAAAAATAAAAGTTACCAATTTACACAATTTGGACATCCTGATTCCAAATATGGAATCCATTTTTCTAAATTCAAAACACAGAAGTGGCAGAAATTAATTTAAAATTAATTCCCGCTGTCAAAACAAAAAGCGTGTTTTTAAGAGGTAATAACTATCAAAAGATTGACACTTGTTTATGTTCGGTTTAATTGTAAAATTATGTCCAATGACCAACATTATATTAAATGGTAAAACTATATTCTAAATATACTTTAAAACCACTCAAATTCGCAATTTATCACTATTAATTATTTTGATTAATAAAGTTGTTTTTAATTAAAATTTAGTAATTTTCACTATTCATCAAAATATTAAAGTTATCCGAAAAGTACCAAAATTTCACCCTAGGCTAATTTCAATATTCCGAATCCAAAAATGAAGTCCATTTTGAAATATAAAATATATATGATTTCAAAAAGTAGGTATTACTATTCACAACGGCTATTTTAATTAGTTGTGGTGTGTGTTAGAACTCGAGGTTGCGTACAACACACGCTATCGCATTATTCGAAGGGAAACGTACCGTGGAAGCTTGGGGTGTTACATCCTTGCCATGACAAGGTATGTGGGAAGCCTCCCTGAGGATATATCCCAACACCCATTGGTTCGGACCGTCTTCACATCTGTTCCCCAAACCCAATCCGAACTACATGGAATTTGATCCTTGCCAAGGAAAGGCACATAGGAAACCTCCCCAAGGTTCAATCCCAACACCCACTAGTTCCATCCATCTTCATGTCAGTTACCACACCTCTCCAAACTATGTGGACTTTGATCCTTTCCATGTAATGGTCCGTAGGAAGCCTCCTTGAGGTTCAATCCCAACACCCATTGGTCTCAGCCAATTTACATCGGTTCACCCCCGTCCTCCATGACGTTAAACTGTATGCCCCTTTTTTCCCACATGACACTAAATTGTCCCCTATCCATCATTAATCCATTGTGACCACATCTAGCGGTAAGCTATTGTGACCCCATCTAGCAGTAGGCCGTTGTGACCCCATCCAATGGTAAGTCGTTGTGATCCCATCCAGTGGTAACCCATTTTTGACCCAATTCGGTGGTAATCCATTGAAGTCCCCAATCTATGGTAAGCCGTAATTAGATGAACTATGAGGACTATGATTCCCTACAAAATGGATATGTATAAGGTCTCTTTGAGACTCAAGCCCAACATCACCATCATCCTCGATTCAACTCCATCTCATTATCCACCCACTTCACTTAACCATCCATCATCCATTTTGATTCATACCTGGGCCACCACATCCCAGTGGGATCATGGCACCTCATTCCCCATTCCCTACAACATCAACTAGGTGGCTAACCACACATTAGCCCCAACACCAGTGTTCCCTCCCGGGGTTGCACCCACCTGATCCACTCTAGTCAGTGTTACGATCATTATAATCCATCTCCTCTAGACGTTAAACATATGACATACACTATGTTAAACATAGGAAGTTGAGGAAAATTTCATATACGTGACTATGGCATACAATTCCTTGTATTCTACGTGGGATTCCTCGGGCTTCCGTGCCCTCTAGAATCTCTATAATAAGGGGAAGAAACCCAGACGTGCTATTGTCCCAGCGTCTAGACACACCAGTGATGTCCAACGTGACTACTCCCCTAACCGAAGGTTGTTACCCTAATTGGAACCCTTGGAATTTCCCAACAGAAGTAGTGTAATTAACTGGTGTCCATGAAGATATGGCAGTGGGAAGAGTTCCACGAACTACATCTTAAATCTATAAGGGAGACCTGGACTATGTGACGAGTTCTGAGGAGAAATCCATGGAAGGAAGAGTCGATATCCCATCATCCCATTTTGATCAAGGAGAAAACATCCCTGAATAAGGAACAAAGGTTTCCCGACTTTGGAAAGAGGGAATACGGGGAAACAAACAGTGTCGCTGTCCTCGAACAGATGGATGCACGTTCCCCAAAGAAAGCATCAGAAACAGATTTGGTTAAATCGATGTGAAATATTATCCTCTATATAAATATTTGTAGTGTTTGAGACATTATTGGATTAGCGTGTCACTAGATCCAGCTATCTGGCGCTGGGTCCCGCTATGCTAGCAGTGGGCTAGACGTGAAATTCACTAGAAGTTGGGGGTAGTCAAAATGATAGACATCCCGGTCTGCAACGTTGTTAATGTGGATCCATCTTACCAGCCATGTAATAGGGAATGGTGTTGGGGAACTATTAATTAGTTCCTTTTCCTTCAACACTAATGGGTTAATCTCCCTACTTCTTAGGAATCAAGCTGTTATAGGAATTAGATCAACACCAGCCCACTGACACAGGGGCAGGGGAAATGCCAATGCAGCAGTCCTGGGAAGCTCCACCGCTTTGGCGACAATCTCCACGCCTACAAATACTGAGTGCCAATTTCCCCATCTCCCCATCTGACTTCATTCAGTGTAGGGTGATCAACGACCTCGTACACCGATATTAGGAGGAGGGGATTATCCCGACTTGCGATATGGCCCCCCAGGATCGGGAGGCCTCTGCGCCTCTTCACCACCGCCACCCCTAAGGGATTCTCAGGGAGACACTACTCCCCACTCCAACGTAAAATAGTTTTGGGAGCCTCTCCCTAGAATTCCTCGACGACTCTCTCTCCTACGCCGATGTGGTAGTGGATGTTTGGGGTAGCCCAGTTAGAATCCCGTTTCAGGGGACTCTAAGAAGGGCTCCCACTAGGTCGTGCCAGCATTTCCAACCAGTCCCATGAGTCAAGGAGAAGGTAAGCTATGCGCCTACACCATTGGCCCTAGTCTGGTTGACCTGACGCCCAAGTCTGTCACATGCCAAGGAGGACACCCGCAAAGGGGCGTCAATGTCAGTGACTACTATGGCTCAGGCCCCCGATGACGTATATGATCAACCCCTTGTGTATGATGAGCAAGATAACTTGTATACCCAACCCAAATTGAGGCCCAAACCTCCCCACGGGTAGGATGGGTTGACTCTCTCAGCCACTAGTGCAGGTAATGGCCACCACTAGTACGAAAGCCTTCCCCATACCGCCACCATGGAGAACGCGGATCATCCCCACTTCCAAGTTCGGCATAGAGGTCCGACTCATGGTACCCTCAGTCCAACTAAGGGATCTCCCAATTATGGTGACACCCAGTACGGAATCCTCTCCCATTCTCATTACATCAGGTATGAATTCATCCCTCCTTCCACATACCGATGGGGTGGGGATGTCGCACACCCAGTCAATATACAACATGGGGGGGGGGGATCCCAATGTTCTAACATCAGCCAATGAAATTCCTCCTTTCCTCAAAAATTAGAGTGGTGAAGGCCATCCTTACTTCACCAGCACCCAGCATGGAGGTCCTACCCGGGTTCAGCTCGACCAGTATTAGGACCTTCCTCGCACTGATGTCGCTAGGGGAAACAAGAATAGAGGGCCTACCGATGATTCTATCATCTCGAGTGTAGGTCATACCCTCTCCAGCACATCCCACAGAGGTCCTCTCCATGTACTCTTTGATATTTTCCCCGGTGCTCCTCGTAACCTGGCTTACCCAGGCGGGAATCCTCTCCGCCCCAACACCAGTACAGCCGAAGGTACTCCTCATTCCATAAATCTACCTTTTTCTGAAGAGCCATACTAGGGTAGGAGTGCAGTTCATCACTACCCTAAAAATAATTGGAGGAAGATTTATATTTAGATCAAACTAGTCTTCTTCTCATATTCCAAATAGGAATATGGCTCAGTGATTGAACCCTCACCTAGACCCTCTATGCCGAGGGTCGGGGATGGAACAAGGTGCATCAACCTAGTACTCCCAGAATGTGAATTCAATTAGATTCTCACCTCCCTCCATAAGTATATCTAAGAATATGAAAAATTGGTAGCTCCGTAGGTTTCGGCCATGAAATCGCCTCCATCATAGCTAGAATCACTCTCTACCTCGACTAGAGATCACATAGATCTATTCTGGGGACCAATGGAGGATGAACGATAGCATAGTCCATCATCAGTAGCTGCAGTCCATGCCCTAGAAACTGTAGTAGTCAGCTCGTCTTACCATGATGTCATGGCTAAGTCACTTCACTCTTCAAAGGAGAACCTGAGATGCGGTTGTTTGTTAGATCGTTCATTGTATTCTCCACTAGCCAGCCTGCAGTCTTTGTGGTCTGCTTCAGTACCGCTACCCATTCCCCATCCTCCTCTAGTTGAAGAGTGGGAAATGAAGGGCCATACCCTGAATCTGAGCCCAGGAGCTTATGGTATATCCTCATATTAGACCAATTCCCAGAGATGTTTTGGCCGGTTAAAGCACTGATTTTTTTTGCGCCGGAATCCCTCACCCAAGAGGAAGTCAGGTGTTTCTGCCAACCCTCTAGGTAACACATTTTCCATCTTCATCATTAGTGAGTGGATTACCCTTATATCCAAGCACAGTTCAAGGAAATTTACAAAAAATGTCTCCTGGTTGATTTAGCCACACTCCTTATAGCCCAGTGCCCTGAGTCACCGGGCCGCAATAGGGACCTCTAGTAGCGGTGCATTCGGAGCTCCAAGGTACTCCAAAGAATTATCAAAGAGGCTTCTCCCCATGTACATATTCACGTCAGGGAGCAGTTTGACGCTCTCCTCTTCAGTCCTATCTGGTAGCGGACCTTCCAGAGTGTGATAATGAGCTAGAGATTCTTAGAGAGGACCCCCCCTGAGGGTGCTTTACACTTCTTGGATCCGTCAAGAAGGATTAATCATCAACAGAGGAATATACTAGGTCTTCATGTGCCCACCGAGGGACTGGTCCTCATCCAGAATCCCAATAAAGGCAAGGAACTCCTTGGAGCTTCCAAACCCTCTGACATGTCTGGCTTAGTGCAGAAGTCAGAAGATGACCCCAAAAAAGCTACGTTGTGTCAAAAACTCTCCGAACAGAATAAGGTAGTCAAAAACCACCTTTCAGAATGCGCTGAAGAGTGATACACAGACTATGGTGATCCTACGTCAAGGCATCAGGGGCAGACACAACTTTCCCTCGGCGAATTTCCCCTAGGTTACCCTGACCATCCTACCTAGTAGACATCGTTGAGTCCGGAACTTACGACAAGAGGGTATGGTATGTCTTGCGCAATCCTCATGAATGGAGTGAAAATCATCGAGACCCAGCTTGGATTCCCCCAGTTTCCCCACATATTTTTTCACCAGCAGCTCCCCGAGCCGCTGGTCATCCTTATCGTGTTGAAGAACCTGCCAATGCACTGGTAGTTAGGGATCCCCGTTAAGATAGGAATCCCCAACAAAATGATCCAAAAGCGGCACTCTTTTCTCATCTTGAGGAATTATAGACGCGATAGGTGGCACTCCCTCCCAATGGAAAGCCTTATCTGGCCTGGGTAGCTGATCTTCCAGCACTACCGGGTTTCAAAAATCCCACTTTTTCCCCTTCAACAGGATAGGGGACCCACCACAGCACCTGGCCCTCTTTATCTCAAGGTGTGGCCCCATGTTGGGAACTATGATGCAGTAGGAGGCCGCCAAGCTCTGATGTTTTTTGAAGACATTGGAAGGGCCTGCATTTTTCTTGTCCAGCCAGCTCATCAACGGATCAGTAGATGGCTGAAAAAACATCTATAGGAAATTTCTCTAACAGTTCAATTTTACCACATGGAAGATGATTATCTTAAACCTAGTGCAAACATAGTCCTGATTTAATGTTGCCAACTTTGTCGCCCAGTGGAAAGGACTCACGTATTCCCCTGACATGCCATTGACTCATGTGAAATTGCTAATGATGTGCATAGGGAATTCAAAGATGGAGATGGTCCCCTATCTAATCACCTATAAATGACTTTGGAGATTCTTAGATTTCTTTGATAAGGTCGAGTGCCTAGAGGAAGCCTCACTACAGGCTACACAAGCATGTCCGCTGCCTCCTGTGATCCCTGTGAGAAGTGCCACCAGGGCTGAGCTTATTGTAGTGTCCCAAATAGAGGCCCCCATGTGACTAGAGTTGTTACTAGTGAAGCCACCTCCACAGCCTTGAAGAGGCCCTTTACCTCAAGCACAACCTCTGGCCCAACAATACTAACTTCAGAATCAGCAGGTTCCCCTGCATAATGTGCCACCGCCACCCAGGTGAGATAACCAAGATCCAGCACCTCGGTAATCTCCTCCATCCCCTCATCAGGGTCAAGTTCCAAGGGCCCCCTTTATAGACAAGAGAAACGAGACCTAATAGTTCAACAAGGCACATGTACCTAGTTACTTCCGCATTGCCTTAGAGTAAGGGATTCTACGATTTCCTGAGTACAAAAGGTCGGAAGAGGAAAAACTTGCTGATAACCCTAATTACTTCCCCTACCACCAGATCCTAGGGCACAGCCTAAAACAGTGCTATGTTTTCAAAGACTGGCTTCAAGACTAGGAAGATGAAAACACAGTCAGGTTAGGCCTAGCTCTTGAACAAGTGGCATGTGTCTTCATGAGGCCAGTCAGTAGTAGGGACAGCGAGGGAGAGTAGCATCAGGTTTCCAGTCACAAGTCCCAGAAGTATGATGACAGGATGACTTGAAAAATCATCACCTATTCCCATGGTGTCATTCGGGTGTGTCTGAATCAGCTAGATCCTTCAGAAGCTGCAGCCACCACTTATTCATCGTCGTCTCAACCATCCTCTTCCCAGAAGAGAAAACAACGGTGGCGTAAGGAAAAACAAAGTCCCTCGACGATGCCATCATCATCCCGTACTCTTGGTGAATTAATTCCCCCCTGGAGATGGTTGTTCCTACCAAAATCTGTCTAGTAGTTGATGATTCTTCGAGCGACAGTCAAGGGTACTCCTCGGTTAACACCATATAGGTGGTAAATCCCTACATGATTCGTGATGATGTGAAGTGCCAGGCGGATCCTCCCAACATCCCCAACCATTGTCAGTGTCGATGGAGATGTGGCTATATGGGCCGTCGGAGTGCCTCAGTTAGCACTTCCAGCCAGTTTGTGCATGCTACTAAATCTAGGAAACAAGCTCAATACAAATTTCAGCATGCACAACCTTCTCATCTGGTGGCATCAGGCCCACCCTCACCATCATTCATGTTGCTGAATTAGGCAGAGCCACCCTGACCACACCATTACCAGCTATGCCCTACTACAGGAAGTCTCAGTCATTTGGTCCTCATCCGGTAGCCACTCCACAGGCATCGACTAGTGAGCAGTGGGATATTTCCAGTTCCAGTCAGCTGTCAGTCCAGCTAGTAGGGCCCAGCATGCCTCCTATTGTAGAGCAGCCTTCTGTAAGAAGAAGTTCATGCCTGGAATGAAACTATGATGTTCTCAAGCATCATTCCAGCATTCCAGTAGGGCTCTCCATCCTTTAGGATCTTCACCTGTCACCAAGTATGCATGAGTCCCTTACTAAGTCTTTAAGAAGCCCCCTCTTGTTTGAGATGGAAGTAGCAGACACAGAACCCTTTCATGCTGAGGTGGTCGAGAATAATGAATTCTAGGCCATTATCTCGTTCTATGGAGAAGATGAAGGCTCTCCCATACAAGGGAACATTCTCCCACTGTACATCACTGGCCAATTCAATGGCATGGAGTTTCGTCACTGTCTTGTCGACACGGGCTCTAGAATTAACCTAATCCCGACTCAAACACTTCAAAAACTAGTATTGTCTGAAGATGATCTGAGTCCCTCTGACATAAGAATCCAAGGTTATGACACAATATAACAGACACTGGTCAACAAGATCCTCTTGAAGATCCAGCTTGGTGGACTAATTTCCAGCACCAGGTTTATGGTAGTCTCCCAGGACATGGCCTACAATGCATTGATGGGAAAGCCATGGCTTCACCTGCATGCAGCTGTTCCCTCAACATACCACCAATTCCTCAAGTACTTCCTTAATGGTCAAGTGGTTGTGCTTCAAGGTGATGTGTATCCCTTTTCCTCTTGTGAAGCCCACTACCTGGAATCCACCTACTATAAGAGAAAGGACAATAAGATTCAGAATAATGAGTTCAAGCATTTTGCAGATGAGACTGACCCGTGGATAGATCTAGATAACGCCTATGTATTTCCAATCCACTGATTAGAGGCTATGACCTCGAACAAGGGAAAATGCTTCATTGTTTTTGTAATGCGGTGGGAACACATTACTCAGCCTATGCGACTCTATAATATCACCTCGTACTCCTATACTAATTAGGTTTAGGTGATCCCGAATCCTCCTACACCCATAAGGTATTGGGATGTCCACCCCATGGAAACGAAAATACATCATACTTTCTTATTCTGTTAGGCTAGGATTTATCGGATCATGCTGACGTGCCACTATTACATTGATATCATCAATCATGGACCCTTGGGTCGAAGACTAGATGGGGTTGGATCAATAGCTTTCATCACTATGGTCGCGACAGCACATGAATTCCCTAACGCATTGTCCATTGCCACTCAGGCTAGTACCAGCCGCCCATCAGGAACTGCCGACTCAAAATCAATTCCTCCCACTAAGGATCCATCTTATCTCATTGTAGAATAGGATTTAGAGGATTATCCTCCCTCCATTGAAGACAGACTGTCTGCTGCGGTTGATGGGTTGGTATAGGTGAACCTCCGCAGCGAGGCAAACCCAAAACCAAAATTGATTAGTTCCGTCATGCCCCTCAAGGAGAGACCGTAGTACATAGACTTTTTGAAACAACACCGTGATGTATTCACCTGGAGTTATGATGAGATGTTAGAACTAGATCCTTAGGTAGCCATCCACTACCTCGGTCTCCTAAAAAATCATCGCGGGTTCAAGAAGCCTCCTAGAAAGATGCACCATTCCCACGGTGCCATGGTCGAGGCCGATGTTGAAAATCTCATCAGTGATAATTTTTTTAAAGAGGACTAGTACCCCAAATGGCAGGAAAATATTGTTCTAGTCAAGAAAAAGAATAGATAGATCATGGTCTGCATCAACTTCCGGGGTCTCAACCGTCACTGTCTGAAGGAAGATTTCCCCATTCCTATGACAAAATTGTTGATTAACACTACAACTAGATTCCAAGCCCTCTCCTTCATGGATGGGTACTCCAGGTATAACCAGATCCTAATGACCCCAGTTGATGAGGAGTTTACAGCCTTCATATTACCATGAGGTACTTTCTATTACGAATTCATGCCATTCGGTTTAAAGAATGTAGGTGCCACCTACTAGTGGGCTATGTATCGCATATTTAAGCTGTTTCTCAGAACATTGGGGGAATGATATGTGGATGATTTGGTGGTCAAATCTCACCAGCGTCAGGAACATCTCAAAAATCTTGAGAAATTGTTCGACTTTCTCTGTTCCCATCACCTGAAGATGAACCCACTAATGTGTGCCTTCGGGTTCACCTCTAGAAAGTTTATTGGCTTCAATGTCTGATAAAGGGGCAATGAGATCTACCTAGAGAAGATAAAGGATATTATCCAGATGTATCCTCCGAGAAATATTCAGGAGCTTCGAGGCTTTCAAGGACACTTATCCTACATATTCTAATTCCTCATGAATTTGGTCAGCAAGTATAATCCCTTTTCTCGGATCATGAGGAAAGGCACACTATATTAGTGGGATGAAGAGTGTTAGACTGTTTTTAAGGAGATCAAGAATTATCTGATCCAGCCTATGGTCTTAATGCAACCCATCTCCAGAAAACCACTAGTCCTTTTTGTGACCGCCAATGAACGTTGTCTCAGAGCCCTTCTTGCCCATAATAATAATGGGGGTATGGAGAATAACCTTTACTACCTCAGCCACATGATTCTCAATACGGAGACCATGTACTCCCAGATAAAAAAGAGCTACCTTACGATTGTATTTTCAATGTAGAAATTGTGGAATTAATTGAAGCTCCACAAGGTGTAACTAGTTTCCTGAATATACCCACTGAATTACATCCTGAACCGCCCCATGTTGATAGGAAAACTATCTCGGTGGATGATAATCCTCCAGTAGTTCGATATCAGGTTTTTCCCCTAGAAGGCTATTAAGGGGAAAGCGTTGGTAGAATTCCTTTCTTCCCCTCCACCTTTTGTGGACCGGTCCCCTGATCTCAATTTCTCCAATGAGGTGATCCTCTCGGTAGACCAAGCCACACCGTGCTGGAAAATGCGCTTCGATGGTGCTTCCCAGAGCCCCACCGGCAGAAGGCTCAATGATCCCAGACTCAATAGAGCAGTCTTGGGTGTCATCTTCATTACTCCAGCAAAATCCATTCTGCATTACTCATTCCTCATATCAGAAGGATGAACCAACAATGAGGCAGAGTATCAGGATCTCATCACTGGTCTCGAGCTGGCCCTCAATATTGATGTTCCTCATTTGCATGTGAAAGGGGATTGTGAACTAGTCATCAAACAGATCAAGTGTGACTATGTCATTAGAAATCCATAACTCATACCATTTTTGGAACACACTCTTTAGACGATGGCCTACTTCCCATCTCGGCCAGAAGTTACTCATGCCCTCAATCTCAAAATGGTCGGGATAACACCCTTGTCAGCCTGGCTGCATCACTCGTAGTGCCTGAGTAGGATGATCTGATTATCCAAGTGGCACATTGGAGAGTCCTTGCTCCTGTCACCCCAGAAGATGATGATGGTCTACAGGTGAGCCACCTTACCGCCGGAGCCTCTACATCAAGATCCTCAAGTCCCCTTGATGTAGTGATTAATGTGACTCCTAACTGAAGATCCCCCTTCATCGAGTATCTCAAAAAATGGTTACCTCCCTACTGATCGGACCGAACGCAAGAAAATCTGATGCCATGCATTGTAGTTAACCCTCCAAGACAACCCTGTCCATAAGAAGATCCTCTACTAGTGTAGGTTTGATGGGGTACTCCATTATTTCATTCAATGAATCAATATTTCTCAGGTCATTCAAGAGGTTCATGTCGGTTCTCGTAGGGCTCATTAGACCAGGCTGAAACTATCCCACCCGATCTAGAGACCGGGGTACTTTTTAACCTCCATGATCCATGACTACATTGATTTTTCCAAGAGATTATATGCATGAAAAATTCATGCTAACTTCATGTATCATCCACCAGAGCCTCTCCACTCCACTAATTACTCTTTTCCATTCATGGTGTGGGGATTTGATGTCATGGGACCATATCCACCGGCGATAGCTCACTAGTACAGATTCATCCTGACTAATATGAATTTGTTCTCCAAGTGGGCAGAGGCAGTTCTGCTCAATGATGTAAAGGAAAATTCCATTGTTGACCTTTTGATCTCTAACATAATCTACCAATTTAGATTCCCTCACACCGTCCTCACCATTAATGACATGAACTTCTGAGCGGCTGAGCTGAAGAAATTGTACACTAAGTAAAACATTCGTTCTAACCACACATCTCACTATCATTGTAAGAACCTAGTTCTTATCTTTGAGGTACATGTGTCTTATTTTCTCCATTCCTTAAGTGTTTTTAAGAAAATACGAATAATGTGGAAAATCCTAATTTTGGAAAGTACATTCCGTGTACTTTTCCACACGCAGTGTACTTTTGGTCGTGTGGGATGAGTACACAGGGCGTGTGGCCATGTCGGCGATGAAGGTTGTAGGAACCAAATACACATCGTGTAGTGGTCCCTTACACACCATGTAGTCAGTCGGTAAGAGAATTGTAAGGCGGTGGCCAGTTATGCGGAAGCACACGCCATGTACTCATGAAGACATGCCGTGTAGTCATGTCAGCAGGTGAACAATGTTGTGCTGATGGGAAGCCGCCATAGGAATAGTTTAAAATGGTAAGTACATGCCGTGTACTTGGAAATACACACAGTGTAATTTGTTTTTTCGCTTAAAATGGGCAGTAGCCTCCCTTGTTCACAAGGAAGGCTTATAATAGGAAGAGAGATCAGGAGAAGAAGGATGTAGCTTCAGAGATCTGCCGAGCGCACGTCCGGAATCTGTTTCTGCCTCGGACGATCTCGTTTGAACCGCACGGGTAATCCCTCCACTCTTCTTTAACCATTCTTGAAAATTATTCCCCTAACGGGAGTTATTTGGATTTAAGAAGGAATTTGTTTACCTCAGATCTACGGCGTTCTTGGATGTTTCAAAAGGCGTCATTCGCGTATATCGTTCGTTGGTGTTTAAGGTAGGTGGATTGGTGTTTATTTTCCAACTGCTGTGCGTTTTGTGTTTCTTTGTGCTACGAACCCATATTAGGGTGTCGTGAGGCTGAGGTCGTGGATATTTTAACTACCTAGAATTGTATAGGTAATTAAATATGACAATAAACTATTGTTTGTGATCGCTTCTTAGTTCCAGGACCACCCCAGTGGTGCGTTCTCTTGTTTAGCCATTTGGCTAGGATACCCGAGGGTATTCCATGTTGACTTAATGCATTATTTTTTCATCGAGAGGAATTGTAAATAATTTCATGTTTAAATTTTGGGCATGGCCCGGTTACTTATGCATGAGGGTGTGACTATATTATCCTCAAGGCAACATTATATTCCGCCTGAGGGTAATGCCCGAGGGAAATATTCTGACTACCTGAGGGTTTCATTTCAGTTTGGCCTGAGGGAAAGATGCTAATTCTCCTGTGGGAAATTCTTGAGGGCAAGGTACTGTATAGCCTGAGGGCAGGCCTGAGGGCGTGGTTTTACTATATTAGCCTAAGGTCAAGATTCTGGATGGCCTAAGGGCTTGGTTTTGTTGAGAATAGAATGTTATTAAATTAAATGGTGAAAATGAATAATAAAATGAAAATATAACTGGTAAAGTTAGTTACTTTTGTGTAATTCTTAGTTTATTCCATTTAATTTTTCACACTGTTGTTGCATGTTTACACACAGTTGAGCACGGGCCTTTGGTGGGTGCGTACTGGGATTTATTTCTCACACCCTGTTTGGATCCTGCTTTTCGGCCCAAACAGATTACGTCTCTGTAGGTATAGATAAGGGCAAGGGTCCTTATACAGGTACATGAGTGCTGCTGGGGAGTAGGGGAGAATGGGACTAGGCTTAGGCATGCGATGATACCGGCTATTTTGTGTTTTCTTTGATGTACTCTATATTGTATTGTACTGTTATGTAACATATTCTAGATGTTTTATTACAACTTGAGACATGTTGCGTCATATCTATATAACTGGTTGGTTATATTTTACTGCATTTTTCATTTCAGTTGCGTATGATTTACTGCTTCCGTTGTTGCTGAATGTTTTTATTATTCTGTTGCGCTACAGTTTGACAAATGATGGTGTAGTTTCCCCACTATCAGACCTGGGCCCTTGCTTCTAGTCAGCAGCCACTGGCGTTTGAGGAAATTCACTTGAGGTCACGTGGCGAATCAGGCTCGGGGCACCCATTGAGTGGCACCCAGACCCGGGACGTTACAAAGTGGTATCAAAGGGGTTCTTTTCTTTGACTTACTATTTGGAGCCTTAGTCAGGGATAGGACGAGAATGGTAGTTGGTAATAAGCTATGCCTGGTAATAGCTAACCCTGGTACAGGGAAAATCCAATTTACCTTGTATTGCAATTTTACTGATTTTGCAATTTACAGTTGATATGATTTCTCCGTTGGGTGATGCACTTGTGATTGTGTTGTTTATATTTTATCCTTGGGGTCTATTTAGTTGCAACCTGATGAGAGGAGGGTATGCCATCTCATGCATTATTTAGGCACATACTAGAAATCGCATGCCATGCATCATTTCCATGCCATGTATGTGAATTAGAAAGTGCATGTTGTTGTGATAGTTGTGGTGCTATAAAATCATGTTGTTGTGATAGCTGCTTGATAAATACCTGCTATGTGATAGGGTTTTTTGTATGAGTTGGTTTGGAGAATGAACTCCAAACCTTGTTTTTTGTGGATTATGGGCCCCCATTGCCCAGAATTTGGTGGATCATTGACTGTTTATTATGTTATAACACAGAATAGATGTCAAACATTGATTCGTGGGGAGTATGTGCCTTCATGGATCGGAATTTGACACTTAGGTGTTGATTATCGGTATTTTCTGGGTTCTGGAGAAGTTTCTAAGGCATACTGTCTAGAAACCCAGTATACATGCCATGTAGTACTTTCAACATGCCATGTATGGTCTTCTGTTCAGGAGGAAAAATAAACTTTTTGAGTACACGCCGTGTACCCAGAGTACACGCAGTGTAGTCTCTTCTCGTGTCACAAACCATGTGGGCGGTGACATGGGGAAGGGAAGAGCATGGGGCGAACATGCCATGTAGCTTTTGTACATGCCGTGTGGTGTTGACCCAGTGTCCACTGTGTAACTAACAACACAGGTAGAGGAAACCTTAATACATACACGCCGTGTCCACTATGGAACATGCCGTGTAGTCCAACCTGGGATTCTGCTGTGTAACTAACAAACATGGGTCGGTGTAATCCTTTCGTGTACATTCCGTGTACATCTGGAACACGCCGTGTAGTGGGAGCCATGTGACCGGCCGTGTATCTAATAACACAGGTCAGCGAATCTCATATAGTACACGTCGTGTACTTGTGGTACACGTCGTGTAGTCTTGTCTAAGGACAGACCGCGTAAACTTAGTCGTGTGGCTGGAAACGGGGTGGTGTACATGCCGTGTGCGGGTGTAACATGCCGTATAGTTTCAAGCCGAGTAGTCGGCCATGTCACAAACGAAACTGGAAGTTGGAGAATTACAACATACATGTCGTGTAGATTATATACATGCTGTGTAGTTTTATTTAACGGGAGCTATGTAGCTCAGCCGTGTGGAAGGACCCTGGCAGGGGAGAGAAGTCAAGTACACACCATGTAGTCGACATACACACCGTGTAGTCTTGTTTTTCAAATTTTGAATGCCTTATTCCTCCTGTTCCCTTTTGGGTTTCTTCATTTTCGGTCGTTGATAATCTTGTTCTAAGCTGTGCATTTGGCCTTACAGAGTCATGCCACCGAGACGACCACACGTTGTTCTCCAGGAGAGCAGCAATGAGTATACTCTAGAGATGGTGGGCCATGGGATACCAGTGGATCCTCCAGCAGAGCCAGATGCGGCGCCAGCCATTATACTGGACATAGGCGCAGTTCCGTGAAGGCTTTATGTGGTTCATGAAGAACTTTCAGGGAGCACCGCCAGCTGCCACATCTATTGCCGAGCTGAACCATATATTCCAGCAGCATCATCCGCTTACGTTTTCAAGGGATGGTGGACCACAAGCTGCGGAGTCTTGGATTGGGTCAATGCAGACTATTTTTGAGCATCTTGAGACGCCTCCAGGGCGGAGGGTCAAGCTCGCGAATTATATGCTCCGTGATTCCGCCAAGAGGTGGTGGGATGTTACCACCCAGTCAGAGCATCACAGAGACATGGCATGGGAAGATTTTCATGTAGTCTTATATGAATTATTCTTTCCAGAGACGTTGAGGGAAGATAGAGTTCGAGAGTTCATGAATTTTCAGCAAGGCGCTATGTCAGTGATGGATTATCCTGCTTGCTTTATAGAGCTTCAGTGCTTTGCACCTGTGCTGGTGGGTGATGAGACTTTGAGGGCCAGGCATTTCAAGGATGGCCTTCAGTATGACATCTGAGCACTGGTGAATGTTTTCAGGATGCCTTCAATACTTTCTATTGTGAATCAGGTGTTGATTATAGAGAGGAACCTTCTGGAAGCTAGTGGTTTGGTCTAGGGCGGCTCAGCACCAGTTTCTGGTACTATTTCTATGATCAAGAGGAAGAGACTGATGGAATTATCTCAGGGTGGCAGTACTATCCATGCGGTCTCTTCAGGTGGCCCCATCAGGTGCTACCAGTGTGGTAAAGAGGGGCACAAGAGACAGAAGTTTCCACGTGATCCAGTGGAGTGTCGAGCTTGTAGAAAGATGGGGCATCTACAGTGCTTTTGTAGGGCGTTTCCACAAATGGCTAGTGAGAGAGGCTTTGTACAGACTCCGCATGCGGGATCAGGACCAGTGGCTTCTTACCAGTTAGGGAACTGGAATACGTTAGGGCGTGCAAGAAGAGATAGTGGTCGTGGTTGTGGTAGCAAGACACCAAGATCTCAGAGGCAGCCGGGTGGGACAGCTCAGGGTAGCCAGGTTGTGTCGCAGGGCCACGGCACTGGGCAGGCATATGCAGTGCAACAGACCCTGCAAGATCAGGATCCCAGACCTTCTACAGTCATAGGTACTATTCTTGTATCATCTGTTTTATCTTCAGTACTTTTCGATATGGGTGTTACACATAGTTTCATATCTGTACCTGTTGTGGAGATCATTGGGATATGTGTTTATTCTTATTCTGATATCATGAAACTAGACACTCCGTTGGGGACTAGAACGGCTGGTGTGTGTCAGTTCAAGGAGTTCCCCCTTGAGGTTAGTGGGTGTCACTTTCATTGGGACCTCTTTGTCTTAGAGATGACACCTTATGGCGTCATTCTCGGGATGGACTGGTTGGTTCCCTTTCGAGCCTTTGTGGACTGCTATCGTTGCAGGGTGAGTTTCATGTCACTAGAGGGTGGAGAGTTTCTATATAAGGGAAAATGGGATGTTCAGGCGAGTCGAGCTAGGCCAGAGCAACGTGGACGAGGTGGAGTCACAACCCAAATTGCAATCTTATATCTGGATGATCAGGGGACTTGTCAGACAGATTTCCATCCAGTGGTTGATCGTTTCAGGGATGTCTTCCCGGATGACTTTTCAGGTCTTCCTCCGAAGCGAGAGGTTGATTTCTCTATTGAGATTGTGCCAGGAGTAGCACCGGTGTCTATTCCTCCTTATAGGACGGCTACACCTGAGTTGCAGGAGATCAAGAGGCATTTATAGGAGTTACATGCAAAGGGATTTATCTGACCCAGTACTTCTTCATGGGGTTCGCCAGTACTTTTTTCAAAGAAGGTGGACGATACCCTCAGACTCTATGTGGATAATCGGAATATGAACTAGTTGACGGTTAAGAACCAATATCCTTTGCCAAGGATAGATGATATTTTTGATCAACTTTGAGGAAAATGAGTGTTATCAAAGATTGAATTGAGATCCGGATATCATCAGCTATGCGTGAGACCATCAGATATACCGCTTATAGATTTTCAGAGCAGATATGGTCTGTACGAGTACTTGGTTATGCCGTTCGGACTCACAAACACACCATCAGTTTTCATGGCTCTGATGAACCATGTGTTCCATCCATATCTTGATTATTTTGTGGTAGTATTCGTGGACAACATCTTGGTGTACTCTCGCACTCGAGACGACCATGCCACCCATCATGAGATCGTTTTGAGTACACTGAGAGAGCATCAGATATATGCTAAGCTCTCGAAGTGCCACTTTTGGATGGACCAGATTCACTTCCTGGGTCATATTATCTTAGAGGAAGGAGTTGCAGTGGACCCAGATTAGGTGAGAGTAGTAGTTTCTTTGGAGCATCCTAAGAACGTGTCTGAGATATTGAGTTTCTTAGGGATGGCTGGTTACTACAAATGCTTTATACAAGAATTCTCCCACTTAGCAGCACCATTGACGGGTCTGACTAAGAAGGGTGTGAAGTTCGTTTGGTCGGAAGCTTGCGAGACAGCCTTTCAGGACCTGAAAGGAAGGTTGACATCATCACCGATCCTGATACTCCCAGAGAAGGGGATGAGATATATAGTTTACTATGATGCGTCAGGTATTGGGATGGGAGTAGTGTTGATTCAGGGCGATCGAGTTGTGGCGCACAGGTCTCGGCAATTGAGGCCACATGAGAGGAATTGCCCGACGCATGATCTCAATATAGCTGCAGTTTTTCATGCGTTGCACTGTTGGAGACATTATCTATTGGGAGAAAGTTTTGTGGTTTTTCACCAACCCCAAAAGTATCAAGTATATCTTTACTCAGCATGACTTGAATCTGAGGTATAAAAGGTCGGTCGAATACCTACAGTACTTCGATTTTGAGCTTGCCTATGCACCTGGTAAGGGTAATGCAGTAGCTAATGCAATGAGCAGGAAGACTCAGATATAGGCAGTGCAGAAGGCCAGTGGTGAGTGGAAGCTTATGGATTTTTTCTCTAAGATGCATTTGGAGGTGCACGATAGTCAGGGGCAGACCTATCTTTCATCTTTAGCTGTGACTTCTACTCTCTTGGAGAGAGTGAGGATGAGACAGCTATCTAATTTGGAAGGCCTAGTTCTACGGGAGTCGGTGGAAAGTGAGGACCCTCCTCCCGGTTGGGCAATAGGTGATGATGAGGTTCTGTAGTTCCAAGAACGAGTATGGGTTCTAGGGGACATACACGAGGAGCTGATGTGGAAGTTTCATGCTTCAGATTGGGCAGTTCATCCTGGGGTTACCAAGATGTACCATAACTTGAGAAGTCAGTACTGGTGGCTGAGTATAAAGAGAGATGTAGCTAGTTTTATTACGAGGTGTTCAACCTTTCAGCAGGTGAAGGTGGTGCATCAGAGGCCAGCTGGCCTGTTACAGCAGCTACCCATTCCGGAGTGGAAATGGGATGATGTCGCGATGGATTTCGTGACTAGTTTTCTGAGGTCACCCTGAGGCAATGATGCCATGTGGGTTGTTGTGGACAGATTCACGAAGGTATCTCACTTTTTACGGATCAAGGAGACCTTCAAGGTTGATGAGCTCTGGAATTTGTATATCCGAGAGATCAAACGTCTTCATGGGGTTCCTCATTCTATCATTTCAGATTGGTATGCCCGCTTTACATCTCATTTCTGGCAGAGTCTTCAGAAGGAACTGGGTACAGAGGTGATTTTGAGCACAACATACCACCATTAGACCAATGGCCAGTCATATCATACGATACAGGTGCTTGAGGACATGCTGCGCACATGCGTCCTAGACTTTGGGGGCTCTTAGGAGAAGCATATTCCCTTAGTCGAGTTTGCCTACAATAATAGTTTTCAGGCGACTATTGGGATGGCACCATACAATGCTTTATATGGTAGTCCATGCCAGTCACCATTGTGCTGATTAGAGGTAGGTGAGTCAGCTTTACTAGGATCACTTCTCATGCAGGAGACTTCTGTGCAGGTCCAGTTGATTCAGAAGCAGATGGCTACTTCGCAGTCTCTTCAGAAGTCTTATGCTGATTTTCGCGGATGACCTTTGGAGTTCATAGTCGGGGATTAGGTTTTCTTGCGTGTTTCGCCGAGGCTGGGACACAAGTGGATCAAGAGATAGGGTAAACTTTCACCGAGGTATGTGGGGCCGTTTGAGATTATGGAGAGATTCGAGATGGTTGCCTACCAGTTGCAGTTACCACAGAGGTATCGGGTCATGCAAGACATCTTCCATGTATCTCAGTTTCACCGCTATCATTCAAACCTGTCTCACACCTTTCAGCCTAAGGAGGTTGAGCTTCATATGGATGTGTCCTTTGAGGAGAATCTGATTTGTATCGTTGACAGGAGCACATAGGTTCTCTGAGGATGGCCAGTTCCTCTCATATGGGTGCTATGGCAACATGTCCAAGTGCAAGACGAAACCTGGGAGAGGGAGACCGATGTACGTGCTCAGTGTCCAGAGCTGTTCTGAGCTTTTTATTTTCCACCCTTGGAAGGGAAATTCGGGGATGAATTGATTTAAGGGGGGAAGTTTGTAAGAACAAAGTTCTTATCATCGAGGTACGAGTTTCTTCTTTTCTTCTTTCCTTAAGTGTTTTTAAGAAAATACGGAAAATTAGGAAAAATCCTAATTTTGGAAAGTACACGCAGTGTACTTTTCCACACACCGTGTACTTTTCCACACGCCGTGTACTTTTGGCCATTTGGGATAAGTACACAGGGCGTGTGTCCATGTCAGTGATTAAGGGTGTAGGAACCAAATACATGTCGTGTAGTGGTCCCTTACATGCCGTGTAGTTAGTCCGCAGGTGAATAGTAAGGCGGTGGCCAGCTGTGCGGCGGCACACGCCCTGTACTCATGAAGACACGCCGTGTAGTCATGTCGGAAGGTGAAAAATGTCGCGCTGATGAGAATCCACCATAGGAATTGTTTAAAATGTGAAGTACACTCCATGTACTTTGAAATACACGCCGTGTACTTTATTTTTTTCACTTAAAATGGGTAGTAGCCTCCCCTATTCACAGGGAAGGCATAGAACGAGAAGAGAGCTCGTGAGAGGAAGGCCATAGCTTTGGAGATCCGACGAGCGCACCTCAGGAATCTATTTCCACCTCGGACGATCTCGTTGGAACCGCACGGGTAATACATCCACTCTTCTTTAACTGTTCTTTCTAATTCTTCCCCTAACAGGAGTTATTTGCGTTTAAGCGGGAATTCTTTTACCTCAGATCTACGGCATTCTTGGACTTTTCAAAAGGCATCATTCTTGTATATCGTTCGTTGGTGTTTAAGGTAGGTCGCTTGTTGTTTATTTTCCAACTACTGTGCATTTTTTGTTTTTGTTGTGCTACGAACCCATGCTGGGGTGTCATGAGGCTGAGGTCGAGGCAATTTTAGCTACCTAGAATTGTATAGGTAATTAAATGTGAAAATAAACTGTTGTTGGTGATCGCTGCTTGGATCCAGGACCACCCTGGGGATGCGTTCTCCTGTTTAGCCGTTTGGCCAGGATACCCGAGGGTATGCCATGTTGACTTAATACATTATTTTTTCCTCAAGAGGAATTGTAAATAATTGAATGTTTAAATGTTGGGCATGGCCCAGTTACTTATGCATGAGGGTGGTGTTTTACTATAGCCTGAGGGTGTGACTATATTAGCCTGAGGGCAATGTTCTATTCCACCTGAGGGTATTTCCTAAGGGAAATATTCTGATTACCTGAGGGTTTCGTTTCAGTTTTCCCTAAGGTAAAGATTCTAATTTGCTTGAGGGAAATGCTTGAGGGCAAGGTACTGTATAGCCTGAAGGGAAGCATGAGGGTGTGGTTTTACTATATTATCCTGAGGGAAAGATTCTGGATGGCCTGAGGGATTGATTCTATCGAGAACAGAATGTTATTAAATTAAATGGTTGAAATGAATAATAAAATGACAATATAACTGGTAAAGTTATTTACTTTTGAGTACTGCTTAGTTTATTGCATTTACTTTTGCACACTGTTGTTGCATGTTTATACACAGTTGATCACAAGCCTTTGGTGGGTGCCTACTGGGATTTATTTCTCACACCCTGTTTGGGTCTTGATTTTCAGACCAAACAGATTACGTCTCTACAGGTACAGATAAGGGCAGGGGTCCTTATACAGGTACTTGAGTGCTGCTGAGGAGTAGAGGAGTATGGGACCGGGCTTAGGCTCGTGATTCTACCAGCTGTTTTGTGTTTTCTTTGTTGTACTCTATATTGTATTGTACTACTATGTAATGTGTTCTGGATATTTTATTATAACTTGAGACATGTTGCATCATATCTATATAACTGGTTGGTTATCTTTTACTGCAGTTTTCATTTCAGTTGTGTATGGTTTACTGCTTCCGCTGTTGCGGTATGTTTTTATTATTCCGCTGCGCTACACTTTGACAGATGAGGGCATAGTTTCCCCACTATCAGACCTGGGCCCTCGCTACTAGTCGACAGACTCTAGCATTTGGGGAAATGTGCTTGAGGTCACGTGGTGAATCGGGCTCGGGGAACCCAGACCCAGGACATTACAATCATGTGCAAGAAAATTGTTAGATCGAGGCATTTAATAATACCCTCTCTAACATTATGTAGTTAACAGTTGGTCATAATTAGAAGCTTTGGCTGGAAAAGCTCCCCAATTCCCTTTCTTCATATTGTACGATGACTCGTAACTCCACCCAGGTGACCCCCTATTCCATGGTATATGGGATGGAGGCTGTCCTGCCCATCGAGATTTAACTTCCCTCATTGTTCACAACCATCTATGATCAGAAAGTGCAAGATAATGTAGCCGAATTCTGTCTGGCTGGGGTGGAATCACTTGATGAGAATAGGATTTGTTCCCTGAACAATCTAGAAATACATCAAAACAAGATAGCTAAAGCATTCAACAATAATGTTAACCTCTACTCATTCATTCACGGTGACTTGGTATTGGCCCTGAGGGCACCAATGATACCTATTAGGAAACCACCCAAGTTGGAACCCAATTGGGAATGACCTTACATCATTCACAAGGTTTACCCCATTGGAGCATTTAAACTCATGGCCGATTGTCACCTATCGACCGGTCAAGGTTCCGGTGCTCTGCTAATGTGTATAGCAGCACTCGGGTCGAATCCTCGGCGATGATACTTTGTAATAGTCGTTTGTTTTCAGTTAATTATATTCTGATTGGGGGGTTTGTTTGCAGAGATTATGAAATAATTTATGGATGATGTTTGATTTAACAAATTGATAATGATTGGGGTGAGTTCATCATTAGGTAGTTACACTTGTGATATCCTTGAGGTTTTCTTTATATTGCATTAAATTAACACCCATGTCACAAGATGATTTTGATCGGAATTCCCAAATGTTAAAGCCTTAATACAAGCCATAACATAACATAGGGTTCTAATCATTACCATTACTTGTTTATGGTAGTGTATTTTTGGTTCCAATAATCCATGGAATCCACATATTAAACAAAACATTTCATTAATCCATGACATATAAAGTTCAACATACCCAATATGTATTTAAAGAACAGTCGTCGAGAAAAATCGCTCAATCACTTAACATACCTAAATTATAACTCACCCCAATTAAAGATTTACCCAGCCATTAAAATGATTACTAATCCTGTTATAATGATTATGATGATAAATTAAGAAGATAAGATAAACAAAGGGATAAGAAAAGATTTTTGCGTCAAACACACACACACACACACGAACGATGATGATAATTAAAAACGGATTTTTTATTAAATGAGGAAGCAAAAGAAGGGAAGTGGATTCAAAAGAATTTATAATATTTTAAGAACATAAATATTAAACTACAGAATGTGGATGAGAATAAGAGATATTGAATAAGAAACTTTCATTAAAACAGAATTACAAAAGAAAGGACTTACAAAATTACAAAAACGAAGAACATGAAAGTAAGTGAAAATAAAGATAGGAAGCAAGGTCTTTCAAGTGAAAACTTGAGTATGAAAGATCCTTCCAAGCCTTTGGCAAGGCTTTTTTCATGCCAATATGTTCTCTTATATTCTAAAATGCCAACCCCTCTCAAGGAGATAAGGGGTTAGTATTTATAGCCCAAGGAGTGGTCTGTTTTCATTCCCAATCTGTCCCTCCACTTTCATCACCAAGTTGGCTATTCAGACACCAGAATCTAGAGATATCTCCTTCTTCAAAGTTGTAGATAATAAAGTTTTTTGACTACTCTCAAAATTTGGAGTCATTTGAAATTAATTATAAATCTTTATGACTGGTTGATTAAACAAAGTTAAACTATCAATTTCAATCCAGTATTTTTAAAGTCCAAAATTTGAAATGGTTTTGAATAGGAATATGACTTCAAAAAAGAATTATTTATTCAACAAAGTCAGCCATCTATATCTCCTATTTCACATTGAAAAAATATTAGCTCGATTTTATGCTAACATCATGAGATATGTCATGCATACTATACTGATTTTAATTCTCGGCCAAAATGGTGGGATGGATTTTAAAGCTTCATTTGGGCCCCTTGTTCTTAGATTTGGGCCTTGAAATTTTTATAAAAGACTCCTTGCATTTTCCCCAGGACAATGATAGAGAATAATAGAATTTGGACATCTACATGTAGCCCTGTAAATCAATCTTCACGAATATTCCAGTTTCTTCACAGATTCTTTGGTCTTGTTTGAGAGGACCATATGACCCTTAAAATGGAAGAATTGTCTCATGGTACCTTCTAATTAAATTTTGTATCATTAATGTATAATCCTAAAAAACAATAACCACATAATTTGGATTAGTATAGTGATAGTAATTATTAAAACTGTAAACTGACTCAATTGGACTACTTCTAAAAATGCTCAAAAATTATACTTAATATTAAAACATTAATATTTCATACAAATTATGCACATTTCATATTAAATCAGTAAAGGGAGTATATAATAAGTCCATAAAAATTCAATAACATAAACTCCCCCACACTTAGTTTTGTTCATGTCCTCATGTGCAACAAATATGAAAACACGACAAAATCATTTCCACTTACCAACAAATATTAAAATTTTGTTTTCTCCAATCAGGGGAGGATTAGACTATTTCACTCATCCATTTTGAATTCCACCAAAAGTTATTACAAAAACAATGTTCCAAAACTATTTCATTTTTTCATGCTCAAATTTAGAAATGGAAAATGTGGACACTCAAAACTCACACCTCTCAAGATGATAAAATTCATTTGTAGAGGTTCACTCTTTCACCAACAAAAAGTGAAAATCTTAGAGTTAGAAAAGAGCTCTCAGCTTCCAATACCTATCCAAAGTGCAAATGAATAAAGAGGTCTTTTTAATGGGTTTTTCTGTGTCTATGGGATGGTAGGAATATAAAGTCCAAGAGAGAATAAGAGGGGTAAAACACTAACATAGAAAAAGCAATGTACATTTTTTTGAAATAAAACATGGAAGGAAATGAAAACACATATTTATAAGGGAATGATTGTGTGAAGAAAGACACAATAGAGGAATAAAATATGAAGGGGATGGGAAAATGAAATATTTACAAACCACAAAACTTCTCCCAATGATATAAGAATATAATGCAAGTGTTCTTTTTTTTTTATTGTTTTTTCAAAAGTTGACCTTGAAACAGATCTCACACTCATATCCCAACCCATGTTTGATCTCCTAAAAACACTAATTGTAATAGTTATAACAAGATCAAAGGTTGAGAAATAGTGATCTTTGACCTACTCAAGACACAACCCATTTTAGCAATTTTGTTTTGATTTTTTTTCATCATTTTTGAATTTTTTTTTTGAACACTTATCAAAAAAAATTTACAAAATTACATAAATGGAAGTACATTACATTCCCCCAAACACGCTAAATGACAACCTCTCCCCCACACTGAAATGGATGCCTGCCCTCAATAAGATGATAACTCGTTGAAAATCAATAATAAGGTACCCAAACAATGAAATCCATTCCCCCCACACTTAAATTTCAAAAAAATATGCAATGAAAATACATGTTGATATTGGATGGGGAAAGGTATTGGGCTTGTAATGTGGCTATCGATGAAAATGTTTCCATAGGCTCAAAGGGGATTTCAAAAGGAGGATTAATGTAAGGTAAATGAGAGGCTATTTGGCTATTGTGATTCTCATGTGGTTCAGAAAATGCCTCTATCATATTAATGAACACTAAGGTGGGAGATTCAGCTCGAAGGTCCACAAACTCAAGACTCACAAATGGGGGTGAAAATAGACATTTTAAAAATATGGCCATAGGTGTCCTTGGAATTAAATAAAATTTTGTTCCTCATGGATCAGAAAAAGCATTTTCCAAATAAAAAATTGGGCACTCAAAATTTGTTAATTTTGACACAAAATTCTTTATCCGAAGTCAAGATGAAAATAAAAAAATTCTGAGATGAAAACATGTATGATAACTCCCCAAAATGGTTGGAAAAAATTTCAAAACTCGATGGTGGGTAAGCATGACTCTTTAATTTTTTGTATTTTTTTAAGTGATTGTTTTCTTGGTTTTTTTAGTTTTTTAGGTTTTTATTTTTTTTTGTTTTTTTATAAAGATACACCCACAAAAAAGAGAAAGTGAAAAAGAAAGGTTTTGATAAAGAAAGTGGAAAAAAAAATTAAAGAGAGGAGAAAAAGAAGAAAGAGGTAGATAGAGGAAGAGATAGAGAGAGAGTTAAAGGGAAAGAGGTGCCCCTGGTTTAGATTTGGTGGGTCGTCGTCTCCATCCGGTGGTGGGTTGACTGGAGAAGTTCGGTATCCAATGTAATTAGATGATGATCCAGGATTGTGTGCCCTCTCATAGTGATGCTTTAACCGATGTCCATTAACCGTGAATGTCCTTTTGGAAGAGGAGTCCTGGACTTGCACTGCACCAAATGGTTAAACATTATTAATAACAAAAGGACCTTCCCAATGAGAATTAAGCTTACTTGGGTGAAGTCGGAATTGAGAATTGAAGATCATTACCTTCTCACCTTCATTAAATACCTTTCTCAGGATGTGTCTGTCATGGAGTACCTTAGCCTTCTCTTTGTATAGATTGGAATTCTCATAGGATTCAAGTCAAAGCTCCTCCAGTTCAGCCAATTGCAACAATCTTTCTTCACTAGATTTTTCAAAATCAAAATTACAGGTTTTCACAGCCCAAAAAGACTTATTTTGGATTTAAACTGGTAAGTGACATACTTTACCAAAAACTAGCCTAAAAGGAGACATCCCAATGGGTGTTTTATAGGCAGTTCGATAAGCCCAAAGGGCTTCACCAAGTCTCTCAGGCCAGTCTTTTCTGGTGGGCTTAACAATTCTCTCAAGTACTCTTTTCACTTCTCTATTAGAGAGTTCATACATGCCATTTATTTGAGGGTGATATGAAGATGAAGTTTTATGTACAACCCCATTCTTTTTTATAAGATATTCCATGATTCTATTACAAAAATATGGGTTCCTAAGTCACTGATCAAGGCACGTGGTGTGCCAAATCTTTGGAAGATGTGGGTCTTTAGGAACTCACTAACAATATGAGCATCATCCTTCCTAGTGGGTTTTGCCTCAACCCACCTTGAAACATAATCGACCGCAAGAATAATGTATGAGAATCCATTGTAAGGGGGAAATGGTCCCATGAAATCGATGCCCCAAACATCGAAGATCTCACAAAAAATTAAAGGCTTTTTGGGCATTTAATTTCTCTTGGAAATTGTGCCAAAATTTTGGCAAGTGGGACAAGATTGACAGAACTCATGTGATTCCTTGAAGAGTGAAGGCCAGAAGAATCCAGAGTCTAGGACCTTTTGGGAGGTACTTTGTGGTCCAAAGTGGCCACCTCCGGGAAGTGAGTGACCGAATTCTAATATGGAAGAATTTTAATTTTCATCGACACATCTTCTTATTACCATGTCATCCCTAGTTTTACAAAGTTAATTTTCTTCCCAAAAATAGTATTTTGAATCACTTTTCAACTTCATTTTTTTTGAAAACTTTTCAGGAAAAAAACCAAAAACCAAGTAATTTACAATTGGGGAATACCATGGTATTTTTGGAGTGAGAGATGAAAGGTGCTTAGTGGGGAATTCAAGATTAATGATTTTAGATTGAGAAGAATTAGAAATTCTACTCAAGTGATTAGTAACAAGGTTTTATTTTCCTGGTATATCATTGATTTCAAGGTCAAACACTTGGAGCATTAGGATTAATCTTATTAGCCTCGGTTTGGAATCACTTTTCTTGAGTAAGAACTTTATAGCAGAATGGTCTGTGAAGATTATGATTTTGGCACCTAAGAGATAGGGCCAGAATTTATCTAAGGAAAAACCCACTACTAAAAGTTACTTTTCAGTGACAGTGTAGTGAGATTGAGTTTCACCCAATGTTTTTGAGGCATAATAGATGACACGAGGTATTCTTTCTCTTCTTTGACCAAGAACAGGCCTAACAACTCTATCAGAAGCATCACACATCAACTCAATGGGTAATGACCAATCTGGGGGTTGGATTATCGGGGAAGATGTAAGATCAGTTTTGAGTTCAATGAATGATATCTTGCAAGCCTCATAAAAATGGAATGTGACATCATTTTGGAGAAAACGAGTGAGTGGGAGGTAAATTTTACTGAAGTTATGGATGAATCGTCGATCTAAACTAGCATGATCGAGGAATGAATGGATGTCTCAAACAGAGTTAGGTTCATGAAGTGATCGGATCACTTCAATTTTGGCAGGATCGACTTCAATACCATCTTTTGAAACTATGTGCCCTAGAACAATCCCATTTTCAACCATGAAGTGACATTTTTCAAAATTTAACACAAAGTTACACCTGACACACTTTTGAAGGACTAGAGAGAGTGAATTCAAACAAGATTCAAATGACTCACCATAAATGGTGAAGTCATCCATGAAGACTTCCATGTAGAGTTCAATGAATTCTGAAAAGATACTCATCATACACCTCTAGAATGTTTCAGGAGCATTACAAAGTCCAAAAGGCATTCTTCTGTATGTATATGTTCCAAAGGGGCATGTGAAAGTAGTCTTTTCTTGGTCCTGAGGTGAGATTGGGATTTAAAAATAGCCGGTGTATCCATCAATAAAGCAATAGTGTGACTTTCTGGCTAATATTTCTAGCATTTGATCATGGAATAGAAGAGGGTAGTGATCTTTTCGTGTTTCAGCATTCAATTTTCTATAGTCAATGCACACACGCCATTTGTTTTTCACTCGATTTGAGACTACCTCTCCATGTTCATTTGTGACAACAGTTATCCCACCCTTCTTAGGTACAAATTGAATTGGACTAACCCATTCACTATCAGAAATTGGTTAGATAATCCTAGCTTAAAGAATCTTGGTGATCTCTTCCCTAACTACCTCAAGGATGAGTGGATTGAGTCTTGTTTGTGGTTGTCTAATTGTTTTGGATGACTCCTCAAGATGGATGTGATGCATTCAAAGGTCAGGGTTGATTCCTAGTATGTCATCTAGGGTCCAACCTAAGGCCTTTTTATTTTCCTCTAACACTTGAAAAAATTTGGACTCCTTGGTTTTAGTAAGTTTAGTAGAGATAATGACAGGATATGAGTGATCATGGAAGAGGAATGCATATTTCAGGTGTGCAAGAAGATGTTTCAGATCCGTCTCATCTTTCAATTTTGGGCCAGACAACTTAGGAATGGAAGAAGGGACTTCACTTTCTTCAGGTTCATTTTCCTTAATACTGTCCAAGGTGGAGCAGTAGAGATCAGAATTCATGTGGAATTCAAGAGATTTTTCATGTTCCTTTAGATTGATGGAGTCTATGAATGAGAGGTCCACATCAACATCACCATTTATGACTTGGTTAATCATAGTGCAGATTTCACAAGATCCTTTGTCATTAGAACACAAAGAACACAGTGGATTGGGGTTCAATTGACTCTTAGAAGTGTCCTAAAAAGCATGAATTGAGAATGCAGAGTGGTCCTCAGATGGGTATCGCATGGCTTGGAAAATGTCAAACTTGACCAGTTGGTCACCAAATTACATGGATAAGATGCCTGAATGGACATCAATTTTAGTTCATGCTGTCATGAGGAATGGTCTTCCTAGAATTAGGGTAGATTGAGAAGAGGTCATCTCACCTTCCATGTCAAGGACATAGAAATCAGCAGGGAAGATAAGATAATTAACTCGGACAAGGACATCTTCAATTATTCCCTCGGGACTAGCTGTGCTTCAATTGGCTAACTGGATGGAAACACCCGTTGGGTGTAAAGGACCTAGACCAAGGTTAGAGAATATAGATTTGGGCATGACAATAATTGAGGCTCCTAGGTCTATGAGTTCATCATCAAAGTTCAAACATCCAATTTGGCATGGAACCGTAAAGGTCGATGGATATTTTCACTTTATGGGAATAGACTACTGGGTGTAAACATTTTTGAAGGTCCTAAGTTTCCTCTTGGGGGTACACAACTCCTTGAGAAACTTGGCATACTTAGGAATTTTTTTTATTGAATCTAAGAAGGGAATGTTGACTTCAACATGTCTAAACATGTCAATCATTTCAAGATCAGGTTCAAAGGACTTCCTTGGTTTAGAAACAGTGTGAGGAAAAGGAATTACATTCCTTAGTGGAATGGAAGGAGCTGAGGGAATGGATTCAGTTTCCTTATCATGATTCTTTTTATTTTCGTTTTCTAGGCCAACATTCAAAGTAGGGTTTGAGGATTTATCTTGAGGCATAGAAAGTTTCTTTCCTGATCTAAGTGCAATTGCACTTACATTACCCTTGGGGTTGGGAAATGGTAGAGCTGGGAGTTGGGAAGAATTTGATTGTTGTTTCTAGCTTAGGTGGGATTCAAGTTGACCTATTTTAGTTTCAATGTTTTTATGGATAGAAAGGGTGAAGAAGGGAAGATCTTCCTCTGCACTTTCCCATGGTTTCCTGGAAGAAGAGGCTTGTCCGTAGTTGGGATTGCCCTGATTTTGGTTCTTGGGAAATCGATTGTATTGGTTTTGGAATTGGTAAGGCTCACTAGGATAATGGAATCTCGGAGGAGGATTGTTCCTTTGAGGTTGAGGAACAAAAGGATACGTTTGATGGAAGTTACCACCACCTTGACCATATTGTAAATGGATTGGGTTTTGAGGAGGGAATTGAGGGGGGTGAGACATGGGGTTACCATACCTCAATCCTTGGTTAAAGTTAGAGGAGAAGGGCTCAGAGTGAGGTTGGTTGAAGTTTCTAACAAACTGACCTGATAGTTGAGGATTGGTGTTCCGCTGAGCATATGCTGCATTGAGCTCCATTTGTCTAGATGAATCGGATTGATCCTCTTGAAGTTGTGGACATGTGTCAGTTGGATGAGATGAAGAGTTGCATATTCCACAGTTTTTGATAAGTCCAGGAAACATTGATTGTGTATAAGTCAAGGTTGGGGATTTGGTGGCCACAACTAGTTGTCCCACAAGACCTATAAGTTCACTCATCCACTCGGTCATCTTTATCGGTTCAATTGATTGATTATATTGGGAATTCTTGACTTGAGCATGTGCTCGAGTATGGAATTGTTGTGTGTTTTCACCCATGTTACTTATGAGATATCTTGCAGCTGCAGGAGTTTTATCAACAAGAGCACCACCACTTACGACATCAATGAGAGTTCTCTCCATTGCCAATAACCCCTCATAGATGTATTGGATCAAGAGTTGGTCAGGGATTTGGTGATGTGGGAAGGTTTCCACAAGATTTTTGAACCTCTCCCAGTACTCATGGAGTGATTCACATGGGAATTGACGTATACCACTTATTTCCTTTTAGATAGAAGCAGTACGAGAAGCAGGAAAGAATTTCTCTAAGAAGAGTGGCTTAATGTCATTCCATGTAGTTATGGAACCAGGAGGAAGGTAGTAGAGCCATGACTTAGCAATGTCAGCTAGGGATAAAGGGAATGATCAGAGTTTGATTTGTTCTTCCGAAACCCCTTGAGGTTTCATGGTAGAGCACACTACTTGGAACTCTTTAAGGTGGAGATGTGGATCCTCACCAGCAAGCCCGTGAAAATAAGGGAGAAGATGAATAAAACCCAATTTGAGTTCGAAGTCAGCTTCTATGTTTAGATATTGAATACCAAGAGGTTGTAAATTCATATCTAGGTCAGCGAGTTCTTTAAGGGTTTGTTCCCTAGGATTGGCCATTTCAGATTCAACTGGTTGGATGAGGATTGGTTCTTTAATTATTTGAGTATCTCCGATGTTCCTCCTAAGTTGGCGAAGTTTTCGCTCTATTTCAGGGTAAAAAAAATCCAAGGGATTGTTCGGAAGACTACGGTGCATTCAAAGATATTTTGGAAGAAATAGGAAGATTGGTTTTTCTTTGTAATTTTTTTCAGTTTAAGATTTTAAGAGGAAGACAGGTTTTTCTTTGTGTTTTTTTTTCAATTTTTTTTTTAAATTTTGTTTTTTGGATTTTTTTTACAATAAACAAAAACAAATGACTACATAAAGCACCATCCCCAGCAGTGGTGCCATTTGAAATGCACGACCAATTGTATCTTATCGACCGGTCAAGGTTTCGGTGCTCTGCTAATGTGTATAGCAGCACTCGGGTCGAATCCTCGATGATGATATTTTGTCATATTCATTTGTGTTTAGTTAATTGTATTCTGATTGGGGGGTTTGTTTGTAGAGAATATGAAATAATTTATGGATGATTTTTGATTTAACAGATTGATAAAGATTGGGGTGATTTCATCATTAGGTAGTTAAGCTTGTGATATCCTTGAGCTTTTCTTTATATTGCATTAAATTAACACCCATGTCACAAGATGATTTTGATCAGAATTCCCAAGTGTTAAAGTTTTAATCCAAATCATAACTTAACTTAGGTTTCTAATCATTACCATTAATTTTCTATTTTATTTTATTTGTGGTTCCAATAATCCGTGGAATCCACATATTAATAAAAAAATGTCATTAATCCATGTCATATAAAGTTCAACATACACAATATTAATTTAAAGAACATTCGTCGAGCAAAATCTCTCAATCACTTAACATACCTAAATTATAACTCACCCCAATTAAAGATTTACCCAGCCATTAAAATGATTACTAATCTGTTTATAATGACAATGATGATAAATTAACAAGATAAGATAAAGAAAGGGACATGAAAAGATTTTTGTGTTGAACACACACACACACGAACGATGATGATAATTAAAAACGGATTTTCGATTGAATGAGGAAGAAAAATAAGGGAAGGGGATTCAACTGAATTTAAACTATTTTAAAAAAATAAATATTAAACTACATAAGGTGGATGATAATTAGAGATATTTAAGAAGAAACTTGCATTAAAATAGAATTACAAAGAATGGAGTTACAAAATTACAAAAACGAAGAACACGAAAGTAAGTGAAAACAAAGAGAGTAAGAAAGGTCTCTCAAGTGAAAACATGAGTATGAAAGATCCTCCCAATAATTTGGCAAGGCTTGGGTCATGAAAATATGTTCTCCTCTCTTCTAAAATGCCAACCCCTCTCAAGGAGAGAAGGGGAGAGTATTTATAGCCCAAGGAGTGGACTGATTACATTCCCAATCTGTACCTCCACTTTCATCTCCATTTTGGCTATTCAGACATAATAATCTAGAGAAATATCCTTCTTCAAAGTTGTATATAATAAAGTTTGACAACTACTCTCAAGCTTTTGAGTCATTTTGACTTAAGTATCAAATGTTATGGCCGTTTGATTAAACACAGTTAAACTGTCCATTTCAATCCAGTCTTTTTAAAGTTCAAAATGTGCAAGGGTTTTGAATAGGAAGATGCCTTCAAATACTAATGATTTCTTCAACAATGTCGGCCGTATATATCGCCTCTTTTACACTGAAAAATATCATCTCTATTTTATTCTTACTTAATGAGATATGTCATGCATACTATACTGATTTTAATTCTCATCCAGATTGGTTGGATGGATTTTAAGGCTTCATTTGGGCCCCTTGTTCTTAGATTTGGGCCCTGAAATTTTTATAAAAGACTCCTTGCATTGTCCCATGAATAATGGTGGAGAATAATAGAATTTGGACTTCTGAATGTAGCCCAGTAAATCAGTATTCATGAATAGTCCAGTTTCTTCACGGATTCTTTGGTCTTGATTGTGAGGACCATATGACCCTTCAAATGGCAGAATTGGATCATGGTACTTTCTAATGAAATGTTTTACATTTAAAGGGGAATCCTAAAAAACAATAACCACACAATGTGGATCAGTATAGTGATATTAATTATTAAAACAGTAAACTGACTTGATTGGACTACTTCTAAAAATGCTCCAAAATTATACTTAATATTAAAACATTAATATTTCACAAAAATTATGCACATTTCATATAAAATAAGTAAATATAGTATATAATAAGTAATGAAAATATTAATAACATCAAGCATAATGGTTGGTTACAATGGATAGTGAGCGTATAACTCCTCCCACCAATGCCATGATCCTTAAGCAATACTTTGCTTGAGTCCCTACGATCCTACACGACCTTAAACTGTATGGTCCTACATGACCCCAAACTATGTGATGGTCTCGCATGACCCAAAACTTCATTACGGTCCTGCATGAACATAAACTATATGGTCCTCCATGAACATAAATTGTATGATCCTACATGAAATTAAACTATGAGTCGTCTGACAATATGTTAAACTGCATCTCAAGATCTACATATGGCTTAATTCCCATCCTCATGTGATATGTAGAAACACTCAGATGCCTAATCTTGAGTCCAGCCCCAATTTCCTCTTTGACTATCCCCTCTTGGGAATAGTTCTTTTGGAGGATCTCACATGGCATCGTGTGGGATTCTTTGGCCCCACCAATGATAGGGTTTCTATTATTGCACCATGTTCACTCCTTCGTTCTTCTAATCCTCCCACGTCCTTACCGTATGATGCTAAACAACATGGACCTTTCAGAACTACGTGTGGCTTGATTCCCATCCTCATGGGATACATAGGACCACCCGAACATTTCATCCGTAGGCCCAACCCCAAACATCAGGACCTCCCATTGGGATGATATAGATAGTGTGGTGCAGGATTTTCCCTCATTCACGTCAAGTTCATCATGATCATACCATGTATCCCTATCTAATAAATATCTATGTCTCTTCTCTTTTCCAGCATTATTTGGAATTGTACAGGTGAATTTATGTTCCACAGACCCCATAATTTGGGTTCCCATTATATTTCACAACCGAAGGGGCCCCTGAACGACAAGGATATTAGACTAAGGGCTATCCTATCATTTTGGGCCAATGCCCTCAGGGATCTTAGACAACAAAGTGATATGAGTCCTGAGTTGTGAATATGGTCAGCGATCGACACTCATTTTTTGTTCCCATTTCAGGTCACACGATATAGATGCTATGTTTCTAATTTGGTCAACAACTATCCATTTTCATTTTCACCCCCCATATATCCCATACATAGAGTGTAGTGGTACATTCTACCCTGCCATCTCTCCAAATCTTGGTCTGCTTCGAGTGTGAGTGTAGTTCTAGTTTTCATACCCTTATGTTATGGGGATAACCAAGTCCAACTCCTTGTTTCCCACACTGAGCATTTCTCACATGGGATTAGGAGCTATGAAGGCAATGCCCTCATGAGGGGTCATATGGCCATAGTTGGCCGAGATGCTCAGCCTCAGGTCCTTCATCCCCTTCGGGCCCCTGGCCGAAGATCTTACTTTGGATTCTATGGTGCGGTATGGACTCACATCCTCATTCACGTCGGGCTATTTTTTCATGCCACAAATATCCCCTTGAGACGCCCCTCCCTTTATTTATCATCCGTCGCATGGGAACATGCCCTACCATGCATCGCGATCCCCATCATTTGGATTTCCATCACCTTCAATATCCAAAAGGGCCCCCGAATGGTATGGATATATGACCCAAGGATTCTCCTACGATTATGGGATAATGTCCTCAAGGATTGCAGGTGAAAAATTGATACAAGTCCCCTATTGCGAGTATGGTCAATGTTCGATGCCCAATAGTTTGCTCTGAATTCTGGTCACACACGATAGGATACTGTGTTTTGAACCTGATCAACAGTTGTCCTCAATCATCATTTCCACTTTTTGGTCTTCCATAAGTATGATGATTCTCCCTCTCTGTCCCACACATATGACATTAATCTAGGCATGTATGGTCCGTGCTCTATGACCCTAAACTAAGATCACCTTCTTCATCATTGCAAGACTTTAAACTGCAAGCTGGTCGTGACACTCTATCAGTGGACCAGCCTCAGGCCCCTTGGCATTCTCGGGCCCCTCACCTAAGTTCTCAATTAGGGTTGTATAGTGAGGTGTAGGCTTTTTCCCTCATTCACTTGAGGTTACTCATCTTTCCGTACACATCATTGGATGAGATACCTTGCCCCTTTCTTTATCCTGCAAGACATTAAACTACACCCCTAGAGCTATGTGTGGCTTGATTACCATCCTTATGAGATACGTATGACCACCCAGAAATTTCATATTTGGATCCAGTCCAATTTCTTAGAAACCTCCCTACCATTTTGTCCCCTTGTACCATGTTCTTCTAGAAGAGGGGTATACATTGTGGTAGGATTATGTCCCCATTCCCGTCGGGTTTATAACAACCACGTTGCATACCTCTCTCTCTCTATCTTGAGAATCCTTCACTCCCTTTCCCCAATCTCATATCTTTGAGTTGGCTTCCCTTAAGTTGGGTCCCTTGGACACCTTTAGTGAATCACCAATTGGATCATGAGTACTCTGGTCTAGAACCTGGAGTGTCAGATTCTACATGGACATGCTTTCACCCATTTTTAGGCTTTGTGTTCCTCTTCATTTGGGCTTCTATTATCTTTCACACCCGAAGGGAACCCCAAATGGCATGGATGATAGGCCTAAGGGATCTCCTACCATTACGGGACAACATCCTCGAGGGTTTTAGATATAAAATTGATAGAATCCCCACGTTGCAAATATGGTCAGTGGTCGATTCTCATTTGTTGTTCCCATTTCAGGCCACAAGATATGGAAGATATATTTCAAACATGGTCAACTGTTAACCTCCATTGTCATGCCATCTGTTGGGCAAAAATCCCTCAAGGTATCATTGAAGCCTTTTTGAGGTGATTGTGTTTGTTGACAAAGTGGACATCTGAGTTGTGATTGTTGACAAAGAGGATTTCATGATGGAATGTCGAGTTCAAGAGCCGAGGTCAACGATCCATGTTTGATTCAAGAACGTCGATAAAAGGAATGGAAGATCTGGAGGCGGTACAAAAGAACAGATACAAGGTGACGCCGTTTTCCAGTGTTTGCCAAATTTTTGGGCCTGAAAATCGGCAAATGAAGAAAAGTGTTTTTGGCAAAGGGACTTGCGCGCCGTGGACTTGGAGTATAGGAAACTTGCGCGCCACATGTTTTTCAAGATCAGAAGATCAAAATATGGCTAAGGAAATAGGTTCGCGCAAGTTTGGGAGTTGGTCGCGCAAGTGTCTAAAGGAGAGGAGACTTGCGCGCCGAAATTGGGTCGCGCAGGTGACTTGCGCGACGTCGCGCAGGGTGGTCAGATTGCCTATAAATACCGGACCACCCCTCCTCATTTCTCACCGGAGTTCAAGACGAGAGCTCCCGTCGCGCAGGTGTGGTGGTCGCGCAAGTGGTGTGTGTTGTCGCGCAGGTGGGACTTGCGCGCCAGTGGTTGAAGTTGTGCGCCGGTGTTAGAAGTTGCGCGCCGGTTTGCAGTTGCGCACCAATGGTGGTTTGGGCGTAAAGGGAAGAGAGTCGCGCAAGTTTGGAGTTGAGGAAGCTTGTGTCGCGCAAGTGTCAGAGGAGGACTTGCGCGCCCGTTGTGACTTGCGCGCCGATACTTGCGCGCCGAGGTTGACTTGCGCGCCAAGTAAGGTTTTGTTCCCGCAGTGATTTTCAGACTGTGTGGAAGCTGGAAGTTTGCCCGATACCTTCGGTGCAAAGAGATATTCATCAACGGGTGAAAGTTAAACCTCAACAGAGCATCTACATACAAGAGAAGATGCATTCTTTCAGGAAAATGAAGAGACCTACAGGTCTATAAACTGTGAGTGGATTCCATCCAAGAGCAGTGAGCTCGGGAAGAGGAAGAAGGTGATCCTCTCCACAGGCAGTGAGCCAGAGAGAGAGAAACAGGGAGTGACCCTTGGGAAAGCAGTGAGCTGACCCTACACTTTGTAAAGGCAGTGAGCCTGGGCATAGAAGTGATCTAGCCCGAACCTTGTAATCCACAGCTAGTGAAGATTAGTGGAATTTGGTACGACCGGCAACCTGTCGGCGTATGCTCCTTGGACGTAGCCCTTAGCGGTGAACCAAGTAAAATTGTTGTGTCCTGTGCTTGCTTTACATTCTGTTTATATCATGCAACAGGGAAAAGAGAGAAGAGTGTTTTGCTTAACAGCGAAACAAGATCAGAACGGGCATTAATTTTTAATTAGTCATACCCTGATTCACCCCCCCTCTCAGGGTATCCAGCCTAGTGGACCTAACAAGTGGTATCAGAGGAAAGGTTGAAAGTTGTTCTTCTCTCAATGGAGGTAACCAATCATAAAGGGATTCCGATCTTCGACGGATATAATTTTCAGATATGGAAGAATCGGATGCAACACTATTTCCGATCCTTGGGAATGGATGTGTTTTCAGCAGCTATGCATGGTATCACAGCTGATATTAATAGTGGTGCCTTATCAGAAGCTGAGCATAGAGAGTTGGATGCTGATTCCAAAGCAATCAATGCCTTAGGGGGAGCCCTTTCCAATCCCATCTACACAAAGGTGATGTCATGCAAAACGTCACATTCCATGTGGGAAAAGCTTTTGAATATATATGAAGGGGACACAAAAGTCAGAGAGGCAAAGCTGCAGGTGTTGTGGAACAAATATGAAGATCTGAAAATGAACCCGAATGAGTCTGTTGACGCATTCTTTGATAGGGTAAACATTGTTGTGGAAGATATGCGAGGTCTTGGAGAAGTCATTGAAGACATAAAGATTGTAAAGCGCATCTTGAGGAAACTTCCACCTCGGTTCAATCCGAATGTTTCAGTACTAGAAGATAAAGATCCAAAAGAGCTGACATTGGACAATTTGCACAGTACCTTGGTTGCATATGAAATGAGGAACGATGATAATGAGGATGTGGAAAAGGGGAAGTCTAAAGAGGTGGCATTTAAGGCCATGAAGAAGCTCACCATTGAAGATTCTAATGAAGAAGAAGAGACAGATGAGGTGATGTCATTCCTTTCTTCGAATCTACAAAGAGGAAGAGGAAAGTTTAAAGGTAAACTTCCACTAGCATGCTTTAGATGTGGAAAGGTTGGTCATCTTGCGGCAAGATGCCCCAAGAAGTTTCAAGATGATGATGATGATGATGACGCTGAAATTCCCAAAAAAAAGTCTTCAGCTTTTGTGAAAGGGAAGAAACAATTCAAGAGAAATTTCTTCAAGAAAAAGAATCTTCTCTCACAAGAATTTGAAAGTTCAGATGAGTCTGAGGATGAAGAAGTTGAGGAAATAGAAAATTGCAGAGATCGTGGGGTAAATGCCTTGGTGGCAATTGTTGGTAGTTCTCAAAAGGGAGAAGAAGCTGATGCTAAAGAAGAAGAAGAAATTGAAGGGAGAATTGATATGGAAGCCGAATTGGAAGCAGCTCTTGAGGAGATAGATGTTTGGAGAGCCAAAACGAAGAAAGCCAATAAAGTGGTTCGTGATGCCAAACTCTACCTGCAACAACAGGATGAAGAAAAGTCTGAGCTGTTAGAAGAAATTGAAAGACTAAAATCCTCAACACCAGAGAGCTCAGAAAATATTGTTGAGTATAAGCTTAAAATTGAGGAACAAAAGAAGGAAATTGATTGTCTGACAAACACAGGAAAGGAGCAGGTTAGATGTATCAAAGAGCTTGAAGAAGAAGTGGTCAGTATGCGACAAAAACTCAAGGATCAAGATAAACTCTTGACCCCCAAAGTTATATCTGAAAAGCAGGCTATTCAGAAGACAGAGAAGATGAAAGTGGAGCCTAGCAGTTCAGTAGGAAAGAAACAGCAATTGAGCTCAGATGTTAAGGTCGTTTCTGGGCTTAGTCAAGAACAAAAATTGGCGACAATTGCTGTCAGACCGCAAGCACTCATCCCGAAAGTGAAGGTTGATTTGGGAACAAAACAGAATCAGAATATTCAGAGATCCCAAAGGGGAAATCACAGCGATGAAATATCACGAGGGAATGCATCCTATATCAGGTGTTATTGCTGTGGGAAAATGGGACATTCACAGTTTGTGTGTTCCATAGCCAAGAGATACAGAAGGGAACATGAGCAGAGACTGCAGCCAAACAGAGAACGGTTTTCCAGAACACATTTTGAAGGACACTGTTTTTGGTGCGGAGGATTTGGACACATGGCTAGGTATTGCACATCAATCATTCAGAGAAATGTGTCAAAGAATAATCAAAATGTTCGCAAGCAGCAGATCAATAAACCAACAAGTGAGTTAAAAGTTCAGAATAGATTTGCAACTCTGCAAGATGAGGGTGGTCCATCATACTCTGAGAAAGAACAGAAGCCTCAATCCATGCCGAGTGTGAAAGAAAAAGTATAGACCAAGAAGAAGAAAAATGAGAAGGCTGTGGTGGCGGAGATTGCCCTTAAAGCATCAGATCGATCTGGTGTTTGGATCCTTGATAGTGGTTGCACATCCCACATGACGGGTAATAAGGATCTTGTTACAGGCATCAAATATGACAAAGAAGGAGTTGTCAAATTTGGAAATGATGAAGGCCTGAAGATTGTTGGCTCAGGGAAAGCCAAGTTTGGGGGCAAAGAGATGAGACGTGCTGATGTCTTGGTAGTAGAGGGTCTCAGTCATAATCTACTCAGTGTCAGTCAACTATGTGACTCTGGGCACTCTATCCAATTTACCAAGAAGATGTGTGTTGTGAAAGGAAAAGATGGAGCAGCTGTTCTTCAGGGAAAAAGGTCAAAGGGAAATCTCTATCTTGTAAGTGGGGAAGAAGATACTTGTCTTTTATCCAGAGAGGAAGAAAACTAGCTGTGGCATAAGCGACTTGGTCATCTATGCCAACCATCTATGGAGGATCTCGTTAAATGTGATGCTGCTAGAGACCTTCCCAAACTATCACGCGATCACACTCATACGTGTGATGCTTGTCAACAAGGGAAAATCATCAGAAAGACATACAGGCCAAAGGAACAGAAATCAACTAGAGTGCTCGAACTGGTGCATGCTGATGTATGTGGACCTATCTCACCACGAGCTATAAATGGGCAAAGGTACTATGTTCTTTTCATTGATGACTATAGCAGAATGGCCTGGGTATTCATCATAACCCACAAGACAGAGGTGTTCAGTTGCATGAAGCAGTATAGGAGGGAATCAGAGAAGATGCTTGGGCAGAAAATTCTGAAGTTTCGTACTGATAACGGTACGGAATTTACAAACAGTCAGGTTGAAAACTATCTCGAGAAACATGGGATAAGGCATCAAGTTTCATCAGTGAGAACTCCCCAACAGAATGGAGTAGTAGAAAGTATGAATCGGATCATTAACAACATGGCCAGAATAATGCTTATTGATAAGGACCTACCAGAGAAATTTTGGAAGGAAGCAGTTTTGACATCGGTCTATGTTTCAAACAGGTCCCTGTTATGTCCGAAGCAAGGGAAGACTCCGTATGAACTGTGGTACGGAAAGAATCCAACGTTGAAATACTTTCGAATCTTTGGAAGTAAGTGTTTCATTCTCAACAAAGAACATCATAGGAAGTTTGAGGCACGAGGAGATGAAGGGATATTCCTCGGCTATTCAGGGAAAAGCAAAGCATATAAATGCTTCAACAAGAGGCTGGGAAAAATTGTTGAGAGTAATGATGTCACTATAGTCGAAAATGAACAGACTGCTCAACGACCCAGTGAACAGTTCGTGGATGAAAGTGATGATGAGATAAGTAACCCAGGGGGAGCAGAAGTGGCAGAAGCTGACTCAGAAGAAGATACTGATGATGAAGAGGAAAGTGTCAAGTCGGTGTCTGCGAGGAAGCCAAAGAGTCGAGCTGAGATTGATAGGCAGAATATCATTGGTGATCAAACAGCTCCAGTTCAGACTCGAAGAATGAAATCATCACAGCAAGCATCGTTTTTGTCTCAAGTGGAGCCGAAATGTTTTTCTGATGCAGCTGAAGATGAAAACTGGGTTCAGGCCATGAACGAAGAGCTTGATCTGATTGAGAAGAACCAGACATGGGAGATTGTTTTGAGGCCAGCGGACAAGAATGTCATTGGGACCAAATGGGTCTATCGCAACAAGATGAATGAAGATGGCACAGTGATTCGGAACAAAGCACGTCTAGTGTGCAAGGGGTACTCCCAAATCGAGGGAATTGATGTTGATGAGACATTTGCACCGGTTGCAAGGCTGGAGACAATAAGATTATTCCTAGCCATCGTAGTGCAAAGGAAGTTCAAAGTGTTCCAGATGGATGTCAAATCCGCATTCTTGAATGGGGTTCTGGAAGAGGAGGTGTATATTGAGCAGCCAGATGGTTTTCTCATTCATGAGGATGAGAACAAAGTTTGCAGGCTGAAGAAGGCATTTTATGGGCTGAAACAAGCACCAAGGGCATGGTACTCAAGGCTTGATCAGTACTTGAAGAATCTTGGTTTTCAGCGTGGAGGAGTTGATTACAATCTCTATTTCAGCAATGACAGTAATCAAAGGATGATGGTGCTAGTGTATGTCGATGACATAATTTTTGGCGGATCAGATGAAGCTTAGTGCAGACAGTTTTCCGAATTCATGAAAAATGAGTTTGAAATTTCAATGATTGGAGAGCTAACATTTTTCCTTGGTCTACAGGTGACACAAGGAAGGAATGAAACTTTCATTTCTCAATCCAAATATGCCAAGGAAGTTCTAAGAAGGTTTGGAATGGATAATTCCAAGGAAATGAAGACTCCGGTTCCTGCCCGGATGAAATTATCAAAAGATGAGGATGGAAAGGCAGTTAATATCAAAGAATACAGGCAAATCATTGGAAGTCTGTTGTACTTAACCGCAACAAGGCCTGATATTGTTTTCGCCACATGCCAAGCAGCGAGATATCAGAGTAATCCCAAGGAAAGTCACATGCTTGCAGTGAAAAGAATACTTCGGTATATCAAGGGCACGGTGGACTTTGGTTTGACGTACAACGACAAATCTCAGACAGAGTTATTGGGATATACTGATGCAGACTGGGCCAGTTCAGAAGATGATAGAAAATCAACGTCAGGTGGTGCATTCTATCTTGGTGGATTGTGTATTTCTTGGCTAAGCAAGAAACAAGATTGCATTTAATTGAGCACCGCAGAAGCTGAGTATATAGCGGCCACTCAAGCATGCACACAATTATTGTGGATGAAGCAGCAGCTTGAAGATATGGGAGTTGAAGTGAAGTCTCCGATCGGAATCCAGTGTGACAACTCAAGTGCTATAAATCTTAGCAAAAATCCTGTCCATCATTCCAGGACAAAGCACATTGAGATCAAGTATCATTTCATCAAGGAGAAGGTTGAGCAGGGCATCGTGAAGTTGGAGTATGTGCCTACAGAGCTACAGGTTGCAGACATTCTGACAAAGGCCTTACCCAAGGAAGCTTTTGAGAGGCATCGACTAGCTCTGGGAGTTCAGTCGATTCCCCGCACTTGAAATAGTGTGGACGCGGGACACTCCCCCTCTCCCTGAGGTATGCTGTGTTTTCTCTACTGTGCTAATGTGTTCTCTACTATGTTACAAACTACAAAGGCGTGACCTTTGGGTTCGTTGACAAAGGGGGAGAAAATAGTGATTGTTCAAGGGGGAGACAATGTGGAGATTTGATAAATCATGAATGATAAGGGGAGAAGCTGACAGGTGGAGTAGCCAGATAGGGGGAGTTGAAGCTAGTTGAACGTGCTTAGCCAGAGCTTAGCTTGGACAACACAGGAAATATGGCTAAAGAGGTGTTGAAGCTGTGAGCAGAAAGGGGGAGCGTATTACATCTGACGATGCTAGAAGTGATCGATCAAAGAATAGATATCACGACAGCTGAGGATCGTGATAAAAGCAGAAGAGTGGTGTTGGACAGTGTTTGGTGTCAACAATGGATGTTAGAGACAAAGTGATTCATTGATGAACTTTTCATTTACTCTTGTTTCTCACGCCGAGCATTGCTCATGTGGGCTTATAGTATGTGTTGAGTAAATCCTTGGTCGCTATCGGAATCGCAATGCGGCGAATGGAGGTTGAAGAATCAATGACGTATCTTTGTTTGGAAGAGTTGTCAACAAACCCAAAGGGGGAGATTGTTGGGCAAAAATCCCTCAAGGTATCATTGAAGCCTTTTTGAGGTGATTGTGTTTGTTGACAAAGTGGACATCTGAGTTGTGATTGTTGACAAAGAGGATTTCATGATGGAATGTCGAGTTCAAGAGCTGAGGTCAACGATCCATGTTTGATTCAAGAACGTCGATAAAAGGAATGGAAGATCTGGAGGCGGTACAAAAGAACAGATACAAGGTGACGCCGTTTTCCAGTGTTTGCCAAATTTTTGGGCCTGAAAATCGGCAAATGAAGAAAAGTGTTTTTGGCAAAGGGACTTGCGCGCCGTGGACTTGGAGTATAGGAAACTTGCGCGCCACATGTTTTTCAAGATCAGAAGATCAAAATATGGCTAAGGAAATAGGTTCGCGCAAGTTTGGGAGTTGGTCGCGCAAGTGTCTAAAGGAGAGGAGACTTGCGCGCCGAAATTGGGTCGCGCAGGTGACTTGCGCGACGTCGCGCAGGGTGGTCAGATTGCCTATAAATACCGGACCACCCCTCCTCATTTCTCACCGGAGTTCAAGACGAGAGCTCCCGTCGCGCAGGTGTGGTGGTCGCGCAAGTGGTGTGTGTTGTCGCGCAGGTGGGACTTGCGCGCCAGTGGTTGAAGTTGTGCGCCGGTGTTAGAAGTTGCGCGCCGGTTTGCAGTTGCGCACCAATGGTGGTTTGGGCGTAAAGGGAAGAGAGTCGCGCAAGTTTGGAGTTGAGGAAGCTTGTGTCACGCAAGTGTCAGAGGAGGACTTGCGCGCCCGTTGTGACTTGCGCGCCGATACTTGCGCGCCGAGGTTGACTTGCGCGCCAAGTAAGGTTTTGTTCCCGCAGTGATTTTCAGACTGTGTGGAAGCTGGAAGTTTGCCCGATACCTTCGGTGCAAAGAGATATTCATCAACGGGTGAAAGTTAAACCTCAACAGAGCATCTACATACAAGAGAAGATGCATTCTTTCAGGAAAATGAAGAGACCTACAGGTCTATAAACTGTGAGTGGATTCCATCCAAGAGCAGTGAGCTCAGGAAGAGGAAGAAGGTGATCCTCTCCACAGGCAGTGAGCCAGAGAGAGAGAAACAGGGAGTGACCCTTGGGAAAGCAGTGATCTGACCCTAAACTTTGTAAAGGCAGTGAGCCTGGGCATAGAAGTGATCTAGCCCGAACCTTGTAATCCACAGCTAGTGAAGATTAGTGGAATTTGGTACGACCGGTAACCTGTCGGCGTATGCTCCTTGGACGTAGCCCTTAGCGGTGAACCAAGTAAAATTGTTGTGTCCTGTGCTTTCTTTACATTCTGTTTATATCGTGCAACATGGAAAAGAGAGAAGAGTGTTTTGCTTAATAGCGAAACAAGATCAGAACGGGCATTAATTTTTAATTAGTCATACCCTGATTCACCCCCCCTCTCAGGGTATCCAGCCTAGTGGACCTAACACCATCCCCTTCAAGCCTTGAATGTTGGTTACATGATTCATATTATTTTCCACCCCACCATGTCCATATAGAATTTTGACACTCTTGGAACTATCCCTCAGTACGCTTTTGCATGTTAGGAGGACAAAAAGATACGAAAAAGGAATCATTCGGGGATCTGCACTGACTTCCCTTTGGTGTGCATTCCAGGTATTGAAAATACCTCTTTTTCCCTAGTTTCACACACCCAGTTTGACTCACGTGGGCTTAGGGATCAGGTTGAGATCCACACATACTTGGAAGGATTCTGCTTCTCCTTGGTTTGAGCTCTAAGACCTAAAACTAAGTTCTCTTTTAGAACTATGTAGGGCTCGATTCCCATTCCCATGGGATATGTAGGAAATCCTATACAACTCATCTTTGGGTCCAGCTCGAGTCCCACTAATTTAACTCTTATGTTCTGCCTTCTGGTCTCTGACTCTTATGGGACCACATGGTGTGGCACATGTGGTCTTATGCTCTCATTCACATCGGGTTTTCAATAGCCACCCCACATACACCCCTTTCTATAATTTATCCCCCTACTATCTATCACAAATGACATTAAAATTTATATTTTCCCGCATGATGTTAAAAGTCACCTTCATGAAATACGTATGGCTTGATTTCCATCCTTATGGGATACGTAGGAACACCCGGACATCCCAAATTCTAGTCCAACACAACTGACAGCTAGCCTCTCTTGTCCCATATCCTCTAACCATGTTTGTCCCCTCAACCCGAGGTTTCCTTCTCGTTATCGTTCATGGTATGATGTGGGATTATGTATTCATTCATGTCAGGTATGCTTTAGCACACTGCACACATTCCCTATAGAACCACACCTCTCCTATATATGTCTAATCCATATGACTTTAAACTATGTTTCCTAGTCCCACATGACTTTAAACTGTTACGTCTATACCACACGATGTTAAAATGCATGGTTGGTCCCATCACATAACCCCAAACTCTGACATTATCATCCTAGCCGCATGAAGAAAAACTGCATTGTATTGTGATATCCTCACTCAAGGGGGCATCATTTTTTGTATCAATCACACACCATGCCATTTTTCAATGCCTTCATATGGATTGATTATTTTGGCGATGCCTGGAATTTCTATCCTAAGTCAATCACTTCATAATAAACAACAACAACACTCATTCATACTAAAGGACAAACAAGATCTATCAAATGTCGCTTCTTTTGGTGTAAGGGCCAGACCCGCATGACATTATTATCTCTAGCACAGGTATCTTATCAGTCCAAACATAGAACAATGTCTGGATTGATTCCCATCCTCATGGAATATATAGGAATGTCGGTGCACTTTGCATCGGGCCCATCCTAACATTATTTTTCGGTCCCTTGACCTAAAACCTCTCCAAGGAACACATTGTGATATGGACTCCAAGTCCTCATTCACCATGTATCTCCCACGTTCCCTACAACCTCTGGTCCGATTTCTCTGACCATAAACTAAGATCACTCCACATCCTTTGCTGTAAGATGTTAAAATACACGACATCTTCTATAACTATGTACGACTTGATTCCCATCCTCATGGGATATGTAGGAATTCCCAGACAAATTGTCTCCAGGTCCAGCCCCAGGAATCTAAAATCATGTTCTCTTCTTTCATCCCCCCCAGCCCAAGTTCTCTGGGGAATATGTGGTGTAGAGAGTAGCTCATGGGTCCTCATTCACGTCTAGTTTTGAAAACGCCACACCATGTGACTCCCATGTCTTTTCCCAACCTGTTAAGACTTCTATGACCCTAAACTAAGATCTCCCTTTGGGAACTGTGCGTCATGATTGGCTACTTCTCCACCCTGTTCCCATTTCATTAAATCAAGCATCCTTAATGGCTCATCCTATGACCATTAATATGGAAGCGTGTGATCTCATGACTCTTTTCCTTGGAGTTGGAATCAACTCCATCTATATGATACATCTTACTATCATACTCAGATGTGTTTTGAAAGTGTCTGAAGTGTGGAATTTCTACAAGGACAGTCCCTCAATCATGTCCAAGATTCATGAGCCCATTATTTAGATCATCATCCTCTTCCACATCTGTAGGGAGCCCCTTTACGGCCAGGCTCATGCCATATTGGCCTACCTACCAACTTAGGCTAGGATCCCTGAGGACCTAGGATGATATTTGCGACAGGTCCCGTGTTTCAAACATGGTCAGTGGTCAACCCTCATTTGTCTATCCCCATTATAGGCTTGTTATAAACATAAAATATGTTTTAAACATGGTAAATAGTTATCCCCTATCATCACCCCACCACCATTGTGGTCCAGATCTTGAGCATCATTATTCACACATTTCCACTTTCTTATGTTCAAGTTGAATTCCAACATACTCAGCTTTGCTCCTCCGTGCATGGAGGTGCATTATATAGGTGGGTCAACATCATTTGGACATCATTCACCTAGTTTTCCATTGCCCCTCCCTGAGTCTCCTTATGCTAGGAAAGTCCCATCACTACTTCTTGTTTCCCATATCAAGCATCACTCACGTGGGCTTAGTAGTTCTGGTAGGATGCGTACAGGTACAACCATGTCACACATAACATTATTCTTCATGCATGACGTTAAAATGCACCTTCAGAACTACGTATAGCTTGATTCCCATCCTAATGGGGTACGTAGGAATGCTAGACTGCTTTACTTTGGGCCCAACCTAATTCTCACTTTTGGTCCCTTTACCTAAATAACTTCCTCCGGGGATACACACAATGGTGTGGGATTATGTACTCATTAACGTGGAGTTTATAGCTACTGCACTGCAAACTCCCTTCCTGGGGTCTTCCCTTTCTTCTGATGACTTTACCATATGATGATAAACTATATTTCTATCACCTTCAGAAGTAGGTATGATCCCTAATCAGGCCAATGACTAATGTATTTCTAGCACAGTGACGTGATTTCAAGAGTGTTGGACCCTATTCAAACAACCCATCACTCAACCTTCCATGCTTTACGTGCCCTCTTTTCGGGCCCTTCTCCTCTTTTTCATCTAAAAGAACCACCTAGCAATTTGGATTCTTGGCCTATGGCTTGGCTACTGTCTTGGGATAACGTTCCAGAAGACTAATGGATGAAATTTCAAGTCAGGCCCCATGTTTGGAACATGGTCAGCAGTCATCCCTCATTTCTTATTCCCATTCCAAGCTAACACAATAAGGATACTATATTTTGAACATGGTCAATATTCATCCTTTATTGTCACACCACCCTCACAATGTTCCGAATATTGGGTATCGTATTTCACACATTCCATTCGCCTATATTCGGATTAAGTCAAACGCCCCTAGAGTTACCCCTCTTGTGTACTAGAGCACATGGGAGGGACAATGCGTCAGTTGCTCTGAGGTTCTCATCCTCTAGTCAGATCTCTTTCATTTATTCCTGGAAATTTGGTTTGGTTAGACAAAAAATTGGATGCCCGGATCTTGGTTTGCATTCTTACATTGGTATGAAAAAATAAGGTGGTCATCCCTTATTTCTCACACCGAGCCTGAACCACGTGAGCTTAGGGATTGATCGCTGGATGATCCACGAATATAATTGGAATTCAATAAACCAATACAAATAATAAAACTCATGTACACATCTGGCATAAAATAATCAAATAATGAAAGTACGTTTGAGGGTTTGTAATAATTACATTACCCGAGGGTGGATCCCCCCAATGGATGGGTTAACCCCGTCAAAAGGGCGTTACATCTCTGGTACTCTACAGCTTGTGGCGTCCAGGATTTGATACCACCTATTAAGATCTTGATCCTCTTCAACAACGATGGAGAGAAATTCATCAGCCACGATCTAGGCCTGCTATACGTCAGTTCAGATGATGGTCATTTCTGCAGCGGCTTTCATCATGAGCTCTTAGGCCTCTTCTAGCTAGGCCTTCAAACACATTATTAGCTTTGATATTACATTGAGGGAGGCTGAGTGCTCATCCACATAGGCCTATAGCTGGTGAACCTCATTTTCAGCCTCCCAGAGCCTTTTAATGTTCACTGATTTCTTTTACCGCCATCCCACACCGAGGCCATGATCATACTCTCGAATCATCTCCACCGTAAGATTTCCGATAAGCATGTGGGGACACTGGGCATCCAATCCCACAAAACAAAGTTCATGTAGCCGGGAATGAATTATATCCATCTCATCCATCCCTTGCACTTGTGGGTGTCATCAATAAAGTTCTTGATCAGCTTCCACGATCGGTGATGGACTATTTTTCTATCCTCTTCATCAGTGGCTGTCTCATCACAGTTGGCATGGTTGGTAGGCTCATATGCATGGAACACCTCCAAGAACTCGTCACCAGGGTCCACATATGGTGTTTTATCAGGAATGGTGGGGCCTGAGCTGTCCAATCGATCCTTATCGTCCGATCCCACCTCGATGATCTAGGGTTTAGCACTCCTAACGGTCCCACTAGTGATCAGGAGCACCACCACTTTGTCGGTTGGGATCTCAGCCTCCATGATCACTATCATTATCCTAGGAAAGGAACCGCCAGAATTCCCAACCATCCTCACTTAGGCGACCCATGTCATCTAAAGAAATGTGCATACCAAGAGGGGAAAAAATGTCATGAGCCTGGTCAATGAGTGGAAGTCATGAATTACCCAAAGGGAACTTACAGAGGTCAAACTCTCGGTCTCGTTCCTGGTGTGTTACTGTGGGGTCCCCGAGACGTGGCCCAACATATATTATAAGGAAGTCGAAAAACTCTAGGGGATCCATCTCGGGTGCCTTGGCCCCACCAGGTGCACTAATTTTTATAATAGCGGGCACAGATCCTGAAGGCCCTACACTTACATCTGTTGTACGACAAGAGCGGGTTAGATGTTTGAGGTTCCTCTCTATAGTTCAAATATTGGAAATTAATTAAAAAATGACCTCGAAACAGACCCTGGGGAAGGGTCTTAGGATGATACCTCAAGGGACTCTATGAATTCCTCAAGATCTGAGCCTTGATCACTGACTTCTCCCTCCTCTAATATGCTCCCTTTACCAGCCTCCTCCCCCCAGGAGGACTTGTCCGATTCTTCCAGCAGAGGAAAGCACTCTCTCGTTTTGGAAGCCGATTATTGTGGATGGGTCATTTGATCAAACAAAACCTTCACCCGGTCTGTCATTAGATGTGGGGCACCCTGTGAGTAGAAAAAATCGTCCAACTCGATCAGGTATTGCTCCGCCTCCTCCTGGGGTACAACAAAGTCATCCATGACAGGGCCAATTCCCAACAAGTCCATCCCGAGATGGTTCAAGTGTATCCACATCTTGGACGGGTCAAGGAAATTCCCATTGATATCCTATATATCTCATGCCTCCAGGAAGGAATCATTCTCCGACATGTCTATATGGTGCACCCGCTTCCCTGGGGCCTGGGTGGATATTCTACAGAATCCTCCCAGTGGCCTCCCCTCTAGATAACTCTATTCTTCTGGGACCACCGGGTCTGCTGCTATTGCTGGATCCACTACTGCTGCCTCCCCCTCAACTAGTATGGTCCTTGCCACCACGACAACCCCAACATCGTAGGATGTCCATATCGCCTTCCAACCCCGGCATTGAGGTTGGGGAGGCACGCCATCACCGACCCGAACAGTTGGCAGCTTCAGCATCTCCCCCTGGTAGGCCACCTCCTAGCATTGGGCATATTCCTTCACCAACACGAAGATGGACGTGGGTGGAGGAAATTTGTTCCGCATCTTTCTATCTTCTCATGTGAACATGAGCCACATCTAAGTTATCACATATAGATGTTCCTCGTGGCGCACCCCTAAATAGGCCTTTGGGGTCAGCCACTCCATACACCGAAATTGCCTGTGAAATTGCTGTGGGTTGTATGGCTCTAAAAGAGGCTCATGGACTAATCATTCCACTGGGAATCCACCTCGAAAGGCTAGGTGATAGGACATGTTCTCTTCTATTCCATGTCCATCATTAGTAAAAGAACGCGCTGGCTACGAGAATGGATGAATGTTTAATTCCTCTATCTTCCATACACGATTCAGTACCACTTGCACAGTCAGTTTTGCTGCAAAGATCCCCACGTCATTCTAAATGGATGGACATAAGTTTTATCTTGGAGGGGATATGGGGTTCAGATATTCATATAACCACCTAACGTGCACCAATATCAACCCGTACAGGAGGTGGAATTACTTGCATATCCTCTGTTGCCTCTTCCCCTTGCTGATATGACCCCAACAACTTGTACAGCTTAGCGAGCATCGAGATTCAAATGTTCACCCACCCTCATGTCACCAACAAGGTCACCATGATAAATGTGATTGGTCACACTCCCAGGTTTGTATCCTTCAACAGCAGGATCTAACCGTAGATGAGAGCTACGATGAATGTCGCCATCCTGACTATCGATTGCTGCTCAGTGCTAACACTGAACCCCAAGGTTTTCCACTGGCTATCCTTCAGGAGCCACTAGTACGAGTTCTCACTAGAAACTACCTATTTTTTGGGATGTTCAGAAACTGTTTGAACCACTATCTAAGGTGGACGTCTCTCACTGCTTCCTTGTCCTCTCCCAGCACTAGCTCCACTAGTGCCATCACCACGAGATAAATTTGATCTAGATCCTCCCACACACCAATGACATGGAAGAATTAATCATAAATCTCCACCAGTATTGGGCCCCTTGAGATCTGTTGCATGTCCCATAAACTGATTCCAACCTCCCTGTGGTGCAAGTGAAAGGTATTGGTCCTCGATGACCACCTACTCAACAACTCCATCATATGCTGCTTTAGTTGTTAGATATTAAATATGGAGTCCCAAGCCACCTCGTAAAGGCCCACTCTCCTCAGATCTTCCCCGAACTCTTCACAAGAGACACCTACCCAGTAGGCCCACGCCCAGTCATTAGTGAAGTTGCCACCCTGGAATACATCCCACTCATCAGACCATCCCTTACCTGGGTTCCTCAGGGCCACCTTCAAGATCATCTGGTACATATGGGGATGTATTCAGATTTAATTCCTTCTCTTCAAAATTTTTTAGATGGTTGTACAGGAAATCAGCATTAACAGGGGTGAAGTCCTCCAAGGCATGGCCGTCAGCCATCCCGAACCACTAGCGCTGGCACGGTGTGCTCCTAAACTAGTAAGTTGGTTCTTCCCTACTTGCTTCAGGGATGAAGAAATCATACCTCAGCCCAAATCCATATAGAGGTTTCCTCTTACATATTGGATTGTTTCTATGGATTTCTGATAGCAGCAACATCAGTGAATTGTGGTTAGAGTGCCTCCGTACAACTCCCCTAGACCCACAATATTCACCATATCATCCCTTTGGGCAGCATCTGCAAGGACCCCCCTGACAGCCTCATGCTGGGCCATTCAATTTTGATGTTTGGCCATTTTTTGGGTTTGGCTTACGAAGCTCTTTCATAGAGAAAGTTCGCGGAGCTCGGTCGCGAAGGCTGTTCGCGGAGGCCTGCCCCAACCTTCAATCACAGTTCGTGGAGCGCACCAACATGATGTCAATGACTCATTGTGCGACATGAAGCAGAAGGCCCGATTCCTGAAGAGAAATCACGGAGTATGCAGAGCTTCACAAATCGAGAGCACTACAAGACAAAAACGCGGAGAAGAGAAAGGAAATAAGAGAGGTTAACTCTTCTATTTATAAGTGATGACGCCAGGTGATCCGTGGTGCTTCCAATACGTGGTGAGATTCCCTGTGCATCCAATCCATGGTGAGCTTCGTGGAACGTCTGATATGCAGTGATCTTCATGGCGCGCCAGCCCACGTGCTCTGCTCTGCCTCTCAATCCACCTTCGTGATTGGCCGAGGAGTTTTGGTGGTTGAACCTATGACATTGATCCTCATTTTCTCCCCGGATCAAAGTCCTAGGGGGGGATTTGTTGATGCCAAAATAAAGGAAAAACAATAACAAAGGGAAAGCATTAGGTGCTTCATCACAAAGACCGCTCGCGGATCCCCCATTGCTATGCAGCCGACAGATAGCTCCCCCTGTGCGAACCTGCCACAAAGCAAAGAGGCGGGATGCTCTGTGAACCGATTTGACATTTTTTGAACCCACCACAAATAAAATATGAGGGATGCTCCATGAACCAATTGGACATTTGTGAACCTACCACAGAGCAACGAGGAGGGATTCTCCATGAATCGATTTGACGTTCGTGAACCTGCCGCGGAGCAAGGAGGAGGGATGCTTCACGAAGCAATTTGACTTTCGCAATCTAGCCATGGAGCAATGATGTAGGATAATATATGAACCGACTTGATGTTTGCGAACCCACCGCAGAGCAAGGAGTCTGGATGCTCTGCAAATCCCTTTGACGTTCGTGAACCCACCGTGGATCAAGCTTTATCTTCGCACCGAGCAAGCTCTGCTTCACGAAGCCTCTTGCCTATAAATACCAGGCTCCCCTTGAGACCAAAGGATGGATCCTCTGACCTTTCTCCTTATAATCTCCCACATCGTGAAGCAATTTATTTTCTGCGAACCATGATATTTTCAAGGTACTTTTTCATTGAAAATTTCCTTCCCCTTTGCATGGATTCCTCCCCTCTTCAAAGATGGGTGCCCTTCACGGAGCCCACGGGCCTCCACAAAGGATGGAGATCCCCAAGGGGACTCGGGTCTCCGCAGAGTGATTATGCTTTGCGAGGTATCCTTCATACACATGTGACTCTCATGCTAAGGCATGGTCATTGTGCTTCACGAAGAATATTGCTTCGCAATGTTATGCTTCACAATGTTATGCTTCACAATACACCCATGCTTCCCAAGTCATTACTCCGTGAATGCCTTTTAACATTGCGAAGAACCTTCCATATTCACCTATTCCCTATGCCTAGGCTAGGCAACTTCACTTCACGAAGAACATCCCTTCACGAAGCCCCTCAACTTCATGGAGCACCAGTGATTCAAAAGGATTCTACCTATGAACCCCTTTACTCGGAAACTCATTTTCCAGTGCGTCCCTTCAGGTTTACACGAAGAAATATCAAGGTTCCTTGGGTGATGATTCCTATTGAATTCTTCGCCTCATGCTTCCTTGCATAGGCATGATGATAGCTATTTCTTCTTTACATAACCACACAAATGTGGACCCCCCAATGGATCACTCCATAACACCCCCAACCATGGAATTGTCGATTCCTTCCTTCCCTCAAGGGCGGGCGGGTATCGGTCATGTAAGTCCTAGGGGTGCGGAGTGAACCCACCTTGTACAAGATTCCAGATGTTAAATAGCCAAGAACCATCATCCTCAGTACATGAAATTAAATTGCGACCAGTCCTTGTGCATCGGACGTGGGGTTCCCCCATCTTTGACATTCTACACGCCCACTGCCTCTTGTTTCTCACACTGAACATGACTCATGTGGGCTTAGAGAAAGCAGCAACCATTACATTCTCTCTAGGATGTATTAGAGTGTAATCCCCACACCAATCCAAACTATGTTGACTTTGATCCTTACAAAGTCAAGGTACGTAAGAAGCCTCCATGAGGTTCATACCCAACACCCATTGGTCCCGACCATCTTCACATCTGTTCACCAAACCCAATCCAAATTACATGGAATTTGATCCTGGCCAAGGAAAGGTACGTGGGAAGCCTCTCTGAGGTTCAATCCCAACACACATTGGTCCCGACCGTCTTCATGTCAGTTCATCAAACCCACCCTGAGGTTCAAGCCCAAGACCTATTGGTCCCGACCGTCTTCACGTCAGTTCAGCAAACCCAATCCCAACTACATGGAATTTGATCCTCGCCAAGGAAAGGTACGTATGAAGCCTACCAGTGGTTGAAGCCCAACACCCATTGGTCCCGACCGTCTTCACGTCAGTTCAACAAACCCAATCTGAACTACATGGACTCTGATCCTTGCCAAGGAAAGGTATGTAAGAAGCCTCCGTGAGGTTCAAGCCCAACACCCATTGGTTCCGACCATCATCACATTGGTTCACTTAAACCAATCTCAACTATGTGGACTTTGATCCTTGCCAAGGAAAGGTACTTTGGAAGCTTCCTCGAGGTTCAAGCCCAACACCCATTGGTTCTGACAATCTTCACATCGGTTCCCACACCTCTCCGAACTATGTGGACTTTGATCCTTGCCAAGGAAAGTTATGTAGGAATCCTCCCTGAGGTTCAAGCCCAACTCCCATTGGTCCCAACCACTTCACGTCAGCCCATCCCCATCCTCCATGATGTTAAACAGTATGCCCTTTTTCATCCCGCATGACACTAAACTGTCCCCTATCTAGTGATAAGTGATTGGGACCCCATCCAGTGGTAATTCATTGTGACCCCATCCGGTGGTAATCCATTGTGAACCCATCCAGGGGTAAGCTGTTGTGACCCTATCCAGCGGTAATCTGTTGTCGACCCCGTTCGACAGTAAGTTGTTAAAGTCCCCAATATATGGTAAGCCTTCATCAGAAGAACTACGAGGACTTTGATTCCCTAACATAGGGATTTATAAGAGGAATCATTGAGACTCAAGCCCAACATCACTATCGTCCTTGAGTCAACTCCATCTCATTCTCCACCCACTTCACAGAACCATCCATCATACATTTTGAATCTTAGTCGGGCCGCCACATCCCGGTGGGATCATGCCACCTCATTCTCCATTACATTTAATAGAAACCAGGTGGCTAACCACGTGTTAACACCAACAATAGTGTTCCCTCTAGGGGTTTCACCCACTTGATCCTCTCTAATCAGTGTTCCGATCAGTCTGATCTGTCTCCGCTAGATGTTAATCCTACGACATACCCATGTGTTAAACATAGGATGTATAGGAAAAACTCAGATACATGCCTATGAAATATAATTCCCCACATTCGATGTGGGATGAATCAGTCTTCTACACCCTCGAGAAGCCCTATAATAAAGTGAAGAAACCCATATGCACTTGTTTCCCAGGGTCCAGACATGCCATTGATGTCCAATGAGACTACTCCCCCAACCGAAGGTTACTGACCTAACTAGACCCATTAGAATGTCTCGATAGAAGCCATGTAATTAACTAGTGTCCATGAAGATATGTCACTAGGAAGAGTTTCATGAACAACATCTCAAATATATAAGGGAGACGCGGACTAGGTGATGAGTTACGAGGAGGAATCCACATAAGGAAGAACCGACATCCCATCATCCTCTTTCGATCAAGGAGAAAACGTCCCTAAACAAGGAACAGATGCTGCCCACCTTTGGAAAGTGGGAATGTAGGGCAACAAACAACATCACCATCCTCGAACAGACGGGCATGTGCACTCCGACGAAAGCATAAAAAACAATCTCCTTCTTCTCTTCTGGGCCAGAATCACACAATCCTATGTCATTATTCTAACAATGTATATCAGCTTACTAGGAATCTTTATAATAAATTCTTCTATCTTGTTCATGAATGAATGTGATCATGTATATGGAATTTAGTTTGATCCCCCATTTTCTTCTTCTTCTTTTCACATGTTCACGCACTTGTTTCGGTTCTTTAATTAAGTGAAATTACATGTTCATGTGCATGCATGAAATCATGAAATCTCCTCCTCCTTTTACTGTGTGAAACCCCTAATGGGTATGGTTCTTTGAATACACACACAAAACTACCTATTTTATTTTCTTCATTCCCTTTATCTTTTTAGGGTGTTTTTTAGGTTTATATATATACGTTTATTCAAACCCTAATGGGTGAAACCTCTTATATCATGTGAACTTCACGTCCTAGGACTCCTTCAATAAAATCATGTATTTGCATGCATGTGTAATTCCCTTATCTTCTAATTTCCTTCTCATGAAACTAGGGTGGCCATGAGTCATGTTATTCTAGCAGAGGATGTGAGGTTATTCATTTTTCATGAGGTCTACAGATCTTCTTCTTTGCAAAGCTCAGTGAGAGATTGAGGCTCAATCACTGGCTTACAATGGGGTGGACTCCACAAATAACAACAAAGGTTGTGGGAAACAAATAGTGTGTTCAAGGGTACCAGATATTATAAAAGTGTTTTGAGAGTGAAACAGACTTATCAAACTCTAGAGGGAACTCGACTTTACAGAGCAGAAAGCTCACGGGACTCCAAAATTCTCTCAATGAAATAGTGCATAGGGAGATTCTCTATTTTTCGAAAGCAGATGCCCTCAAGTACTTGGGAGCAACTGAATCTTCTCGGATCCAGACTTATCCTTTAATAGTAAATGGTATCTCCATTTTTTGGATTTAAATACCACAAGATATGCCATGAATATCACATCATTGAATGGAAGAGATATTTGGTGTTTTCAAATTATTCAAACCGTGGGCGAAGATATAGGCATATCTAAGTTGTTTCCTTTTCAAAGAGGATTCTTCATTTATAGTGAGAAAATCACATGCATGTGATTGAGATCACATGAAATATATAATTTAAATCCTTACTTGAATTATCCATGTGGCCTCAACATCTATGTTTTCCTCGGCCGATCCTTCTTCATTGAGATATCACATGAATGAACAATGTAAGTTTCTTGCATGGCCTGGATATGCTCCTACGATCTTCATGATGTCAAAAAGATAATACTTGGTGGTGCTGGGACATGGTTCTTCATCAAATATGGTGTTTTAAAGCAGCTTTGGGAATTGGAGGTTGAATATGATGCAGCTACGGGAGCATCCGACTGCTTGGGTTCAAACGTGTCCAGTGCGGGCTAATGGACAACCACGATTAGATCCATCTACCGGGGATTCATCGAATGACCGAGTGAGACTTGGGATGAGATGAGAGAATGATATTACAACCGTGTTTTTAAAAATTTTCCCCACATTGAAAAGGAAATGCGGGTTATGCACAGTTTAATTATCAATCTTATCCACTCTATATCCAGATTACTCTCTCTCCCTCAACGATGTTGCTCCATACCATGTTCTGCGGACGCACTTTTCACCCATCCTCTACTCCCTATGGGTTCACTTTGTGCCCATGTTATCCCCTCATGCCTCGGTGCCTCCATGCATGGTGGAGCGCACTCAGTGTGCACTATGCTGCTCTCAAGCTGGCTCTACCCGGCTTCCCTATGGGCTCGGTCAACCTTGTGGTCCCACATGTGCCTCGGGTTGAGGCCAGGTAGCTAGCTGCTGGGCTGGACCCCTTTTTTAATGTAATCCAAAGTGATGTGTTAACATAAATGTCAACATAAAATCAGATGCATGACCATCATTAATAACAAACCAACCTATATATGGCCACCTTTGTCTTCCTCTTCTCATCTTCTTCAACCATATTTTTTTGAAATTGAATTCCAAATAACTTCAATCATCCTTAAAAGGATGAAACTTAAATGTTGTAAACAATGTTTTTCTTTTGACCCAAGTTATTTTACCTTAGGAATAGTGCATCAATCGTCACTTTTGATCAACATGGAATCTATAATAATTATCCAGGCATCTTCAAATCAAAAAATCTTCAATCACTTTTGATTTTATTCTTCATTTTGACCATTATTGACACCTATTGACAACAAATACAACTTCTACCCAAAGTCTTCCCAAAAATAGAGTATGTTGGGAAGATTCAATGATAGGAATGTGAGCCTATTCGGAGGCTTGTGAAACTATCAAATGGTTAGCCTAAGTTAGAATGGAGATATATGCCTGATCCTCGGCCTTTGGTGTATGCCATCAGGCCTCTTTGATAGGAATGGTCCAGTATCCCAAGGCATGTGACTCTCTCACCTGGTTATCCCTAGTTGGAACAAGAGTATAGTCCTAGTCTGATGCCTTACCCTTCATCATAATATTCAGATAATCCTCTTGGTGAGGAGCATGAATGTGCACTTTCTCTGGTACAACCACTTGATTGTGGTGATAAGAGTGTTGAGATGTTCTGGATATAAGGATAAGAGTTTGTGTCTAACCCTTTATCTAAAACAGTTCCAAAATATACTTGTGGAGCTCTTTACCTATTTCTAAAATATATTGGTATTTTTGAAAAGTGCGTGGAAGGATATAATCCATCATGTTTTTTGGGTCCATTATCTATTGACAAACATGTTCAATTGATGTGGGGATATGTTCCCACTTCTTTCCTATACATGCCACCAGATTATTCTTATGGACTTTTGGTATGGTGGTAGGTGTATGATTCCCACCATGCTTGTTGTGGGAATATTCCCAAATACTTTTTTAGAAGGGTTGTGAGCCTTCTAGTTAGACCCATCAAAAAATATGCTGGCTGGAATTTTCTGAAGGAGCGGGAATATGAGCCCTATCCTGAATGTTCAACTCCCTCCTCCATCAGTGAGTTTTCCTTAGATCCCCTTCATGGGAATCAAGGGTGGATGTGCGTGAGATGGTACCCCCAATAGGTGATTGATGGGTAACAGTGGTTTGATTCCGGTGACGAAGATCCATAGGTGTCGTCCTCAGCGGAACCTGGGCCAAAATGGAGCCATATTGGGCTTCTTGGTCCACCTTCATCAGATATGGAAGGTGGAGGTTGTTGTGCATTGGGGATAATCTCCCAAAGTCATTGTTTGTAGCAATGAGGGTTATTGTATTAACGACATCCTTTTCTAGGCGATGCAGACTTGCTGACAATCATGTTTGAAAGATATCGCATGTATCTTCCATAGTTGTGATTGTACCATATTTTTGGTACTCCTAGATCATTATATTTTCTACCTAATGTTTGATATGTCTAGTAGGTGAGATCGCTTTGTTTCCCATGGGTGTTTCACCAGTGGATGAGGTACCAGAATGAGTGCGGGAAGATGAAGACATTCTCTTAGGTCGTGAGTCTACCGGTGAGAGCAGTATTTACAATCACGTAAAAAACAAGGGACAAGGCTACGAATTAGAGATATATTATAGAAATGAAAATTCTCAATTATATATGCATGGTTCACACAATTGTCCTATATTCCCATTCCGACCATTCTATTTGTGTGGAATTTTCAGTGTGAGGATCAAATTAAAGGAATCTTGATTTATACTAGTCTTACTACTTTGATTGTATATGGTTTTCAATAAAAATTTGTTTAACATATTCAAGTCGAGCCTATCATTGATGTTTACAAATAAGGGGGAATGTAACATGGATCGACATATTATTAACCAATCATCTGTTATTAGAGATATTGACATCAAGTTCACCATTTTTGTTTGGTCGGGTTTCAACATGGAACGTGGGATGGGATTCCCTTTCATGGTTTTATTGAGAGGTATTATATGACCTCATTCAATCAATCACATCGGGCTTTCCATTTTTTCTATCTTCCATTGAAACTCCCAATGGTTTCTTTATCCATATTGTGGAACAAACTTACTTTCCAAAGACCAGAAATCATCATTATTTTTGGCTCAGTGACTCTAAGGGACTCACTTTAGCCAAGAGGATGGGAGGTCGGGCTCATCAAACCATTTGGGGGGGGGGGGGTTTGTGTACTCTTGGACTATATTATAGATTTAATATATATTCATGCATCCCTTAGTAATCCTTATACTATACTAGTAACCCTTACAAAACAATTATAGGTTAATTATATTTTATATACAAAATACGTGGATCTATTTAGTGAATCCATCTGTAGGAATATGAGGTTATCCATCATTTTCTGGTAATTGGTGGCTTATTAATTGGTGAAGCTATATACCAAGTGATTCGGAATATGCTTCTATGTAAGGAGGTGGTTAATATTCTGAGGAGGGGATTGCACCATTATGTCGCATCCCATGTATCCTAGTTATTGCAGATATCAAATCCCTTATAGTTCATTTTCATCCTTGGTATTGGCCCTAATATATATACACTTGTATAAGGGGGGTCCATACAATTTCCCCGATTAATGAATATTAAGTATGAAAAATGATGTGTTCATTTCATCCCCATAATCCCATGTAATATATGCTCATTGTGAAAAACATGGGGGTAGAAAGTGATCATCCTCATGACATGTAGATATGGGGATTCAGTATTGTAACACTCTTAGGGGTGTTCAGTATAGATCTTAGACCATGAGAAGAAATCCTATGTATCATGATTATAGAAGTAATCATATTTTGCATAGTTCGGTTTATATCTGGAGATTACATACTAAGGTTTCCCTATAACACTATAAAGGTTTATAGTAGAGATATCTTGATTATCATGATTCCCTATGCCCACATGATCCATGCTCATTGTGAGAAACAAGGGAAAAAATAAATCAATTCCAATTCTTTGAGTAAGGGCCTTAGATACTAGTATTTCCCTAGATGATTAATATGGAGATAAAAACTCAAAGAGAGGAAGCCTATATATCCTGTATATGGAAGGAATCATAGTCATAACAGTTTCATTTATGTCAGGGCTTACACACTGAGGTTTCCTTATTGATCGAGGCTAAAACACTGGGGAAATACAATATTGTTAGCTCCTGGGATTCCCTATTAACATAGCCTTTTTGTGAAGAGGGTGTTGCATGTTCTATTTTTCATGTCCTGGGATCCATCACATGACCTGGATTGGCACATATGGAGGGTTCTTCAAGAATTAGTGGGGCATAGTCTGAGGGGTGTTGCATGTCTTGGATGAAACCTCTGAGAGACATCGCGAGACCTAGCTGACATGTCCGGAGTCTATAATGAGTATCAGTTGACTTTCCTAAAGGTAATCACAAGATACTAGTTATCAAGTCTATATTCCTTCACGATACTTGGCTGACATAAATAGGCACTGTTAAATGAGTCAGGAAATGTTTCAAGAGGGTGTTACAAGTCCTGGTTGATAGACCCAGGGAGTTTGTGAGATCAAAGTGGTGCCAATGAGGGAACCATGTGACGTGATATGACATTTCTGGAGTACTCTGCATGTGTTAGATTTCATGATGAATAGGTGTCACAAGATCAAAGAGACACACCTTGGTTATTTTTCATGTCTTTGGATGATTCGCATGAAGCACATGAGGGACAACGAGGATGTCTTTTTCATAAATCCACCACTTTTAACCTTGGAATTTCCCTTGTGTCATAGATTCCTTGGTTTTATATAGTGACATTTTCTCTTTATTCTCATATGATCCAGGGGGATTATGGGATGCTCTTCGCTTAACCCACCATAGGTCCTTCGTTAAATCTATGGATGATCACATGAAGGGATTTAAACCTAGCGCACGAGTACTCCTGCTACCTAATAATTATAAATTTTTCATCAATATTTATGTGTTTTAAAATTATTTGACTCATTCCCATTAATCAATTTGATCTTATTTTCGTCTTTTTTGTTATTTGTGGTGATTTTTGGGCATATGTGTGCAAATTTGTTAATTTTGGACATTTAGAAGTTTTCTATTGCCTCTGTATTTAGAGAATATCTACTAAAATTTTTATACAATTAATGGTATTCCTTTTATAGGATTTATATTTTCATGGGATAGAAATTATTTTTCTATAACAAGAACCCAGACGAAATAAAGATGCCTAAAAATCAATTATGTTGAAAAGTTATTTTGGACTACAGAATGGACCCTACCTCCTTCTGTGAGATATATCTCAGGCTACCAACCACCAAATGAGATGATTATAATAGGGTTAGAAATATAACTCAATGAATAATCTTTACATTAATGTTTATGGAGAAATTCTTTCATTAAGACCACCCTTAATCCGGTCAACGTGGGGTAGGTGGAACAGTAATCAGTAGCCACAAAAAGGAATGTATAGTAATGTGGCAATAATTTCTTTGAAATGTCTCAAAATGATCTGAAATTTTTATGTTAGATGAACAACCCAATTTTAAAAATCTTATAAAAGGTACCTCATCATGATTTCATAATTAGGTTCGAATAACCAAAATATACATCTAGTAGATAGATTCTAGATGATTTATTTTTGTTCTTATTTTATTTATTTTGTTCTTCTTAATATTGTAATGTATTTATCTTCCCCCTTATTATATATTACACATACCATGATGGGGTAAATATTATGATATGTTAGGGAAGTTTAGATTTTCTAATTTTTAATTCTTGTGTTCATACACATAATGGTTTGGAATCTTTCATCTCTTCTACGAAGATGGTTTCAAATTCAAAAATTGGTTTTTATTATCTTGTGCGATTGTATTGGATTTTAGATTATGTTGTTATTATTACTTTAGTAAATGAAAATTATATCCCTACACTAGGTTTTGATCTATATAATAAGGAATAGATAAGTTCTTAGTAGTGATGTACTTGGTGATCTTCAGTATGTTTGAGAGGCTTATTTATTATTCTTGATTGTTTGGGATCAACAAGACCCAATTAGGAATCAAAAAAATCAATTGAGGGTATTCTATGAAACTCTTACACAAAAGGAAGAAGAGTAGACCAAACTAATAACTTGTTATGGTTTAATCTCATCATCAACAATTAACAAGGTAGTGAGAGGAAGAGACTGTGAAATTTCTCTTTAATTGTCTTTGTAGAAGAGGATTGGATTAATTGGAACTATAATAATACTGCAATTGGAAAGCCAACCCCAAGCTGATCACCTAATTCTTATCACTATTTTTAATAAAAATATTTTTCAATTTGATTTATATTTTATATTTTATTTAATTCTATTATTTAGTTTCTTTATTTTAAAAATCAAACAAATTCCAAAACATTCACTTCTTTCCCAAATTTAAAGTGACAATCATCATTTTTGTGCACTTCACTCTAAAGAAAACCTAGGTTGACCACTATACTACATTTTACCATAAGAAATAATTTTATTTTCCACAACCCATGACATGCATGCATTAAAAATGGTGCCGTTGATAGGGTGGTATTTCTATAATTTAATTATAAATATTTGACACTTTTCAAAAAATTTAAAAATTTTATTTTTTTCCTTGACGTTTTCAAATGATCATTTTTTAATTCATGGAATATTTAACCAAAATAGAAAGAACCAATTAATATCGCACCCTTGTTCATGGATTATGTTGATTTTGTTATTAATAGATAGGTGAGTTTATTTTGGAAATTAAATAATGTGGAGTAGGAATTCAAGGAATTCATAGCTGGCCTGAGGGAGGACATGAAGTTGAATTTTTTTGAAGCAATGGCCTAAGAGATAACTGAGTCCTCCCATTACATTCTAGAATTTTATAATTTGGAAAAGGTCTAAGAATATTCCCCCTTATTCTTACCTGGTTTTTCTTTGGAGATCCAATAATTGGAGAAGTCTGACTAGCTGTCTCAATCTCCTACTACTCTGCGCCAAGAAGAACGTTCCACTAAAGAAGCAATTCAATCTTAACAAACTCCAAGAGATGATCTTTTATTAAACTTATTATCTTCTAATTTTGTTAAAATGGATTTTATTATATCCTCAAATTAATTTATATTCTCTTATTTGGACAACACTTGCATTACCTTGGTGGATGAGGATGAACAATAAGATGCACATGAAGAGGAACATCTGAATCTCTTTGAACATGTCAAACATTTATTAGAGGGAGTTCAAGATGAGACCATGGTAGAATTTTATGGGGAAAAAAAAGACACAATACACTTACATTAAAAGGTATGAATTTGATATTGATTTATCAATTTTTAATTTCATTCATACTGAATTACACTTTGACTTTCTATTTGATTATTCTTTTGACAAGCGTACCTTGAGAAACCACTGGAGGATGAAGAAGCGGCTGTGAAAGCGGAAACCAAGAAATAAGAGGAATCATTATTTTTCATCACCCCACCATCCAAAATGCATATAATTTTATAGGTGGTGAATTTTTTATACTTTATTCATGTATTCCTCAGCAAAAAGTATGAAGTTCAAAATGGAAAGAAGAAGGGTTAGTGGTTCATGAGCAAGAAACATCACCCACCATCAGATTGTGGATAACCAAATAGAACTTCCCATCTGAAGGCTATAAAAATCTAAGACCCACATAGGTAGATTAATCTAAGATCTATCCTTTTATTCCTATTTATGTCTATTTTATTTTGTTTTAAATCATTTCTTATGTTACTATCTGTTATTTTGGTTGTATTTTTTTATGTGTGAAACACATAGGAACATAAATAAATTTTGTACTACCACTAAGTCAATTTTTACCTCTCATATAAACTTGTTTTATTTGAATCCATTTAAAATCTACTTAAAATTATTTCAAACACTAAATAATTTAATTATGGGGGAGGGAACACTTTTGTAGATTAGGATATTGAAATTTTTATTTTTCTATTTTCAAAAACAAAACATCGTGTTTTTTAATTTTTGTGTGTTTCTAAAAAATTTGATCTGAAATGATTATAATTTACATTTTTAAGCCCATTTCCATGAGTGAAACCCTTTATTCCATGAAATTTATCTTAAATAAATGCTAAACATAACTTTGTTTCAAGTTCAAATCATTGGGAATTTCATGAAATGTATCTCATTTTTGAATCTCATTCCACACATCACAGTCTTTATCATTGAAATGATTTTCTTGTGAGGCTTCTAAATCAATTTTTTCATATTATTTTTATTTATCTAATTTTTTGAGAGAACCAAAACTTTCTTGATTTGAAAACAATTTGATTTATTTTTATCCAAACAAGATGGTTTGAGGTACTTTTATTTTAAATGATTGAAGGATTTATTTGGTTTTAAAGCATAATATTTCATAATAATATGTTTCATTTTGTAATACCTTACACATTTAATCCTTATAGCCCTTAGAATCCATGAACAACCTATTAGGTTTGCTACATTACAAGACAGGTTTAATTATCTAACCTGTTCTTGAAGTGAAATTGCATGATATACTCAAACGTAAGTATGGAGGAAGATGTATTGTGTTGTGCTACCATATTTGTAGAAAAAGTTTATAAAAAATTTAATTTTTAAGTGATTATTTTTCTTCAAATATAGTCATTCTATTGGAATTCATGATTTTATAAATAATCCAATGAAAAGAAGCTATGCCTTTTCTGGAGCTTTCAAGAAAAATTATTTCTAAAATGATTGACGTTATTGCTTCTGAAATGTTGAAAGGTGTAAAATTTCCTTGAATTTACAAATATATTTTGGATCTTATCTTCTATTTAGAGGAGTTAAGAGAAGACCACAATTGAGTGAAAATTATAATCTTGCGATTTTGATTCAAAAAGAGCCAGACCCTCCTTATTCTACCCCAGAAATTTTCAAAGCTAAATTCTACCAACAATAACCCACATAACAACCCTAAAAATTACTCATGATAAACATATGTCCATGACTCAGAAATTGTAGATATTTAGTAATTTCTCAAGCCTATGGTGCCCCTTGTATGATTTTGGATGAGAAACACCTTATTAACAAAATTTAAATTTGTCTAATAACAGAAAATACAAGTGAGGTAAGTATTTTGATTTTATGGTAGGATAAATGAAGTAGAAATATATTGAAATATATGAATTAATAACATAAAAAAATGTTTTTATGAGACATTATAAATTTTTTTCATGGTGTTAGATTGATAGATTTCATGAGTATGTTTTTTAAAATTTTCATTCATTTGATTTTGATGTTTACTTGTCTTGGAGTCCAAGTTAAATTTGTGAAGGAATTGATAGATATAATATTTTCATTTTTATTTATGTATTTTTAAATGATTAAATCCCTTCCCATTAATCAATTTTAGATTATTTTTATCATTTAATGATATTTTGTGAGTTTTGTTCTTAAGTGTAAAAATTGGTTAATTATGGACATTTAGAAGTTTTCCATTGCCTCTGTATTCCATGAATAAATACTACATTTTTTATCCAATTAAAGTGATTATTTTTAGAATTATATGTTTGTAGCATAAAAATTCTTCTTCTTGAAGAATGTACCATTCTAACTAAAACCTGCCTAAAAAATCAACAACGTTGAAAAGTTATTCTTGTAGGTAGAATGTACCCCACATCATTCACTGAGTTATATATCAGGATACCAACCAAAAAAATGATATTATTCCATTTGGTTTAGAAATATAAATCTACACTAAAGCTTAATAATAAATTTCATAGTAACTTCTTTCATTATGGCCACCCTTGAACCTATTAATGTGCGGTAGGTGGAATATTAATTAGCGTCCAGAAAACTTCATCTCTAGTAATTCAGCCATAACATTTTTTAAATGGATCCAAATTCTATGAAATTTCTAGGGTAGATGGCCAACTCAATTTGGAACATCTTATAAGAAGGTACCATATAATTATTCAATCATTTGTTTGGAATAATTGAAGCATACATATGGCAGATAGATTCTGGAGGATTGTTTTCTATTATTTCTTTTCTTTCTAATGCTCTAATTAATATTGAAATGAATTAATCTTCCCCATTCTTATAAATTACACATACCATAGTGGGGTAAATATTATGTGTGATTGTGGAAGGTTAGTGATTCTTTTTTTTAATGTTTTTTTCATACAATTAAAGCTTAAAAATAATTTCTCTCTTCTACGAAGCTGGTTTCAAACTCTAAAACCAGTTTTTATTATCCTATGTGATTATATTTGATTTTAGATTAAATTTTTATTATTTATTTGGTAAATGAAAATTATATCTCTTCATTATTTTATTCTCTATATAATATTTAATAGATTATATCTTAGTGGTGAAGTACTTGGCGATTGTTAGTATGCTTGGGAGGTGTATTTCTTATTCTAGATTATTTGGGATTAACAAGACTTGATCAGGAATTGCCTTAATCAATTGAGGGTATTCATTCCAACTCTTATAAAAAATGAAGGATAGTAGACCAAACTAATATCTTGGTATAGTTTACTCTCACCGTCACCATTGACCAATGGGGTGTGAGGAAGAGACTTTGAAATCTCACATTAATCAGCTTAGCCGAAGAGTATTGGATTAAATAGAACTATGATAACATTTAAATTGGAAAGACAACCCCAACTTGATCACACAATTCTTATCACTATTTTTAATCAAATTATTTGTCAATTTGTTTTAAAAAATTTATTTTATTTATTTATATTTTTTAGTTTCTTTGTTTAAAATATCAAAAAATAAAATAAAAAACATACACTTATTTCTTAAATTTAATGTGACAAACGTGATTGTTGTGCACTCCACTATGGATAAAAGATTGGTTCAACACTAAAATACGGTTTAACTAAGGAATTATGTTCTTTATTGACACCCCATGTCAAGATTGTTTCACTACTTATCATTATATTACCTAACAGAAAGTTGTTTAGTAGAAGGATCAGTTTCTAGGAGAAGTTCGAAGAAGTCGAGAGTTGAATCCTTTAGAGTCTTGGCGTCCAATGTGCATTGTAGTTGTTCGAGTACAACCCTTTATTCCTATTAGAATGTGTAATTTATTGTCATATCCACCCATGATACTAACGAGTTTTTGTGGAGTATCTGGTGTGAGTATATGTTAGATCTAGATAAGTGGTCTAGCATTATGCGACTTCACGAGTCTCTTTTGTGGACTTATCTGAGTGTGTTTCCTGATTTTCAGTGATCATAAGTCTCTTATGTCAAATCTTCCCTTATCATATTATTTATAATTATTTTTTAATTTTTTGATCATGAGGTATTATTGATGTAATTCCAAGATGTTGTTCAAAAAAGTCTGAGGTACTTCGTAATATCCAAATACTTGTTGAAAGACACTCGCAAGACCTTGGGTGACTTTTCTTGGGGTCTCACAGGACTATTCCACCTGTGTTCTAGGCGCATCACATTCCTTCTAGTGACTAGAAACTCCTCTCACCTCCTCCCTTTCATCCCTTTTGTTTTATGTGATAAAGGTTTAGAGTCCTTTGAGAGTGAATGAGTGCTGATGAGGACATTTCTTCTATTTTTAGTGATGTATAGTAAGACTAACAAGGGATATATGGGGGTTCATAAGCATTCCTTGAAAAAATCAATTGTTTTCCTTAGGGATACATGAAGTTTTCTAGGTTTCATTATATGATGAGGATGAAAAGGCAAAGGGATCTCATGAGGTGAAGAATATGTGTCGCCAAAGACTCACAACATCATACAGGTCACTAGGGGCCCGTCGCATGCCCCTCAACGACCGCAAACATCACTCACCTCCTCACTTTTGATTACTTTTTTAGGTGAAAAATGTTAGGAGTCATGAGAGTTTACATGTCTTATATCCTTGATTTTTACTCTATTTTACTATGGTGTCTTGCATGACTAGTATGGGTCATATGAGGGTGCACAAGCATTTCGTGGAAAAAATCATATGTCTCCCCCTTGAGTGTCATGGAGTTTTCTAGACATGCATAGAGATTTCCATACGAAGAGGCTAACAAGTAAATGGGGTTTCACAAGATGTTCCATATATGTCATTAGGGACTTACTGTATCTCACACATCATTAGGGGTGTAACACATGTCTTTCAATGACCGCAAAACCCTCCCATCTTTTCCTCTTTATCACCTTTGTTTTATGTGAAGAAGGCTCAGAGGTCTTATGAGTTGGATTGGATATAATAGCGGGATTTTATTCTTCCCAATGATTATATGGTGTGTGAGATTCACAGTCACTAGGGATATCTACCTTTGAATATCACCCATTTTTATTTTTGAAGGGTTTTAGGTGGTTTTTCAAGAGCTTTCTAATGACAAGCCATGCAGCCAAGGGGTGCTAATTCGATTGTCACTAAGAGGACATGGTTTTATAGAGATTATTTGTGGTGAATGATCATTAAAGGGGGATTCATGGGTGTTTCAATAGGTCATGCACCACGTGTGAAGGATTCACGTGACCATGAAACAGTTACATGACTATGAATCCTTCATAGGTTCAACAAATCTTCTATCATCCAATTCTTCCTTGATCTTGTGGGGAAAATGATACCCATATTCATGTATTTATTCTATTGTGATATTGCATAGGCTTATTTGGAGGGCTTAAATAATGATCATTTCAATTACTGAAGAAGTCTAAGAAATACTCATACCAGGGAACATTATGGCTTCTTATATATATATCAATGATATTGATTTTCATCAAGCCCTGGATGGTAATGGTTTTGGAATCAAATAAATCCATATCCCGAAGCTTAGAAAATTTTTCTATAGAGAAAATAACTTGTCTCCTTCCCACACGAAAATTTATGGGAATGAATAGAGTGAATCAAGTTCACTTAGAATTATTAATCTAGGAACCCTATTTATTGATCATAGTTTTTATTTAGAATTCATGTTGGTCTAACAATACAGAAATTTCAATGCCTTACTGGGATTTCAAAGTCTCTCTATTCATGTAGTAATTACATCATCATATAATCAACACCTAAAATATTATATTGTTGGGAAATTTGGGTACTGAATGGTGATATATCCTCTTTTATGTCCTATTAATAAACAAATATAGACACATGATACCACAAAATATTGGGGAAGAGGCCACTAGTAAATAATTCCACATAGATTATTTCCCCTTATATCATATAAATCACCCTAATAAATCCATGAAAGAAATATAGAAAGTATTTTATGCTTCTCATCAGCCAAATCAAGGTGATAACTCCAGATCTAGGAAACCACTAGGTTGTATTATCCAATAACATAACCACTCTAATAAATTTCCCCACATATAGTGTTCAAGTAGATGTTTCTATTGACCAGTCTCCACCAAACAAGGATGATACCACCAAGAAGTCTATGCACATCAATCATTCCACTGAATTGTTTTACTCATTATAGTTATGAATGATATACAGATATTATAGACAAGGGATGTATATTGGTTATACATGAATCCTAAAAAGAACGAATAAAGTTTCTCAGAATGTTTTCCTCAATTATAATGGTGTCAGTTATAGAAGATGAATAGAACCATTACAATGATGGATATGATTCTGGTGACCCATAAATTCTCATGGATTTTAGGGTTTGATTCATTCCTCTGCATTTTATTACAGTGAAGTGGAAGAGGAAGATGAAATGAAAGAAACCAATGACTCCCCCTAGTGCTCTAGGGATGGGTATCTACCTCTATTGTTGAAATTAGACTAGTGAATCTTGGTATGTAGAAATATTTTTGACCTATGTTGATTAGTTCTACCATGAATCTTAAAAAATAGGATAAATCTATCTCTTAATTGAAGTAAACATTAGATTTATTTTCCTAAAATTTAATGGAAATTCCCAAGATATACCCTCATGTGGCTACCCATTATTTAACTTTTCTATAAAACCACCATGGATGTAAATAAAAATCAAAGAGAATGTATTTATCTAATATTTCTAATTAGGAGGTAGCAGTTAACAAAATAATCTGGTAAAACCTCATCTCAATGTTTTAATACCTAAATTGAATATCCAATATTGTACCCATCATAAAAATGAATAGGAAAATTGGGGTTTATATTGACTTATGGGATCTCAAATTCAATTTCCTAAATGATGATTCTCTAATCTCGATCATCAAACTTTTAATTGATAGTGTAAGTTGTTTTCCTTACCTCTTCTTTATGTAATGGTATTTTGGTTATAACCAAGTATATATAGTTACCAAAGACAAGGTGACCACTGCCTTTGAGGTACCCCACATGGTATATTGTCAAAAAGTAATTCCCTTTGGATTTAAGAATTCTATAATCATCTACCAACATCCCATACACCATATATCAATTCATTTATAGCGAATATTATAGAATAATATATGTAAAATTTGGTGGTCAATTATCTACAATTTTTTGATAACCTTTCTAATTATGAGTATGTTTTCACCAAATTTCATCAAAAAAATTCAATATGATCCCACTAAAATGTGATTTTGGGGTGACATTAGGAACCATTATCAGGATTTTGGTACAAAATCATGATATCTAGGTCAAAACATAAAATAAAAAGTCAATTCTTGAAATTTATCCCCCCTAAAAACATATGGGAATTGAAAAAAATCAATGGATATCTCACCCATATTAATTAATTTATAGATAAAACCACTAATAAGTGATTTACATCCACAAATTTGAAGAAAAACTGGGCCATATATCTATGTGATGGTAATTTTTACCAATCCTTAAATGATCCTAATTTGTAACTTCTATACCCATTTGTCTTGATTCTTCTTGTATAAGGGATGAATCTCATCTTCTATATAGAAACACTAGCATGATCATAAAGTTCTCTATTTGGTAAAAGGAATAATTTGGTAAAGGAGAACAATATCTATTATATCAATAAGAAAATACTGGATGCTGAGACCTGATATTCAGATATAAAGAAGAAACTCCTTTTAGTAGTTTTCATTATATAGAAACTGAGACCCTATTTATAACGCCATGAGATACACTTGGTCACTTATACTAATCGATCCAAATACATCCTCTATGATCTGATGTTAAATGGTTATCTATCATGATATATAATCATTATACATAAATTTAAAATCCAATCTATATCTCAAAATATATTAACTGGAAATGAATTAAAAGATTTACTTAAAGTGCATCCAATCCCAAAGAAGTCATTATATACCATAGTAGGATATGTAAATTGATGGTTCTCTTAAAATACTAATAGGTAGAAGATGGAGAATCCAAATCTCAATAAGGTAGGAATGGGGATTTTGATTATCTCTCTAGAAAAAGATGTTTTCACTTACTCTTTCATATTGTTTGGGGATGTACCAATAATTATAGAGAATACCAATATCTCATTATGGGCTTGGAAATTTTAATTTAAATACATGTTACATGAAAAATTATTATAGGTAATTCATAGTTTGTGACCAATAAAATCAATATAAACTATTCCCTCAAGAAGGAATAGTTTTTCCATTTCATTATTATGTATCAGAGAAGATGAATGAATTCTAATCAGATCCAACATTATCTCACATCTCACAATTTTAGAACACACCAGAAGATGCAATGAATAATGAATCTACAATGGATAATATATCCTTTTATCTACAAAAATGTAGATGAAATTAATTAAATAAACACTACCACATATCGTGAAATTCCTTTACCCTTACCAATTAATGTTATAATTAGATGGATATCTACCATAGTTGAGTACCATCCAAATGGGATTATTACATAGGACCATTCTTGTAATAGAAAAATTATTTAGTGGGAAAAAATATTCAATTTTTTACAATTCCTAAAATTCGTAGAAGTTCCTATAAAAACGAGACTCTAATGTAGTTCTCCTCAGGTGAATTAAAGGAGGAGATACCCTCACTTTTATAAAGGAAGTCGATACTCACAACTATAATTCTCACTAGAAATTAACCAAGATACTTCATAAAATTAGGAGACATGAATTTTTTTTCCATCAATGATACATGAATCTATGGAGTTCATAAATAGATTCATTACATCTATATACATGAAATCATTATTAATTCATCCCTAGAGTTGTTACAAAACACCAAATAATTTTTCCCATTTTACACATGGGGGATAGAAGTCATTGGTCTATACCATCTAGCCACATCCATTAACATCATTTTCATTCTTACATCCAATGAATTCTTCCCCAAATAGGAAGAATATGTACACTTAAAAGAGGCTATAACAAAAGAAGTAATCAATTACAACAAGTCCAAAATAATTACATCATCTATTTTCTCTCATAAAATATTAATGGAAAATGGAATCAATTTCAATGATTTAGAATTGAAGAGGCTGTATAAAGTGTACAATATCTCATCTAACCACTCATACTTCTATGATGAAGTGGAAAATAGATATATTGGGGCCTTCAAAAGAAATTAATCAATCACCATTTAAAATATATTTGATATGAATAAGAATTAGTCTCTAGAAAAACACCCGTATAATTTTTCAGATTATCACACCATGACCCTCACTAACACCTAAGAGGCCATATATTCACTTGAATATATAGAAGAAATATTTTTTACTATTCAAGTTTATCTTCTATCACTTCTGATTACCACTTGTTTCCATTTTTTAGTTATTAGGGGTCTCATATCTGGATGGATGGATTATAGAAACTAAGAGATAAATGGTTATATACATTGCAAAGACTTGTGATTATTTTAATTCATGTCTCACAAGAATTAAATTATAAGGTATTCCACTACTAATTTAGGAAATCATAAACAATATTGGCTTTGATAACACCCATGATACTTGATAATAAACCCTTAAAGATTAATTTAACATGAGGTTTTTATGAACTATATAAGTTTTAATCCAATCGATCCAACTCTTTGATTACAATCAATAAATATAATATCACATTTCTCACAAAAAAAGATTTCTCAAGAATTACATTTCACAATTTCATGTTGGGTTCATCCATGTCTATCCCATATGACTCTAATATTAATAGATATAGTCCTAGACGAATAAATATAAATTTAAACACTTGAAGGTCCTCTTCATATAACCCTATAAAATGGAATCATAGACCTTATCACAAAAAGATGATACTCTGCATGGTTAGCCTCCTTAACAAAGCGACTTACTGTAGAAATGTTGGCATTATTTTTCTCATGGTATTCTTTATTTAAGTTTCATAGATACTTCTACGGTAGGGGTATAAAGATCAGTGCATCATTGTGTAACTTAAATCCATATATGGTATGTCTCTCTGATGTTGAATATTTTTGAAGACCCACACCCATTGGATATAAAATAAAAAAATCCTAATATACATACACTGAAATTTACTCGCATCGATGATATTAATATTCTCATTTAGCATCATAATGGTGGATTAGGAAGCATGTTCCATATTCATTTCTAAAAAACTATAAAATTAGAGACACAATAGTAGTGTCAATCCAAAGGAAGGGGTCTAAAAAAAGATAAATTGAAAATATTTTCAAATTAAGTAGTTTCCCATAGAATTAATGCAATATTGAGGTTGTATAAAAACTATTCAAAGTAAATTAATTTTCATATCTACATTGAAAAAGGCGAGGTTTACTGAAATAATATGTTATTAACATTGTTATTGAAGGAACGCCAATTTTATATGTGGGGTGTTTCACTTATGGACCCCAAAAAGAGAATCATTTATTGTGTGAGATAAACTATAGAGATTCATAGTTGAACTTAAAAAGTGTTTAATGAGGTCCCCCCTGTGGTGTATTTATAGGTTTAGATGTGACACCTCATCTTCCAATCTTATGTAAACCATGTATATCCTATGAAAATTAAACTTATTTTCTTAGAATTTGATCCTTTTTATTCTTATTAGATCTAATTGTTAGAGGGTATTTAATGATGCAAGGAGTAGTTGATAAATACATCAATGAAAATCAAAAGGAATGAAAATAAGTGAAAGTTGAATTTTCACCAGGAAGGAATCTCTTAATTGGTGGATGGTTACTCATTTATAAAGGTCCAATCATTTTTTAAATCATTGAAGTTATAATTTTTTTTACATATACTATTATCCATATTGGGAGATACTTTATGGATATATGGAGGGAAATATTTACAGTCACATATAATTGAATTAACTAATGCTTTATGGATGCATATGATTAAGGTGTTTTTATTCAAAAATATGTAAGATTCAATTGGGGGGGTTACTGTTACATAAGAACTAGTCCTTAACTATTTCTAATCAATTCCTTCACCATCTTATAATCATTCATTCACCTTGATTAATTATCTCCTTTACTATAACAAAATAACTATTTTTCACATCAAATTATGTCGTTTAGTGTTCAAGAATAAATCCTTTACAATGTTATATAAAATATTTTGTTGAATAATTTCATTTATGGATCTATGTTTTAAATACTATCAATATAAAACCTATTTTGCGATGACCATTCCACCAATTCAAGGGAAATAGTTTTAGGGATCCACATATAGATACCAATAAAATACACTTTGGGAGGGGGGATTTTTTTCTCCCATTTAAAAATGTTTGAAAAAGTCATATTATTTTTGAAGATATTTCTTTTTAAAGATATTCATTTTATCAATCCCTTTATAAACATGTCAGGTAAATTTGGCATTTCAACCAATGAAGTTGGAAGGTTCCAAGATATATTTTATGTGGTGATTCCTTCCCCATGTAAAATAATAACATTGTATCTCATGTAATATCCTTCACGAATGATTCATACATATTTTATTCAAAAAGTACTACTCACATAAATCTTATGTGAATATTATCCTTATAACATTAGAACACTAGAGAGACCTACCCACTCACGTTTAAATTCAACCATTTTTTGAATTTTAGGTTTCCTAAAGTAGATGTTAGCCTTATTTTAATGGCCCATCACAATTAGTTATTTAACCTTAGTTTATTTACATAATTAAGTATCCCTATTTTGAAAACACAAGAAACCATTATATATTTTCTTTCACCCATGTTTCTCGCCAAGAATGAATTTATCCAAATAACCACCTAGAACTTTTTTTTACCCTGGTCAAAACCTCAAAATTATTGTTACATCAAGTAATACTCCCAAGATAATGAATATAAATGATTAGGTTACCATACACCTATGAATTCAACCATACATTCAATTATTCCTTTGATACTGAGAATTAATAATCTAATAATAAACCTCCTCTAGTTCCAACAAAATTAGTAGAATCCTCATGATATAATTAATCATTTTATCGCTTGATAATGTGAGTTTTTATACCTAAGAAACCTATGAAAGTATTCATGGCCTTGCAAAGTCATCTCAATGACTCTAGGATGACCTCTAATAAACCCAATATAATTATTTGTCCTTTATGTAAGAAATTTATAAACTTTAGTTGAGAAAATTATCGTCTTATTTACCCATCTCATCTCCCATGACCATCCAATTCCCAACTAATCAATTTTAAACCTCCCCTTATGACTAATCGATGCGCTAGTAGTGAATAAGAGATATTTAACTTGTTTAATCACTAAATCATAACATTGGATCATATCACTAATAGAACATTAAGGTGTAATTAATTCCATATAGGTCTAACCAAAATAAAAATTTATAAATCTCAAATAAGTGAAATTAATTAATTAAAATTGTAAAAAATAGTTAGTAGAGGTTGAACCCATGAGATATGGAAATTATTTTATTATGTTTTATAATAAATGTTTTATTTGATATGAATAGAGTAAAGAGAGAGAAAATTTGAATTGTTTGTTTTGGAAAGTGAGAAAAATAATAGAAGAATATTTGGGTTTTCAAATTAATTGAGAATACACTAAGGGGTAATTTTAGATTTAATATTTTAGTTGTGATTTAAATATGAAATTAAATTTATTGTGCTGAATTTGTGTTCATGTTGGAATGAGGAAGATCCATTGGTCTGGGGATCCCCTCCTTAGTGAAAATAATACATTATTTCCCTTAGTCTAACAATTTAAGGATTTAATGCACAAATATTTTCTCAGTGCCATATTTAAAACTAATTTCTCAAGATTACCAATGGTTTTCGAATAGTATAATAAAAATAAATGTGAAATTTAAAAAGTTACTTTCATATTCAAAAATCAATGTTACAAATTTCATAAATATAAAGAAATTGTAAATTTAATTGAAAACTATGAATACCCATATAAATAAATAAAATAATGAAATATTATCCAATACACCTTCTGACCTTTTGGACAACACCCTATCAGATGGTGGGAGTTACCCTCTCATCCTAATAATGAAGGACCATGCAAGAAGGAGTAAATTAAAAAAAATAAATAGATAGAGAAGAATAATAGTGAGGATCCTGCACAACACAACTTCTCACTCTAAAATTCGGTCTTTAGATTAATCGATTGGTAGTGTCAAAACAACTTCCTTTGTATAGATCTCTATTGGGGATCAGGTTGGATTTAATTCATCATTAATGTACCCAAAAACAATATTATGTCATAATTGTGGTATTGAGTGTTAATTGGACGACCCGAGTCATTATGGAGGTCTTCAATTGAATTCGATGTCAATTATGACCTTTTTGGGCCACGCCATCATGTATTATGCCCAGAATAGTGATTTTTCTGATTAAACAATTGTGGGTTTTCTCCCCACATCATTAATTGTGTCATAAAATGAAATAGTAATTTCAAAGATTTTTCACAACATGAAAAAATATGTGATTCTCACCCCTGGTGATTTCTCTCCTTTCTGGATTGGTTTTACACATTGTATCATACAATTCGTACACAATAAATAGTGATTTACTATTTAAATTATTTATTCAAAGCCCATAACCACAGTTTCAAAATTTTCATTTATTTTTAAATCTCATAAATCTTTTATGTGTATCCTTTTTCATGGAATTCCCTTTTTGATGGAATTCATTATCTTTTTGGATCTTTTATCTCATTTTTCAATAATGGATTATATCATTCGAAATATGAAAAATTCAATTAAATATTTGTGTAATAATTTATCATTTAAATTAAATCAATAAATTTTAATATAAAAACGGAATGCATGAAATGAATGTTTCAAATCCCACACACTTCAATTCAGACATGTCATCAAGGATGAAATCTCAATATACTACTATGGATTCTTATCCTACCATGCTTAAAAAATAGTGTTAATAAAAGAACTTGATAAAATGGGAAATTAAATATTTAATCATTAAACAAAAAAAATTCATCCGCCCCTCACATTTTTAAAAAATAAATCAATTAAGTTTTTTTAATTTTCTTCTTTTAGAACAACAAAAAATTTTAGTTCATACACTTTTATTTTACAAATTATTTATAATATGAATTCCATTTTCAATATACCCCATATCAAATTTTCACCACATAATTAATGAAAAAATGTGGAAATATTTATGAATAAACCTTAATAATATGAAACTTACCATAACCTTATAAGGCATCTAGTATATACAATTTGTAAAGATAGAAATTCATATAACCATGTTGTAATTTTCGTTAAGATAAAATAACTCAAAGTATTAGGGAAGGTAGGTAAATGTTTTAAAACAAATAGTTCTTAAAATTTTGGTTTGAATCTAAATCATAGTTCATTAAATTAAAAGATAAGCTCATTAAAAATACCCCTTTATATATTTTATCTCTCTCTTCCCCCCAAAAAGCTCCAATTAGACTCATGATAAATGTAAGAATAATGAATGAAATATCCTATCATTCTATTATAAAATTTTCTTAAAAATATGTGTTTAAGAATGAACTAACATCTACCACGTAACCACATATGATTGAATGATCACAGGTCTAGGAATGGTGATTTTTAATATTCCCAAGGAACAACCCATTTTTTATTTTTATACTTTTTTTGGAGTGGTCAATAATAAAGTAAATTGGATAATGTTATAGCCTACACAAAAATTAAAATTATGAACTAGTAAAGTATTTTTAATGAATTATATCATGATCTACAATGAAAAATCTCTCCCCTACACATATACTTTTAAACATCATGCAACATACTGAGAGTAAGGTATTAATTGATATGATATGATTATAGCTCATATTATTTTCTAATAAAGATTATGATGGATCCTATGAGCTTAAAAATGATTAATGAAATGTGGATCTAAGGATAAACGGATTAAAAAAAATAATTCCTCAGTCATATTAAAATTAATTTTTTCAGTCACTTCTTTGATAATATTTTGATAATATTATTGAGGAGAATATGCTCGAGTTTCTCATGAAATATAATATAGAAGAGAATATGAAATATTAGTTCAGAAATGGTCATAGGAATGAGATGACTGGTTGGGAAAATCAATCACAGAAATGAATAAAACTAGTTAAATAAAATGATAAAAAAATTATAAATTTAATTCCGACTAAATATTAGAACAATTTTATTTTAAAAAATTACCATTCAAGTCAAAATCACGATTTTATAAATCCAAAAGAACACAATTATCTTTACTATGCATTTTTCCCATTTTTATGCATAAAATTTATTTACAATGAAATTCAAAATTAAGACATGAAAAGTTTCTCAACTAGTTTATGTCTTTTAGTTTAGTTGATTAAATTAATAATCATATTAGGGTAAGAAATTATAAATTTAGACTCTAAATTATCAAATCTGGGGCATACAATTGAAAAATTAAGAATTGAAATACTTACTCCCCATTCAATGATGATTTTAACAGATGTTTTAAAGGTTCATCCTACACCATATTCAGGATGTGTATTTTATCTATGTCATCAATTCAAGCTATATTCCAGTTCCCTGATAGTTTTAAAAACTGAAAACACACAACTGAAAGTACATGCCATTGCCAATGAAATTTGAAATGTTATCGGGGAGTTTTCATGCAGCTAAAATTAAATAATGAAAAATACTAAAAAATGTTGGGTTTACTCTAGAATTAATTTTTTACTATCATTGGATAAACCTTACTTATCTTATATTTATGCCACATAAATTATTTTTTTAAATATCTTACATGGACATGGTCTATAAATGGTCTTAGTTATGAATCTTCAGTATAAGTTGGAACCTCTACCTCATCTCTAAATATCTTATCTCTTCCCAATGGAATCAATTGCTTTATTTAAATTAGGGCAATCCACCATTTCTTCCATAATCCTGAATAACTAAATGTATGGTAATGTTTCATCCATACCTATTGGAAATTTTCAAATTGTGTAGATTCAATTTCTTTTTTATAGTATTTAGTATGACCTACCAGCCTCCCTTAATTCTTCTTAGTCTAGTTATTTTGAGTATCCTCTTGAACAATTGTAGCTTCCTTAATTATTTCATTGAAATCTAGAATAATGTAAACTCTAGGTATTTAATATTCTCTAAACTCTCAATCTACTTTAACACCAAAATTTTTCTTTTCTCGATAAATGTTAAAACTTTCATGATCACTACCAACCCCAAAACAATGTTCTCCACTTTTTACATCAATTAGCACTCACATGATGGATAAAAATGGTCTTCCTAGAATTAATGGTGTTTTCCTCTCTTCTGTATCCATCAAAAAAAATATTTGGGGAAGAATAATTTTTAGACAATGATTAGAATATCTTTAATGACCCTTTGATAGAACATAACCATTGAATATTTAAATTTATGTGCAACTACTATGGGATTCAAGCCCTCTATTCTCAAAATTTAGAATGTGGTGTATGAAATGATGTTTACACTCACACAAGAATCATGTAGGTGTTTCTAAAATTTATTATTTATATGAATGATAGTGTACATGTATCTTGTTACTTCTTCAGTAGTTCTTTTGATACCATCACTAAATAATCTCATGTGAGTGGAATGATCCCAATATCATATATCCTCTTCTTGTTGTTCCCAAATTCTTTCAAAATTTATTCATATGTTGATATTTTTGTGAGATCCTCTAAAAAATGGATACTAATATAAATTTTTTAATTGTTTTAAAAAAATTACCTTTTTCAATTTTGTCTTCACTTGTGCTTATTTCTTTGGAAAAAGGTTTCCATGGATTTCACTATAGTGGTTCTTCTTTTACTTATTGCTCATCTAAATTTTCATTACATTTTTCCTTATCTTCTTTCTGGTCTACTTGTACTTTCTCTAGTCTAAAATGATCTTGAGACAACTTTCTAGTCCTTAGAGTAATGAATCTCAAATCTTTTTAGTGGATCGCTTCAGGGTATCCAACCAGTGAAACTCTTGGAATTTCTCTAAACTATTCTATGATTTCAAAATCCTGGTTTCCTATGTTCTGGAGTATTGCCCTATGATCCCATGAGTCATAATTCATTACTACTATTTATGTTCATTGATATTTTGAATTGTATTTCAATTATTTTATAGCATCTTCGATGGAATTCATGAAAGTAACAAGTCTTCAATAGCATATAGACTTGGGCTCTACAATGGTGGTCCCTATGGCTCTTGAAATCTCGAAAGTTTCTATTGATATCCTTGAATTTTTATTAAATCTTCCAACCCTAAATATTATTTCCAAAGTTCTAGTTATCATAATTTACATTTTCTGTATATCTACCTTGGTTTTTTTGTTTCTGGCCCATCTTCCAGTCCATATTCTTCATCAGTGATTCCATTTACACCACCATCCACCTATTGTTGTATACTATATGGATTCCTATTAATTTTATTCCCTTAGTATACAATTAGAATCTATTTTATTCCTTCTTATCCAGTAAATTGTATCTCTCGGCAGGTGACTCCTTTATTAGTGATCCTCCAGCAATAGAATAAAATATTGACCCGTTTTCCAACACAATGCCTTTATAAAATGTTTTTATTAGTAACCAGGGATCTAATAAAAGATATGATAATTATAGAATTAAATTATTAAATCTTTACCATGTATAGTAGAGAGATTAAGGTTTGAAATTATTGAAAATTCAATTTCCTACCTTGATATCCATTGATTTATAGGACAAGAAGAATCTGGTTATAAAATTTATTTCCAAATCATCCCTTGTAGTGAACGAATAAGTGGGAAAAATTTGAATCAACTCACAAGATCAATATGTCAATGAAAATCTAAATAATTAAAACCTTATCACAATACTTGAGACATTGGGAAAATGTAATGTTTCATAAACCAAGAGGGAAACAATTAGGTGAGAATTTCGATCTTTATACTGTAGTTCATAAATGTGTACCATACTAGATTTCAGTTGAATTATTAATGATTTTATCACAATTTTTGTTGTAGTGATTATTAGTATGAGTATACATAGATGTATTCTAATATATTATGGTCTTCTATAGTCCACCAATGCTCACATTCTAGGATCTATTTTTTTGCACCTTCAACGACTTGATTTTATTGTTCCATAGTAGTCATTTGGGATTATTCTTTATTCTTCCTTTGGTATTGTCTATAATTGGGATTGAATGTGTGTATTTCCTTCCATTTGGACTACATTCAGTGGGTGTGTATAAAAAATTTGAAAACCAAAAATACAAGGCATGAAAAACCCAAGTTTAAAAAGAGAAATTAAAATTAAATAATGGAATTTAAATCGAAATTAAAATCCTAGAAACTGAAATGTAACCATCCCCGAAATCATTTCTAGCATTGAAATATCATAAGGGAATCATTGATTCCCTATTTGGATAACCAAAATACCAATTAATAAAAGAAAAACAAGTAAAATTAATTAATTAAAATAATAAGTAGCACTGAGTTAAGGATGTTCCCATGAGACATCACAATTAGTTTATTATGTTGTTCATAAAATAATTAATTTTATTTGGATTGAGGAAATATAGAGAAAATATATTTTTAGTTTTATAGAAATCAAGAAAGATAGAATATGAATATTTGGGTTTTTTAATGAATTGAGAAAAGTGTTAAGGGGTTTTTTAGATTTTAGATTTTAGGTGAAATTAGATTAAGAAATTAAATTGATTGATTATTATTGGTGTTGATGTTAGGATGAGGAGGATTTAGGGGTCAGGGAATCCCTTTGATAGTAAAAAAATAACCTATTTCCCATGGTCTAGTAATTTAGGGTATTAATTCCCAAAGTTTATTTGGATACCATATTTAAACGTGATTTCCCTACACTACCCAATGATCGGGGTGTATTATAAAACAACTAGTTTATAAAATAAACAATGTTACTTCCTGTTTTAAAAATCTATGGACATGAATTTAATAAATATATAGAGATTTCAAATTTAATAAAAAATTAAGAAAACTAAAATACATGAATAAAATAACGAAATAAAGTAAGAAAACCTACTCCTCTTTTTCTCCACCACCCTAGGAAATAGTTGGAGTTAGCCCTTATCCTAACAATGATGTAGAAAGTGTGAGGGAGTAAAAAATAAAATAAGAAAGAAAAAACCATATATGAAAATTGGAGAGGACCCTGAATAGTTCATCTTATTTCATCAATCTTTGGTATTTATATTGATCCTTTGGTAGTGGTGCATCAAATTTCAATTTACAGATCTCTATTGGTGCTCGAGTCAACTTTAACTGATCATCAATGCAGTCAAGAAGAAGTATCGAGTCATAAATGTGGTCATGAGTCTTAATTGCATTTCCTAGGTAATCTTGGATATCTTTTATTGAATTCCACACCAATTATAGAAATTCATTTCACCTTCAGCATTTTTTCCATGAATAGTGATTTTACAGCATAAAACATCATGGCCCAACTCCCCATAATTTATCTTGGATGTTAAAATGCATATAGAATTTTTTAGTGTTTTCCAAAATGGAACACATATGATCTTATCACCCCAGATTCTTATTCTCCATTATGGATTTAATTTATGACTTATACCCCAAAATTCATATGCATTAAATTATGATTTATGTGTAAATGTTGTATTACCTTCCCCTAAACCTCTATTTTACTCTGTTTCATTAGTTTCAATCCCTTGAAAGATCCTATGTGTATCCATTATTGTGGAAATTCATATTTTATTGGAACACATTGGCTCTTTGGCTCATTTTTCTCATTTGTATAAAATATTTTATCCTATCAAATATGAAAAATTCCATTAAATATTTTCGAAAGTATATATAATTTAAATTAAAATAAATACATTTTAAAATTAAAAAATACGAATGAAACAAATGTTTCAGTTATCTATGATTATAGTCTTACTTCCTTTTCTAGTCACCAATAGATAAGTGGTTTATGTTCATACCTATGTGGCTTACTAGGTTTATTTGTCGAAAATGATCATATTGATGTTCTCATCCATATGACCTATCAGTGAAACATAAAGACATTGGACTTCCTTCTAGATGTAATCTATGACCATGTTCTTTTTGATGATCTCATTACTACGACCTATCAATCTTAAACCTATTTAGTGTAAGACTATGTCACACCCTCTCATGTTTAGTTACTAAAAAACAAGACAAACCTAATAGGGACACTCTTTCTTAATTCCCAAAAAAACATTTCCATGTTCCCTTGACCATGTAGTTCTTAGCGCATGATATTAAACTACATAACACATAATTCATTCTAAATGTCACTATGTTTCATGGAATAGTTCCTAGTTGCATGACCTTAAAATATATTTATGTTAAGAAATATGTGTCACTAGAGATATTAAATACGGAAAAAATTATTCATTTAAAATTGGGGTTGAAATAAGATTTAAATCTATTTAATATTATATATTTTTGTTTGTTAAATCCTTCATGAATGTCTTGGGCCTCACAAATTCCTTTGGCATGACACAATGGTAGAGTCACTAACTTCTCCACAATGTATACCTACTTTGGAAAACTCACCACCCATAGTTAAGGATTATCCTCCATGAAACACCTCTATGTGGTGTCAAATTTCACAAAATGTATCTACCCACCTCATAGTTGCATTTAAATACCTTCCTCCATCTTACTTTTAAGGGGGAAAACCTTTGGACATCTGAAAAGGGAATTATATCCACAAAGAATTAACTTCAATGAGAAAAAGAATAGATCGTTTTCCAAAGGTATCCATAATTTTCAAATTTTCATCATTGGGTTCCTAAAGATATCAAACAATTATTGATATGCATTTTACAAAGATCATTACCTTCATGTTAGAAGGAAACCCTTATCAAATATTTAATTTCCCTGAGATAATTAGAATTAACAAAAACGTTACCATGGTAAAAAATACATTACTGTAAGGTAGGTCCATCCCATTTCATGAAGCTCCAACATTCATGACCCCTCTGTACATTGTGAGGCTCCTAGACTTCACTAATCTCACAAAATTGATGCAACCCACCCACTAGGCTTATCTATAGGACCTCTATTTAGAATGAAAATTTTCATGAAAGTTGAATTCATAGGTACCTTATACTCATTAAAACCCAGTTCTCCTATTCTCCAACCTTCTACATGAATGTTATCATCATCACTCATGTCTGACCCCTTTTTTCAAGCATGACACAGATAGTTGTATCATCTATTTCACCAAAGGATAGGCATCCAAATGAATCTCTATCCTAATCACTTTCACCCTAATGTGTCAGTCACCATTTTTCACTTCACCATGGTATTTTTTACACCATGCACCACCCATAGGAACATGTGAATTAGATGCATAATCCTCTAATGTTTAGTTATTAATTATAACTACCATCCTCTACTTTTTGGAAGATATAATGTTATATCATTTTCTCCAACATTTAAACGGTCTCCCAAGGAGTATGCCAATACCACATTCTAGTTGCATTATGTAACACTACATAGCCCAATGAACTAGTCACACAATGTTAAAAAAACATGATAATGCCACCAAAAAATTCATAAAACTATAGCCCTACCCTATTTTATTAACACAATATTCCCCATTTACGATCATCATAGGATGAAGCCTCCTTCCACACCATGGGATGATCCAATTGCTTTGGGTAGCCCAGATGTGTATTCTCTACACCATATTTGAATGAAACTCCACACCATTGATGAATCCTATATAAATTAGGGATATACTATTTGTAATCCCACACTATCCTTTACTGTAACACCTTCCGTGACTCGAGCTTCGTTACCCCATGATGTTAAGCATCACGAAATTTCCCTATCACATGACCTTATACTATGGCATAGAACTACCAGGTGTTTGATCCTTGTACCATAAATTGGTACATAAGATGCCTCTATAAGGTTCAATATTAAAATCTAGACACAAATGGTATACATCCATGATGTTCAATCCGGAAACTCCAAAATTCCCATCAAATATTCTTGTCTTCCACTTGGAAGAATAAAACTTTTAAGTGTGATCATCTCCCTTTTAGGACACACTCACCACCACCTACCTATCCCCACAAGATATAACTTTCCTAAACCCATAGGACATAAAACATTTTACGTACCTATCCCAACATGACATTAAAATGGTGACCCACCTATCCCCAAAATATTTTATACTTGTGACATACCTGTGCCCACAAAACATTAAAATAACGACCTTCACATCCCCACAATATGTTAAACTTGTGACTAGACTATCCCCACAAGATGTTAATCCTATGAGCTACCTATCCCCACAAGATGTTAAATATGTGACCTGATCCAAAATCTCTACCCCATATAATAAAAATGGTATGATCGAGATAAAAAAATACCCAGAAGTATTATTCCCCTAGCATCAACTACCCATTTCCATCAAAAGATGCATTGGGTTCTTCACCAAATATGCCTCACACATGATATTCCATTGAATTCACAAGAGGGGTAATTTATAGGTTCCTAACACACCCAACATCTAAAAATGATAATACATTACCAAAATTACAATATAATCTAACCATATGTGGCTGCCTTGTTGAGAAAAAAGTAGTGTAATTAATTTAAATCCACATCAATATAGCATCATAAAAAATTTCCCTAAACACATCTCAAATCAATAAGGGAGACCCTAACTAGATGATAAGATCCAAAGAGGAATCCATGGAATGAGAAATTTACATTCCATCATCTCATTTTGATCAAGGATCCAATATAGGAAAACATAGTGGTAGGGTCCGCTTGAATTTGGAATGTGGACATGTGGGGTAAAATATGTAGTGTATCTCCATCTAACGATATTCTCCCGAACTTTTGAAAGTGTAGGAAAACAAAATTGTGAGCCTAACTTCCTTTAAAAATGTGTAGATCAGTAATTTTGGGATCCATAATATTTGATCATGGTTGGATTAATATATCTATAACCAGTCCCCTACCAATTAGATGGTGGTCCTAGTGCAACCCTCTTCTTCTAAAACTGGGGGAATGTTAGGGACCTTGGGCAACCCCAATCCGAGATACCATCAATGTGGATTCTCCCAACTCTTTAAAGGATGAGAAATGATGTTGGTTATATTCAAAATCACTTTCTTGATGAGTTTTCTTATCGATATCTCTATATATCTATAATAATCAAGCCTTAGAAAAAAACAATATCCCACATTTAATATGAATGTGGGAAGAGGGACTAACAGTGTAACAATCCCACAACACCATGCTCCCTCCATGACGATCACCTCTTCTATGAATACTATGAAACCTCAAATCATATCCATTTATGAGATTATCTATATATGGTTCGTAAATTCCCTTTGTTCCTTAGTACATGGAATAAAGGGTTTTCTATAAAAGGGATATGGCCAAAAAAAAATTGGAGGCCTTTGGAACCATGATAGCACCACTTCCCAAAGGGGTCATGCTAATGAAATTCCCTCTAATAACAATGATAAACTATTTCCGGAGCCTCTTTCTTGAATGATGAAATAATTTCGTCCTCTACGCCAATAAGATTGGTACGTGTGAGTATCACCCATATCAGTCTCTACATAAGAAACAGATTAGAGGGCTCCCATATAGCTACATTGACATCAACGACCAATTCTCAAGTCGATGAGTAGTGTAACACCCCAAGCTTCCTCGGTATGTTTCCTTTCGAATAATGCAATGACGTGCATTGTACGCAACTTCGAGATTTTAACACACCACAACCAATCAAACTAGCCGTTATGAATAGTAATACCTACTTTTTGAAATTATATATATTTTATATTTCAAAATGGACTTCATTTTTGGATTCGGAATATCGAATTTATCCTAAGGTGAAATTTTGGTACTTTTCGGATAACTTTCATATTTTGATGAATAGTGAAAATTACTAAATTTTAATTAAAAACAACTTTTTTAATCAAAATAATTAATAGTGATAAATTGTGAATTTGAGTGGTTTTAAAGTATATTTAGAATATATTTTTACCATTTAATATAATGTTGGTCATTGGACATAATTTTACAATTAAACCGAACATAAACAAGTGTCAATCTTTTGATAGTTATTATCTCTTAAAAACACGCTTTTTGTTTTGACAGCGGGAATTAATTTTAAATTAATTTCTGCCACTTCTGTGTTTTGAATTTATAAAAATGGATTCCATATTTGGAATCAGGATGTCCAAATTGAGTAAATAGGTAACTTTTATTTTTAGACATTTTGAATAATTACTGCGGTAAATATTTTATTTACCATGGTTAAGGGTAAATCCGGTAAATAAGGGTTAAACAAATAATATTATAATAATAATAAATTACCCTAAAATGTGTCTTAACCCTATTGGTTGATACATGGTCGACCATGGGCATCTTTGGCTCAATTTTGGGACCCCATGGATCCACTTGTAAGTGATAATGACACTTTATATTAATTAAGTTAAAATGAATACAAAAATGACACAAGCATATATCTTTTAGCAAAACAATTGTTACATAGGGTTATATATGCTGGATTTTAGATTATAAATATTAATTAGAAATATAAAATGATTTACTACATAATTATATTTTATTTATAATTTTTTGACATTAAATAATTTATTTTATTTATGACACAATGATGATGCAGTAATTACTAAAATAGTAAAAAATTAACATAATTGATATTATAAATACCCAAATAATTATAATATGAAACTTTTAATGAATTAAACAAATTTTCTAGGATAATATGATATATTAGGATTGATTTATTTGACTTTGTTCGAAGTAATCAATCTGTTATGAGTTTCACAAAAATCAACTAGTGAATAGTGTCAAAATTGACATAAAAGAGTTCTTAAAACAAATATTATATTATTAATTGATATTAAATTCCTAAAAATCTAAGGTTAGGCCAAGAGACTTATATTATGATAGGTTAATCATTAATGGACCACTTGGGGGTCTTTGGGATGTATATAGTAAGTTTATTAACCATATTATATAAAAATACAAAGAGACATTGTAAAAGTGAAACTAATTAACTTAGAGTTAATACTTAAAGATAAGGTTAATATAAGTACCCAAACCTGTCTAAATTCTATTGGATGAGTTGTTTGCGACCTATCCCCACCTCAACCTTTGAATAGTCAACTTTGGAGCCATTGGAAACCGAATATGAATTTATTATAAATTAATATTTCCAGCTTTTCCAAAGGTGCCCCTCACCCCTCTTATAAAAGGGCACTCCTCCTTCTCATTTCCTCACACCACTCAAGCCACTTGGCTCGTCCAAACTCTGCCCAACTAAGCTCCCCACATCCCTCTCCTCCTCCTTGAAGCTTCCCCTTAGGCAGAAAGCATTTCAACAAGTCCTTTGGTTCCAACCAAAGTGAGTTACCTAAATTAAAGGTAACGATTTCTCTTAAATTATTTTCATTTATTTTTCTTCTTCAACCCCCAAACTCTTTTTATTTCCCTTCTTTTGTAACAACACCAGTATCCTAAATATACTAGGATGTTGTTATAAGAAGTATTCAAACTACACATACACACAACTCCATCTAATGGATGATGAACATAATGTTTCTGTGGATGGCAAACTAACGCCTCACGAAACGATGATTGTTCAAAAACATCTTACCGCCTCTCATGGTGGCCATTATGATGGCACTATAATTAAATATGATATTAATGATATATATTTTATATATAAGCTTCTGTAATTCCATTTTATTTCATACCATTATTCGTTTCATGTCGTATATACATACGATAATTTCATTTGAGGAAGTGCGCACTACCGCCCCCTTAAAATGATATGACTCGTTCATACCACACATTGAACGTATAAAGGATGGTGTTAATGAACTTAAGTAACATATATAAAATATTATATTATACTGGAATAGTAATATACCTATGTATCATTTGGATTCGATTCTTTTAAAATAAAAAATTAAATGGAAGTAGCGTTCGTGCGTACGTACGGACTACCGTCTCCACGAACGCGATGAGATTCATTATCCATCGTATCCATTCAAGTATAATTATCATTTAATTATTTAAAAATGATGTTTAAGTACTTGATATCATTCTGGATATGAATAAGATACAACAAACATGACTTATGTAACAAAACATATAAAAGAAAATGAGTAAGTTAACACCCGAAACGGCGTTAATACTAAGATATTATTAACAAATCAATGTTAAAAGATCATATATGATATCATATTAAAGTAAATTATTCTTGTATTATTCAATAACAATTATTTCACCATTATACAGGAGGTAAACCTGCCATCGACCAAGGAAAAAGTACAAAGTAAGGGATTTTCTTATCTCACTTTTAATTCCGTGAGAATTCCATTGATCACCACTTAATTATTGCATGTGGTGTATGTGTACTGCCCATGATTGTATTCATTGTGTTATATACTTTTATTTATGGGTATTTACATCATCATGGTATGATAATTCTTTCATGGGTGTATGTTTCTTAAGTTACCTAATAAATAAGGTAATTTGAGATTTCAATTTCCACTCATTTGGCTTTACGCATATTTCATTGATTATATTACCCCAAGATTATGTGTGGAATCACTATTCATTTGATTATGTCATAATTTCCACTCCCATTCCTGTGGATATAAGTTTGATACACATAATCACTCCATTGATAATTCTCAAGTCATTGATATGAATTTGATAAGAGTAATTTTAACTCATTCTCCATTTATTGAGTTAAACATCCAATTCGTTGGTATTGTTTTTACAAGAATATGTGTGAATATACTTTGATTGATTTACACTGAATATCCAATCATATTTAGTGTATTTATATTTGTCACACATAATTATGTCGTTGATTTATCCTTAACCAAAGGATACAACCTTTATGAGAGATTTCATCTCAATTTACATTCCATTGAGACTTCTTTGATGATATACACCAAATCACTTTTATGTGGTGTATATAATGTACTTTGACATAGTATATCATGAATTCCTTTATTCTCATGATATTACAATGTTTTGATTACCTCAATTATTTGTATTCAAGTGTCTCTCTTTTGGTTAGAAACTCTAACTAAAATACCATTTTAAAATGTTTTAAAGAATTATTCTTCTAAATCATGCTCATTAATGTCCATATTTTAAAAATGGTTTTAAAGATTTATTTATATGGACATTAAAGTTTTAAAATTAAAAATCCTTTTAAAAAGTTTCAAAGTGGTATGGGACACTTTGATTCAAAAATCTATTTTTAAATGGCTTTTTGACAAATAGTGTGACTTTTAAATGATTTCAAGAAAAGGGGGATATTTCTCTCAAATAGTTTTGATGATTATTTTCATCTATGTCAACATCCTTCATTATTCTTGATTGAGGTTAATGTGATACAATACAATCTTCCATATTGTATCGAATGAGTTATGTTTGACTGTGGATGTGCTATTTTTATACCATTCAAGGTTTGTGGTAAAAGTATTGACATTTCGTATGCTAGTTTCAATACGAATGTTTATGTTATGTTTAAACTTGTTCATATGAGGAATGCATTGGACTTAATAAGTGACGGGTGGAGCCCGCTATAGCTCCTCGATGCATCGGTAGGTCTCATGAGACAAACTAGTGTCTTGGCACAAGGCCTTGGCAAAATCTTATTTGTAGTCTTGGCACGAGGCCTTGGCTATGTGGTTATGATAGTCTGGCATTATGCATTCCATCATTATGAAAGTAGTTATTGATATTGCATGTGATCATTCGACTAGTAGAATATCCATGTGAGTAAGTAAATGGCATTATTTCATTTTACCTTCGCCATTTTATGCTGAAGTTTAAATTTAAAAGGATTTTGTTTTAGTTATAAATTGCCTTAAGTGTTTATGCTTATTTATGAAAGCTTCTGCTATAATGTTATCCTTACTGAGCATCCGAGCTCACCCCTTTCAATGTTTTATTTTTCCCAGGATTATGAAGAAGTAATTTATGAATGACCTGCAGAGATAGTATGAGGGGATATGAAGACAAGATGTTTTTTTTATGATGTAATGTAAAAATTTATGGATGTATCAAGTTACTCCAAGGCTACTAAACTAATCGGTCTTTCGAGACTTGATCTTTCTCATAATCATGCCAATGTTATGTAATAATGCACCGACTCTAGGTAATTAGGGTCGGGGCGTTACAGTTGGTATCAGAGGAAGTTTAGTACAAACCTTGGTAGCTAGATTTAGATAAACTCTGATTAGAGCACGTAGACCTAAGATGAACTTTGAGGATTAGTATAGAAGAACTTCCTAGAATTTTGGTATTGTAGAGATTTTGTGAGTTTTCCGAGCAATACATCCCTGTCTGGATACGAGCAGGTAGAGGCGGCTCTGGCACAGATGTACCTAGGGGTAAAACCCGAAAACACCGCTTTGAGCTAGACTCAAACGGGAACTGGTGCACGACAACGGGCCTTGCTGCACTCTTGGTTACGACACTCCCGGGGGATATGCTTAGGATAATTTACATTTTCTTTACAAACCAATTTAAGTAATATATATATAAGATGAGAGTAAATGACCTTGGTTAATCCTAATATGTTTCAAATTGAGAATATGGTGACATTTTAATCTCTAAATGATTTTACGACTACTATTACTCACACAATGCTTTATGGTTTTAGTCAATGGCTGGATTCCAAGGAAGTCATAGTGACTTTGAGAATGATGTAAAAGATGGGAACGGTGGTGGAAATGAGCAACAAAATGGAATGTTGATAGGCGTAAAAGATATCGTCTTTATGCCAAATCAGTTTTCCAAAAATATGATCAACAACATATATATTAACCAACTCCTAGACTCAACAAGGAAGAGAAAGGTGATAAATGATAAGAGCTCCAGCAATGGAGACCATGGAGAAAAGAACCCTCAATTTTCATCATGCAGGAAATGTGGAAAGAGACACCCAGGAATGTGTCTCAATGGGACAACGAAATGTTTTACGTGCGGGAAGGAAGGACATAAAGTAAAGAATTGCCGAAGAAAAATGAAGAGTACTATGGAAGAAGATAAAAATGGTCCCAAGAGTCCATTTACAGTCATTTGCCGTAAATGTAGGGGACCTGGCCATTACCCGAGTGAATGTCCTATTCTATAGGATATTTTCTTGGTCAAAGAAGAAGCTATGTGGGAATAAATGGTTGGAGAAATGTTTAAAAAGTATTAGCACTCCTTGTTGATGGGTTTACTATGGAATAATTTTCTCTTGTATTTGTAACCCCGCAGTTTGCCATGTGAGAATGATATTTAAGGAAGAATTTTCTCTTCTCTTGTGGATATGGGTATAAATAACCATTTGGATTTATATGATAATTAGGGTTTGAGAGAATTATAAGTTATTCTAATTTGGGATGAAGATTCAAAGTATGATATAACATTTGTGGTTAAATTTATGATATAGTATTTTGAGGAATTTATCTCATTTTGGCAATATTATAAAATATAGTTTTTGAAAAAGGACAACACGTAGACCGTGTGACAACCCGTCGCGTCGGACAAAGCTATGGGAATCGAACCCACAACCAAAGTGCGATTGGGATTTATCGCCTACCACTGGACTACGTGAAGTCCCTGGTTAGTGTGACTTTTTTTTTTAGTTAAATGATTTTATTGATCAATAATAAGTTGATTTGGGTTCTTATTTCATATCAAAAGAATACCCTTGGTATAGGAAAATGATTTGGTGATTAAGTGATAAATGTTATTTTGGAAGATGTTCGCTTTTTTGGGAACACTATATGCCCAAGGAAAATAGAATACTATGGGGTTTCATTTGTGGAGTAATGATAGATTTTTATCTACGTTTTTATTGTGGATTTATAGTGATTTGGGTTATTTATGGAAATGATTAACCTATAATAGAGAATATGTGATTAGGTTAATTACTTTTGAGTATGTGACTTTAAGAGTATCTGATGTCATTTGGAGATACAATTTAACATGGGAGACTACATAATCAAATTCTTCTATGTTTTGGGTTTCAATATTAGTTTGGATTATATTAAAGGATTTTAAGGACAATTGGTTATTGAATGTTATCTATTTAACTTTGGGGTATTGTTGGTTTAATTTTAGAAATTAAGATTAGTGCATATTTATCTCAATGAATATCCTTTTGGGGGATCATTAGATCATTCACTGACCATTTTGGTTTTGATTAATCTGCAAAGACAATGTAAATATATGGTTTATCCTTCATGGATCATGTGATTCTATAGAAGTTTATTCTATCTCTTCCAGTGTGACCAAGTCTTCTTGAATACTCATCGTTTAAAAAAAATGAGTTAGTGGTGGAAATTTATTAAAGAATGAAAATCTACTTAAAATGTAAGTATATCTCATAATGTTCTTAGTCAATATCATAAATTAATTACTCTTCCTTATGTAATATAACTTAAAAAAAATGTTGTCCGTTTACTTTCCTACTAGGAGACTAATGGTCGTTTGTCCCAACACAAGTTTGTGGTTTTCTCATTGTTAACTTTCTCCTGATCATGATTTCTATCCCTCTCCATCAGAACGTGACACTTAGTTTATCATCCATATCCATGTTTTCTTACATGGAATCCTAGTATGGGTTATCTTGGATGACCCTTATACCTCTCTTTCTTTCTTTTAAAGTGATAGTTTTATTGACTCTTTTTCCGATGTGGGACTTTCCATTATATTCCCAAGCAAAATTTTAAAAATTGCGAGGACGCAATTTATTGAATGAGGGGAGAATGTAACACCCCAAGCTTCCTCGGTATGTTTCCTTTCGAATAATGCAATGACGTGCATTGTACGCAACTTCGAGATTTTAACACACCACAACCAATCAAACTAGCCGTTATGAATAGTAATACCTACTTTTTGAAATTATATATATTTTATATTTCAAAATGGACTTCATTTTTGGATTCGGAATATCGAATTTATCCTAAGGTGAAATTTTGGTACTTTTCGGATAACTTTCATATTTTGATGAATAGTGAAAATTACTAAATTTTAATTAAAAACAACTTTTTTAATCAAAATAATTAATAGTGATAAATTGTGAATTTGAGTGGTTTTAAAGTATATTTAGAATATATTTTTACCATTTAATATAATGTTGGTCATTGTACATAATTTTACAATTAAACCGAACATAAACAAGTGTCAATCTTTTGATAGTTATTATCTCTTAAAAACACGCTTTTTGTTTTGACAGCGGGAATTAATTTTAAATTAATTTCTGCCACTTCTGTGTTTTGAATTTAGAAAAATAGATTCCATATTTGGAATCAGGATGTCCAAATTGTGTAAATAGGTAACTTTTATTTTTAGACATTTTGAATAATTACTGCGGTAAATATTTTATTTACCATGGTTAAGGGTAAATCCGGTAAATAAGGGTTAAAAAAATAATATTATAATAATAATAAATTACCCTAAAATGTCTCTTAACCCTATTGGTTGATACATGGTCGACCATGGGCATCTTTGGGTCAATTGTGGGACCCCATGGATCCACTTGTAAGTGATAATGACACTTTATATTAATTAAGTTAAAATGAATACAAAAATGACACAAGCATATATCGTTTAGCAAAACAATTGTTACATAGGGTTATATATGCTGGATTTTAGATTATAAATATTCATTAGAAATATAAAAAGATTTACTACATAATTATATTTTATTTATAATTTTTTGACATTAAATAATTTATTTTATTTATGACACAATGATGATGCAGTAATTACTAAAATAGTAAAAAATTAACATAATTGATATTATAAATACCCAAATAATTATAATATGAAACTTTTAATGAATTAAACAAATTTTCTAGGATAATATGATATATTAGGATTGATTTATTTGACTTTGTTCGAAGTAATCAATCTGTTATGAGTTTCACAAAAATCAACTAGTGAATAGTGTCAAAATTGACATAAAAGAGTTCTTAAAACAAATATTATATTATTAATTGATATTAAATTCCTAAAAATCTAAGGTTCGGCCAAGAGACTTATATTATGATAGGTTAATCATTAATGGACCACTTGGGGGTCTTTTGGATGTATATAGTAAGTTTATTAACCATATTATATAAAAATACAAAGAGACATTGTAAAAGTGAAACTAATTAACTTAGAGTTAATACTTAAAGATAAGGTTAATATAAGTACCCAAACCTGTCTAAATTCTATTGGATGAGTTGTTTTCGACCTATACCCACCTCAACCTTTGAATAGTCAACTTTGGAGCCATTGGATACCGAATATGAATTTATTATAAATTAATATTTCTAGCTTTTCCAAAGGTGCCCCTCACCCCTCTTATAAAAGGGCACTCCTCCTTCTCATTTCCTCACACCACTCAAGCCACTTGGCTCGTCCAAACTCTGCCCAACTAAGCTCCCCACATCCCTCTCCTCCTCCTTGAAGCTTCCCCTTATGCAGAAAGCATTTCAACAAGTCCTTTGGTTCCAACCAAAGTGAGTTACCTAAATTAAAGGTAACGATTTCTCTTAAATTATTTTCATTTATTTTGCTTCTTCAACCCCCAAACTCTTTTTATTTCCCTTCTTTTGTAACAACACCAGTATCATCAATATACTAGAATGTTGTTATAAGAAGTATTCAAACTACACATACACACAACTCCATCTAATGGATGATGAACATAATGTTTCTGTGGATGGCAAACTAACGCCTCACGAAACGATGATTGTTCAAAAACATCTTACCGCCTCTCATGGTGGCCATTATGATGGAACTGTAATTAAATATGATATTAATGATATATATTTTATATATAAGCTTCTGTAATTCCATTTTATTTCATACCATTATTCGTTTCATGTCGTATATACATACGATAATTTCACTTGAGGAAGTGCGGACTACCGCCCCCTTAAAATGATATGACTCGTTCATACCACACATGGAACGTATAAAGGATGGTGTTAATGAACTTAAGTAACATATATAAAATATTATATTATACTGGAATAGTAATATACCTATGTATCATTTGGATTCGATTCTTTTAAAATAAAAAATTAAATGGAAGTAGCGTTCGTGCGTACGTACGGACTACCGTCTCCACGAACGCGATGAGATTCATTATCCATCGTATCCATTCAAGTATAATTATCATTTAATGATTTAAAAATGTTGTTTAAGTACTTGATATCATTCTGGATATGAATAAGATACAACAAACATGACTTATGTAACAAAACATATAAAAGAAAATGAGTAAGTTAACACCCGAAACGGCGTTAATACTAAGATATTATTAACAAATCAATGTTAAAAGATCATATATGATATCATATTAAAGTAAATGATTCTTTTATTATTCAATAACAATTATTTCACCATTATACAGGAGGTAAACCTACCATCGACCAAGGAAAAAGTACAAAGTAAGGGATTTTCTTATCTCACTTTTAATTCCGTGAGAATTCCACTGATCACCACTTAATTATTGCATGTGGTGTATGTGTACTGCCCATGATTGTATTCATTGTGTTATATACTTTTATTTATGGGTATTAACATCATCATGGTATGATAATTCTTTCATGGGTGTATGTTTCTTAAGTTACCTAATCAATAAGGTAATTTGAGATTTCAATTTCCACTCATTTGGCTTTACGCATATTTCATTGATTATATTACCCCAAGATTATGTGTGGAATCACTATTCATTTGATTATGTCATAATTTCCACTCCCATTCCTGTGGATATAAGTTTGATACACATAATCACTCCATTGATAATTCTCAAGTCATTGATATGAATTTGATAAGAGTAATTTTAACTCATTCTCCATTTATTGAGTTAAACATCCAATTCGTTGGTATTGTTTTTACAAGAATATGTGTGAATATTCTTTGATTGATTTACACTGAATATCCAATCATATTTAGTGTATTTATATTTGTCACACATAATTATGTCGTTGATTTATCCTTAACCAAAGGATACAACCTTTATGAGAGATTTCATCTCAATTTACATTCCATTGAGACTTCTTTGATGATATACACCAAATCACTTTTATGTGGTGTATATAATGTACTTTGACATAGTATATCATGAATTCCTTTATTCTCATGATATTACAATGTTTTGATTACCTCAATTATTTGTATTCAAGTGTCTCTCTTTTGGTTAGAAACTCTAACTAAAATACCATTTTAAAATGTTTTAAAGAATTATTCTTCTAAATCATGCTCATTAATGTCCATATTTTAAAAATGGTTTTAAAGATTTATTTATATGGACATTAAAGTTTTAAAATTAAAAATCCTTTTAAAAAGTTTCAAAGTGGTATGGGACACTTTGATTCAAAAATCTATTTTTAAATGGCTTTTTGACAAATAGTGTGACTTTTAAATGATTTCAAGAAAAGGGGGATATTTCTCTCAAATAGTTTTGATGATTATTTTCATCTATGTCAACATCCTTCATTATTCTTGATTGAGGTTAATGTGATACAATACAATCTTCCATATTGTATCGAATGAGTTATGTTTGACTGTGGATGTGCTATTTTTATACCATTCAAGGTTTGTGGTAAAAGTATTGACATTTCGTATGCTAGTTTCAATACGAATGTTTATGTTATGTTTAAACTTGTTCATATGAGGAATGCATTGGACTTAATAAGTGACGGGTGGAGCCCGCTATAGCTCCTCGATGCATCGGTAGGTCTCATGAGACAAACTAGTGTCTTGGCACAAGGCCTTGGCAAAATCTTATTTGTAGTCTTGGCACGAGGCCTTGGCTATGTGGTTATGATAGTCTGGCATTATGCATTCCATCATTATGAAAGTAGTTATTGATATTGCATGTGATCATTCGACTAGTAGAATATCCATGTGAGTAAGTAAATGGCATTATTTCATTTTACCTTCGCCATTTTATGCTGAAGTTTAAATTTAAAAGGATTTTGTTTTAGTTATAAATTGCCTTAAGTGTTTATGCTTATTTATGAAAGCTTCTGCTATAATGTTATCCTTACTGAGCATCCGAGCTCACCCCTTTCAATGTTTTATTTTTCCCAGGATTATGAAGAAGTAATTTATGAATGACCTGCAGAGATAGTATGAGGGGATATGAAGACAAGATGTTTTTTTTATGATGTAATGTAAAAATTTATGGATGTATCTAGTTACTCCAAGGCTACTAAACTAATCGGTCTTTCGAGACTTGATCTTTCTCATAATCATGCCAATGTTATGTAATAATGCACCGACTCTAGGTAATTAGGGTCGGGGCGTTACAAGTAGGATTATCCCACTCCCTCTTTTATATCCACAGTATTGAAAACCTAGTTCTAATTTTGAGGGTAGGTCATGATCCTTAATTGACATGAGTCCTTTTCCCTTGTGCGAGTTTCCCTAGACCCTTATGGTACATCTTATCCTACCCTGTGACCACCTCATGGGATGCCATCGTTTACCAAAAGGGATTGAGACCAAAAATTTCTATTAGTATGGCTAGGATGAATATCATAATAATTGGAACTAGAGAAAACTATCATAAGAACACCCTTTATGAATAATACCATCATGGAGGTCCTACCCATCTTAGATACTTACCCTAATCTAATGATCCATCTTGGGGTAGGAGGGAAAACAACAACTATAGAGGCCCTTCCTACAATGTTGGATGAAACACGTGGGGAATTAATCCTTGAAATTCCCATCTACTCACACTCAATGAGATTACCCTTTATCAGAGAAAGGAAAATGGGAAATGAAGTTTCATAATTTATCACTCAGACTCTTAGTTCACTATAGACTATATTAAGGCACCTTTACGTTTGTTTCCAGAGATGGCGGATGAAGCACATCAACAGAGGCTAAAAATCCTTAAAGACAAGTTCCATAAAATCCTCAATTCCTTTCATAGACACATATAGGTATAGAATGTTTTTGTAATTTTTTAGGGACTCATAGTGTAGTCATCTCTTCCACCCTCAAAATTCTTCTCTTAACCTCCACAGTGAAAGTTATATAGATGTTAGGGTCAAGATAGACACCCTTAGCTAACGGTGAACACTCTACTATTTCCTAAGAAGATATTCCCACTCTCACTCATTAGAATATTATGAACACCTGATCATAAATAAAAAATTTCTTGTTGTTGGCCCTACACCCCAATATATTTTAACATTCCAATGATGGTTACACCATGAGACACCCCACCTTCTCGAAAGACATTAAAAAATCTCTTTATCAGTGCCACTACCAATTAATCAACCAGCTCCAATCATAGCATGGTTTGATCAGGAGAAATACATTCTTATATAAAATTAACATGAGGACTTGTGGGGAGGTGGGTCCTAGACACTAACAAATTTCTAGTCATTTTTTGGAAACCTGTAACTTTGAAATTTGTCATCCTAGATATCATCATTGGGGGAAAGGTGGAATTATTTTTCCAGAATATCTTAGAAATTCCCAAACACCATTAAGATCATGAGTTGAATTTCCAAGGATTCCCTAAGCATCTTGATGCCATCAATAAATGGTGTATGAGGGTTGAAATTACAAAACTCATAGTAGCTCAGCACCCTAACTCATATGGTTATCACCATACATTCCAATAGACCCATTTCAGGAGACTCCCTATGCTTTAGTTAGTAATCAAGGAGGAATCCAAACATGTGCATATCAGGGGTTGGTGGTATATTCTACCTCCACTTCAAACCTATCCCACATCAAAAATAGTATTTTTAGTCCATCCTACCCATTCATAGAGAAATTTTGCATCTGACTTCCATTACTATTAATATCTTCACTATATACCCTCTAGGTGATGCTAGAAACTAGACTGTGAAACATGGAATGATAGGGAGAATCCACCCTAATGGGTGGAACATTACCATGAAGTCCATCCTAAATGATCAAATTACCAAAATAAGTATTCATGTTCTAGGCCTTGGATGTGCTCTCAATGAGACACTACTGCTTGCATACTGACATATCGACAAAGGAAAGGGGATCATTGAGCCTCTCAAACTATGTGAGATCACGCTGAAAAATAATTCATATATCAATTTGGTCACTTCTCTCTAAGAGATTAAAGTCTATAAGTGGCTTACTACTGATCTTATCTCTGAGTTATGTTTAGGTCCTGATAATACCAAAGGGACCCCATCTCTCCTCCAATTGGTCACGCAATATTAGTTATCTAGGAACCCAGGTTTGGGAAAGGGTGATATGCATATTTGATCTATGAATAGGATAGAGTATATGCAAAAAATGGAGAAGATATGAGTCTCCCACTCCACTTGAGAAGTGAGATTACCTACCCCATGAATTAGGTTGTTCTACCTTCTAGGAAGATGTGCTGGTCAAATCATTGCTGACCACTAACCATCTTCAAGTTTATGTGATCACAGATCTCATCACCTATCATGTGGATTTAGAGGTATGATAGGTTTAGATACCACCTAGGGAGAATCCATACCCAGCAAGGGTGGATCATGCCTATCAACCCCTAGAATTCATCAATTTGAGCTTTACCCTATTTAAAGGGGTGTGTGATCTACTGAAGTATATGGACCTATTCACCTCATGGTGAGGTGAGGTTCTAGGGAATCTAGATCTATAACAGGTTTCTAATCTCCATTTTTTTATACATACTCTATAAGTAAAGCCATTTTGTTTAAAAACCATATTTCCACAGGATCTATTTCTAGTCGAAAGGATATTTTTAGGTAGTTCCTCTATTATTTCAACCCCAATTTGTGCAAGACCAATATCAAAAACCTCTCAAAGAAAAATTAGATGGTTAATGAGCCTGTTCATAATTTTGTAACCCCTATGGAATTGGATCATGTACTCTCTTGATATACATATATCCCAAGAACTTCTACTAATGATGTGTGTGGAGAACTACAAAGAGGAGTTTGTCCCTACCCTAATCTCCCTAAACACTCTAGGTAGGGTTTGGGAATCCTTCAAAATGGTTTAACACCTAAAGGACGTATTATAACAAACAAATAAGTAGTCACAACCATTATGAAACCTAAAACCCATACGAAGATTTTGAAAGTAGAAACAACCACTTCAATTTTTGATGAGGTCCCCGAGCCATTGAACATATAGGAACCTATGCTAGATGAGCCCCACTAGGCATATCCTCTCTAAGAAAGGACTGAACAGGAATATCCTCATTAGGAACAACATCAATGAGAGAATACCTTCTAGAAACCCATGAGGTCCAGGAACATAGGTTTCCTTTAATAGAAAGGAATAACATGACCTTCTCTATCAAGGAATTACAGGTCAAAGGGAATTTTATTTATGCCCTAGAAATGGGAATCCTGATGCTACTAGAGTGTAGGAGACCCAAGAGGACAATATTACCTATCATTCCAACCAATTTCTATAACATAGGATACTTGGAAATAACATCAAAGAGGGATTTATATTCAAATATTGTATCAAGGACTAGGTATACCATGGAGTAGTCATGTTGGGTGACATCCTAGAGTTTGTGACACATTACTCTACTGACCCCGATAGTGATAATAAGGACTCCAGTGAGTGGAAACCAGTAATTACCCATGAACCATAGATGTAAAATTAAATGTTGTATCAAAATATATTGGATCACACACAAGGTATTACACATGCCTTGTTGATTAGACCAGATCCTCCCATGACTTCCATGCTCTTACCAGCCACCATGTATGTGTCATTTCCTTACATGTCTCAAAAGGGTATAAACTGACATAGAAAGGGGAATCAAAGTACTTCACTAGTGACAAAGTCAACCTACACCCTATGTGACATTATGCATCCTCCGATAGGGAATATTACCAGATTTTTTCTAACCCTAGATTATTCCACTAATGATGAGAAAGAATACATCTATATACATGTTATCAAACTAGTAGATCTCCATAAAGTTCTATGTGATGTATAATTTTATGAAGACCCCATATGAACCCCTTATTATTTCCATTAGAGAAGTTTTAGGAAACAAACTAGAAGGAAGAATATCCATACTAGAGTTTTAGACTAGATTATTCATGCAATATATGCCAAATAGAAATCCTCGCACCGGGTTCAACAAACACAACCCTCTCGGCCCACTCTGTTAAGTAAGAATCCCCAACCAACTATATTTTTTAATCATGTGACTAAACCATTACCACATAAGGAATCCATCAAGGGACTGACCTCCTCCATCTAGTTCTCATCCATTCATTATCTATCCTAGGATAGTTTTCCAACAATAGAGTGTGTCTAGAACTAGCTGATCCATAGCTCCCCAATAGGATACATCTATTATGCTCCTTGTTAACAAGTGACTCTCGACAGGAATAAATATTCAACATCAGGAAAGTATGATGTGATTTAACATGTTATCAATATACTATCAAGGCTCCCAATTCAAAAAACACTCTTTATGTTGAAGGAGGCACATGAGTCCCTTATAAAATCTAGGAATATCCCATTTTAGTTTAATACTGAGGTATCAACGATTGGTTCCCATCACATAGGGGAATATGAGTGTGGAAAATTTCTTGCTATCATTTCATTTTCTAAAGAAAATGTGGGGTTAACATTAAGTGCCACATATACCCATTATATATCACCTTCTAGTTCAACAGAATAGATATACACCACTTCATAGTGGACACTAGGTCCTAGATCAATCTAATCCCTAGCTGAACACTCCACAAGCTGGGAATTATGGAAATAGATATGACTCCCTTCAACATAATGATTTAGGGGTAGGATAAGGGATAGATAAATCCAAGTCACAATCTTTATCTAATGACCATATTTAGTTTCTAGATATAATGCACTGAATTTATAGTAGTTTCATAGGATACTTCCTACAATGTACTATAAGGAAGGTCTTGGCATCATTTTTGTGTAGTAGTCCCTTCTTTATACCACTAGTGCATCAATTACTCCCTTGATAGTCAAGTTGGAGTACTCTGGGGTGATTATTCTCCCTTAAACTCTTGTGAGTCTCACTCCAGGGATGCTAGTTATTATAAAATGGATGGAAAATAGCTCCAAACCGATGGGGATGAGCATATTAATAAACCTTATAACCTGGAAACTACTACTATATATCCTTTGGCATACATGAAATACAACTTTATCCTACGAATCCATCAATTGAAACCCACAACATTGTACCTAGGATGTTTTTTCATATTCTCTAAAAATAAGGTGTGCTCCTAAATTACCTCATGATTTTACACAGGACATGAAAGACCAATACTCCAATACCATATGCTTTTAAATTGCATGAGATTTTCCCCATGGACTTCAACCACAAACATTCATGAATGTTTTACAATGAGGGTTGAATCGAGGGAAGTTTACCTTCCATCACTACTACAACATTAAAGGCGGATAACGCATTCAAAAACTTTGTGGGGTTGGATTATTATCCCTTATTTCCACTATCTCCATAGAGTAGGTGTTAATTGTTAAAAAACACCTCCATTATATTGGAATCCATTTCCACCCCATGAATCATTAGATTCAGAAAAAGTTCCTTCTCCATATGACCCTCATGCCTTAGATGATAAATGAGGTTTTTATGACAGAACTCATTCCTTCAAAGAGGATATATCTACCTCTATTAATGAGTTGAATTAAGTAAATATCCACACTGAATAATATTGAAGATAATAATTGATAAGAGAATATATATCACTGAAGTAATAACATTAGGAGCTATCATTCTAGAATTAGCATAATGATGTATTTTCCTAGAGATATAATGAGATGCGAAGGCTCAGTCCCCATGTTTTAATCCATAACCATGCCCCCAGCGGTTCACCAAGGGTTCAAATAGTCTAATAGAAATATTCACCATTCCCACAATTCCATGGTTAAGGATGAAGTTGAAAACATTTTAAAGGACATCTTTTTCATAGTGGTCAAGTACCTCACATGGATGGCCAACAAAGTTCGGGTCATGAAGAAGAATTTAAAGATCATGGTCTATATTGAATTTTGGGACCTCAACCACCACTATTCAAAGGATTACTTTTCCTTTCTAGTGAAAATTTTGATAATTGATGATATATATATTTTATAACCCCTCTTCTTAATGGAGGAAAATTCCGAGTATAGTTAGAGATGGTTGACCTATGAGGATGATGATTATACTTCCTACAGGGAAACCTAGGGAAATTTCTTCTTCTACGTGATACATTTTAGCGTGAAGAATGATATGAATACTTACCAGCATTCCCTAAAATATATGTCCAAGAAACTCATAAAAACATTGCTATAGTGTTACATGGTTGATTTTGTGGTTAAGTCTCACCAACACCAGGACCATATAAATGACCTTGAGAAACCATTCGAATTCCTCCACTTCATTAAATTTATGATGGACCACTTGAAGTATATGTTCAGGGTTACCTCAACAAAATTTCATAACATTTTTATTAGATACAGATTCATTGAGATAAATCTGGATAAAATCAAGGCTATAAAACACCAGAATCCTCCATGAAACCTATGGGAGTTTTGAGGCCTCGAAATCCACTTAGCCCATATCCTTTGATTCAATGAAAATCAATCTAGAAAGTGTAAGGATTTTCTAAGTCTCATGAATAAATGTTCCACATACAAGTGAGATATGGACTTAAAGATCACTTTTGATTACTTTAATAAGTATCTGATACAACCTTTGGTCTTGATGAAACCCATCATGGGATAGCCTTTATTCCATTATGTGACCTCCCTAATGTGGTAACATTGTAGTATTCAAGCCTAGAAGAAAAAAGAAGGAAGAGAGAACAACCTCTATTATCATAGATTCCTGGTCCTTAACACAATGTCTATATAATCCCTCATCAAGAAGAGTTTCATCATGTGGGTAATTATAGTGTAGGAGCTAAAACAGTTCTTGCAGCAACCTGAGATACATCTAGTAACATGGGATGACTAACTAAAACACATAATAAAACTCTCCATGTTTATAGGATGATTGGAATGTTAGGGGTCATTTTATATATGTTTGAAATCATGTTTGGTCCCCATAAATCTGTTATGGTCCAGGTATTTGTAGATTTATTTGATGCACAAATTACCCTATGGATCTTCCCCTAGATATTTATTTCTAATATTATTATATTTTCTCTATGGATTATAATTCTCTACATTGGTATATTCACATTGATGATGATTCCTGGATCCCAACAAGTAGAAGGATCAAGGACCCCTAAATCAACATGGTAGCCCTGGGGAATGAATCAACACTTCTTTATAGGTATTCCTTCCATGTTAATTAATATTTTCACGTGGATGTACTAATAAAAAATATGAATATCATAATATTTTTTCTGGTATTGAGATGGCCCTTTATATTGATTTCACATGTTTTTATGTGAACAGAGACTCCAAACTAGTATTCAAGTAGATCCATGGTGAATACACCCTCTAAAAGCTAGAACTTGTGACCCTATTGAAGTAGACACATTAGCTAATGGCCTAGTTCCCCTCCCAACTAAAGGTAAATAATGTTCCTAAAGCATTTAATAGTCGATACAATGTTTTATACATCATACACATGACTGTAAAAAATAATGAATATGATATCATGGTTATTCATGTGTCTCATCAAAGGGACATTTACCTAATCACTTTAGAAGGTAAAGACCAATAGGTAAATGAATTAGCAATTGGAACTTCTACCCTATGGCCCCAAAATTCCACCAAAGTCAGATAAAAACCTGATTAGAGGACTACCTTTATTTATTATCCCCATTATGACACACTTTTTCCATGAAAAGATGAGAATGAGAAGACCTACCACTATGTAATATAGTTTACCCTTAGGAATTTCCATAACATTGAGAAGACTTATTATAAGTGTGAGTATGATGTAATTATTTTTCATTGTATCTCACAGAAGGAGATTCATTAAGTCATGAAAGAGTTCCATGCTTAATCCTATGGAGCTCATCAAGAAGGATTGAATGTATACCACCAAATTCAATGGTTGGGTTACTTTTGGCCTACTATGGTTTACAACAACATCGATTTCACTAGGAGGTGTTATGGATGCAATATCTAGGAAAAAAAATGTACATAAACCACCATATATTATAAAAATCACTAAATATTCATATCCATTTTTATTTTTGGGGAATGACATTGTGAGTTCATACCCACATGTGACAGCTCAACAATGAAGGTTCATTCTGATCACAATGGTCTTCTTCCCAAAATGGGAAGTAGTAGTTCCCCTCAAAGAAGTCAAAAAATAGTATGTGAATGAGTTATGAAGGTCCCATATCCTTCATTGGGTAGGGGTTCCTCACACTATTCTTAAGGACAATGAGACTAACTTCCAGACTAATAAGATAAAGAAATTTCACACCAAATACAACATCTAATAAAATTTTACCTCCTGTTATCACACATAAAAAAATTGGTTGATCAAGGCATTAAAAAAATCCCTCTCTAATATTATATAAAATATGTAGGTCCATGGAAGAATTAGTTGAATGGATAAACTATTCAATTTTCTTTGGTACCGCTAGATGCAAACTTGATGTTCCAGCCAAGCGACCCCATACTCTCTAGTATATAGAACATATGAAATTTTACCTATATAGGTTCAGTTATCATCACACTGGTAAACCATTTATAAACATAATATTCCAAATATGGTAGTATATTCTTGTTTAGTTATGTTGGAATCCCATAAGGAAAATAGGCTACAAGCACTACATAACATTGAGATGTACTAGAACTGGGTGGCCCAGATCATCAAAAATAAATTCCACATTTAATGCTTCATTTAGGGTGACATGGTACTAGCTCTTAGGATACCGATGATAAATGATAATAAACCACAGAATCTAGAATTGAAGTTAGAAGGACCTTATATAGTCCATATGGTCAACTCCAGTTGTGAATATCTATTTGTCACCAAGTATGAGTAACATATCACATGTCCCACCAATGCCATGTTTCTCACAAGGTACTTTGCATTATCCCTATAGTCTAAGATATATGAATTTAAACTACAAAACCCAACATCCTAGTCATATGATGTTAAAATATATGACCAATTACCTCAGAACATGAGGGTAAACTATATCCTTAACTTATGTGCAATGCATAGGATTCCATATATGATATATATGAGGTTATTCAACATTATTTCCAATATATTTTACACTAATATGTGTGGAAAACATGGGATTCATCATATAAAAAATGTGATATGAGAAAAAAATAACGTCCTCAACACATGATGTTAAAATAAAGCCATTCCGTATGTCCAAAACATGAGATGCCTCATATGAAAAATGTGATATGACCAAAAACAGCATCCTCAACACATAATTTTAAACTAAATCCTTACCCTATCTCAAAAACACAAGATGCCTCATATAAAAAAAATTTGATGACCAAAAGAAATTTCTTCAATATATGATGTCAAACAATAGACTTACCCTTCATAATTAACATAATATTCCTTATGCGATCAACATGAGATGACTTCATGGACTCATCATATGATATGAAACTATATGATTCCACGAGCCCTCATCATAAAGGGAACTTCTCACTCAACCCTGGTGTCCTATCATTCCATGTTCTATGACTATGTGTGGCTTGATTCTCTATTAATGGGATCCATAGTAATGCATATACCATTTTTCTTTAGGTCCAACCACAAGTTTCATTTCCCAATTTTAGGTCATCTTTGCCATTAATCCCTTCATAAACATTTACACAATTTTTAAAAACATCCATAAGAATTCTTATCATATGTAATACCCAATCATATTCCTCAACCCTTCGGTAAATCCAGATTCACTCAAAACTCGACATGAGGAAGAAAGAATGGAGAGCTCAATGAATAATCCCTAAACACAATTTCCAAGAACATAATGTTAAAATGTAACCATATATCATAGAATTGATATGGTATTCTTGTTTAATAAATGTGGGATGCCTCATGCGGTGATACATGGTACCTCATGAGGAAAACATGGGATGGTGCTCCTATCGATTATAAAACACAAGTATTTCCTCATTGTATGAATATAAATTGAATGTTCAATTTCCTTACCAAAATACATTAAAATATATAATCATGGTTTCCATTGAATGATGTGATGCTTCATGATACCGAGGTCTCTCACCTAATAGAGTACCATCCACATGGTTTTTTCTCATACCATTCCATGTTTTAGAGGTATGCATGGATTGATTAATATTTTTATGGGATATATAGAAACACCCTGATCTTATATCTAGGTCCTATCCCCACCACTAAATTATTTCGAGGTCTTTCACATCAGGGCCAGGCTTAATATATGCATGCTAAAATAATAATCTAGTGCATTCATATATATTGAGGAATAACTCAGAGAGTGTTAATTAACCCTGAGACATTCCCCAATTCTAATTAAACTTTCTTATTATATAAATTTGGATTCTCATCATCCTCCTAATCTGAAAAAACCCCTTACACTAAGGGTTATTAGCCACATTGGTTGACCTACCATCCTTGGCCCAAGCCTTGATGGATATTCGATGAATTTTAGTGGATAATATGCTTCAAATATGGACAACAGTTGATCATGTGTCTATCAATATCATACATGACTAGTGTGGTTATGGTAATTGTGTTTTATATGGTCAAAAATCATTCCATGTGTATCATTCTCCCCTCTTTCACACTATGTGTTTTACAAGTCATGATTTTTCTTTCTTTCCACCTCCTGGTCAAAGCATTATGACCTTAAAATATTTCATATCCTAGGTATGAGCATCATGTACATAAAATAAGAACCATGGTATGACTGGAATGACCTTAAATTATCCATGTAAATAGACATATATGTATGTTAGATTGAAAACCCATAGGTGCAGTCTGAGTAAAATTCAGACTATCACCCACCTCTTTTCCCAGGCAACTGGGGGAAAGATGAGGGATTAAACGAAGAGGTAAAAAGATAGAATCACACACTATGAGCCCTAATAAAAGTGTGGATCTTCATTCTGAACCCACTATTTTAAGAAAATGTTAGGGTCGATTCTAAACTCTTTCTTCCATTCATGAAGGTTAACATGTTCAAGTCAGAAGACATTAAATTGTACAAAATATCTCACAACCATACGATGTTAAACTATATAGTATCATGGTCAATGATATGTATCCTTAAAATAAATAAATAATGTAATCACTATAATACATTAAACATTTGGTTCAATGTGCTTACTAAAATACATTAAACTATACACCGTACATACTTGATGGATGATGTGTAACTTTAGAATGACTAAGGCAATCTCCTGAGAATTTATTTTTCGAAAGCTAGTTTCGATCACATACAACACCACTTGAGTTATTCAAGCATCTCTTAGAAAACAAGATGAATCTCCCCTTGGATAGTGACTCTAGATTTTCTCATAGACCAACACGCACATCCAATTTATATAGATCCACATTGGTCTAATACACAGAGTGTTGAAATACATCCAAACATTCCCTCAATTCACCCCAGGATTTTCATCTCCCTTGATTTAAATCCCCACCATCCTCCAGAAATGAACTGACCCCCTAATAGAAATGGTTCTTGGCCACTCTAGCTCCCCTTCCAACCATGGTACATCCCTAGAAATACTTTTGATGAAAATTTGATAAATCTTGTGTTTCGATCATATTCAATAGCAGACCCTCATTTTTTTCTCCCCATCCTAGGGGGTGTGACCGTAGAACATTCATTTTGAGAATTTTTAGTAGTCATACTTCATCAAATAATCACCCCTCCTCATGTTTCAGATCGTTGATTCCCTGATTTACATCTTCTCTCTTCCCCATTTTTTGGGTATAATTCTACTCCCCTATTGTTACCCCATCGGTTTACCTGCACAGATTTATAATGAATGTCAAATATGCAGAGTCCATAATCCATCCATATATTTCAAACCACTCTAAAATAAGTGTGAAATCAACTATTTTTCCCTTATTTACTATACTAATCATATATCACATGTTCTTAGTGACTGATAATTGGTTATCCCTTTAATATGACCGAGAAGTGGAAAAAGGATGGAAGAGAGAACACAATAATGAAATCCTATAAAGAATCTATAAAAACTACCACAAATGATTTATTCAGGTGGTCAATCAACAAGATATAGGCTCTAATTAATTTTTAATGAATAGAACACCCTATGGTTCAACCTAGTCTAGGGTTACCCAAACCCAACCAACTCTCCTGGGAAGAAACTATGACCTAGTGCTACTTAGCCATTTCTTCCACATCCTTTATAGAAACAGGGTGAACCTCATCATCACAAAACTATAATCATCCCTATTATTCCATGAACACCATATCTAGGGATACTAAATCTACTACTTTTTCCTTGAACCCTTTAATTTTCACCCTTAATTGTTTGATCATCTCCTATAACAGCAATGAAGGCCTCATTCTTTTGTTCTACCCCTAACAAAAAGTGACTTCCCCCTTGGCCATTTTGATCACCATGGTTCCATAAAATTTATCCTCACACCTAGAATGATCAAGCTATTTCTATTTCACACATTTATTTTTTAATGAAGTTCCAATCTAGAGCATGAATTCAACATGAATCCACACCACTAGCCCCATAAACTCACAATGTAGTGAAAAATATACCCATCCAACTTATTAGATTAGTCCCTAGAGTAATGTTGATGACATTATGAATATTATTACATAATCTATTCTAGATGAACTGGTTCTACTCAACTGTGTCATAACCATAACCCTCTAAATCCTTGGGCGGTGGATGTGTGTACTTAAAGAAGGTCGTAAGAAATTTTTTCATAAGTTCTTACTTATGAATCCTCTTAGACGGGCTTGGTTATATATCCAAAGGGTGGATATCCATATTCAAACCCTCATCCATAATTAAATCATAGTGAACCATCTACACCACATAATAAGAAGGATCAACTATCTCTTCTATGACTTTCCCTCTTGGTGGAATGATTTCAACCACCTTTGTTGAGTCCATGAATTCAATTGTGACATATTGTGGAACCTTTTGAGTATTCTAAACCACCCCCATAATCCTCAACCACCTCTTTTGAGGGAATAAACATGGCCTACCCCTTTGGAACTATAGTATTAACCATCATAACGTCAGATTTAGGCCCCCTGGTTTTAGTATTGTTATCCGAATATGACCAACAATTGTGGTCTGTACTGTGATTCAAGGAATAATGTTATCCAAAATCAACATTTGAAATATGTAAAAAAAATAAGTGGTAAAAAATGGTTAATGAATACATTTATCATATATATGATCCAGTAGGTCAAAAAATATTCATTAGGATCCCTCCTGGTTATGGAACCTTTGCAACGGTCAATGCCTTAGACATAAGAGACTTCTACAAAGGAAAATTCATTGGTTTAGTACTCAAGAAATTAAACAAACAAGTTAGTACAAATTAAAAATTCAAATTGTTGAACCAATAAGAGAAACAAGGTGTTACTAGGAAGTAATTAGAGATGTTGAACCACAACCTTAGTCATATATTGAACCTTGATAGAAAATGGTTGGCCTTACATGAAAAAAATTTCATATAAATACCCCACACCTATCACCTTAAGGGTTAGGAATCACTGATATGTTGTTAGAGATTCATAAAAAATTTCCCTTTATCAACATTCGTTGATTCATACATAAGTGAAAAATGAGTTAGAAAAAAAGCTTATATACTTAGTAGTTCGTCAATTCACATTGAATAAGAAAATATACAAAATTTATGGAAGGGTATCCTTACCTTGGGGAGTCTAATTAGGTATCTATACCCTATGTTTCCTCCTTAACTAACACATCTTGGTTGGCCATATATGAAACTGATTGACCCCTAGGAAGGTTCAGTGGGGATGGAATTTTTAGGAACACCTTCACATGGATGGTAAGTGGTTTCATGGTGACATGATAGTGAACTAGGTCCTCTATATTTTTATTACATTACTTTGTATAAGTCTGGGGAGCCTCAGAGCATTCCCTTTCTAGACAAAGTGCATGATGGATTATCCACTCATCATGAAGAAAAAACAAAAAACTTTGGAGGGAGTTGAGTTTTCTTTAGATCCCATAGATCTCCTAAAAATCACATATTATAGTGTTAATAGTTATAATTGGTACCACAACCACTTCTTTAAAGCCTTGTCTTGTTCCCTCAGAACATCCCTGGAGGGTCCACCTTCCTCATGTTTCCATTTTTCCAATAACATGTTGGTCTAGTGCTGATCATAATTATAGAGTTTATAGAGTTATGACATATTCCCTTTATATCAAACGATCCCTTCCTCCATAGTACGCCCTGATTACCTCCCCATGACCCTAAACTCATGGCTATAGGCTGCTTTCCTTACCATTAAACCAAGTGACCCTATACCTTAGAATCTCCCCAGGATATATGGTTTTTTATATTTGGGTGTAGTTATGAAATATCCCATATATTCAATTGGATAGTGGAAACTCATTCTTCTCGCAACTACATTCTCATAAAAAAATCAACCAAATCATCCATATAAATGATGGTTGGTTCTCAATGTGCACGTTATTGTACACCCTAGTTGAGATCCACTAAATACACTATAATTTTTAGGAAAACATGTGTAGATATTATGGTTTGTATCCTAATTTTCAATCCAATCAAGACACTAGTACCCATCCTCAGTTTTCCAGGAGGTATGAACCCTACTATACTATTCCTGCCCCATAATTTTTTAGAAACACTATTGGAAGGAGGAATGAGTGTATGATAGAGTGGTAAGTCATCCCAATCATCTCAAACATGCCAATTAGATCTTGCACTATAGGATGACTAATGATAATGTTCATCATATAATTTTGGATGTTTATACTAGGTGAGGAGATTAGGTTTGGTATCCATACCCCCATGAAGGGGTGATCTAACCATACATAAAGTAAAATGGGATGCATACATGGACGAGGGGGGTGTATTCTTGTTTCTGATGTACTACAAAAAAATTTATAATTTGGAACACTCCCACACTACCAGATTGGTACAATTCCCCGTGGCCATCACTACTTCCATAATAAATAAGCTTGGTAATACCCCCCATGTATGCATCAAGGAATAATAACAACCACCCCTAGATGAGTGCCATGATGAACCACCCTAGTATAACTATGGGGGCCTTTGTCTTGAATTTGTGCACCCACATGCGCCATTTTATCACCTCCAAAATCCTCTAGTATGAGCAATCATACTCTCACTTTGATACTTTGGAGAACTCGTAAGGTCTCACTTGTAAATTTTATATAGGATCATTCAGAAAGAAGGTAAACCACTTTATGAATGTTTTTATCCTTCATCCCTAACTTCTACTCATCCTCCCATTACTCCAAATTCCATAATCCCTTACTAATGTTGAGATCTTTTCTATGTCATCCCAAACATCAATATCATAGAGAAACTCATCATACACCTCCACCTAAATTGATATTCCCAAGATTTGATTTATGTCTCACCAGATGATACCAACATCTCCATAGTATTGGTGAAATGTGTTGTTCCATAGTGACAAAAAACATAGGAGCACCAAAATAATGGCTGAGTTGTGATAAATTTGAAATTTCAAGCTCTACGCCACTTCATATAACCCCACTACTCATCCTCCCCTTGCACAAAATTCCATAATCCCATGGGAATGCTAACATATTCACTATGTCATCTCGAACATCGTCACAATAGAGAAACTCATCATAAATATCCCCTGAATAGGGATCCCCAAGATTTTATTTATGTCCCACTAGATGATACCAACCTCTCCATGGTACTGTTGAAATGTGTTGGTCCTTAGTGACCACCACATTAGGATTGCCAACATAATGTCTGAGTTGTGGTAAATGTGGAATTTGGAGGTCTATGACCCTTTATATAACACCACTCTCTTCAGCCCCACCTTAAACTCCTCAAAAGGATAACATACCACGTATTACCATGCCAAATAATTTGTGAAATTTATATCTTGATATAAATCACACTCCTCTATCCAGCCTTGGAAATTGTTCTCCATGCCTTATTTGAGGATGGTTTAATTATGGGGGGGTGGATACCTCTGTTACAAGAAATTGATCATTATCATTAACCATCTAGTTTAACATCGAATGGATAGAAATAGATGAATGATTCTTTAGACAGGGACCGCTGAATGCTCTGTGGAACTCATATAACCCAGGGGAGCTTCTGAACTAGTAATCTACCTCATCTCCATCAACATTGGGGATAAAAAAAATCTATCATTTTAAAACCATATCACAACATCCTATTTCATAATGTATATTATTAACGTGCTTTCATCGTATACATAATACGATGAAATTTTTATGCTCTCCCCAATCATAAGGTTTCCAACCATCCTCCTACATCGATCTTCCATAGATTCCACACTTTCATCATACATCTTAGGTACTTTAGAAGTTTCTATATTATTATTTGAATAATTTATGTCCGCAAAGTTGTCATTAAAGAAAATTCATTGTTTCACTTAAATTATGTTCACATAATAACTAATCATTAATGAAACAAATTTTCATACAATTTATGGATTGAGATCATAGGACGCTTGAAAAAGAATCATGTTTAATGAAAATATATCAATGGACTATCTTATCTAAAAAGATCATTGTCCCTCCAAGTTCACTTCCCCTACTTATAGGATAATAATTTGAGAAAAAATTCAAGAATAGTTACTTAGGATACCTATATTCAGCTCTTTCAGTTTATAATTTGGCCCTCCTCTCTTGAATCATCTCCAATTATGATCCCGTGGTTCATTTTTTGATGCAAAGAAACACATGCCACAGAAAATGTTGATGAATAAAAAAATCTATCAAGGAAAATGGGGGTTTAAAAAGTTTTTAAATCCACCTAGGGTTTGTAATTTTTAACATAAAATCATTCAAGAACATTCTATGTCTTGTGAAGTTCTCATGTGTGGTGCAGAGGCTGAGGTGGTAACTTCTGTAAATCATATACCCACTTTATGAACTCACTAGCAACCATAATGGTTTATCCTCTGCAACAAAAACTCTATGCGGAATGAAATATCTTGAAAAATATCTACCCACCTCCTTAGAACCTATAAATACCCCTGTACATATTACATCTGAGGGGACATGACCTTTGGACTTCCCATATAGGCTCTAAATTTTCAAAACTCCAACCTTCATGTGAAAAACAAGACATGGATTTCCACTAGTATCCATAATTCTGAAAATTTCATCCCATGGGTTCCATTGAATCTTGGACCATGGTGGAGATGTATTTCATGATGTTAATGACCATAAAATTGGAATAAATCCACTCAAAAATCCAAATATTTTACAAGATAATTGTCCCTCATGAACCTTCCTCATAGAACTTTACTTTGTGGCCAAACTATCCCACATTGTGATGTTCCCAACATTATGATCCCTTAACCATTCATCAAGACCCTGGATTTCAGTATGACCCCGGTATTTGTGAAATCCATAAGCTAAGATTATCCCTGCTTAATCATTTTTTAAATCACAGTTTTTGGAAAGATAAATTCCAGGGTGATTTATACCCATTCAAAACCAGTTCATCTATGCACCGATCTTCAGTAGGACCGATATCATCATCTCTCATGTATAGACTCTTTAATTTATGCACAAAATGCACAATTTTATCACCAATTTCCACTAATAATAGTAACACTAATTCCACTTTCTCCTAAGAATATGAACCATATGTTAGGTTCCATATTTTCCACTTCACCATTATAGTATTTCTGCTATGCACCACCTGGAGGAACATGTGGAGTAGATATGTAAGTCCAAAAGGTGGAATCATAATGAGAAACTATCCTACTTTACATTTATGGGGATCTAATGTTGTATCCATCTCTCAAACATGGAAATATTATCCCTGGGTGTATGCCCATCCCACGTCTATGTTCCATGATGTAAAAATTCATTTCCCAATACCTTAGTCACATGACATTGAACTGCCTAAAAACATCCTTGGTACATGGAATAAAACTATATCCCTACCCTGTGTGATGAATATAGGATGCCCCATGTATGATAAGAATGGAATTAAACCTCCTCCTACACCATGGTATGATACTACTACTTCAGTCAACCCACGTGTGTAATCCCCACACCATTTTGGGGTGAAAATCCACACCTATGATGAAGTTCCCAATCATCATGGTAGTTATATACATAGGACCCACACAATCCCCAATTATTGCTCCATCCATGATTTGAGCATCCTTACCACATGTTATTAAACTATACTGACCTATCCATCCATAGATCCTTATATGTTGGAATTTAACTATGTGGGTGTTGATCCATATCTCTATATAGGGTACATATGATTCCTCTATGAGGTTTAATCATGAATTCCTGACACAATTGGGAAACATTCGTGAGGTTCAATCCCAACATCCCCATATTACCATTAAATACCCATGTCGCCCTCTTGTTTGACCCCAAAATTGAAGTGTGATCATCAACCATTTAGGACACACTCACCCCCACCTACCTATCCCTACAAGACAATAATCCTTTGACCTACCTATTCCCACAAGACATTATACCAATCGCCAACCTACCCTTCTATGACATTAAATTTGTGACATATGTACACACACAAGGCATGGAACCTGTGGCCTACCCATCCCCACATGACATTAAACATGTGACCTATATTTCCACATAAGATATTAAACCGGTGACCAACCTATCCCCAAAATATGTTAAACATGTGACATAACTTTCCCCACAAGATGTTAAACATGTGTCCTGATCCAGAATCCCTACCACATATAATAAACATGGGATACTCATGAAAAAAATCTTTGAAAGTATTACATCCCTAGAATCAACTACCCCTTGGATGATATAGGACTCCTCAGTTTCTGTGCCAAATATTACTCACACATGAGATTCCATAATCTATAAAAGAGGAAAAATTTATTGGTTCCCAACAAACCCATCATCCAAAATTTATTAGACATGCCCAATTTTACCATCTATTATGACCACATGTTTCTTCTATTCCATTAAAGTAGAAATGTAATTAACTCATTTCACATCAATATGGCCTCAAGTTTATGTTTTATGGACATGAATAAAATCATTAAGGGGGACCCTAAATTTGCGATGAACTCTATGGAGGAATCAATAGAAGTTGGAACCAATATCCAATCATCCAATTTCAATCAAGGAGCCAACATAACTAACCATGGTGATATAGGGTACCAGCCTTTGTAAAGTGAATATTAAATGGAAAATAAGTAGAATGTCACTACCTCATGATATGTACCCCAAATTTAGATAACATAATAATAAAAACTACAATGAATCATGGCCTATTTTGAACAACCAAAAAAGGTACATCATTAGTTCTTAAAATACAAACATAAAAGTTTGATAATTTTTATTGGTTGTAAAACCGAAAAAGGAAACAATATAGCCATTATTGAATGGATATATGAGGTATGATATGTCCAATTAACTAACACTGAACTATGTGGGTTCTAATTTCCGTCAAATGGATATAGTGGAAGTCCCTTTGATGGGCCCAATCATGACTCCAAAACGCACATCACCTCCCTCAACAGTGGTAAATTCTTGTGTTCCCAAATTTATAGCTTTAAACTAAAATATAGTCAACCAATAAGAGAATGTTTTAGAACATATAATGATTAATAACTTTCACATTGATGCATGGTATGGATCAATCACCCTCATGAATTAGTTAACAAATATTTATATTGGGAAGGATACAACGATATGTCAAGAACATATAACAGAGTCCTCGAATATGAAATCAAAACACTTAAGGGATGATCAAACCTACCATCATGTTAAAATCCATGCACAATTCCAACCATCATTGAAATTTACATAACACCTCATCCCAACCAATTGGATTGATATGAAACGGAGTGCAACTAACCATATGTGATTTCCCGTAGACACTGATGAATGAAAATAAATGGTATAAGTTTACTAAATCACGGGGGATTATTTTAGCATAACTAAATACCCTAAAATAGACGAAAAATAATAGGTATAACATGATGCTTTATATAAAAACAAACCAAGATCCAATGATATAAATAAACCAGAATAAAAAAATATAAGAGTGTTGACTTAGAAAATAATGTTGGACTATGTATAAAAGAATTCTATAATATGACGAAATGCAAGACCCAAGGAACCAAGTTTTCACCACACTAGACTCCATCACACTACTATCACTATTCCCTAACTCATAGAAACCCATACATAAACATCAAGATTTTCTACTAGTAACATATGAAATATACCCCTTACCAATTCTATAGAAAAAAGGTTTGCTTATACACTAAAGTTAATATACATTGGATGAGTATATCAACTGAGTAGGAAATTTTATAGAGTCATCCCACACACACCACTATGAACACAACACATTAGATAACATTAAATATAAAATAAGAGTGAAGAAATATAAAATAGATATTAAAGATATAAATATACAAAGGTAGTGAAAGTACTAACACCTTGAAGGTATCCCACATAATTAATGAATTCTAGTAAAACTCCCACACCCAATGAACTCCCCATCCATGAAGTCCCACTAAACAACACATACTCATGGGTGGTACCCATCCCTCTGAACCCTAGCTTCCATATGAAGTTAAAATCCTTTATGTTAAAATTTACTATTCAACTTTGATTAACTCAACAAGGCCCTTTACATCTGTATTATGAACTCACACCATTACATTAAAATTATCACATTACAATTAGATCTTTTATATAGTTCCCCATTTAAATTTCTATGAAACATTCTTTGGGAAATTCCCACAATCTTTATGATAAAAAAACATTAAAGAAGTGGTTTTCCAAAACAAATTATTTAGAAATAAAAATCATGAAATAAAAATTAATTTAAAAAATAAGAAATTTTAATTTTAAAAATATTAGAGTAGAAGAGAAACACGTACCTCAAAAAATGTTTCCCAAGTCAATACCCTACACACCGATGTAGATCCGAGATCTCAAAATAACCCTATGATCAATTATAACTATAGCCACATCAAAGAATACACTAACTAAAAGGCCTAGGCATGAAATCCCTAGTCTATAGTTCATCCCAAAATATAAAAGGTAGGACACCAAATAGTAATAGTACCATAAAAACCCATATATTTTAAAGTTTAAACTATCAAAGATCTTATGATAATTGGATTCGGAAGGAATGTAATTTATGAAAATAGATAAAGGAGTCATGAAGTTTGAGAGGAATGAAGGAGAGTTAATAAGGAATGAAAGGGTGATGAGATAAATTAATAATAAAAGAAAAGATATCATTAATGACATAACATAGGGATTCACGTTATGAAAATTCATATACAAATTTCATCTGAATTTCAAGGCACCTCAACTTTAAAAATTAAAAACACTTTCACATCGTGAAAACTAATTATTGTAATGAACTATCTCATGCTCCCTTATTATAGATTTAAATAAATTTACTCCTCCTAACACCTAAAATGGCCCCATACAAATTTTATATAACTTAATGAAACATCATAATCTATAAACATACATTCGAACCGATGGGATGACATTCTCCCCATCTGTGGGATTTCCATACCCAAAATCATGTGAATGTTGGTGAAATACATATGATCAAACCATTGGTCAAACATAATAATATTACACCTCAAACATTCATAAAAGATTGTTCAATTAAATAATTATAGAAATACCAAAGGTACACATCAACTTAGCATGTGAATATCATTCCCGTCATACAATACAAAATATTTCAAGATCTTAAAGAAATAATCAACATAAGAGAAACATGATAATAACTAATATGTAATAGAAATATAAATCACTCTCAAATAATATAGAGATAAGGGAATGAAAGGAACTATATCGAACCATTAATACAATTCTACCTGACAACAAAACCCATCTATATCCTAAAAAACATTAATTTTCGCACCCAATGAAAAAATAACTTCCACCACTTACCCATGAAACAAACCTTTAAATCCCACGAATACATGATTTAAACATGACAAATCAAATTAAAACTAGAATACTTATAAATAACATATAAGATGATCAAAATTCAACAATAGTGATAATTAGATGCTTTAAATATGGTCTTATAAAGTATCTATAAATAAATGGGCGCCTATTAATACTCTATATATGACAAGTGAGTCTTCCATAATCTACCAAAATTTATCGAACCCTCCCACATCAATAAAGATATAGACACCCGTTTGGATTTAAGGTGGTACCCCAGACACATAACCAACCCCAACCCCAAGGTAAACGAATTAACCACTAACATAAAAATGAAAATATGTATGAGTAAAAATAATGATAGTTAACACAAGATGAAAGGTCAAAAAATCCTACACACCCCTCACTACTTCAACATCATAGACTCTATCCCCTGAAAAAGAATAAAAAAACATAAACAGACTGATTCGATCAACATTCAACCTTTCAACATTGTACTTTTGATGCATTTTGATCAATTATACACAAAATCCTTAGATAATTATCTCCCTCTACTAAAAAATACGATCATAGTTATTACATTCCCATTGGTCAGCGGTCAAAGTTTACTACATTATTTTCATTCTAATACCAAAAAGGCCAATCTTCTTGAGCATTTCCTAATACAAGGAGGAACAAAAATTAGATCCCAATACCGAAGAGAAATATTTTATACTTTATCCACACATTGGAGACTCCCTACGATTAAAATTTAACTTAATAATAATAAAATTAAAATTCAGTAATTGAACTTTCATGGACTTGTTCTCCCATGTTTAAAACAAGAATAATTTTATAGAAATCCAACACATCATATTGGTTTGTGGGATGTCATTATATTTATGTGATTGATCCCATGAATCAAACCTAATATAATGTTTCCCTAATAGGAAACCCATAGTCCTGAATGATAAACATCAACTACCCAAACAAACATGAATTGTGAGACCATGGTAGTGTAGTCCTCCCTGAGAATAGATACGAGAAGATAAAATAAATGAATTGAAAATAAACCACTAATCAAAGGGGATAAGAGTTATGGAGTTGTATAAAAAGATATACCACTAATTTCTAAAGTCAGGGGAAAGAATATTCCCCTACCCATAAACAAGAAAATGTTAAATGAGTTTAACCATCCTGGAAAACCCTCAATGACCAACAATAAACCAATACATTTGACCCAGGTCAATTGACAAAATAAAATAGATGGTTTGGAACCTATTTTTGATATACTTGGCTGATTCATGTTGAAACTTCATTGAGAAGAGGGATGTATCCTTTATCAGATACAAAATTGGTGATCTAATTGTTGCAATAAACATGACATTGAATGGTTGAAACCATTGTATTACTAAAATTTTAACAAATACACTTATAAGTCTATGATACTTTCCCATGATAGAACATTTAAATGGTAAATGAGTTTGGTGGAAAATATAGATCCTAGAATATCCCTCTACACATGAGGTTTCATAATTCTTATCCAATGAGACATCACCCCAAAAATACCTTTATCCCTCCCACATATTACATCAATAAAAAAGATGAAAAAAGAACCTGCCCAATCATAATAAGGGAAATAAATCATAATCAGTACAATAAGATGAATAAGTACAAAATATAATGAGTAGAACAAGTGGGTGAGCATAAATAGAATAAAAAGAAAAACATGTACCTCAAATCTAACAAGGGAATATGCAATAATGTACTCTCTAAGAATCATACCTTTATACTACCTATCCCAATAGAGGGCCATAACACTACGGAAAAAAAGGCATTTAGCGGTGGTTTAAACCGCCGCTAAATCGATTGGCGGCTGTTTTGAAAAACCACCGCGAAATCGTGCATCGTGAAACTATTCACGGCGGTTTTCAAAACCGTCGCAGAACGTTTCGCGGTGGTTTTTTAGCGGCGGTTTAAACCGCCTCTAAATGATTTAGCAGCTGTTTTAATATTTTTTTTATTTTTGTTTTTGTTTAATTTTATATATTTATTAATTAATTAATTAATTAATTCATTAATTAATTCATTAATTTATTAATTTATTTTTCGTATTTATTTATTTATTTTATTTATTTATTTTTCGTATTTATTTATTTATTTTATTTATTTATTTTTCGTATTTATTTATTTATTTGTTTATTTTTCTTATTTATTTATTTTATTTCGTATTTATTTTATTTATTTAATTTATTTATTTATTTTATTTATTAATTCAATTTTATTTATTTATTTATTTATTTTATTTTGTATTTATTTTGTATTTTTCTATTTCGTATTTATTTTTTATTTATTTTATTTCGTATTTATTTTATTTATTTTATTTATTTATTTTATTTCGTATTTTATTTATTTATTTATTTATTTCGAATTATTTTATTTACTTTATTTGTCCATGCATGCACATCCCATGCACATGCACATGCACATGCACATGCATGCCCATGCAATATAAAGAAATTTTGCCTTTGGTGAGATTTGAACCCCTAACCTCTTTCATATTTTCCAAAGACTTTACCACTCCAGCAATCTCGCCATGTGGTTAATAAATAGAATTTAATATACTTATATATATTAATTGAAAAAAGAAATAATACATAAATAATAGATATAAACTCAATAATAATAAATAATAAATAATAAATAAGGAATAATAAATAATAAATAATAAATAATAAATAAATATAAATAAAAAATAATAATTAAATATAAATAAAAAATAAATAAAAAATATTAAATATTAAATAAAATATTTTAAATATTAAATATTAAATAAATATAAATAATAAATAATAAATAAATATAAATAATAAATAAATATAAATAATAAATAATAAATAAACATAAATAATAAATAATAAATAATAAATAATAAATAATAAATAATAAATAATAAACAATAAATAATAAATAATAAATAATAAATAATAAATAATAAATAAAAAAAATAATAATAATAATAAATAATAAATAACATATAATAAATAATAAATAATAAATAAACATAAATAATTAATAAATATAAATAATAAATAATAAATAATAAATAATAAATAATAAATAAATAATAGATATAAATAGTAAATAATAAATAATGTATAACAAATAATAAATATAAATAATAAATAATAAATAATAAATAATAAATAAATAGAAATAATAAATAAATAGAAATAATAAATAATAAATAATAAATAAATATAAATATAAAAAATAAATAATAAATAAATATAAATAATAAATAATAAATAATAAATAATAAAGAAATATAAATAATAAATAATAAATAAATTTAAATATTAAATTATAAATAATTTTAAATAATAAATAATAAGTAAATATAAATAATAAATACAAAATAAATAATAAATAATAAATAATAAATAATAAATAATAAGTAATAGATAATAAATAATAAATACTAAATACTAAATAATAAATATAAATAATAAATATAAATAATAAATACAAATAATAAATATAAATAATAAATAATAAATAATAAATAATAAATAATAAATAATAAATGAATATAAATAATAAAAAATAAATAAATATAAATAATAAATAATAAATATAAATAATAAATATAAATAATAAATAATAAGTAAATATAAATAATAAATAAATATAAATAATAAATAATAAATAATAAATAATAAATAAATAATACATATTAATATTACATAGAAATAATAAATAAAATAATAAATATTAATAATAAATAATATATAATATATAATAAATAATACATAACAAATAATAAATAATAAGTAAATATAAATAAATATAAATAATAAATAATAAATAATAAATAACCAGTTACAAATAATAGATAATAAATAAATTAAAGTATATTATAAATAATAAATAATAAATAATAGATAATAAATAATAAATAATAAAGGAAACACATGAAAAAGTATGAAAAGACGTGATAAGGGATGAAAAATCATGAAAACGCATGAAAAGGGATGGAGAAGCATATGAAGAATGAGGCGTTAGAAAGAATGAGAACACATGAAAACTCGTGACAAATCTGGAAAACTCCTTAATAATTCAACATAATCATCATAATATCCCACAATAAACCATTGATAAAGATAACAAGTCATGGAAACCCAAATAAACAGTAATAAATGGAGCAACCGTTAAAACCCGTCAAAACGGTCATAAAGAGACAAAAACATTGGACTCACATTAATGGAGATAACTTATGGTCCGAGATTCCGTTTTAGATCCGCAACCTGTCAAATCAAAGATCCTGAAATGATCTTCGACCTGAAAGGTGAAATAGTCCGAATGGACATGCGTATCGGAAGTTACGACCATTTAAAAAAAAGATGACGGGGAACATGTGCTAGAAATGAGGCATTGAAAAGCATAACAAACCCGATACCCACTAAAAGGCCATAACATATGATCTAGGAGTGCATGTGGGCGCCGCGACTAGTCAAAATGACGCTCATGGAACGAGATATGATCTGGCAGGTGGAGGAGGCCGAACTGACACGCGGATCAAAAGTTAGGTCCGCTTGAAGACAAGTTCGACGGGACACCGATGATGAAAATGGGGTTTTGGAGGCCTTCAGAGGGGTTTTGGGGTCAAAAAACATGATAGAAGCTTTCTTGTGTCGAATTAGTGCATATATCTCTTCGCTGGATTCAATTTGATATGTGGTAGAGCCCAAAACGGACACCCTGAGCGAAAGTTATGACCGTTTGAAGTTGGAGAACTTTTTTCAACTTTCTTATAACTCTAATATCTTCCGCACCTTAGACTGTCTCACGGTTTTTATTATATATGCCTCTAGATCTCTTCATGAGATTAAATTTGAATGGTTGTGGTGCTTCAACGGACTCCCAGAGCAAAAGTTATGGTCATTTTAGTGATTTTGGGGTTTCTCATGTTCTTTTATTTTTTCATTTCATTTCACGGCAGTTTTACAGAAACCGCCTCTATTTAGCGGCGGTTTTTTAAAAAACTGCCACTAATCCTCGAATAAAATTAAAAAATAAATAAATAATAATAATTTTTTTGGCATTTCGCGGCAGTTTAAAAACCGCCGTGAAATGGAAACTGGAAACGCATTTAGAGGCTGTTTTAAAAACCGCCGCGAAAAAACCGCCACTAAACGACAGTTTTCTTATAGTGTAAGGATCCAATTTTCTCATTCTCTTAGTCATAATAGTCTCGAAAAACCATATATAAAATTATTAAGTTTTCAAAACAATTAAAGGGTTCCATAGAAACTTTTTTGTTTCAAAAAAAATATTTAACTAAATACATTAAATTATTCTTAGTGATTGAATAATATTGAAATTATTTGAAATACTTTTTTGAAAGTGAATTTATAAACTGAACTGAAACAATGCCATAATTTTTTAGAAAACACTATTAAAAGGTAAATCATTTTATATTTAAAAATAGTCAATGGTTTCATTTGATCCACTATTTCCATTTATGTTCAATTTTAAATAGTGGTTTTTAAAGAATAATTTTTAAATATTTTACTAATTATAAAATACCTGAATTTTTTAATGAAATAATCGAGAAATTATTTTATAATTTATCAAATAATATTATAAAATCATTAAGTTATCTATAACATTGGAATATTAGTAATCATTCAGTAGTATAGACTAAAAACATGTAAACAAACTTTTGAGTAACCATTCTAAATTTTTTAACATTCTCTTAAAATACAATGGGTTCTAATTACCATAAAATTAATTAATTATAATTAGTTTTATTACATGTTTATGTTTCTATTCCATAAAATTTTGATGTTCCTTTAAATAATAAAATAAAAGCCTGAATAAAAAAATAAATGCTAATAGGAATCACAAAATCAATACTAGAAAGAATCAACTAACAACATAGATCCAAATCACATTTGACAATGTTCAGAGTGATATTTCTTAGAAACAATAAGTTTTAACCACTAGTATAGTCACCCATTTATGTAATTGAGGGTATCATGTTTCTATTTATGGAATCATTAAAAAAATAACATATATATTATACGATCCTTTGGGGAAGTCTCTTTAATAATGCATGACACACAAATCACTTTACCTAAACCCATTATGATGAGATGAATAAATTATTAGAACTAAATAAAAACACTTTTTGTGCCAAAACCAACCCATTAACATGATGATCAGTAAAAAATGTTTAGTTTTATATTTTTTATGATATAAATTTCATGTTATGACACATATTATATCATGTCATACCATTCCTGAATAAAGGAATGACTGAATTCATAACAATTGTATCACCCTAACCCAACATAATTTATTGGAAAGTACTAGAGTTCTAATAACATTATGTGATGTTCCCTAGAAACCAATGTCTAGAAATAAATTCCAATAGATTTAATAATTCATGGGGGTAAATTTTCACTTAACAAAACAAAATGAGATAGATGAAAAAATGATACATAATATCATAAATGAAAAAAACCTACTGAGATCCAATTACATAAATAATATTTAATTAAAAATATTAGAGTAAAATGGAGGAAAATAATATAGGAATATTCATAAAAGGAGTCTATAATCTTGTTCTACCCAAGACTCAAAGGACCAAGGTGGTACCACCCCAAAATCCATCACACCACTATCACTATGCACTAACTTCTAAAAACAAAGACCACTGGAGCACAATTCACTACGGGTAAAGTATGAATTATACCCATTACCTTTATCATGTGAAACAAGGTATTCATATTTACCAATGTGCAAATAAAGGGGTTGATTTTGTCAAGTCGTTAAAAAATTATCCATAGTTAGCCCATAAACACCACTAATTCATTGACATATTAGCTAACATTAAATATAAATGGAAATAAGAATTATATAAAAATTATTTAAGATATACATAGTAATAAGAAATGATAATAATTACCCGTTAAAGGTATCCTATTTCATGAATAGTCACCCATGAAACTCACACTTCCAATTAACATCTTATACAAGTAGGCCCACTAAACAAACCACAAATAAGAGGGATAAATATCCCTAAATACCCAATTCATTTGTTCATGATAAAAACCCCTGAGTCAAAATTAAACCTACAAACAAATTTAATCCAATGTGTCCCTTTCTTTATGTATTGTGAACATAAAATATTACACGATAATTTTCATACACCCATCAAGTTCTTGAATTTATTTACTCATCTAAATATCTATCACAAATGGTTTGAGAAATTTCAACAACCATTGTTTAAAAAATACATAAAACAATGTGGTTTCCAAAACTAATATTTTAGAAATAAAATTCACAATAAAAATTTATTTAGAAAATAGAACCCTTTTTGTTATGGAAAGAGTAGAGTGGATGAAAATCTACCTAAATTCATAAATGTTGGCATTGAAAAACACACAAATATTATCGTAAATACATGCTCTCACAATCCCTACTAAGATTGATTAATACCATAACCACATCAAAACATACACTGAAAACTATATCTAAGATTGTAAAATACATTAATGGGTTTATTCCAATAACAAGGATGTCGAAAAAGTGAATTAACATCGGAAGACAAACCTTATTTTTCCATGGTTCAACGTTTTTAGATATAATGAAAATGGCCTTTAAAATGAATGAAATCCTTGAAAATGAATAAAGGAGGATGGGAGTTCAAGGGGATTAATGGAGATATAAAGAGTATTTAAATATAACATAAATATATTAATCTAAATAAAATATAAATCATTCATTGCATGACATACAAATTTAGTTTGGGAACATTCACTTTCCTACTTATACCAAATTTCAAGGTGCCTCAAATTTAAAATATGAAAAGTCCTTCATTCCATGAATAATTTTTCATTCCATAAAATAGTTATTACACCCATATTAGATAAAAATTAATTCCACCCCAAAAATTCTCACACTGCCCTATCCCAATGTTCTATAAATTAAATTAACATCTTAAAAAAGTAATATACTTCAAAACTAATAGTGTTCATTCCCCATTTTTGAGGTATATTATTGGTTGTGGTGAACTTTAGAAATCCTCATTGGAAAAGGTATATTATTGTATAATGATGTTTATTTTTATTAGAGAATATTTATATATGAATTATGGGAGGATTTAATCGGTTGAAATTGAAATAAATCTACAATCTAGGTGAATGAGAAATTTCACTTCATGAATGAAATTTTATATTATAATGATGGTTAACTTATAAATTTAGTGGAATTAGACATAAAAATTTCATGATAGTAATCCCTATGTCCCACCATGAATAATTTCTGTTCTAGCCTATTTAATTTATTTTAGTTCCCTTTTTTCCTTATTAAATATCATTCATTCCTCTATAACTCTGTACATACTTCATAAAATTTGAATGATTACCTTCCTTCCATAGGTGTTTTTCATCAGATCTTCAAATTTTGAACCATAAAAATCTATGTTTTGGATTCTATTGCTCTTTCTCATTGGAGACCTCCTCATTTTAACTAAGTGTGAAATCTAGATTGGGGATTTCATGATAGAATCTATTTCTCAGGGTATGATTTTTTGTGTCTATGGATTTAATCCATTGTATAAGGACAATGAAAGAATATATCAATGATAGTTTGGTGTGATTTTTTCTAAAGAAACCTTGATTGAGGTAGGTTTCTTGTCTAACACTCTATTATTTAAAGAACTAAAATGATTATATTTTTTAAATCAAAATTATAATTTTTTAATTGTAATTCAGAAAATTTATTTTTTTGAAAACCTTGTTTTATGAATTTTTAAAATAAATGTGGTGGTCATTATACATGAAACATATGAAAAATATTTAAATGAAGAACTATTTTAATTAACTTGTTGGGTGTGTGAATTAGGGAATTCAATTTCATGATCTCATAATACACCTAGAAAGGGCCTCATCAGGTTATATATTTTGTTTACATTTTCAATTTGGACTCAAATTATTTTACCCCCAAGATATGTCTTGGGTCTAGATGGACGAGTACAACACACATGTAAGGGATATTTAGTGGGCATTCATTGATAGTATATTCATTCAGTCTGGAGTTTCATGGGTGTGTGTTCATGGCCTGAGAGATATTCATTGTATGGGTACTATCACTAGTTATATATATGTGTATATTTAAAGGATATTTTTTATATCATTATGTTTTATATTAAATTTTAGTTAATGTGTTCTTGTCTTATTGGTATGTGTTTGAATCCTCCGGTGGATTTCCAATTATGTTGACATACTCACGCCCAATATATGATCTTTGGGGTGTAAGAATACCTTATTTTCTATGATATAGGTAAATAATAGATTTCATACTTTTCCTGTGTAGTATCATGATTCTATGGTCTTGGATATTGGGTGTTTGAGCACTGTGTTTTTGTTTGATGATGTATGGGGTAGTACCACCTAGGATCATTTCATATTAAGTGTAATGGATTATAGACTCTGTTTATCCGTAGTAAAATATTATTGTATGCTTCTATACTTTTATATTTGTATATGTCATTGGATGTCTATTGGTTTTTATATATTGAATCATATTATGTCTATTCTTTGTCATATTATGTGGTATATTTACAAAATATAATGAAATACCACGTATTTTAGTATATATATTGGAATTTATTGGAAGAATTTAGTGTACGAGGGATGTCACTAAAATTTAGTGGCACTCTGCTCCTTCCCAATTGAATATTCCAAGTCGGAGTGTTATATATCAAAACAATAGTCTACCTTTTGAAAATAAATCTGCATACACACATAATGTGGGAACAAACACATAGGGGAAAAGTATCACACTAAAACTAAATTCCTTGCTGAATACAGACATCATAACATAAACAATAATAATTTATATATCCCAATAGACTATACACATTCCTATTTTTGACCTGCTCTTTTATTTCAAGTTGTTGAGACCCAACCTTCTTGTCTTAGGGATAGGTATGACACACACAAACACACAAATTGGATTCATATACCCAATAACAATAGGAATTGGATAAACAAGTATAGTTATGTAGAACACCCCTAAAGAAGCTATGTTGGTAATCAGTATTTCAATTATTATTGATAATTTCAACTAAAATCCATTTTTCCCTATCCAAAAATTAAACACACCCTGATACATGTATATCATTTGAGTTTTCTATTCTAGTAATGATGCATTAATAACCCTACACTACTCTATAGATCAAAAGTAAACCTTAAAACAAATGACCAATAAATGCACATCATTTCTTTGAAATCACTGAACCATAAAATCAATAAACCAATGAAACATCCCAAACCCTAGTTATTGGGGTTCTCCTATATAATATTTAGTTACTCACATTTATAGGGATTGTTTCCATGTTTTCTAGATCTTGATCCACTAAAATAACTTCCCAAATAAAGAAATAACCACTTTATTTTATGCCACTTTATAGTAGTCATCTGACCTAATAGATCTGAACGGTACTATGTCATATGGACCAGATGACCATAGGCATACAACACTAATTTCTAGAGGCTATCAACAATAGAAAGGTTATATGGATGATTATGGGTATAATATAACCTATATATAATTATCTTTAAAATACAATGAAAGAAATAATGGAAAATAGTCTCTGAAAATATAATAGCTTAATATATTTGGTTCCAACCACATAAAATAATATAAAACATGTAATGAAAATTGGGCTTATTAAATTTTAAACAAGTCATAAAAAAAATATTGTATCTTCTATTGTCCAATCATACACTTATATTAACAAAAAGCATAAAAACGAGAGTTGAAAAATCAAGATTTGGACATGATTTTTCACCTATAAATGCTCCAAATCACCAAACCTACTACTCCCAATTAAAAATATAGTGTAGTTACATTACCATTACTTATATAATGAACCATGAAGTCTACACACAAAACATGGTGTTTATTAAGGGTGTGAGAATAAACTAAGTATTCAATCTCCAATTTTGTCCCAAGATAAAATCCATATGCATATGTTTCAATGAAAATTGAAACGTGGGAGTAAAACCAAATGATAATAAATAAACCCTTCTATACTCTATTATATAAAATAGAAACATGGGAGCTTAAACTAGTTTGGGAAATTCTAAAATGATATGATTCTTTTATAGTCTGAACACATATGGAGGCACATTTATTCCTCCAAAAATATATTATCACATCAACTGTGACCTCATGCCACCACCATGTATACCAGAAATCAATACCCATGTTGGATGAAATTTTACCCACCATATCACTTTGGAAACCACATTGTCACCAATTGGGTATGCCACCATCACATAACTATCCCTATGGACTCATGTAATCTTATAATCCAAAATGACAACCTTAATCTTTTGTAAACATTTATTGTGAATCTCTCCATAATTTTGATGATAAATGTCATTACATTAAGTCACATAACTTTTAAAGATACTTTCAACCATCCAGAGGTTAACACTACTCTTTATTGGAACACAACCTAATATCATTTTCCTTAACGATGAGTGACATCACCAATAACCTACAACCTCATTCCAGGTAAACCTCAGCCACTCCATCATCATGAATGATATGTCACTATCATATAACCACACACTATACAGAGAATCATGCTTCCTACCAACTATGAGGATCATGTTAATTTAGGAAAAACATATGAATATTAAAAACATAGAATTAGGGAATATAATGATCATTCATGATTCCTATATACCTATACCCAATCATATATTTTTACTTCTTACAAACATATCCAAATTCTTAAATAACAACATCGAAATGAAAAATCTACCATTACTTGTTAGGATCTATCTTGGATGTCAGTCCCGATCGTTACCACTATATAACTCAAATGAGGTTCACACCCATAAGAATTAAATGGTGTGATAACCATTATAGGATTTCTATTCTCTTTGTCTAATGAGCACTGATGTGTCTAGATTACATCTTCTCTCATATTTCATCAATCTTGAGCCACACTAGTTAGAACCCAATAGAACCATCCTATAAGTCTCACTCTATAGCCTTTAGATATTATAATTATTTTCTATACTAGTATCCATTTTCATTAACAATCAATTTACCAAACACTTTATTCCCATTGGATATGCTCGATGCTGAAAAAATTCACTGAATATCATATGACTCTAAAATTCAATCTTCATACAGAATCATTTTTCTCCTGAAAAAATCTCTCAATTTCCACTAGTTTCAAAATCTATCTAGTTGAGACATTCATAGTGTACTACTCAAATAATCAATATTATAAATAATATATTGATGGATTCACTACGCTTCATATTCTAAAGGTAAAATATCATCATTAACATGATTTGAATATCTTATTTAAACTAATATCCTTGTGAAAACATTGGTCATCTACCAATATTTTATATCGATCTTATACCATGAACTAATAATACATTAATCCACCAATACCCAATTGTTATTCCATTTTTTAACATTTGAAGATATTCTTAGATTCTTATCCACGCATGAAATTGAATTTTTATCTATTACTACCTTATTTATTTCTATATCAATACAAGAAGCCTCACACTATTCCATGGGTTGTTGCATACCCTAATCACACCTTAAAGATGATTATTCATCAAGTGTTACCAGAATCCCATGATTTGGATCTAAGAGACCAGAAAAAACTGATGATTCAATTACTCTTTTAAGGTATAACATCCTATGATATTTATCATTATTCTTCAATCAACATAATTCAGAAGGTATTGTAGGATGATCATATTGAAGGGATTTAAAATATATCTTCCACACGACGAGATTATATTTTTTATCATAAATATCACCCATAAAATAAGAAACTAGCCACCTTGTCCCCAATGTAAAATAGAAACTATAATTTATTATCATGGTTTTGAATTACTACCAACACCTTCTATAGAAAATCATTCATGAGTAGGTTCACACCTTAGTTCTAAAATATTTTCTGTAAGAAAAATTAATTTATTCATAAGTTGTATCCCAATGATACTAGTCCTATATCAAATTATCTGACTATTCATTTATTCTTGTTGGTTATAACTCTTACATTATGTAATATAATGATGAGAGTTGTTTTTTCGCAAACCAAAATTCAATTAAATTCTTATAAACCTAATAATGCACCATAGTGGCACACCCAAGGGTCGATCATAAGGAGGCCTCTTACATGCACTATCTTCCAATTGTCAATATTTATAATATAATTAATATAATTAATATAAAAATATAATACTGATATAAATGGGGGGATAATTTCAAATGCATAAAATATAAATATAATATATAATAATGCAATGAAATACATAATAAAATTAGAAGAAAGAAAGTAGGCAGTTGTTCTTAGGAGGTCGTGGTGGTTGATATCATTGTTTAAAAAGAATCTTAATATTCAACTCAATGAGGTGATCAAGACCTGTCACACCTAACATTATCATTTTAAATGTCATCACCCCATACTGAGACCTCTAAATACAGGGTAATTCTCTTCCTAAATTCATCTTTGAGACCTCTTCACTGACCATACCTACTCATGTCATGCTCCACCGTATGCACGACACAAATAGCAAAGGGAAGGAAAATTGATAAATGAGAAGAAGGAACTGGTGGTAGAGGAAACAGGGTGACCACTCACTGTTATCGATTTAACCACCACAAAAATTACTAGAATATAATAAAGGTATTATAAATTAAATTACAATGAAATCAATCAAACCACCATTCCCTACCTCAAAAAAGTGTTGAGGTTAGTTCTCCATTTTTAGTGGAGTTTAGAAGGGAATAACGGTGGGAGAATACATAAGATAATATAAATGGAAGAAAGGAGGTATGAAGAGGAAATATAACTAATATATATTAATAATAAAAATAACTATTATAACCAAAATACTCTAACTTTCCCCTTGAAAATGGCTATCCTTGTAAAATGAGAGGAGGTGCAAATTTATAGAGAAAATGGGTGAATAAATATCTCTCAAATTCTGTTTTCCCGAAGTTCATGACTCTTAGGACCATTACATGCCTGAATTGGTAAATGGTACCTTCTTGAAATTTGTTCCATTATTCCTTCCACATGCCTCCACAACATTACAGACTCGTTGGTCCACGTATGAAGGTGTTAATAATTTTTTAGTGTGGAAAATTTAATCTTCCAAAGTGTCTCTTAATCTTCCACAACTAAAACTTCCCACGAAATTTTGGCCATTTATCCAGTGGATTCAGATGTAAAATACTTAATAAATGATGCTCATTAATTCCTTTTACGGCTCCAGGACAAATTTCAGCTCTAATGGACCTGTATACGTCATGATACAAACTCATCTTTAAAACATTCCAAATCTGTGCACAATTCACGAGGTCCGGATTGTGAGATTAGTTTGGGCCTTCAAATGATTGACTGAGCTATAAATACAGAAAAATTAAATGAGGTCCAATATGTAAGGAAACCTAACAAAATAAATTTCACAATTTTTTTCTGTTTGGAAAGTGATATGGCCCAAATAAGTAATACTAATAAAATAGTTAAATCACAAAATTAAGCCATTTTTTCATTTGTGCTCAAAAATCCACTAAAACTGTAAAATGTGACAATTACCCATAAAATAACACTATGATGGGTATTATAACATTTAAATACTGTTTGAAATATGTGAAAATTATAGCTTCATCACTCCCCCACACTTAACTATTTCAATCCCCGGCAATTATCATATATTCGAATAAAAATATACACAAAAATCAAAAATGAGAAAACATCAATGATATTTTCCAAAATTAAATTTTATCATATCTCCTCTATGAAAAAAATTCCCAATCATTTTCATTACTCACATTTAAAATTTTTCAACCTTATAAATTCATCCATGGCCCAATCACAACCTACCTCACCTTGAAATTTGAGTCACTCTTCACTCAAGAGAAATTGTATCTGGAGTTATGCTCATACTTAGAAAGTTCATGTATCACTATAAGCCTGTGAAAATTCTAATGTCTCCATAGTGTGAAACATAAAAATTTATTCAATAATGAGGACTTTTTTCAAGTGAATTTTGTGGCTCAGGGTTGGTGGGGAAATTATTGAAAAATTAAGGCTAGAAAGAGGATGTTTGACTCTTAAGCACAATGAATGAATAATCAAGTGAAAACACAGGATGAACCTCACTCAATCCCATTAACAATGTGATACACAACACCACCCCCTTTTGTTTGACATGGTACATGAGGAATGAAATGATTCCAATGAATTATTTCATCAAAGTTATCCACCTTTTATTTCTTTTTTTTTTCTTTTTTGTAAAGCTCTAGAAAGGCACAACATTATTTTCTTCTTAATTTTTGATTTTTTTCCTAGAGAATGAGATGAAAATTGAATGCAATGAAATAATTAGCATCATGGCCTTAATTTTAGATAGGTACATGAGTAATAAAATTTAGTAAAATGATAAATTCAAGCTCATCTCTATTTTTTCTATTTTTTTAATTTTTTTGAAGGAGAACCAGATGAAAGAAATAAAGCACAATGAAAGGATTACAAATGACCAATTTATTATTTATCATCCACTACCAAAAATTTTGACCCACACTACACATCACCCACAATGTCAACCCATCCCAAATAATCCACACGAAAGGCCCTTCCCCCACACTCAAACATGAAATATCCACGCAAAAACACCAAGAGTGCGGGTAGCTAAAGGAAAAATCGGCTAGTAATGTGGTTTAAACCTATAAAGAAACTAATGGAATATAAGGGCTAATGAATGATAGATGTAAAGTTAGGACTCCTGATAAAATATTTCTAGGCAAAAAAATTACTCAATCATATCAAAAAACTTCCATGAAATCCAAAGCTTCGAAAGAGAAAAGTCACAAGTTCTGGTTCTCACACAGAATCCAAGCTTCTCTCAAGAATGTGTGGGTATTAGAAATAATATATCAAAGTGGTTCAGAATAACTCATAGGAATGGAAAATTATTTGTGTCATTGTTTCATGGGCATGGATTTTAGAAATTGGTCAAACTCATAAAAATGAATGAAAATCCAATTCAAGAAAATAGTTTCTCACATCAACAATCATTTAAAATCCATTTTATCAAAAATAATTTCAATTTTCTCAAAATCTAATGATGTATGAAAAATGATCCGAAATTCCATTACAGATTAAGGTTACTAAAAAGATTAAAAAGAAAAATTAAAATAAATCACACAAAACTACTAAGTAGTTTGACACTCCCCCGAGACCTAGATTTCACTACCCCTTAATAAATCTCAACAAAATAATAACAAGGGAAGAAAAATAAAGGGACGAAAATATACAACCTGAATTTATTTTATAGTGGTAGCTTTGAGTTAATCTCCTAGATACTGCCAATAATCCTAGAAAACATGAAATAATGAAAATCATAAGAAAAATAAATAAAAAGAAAGTGTAATGGAAATGAAATAGGATAATTATTGGTTTGACCCCCAAGCGGGTGCAAGGTTTTTATAGCCCCTAGTACAGTAGTTGTATCAGTTTAACCCCAATCCGATGGTGTATGGGGTTTCTTACTCAGAAACCACCATAACTTCTTTCTTACTATGATCCTAAACTTATACAAGTCTTAGACGAAACCATGTATAGAGTACTTAAGCTCCTCCCTCTTTTCTATGCAGTATAGTTTAGAATATGGATAAAGGATAAATAATGGGTCCTCAACATCAGCCACAACTTCTTTGGACAATTTGAATTCAACATCCAGGGCTTGGCCATGTTATTCTATTTCAAAAAAGTCAGAAAAGAGGATGTTATAAAACAATTCCACTTAATTATGATTAAAACATGAAGAATAAATATAAAAATCTTCACTTGGTGTAGAGAATATTGAAACATGATCTCTTCAGGCAAGGCCACTGGGAATTCTTTTTCTGCAGGAACTTCTTCATCTTCTTCCAAAATAAGAGAGATATGGAGAGGTAATGATTCTTCTTGGAAAAATATTGGATGATCACTTAGCTTTAGTTCTTAAATAAAATCATACCAATGTTCATCCAAATCATGTCGACCTCCCATAGTTGTATCAGCTGGCATGACATCTTCAGGAACCTCTACAAGTAGTGTCCAAGGAAGGATTATTGCATATCCATGTTGAGTATTCATGTCTTACATGGGTTCTTAAACATCAAATGTAGGTGAAACAACATTTAAATTTTATTCTTCTACATGGATCTTTTGTTGTTGTCGTTCCATCTATAGAGCTTTAACTTCTTCAACATCAGTCGCCAATGATGCTACCATCTTGCTTGCTTGTTCAAGGATTTTAAAATTATTTTGAATCATTGCAGATTCATGTTTCCATTTGGATCAAAAAATTCTCATCCTAAATAGGAAATTCATAAATAGGCCAAGCATATGAAAAATCACTAAAATAATCTATCTCAACCATAAAAAAACTGATAATCAATGAAGCACTTTTTTTGTTTTTGAAAATTTTAATTTTTTTGGTTTTCATGAAAAATAGTGTGCATAAGAGTTTGGCCTCCCCGAAAACGGTGCAAAATTGATGAGAGTGGTTTTTTTATGAACGAAAATTCAATTAAATTATTATAAACCTAATAATACACCATAGTGGCACACCCTAAGGTGGATCACAAGGAGGGAGCTTACACGCACTATCTTTATATTGTCACTATTTATAATATAACTCATTTAAAAATATTATATTAATATAAATGGGAGGATAATTTCAAATGAATAAAATATAAATATGATATATAATAATTCAATGAAATACAGAATGATGTTAGAAGAAATAATGTAGTCAGTTGTTCTTAGGAGGTTGTGGTGGTTCATATCATTTTTTAAAAAGAATCTCAATATTCAACTCAATGAGGTGATCAAGACCTATCACACCGCACCATCAAATTTTAAATGTCATCACCCTATACTGAGAGCTTTTCATATGGGGTAATTCTATTAATAAAGTCATAAGGGATACCTCTTCACTGACCATCAATACTCCTGTCATGATCCACCGTATGCATGACACAAATAGCGAAGGGAAGGGAAATTGATAAATGAGAAGAAGAAATCGGTGGTAGAGAAAACAGGGTGACCACTCACTATAATCGATTTAACCAACACCAAAATTCCTAGAATTGAATAAAGGGATTAAAAATTAAAGTACAATGAACTCCATCAAACTACCATTCCCTCCCTTAAACATGCGCTGAGGCTAGTTCTCTATTTTTAGTGGAGTTTAGAAAGGAGTAATGGTAGGAGAATAAATAAAATAAAATAAATGGAAGAAAGTAGGTATGAAGAGGAAAGATAAATAATATATATTAAAAATATAAATAACTATTATAACAACAATAATCATCCTTTCCCCTTGAAAATCGCTATCCATGTAAAAAGATAGGAGGTACAAATTTATATAGAAAATGGGTGAAGAAATATCTCTCAAATTCTATCCGCCCTAAGTTCATTACTTTTAGGACCATTACATAAATGAATTGGTAAATTGTACCTTCTTGAAAGGTGTTCCATTATTCCTTACTCGTGCCTCCAAAAAATTCAGACCTCATTGGACCACATATGATGGATTTATAAATATTTTATTTTGGAATATTTAATCATCCAAAGTGACTCTTCATTTTCCACAAATCCAAATTCCCATGACATTTTGTCCATTAATCCAGTGGATGAAGATGTGGACTCCTAAATGAAAGATGTTCATTAATTCTAGTTACATCTTCATGAAACATTTCGGCTCCAATGGACTGGTAAACTTCGAGATACACACTCATATTTAAAACATTCCAAATCTTTGCACAATTTATGAGGTCCGGATTGTGAGCTTAGTTTGGGCCTTCAAATGATTGATTCAGCTGTAGATACTGAAAAATGAAATGAGGCCCAGTATTTAATGAAATCTAAAAAATGTAATTTCACAATTTGGTTCAGTATGGAAAATGATATGGCCGAAATACATAATATAAATAAAATAGTTAAATCACAAAATTAAGCAATTTTTGCATTTGAGATCAAAATTACACTAAAAACATAAAATGTGACAATTTACCATAACATAACACTATGGTGGGTATTTTAACATTGAAATACAGTATGAAATATGTTAAAATTATAGCATCATTATTCCCTGACACTTAACTATTGCACTCCCGGGCAATCATCATATATTCGAATCAAAATCCACACAAAAATCCAAAATGAGAAAACATCAATGATCTTTTCCAAAAGGAAATTTCATCATGTCTCCAATATGAAACAAAATTTTCAATAATTTTCATTCATAACATTTAAATTTGTTCAACCTTATGAATCCATCCATGGCCCAATCACAGCCTACCTCACCTTGAAATTTGAGTCACTCTTAACTCTAGAGAAATTGTATCTGGAGTAATGATCATACATGGAAAGTGCACGTATCACCATAAGCTTGTGACAATTCTCACATATCCACAACATGAAACATGAAAATTAATTCAATCATGAGGAATTTTTTCAGGTGAATTTTGTGGCTTAGGGTTGGTGGGAAAATTATTGAAAATTTAAGGCTAGAAAGAGGAGGTTGGACTCTTAGGCATAATGCATGAATGATCAAGTGAAAACATAGGATGAACCTCACTCAATCCCCTTAAAAATGTGATACACAAAACCACCACTTTTTGTATGAAATGGGTCATGAAGAAATAAATGATTCCAAAGAACGATTGCATCATAATTATTTTCGACTTTTTTTTTCTCTTTTTCTTTTCATTTTTGTAAAGCTCCAAAAAGGCACCGCTTTATTTTTTTCTAAATTTTTTATATTTTTTTCCCAAAGAATGAGCTGAAAATTGAACACAATGAATGAATTACCATCATGAACCTGAATTTAGATAGGTACATGAGTAATAAAAGGAAGTAAAATGATAAATTCAAGCTCATCTCCATTTTTTTATATTTTTTCATTTTTTTGAAGGAGAAACAGATGAAACAAATAAAGCACAATGAAAGGATTACCCATGAACAATTGGATATTTTTCATCTACTGCCAAAAATGTTGATACAAACCTCAAATCACACACAAAGTTAACACATCATGAATAACGCCCACGAAAGGCCCCTCCCCCACACTCAAACTTGAAATATCCACCAAATATACCAAGAGTGTGGGTATGTAAGGAAAACCTGCCTTGTAATGTGGCTTAATCCTATAAGAAAATTAATGGAATATAAAGTCTAATGAAGGATAGATGTAAAGGTATTCCTCAATATAAAATATTTCTAGCCAAAAAAATGCCTCAATAATATCAAAAACATTCCATGAAATCCAAAGCTTCGAAAGAGAAAAGTCACATGTTATGGTTCTCACACAAAATCCAAGATTCTATCAAGAAAGTCTGGGTATTAGAAATAATATTTCAAAATGGTTCAGAATACCACACAGAAATACAAGAATGTTTGAGTCAGTGTTTCATGGGAATGGATTTCAGAAATTGGTCAAAATCAAAAAAATGATTGAAAATCCAATTCAAGAAAATAGTTTCTCACATCAATAATCATTTTAAATCCATTTTTTCAAAAATGACTTCAATTTTCTCAAAATCAACTGATTTGGGAAAAATGATCCAAATTTCTATTAAAGATCAAGGTTAATAAAAATATTAAAAAGAAAAATAAAAATAAAGCACAAAAAACTACTAAGTAGGTTGACACTACCCACACCTATACTTCAATACCCCTCAATAAATCTCAACAAAAGAATAATAAGGGAAGAAAAAGAAAGGGAAGGAATGATACAACCTGAATTTATTTTATAGTGGCAACTTTGAGTTATGTTCATAGCTACTGCCACTAATCCTAGAAAACATGAAATAAAGAAAATTATAAGAAAAATAAATAAAAAGAAAGATTAATGGAAAATAAAGATGATAATGCTTGGTTTGACCCCCATGCAGGTGCTAGGATTTTACATCCCCTAGTCCAGCAGTTGCAGCAGTTTAACCCCAATCCGATGGTGGATGGGGTTTCTTACTCAAAAACCACCATAAATTATTTTTTCCAATTATCCTCAACTTATAAAGGTATTAGAGGAACCCATGTATAGAGTACATCAGCTCCTCCACCTTTTCCATATGGTACAATTTAAAATATAGGAGGAGGATAAAGAATGTGTTTTCAACTTCAGCCACAACTTCTTTGGCGACTTTGCCTTCAATATCTAGGGATTTCTCATGTGATGATGTTTCAAAAAATTAAGAAAATATTAAGTTAGAAAATAATTCCACTTTAATATGATTAAAACATGAAGAATCAATATAAAAATCTTCCCTTTGTGTAGGTCAGCTTGAAACATGATCTCTTCAGGCAAGGCCACTGGGAATTCTTTTTCTGTAGGAAATTCTTCATCTTCTTCCAAAAACAGAGAGATATAGAGAGGTATTGATTCTTATTTGAAAAATATTTGAGGGCCACATTCCTTTTGTTCTTCAACAAAATCATACCGATCTTCATCCAAATCATGGTGACCTCCCAGAATTGTATTAGTTGGCATGAAATCCTCAGGAACCTCTTCAAGTAGTGTCCACGGAGGGACGATTACATCTCTAAGTTGAGAATTCATTTATTCCATGGGTTCTTTAACTTCAAATTTAGTTGAAAAAACATTTACATTTTCTTCTTCTGCATGGTTATTTTGTTGTTTCCGTTCCATCCATAGAGCTTTATCTTCTTTAACTTCAACCACCAACGATGCTACCATCTTTCTTGCATCTTCAAGGACCTTGAAATTATTTTGAATCATCGCGGAATCTTGTTCCATTTGGATAAAAAAAGTATTATCCCTACTACAAAATTCATAACTAGGACAACCATATGAAAAATATCTAATATAATCCATCTCGACCCAAAAAAATACTGATAATCAATGAAGCTCTTTTTTTCTTATTTTTGAAAATTTTAATTTTTTTTTGGTTTTTATGAAAAATAGTGTGCATAAGCGTTTGGCCTCCCCAAAAACAGAGCCAAATTGATAAGAGTGGTTTTTTCATGAACAAAAATTCAATTAAATTCTTATAAACCTAATAAAGAACCATAGTGACACACCCTAGGGTCGATCACAAGGAGGCTGCTTACACACACTATCTTCCTATTGTCACTATTTATAATATAACTCATATAAATATACAATACTAATACAAATTGTGGGATAAATTAAAATGAATAAAATATAATTATAATATATAATAATGCAATGTAATACTGAATGATGTTAGATGAAAGAAAGTAGGAAGCTCTTCTTAGGAGGTCGTGGTGGTTGATATCATTGTTTAAAAAGAATATAAATATTCAACTCAGTGAGGTGATCAAGACCTGTCACACCTCACCTTCTCATTTGAAATGTCATTACCCCATACCGATACCTCTTCATACAGGGCAATTCTCTTCCTAAATTCATATAGGAGACCTCTTCTATGACCATCACTACTCATGTCATGCTCCACCGTATGCACGACACAAATAGCAAAGGGAAGGAAAATTGATAAATTAGAAGAAGAAATTGGGGGTAGAGAAAATAGGGAGACCACTCACTATAATTGATTTAACCACCACAAAAATTCATAGAATTGAATAATGGGATTAGAAATTAGAGTAAAATGAACTCAATCAAACCACCATTCCCTCCCTCAAACAATCACCAAGGTTAGTTCTCCATTTTAGTCGAGTTTAGAAGGGAATAACAGCAGGAGAATACATAAAATAAAATAAATTGAAGAAAAGAGGTATGAAGAGGAAAGAGAACTAATATATATTCAAAATAAAAATAACTATTATAACAATAATTCTCAACCTTGTCCCTTAAAAATGACTATCCTTGTAAAAAGTTAGGAGGTACAAATTTATAGAGAAAATGTGTGAAGAAATATCTCTCAAATTCTATCTTCCCGAAGATCACAAAATTTAGGACCATTACATGCATGAATTGGTAAATGGAACCTTAGTGAAAGTTGTTACAATATTCCTTCCGTGTTTCTACACAACATTTGAGCCTCATTGGTCCACATATGAAGGTGTTATGGCCGTTTTAGTGTGGAGCATTTAATCTTCCAAAGTGACTCTTGATCTTCCAAAACTCCAAATTACCATGAAAGTTTGGACATTTATCCAGTAGATTCAGACATTGACTCCTTAATGAAAGATTCTCATTAATTCTTTTTACATCTCCATGACAAATTTCAGCTCTAATGGACCGGTATACATTGAGATACAAGCTTAGATTTAAAACATTCCAAATCTGTGCACAATTTACGATGTCATATTGTGAGCTTAGTTTGGTTCGTAAAATGATTGATTTAGCTATATATATAGTAACACTAAATGAGCCCCATTATTTAAGGAAACCTACAAAAAAGGAATTTCACAATTCGGTTTAGTTTGGAAAATGATATTGCTGAAATACATAATACAAATAATATAGTTAAATCATGAAACAAACCCATTTTTTCATTTGAGCACAAAATTCCACTAAAACCGTAAAATGTGACAATTTCCCATAATATAACACTATGGTGGGTATTATAACATTGAAAAATTTTATTAAATATGTGAAAATTCTAGCTTCATCACTCCCCCACACTTAACTATTTCCCTCCTCAGCAATCATTATATATTCGAATCAAAGTCTACACAAAAATCAAAAATGAGAAAACATCAATGATATTTTCCAAAATGAAATTTAATCATGTCTCCTATGTGAAAAAAATTTCACAATCTTTTTGATTCCTCGAATTTAAATTTTTTCAACCCTATAAATCCATCAATGGCCCAGTCACAACCTACCACACCTTGAAATTTGAGTCACTCTTCACTCAAGAGAAATTGTATCTAGAGTTATGCTCATACTTGGGAAGTACATGTATCAACATAATCCTTTGACAATTATCATGTCTCTATAGTGATAAACATGAAAATGAATTCAATAATGAAGACTTTTTCTAGTTGAATTCTGTGTCTTGGGGTTGGTGGGAAAATTATTAAAAATTTATGGCTAGAAAGAGGAGGTTGGACTCTTAAGAAATATATATGAATAATCAAGTGAAAACACAGGATGAACCTCACTCAATCCCCTTAACAATGTGATACACAAGACCGCCCCATTTTGTATGACATGGTACATAAGGAAAGAAATTATTCCAAATAATGATTGCATCAAAGTTCTCCCCCTTTTTATTTTTTTTCTTTTCTTTTTTGTAAAGTTCTAGAAAGGCACAACTTTATTTTCTTATTTATTTTATCATTTTCTTTTCATGCAGAATTATATGAAAATTGTATACAATGAAAGAATTACCATCATTTAATGTAATTTAGATAGGTACATGAGCAATAAAATGATGTAAAACGATAAATTCAAGATCATCTCAATTTTTTCTATTTTTTTTTCATTTTTTGAAGGAGAACCAGATGAAACAAGTAAAGAACAATGAAAGGATTACCCATGACCAATTTTATCTTTATCATCCACTACCCAAAATGTTAACACACAACACACAACACCCACAAAGTAAACACACCCTAAATAACGCACACGAAATGCCCTTCCCCTACACTCAAACTTGAAATATCCACGCAAATATACCAAGAGTGCGGGGATGTAAGGAAAAATAATCTTGTAATGTGGCTTAAACCTATAAGGAAATTAATGGAATTTAAGGTCTAATGAAGTATATATATAAAGGTAGGCCTTAAGATAAATTATGGATAGCCAAAAAAATGCTCAATCATATAAAAAACATTCCATTAAATCCAAATCTTCAAAATAGAAAAGTCACAAGTTCTGGTTCTCACACAAAATCCATGATTCTCTCAAGAATGTGTGGGTATTAGAAATAATATTTTAAAGTGGTTTAGAATACCTCACATGACTGGAAAAATATTTTAGTCAGTGTTTCATGGGAATGGATTTATGAAATTGGTCAAAATCATAAAAATGATTGAAAATCCAATTCATGAAAACAATTTCTCACATCAATAATCATTTAAAATCCATTTTATAAAAAACAATTTCAATTTTCTCAAAATATTCTGATGTGTGAAAAATGATCTGAATTTCCATTAATGATTGTGGTTACTAAAAAGATTAAAAATAAAAAGGAAAAGAAAGAACACAAAAATAATAAGTAGGTTGACACTCCCCCCACACCTATATTTCACTCCCCTCAATAAATCTCCAGAAAAGAATAATAAGGGAAGAAAAATAAAGGGAAAGAAAGATACAACTTGACTTTATTTTACAGTGGAAGCTTTGACTTAAGCACCTAGATACTGCCACTAATCCTAGAAAACATGAAATAAATAAAATAAAATGAAAAAAAATAAAGAGGAATGGAAAACAAAGAGGATAATTCTTGGTTTGACCCCCCAAGTGGGTGCTAGATTTTTACTGCCCCTAGTCCAGTAGTTGCAGGAGTTTAACCACAATCCGATGGGGGATGGGGTTTCTTACTCAGAAACCACCACTACTTATTTCTTATAATGATCCTCAACTTATACAGGTCTTAGAGGAACCCACGTTTATAGTACATCAGATCCTCCCCCTTTTCCATGTGGTAAAGTTTAGAATATGGGGGTGGATATAGAATGGGTCCTCAACTTCTGCCATGACTTCTTTGACCAATTTAACTTCAACATCCAGGGCTTGCTCACATGATGTTGTTTCAAAAAATTCATAAAACATGAAGTTATAAATAAATTCCACTTTAAAATGATTAAAACATGAATAATTAATATAAAAATCTTCTCTTTGTTTAGGTCAGCTTGAAACATTATCTCTTCAGGAAAGGCCACAAGGAATTTTTTTTTTCTGCCAGAACTTCTTTATATTCTTCCAAAACAAGAGATATATAGAGAGTTACTGATTCTTCCTTGAAAAATATGGGAGGATCACTTACCTTTTGTTCTTGAATAAAATCATACCCATTTTCATCTAAATCTTGTTAACCTCCCAAAGTTGTATCAGCTACCATGACGTCTTTAGGAACCTCTTCAAGTAGTGTCCAAGGAGGGATTATTGCATCTACATGTTGAGTATTCATGTCTTCCTTGGGTTCTTCAACTTCAAATGTAGGTGAAAAAACATTTACCTTTTTTTCATCTGCAGGGTTATTTTATTGTTTTCGTTCCATCCATATAGATTTAACTTATTAAACATCAGGCGCCAATTATTCTACCATCTTTCTTGCTTGTTCAAGGATTTTGAAATTATTTTGAATCATCACGACATATTGTTCCATTTGGATACAAAAAGTCTGATCCCTACTATGAAATTTATAACTAGGCCAAGAATATGAAAAATCACTAAAATAATCCATCTCGACCCAAGAAAAATACTGATAATCAATTAAGCTCTTTTTTTTGAAAATTTTATTTTATTTTGATTTTTATGAAAAGTAGTGTACATAAGCGTTTGGCCTCCCTGGAAACGGTGCCAATTTGATGAGAGTGGTTTCCTAATGAACCAAAATTCAATTAAATTCTTATAAACCTAATAATTCACCATAGTGGCACACCCTAGGGTCGATCACATGGAGTCCGCTTACACGCACTATCTTTCTATTGTCACTATTTATAATATGACTCGTATAAAAATATAATACTAATATAAATGGGGGGATGATTTCAAATGCATAAAACATAAATATAATATACAATAATGCAATGCAATACAAAATGAAGTTAGAAGAAATAAAGTAGGCAGTTCTTCTTAGGAGGTCGTGGTGGCTAATATCATTGTTTAAAAAGAATCACAATATTCAACTCAATGAGGTGATCCATACCTGTTACACCACACCTTCTAATTTGAAATGTCATCACCCCATAACAAGGCCTCTGCATATGGGGTAATTCTTTTCCTAAAGTCATCTAGGATACCTCTTCACTGACCATCACTACTCATGTCATGGTCCACTGCATGAACGACAAAAATATCAAAGGGAATGAAAAATTGATAAATGAGAAGAAGAAATTGGTGGTAGAGAAAACAGGGTGAACACTCACTATAATAGATTTAACCACCACAAAAATTCCCAGAATTGAATAAAGGGATTATAAATTAAAGTACAATGAACTCAATAAAACCACCATTCCCTAACTCGAACAAGAGCTGAGTTTAGTTCTCCATTTTTTGTGGAATTTAAAAGGGAATAACTGTCAGAGAATACATAAAATAAAATAAATGGAAGAAAGGTGGTATAAAGAGGAAAGATAACAAATATATATAAAAAATAAAAATAACTATTATAAATACAATACTCAACCTTTACCCTCGAAAATGGAAATCCTTGTAAAAAGAGAGGAGGTACAAATTTATAGAGAAAATGGGTGAGGAAATATCTCTCAAATTATATCCACCCAAAGTTCACAACTTTTAGGACCATTACATGCCTGAATTTGTAAATGGTACCTTCTTGAAAGTTGTTCCATTATTAATTATGTGTTCCTCCACAACATTCTAGCCTCATTGGTCCACGTATGTAGGTGTTATGGGGTTTTTAGTGTGGAAAATTTAATCTTCCAAAGTGACTCTTCATCTTCCAAAACTCCAACATCCCAGGACATTATGGCCAATTATCCATCAGATTAATATGTTCACTCCTTAATGAAAGATTATCATTAATTCCTTGTAGAGATCCATGACAAATTTCTGCTTTAATGGGCCTGTATAATTTGAGATACAAGCTTAGCTTTAAAACATTCCAAATCTGAGCATAGTTTATCAGGTCCGGATTGTGATCTTAGTTTGGGCCTTCAAATGATAGATTGAGTTATAGATAAAGAATAATGAAACGAGGCCTAGTATAAAAGGAAATCTAAATAAAGTAATTTCACAATTTGGTTTAGTGTGGAAAATGATATGGCCAAAATACATAATTTAAATAAAATAGTTAAATAACAAAATTAAGCCATTTTTGCATTTGGGCTCAAAATTCCACTAAAACCATAAAATGTCACAATTGCCCATAAAATAACACTATGGTGGGTATTAGAACATTGGAATAAAATATGAAATAGGTGAAAATTCTAGCTTCATCACTCCCCCACACTTAACTATTGCACTCTTGGGAAATAATCATATATTTGAATCAAAATCCACACAAAAATCAAAAATGAAAAAACATTAATGATCATTTCTAAAAGGAAATTTCATCATGTATCCTCTATGAAAAAAAATCCCACTCATTTTAATTCTTCACATTTAAATTTTTTCAACCTTACAAATCCATCCATGGCCCAATCACAACCTACCTCACCTTGAAATTTGAGTCACTTTTCACTTAAGAGAGATTGTATCTAGAGTTATGATCATACTAGGAAAGTGCATGTATCAACATAAGTTGTGAAAATTCTCATGTCTCCACAACACGAATCATGAAAATGAATTTAATCATGAGGAATTTTTCTCGGTGAATTTTGTGTCTTAGGGTTGGTGGGAAAATTATTGAAAAATTAAGGCTAGAAAGAGGAGGTTGGACTCTTAAGCACAATTCATGCATAATCAAGTGAAACCACATGATTAACCTCACTCAATCCCCTTAACAATATGATTCAAAACACTCCCCCTTTTGTATGACATGGTACGTGAAGAAAGAAATTATTCTGAAGGATGATTGCATCAAGGTTGTCCACATTTTTTTCTATCTTTTTTCTTTTCTTTTTTGTAACGATCTAGAAAGGAACAACATTATTTTCATCATTATTTGTGATTTTTTTCATGGAGAATGAGATGAAAATTGAATAAAATGAAAGAATTTCCATCACACCCATGAATTTATATAGGTACATGAGTAATAAAATTAAGTAAAATGATAGATTCAAAGTCAGTTCCATTTTTTATATTTTTTTTTATTTTTTTTGAAGGAGAACCAGATAAACCATATAAAGTACAATGAAAGGATTACCCATGACCAATTTGATCATTATCATCCACCACCCAACATGTTTCCACGCACCTCAAATCACCCACAAAGTAAACACATCCAGAATAACCCACACAAAAGGCCCTTATCCCACACCCAAACTTGAAATACCCACACAAATATACCAAGAGTGCATGTAGGTATCGAAAAATTGTCATGTAATGTGGCTTAAACATATAAAAAAATTCATGGAATAAAAGGGCTAATGAAGGATATATGTAAAGGTAGGTATCAATATAAAATATGGATATCCAAACAAATGACTCAATCATATCAAAAACAATCCATTAAATCCAAAGCATCGAAAGTGAAAAGTCAAAAGTTCTGGTTCTCACAAAAAATACAAGCTTCACTCAAGAGAGTGTGGGTTTTCGAAAGAATATTTGAATGTGGTTCAAAATACCTCACAGGACTGGAAAAGTATTTGAGTTAGTGTTTCATTGTCATGGATTTCAGAAATTGGTCAAACTCATAAAAATGATTGAAAATCAAATTCATGAAAACAGTTTCTCACCTCAACAATCATTTAAAATCCATTTTAGCAAAAATCATTTTAATTTTCTCAAAATAAACTGATGTGTGAAAAATGATCCAAATTTTCATTAAAGCTCAAGGTTACTAAAAAGATTAAAAAGAAAAAGAGAAAGAAATAACACAAAACTACTATGTAGTTTGACACTACCCTCACACCTAGATTTCACTACCCCTCAATAAATCTCAACAAAATAATAACAAGGGAATAATAATAAAGGGAAAGAAAGATACAACTTGACATTATTTTATAGTGGAATCTTTGATTTAAGCTCCTAGATACTACCAAAAATCCTAGAAAACATGAAATAATGAATATAAAAAGAAAAATAAATAAAAATAAAGAGGAATGGAAAAGAAAGAGGATAATTCTTGGTTTGACCCCTAAGTGGGTGCTAGGTTTTTACTGCCCCTAGTCTATTAGTTGCTGCAGTTTAACCCCAATATGATGGTGGATCAGGTTTCTTACTCAGAAACCACCATAAGTTATTTCTTCAAATAATCCTAAACTTATACAGGTCTTGGTGGAACCCACATATAGAGTAAATCAGCACCTCCCCCTTTTCCATGTGGTATAGTTTAAAATATGGGGGGAGGTTAAAGAATGGGTCCTCAGCTTCAGCCAAGAATTCTTTGGCCCCTTTGACTTCAATAGCCAGGTCTTTCTCATGTGATTTTGTTCCAAAAAATTTTTAAAGATGAAGTTAGAAAATAATTCCACTTGAATATGATTAAAACATGAAGAATTAATACAAAAATATTCCCTTTCATGTAGTTCATCTTGAAACATGATCTCTTCAGGAAATTCCCCTGGGAATTCTTTTTCTGTAGGAAATTCTTCATCTTCTACCAAAACAAGAAAGATATAGAGAGGTACTAATTCTCCTTTGAAAAATATTGGAGGATCACTTACATTTTCTTCTTTAACAAAATCATAACAATGTTCATCCAAATCATGTTGACCTCCCAAAGTTGTATCAGCTGGCATGACATCTTTAGGAACCTCTTAAAGTAGTGTCCAAGGAGGGATGATTGAATCTCCAAGTTGAGTATTCATGTCTTCCTTTGGTTCTGGAACTTAAAATTTAGGTGAAACAAAATCTACATTTTATTCTTCTGCATGGTTCTTTTGTTGTTGTCATTCCATCCATAGATCATTAACTACTTCAACTTTAGCTGCCAACGATGCAACCATCTTGGTTGCTTGTTCAAGGATTTTGAAATTATTTTGAATCATCGCGACATCTTGTTCCATTTGGATAAAAAAAGTATCATCCATACTATAAAATTAATAAATAGGCCAAGAATATAAAAATCACTAAAATAATCCATCTCGACCCAAAAAAATATTGATAATCAATGAAGCCCTTTTTTGTTTTTGAAAATTTTTATTTTTTTGGTTTTTATGAAAAATAGTTGGCTTATGCTTTTGGCCTCTCTGGAAACAACTCCAAATTGATAAGAGTGGTTTTTTCGTGGACTACAATTCAGTGAAATTCTTATAAACCTAATAATGCACCATAGTGTCACACTCTAGGTTCGATCAAAAGGAGGTCTCTTACACGCACTATCTTCCTATTGTCACTATTTATAATATAACTGATATAAAAATATTATACTAATATAAATGGAGTGATACTTTTAGATGCATAAAATATAAATATAATATATAATACGTCAATGAAATACATAGTGAATTCAGAAGAAATAAATTAATAAGCTGTTCTTAGGAGGTCGTGGGGATTGATATCATTGTTTAAAAAGAATCTCAGTATTCAACTCAATGTGGTGATCAAGACCTGTAACACCTCACCTACTCATTTGAAATGTCATCACCCCATACCAATACCTCTGCATACAGAGTAATTATCTTCCTAAAGTTATCTAGGAGACCTCTTCGCTGACCATGACTACTCATGTCATGCTCCACCGCATGTCCGACACAAATAACGAAGGGAAGGAAAATTGATAAATGAGAAAAAGAAATTGGTGGTTGAGAAAATAGGGTGACCACTCACTGTAATCGATTTAACCACCACTAAAATTCCCAAAATTGAATAAATGGATTAGAAATTAAAGAACAATGAACTCAATCAAACCACTATTCCCTCCGTCGAACAAGCGTCGAGGTTAGTTCTCTATTTTTAGTGGAGTTTAGAAGGGAATAACAGTTGGAGAATACATAAAATAAAATAAATGGAAGAAAGGAGGTATGAAGAAGAAAGATAAAAAATATATATTAAAAATAAAAATAACTATTATAATAACAATGCACAACCTTTCCCCTTGAAAATGGTTATCCTTGTAAAAATAGAGGAGGTAAAAATTTATAGATAAAATGGGTGAAGATATATCTATCAAATTATGCCCGCCCAAATTTCATGACTTTTAGGACCATTACATGGCAGAATTGGTAAATAGAACCTTTTTTAAAGGAGTTTCATTATTCCTTCTACATGCCTCCACAAATTTCCAGCCACATTGGGCCACGTATGAAGGAGTTATAGTTGTTTTATTGTGGAACATTTAATCTCCCAAAGTGACTCTTCATATTCCACAACCCCAACTTCCCATGAAATTTTGGCCATTACTCCAGCCAAAGAAGATGTGGACTCCCAAATTAAATATGATCATTAATTCCATGTATAGATCAATGAAAAATATCAGCTCTAATGTACTAGTAAACGCCGAGATACAAGATCAGCTTTAAAACATTCTAAATCTGTGCACAGTTTATGAGGTCCGGATTGTGAGCATATTTTGGGCCTTCAAATTATTGATTGAGAAGTAGATAAAAAAAATGAAATGAGGCCCAATATGTAAGGAAACCTAAAAAATGTAATTTCACAATTTGGTTTAGTGTGGATAATGATCTGTCTGAAATACATAATATAAATAAAATAGTTAAATCACAAAAATTAAGCCATTTTTTCATTTGAGCTCAAAATTCCACTAAAAACATAAAATGTTACAATTTCCCATAAAATAACACTATGGTGGGTATTAGAACATTCAAATAATGTATGAAATTTGTGAAAATTCCAGTTTCATCACTCCTCCACACTTAACTATTGCACTCTCGGGAAATCATCATATATTCAAATAAAAATCTGAACAAAAATAAAAAATGAGAAAACATTAATGGTATTTTCGAAAATGAAATTTCATCAAGTGTACTCTGTGAAAAAAAATTCCCAATCATTTTGATTCCTCAAATTTAAATTTGTTCAACCTGAGAAATCCATCCATGGCCCAATCACAACTTACCTCACCTTGAAATTTGAGTCACTGTTCACTCAAGAGAAATTGTATCTGTAGTTAAGCTCATACTTGGAAAGTGCATGTATCACCATAAGCTTGCGACAATTATCATGTCTTCACAGTGCAAAAAATGAAAATTAATTCAATAATGAGTAATTTTTCCCACTGACTTCTGTGTCTTAGGTTTGGTGGGAAAATTATTGAAAAATAAATGCTAGAAAGAGGAGGTTGGACTATGATTCACAATGAATGAATAATCAAGTGAAAAAACAGGATGAACCACACTCAATCCCCTTAACAACGTGATAAAAAGCACCACCCCCTTTTGTATGACATGTTACATGAGGAAAGAAATGATTCCAAATAATGATTGCATCAAATTTCTCCATATTTTTTCCTTTTTTTCTTTCTTTTTTTTTCTTTTCTTTTTTTAAATCTCCAGAAAGTCATAACCTTATTTTCTTCTTTATTTTTGATTTTTGTTCATGGAGAATGAATAGAAAATAGAAAAAAATGAAATAATTACCAACATTCCCTTGAATTTAGATAGGTACATGAGTAATAAAAGGAAGTAAAATGATATTTTCATGTTTATCTCTATTTTCTCTATTTTTTCATTTTTTGAAGGAGAACCATATGAAACAAATAAAGCACAATGAAAGGATTACCCATGACCAATTTGATCGTTATCACCCACTTCCAAAATTTTTGACACACACCTCACATCACCCAAAATCGAAACACATCCTGAATAACACACACGAAAGGCCCTTCCCCCACACTCAAACTTGAAATATCCATGCAAATATACCGAGAGTGTGGGTAGGTAAGGAAAAATAGGCTTGTAATGTGGCTTAAACCTATAAGGAAATTCATGAGATCTAAGGGATAATAAAGGATAGATGTAAAGGTAGGTATCAAGATAAAATATTCCAATCTATAAACAAATAACTCAATAATATCAAAAACATTCCATGAAATCCAATGATTCAAATGAGAAAAGTCATAAATTCTGATTCTCAAACAAAATCCAAGATTCTCTCAAGAAAGTGTGGGTATTAGAAAGATTATTTCAAAGTTGTTCAGAATAACTCACAAGACTGGAAAAATATTTGAGTCAGTGTTTCATGGGCATGGATTTCAGAAATTGGCAAACTCATAAAAATGATTGAAACTCCAATTCAATAAAACTGTTTCTCACATCAACCATCATTTTAAATCCATTTTATCAAAAATCATTTCAATATTATCAAAATCAACTAATGTGTGAAAAATGATTCGAATTTTCAATAAAACTCAAGGTTACTAAAAAGATTAAAAATAAAAAGAAAAAGAAAGCACACAAAACTACTAAGTAGGTTGACACTCTCCCCACACCTAGATTTTACAACCCCTTAATAAATCTCAACAAATGAATAATAAGGGAAGAAAAATAATTGGAAGGAAAGATACATCCTGACGTTATTTTACAGTGGAGGATTTGAGTTAAGGTCCTATATACTTTCACTAATCCTAGAAAACATGAAATAAAGAAAATAATAAGAAAAATAAATAAAAAGAAAGAGTAATTGAAAAGAAAGAGGATAATGCTTGGTTTGACCCCCCAACCGGGTGCTCGGTTTTTACTGCCCCTAGTCTAGTAGTTGCAACTGTTTAAGCCCCATCCGACGGTGGATGAGGTTTCATACTCAAAAACCACCATAAATTCTTTGTTCCAATGATCCTTAACTTAAACAGGTCTTGGAGGAACCCACGTATAGAGTACATCATCTCCACCCCCTTTCCATGTGGTACAGTTTAGAATATGGGGGGAGGATAAAGAATGGTTCCTCAACTTCAGCCATGACTTCTTTGGCCACTTTGAATTCAACATCCCAGGCCTGCTCATGTGATGATGTTTGATAAAATTCAGAAAATATGAATTTAGAAAATAATTCCATTTGAATATTATTAAAGCATTAAGAATCAATAAAAAAATATTCCCTTTCGTGTAGGACATCTTGAAATACGATCTCTTCAGGCAAGGCCACTGGGAATTCTTTTTTGGAGGAACTTCTTCATCTTCTTCCAAAATAAGAGAGATATAGAGAGGTACTGATTCTTCATTGATATGGCAGGATCACTTACCTTTTGTTCTTAAACAAAATCATACCAATGTTCATCCAAAAAATGTTAACCTCCCACAGTTGTATCAGCTGTCATGAAATCTTTAGGAACCTCTTCAAGTAGTGTCCAAGGAGGGACGATTGCATATCTAAGTTGTGTATTAATGTATTCCTTGGGTTATTCAACTTCAAATGTAGGAGAAACAAAAAAATTACCTTTTATTATCCTTCTTGGTTCTTTTTCTGTTTTCGTTCCATCTATAGAGACTTAACTTCTTCAACTTCAACCGCCAACAATGCTACCATATTGCTTGCTTCTTCAAGGGTTTTGAAATTATTTTGAATCATCGCGACATCTTATTCCATTTGGATTAAAAAATTATCATCCATTCTAGAAAATTCATTACTAGGCCAAGAATATGAAATATCACTAAAATAATCCTTCTCGACCAAAAAAAATGATTGATAATCAATGGAGCTCTTTTTTTTTGTTTTTGAAAATTTTAATTTCATTGGTTTTTATGAAAAATAGTGTGCATAAGCATTTGGTCTCATCGTAAATGGAGTCCAATTGATGAGAGTGGTTTTTTCATGAACCACAATTCATTTAGATTATTATAAATCTAATAATTCACCATAGGGCCATACCCTAGGGTTGATCACAAGGAGGATGCTAACACGCACTATCTTCCTATTGTCCCAATTTATAATATATCTAATATAAAAATTTAATACTAATATAAATGGGGGATAATTTAAAATGAATAAAATATAAATATAACAAATAATAATGAAATTTAATTCAGAATGGAGTTAGAAGAAAAAATGTAGGCAGTTGTTCGTAGGAGGTCGTGGTGGTTGATATCATTCTTTAAAAAGAATCTCAATATTCAACTCAATGAGGTGATGAAGACTTCTCCCACCACACATTCTCATTTCAAATGTCATCACCCGATAAAGAGACCTCTGCATATGCAGTAATTATCTTACTAAAGTCATCTAGGAGACCTCTTCTCTAACCATCACTACTCTTGCCATGCTCCACCGTATGCACGACACAAATAACGAAGGGAAGGAAAGTTGGTAAATGAGAGGAAGAAATTAGTGGTAGAGAAAATAGGAAGACCACTCACTGTAATCGATTTAACCAACAAAAAATTCCCAGAATTGAATAAAGGGATTAAAAATTAAAGTATAATGAACTCCATCAAACAACCATTCCCTTTCTTGAACAAGCGCTGAGGTTAGTTCTCCATTTTTTGTGAATTTTAGAAGGAAATAACGGTGGGAGAATACATAAAATAAAATAAATGGAATAAATGAGGTATAAAGAGAAAATATTACTAATATATATTAAAAATAAAAATAACTATTATAACAACAATACTCAACCTTGCCCCTTGAAAATTGCTATCCATGTAAAAAGAGAGGAGGTACAAATTTATAGAGAAAATGTGTGAAGAAATATCTATCAAATTTTGTTTGCCCGAAGTTCATGACTTTTAGGACCATTACATGCATGAATTGGTAAATGGTCTGTTCTTTAATGTTGGTCCATTATCCCTTCGACGTGCCTCCACTATATTCCATCCTCATTGGTCCACGTATGAAGGAGTTATGGCTATTTTAGTGTGGAACATTTAATCTTCCAAAGTTACTCTTCGTCTTCCACAACTCCAACTTCCCATGAAATATTTTCCATTTATCTAGTGGATTAAGACGTGGAATCCTTAATGAAAGATGTTAATGAATTCCTTGTATAGCTCCATGACAAATTTAAGCTCCAATGGACTGGTATATGTTAATATAAAAGCTCATATTTATAACATTCCAAATCTGTGCACAGTTTACAAGGTTCGGATTGTGAGCTTAGTTTGGTCCTTCAAATGATTGATTGAGCTGTAGATATAGAAAAATGAAATGAGGCTTAGTATTTAAGGAAACCTAAAAAAAGTTATTTCACAATTTGGTTCAGTGTGGAAAATGATATGGCCAAAGTACATAACAAAAATAAAATAGTTAAATCACAGAATTAAGCCATTTTTTGCATTTGAGCTCTAAATTCCACTAAAACCATAAAATGTGACAATTGCCTATAAAATAACACTATTCTGGGTATTAGAACATTGAAATACAGTATGAAATATGTGAAAATTATATCTTCATCACTCCCACACACTTAACTATTTCACTACTGGGAAATCATTATATGTTCGAATCAAAATCCACACAAAAATCAAAAATGAGAAAACATCAATGATCTTTTCCAAAATGAAATTTCATCATGTATCCTCTGTGAAAAAAATTCCCAATCATTTTTATTCCTCACATTTAAATTTTCTAAACCTCATAAATCCATCCATGGCCCAATCACAACCAACCTCACTGTGAAATTTGAGTCACTCTTCACTCAAGAGAAATTCTATATGGAGTTATTTTCATACTTGGAAAGTTCATGTATCACCATAAGCTTGTGACAATTATCATGTATCAATAATAATAAAAATGAGAATTAATTCAATCATGAGAAGTTTTTCTAGGTGAATTCTATGGCATAAGGTTGGTGGGAAAATTATAGAATAATTAAGGCTAGAAAGAAGAGGTTGGACTCTTAAACAGAATGCATGAATAATCAAGTGAAACTATAGGATTAACCTCACTCAATTCCCTTAAAAATGTGATACACAACACCGCCCCATTTTGTATGACATGGTTCATGAGGAAAGAAGTTATTTTAAAGAATTATTTCATCAAAGTTTTCCACCATTTTTTCTTTTTCTTCTTTATTTTTTTTTCTTTTCTTTTTTGTAAAGCTACAGAAACACAAAACTTTATTTTCTTCTTTATTTTTGATTTTTTTCATGGATAATGAGCTCAAAATTTAATACAATGAAATAATTACCATCATTCCCTTGAATTTAGATATAGATATGAGTAATAAAAGGAAGTAAAATGATAAATTCAATCTCATCTCCAGTGTTTCTATTTTTTTTCATTTTTTTAAGGAGAACCAGATGAAACAAATAAAGCACAACGAAAGGATTACCCATGACCAATTTGATCTTTATCATCCACCGCCCGAAATCTTGACACACACCTCACATCACCCACAAAGTAAACACATCCTGAATAATCCACATGAAAATCCCTTCCCCCATAATCAAACTTAAAATATCCACGCAAATATACCACGAGTATGGGTAGGTATGAAAAAATTGGCTGGTTATGTGGCTTAAACCTATATGGAAATTCATGGAATTTGAGGGCTAATGAAGGATAGAAGTAAAGGTAGGGCTCAAGATAAAATAGTTCCATCCAATGAAATGCCTCAATCATATAAAAAACATTCCATGAAATAAAATCTTCAAAAGAGAAATTTCACAAGTTATAGCTCTCACACAAAATCCATGCTTCTCTCCAGAAAGTGTGGGTATTATAAAGAATATTTCAAAGTGGTTCAAAATACCTCACAGGACTCGAAAAATATTTGAGTCAGTGTTTCATGGGCATGGATTTTAGAAAATGGTCAAACTCATAAAACCGATTGAATATCCAACTCAATAGAATAGTTCCCCACAACAACAATCATTTAAAATCCATTTTAGCAAAAATCATTTCAATTTTCTCAAAATCAACTGATGTGTGAAAAATGATCTGAATTTTCATTAAAGATCAAGGTTAATAAAAAGATAAAAAGAAAAAGAAAATAAAACCACACAAAACTACTATGTATGTTGACATTCCCCCCACACCTATATTTCACTACCCCTCAATAAATCTCTATAAAAGAATAATAAGGGAAGAAAAATAAATGCTAGGAAAGATACAACCTGACTTTATTTTACAGTGGAAGCTTTGAGTTAATCTTTTGGCTACTGCCACTAATCCTAGAAAACATGAAATAACAAAAATCATCGAAAAAAAAATAAAAAGAAAGAGGAATGGAAAATAAATAGGATGATGCTTGGTTTGACCCCCAAGCAAGTGCTAGGTTCTTACTTCCCCTTGTCCAGTAGTTGCAGCAGTTTAATCCCAATCTGATGGTGGATGGGTTTTCTTACTCAGAAACCACCATAACATTTTTCTTCCAGTGATAATCAACTTAAACAGGTCTTGGAGGAACCCTCATATAGAGGAAATAATCTTCTACCCATTTTCCATGTGGTATAATTTAGAATGTGGGTGGAGGATAATGAATGGGTCCTTAACTTCAGCCAAGACTTCTTTAGCCACTTTGACTTTAACATCCAGGGCTTTCTCATGTGATGTTGTTTCAAAAAATTCAGAAAATATGAATTTAGAAAATAATTCCACATGAATATTATTAAAACAAGAAGAATAAATATAATAATCTTCCCATTCGTGTAGGTCATCTTGAGACACGATCTCTTCAGGCAAGGCCACTGGGAATTCTATTTATGTAGGAACTTCTTCATCTTCTTCCAAAACAAGAGAGATATAGAGAGGTAATGGTTCTTCTTTGAAAAATATGGGATGATCATTTACATTTTTTTATTCAACAAAACCATACCAATGTTCATCCAAATCATGTTGACCTCCAACAATTGTATCAGCAGGCATGGCATCTTTAGGAACCTCTTCAAGTAGTGTCCAATGAGGGATGATGGCATCTCCAAGATGAGTATTCATGTCTTCCTTGGGTTCTTCAACTTCAAATGTAGGTGAAAAAACATTTTCCTTTTATTCTTCTTCTTGGTTCTTTTTTTTTTGTCGTTTCATCCATATAGCTTTAACTTCTTCATCTTTAGCTGCCAATGTTGCTACCATCTTGCTTGATTGTTCATGGATTCTGAAATTATTTTGAATCATAGCTGCATCTTATTCCAATTGGATAAAAAAAGTCTCATACCTACTAAAAAATTCATAACTAGGCCCAGAATATGATTAAATACTAAAATAATCCATCTCGACCCAAGAAACATATTGATAATCAATGAAGCTTTTTTTTGTTTTTGAATTTTTTTTTTTTTTTTTGGTTTTTTATGAAAATAGTTCGCATAAGCATTTGGTCTCCCTTGAAACAATTCCAAATTTATGAGAGTGGATTTTTTGTGAACCAAAATTCAAATAAATTATTATAAACCTAATAATGCACCATAGTTGCACACCCTAGGGTCGATCACAAGGAGGCCGCTTACACGTACTATCTTCCTATTGTCACTATTTATAATAGAACTAATATAAAAATATAATAATAATATAAATGGGGGGATAATTTAAAATGCATAAAATATAAATATAATATATAATAATGAAATTTAATATAGAATGAAGTTAGAAGAAAGAATGTTTGCAGTTATTCTTAAGAGGTTGTGGTGGTTGATATCATTGTTTAAAAAGAATCTCAATATTCAACACAATGAGGTGATCACGACCTGTCACACCTCACCTTCTCATTTGAAATGTCCTCACCCCATATCGAGACCTCTACATATGGGTTAATTATCATCCCTAAGTCATCTAGGAGACCTTTTCTATGACCATCACTACTCATGTCATGCTCCAATGTATGCACAACACAAATAGTGAAGGGATGGAAAATTGATAAATGAGAAGAAGAAATTGGTGGTAGAGAAAACCGGGTGACCACTCACTGTAATCGATTTATCCAACACCCAAATTCCCAGAATAGAATAATGGGATTATAAGTTAAAGTACAATGAACTCAATCAAACAACCATTGCCTCCCTCGATCAAGCGCCGAGTTTAGTTCACTATTTTTAGTGAAGTTTAGAAGGGAATAACGGTGGGAGAATACTTATAATAAAATAAATCAAAGAAAGGAGGTATGAAGATGAAAGATAAATAATATATATTATAAAACAAAAATAACTATTATAAAAACAATACTCAACCTTTCCCCTTGAAAATCACTATCCTTGTAAAAAGAGAGGAGGCACAACTTTTTAGGGAAAATGGGTGAAGAAATATCTCTCAAATTCTGTCCGCCTGAAGTTCATGACTTTTAGGACCATTACATGCCTGAATTGGTAAATAGTAACTTCTTTAAAGTTGTTCCATTATTCCTTCAACGTGCCTCCATAATATTATAACCTCATTGGTCCACGTATGAAGGAGTTATGACTATTTTAGTGCAGAACATTTAATCTTCCAAAGTGATTCTTTGTCTTCCACAACTCCAACTTCCCATGAAATTTTGGCCATTTATATAGTGGATTTATATGTGAAATACTTAATGAAATATTTTCATTAATTCCTTGTACAGTTCCATGATAAATTCAAGCTCTAATGTACTGGTATACATCGAGATAAAAGCTCATATTTAAAACATTCCAAATCTGTGCACAGTTTATGAGGTCCGGATTGTGAGCTTAGTTTGGGCCTTCAAATAATTGATTGAGTTGTAGATAAAGAAGAATGAAACAAGGCCCAGTATGTAAGGAAACCTAAAAAAAGTAATTTCACAATTTGGTTCAGTGTGGAAAATGATATGGCCGAAATACATAATACAAATAAAATTGTTAAATCACAAGATTAAGCCATTTTTTGCATTTGAGCTCAAAATTCCACTAAAACCTTAAAATGTGACAATTGACCATAAAATAACACTATGGTGGGTATTATAACATTGAAATACAGTATGAAATATGTGAAAATTATAGCTTCCTCACTCCCCCACACTTAACTATTTTACTCTCGGGAAATCATCATATATTCGAATCAAAATCCACAAAAAAATAAAAAATGAGAAAACATCAATGATCTTTTCCAAAATGAAATTTCATCCTATATCCTCTGCGAATAAAAATTCCACATCATATTCATTCCTCATAATTAAATTTTTTCATCCTCAGAAATCCATCCATGGCCCAATCACAACCTACCTCACCTTGAAATTTGAGTCACTCTTAACTCAAGAGAAATTGTATCTAGAGTTATGCTCATACTTGGAAAGTGCATGTATCATGATAATCTTGTGGAAATTCTCATGTCTCCAGAGCCTGAAACATGAAAATGAATTCAACCATGAGGACTTTTTCCAGGTGAATACTATGGCTTAGGTTTGGTGGGAAAATTATTGAAAAATTAAGGCTAGAAAGAGGAGGTTGGACTCTTAAACACAATGCACGAATAATCAAGTGAAAACACAGGATGAACCTCACTCAATCCTCTTAACAATTTGATACAAAACACTGACCCATTTTGTATGACATGGTACATGAGGAAATAAATGATTCCTAATAATGATTGCATCAAATTTATCCACATTTTCTTTCTTTTTGTTCTTTATTTTTTGTTCTTTTCTTTTTTTGTAAAGCTTTAGAAACACACCACTCTATTTTCTTCTTTATTTTTGATTTTTTTTTCATGGAGAATGAGCTGAAAATTCAATACAATGAAATAATTACGATCATGCCCTTGAATTTAGATAGATATATGAGTAATAAAAGGATGTAAAATGATATATTCAAGCTCATCTCCATTTTTTCTATTTTTTAATTTTTTTTGAAGGAGAACTAGATGAAAAAAATAAATCACAATGAAAGGATTACACATGAACAATTTGATATTTATCATCCACTTCCCAAAATTTTTACACACACCTCGCATCACCCCAAAGTAAACACATCCCAAATAATGCACATGAAAAGCCCTCCCCCCACACTCAAACTTGAAATATCCATGCAAATATACCCGGAATGCGGGTAGGTATGGAAAAATCGGCTTGGAATGTGGCTTAAACCTATAAAGAAATTCATGGAATATAAGGGAAAATGAAGGATAGATGTAAAGGTAAGTCTCAATATAAAATATGGCTAGCCCAAAAAATGCCTCAATCATATCAAAAACATTCAGTGAAATCAAATCTCTGAAAGAGAAAAGTCACCAGTTTTGTTTCTCACACAAAATCCAAGCTTATCTCAGGAAAGTGTGGGTATTAGAAAGAATATTTCAAAGTGGTTTAGAATACCTCACAAGACTGGAAAAATATTTGAGTCAGTGTTTCATGGGAAATTATTTCAAAAATTGGTCAAACTCTTAAAAATTATTTAAAATCCAATTCAAGAAAATAGTTTCTCACATCAATAATCATTCAAAATCCATTTTAGCAAAAATAATTTCAATTTTCTCAAAATCAACTAATGTGTAAAAAATGATCCTAATTTCTATTAAATCTCAAGGTTACTAAAAAGATTAGAAAGAAAAATAAAAGTAAATCACACAGATCTACTAAGTACGTTGACACCCCCCACACATTGATTTCACTACCACTCAATAAATCTCAACAAAAGAATAATAAGGGAAGAAAAATAAAGGGAAGGAAAGATACAACCTGACTTTATTTTATATTGGAAGCATTGAGTTAATCTCCTAGCTACTGCCACTAATCCTAGAAAACATGAAATAATGAAAATCATAGACAAATAAATAAAAATAAATAAGAATGGAAAATAAAGAGGATAATTCTTAGCTTGACCCCCAAGCGGGTACTAAGTTTTTACTTCCCCTTGTCCATCAGTTGCAGCATTTTAACCCCAATCTGATGGTGGATGGGGTTTCTTACTCAGAAACCACCACAACTTGTTTCTTCTAGTGATCCTCAACTTAAATAGGTCTTAGAAGAACCCACGTATAGAGTACATCATCTCCTCCCCCTTTTCTATTTGGTACAGTTTAGAATATGGGGGGAGGATAAAGAATGGGTCCTCAACTTTAGCCACGACTTCTTTGGCCACTTTGACTTCAACTCCATGGCTTTCTCATGTGATATTGTTTCAGAAATTCATAAAATATAAAGTTAGAAAAAAAAATTCAATTGAATATGATTAAAACATGAAGAATCAATATAAAAATCTTCCCTTTCGTGTAGGTTACCTTAAAACATGATCTCTTCAGGCATGGCCACTGAGAATTCTTTTTCTACAGGAACTTATTCATCATCTTCCAAAACAAGAGAGATATAGAGAGGTACTGATTCTTCTTTGAAAAATATGAGAGGATCACTTAAATTTTTTTCTTTAAAAAAAATAATACCATTGTTCATCCTAATAATGTTGACCTCCCACAGTTGTATCAGCTGGCATGGTATCTTCAGGAACCTCGTCAAGTAGTGTCCAAGGAGGAATGATTGCATCTCTAAGTTGAGTATTCATGTCTTCATTGGGTTCTTCAACTTCAAATATAGGTGAAAAAATATTTACCTTTTATTCTTCTACTTGGTTATTTTTTTGTCGTTCCATCCATAGAGCTTTTGCTTCTTCAACATCAGCCACCAACGATGCTACAATCTTGCTTGCTTGTTCATGGATTTTGAAATTATTTTGAATCAAAGCGGCATCTTATTCCATTTGGATAAAAAAATGTCTCATCCCTTCTATAAAATTCACAAATAGTCCAAGCATATGAAAAATCACTAAAATAATCAATCTCGACCCCAAAAAAAGATTGATAATCAATGATTCCTTTTTTTTTATTTTGAAAATTTTAATTTTTTTGGTTTTTATTAAAAATAGAGTGCATAAGAGTTTGGCCTCCCCAGCAACAGTGCAAAATTGATGAGAGTGGTTTTGTCACGAATCAAAATAAATTAAATTCTTATAATCTTAATAATTCACCATAGTGGCACACACTAGGGTCGATCACAAGGAGGCCTCTTAGATGCACTATCTTCATATTATCACTATTTATAATATTACTAATATAAAAATATAATACTAATATAAATGGGGGGGATAATTTCAAATTCATAAAATATAAATGTAATATATAATAATTCAATTCAATATAGAATGAATTTAGAAGAAATAAAGTAGGTAGTTGTTATTAGGAGGTCGTGGTGGTTGATATTATTGTTTAAAAGGAATCTCAATATTCAACTCAATGAGGTGATCAAGTCCTGTCACACCTCACCTTCTCATTTGAAATGTCATCACCCCATACAGAGACTTCTGTATATGGGGTAATTCTATTCTTAATGTCATCTAGGATAACTCTTTTCTGACCATCACTACTCATGTCATGCTCCACCGTATGCACGACACAAATAGCGAAGGGATTAAAAATTGATAAATGAGAAGAAGAAATTGGTGGTAGAGAAAATAGTCCAACCACTCACTGTAATCGATTTAACCACCACAAAAATTTCCAGAATTGAATAAAGGGATTAGAAATTAATGTACAATGAACATAATAAAACCCCCATTCCCTCCCTCGAACAAGCGCCAAGGTCAGTTCTCTATTTTTAGTGGAGTTTAGAAGGGAATAATGGTGGGATAATAAATAAAATAAAATAAATGGAAGAAAGGAGGTATGATTAATAAAGATAACTAATATATATAAAAAACAAAAATGAATATTATAACAACAATACTCAACCTTTCTCCTTGAAAATGGATATCCTTGTAAAAAGAGAGGAGGTACAAATTTATAGAGAAAATGGGTGAATAAATATCTCTTAAATTCTGTTCGCACGAAGATCATGACTTTTTGGACCATTACATGCCTGAATTGGTAAATGAACACTTCTTTAAAGTTGTTCCTGTATTCGTTCCATGTGCCTCCACAAAATTCCTGCCTCATTGGTCAATGTATGGAGGAGTTATATCTGCTTTATGGCAGAACATATAATCTTCCAAAGTAACTCTTCATCTTCCACAACTCCAAATTACCATGAAATTTTGGCCATTTATCCAACGTATTAAGACATGGACTCCTTAATGAATGAAGTTCTTTAATTCCTTGTAAAGATCCATGAAAAATTTCAGGTCTAATGGACCAGTATATGTCATGATACAAGCTCAGCTTTAAAACATTCCAAATCTGTGCATAGTTTACGAGGTCCGGATTCTGAGCTTAGTTTGGGCCTTCAATGGATTGATTGAGTTGTTATTATAGAAAAATGAAATGAGTACCAGTATGTAAGTAAACCTAAAAAAGTAATTTTACAATTTGGTTTAGTTTGGAAAATGATATGGCCGAAATACATAATACAAATAAAATAGTTAAATAAAATAATTAAGCCATTTTTTCATTTGAGCTCAAAATTCCACTAAAATCATAAAATGTGACAATTGCCCATAAAATAACACTATGGTGGGTATTAGAACAGTGAAATATAGTATGAAATATGTGAAAATTATAGCTTCATAATATATATTCCTTCTAATATATATACATTTACTTGTAAATATATGGTTTTGAATCCATGAAATTATCTCTTTTCATCCATGTTTCATTCTGATGACATGAAATGTATATGAATTCCTTCCATATCTATAGTTTTCCACATGCCTAGTTTAAACCACTAAATCCCAACCCCTATTGAGAAAAAATAGGAAAGGATATATTCAATTAGACTCCCAAACTTGGCTCGCTACATTATTGGGTCTTTTCCCCTCATCTCAACGATCTGTTGACAAGTCTAAAGATCAAATACCATTTTAATTATATCATTGATCCTATTGTAAGATTACAGAAAAATTAATATGGGGGTTAATTAATTTCATTAAAATATTAAAAATTATTACCCTATTTAATATGGTTTGGTTTTAATGGACTAGGTTTGTTAAATTATAAAATAATTATAAATCGAAGAAAATAAGCCACTATAAACCATTAAAAAGATAAAAACGTTCTAAATTAAATAAACAACTAAATGAAATAGTGAAATGGAAATATAGATGTAATTTTTGAGGTTTGATAACACTTCTAATAAAATTAAAAAATATAAAAAATAGAATATAAAAAGAATAATTAATATAACTAAAATAATACAATGGAGTTCTATATGAAAATTTTTAATCGTATAAATAAACATTATTATTTAAAGAATATCAGTGTTTGAATCCAAAAAGTCACTTCAATTTTTAACTAATGTGGATAGAGGATAAATGCTCTAATTTGAAACTAGTTCCAACTCCAGAAAGGGACGTTTTATGTTAGAATATCATAAGGACATGCTATTATCCTATAGGTCCTTCAAACTAGTTAGCAAGAGGTTTTTATCCTTAAACTTACTTGACCTAGAGTTTATTATCACATGTTCATTTAAATGGAACATATTTTATCAAAAAATATGTGAAGGAAAATTCTTACAAAATAAAAATTGTTCTTTTACATATAATACTCACCAACCAAAAGCACTAAGATCACACTAATGGAACAAACAAATTAAATTCCTTGGAATTAGTGATGTTTTGATTTGATATTGAATGTGTTTAAATTATATCATAAACATTTATTACTTGATTTCTAGTCCTATATTTATATATATATATTAAAATAAACTATCTGGTATCTTTTAGATTCAAAATTTCACTCCAAATAATTTAGATTAACCTCAAAAACATCTTTTGTGAAATTTTCTAAAGAATCATTGTGTAATTATGAAATGATCAGGATTCATAATGTGTTTGTAAAGATTGATTTAGAGGAAAATAATATACTAATATAAATATAAAGAAACTTTAAATGAGAGTTTTTAAAGTATAATGTATCTTTCAACTCCATCTAAATTGGGATATGGAACAATTCATTTAAGAAAATGGATCAATAGATCATTTCAACTAATACACAACTACTTTAGGTTTTTTCCCTTGAATGGTTTGAGGGTTTTCTATTGAAAATAAAATGACCTATATACGTGGGTTTACTAATGTTGTATAACCCCACATATAATCATATACGATCATACCCAATCCTTATCCAAATACTTACCCATTGGTAAAACATTAGTAATTATTTTTTAGTGGTTTATTATATCCATTCACTTGAGGTCTCCCAAGTCATATTAGTCCAAAATTACTAAGGAAAAACCATTAAGTATAAATACATAAATGAACCATATATGGTCACCCAAATCCAAAAAATCATATCCCACTTCTCTTTAAAAGTCGATTTCAACTAGAAAAAAAAATATTTTACCATATATATAATGACCTGATATTTTATAAATTAAATTTCCATTTGAATGAATAAATTTTTTATCATGTAATGTATTAATAAAAAACACAGAAACAACTTTTGTTATTTTGGAATGATATAGCCTCTTTAATTTAATATTACATTAATCATCAAAACTATTTATAATATAGTCATTTTATAGTGTCTGATATGATTGGTATATATAAGGGTAATCGATAAAGTATAAATTTCACATATGGAAATTTGGATGGCCTTGACGAGAAGGATTGTACCCTATATATCCTACTTATCAAGGCTTACATGGGAGATGGAATCACTAGGCATTTCCCTGGAACAATTATAATATAAAATTCAATAACTAAAGCCTGAATAAAACATTAATGGGAGAAGTTCAAGATTATTAAGATCCTAACCCAAACCATGTTCGCTGAACAACAGTATGAAATTGTCACTGTCACACACCTTATCATTAGGGAATACACTCCTGTAATAAGTGGTTAAGTGTCTAGATGTTGTAAATATGAATTTTTATATTTCTATTTTTATGAAAATAATATTTATATTTATAAATTTTAATTATTACATTATAAATTTTTAAATAATGAGATTCAAAAAAAAATTTGATACGCTAAAACATGAACTGTATTTTGGTAAAATATATATTTTCAATCAAGACAATAATTTTCATAAATTCACTAATTGTTGAAATAAACATTATTTTAATAAAAATTTCTTATTAAATAATATTTATTTATACATAAATGATAAAATAGTTTTGTAAGGTAAAATTTAATTTTTATGAGGATTAGAAACTATTATCATTGCAAAAACCAATATTTTTCAATAAACGGGGATTTTTTATTTAAAAGTGAACTTTTTTCATGTTAATAGAGTTAAATTCATAAAAAATGTTATTTTTAAAATTAATACATCAAAATTATCCAACATTGATTTTTTTTCACAATTTTCAAATATAATTATATTTTTGGGTAAAACATTAATATGGTATAATTATAAGGTATGTATTATAAATTCATAAATACCCACAAGTGATGTATTAAACACTATAAAGTGTATTCATGACCAAAATTATGTTTACCATTTAAAATAATGCATTTTAAAGAAATTGGAATAATTTTACAACCACTTAATGAATCCTTGAAGGCCTATATTATAAATCAAGTATTTAAAATTAATTATTCATGAACATGACTAACTTTCACTTCACCAAGGGTAATATTTTAATTATTTTATTTCAAATCCTTATAAATTTTTTAAAACTACTCCTCTTTTTTAGAAAAAATGTGATAAAACCATTGGATGGGTTGTGGTTTTGTTTATTTTATCTTATAGATTCCGAAACCAAAGTTTATAAATTAAAAAATAATTCCCTTTTCTTTATATATAAAAAAGCACCCATCCTCAAATTAAACATCATTAAAAACCCTTATAAAATTAATTTACTCTACCCCGACCTCTTAATATCCACCCAAGGTGACCAGATCTCTTAATTATCACGTTCAATGATTTTAGAATATCCATCTCAAGGTATGGGATCTTATACTTATCCTCTTTATTCTCTCACCTTATTAATATTATACATTTGTATTTCAAATTGTTTATTTTGGGATATTTTTTATACATCTGTCTTACTATCTTTATTATTTACAAGTGATGAGAGTCCCATTTAACTATCAATAAAACCCTCCATGAATAATTATATACCCCCGTTATGCTATCAAAATTATGATTTGATTTTCCCTAAAAAATATTTTTGAAGTAGATACCTATACCTATTTCTACTCAATGGTATTCAACTAGATGTAACGATCCTTAATTTATCTTTGACATCTATTTATATAACCCATTATTTATAATTTTGGGATAAAAAGTGAAGAAAAAATCCTTATATTTGTTTATATATGTTTCAAATTTCTACATATACATGATATGAATGTGATGTGTGGACCAAGAAATGTATATCCCTAAAATTCATTGGATAATGTTTTTATCTCATTAGATACGATGTATGGTTTATAAGAGTTTATCCAAATCATACTATGTTATTATGTCTAATCTGTTATCCTTGACATATTTAAGTGATACCAAGTTTTTTATATTTTTGTAAAATTACCATGTTTAATTTATATAATCACATTATATCATGATTTGATATTCACATTTATGATTGTCAAAAATATTATGTTTCACAGATTATACTCTTGAATCACACGGTTTCTTTACCTTATGATATTATTTGATTATTACCTTAATGGTTTCTATAGATCACCCCTATATTATGCATGTCATCTGGTTATCACATGCTATTTTAAATGACACATTTAATTTTATGGCCATTTTGTGTATTTTTAAATAATATTGTTATACTCGTGATTTATGTTATTGTGATATATACCAAATTTTCTTGTCTAGATATTAAAAGTAGATGTGCATCTATAATAATTAAACCTAGGGATAATAACCCTAAAAAGGGAAACATTGGTTTTAACTATATCATCACTTGGGGTTTGACAGAGAGGCCTTACTACACAAATGGTTTCAAACTCCTAGGGGACATGATTAAGTAATTTGAAAATCTATTTAATAACCATTACTAAGTTAATAAATTCACATATGACTCTTATTTATAAAATAGATAATATAAAAATTATATTGAAACTTATAAATTCATAAATTAAGGAATATATGTCATTTATGAGTTCTCCTAGCAATGTTTGTTATTTCTAGTTTAAGTGTTTCTTAGTTTGAAAATTCTCATCCCTAAACCTATTTTGGATGAAGTAAATGACTAGAACTAGAATAAATTAGTGAATGAAAATATTATGAGATATTCATGATCTCCGCATATCCTCTGTGACAATGTTTCTATGAATTCAATCATATCACCCAAGTTCATTGGAACTTTTCAAACACCACATCAAATATTGGAAGTCAAGTTATTAGTGAAGAATGAAAATGGGTAAATTATTGTATCCTAAATATATATGACATCACATGTCAAAATTTGTGAGAGGAATGTCATTGAAAACATTGTGGTACTCCCTTCAGTATAATTTTATACTATTATGGAAATGGCTTGGATTTACTTATATAGAGCCAATAGAAATTCTTGAGAGAAGGAAGTCTCCCTTTATATTACAAATTACCCAATAATTATATGCAAGTGAAATGAGGTGGATGAATCTCATTTCGTATTATCATCACAAGGAAGGAAATTATTTCCTTATAATCATGTGTATCTAGTTTAAATGACAGAGACAAAGTAAAAGACCATCCTTGATAGAATTCCCATTGTATGTGACTTTGAAGTTTTGTTTCATGAAGAATTTCATAGTCTTATTCTGAGCGGATAGGTTGAGTTCTCTATTGAATTTATACTTTCAACATTTACATTATCTAGGGGGAATATATAATGGCCACTATTAAACTTGTAGACAATAAAAAGGTGCTACATGATAATCCAGATAAATGGTTTAAATGCCCAAGTACTTCACCATGGGGTGGACTTGCCCGTTTTTAAAGAAGAAGGATGGTTCCATTCACATATATAAATATTATCATAGTCTCAACAAGATAATAATAAAGGAAAAGTATACTTTTCCTTGGATTGATGACTTTTTCAATCAACCATGTAGAGCCCAGTACTTTTCCACAGTGGATCTTTGATCGATATATTGTTATGTAATTTTATAGAAGGTGGATATCCTCGTGACTAATTTTCATATAAGGTATGGACATTACATGTTCATAGTGATGCAATTTGGATTCACCAATTTTCCAAAAAATATTTATAGAATTAATGAATATAGTAATTTTATATTACCTTGACAATTTTTTATAGTCATTATAGATGAAAATCTTATCGACTCTGAAATTAAGTAGGAACATGGGGAGCATTTGAATGCTATAATGAAGACTATTCCAATTGAAAAATTATATGAAAATTATAGTTAATGTGTGTTCATTATGCATCATGAGACCTTAATGGGACATGTTATCACGGAAAAAGGGATTCTTGTTGATCCTTTTCATAATAAAGGTAATTGAAAGATATAACTGACCAATATATGTAAAAAAGGATTCAAAATTTTCATAGATTAGCTGGTTACTATAATAGAGTTATGAGAAATATCTCTTTATTTTCAATCCCACTAACTATGATAAGATATAATGGAGTCATGCTTTTATAGAATTTGGAATTCCAAGAGATCTCTAAAGAGTCAATGAAGAGACTAATCACCATGCCTATACTCACTTTACCCATAAGTGTGAAGTATTTTTTTATCTACAATGATGTGTTCAAAAAGGGATTTGGTTTTGTACTCATGAAATATGAAATCTTGATAGCCTATTTCTCTGTCCAATTAAAAATACATCAACATAACTACACAATTCATAATCAAGAAATGGCTATAGTTATATTTGTGGTGAAGATTTGGTGATAATATCTCTATTTTGAGAAGAGTGAATTATATAGAGATTATAAATGGGTGAAGTATATTTTCATATAAAATAAGTTCAATATGTTCCATGAAGGTTTTTAGAGATGATAAATAATTATTATTTTTGTGTCTATTACCATCATGGGAATGAAAAGAAAGTGGAAGATGATCTGAGTAAAATGGATCATAAAATCTTATCCATGATGAATATTGAGAGGTATCCAATATTCTTGGTCATTAGAAAAACAAATGGGAATAATAAATGGAACATCATATTACCTTGTATAAATAACTATGAAATCATCCATTATTTATAGATTCAAGGAGGCCAATAGAGATGATGATGTTCTACAGAAAAAATTAGTGAATATTCATGAGTTAAAAGTTTCTAAAGATGGATTTACATGGTTTTAAGCCTGGATATATTTACCATAAAAACCAAAATTGAATAGGTAAATTTTGGATGATGTATATAAATAATCATTCCTCATTTATCTAGGAAGAAACAGGTTGTATAAAGATATTAATCACATATTATGGTCAGATAACATGTTGAGAGAGATTATACAATTTATTTCTTGATTCTTTGCATTTAAATAAGTTAATGATGAATACCATAAGTATAAGGTTATAATGAATATTTTCCCATAACAGTTTGGAAATGGTAAATCATGACCATGGATTTCATTACATACTCCCTAGGAAATCTAAAGAAAATATCACCATCTGGGTGGTAGTTCATCGCCTTAAAATTTCAATACATTTAATCTCAATAAAAGAAGATATTTATTAAAAACTCCCCAAGATATACAAAATGGATGTTGTAATACTGCATGTATTGGCACTTTCCATTTTTCAAATCAAGATTTCAGGTTACATTGAGACTGTGGAGAAGTCTTCACAGAGTGTTGGATAGAAATGTGATTTTTAGTGCTACTAATCACTTATATATATATTTCATTCCGAAAGAACCTTTCAAACCATATAGGATATGCTGAGATCTGGTTCAATTTATTTAAAAGGATGTTTGGATCAACACCTTCACCTAGTATAGTTATCTTACAACAAAAAATTTCCAATATATAATTCAAATTTCACTTTATGATGCTCTATATGGGAAGAGATATATAACTTGAACATGTTGGGTTGATTTCTAAAAAGGGAATCTTATGGGACCGAATCTTATCCAAGAGATGACATAGAATGTTAAAACTATTCAATATCATAGGAAATATATAAAATGTCAATAAAAAAAATATATACAATAATCAACAAGACTTAGAGTTTGAGACTAGAGATAAGGCTCTCTTTCATATATCTATGTAGAAGATATTAATGAGGTTTGGGAATAATGGAAATCTTACTCTATGATACCTATACCCAGTTGATACCTTGATTACATCAGAGTTGTTACTTAACGACTGGCACTATCACATAACCTTTCCCAAGTATATGATGTGTTTCATGTATCCCTCTTGAATATATACATACCAATACCCTAAAATATATTAAATATAGAGGTAGTACCATTGGATAATGATAATTCATATGAATGAATTCTAGTGAATATCATATATCATAGAGGAAAATTTCAATTAAACAAGACAACACACATAGTCAATATACAGTGGAGGGACCCTGAGATTAAGGAAGTGACATGGGAACCAGATGAACTGATGAAACAAAATCACCATCACATGTTTTATTTTAGGAAATAAAATTTCATGGGAAAAAAATTCTAAAAGAGGGAATAATGTTATGACCTGATATTTTATAAATGAAATTGCCTTTTCAATGATTAAATTACATATAAAATAATGAATTTGTAGAAAACATATACACTACTTTGGTTACTTTGGATTGATAAAATATATTTATATTTAAAAGTATATTATTCATCTTATTCATTAATTATATAGTCATTATAATGTGACTAAGAATATTAGTATATATTAGGGGTTATGAAAATTCTTATTTTCCATAGACATAAGGAGTGATGGTCTCAAACCATAGGATCATGCACAATGAAGCCTGGATATTAGATATTTTGAGGGATATTGAATCACTGGGGCTTTACATTGACTAATCCAAAGATAAAATCCAATAATTAAAGATTGAATGAAACTATTTAAATGAGAGGATGAATATTTTCATGATCATTACCCAAACCATGTTTACCAAACCACACCAATAATGTGTCACCATCGCACACCTTACCCTTAGGGGGAGCACTGGTGTAATAAAGGGTTATGGATCTAGGATCCAACAATATGAATTTTTATATTTTATTTTTTAAAAAAATAAATATTATATTTATAATTTTTTATGATTACTTTATTTATGAATAAATATTATTTTTAATAAAAAAAATTATTTCGATACAATAAAACCAAAATTTTATTATTGGGATGTAACACCGAAACCCAAGAATTCTTGTGCTGGTTCCTTACTTGATTACATTGGCATAAATACAAGGAATCATATCCCAATTTAATGATTATTTTAGCAGTTTTAGAAAACTACATTATCTAAATGATACCTATATTATATTGGGAGATGAAAAATAAAGCATGAAATATAACAAAATGAGATCAACATTCTTCTTGAATGATTATTCAAATATTACTTCTTCATAATCTAGGGAAGGGAAAACGTAAGGGTTGGGTCAAATGCTCAGTAAGGGTAAGAATACAAGAGAAATAATAATGAATAACTAAGTATAATCAATATAGAAAGGTAAATAATCAAACACACATTACATTTAAACAACTGGATAAGGAATAATCAATATGATAAGGTAAATAACAGAAACACATGCCCTTTAATCAATATACTAAATAATTAAATGAAACCCAACATACATAGAAGAAAAATATCATTGGTAAATATTAACTTAGATGGAATGAGTTAAATGATTAATTATTTTATTTCATGTCTCCAAGGTATGTAGTACATTTACCATCAAGTGCTTTCACAAGAAAATTTATAACATGTTGAGTAAAACCCCATCTAATTGGACAAAATGTTTTGTCTCATGAGACTATCAATGCATTGAGGGAAAATTTGTAACCAGAAACACCCATTTCATTACTAGACAAATAATTCCTTATATATCCAATAATTGATTTAATTCATGAACAACATGCCTTATCAAATATCTATATTGAATTAGGGATAAAGAATTGTCAATAATTCCCCAATTAATCAAATAAATATCAAAGAAAACACCATATGTAAAAATGATATATGGTTTATGAAATAATAATATCCATCCATAATAATATTTTTATTTAATATAAATGTAATTTACAAATAAATGGTCATTAGGAAGTGATTTTTACAAGAGAAAGTTTTCAATCCCAAAGGAATATGATATGGAAAATATAACTTTTACCACTTGGTAACGTTCAATTCAAAACCCATTAGATGAGATATTTTAGAGTAAAAAATTAAATAACATGAATATAAAATGATGTATTAAATAATATATCAAAATTGGAAGTAGATACAATAAAAAATAAGTAATTGGTAAATATGACATTTATCTCACAGATGTAAAAAGTGAGATGAAAATCCCTTACCATGGGTTTCCTTTTGTGTGAATAGACTTTAACCTTCTGTATATTGGTTTTAATAATGTTAATAAATTATTCAAAAGGTGTATTAATATTTATGATATCATATATAATCTTCTTATAAGATCTTATTACCCTTTTGTTAGTAATCATTCATTATTATCACTATTTTAGGGGTTAATTCCCCACTTTATCTAGTATGTTTTGACTTGTTATTTGTTGTTTCCATTACATGGATCATGAATTAATCATATATAAAATATAAAATAATTTAATTATCATATATATTAATTATATATTTATTTAGAATAATCCATAAATTTTGGATATAGGAAATGAAATGAAACATTTATGGAGACGGTTGGCCGTATATATCCAAGAACATTACTTCCATTTATTTTTCATATTTAAAAGAATTAAAAGTAAATAATATATATATATATTATAATTAATGAATAATATTTATATAATATATGTCACTCATTATTATTAAAACCATCTTTTATATATTCCATGTAATGATTTAATGTATCACATTGATTTTAGGAGGCCGTAGTCCACACATCCAAAATAATGTTATTATTTTCTCCCAAAATAGAATGAATAAAGGTATGAATTATTTAAAAATTACTATATCATACTGAAATAATAGATATAATATATATCATGTTTAAAAAATGTTTCCACTATAATTATCAACCATGGGAGGTGGTAAAGAAAAAATTAATGATATCATTTTGTGAGGAAGTAGTTCACCATACACATGAACAATAAGGTCATTACCCATTTTATGGATGTGCGTATAAGTGTAGGTATAAAAATGGATATAAAAATATCTCAGTATATTGAGGTTATAGAAGTTTTTATGTATAAAATTAATAACAATATTTTATAAAGTTTATAATTAAAATAAAACAAAAAATCTTGAGGAAGGATGTTACCTCTTCTTTGGGTAACTCATTTTTTTTCACGTATGGGATTCCTCAGATGGATTTCCTTAACAATCTGAAATTATAATGTAATAAAATTGCATTTAATAGTGTGTATGACACAAAACAACAAGAAGATAAGGTAATATAATATCCCAAGACTTTATAAAATATTTTATATTTTTAATTGATTGAATATATTATATATATTTCAATTCACACAATATTTCTTTTAGCTTTTATTTCACACAACGAGGTTTGTTGATATATTGTTTTACATGCATCACTGAATATTAATGAATACTATTAATTTTCTTACATAAAATTAAAATTATATCTACGTCGTTAAATTTATTTTATGAATTGTATAAATGAAATTATGTAAATAGATATTTGAATTAATTTTTTACTAACTAATTAAAAATGAATGAAGAAACCAAATGAATATAAAGGGAATGATTTAAAAAATACATATATATTTCTTCTCTAAAGGAATTTTATCTTAATAAAATAAACTAATTAAAAATATTTAATGATATTAATGGAATATATATTATATATTTAATCAAATATTTTTTATATTCATCCAATAGTTTCTACAAGCTTAAGATAATAATAAATTTAGTTTTATGCTTAAAAATTGTATTCTTCTAAAGTCAATTTTACCTCATTTCAGAGGTGAACCAATTTTAAATAATTTTATAGAAATTTTATAAATTTTATATGTCAAATAAACAAAAATTATGAAATTGGAATATCAAATTTATCTTAGGGTGTTTTTTTTTTGTATTTTTTAGGATGTTTTATTTTCTGATGAATAATGAAAAATACTGAATTTTATTTCTAAACATCTTTTTTCATCCAATTTATTTATAATAATGAATTAAAATTTTGATTAGATTTAAAATTTTGTTTTATTAATTATAAATAAATTAATCCAGTTTATGTTATTGAAACCAATTTCCCCATGCAATCGTATATAAAAACATTTCAATCTTTTGAAAATATTTACTTTAAAACCCAGCATTGTGATCTCGTATAACAGATTAATTTTACAATAATTTCAGATAGTTATGTGATTTTAATTTTTGAAAATAGATTAAATATTTTGAATAATAATAATTTATAATTTATAATAAGTTAAACATATTTTTTACCAAAAATATTAGTGAAACGGATTAAAATTAACTACAACGATTAAGGGAAGAGTTAACTTAACAAGGGACTAAACCGTAAATTTAAGATCCAAAATAACCTAAAATATTTTCCAAAATACATTAGCTATTAATTTTTTGACCATATAATCCATTAATTATAATTTTCTATATTATTAGATCCTCTGGATATTTTTAAAATTTTGTTGAAATTTTAATTTCAAAAATTTACATGAATTACACTCCTCCTCTACTATAAAAACACACTCACCTCTCACGTATTCACACCTATAAATACCTATGTATCGCAAATAAAAAATACTCCAATAAGTTAAAAAAATACCTAAACTAACCCTATAATTTTTACACTATTAATTAATCCATCAAATTAAGTCTTTTGGTATAAACCAAAAAGAGTTACCCGAAAACGAGGTAACATTCTTCAACAAACATTTTTATTTTATTTCCATCTCGCCCATAAAATCTTATTATTATTTGATTATTTAATAACACAAGTATCCTAATTATAATTATGTTTTTTAATTATAAGGATTATACCTATATTTAAACACAGTTTCTTCTAATGGGTTTCAAACTTACCATTTGTGTGTACGGTGGACTACCGCTTCATGAAATGATGATTGTTCGTTCATCCTTTACTACCTCCCATGGGGGTCATTTTAATTGAAATTTTGTTTTTATATGTTATATAGTATATTTATATTTTATTTTAAAATATTTAATTCTTATATAACACACAACTTCATGTGTTCCATTTTATTGGGATACGATAGCATCGTTTGTGGACGTGTAGACGACAACCTCCTCAAAGCAATGTGATTCGTTCATTCTATACGTAGAATGTATTAGTGGATGGTTTTAATTAAAATATTATATATATATATATATATTATAAAATGATTATAATCAAATTATTATATTCAAATACACATATATAATTTATGTATCATTATTTTAAATTCGATAAGGAAATAGAAGTAACGTTTATCCATATATACCCTATACTATCTCCATTAATGGTGAATTTCATTTCCTCTGTAGATTTTATGGATTATTATAAATACACATATAATTAATATATATGAAATTAATCTCACGGAATAAAATATTTATATTATTAAATAATAAACTTTGTAATATGGAAAAAATAACGAGTCAAAACGAACTAGAAAAACTAGGAAAATAACACCTAAATGAGTGAAAATAATGAAATATTACTATTTAATGGGTATTAAGATATCATAAGAAGATAATATATGATATTATAAATATTTTTACGGCTCTATTATAAGTTATTAACATGTTTTAAAACACTAAAATTGTGGTTAAATACCACATGACCAAAATGAAGGATTAGGTAAGGGATTTTCATATCATTTTTACAGATGTTAGATAAATGTCATATTCACCACTTCATTTTTGTGTGATGTGTATATAAATCACATTTATATATATTATATCACTACTAGTTTTATATTCATATTATCGATGGTTTTACTTTGAATTATCTCTTCCAAGGGGGTTTGACATTAAAATTACCAGGTGATAAAAGTTATCATTATAATATAACTTTCTTTGGTGATTATTAAGTTTCTCATCAAACAATAAATTCTTATTTATAATTTATTTTGTAAATAAAATTTCATATTCCCATGAATTGGAAATTATTATTTTCTAAAGTTTGTACAATTTTTACATATGGTGTTCACTTTGACAGTTATTTGATTAAATGGGGAATTATTGATAAATCTGTATCTTTTATTTCACAAGGATATTTGATAAGGCACATTGTTAATGAATTAAATTGATTATTAAATACAGAAATAATTATTTTGAAATGTATGAATTGCATGGATCCTAGTTATATATATTCCCCAGATACATCAGCAGTCTCATGAGATGAATTAGTTGTCTAAATTAGATGGGTGTTTACCCGATATGGTAAACCACCTTTTAAAAGGTTTTGATGGTAAATGTACTTAAGAAACATGGAATACAATAATTAATAAATTAACCTATATGAAATTATTTATTATTTTTCCATGATATTTTTTATATTATATAATTAATTAATAATTTCATTCTAAGTTTATTAATTAAATGAAACATGTTTCAGTAATCTACCAAGCCAAATTGATTATATATTATCCAGTGTCATTAAATGGAAAATATGTTAAGTTACATACATTCTATATTGATTATTTCAATTGATTCATTATTACTTCTATTATATGTATAACCCTACTGATCATCCGAGGTCATTGTTATTTTGTATCCATTCTCAAGGTTATTAAAAATTTATTTGAATAAAATTTCAATGATTTAGTTTATTTCATTTTATTATATATCGTGTTTTTTTTTCTATTTCTCAAAGTAATATTGGTATTATTTTTGTAATATGGTTTTCAAAAAGAAATAAATCGATCGTTCCTTCGGTATTTTATTCCTTGTAGTCTTTCAATTGTTATAAAATAATGTACCAGCTTCAGGCTTCCGGGATTTCAGGTGGTATAGTTGGTATAAAAGGAAGATTAACAACAACATTGGAAACTAGATTTATAAAACATATATTCGTGAAAAAAACCCTAAGATATAATTTGGGGAAAATTATATAATAACATCTTATAATTTTTTTAAGGTAGAGATTATGTGGGTATTCCAATAAATATATCCATGTATGGATATTACAAGTGGGCATGGTTTTAACAAAGATGTACCTAGGGGTAACAAATCTAGCAAGGTACATCAGGACCACCTCGAGTGTAACCTAGTACACAACAACAGAGCTTACTACACACTTGGTTGGACACTCCAATGGATACTCTTAGGATAATTCTAATTTTTGTTAAAAACTATTATAAAGGATTTTAATGTAATGATATCCTCAAGGAAACCATGATTACGATCTCAAGTTATCTATGCATGAAGTTTTCAATTTTATTTTAAGTGTTACACCATATTTAGAATTATAAAATGTTCTAAATATTTTGTAATACTATAGTATATTCTTTTTTTTTTGAAATGACACCAAGAATGTAGAATTATATCAGTACCCATGGTCATCGTAGAGGTTTTCTTATTGATAAATACAAGAGAGATGGTATTGGAACTATTAATTTTTTTGATATATTAAGAAATATTAATCAGGTTATGACACATAACCTTGCATAGATGAATACTCCTATTCCATAGTGAGATTCTCTAATGTTGGACCTATTTATGCTTTAGAGGGCTGCATCATTTAGAGGGACTACTGACCTAATGGTAGCTAACCAATGGATTAATCATTTGGAGAAGATATATATGGCATTAGGATGTGGTGAAAAAGAAATGGTTACCATTTTATTATATTATCTAAAAGATGATTCCAATCAATGGTGGTCACTCGTCCAAAATATTATAGAGGAAGAAGAAATATAACACATGGCATAAAGAACTTTTAAGGACACATTCTTTGACTAACATTTCACTCATGGTAAAAAATATGAGACGAAGAAAAAGTGACTTATTTAAAGGAAATTTTATAAAGAGAGTGGTGTGTAGTATGAAGTTACTTTTACAAGGTTAGAAAGGCATTCTATATATTTCATTTGCAACATGAAATGAAATATTGAACATTTATTTGAAGGACACAAGCCAATTATGTAATGGGTTCCGGTCTCTCAATCCTTTTATTCATATAATGAAATAGTTTTATGTGATATTAATATATATAAATAAGTATCCAAGTATTATGGATTCAAATGGATTCTTGTAAAGAAGATAAAAAATAAAAAATTCCAAATAAAGGGAAGACGGTAGAGAAGGATTTTCCCACATGTAATAACTATTGAAAGAATCACCTAAGTAAATGATTAAAAGGATTTGGAGTTTGTTATAAGTGTGGAGAAAAGGGTCAATAGGAAAAATAATGAAAAGGGAATATGGAAAATGATTCCATTAAATGTTTCATTTACAGTAAGATATTTTTAATGATGAGATAATATTGTTTTGATAAACAAATTATTGATTGGATATGTGTTGAATACCTTGGAGTTGATTGATGATTTGTTGAAAAATTTGTTTATACTATTAATTATGGAGTTTACAACACTTTTGGATTTATTGAATATATACAATTGAATTTATTTTACTTGAGGAATAAAGTAGAATGAATGTTTCCCATTATTTTTATGGTAATTCTTGTTATTAACTTATTTTAAGAGAATATAGTTTTTTTTTTCTCATTTACAATATGTGATTGTTAAAGAGATACTTCAGGTTGACTAAAGGATAATGATAAGTTCATTTTGGAATCTCAGTGACCTTCCTAATAATGTTTTGGATTATTATACATTGGAAAGATAACAATTTATGAAATGGTTTATGTTGATCTGTAATGCCCCGACCCCAATTACCCAGAGTCAGTGTATTATTACATAACATTGGCATGATCACAAAAGATCATGTCTCGAATGACCGATATGTTTAGTAGTCTTGGAAACACGAGATATATTCATAAGACATACATTACATCATAAAGTAAAAAAAACTAAAACAAAATTTTGTCTTCATATCCCCTCATACTATCCCTACAGGTCATTCATAAATTACTTCTTCACATCCTAGGAAAAATAAGACATTGAAGGAGGTGAGCTCAGATGCTCAGTAAGGATAACAATATAGCAGAAACTTTCATAAATAAGCATAAAAATTTAAGGCAATGTATACCTAAAACAAAATACTTTTAAACTTGAACATCAGAATAATATGGCAAAGATAAAATGAAATAATGCCATTTACTTATTCACATGGATATTCTACTAGTCGAATAATCACATGCAATATCAATAACCATTTTCATAATATTGGAATGCATAATGCCAGACTATCATAACCACATAGTCAAGGGCTTGTGCCCAGACTACAAATAAGATTTTTTCAAAGCCTTATGCCAAGACATTAGTTTGTCTAATGAGACCTACCGATGCATTGAGGAGCTATAGAGGGCTCCATCCGTCACTTCCCTAAGTCCAATGCATTCTCATATGAAAATTATGGAACATAACATAAACATACATACTAAAACTAGCATACTAAATGTCAATACTGTAACACCCCAAGCTTCCTCGGTATGTTTCCTTTCGAATAATGCAATGACGTGCATTGTACGCAACTTCGAGATTTTAACACACCACAACCAATCAAACTAGCCGTTATGAATAGTAATACCTACTTTTTGAAATTATATATATTTTATATTTCAAAATGGACTTCATTTTTGGATTCGGAATATCGAATTTATCCTAAGGTGAAATTTTGGTACTTTTCGGATAACTTTCATATTTTGATGAATAGTGAAAATTACTAAATTTTAATTAAAAACAACTTTTTTAATCAAAATAATTAATAGTGATAAATTGTGAATTTGAGTGGTTTTAAAGTATATTTAGAATATATTTTTACCATTTAATATAATGTTGGTCATTGGACATAATTTTACAATTAAACCGAACATAAACAAGTGTCAATCTTTTGATAGTTATTATCTCTTAAAAACACGCTTTTTGTTTTGACAGCGGGAATTAATTTTAAATTAATTTCTGCCACTTCTGTGTTTTGAATTTAGAAAAATGGATTCCATATTTGGAATCAGGATGTCCAAATTGTGTAAATAGGTAACTTTTATTTTTAGACATTTTGAATAATTACTGCGGTAAATATTTTATTTACCATGGTTAAGGGTAAATCCGGTAAATAAGGGTTAAAAAAATAATATTATAATAATAATAAATTACCCTAAAATGTGTCTTAACCCTATTGGTTGATACATGGTCGACCATGGGCATCTTTGGGTCAATTTTGGGACCCCATGGATCCACTTGTAAGTGATAATGACACTTTATATTAATTAAGTTAAAATGAATACAAAAATGACACAAGCATATATCTTTTAGCAAAACAATTGTTACATAGGGTTATATATTCTGGATTTTAGATTATAAATATTCATTAGAAAGATAAAAAGATTTAATACATAATTATATTTTATTTATAATTTTTTGACATTAAATAATTTATTTTATTTATGACACAATGATGATGCAGTAATTACTAAAATAGTAAAAAATTAACATAATTGATATTATAAATACCCAAATAATTATAATATGAAACTTTTAATGAATTAAACAAATTTTCTAGGATAATATGATATATTAGGATTGATTTATTTGACTTTGTTCGAAGTAATAAATCTTTTATGAGTTTCACAAAAATCAACTAGTGAATAGTGTCAAAATTGACATAAAAGAGTTCTTAAAACAAATATTATATTATTAATTGATATTAAATTCCTAAAAATCTAAGGTTCGGACAAGAGACTTATATTATGATAGGTTAATCATTAATGGACCACTTGGGGGTCTTTTGGATGTATATAGTAAGTTTATTAACCATATTATATAAAAATACAAAGAGACATTGTAAAAGTGAAACTAATTAACTTAGAGTTAATACTTAAAGATAAGGTTAATATAAGTACCCAAACCTGTCTAAATTCTATTGGATGAGTTTTTTTCGACCTATCCCTACCTCAACCTTTGAATAGTCAACTTTGGAGCCATTGGAAACCGAATATGAATTTATTATAAATTAATATTTCTAGCTTTTCCAAAGGTGCCCCTCACCCCTCTTATAAAAGGGCACTCCTCCTTCTCATTTCCTCACACCACTCAAGCCACTTGGCTCGTCCAAACTCTGCCCAACTAAGCTCCCCACATCCCTCTACTCCTCCTTGAAGCTTCCCCTTAGGCAGAAAGCATTTCAACAAGTCCTTTGGTTCCAACCAAAGTGAGTTACCTAAATTAAAGGTAACGATTTCTCTTAAATTATTTTCATTTATTTTGCTTCTTCAACCCCCAAACTCTTTTTATTTCCCTTCTTTTGTAACAACACCAGTATCCTCAATATACTAGGATGTTGTTATAAGAAGTATTAAAACTACACATACACACAACTCCATCTAATGGATGATGAACATAATGTTTCTGTGGATGGCAAACTAACGCCTCACGAAACGATGATTGTTCAAAAACATCTTACCGCCTCTCATGGTGGCCATTATGATGGCACTGTAATTAAATATGATATTAATGATATATATTTTATATATAAGCTTCTGTAATTCCATTTTATGTCATACCATTATTCGTTTCATGTCGTATATACATACGATAATTTCATTTGAGGAAGTGCGGACTACCGCCCCCTTAAAATGATATGACTCGTTCATACCACACATGGAACGTATAAAGGATGGTGTTAATGAACTTAAGTAACATATATAAAATATTATATTATACTGGAATAGTAATATACCTATGTATCATTTGGATTCGATTCTTTTAAAATAAAAAATTAAATGGATGTAGCGTTCGTGCGTACGTACGGACTACCGTCTCCACGAACGCGATGAGATTCATTATCCATCGTATCCATTCAAGTATAATTATCATTTAATGATTTAAAAATGATGTTTAAGTACTTGATATCATTTTGGATATGAATAAGATACAACAAACATGACTTATGTAACAAAACATATAAAAGAAAATGAGTAAGTTAATACCCGAAACGGCGTTAATACTAAGATATTATTAACAAATCAATGTTAAAAGATCATATATGATATCATATTAAAGTAAATTATTCTTGTATTATTCAATAAAAATTATTTCACCATTATACAGGAGGTAAACCTACCATCGACCAAGGAAAAAGTACAAAGTAAGGGATTTTCTTATCTCACTTTTAATTCCGTGAGAATTCCATTGATCACCACTTAATTATTGCATGTGGTGTATGTATACTGCCCATGATTGTATTCATTGTGTTATATACTTTTATTTATGGGTATTTACATCATCATGGTATGATAATTCTTTCATGGGTGTATGTTTCTTAAGTTACCTAATCAATAAGGTAATTTGAGATTTCAATTTCCACTCATTTGGCTTTACGCATATTTCATTGATTATATTACCCCAAGATTATGTGTGGAATCACTATTCATTTGATTATGTCATAATTTCCACTCCCATTCCTGTGGATATAAGTTTGATACACATAATCACTCCATTGATAATTCTCAAGTCATTGATATGAATTTGATAAGAGTAATTTTAACTCATTCTCCATTTATTGAGTTAAACATCCAATTCGTTGGTATTGTTTTTACAAGAATATGTGTGAATATACTTTGATTGATTTACACTGAATATCCAATCATATTTAGTGTATTTATATTTGTCACACATAATTATGTCGTTGATTTATCCTTAACCAAAGGATACAACCTTTATGAGAGATTTCATCTCAATTTACATTCCATTGAGACTTCTTTGATGATATACACCAAATCACTTTTATGTGGTGTATATAATGTACTTTGACATAGTATATCATGAATTCCTTTATTCTCATGATATTACAATGTTTTGATTACCTCAATTATTTGTATTCAAGTGTCTCTCTTTTGGTTAGAAACTCTAACTAAAATACCATTTTAAAATGTTTTAAAGAATTATTCTTCTAAATCATGCTCATTAATGTCCATATTTTAAAAATGGTTTTAAAGATTTATTTATATGGACATTAAAGTTTTAAAATTAAAAATCCTTTTAAAAAGTTTCAAAGTGGTATGGGACACTTTGATTCAAAAATCTATTTTTAAATGGCTTTTTGACAAATAGTGTGACTTTTAAATGATTTCAAGAAAAGGGGGATATTTCTCTCAAATAGTTTTGATGATTATTTTCATCTATGTCAACATCCTTCATTATTCTTGATTGAGGTTAATGTGATACAATACAATCTTCCATATTGTATCGAATGAGTTATGTTTGACTGTGGATGTGCTATTTTTATACCATTCAAGGTTTGTGGTAAAAGTATTGACATTTCGTATGCTAGTTTCAATACGAATGTTTATGTTATGTTTAAACTTGTTCATATGAGGAATGCATTGGACTTAATAAGTGACGGGTGGAGCCCGCTATAGCTCCTCGATGCATCGGTAGGTCTCATGAGACAAACTAGTGTCTTGGCACAAGGCCTTGGCAAAATATTATTTGTAGTCTTGGCACGAGGTCTTGGCTATGTGGTTATGATAGTCTGGCATTATGCATTCCATCATTATGAAAGTAGTTATTGATATTGCATGTGATCATTCGACTAGTAGAATATCCATGTGAGTAAGTAAATGGCATTATTTCATTTTACCTTCGCCATTTTATGCTGAAGTTTAAATTTAAAAGGATTTTGTTTTAGTTATAAATTGCCTTAAGTGTTTATGCTTATTTATGAAAGCTTCTGCTATAATGTTATCCTTACTGAGCATCCGAGCTCACCCCTTTCAATGTTTTATTTTTCCCAGGATTATGAAGAAGTAATTTATGAATGACCTGCAGAGATAGTATGAGGGGATATGAAGACAAGATGTTTTTTTTATGATGTAATGTAAAAATTTATGGATGTATCTAGTTACTCCAAGGCTACTAAACTAATCGGTCTTTCGAGACTTGATCTTTCTCATAATCATGCCAATGTTATGTAATAATGCACCGACTCTAGGTAATTAGGGTCGGGGCGTTACAGTTGGTATCAGAGGAAGTTTAGTACAAACCTTGGTAGCTAGATTTAGATAAACTCTGATTAGAGCACGTAGACCTAAGATGAACTTTGAGGATTAGTATAGAAGAACTTCCTAGAATTTTGGTATTGTAGATATTTTGTGAGTTTTCAGAGCAATACATCCCTGTCTGGATACGAGCAGGTAGAGGCGGCTCTGGCACAGATGTACCTAGGGGTAAAACCCGAAAACACCGCTTTGAGCTAGACTCGAACGGGAACTGGTGCACGACAACGGGCCTTGCTGCACTCTTGGTTACGACACTCCCGGGGGATATGCTTAGGATAATTTACATTTTCTTTACAAACCAATTTAAGTAATATATATATATAAGATGAGAGTAAATGACCTTGGTTAATCCTAATATGTTTCAAATTGAGAATATGGTGACATTTTAATCTCTAAATGATTTTACGACTACTATTACTCACACAATGCTTTATGGTTTTAGTCAATGGCTGGATTCCAAGGAAGTCATAGTGACTTTGAGAATGATGTACAAGATGGGAACGGTGGTGGAAATGAGCAACAAAATGGAATGTTGATAGGCGTAAAAGATATCGTCTTTATGCCAAATCAGTTTTCCAAAAATATGATCAACAACATATATATTAACCAACTCCCAGACTCAAAAAGGAAGAGAAAGGTGATAAATGATAAGAGCTCCAGCAATGGAGACCATGGAGAAAAGAACCCTCAATTTTCATCATGCAGGAAATGTGGAAAGAGACACCCAGGAAAGTGTCTCAATGGGACAACGAAATGTTTTACGTGCGGGAAGGAAGGACATAAAGTAAAGAATTGCCGAAGAAAAATGAAGAGTACTATGGAAGAAGATAAAAATGGTCCCAAGAGTCCATTTACAGTCATTTTCCATAAATGTAGGGGACCTGGCCATTACCCGAGTGAATGTCCTATTCTATAGGATATTTTCTTGGTCAAAGAAGAAGCTATGTGGGAATAAATGGTTGGAGAAATGTTTAAAAAGTATTAGCACTCCTTGTTGATGGGTTTACTATGGAATAATTTTCTCTTGTATTTGTAACCCCGCAGTTTGCCATGTGAGAATGATATTTAAGGAAGAATTGTCTCTTCTCTTATGGATATGGGTATAAATAACCATTTGGATTTATATGATAATTAGGGTTTGAGAGAATTATAAGTTATTCTAATTTGGGATGAAGATTCAAAGTATGATATAACATTTGTGGTTAAATTTATGATATAGTATTTTGAGGAATTTATCTCATTTTGGCAATATTATAAAATATAGTTTTTGAAAAAGGACAACACGTAGACCGTGTGACAACCCGTCGCGTCGGACAAAGCTATGGGAATCGAACCCACAACCAAAGTGCGATTGGGATTTATTGCCTACCACTGGACTACGTGAAGTCCCTGGTTAGTGTGACTTTTTTTTTAGTTAAATGATTTTATTGATCAATAATAAGTTGATTTGGGTTCTTATTTCATATCAAAAGAATACCCTTGGTATAAGAAAATGATTTGGTGATTAAGTGATAAATGTTATTTTGGAAGATGTTCGCTTTGTTGGGAACACTATATGCCCAAGGAAAATAGAATACTATGGGGTTTCATTTGTGGAGTAATGATAGATTTTTATCTATGTTTTTATTGTGGATTTATAGTGATTTGGGTTATTTATGGAAATGATTAACCTATAATAGAGAATATGTGATTAGGTTAATTACTTTTGAGTATGTGACTTTAAGAGTATCTGATGTCATTTGCAGATACAATTTAACATGGGAGACTACATAATCAAATTCTTCTATGTTTTGGGTTTCAATATTAGTTTGGATTATATTAAAGGATTTTAAGGACAATTGGTTATTGAATGGTATCTATTTAACTTTGGGGTATTGTTGGTTTAATTTTAGAAATTAAGATTAGTGCATATTTATCTCAATGAATATCCTTTTGGGGGATCATTAGATCATTCACTGACCATTTTGGTTTTGATTAATCTGCAAAGACAATGTAAATATATGGTTTATCCTTCATGGATCATGTGATTCTATAGAAGTTTATTCTATCTCTTCCAGTGTGACCAAGTCTTCTTGAATACTCATCGTTTAAAAAAATGAGTTAGTGGTGGAAATTTATTAAAGAATGAAAATCTACTTAAAATGTAAGTATATCTCATAATGTTCTTAGTCAATATCATAAATTAATTACTCTTCCTTATGTAATATAACTTAAAAAAAATGTTGTCCGTTTACTTTCCTACTAGGAGACTAATGGTCGTTTGTCCCAACACAAGTTTGTGGTTTTCTCATTGTTAAATTTCTCCTGATCATGATTTCTATCCCTCTCCATCAGAACTTGACACTTAGTTTATCATCCATATCCATGTTTTCTTACATGGAATCCTAGTATGGGTTATCTTGGATGACCCTTATACCTCTCTTTCTTTCTTTTAAAGTGATAGTTTTATTGACTCTTTTTCCGATGTGGGACTTTCCATTATATTCCCAAGCAAAATTTTAAAAATTGCGAGGACGCAATTTATTGAAGGAGGAGAGAATGTAACACCCCAAGCTTCCTCGGTATGTTTCCTTTCGAATAATGCAATGACGTGCATTGTACGCAACTTCGAGATTTTAACACACCACAACCAATCAAACTAGCCGTTATGAATAGTAATACCTACTTTTTGAAATTATATATATTTTATATTTCAAAATGGACTTCATTTTTGGATTCAGAATATCGAATTTATCCTAAGGTGAAATTTTGGTACTTTTCGAATAACTTTCATATTTTGATGAATAGTGAAAATTACTAAATTTTAATTAAAAACAACTTTTTTAATCAAAATAATTAATAGTGATAAATTGTGAATTTGAGTGGTTTTAAAGTATATTTAGAATATATTTTTACCATTTAATATAATGTTGGTCATTGGACATAATTTTACAATTAAACCGAACATAAACAAGTGTCAATCTTTTGATAGTTATTATCTCTTAAAAACACGCTTTTTGTTTTGACAGCGGGAATTAATTTTAAATTAATTTCTGCCACTTCTGTGTTTTGAATTTAGAAAAATGGATTCCATATTTGGAATCAGGATGTCCAAATTTTGTAAATAGGTAACTTTTATTTTTAGACATTTTGAATAATTACTGCGGTAAATATTTTATTTACCATGGTTAAGGGTAAATCCGGTAAATAAGGGTTAAAAAAATAATATTATAATAATAATAAATTACCCTAAAATGTGTCTTAACCCTATTGGTTGATACATGGTCGACCATGGGCATCTTTGGGTCAATTTTGGGACCCCATGGATCCACTTGTAAGTGATAATGACACTTTATATTAATTAAGTTAAAATGAATACAAAAATGACACAAGCATATATCTTTTAGTAAAACAATTGTTACATAGGGTTATATATGCTGGATTTTAGATTATAAATATTCATTAGAAAGATAAAAAGATTTAATACATAATTATATTTTATTTATAATTTTTTGACATTAAATAATTTATTTTATTTATGACACAATGATGATGCAGTAATTATTAAAATAGTAAAAAATTAACATAATTGATATTATAAATACCCAAATAATTATAATATGAAACTTTTAATGAATTAAACAAATTTTCTAGGATAATATGATATATTAGGATTGATTTATTGGACTTTGTTCGAAGTAATCAATCTTTTATGAGTTTCACAAAAATCAACTAGTGAATAGTGTCAAAATTGACATAAAAGAGTTCTTAAAACAAATATTATATTATTAATTGATATTAAATTCCTAAAAATCTAAGGTTCGGCCAAGAGACTTATATTATGATAGGTTAATCATTAATGGACCACTTGGGGGTCTTTTGGATGTATATAGTAAGTTTATTAACCATATTATATAAAAATACAAAGAGACATTGTAAAAGTGAAACTAATTAACTTAGAGTTAATACTTAAATATAAGGTTAATATAAGTACCCAAACCTGTCTAAATTCTATTGGATGAGTTGTTTTCGACCTATCCCCACCTCAACCTTTGAATAGTCAACTTTGGAGCCATTGGAAACCGAATATGAATTTATTATAAATTAATATTTCTAGCTTTTCCAAAGGTGCCCCTCACCCCTCTTATAAAAGGGCACTCCTCCTTCTCATTTCCTCACACCACTCAAGCCACTTGGCTCGTCCAAACTCTGCCCAACTAAGCTCCCCACATCCCTCTCCTCCTCCTTGAAGCTTCCCCTTAGGCAGAAAGCATTTCAACAAGTCCTTTGGTTCCAACCAAAGTGAGTTACCTAAATTAAAGGTAACGATTTCTCTTAAATTATTTTCATTTATTTTGCTTCTTCAACCCCCAAACTCTTTTTATTTCCCTTCTTTTGTAACAACACCAGTATCCTCAATATACTAGGATGTTGTTATAAGAAGTATTCAAACTACACATACACACAACTCTATCTAATGGATGATGAACATAATGTTTCTGTGGATGGCAAACTAACACCTCACGAAACGATGATTGTTCAAAAACATCTTACCGCCTCTCATGGTGGCCATTATGATGGCACTGTAATTAAATATGATATTAATGATATATATTTTATATATAAGCTTCTGTAATTCCATTTTATTTCATACCATTATTCGTTTCATGTCGTATATACATACGATAATTTCATTTGAGGAAGTGCGGACTACCGCCCCCTTAAAATGATATGACTCGTTCATACCACACATGGAACGTATAAAGGATGGTGTTAATGAACTTAAGTAACATATATAAAATATTATATTATACTGGAATAGTAATATACCTATGTATCATTTGGATTCGATTCTTTTAAAAAAAAAAATTAAATGGAAGTAGCGTTCGTGCGTACGTACGGACTACCGTCTCCACGAACGCGATGAGATTCATTATCCATCGTATCCATTCAAGTATAATTATCATTTAATGATTTAAAAATGATGTTTAAGTACTTGATATCATTCTGGATATGAATAAGATACAACAAACATGACTTATGTAACAAAACATATAAAAGAAAATGAGTAAGTTAACACCCGAAACAGCGTTAATACTAAGATATTATTAACAAATCAATGTTAAAAGATCATATATGATATCATATTAAAGTAAATGATTCTTGTATTATTCAATAACAATTATTTCACCATTATACAGGAGGTAAACCTACCATCGACCAAGGAAAAAGTACAAAGTAAGGGATTTTCTTATCTCACTTTTAATTCCGTGAGAATTCCATTGATCACCACTTAATTATTGCATGTGGTGTATGTGTACTACCCATGATTGTATTCATTGTGTTATATACTTTTATTTATGGGTATTTACATCATCATGGTATGATAATTCTTTCATGGGTGTATGTTTCTTAAGTTACCTAATCAATAAGGTAATTTGATATTTCAATTTCCACTCATTTGGCTTTACGCATATTTCATTGATTATATTACCCCAAGATTATGTGTGGAATCACTATTCATTTGATTATGTCATAATTTCCACTCCCATTCCTGTGGATATAAGTTTGATACACATAATCACTCCATTGATAATTCTCAAGTCATTGATATGAATTTGATAAGAGTAATTTTAACTCATTCTCCATTTATTGAGTTAAACATCCAATTCGTTGGTATTGTTTTTACAAGAATATGTGTGAATATACTTTGATTGATTTACACTGAATATCCAATCATATTTAGTGTATTTATATTTGTCACACATAATTATGTCGTTGATTTATCCTTAACCAAAGGATACAACCTTTATGAGAGATTTCATCTCAATTTACATTCCATTGAGACTTCTTTGATGATATACACCAAATCACTTTTATGTGGTGTATATAATGTACTTTGACATAGTATATCATGAATTCCTTTATTCTCATGATATTACAATGTTTTGATTACCTCAATTATTTGTATTCAAGTGTCTCTCTTTTGGTTAGAAACTCTAACTAAAATACCATTTTAAAATGTTTTAAAGAATTATTCTTCTAAATCATGCTCATTAATGTCCATATTTTAAAAATGGTTTTAAAGATTTATTTATATGGACATTAAAGTTTTAAAATTAAAAATCCTTTTAAAAAGTTTCAAAGTGGTATGGGACACTTTGATTCAAAAATCTATTTTTAAATGGCTTTTTGACAAATAGTGTGACTTTTAAATGATTTCAAGAAAAGGGGGATATTTCTCTCAAATAGTTTTGATGATTATTTTCATCTATGTCAACATCCTTCATTATTCTTGATTGAGGTTAATGTGATACAATAAAATCTTCCATATTGTATCGAATGAGTTATGTTTGACTGTGGATGTGCTATTTTTATACCATTCAAGGTTTGTGGTAAAAGTATTGACATTTCGTATGCTAGTTTCAATACGAATGTTTATGTTATGTTTAAACTTGTTCATATGAGGAATGCATTGGACTTAATAAGTGACGGGTGGAGCACGCTATAGCTCCTCGATGCATCGGTAGGTCTCATGAGACAAACTAGTGTCTTGGCACAAGGCCTTGGCAAAATCTTATTTGTAGTCTTGGCACGAGGCCTTGGCTATGTGGTTATGATAGTCTGGCATTATGCATTCCATCATTATGAAAGTAGTTATTGATATTGCATGTGATCATTCGACTAGTAGAATATCCATGTGAGTAAGTAAATGGCATTATTTCATTTTACCTTCGCCATTTTATGCTGAAGTTTAAATTTAAAAGGATTTTGTTTTAGTTATAAATTGCCTTAAGTGTTTATGCTTATTTATGAAAGCTTCTGCTATAATGTTATCCTTACTGAGCATCCGAGCTCACCCCTTTCAATGTTTTATTTTTCCCAGGATTATGAAGAAGTAATTTATGAATGACCTGCAGAGATAGTATGAGGGGATATGAAGACAAGATGTTTTTTTTATGATGTAATGTAAAAATTTATGGATGTATCTAGTTACTCCAAGGCTACTAAACTAATCGGTCTTTCGAGACTTGATCTTTCTCATAATCATGCCAATGTTATGTAATAATGCACCGACTCTAGGTAATTAGGGTCGGGGCGTTACAGTTGGTATCAGAGGAAGTTTAGTACAAACCTTGGTAGCTAGATTTAGATAAACTCTGATTAGAGCACGTAGACCTAAGATGAACTTTGAGGATTAGTATAGAAGAACTTCCTAGAATTTTGGTATTGTAGAGATTTTGTGAGTTTTCCGAGAAATACATCCCTGTCTGGATACGAGCAGGTAGAGGCGGCTCTGGCACAGATGTACCTAGGGGTAAAACCTGAAAACACCGCTTTGAGCTAGACACGAACGGGAACTGGTGCACGACAACGGGCCTTGCTGCACTCTTGGTTACGACACTCCTGGGGGATATGCTTAGGATAATTTACATTTTCTTTACAAACCAATTTAAGTAATATATATATAAGATGAGAGTAAATGACCTTGGTTAATCCTAATATGTTTCAAATTGAGAATATGGTGACATTTTAATCTCTAAATGATTTTACGACTACTATTACTCACACAATGCTTTATGGTTTTAGTCAATGGCTGGATTCCAAGGAAGTCATAGTGGCTTTGAGAATGATGTACAAGATGGGAACGGTGGTGGCAATGAGCAACAAAATGGAATGTTGATAGGCGTAAAAGATATCGTCTTTATGCCAAATCAGTTTTCCAAAAATATGATCAACAACATATATATTAACCAACTCCCAGACTCAACAAGGAAGAGAAAGGTGATAAATGATAAGAGCTCCAGCAATGGAGACCATGGAGAAAAGAACCCTCAATTTTCATCATGCAGGAAATGTGGAAAGAGACACCCAGGAAAGTGTCTCAATGGGACAACGAAATGTTTTACGTGCGGTAAGGAAGGACATAAAGTAAAGAATTGCCGAAGAAAAATGAAGAGTACTATGGAAGAAGATAAAAATGGTCCCAAGAGTCCATTTACAGTCATTTGCCGTAAATGTAGGGGACCTGGCCATTACCCGGGTGAATGTCCTATTCTATAGGATATTTTCTTGGTCAAAGAAGAAGCTATGTGGGAATAAATGGTTGGAGAAATGTTTAAAAAGTATTATCACTCCTTGTTGATGGGTTTACTATGGAATAATTTTCTCTTGTATTTGTAACCCCGCAGTTTGCCATGTGAGAATGATATTTAAGGAAGAATTGTCTCTTCTCTTATGTATATGGGTATAAATAACCATTTGGATTTATATGATAATTACGGTTTGAGAGAATTATAAGTTATTCTAATTTGGGATGAAGATTCAAAGTATGATATAACATTTGTGGTTAAATTTATGATATAGTATTTTGAGGAATTTATCTCATTTTGGCAATATTATAAAATATAGTTTTTGAAAAAGGACAACACGTAGACCGTGTGACAACCCGTCACGTCGGACAAAGCTATGGGAATCGAACCCACAACCAAAGTGCGATTGGGATTTATCGCCTACCACTGGACTACGTGAAGTCCCTGGTTAGTGTGACTTTTTTTTTAGTTAAATGATTTTATTGATCAATAATAAGTTGATTTGGGTTCTTATTTCATATCAAAAGAATACCCTTGGTATAGGAAAATGATTTGGTGATTAAGTGATAAATGTTATTTTGGAAGATGTTCGCTTTGTTGGGAACACTATATGCCCAAGGAAAATAGAATACTATGGGGTTTCATTTGTGGAGTAATGATAGATTTTTATCTACGTTTTTATTGTGGATTTATAGTGATTTGGGTTATTTATGGAAATGATTAACCTATAATAGAGAATATGTGATTAGGTTAATTACTTTTGAGTATGTGACGTTAAGAGTATCTGATGTCATTTGGAGATACAATTTAACATGGGAGACTACATAATCAAATTCTTCTATGTTTTGGGTTTCAATATTAGTTTGGATTATATTAAAGGATTTTAAGGACAATTGGTTATTGAATGGTATCTATTTAACTTTGGGGTATTGTTGGTTTAATTTTAGAAATTAAGATTAGTGCATATTTATCTCAATGAATATCCTTTTGGGGGATCATTAGATCATTCACTGACCATTTTGGTTTTGATTAATCTGCAAAGACAATGTAAATATATGGTTTATCCTTCATGGATCATGTGATTCTATAGAAGTTTATTCTATCTCTTCCAGTGTGACCAAGTCTTCTTGAATACTCATCGTTTAAAAAAAATGAGTTAGTGGTGGAAATTTATTAAAGAATGAAAATCTACTTAAAATGTAAGTATATCTCATAATGTTCTTAGTCAATATCATAAATTAATTACTCTTCCTTATGTAATATAACTTAAAAAAAAATGTTGTCTGTTTACTTTCCTACTAGGAGACTAATGGTCGTTTGTCCCAACACAAGTTTGTGGTTTTCTCATTGTTAACTTTCTCCTGATCATGATTTCTATCCCTCTCCATCAGAACTTGACACTTAGTTTATCATCCATATCCATGTTTTCTTACATGGAATCCTAGTATGGGTTATCTTGGATGACCCTTATACCTCTCTTTCTTTCTTTTAAAGTGATAGTTTTATTGACTCTTTTTCCGATGTGGGACTTTCCATTATATTCCCAAGCAAAATTTTAAAAAATGCGAGGACGCAATTTATTGAAGGAGGGGAGAATGTAACACCCCAAGCTTCCTCGGTATGTTTCCTTTCGAATAATGCAATGACGTTCATTGTACGCAACTTCGAGATTTTAACACACCACAACCAATCAAACTAGCCGTTATGAATAGTAATACCTACTTTTTGAAATTATATATATTTTATATTTCAAAATGGACTTCATTTTTGGATTCGGAATATCGAATTTATCCTAAGGTGAAATTTTGGTACTTTTCGGATAACTTTCATATTTTGATGAATAGTGAAAATTGCTAAATTTTAATTAAAAACAACTTTTTTAATCAAAATAATTAATAGTGATAAATTGTGAATTTGAGTGGTTTTAAAGTATATTTAGAATATATTTTTACCATTTAATATAATGTTGGTCATTGGACATAATTTTACAATTAAACCGAACATAAACAAGTGTCAATCTTTTGATAGTTATTATCTCTTAAAAACACGCTTTTTGTTTTGACAGCGGGAATTAATTTTAAATTAATTTATGCCACTTCTGTGTTTTGAATTTAGAAAAATGGATTCCATATTTGGAATCAGGATGTCCAAATTGTGTAAATAGGTAACTTTTATTTTTAGACATTTTGAATAATTACTGCGGTAAATATTTTATTTACCATGGTTATGGGTAAATCCGGTAAATAAGGGTTAAAAAAATAATATTATAATAATAATAAATTACCCTAAAATGTGTCTTAACCCTATTGGTTGATACATGGTCGACCATGGGCATCTTTGGGTCAATTTTGGGACCCCATGGATCCACTTGTAAGTGATAATGACACTTTATATTAATTAAGTTAAAATGAATACAAAAATGACACAAGCATATATCTTTTAGCAAAACAATTGTTACATAGGGTTATATATGCTGGATTTTAGATTATAAATATTCATTAGAAAGATAAAAAGATTTAATACATAATTATATTTTATTTATAATTTTTTGACATTAAATAATTTATTTTATTTATGACACAATGATGATGCAGTAATTACTAAAATAGTAAAAAATTAACATAATTGATATTATAAATACCCAAATAATTATAATATGAAACTTTTAATGAATTAAACAAATTTTCTATGATAATATGATATATTAGGATTGATTTATTTGACTTTGTTCGAAGTAATCAATCTGTTATGAGTTTCACAAAAATCAACTAGTGAATAGTGTCAAAATTGACATAAAAGAGTTCTTAAAACAAATATTATATTATTAATTGATATTAAATTCCTAAAAATCTAAGGTTCGGCCAAGAGACTTATATTATGATAGGTTAATCATTAATGGACCACTTGGGGGTCCTTTAGATGTATATAGTAAGTTTATTAACCATATTATATAAAAATACAAAGAGACATTGTAAAAGTGAAACTAATTAACTTAGAGTTAATACTTAAAGATAAGGTTAATATAAGTACCGAAACCTGTCTAAATTCTATTGGATGAGTTTTTTTCGACCTATACCCACCTCAACCTTTGAATATTCAACTTTGGAGCCATTGGAAACCGAATATGAATTTATTATAAATTAATATTTCTAGCTTTTCCAAAGGTGCCCCTCACCCCTCTTATAAAAGGGCACTCCTCCTTCTCATTTCCTCACACCACTCAAGCCACTTGGCTCGTCCAAACTCTGCCCAACTAAGCTCCCCACATCCCTATCCTCCTCCTTGAAGCTTCCCCTTAGGAAGAAAGCATTTCAACAAGTCCTTTGGTTCCAACCAAAGTGAGTTACCTAAATTAAAGGTAACGATTTCTCTTAAATTATTTTCATTTATTTTGCTTCTTCAACCCCCAAACTCTTTTTATTTCCCTTCTTTTGTAACAACACCAGTATCCTCAATATACTAGGATGTTGTTATAAGAATTATTCAAACTACACATACACAAAACTCCATCTAATGGATGATGAACATAATGTTTCTGTGGATGGCAAACTAACGCCTCACGAAACGATGATTGTTCAAAAACATCTTACCGCCTCTCATGGTGGCCATTATGATGGCACTGTAATTAAATATGATATTAATGATATATATTTTATATATAAGCTTCTGTAATTCCATTTTATTTCATACCATTATTCGTTTCATGTCGTATATACATACGATAATTTCATTTGAGGAAGTGCGGACTACCGCCCCCTTAAAATGATATGACTCGTTCATACCACACATGGAACGTAAAAAGGATGGTGTTAATGAACTTAAGTAACATATATAAAATATTATATTATACTGGAATATTAATATACCTATGTATCATTTGGATTCGATTCTTTTAAAATAAAAAATTAAATGGAAGTAGCGTTCGTGCGTACGTACGGACTACCGTCTCCACGAACGCGATGAGATTCATTATCCATCGTATCCATTCAAGTATAATTATAATTTAATGATTTAAAAATGATGTTTAAGTACTTGATATCATTCTGGATATGAATAAGATACAACAAACATGACTTATGTAACAAAACATATAAAAGAAAATGAGTAAGTTAACACCCGAAACGGCGTTAATACTAAGATATTATTAACAAATCAATGTTAAAAGATCATATATGATATCATATTAAAGTAAATTATTCTTGTATTATTCAATAACAATTATTTCACCATTATACAGGAGGTAAACCTACCATCGACCAAGGAAAAAGTACAAAGTAAGGGATTTTCTTATCTCACTTTTAATTCCGTGAGAATTCCATTGATCACCACTTAATTATTGCATGTGGTGTATGTGTACTGCCCATGATTGTATTCATTGTGTTATATACTTTTATTTATGGGTATTTACATCATCATGGTATGATAATTCTTTCATGGGTGTATGTTTCTTAAGTTACCTAATCAATAAGGTAATTTGAGATTTCAATTTCCACTCATTTGGCTTTACGCATATTTCATTGATTATATTACCCCAAGATTATGTGTGGAATCACTATTCATTTGATTATGTCATAATTTCCACTCCCATTCCTGTGGATATAAGTTTGATACACATAATCACTCCATTGATAATTCTCAAGTCATTGATATGAATTTGATAAGAGTAATTTTAACTCATTCTCCATTTATTGAGTTAAACATCCAATTCGTTGGTATTGTTTTTACAAGAATATGTGTGAATATACTTTGATTGATTTACACTGAATATCCAATCATATTTAGTGTATTTATATTTGTCACACATAATTATGTCGTTGATTTATCCTTAACCAAAGGATACAACCTTTATGAGAGATTTCATCTCAATTTACATTCCATTGAGACTTCTTTGATGATATACACCAAATCACTTTTATGTGGTGTATATAATGTACTTTGACATAGTATATCATGAATTCCTTTATTCTCATGATATTACAATGTTTTGATTACCTCAATTATTTGTATTCAAGTGTCTCTCTTTTGGTTAGAAACTCTAACTAAAATACCATTTTAAAATGTTTTAAAGAATTATTCTTCTAAATCATGCTCATTAATGTCCATATTTTAAAAATAGTTTTAAAGATTTATTTATATGGACATTAAAGTTTTAAAATTAAAAATCCTTTTAAAAAGTTTCAAAGTGGTATGGGACACTTTGATTCAAAAATCTATTTTTAAATGGCTTTTTGACAAATAGTGTGACTTTTAAATGATTTCAAGAAAAGGGGGATATTTCTCTCAAATAGTTTTGATGATTATTTTCATCTATGTCAACATCCTTCATTATTCTTGATTGAGGTTAATGTGATACAATACAATCTTCCATATTGTATCGAATGAGTTATGTTTGACTGTGGATGTGCTATTTTTATACCATTCAAGGTTTGTGGTAAAAGTATTGACATTTCATATGCTAGTTTCAATACGAATGTTTATGTTATGTTTAAACTTGTTCATATGAGGAATGCATTGGACTTAATAAGTGACGGGTGGAGCCCGCTATAGCTCCTCGATGCATCGGTAGGTCTCATGAGACAAACTAGTGTCTTGGCACAAGGCCTTGGCAAAATCTTATTTGTAGTCTTGGCACGAGGCCTTGGCTATGTGGTTATGATAGTCTGGCATTATGAATTCCATCATTATGAAAGTAGTTATTGATATTGCATGTGATCATTCGACTAGTAGAATATCCATGTGAGTAAGTAAATGGCATTATTTCATTTTACCTTCGCCATTTTATGCTGAAGTTTATATTTAAAAGGATTTTGTTTTAGTTATAAATTGCCTTAAGTGTTTATGCTTATTTATGAAAGCTTCTGCTATAATGTTATCCTTACTGAGCATCCGAGCTCACCCATTTCAATGTTTTATTTTTCCCAGGATTATGAAGAAGTAATTTATGAATGACCTGCAGAGATAGTATGAGGGGATATGAAGACAAGATGTTTTTTTTATGATGTAATGTAAAAATTTATGGATGTATCTAGTTACTCCAAGGCTACTAAACTAATCGGTCTTTCGAGACTTGATCTTTCTCATAATCATGCCAATGTTATGTAATAATGCACCGACTCTAGGTAATTAGGGTCGGGGCGTTACAAATACTTTAACCATAAACCATGAATTGTATAAAAATAGCACATCCACAGTCAAACATAACCCATTTGATACAATATGGAAGATTTTATTTTATCAGATTAACCTCAATATATAATAATTAAGGATATTGACATTGATTAAAATAATCATCAATATATTGAGGGAAATATCCCCCTTTTATTGAAAACATTAAAAGTCACACTATTTGTCCAGAAGCCATTTAAAAATGATTTTTGAATCAAAGTGTACCATACCAGTTTGAATCTTTTAAAAGGAATTTTGATTTGAAAACATTAATGTCCATATAAATAAATCCTTAAAACCATTTTTAAACCATGGACATCAAAGAGAATGATTTAGAATAATAAATCATTAAAACATTTTAAAATGATATTTTAGTTAGAGTTCCTAACAAAAGAGAGAAAATTGAATACAAATAATTGAGGTAATAAAAAAATTGTAATATCATGGGAATAAATGGATTCATGATATACTATGTCAAAGTACATTATATACACCATATAAAAGGTATTTTGTGTATAACAACAAAGGAGTATCAATGGAATGTAAATTGAGATGAAATATATTACAAAGGTCGTATCCTTAGGTTAAGGATATATCAACTACATAATTATGTGGGACAAATATAAATACACTAAATATGATTGGATATTCAGTGTAAATCAATCAGAGGACATTCACACACATTATTGTAAAAACAACACCAATGAATTGGATATTTAACTCAACAAATAGAGATTGAGTTAAAATTACTCTTATCAAGTTCATATCGACAAGTTGAGAATTTATAAATGGAGTGGTTATGTGTATCAAAAGTCTATCCATAGAAAGGGGAGCATAAATTACGACATAAGAAAATGAATAGTTATTCCAAACATAATCTTGGAGTAAAATAATCAATGAAGTATGTGTAACCCTGAATGAGTGGAAATTGAAATTTTAAATTCCCTAATTGATTTGGTAACTTACGAAACATACACCCATTAAAGAAGGATAATAAAATTATGATGTAAATATCCATAAATTAAATTATATATGACTCAATGAATACAATCATGAGTAGTACACACACCACAAACAATAAATAAGTGGCGAAAAATGGAAATATCACAGAATTAAAAGTCAGATAAGAAACCCCTTACTTTTTACTTTTTCCTTGGTCTAGGGTAGTTTAGCCTTCTGTATAATGGTGAAATAATTGTTATTTAATTATACAAGAATCATATTAATAAATATGATATCATATATGATTATTTAACATTTCTTTGTTAATAATATCCAAGTATTATCATTGTTTTGGGTGTTAACTTACTCGTTTTCTTTTATGTGTTTTGTTATATAAGTCATGTTTGTTATGGATAGGTTGTATATTATTCATATAAAGAATTATATAAAGTCCTTTAACATTATTTTTAATCATAAAATGAGAGTTAGGCTTGTATGGATACGATGGGGAATGAATATCATCGCGTTCTTGGAGATGATAGTCCGTACGTACGCACGAGCGATAATATCATTCTTTTGATATTAAAATCATATATAATTGGATGGTATATCACATATACAGAATAATTATCATGTTATAATTATTATTTACATGAATTATTCATCATTATTATACCCATCCAAATAATAATGTATTGAATAACAATTACACCACGATGTGGAGACAGTAGGACGTACGTACGCACGTATGGTGACATGTAATTCAAAGGATGGATAGAATACTGAATATCATTGTACCAGATTTATAATAACATCATAGTATTTAAAATATACTGGAGTTATTATTTTTGAATGGAAATAACAAAGAATGACGAAGTTGAAGAAGAAGGAACTTGAAAGAGGGTTGTGAAAACATTACCTATTCTTCGGGTTCTTCCTTTTGATTTGATCAAAAGGGATCCTTAGGTTGGATTTCTGATCAAACTAAGGCCTCTAGGTTGAATTGAGGGAAGTTGAGAGAATATTTGGGCAGGGGTTGGACGAGCCAAAAGGCTTTGATGGTGTAAATTATAGAGAAGGGGGAGTACACTTTTATAAGAGGGGTGAGGGGAACCTTTGGAAAAGCTAGAAATATTATTTTATAATAAATTCATATTCGATTTTTAATTGCTCCAATATAGATTATTTAAAGGTTAAGGTGGGGATGGGTCGAAATCACATATACCAAAATACTTTAGATGTGTTTGGGTTACTATATTAACCTTATCATTCATATTTAACTCGTAGTTAAATAGTTTGACATTTTCCATGTCTCTTTGTATTTTTATATTATATAGTAAATAAACATAATATATACCCCCAAGATACCCCAAGTGGTCCATTAATGATAAAAAAATCATTATATAATTCTTTTTACTTAACATTAAATTTTTATGAATAGAATATCAATTAATAATATAATATTTTTTTAAAAACTCTTTTATGTCAATTTTGACACTATTGGGTATTTTGTTTTGATAATTTCATAACAGCATTATTACATCGAAATAAATCTATATAAAAAATCAGTATATGTCATATTAACTTAAAAAAGTATTGGAATTCATAAAAAGTCTCAAATAACATTTATTTTGATATTTATAATATCAATTATTTTAATATTTCATTAATTAGGTAATTACAACATCACCATTGTGTTATAAATAAATTAAATTATTTAATGTCTAAAAATTACAAATAAAATACCATTATGTAGGATTTTTTATCTTTACAATGAATATTTATAATCTAATTTATCTTATTTATAACCCTATATTAAAAATGTTTTAGTTATTAGAATTTGATTTTATCTCTTTTAACTCTTCTTTGAACTAAACAAAAATAAATGTCCTAATCTAATCCAAGTGGACCAAAATGATAATATTTTATTCCTAAGGTTGTTTTTGGTCAATATAAACTTGTCAAATAGAATTAGTACATGTGTTAGGATAATATTAATGTCATTTTTACCCTTAATTACCATATTTACTTTTAACCGTGGTAAATAAAAGTATAAAGTTACTATTCACCAAAAATTATTTTCTTCTCATTTAACCAAATTTTACTCTATGATATTAACAGTGTCTCTTGGATTTTCAAAATTCCACTAACAAAAGCGGTAAAATTAAGTTTTATGTGAATTTCCAAATTCCCCTAGGAGGTTGGTAAAAGAGGGTGAAGAGTTCAATAAAATTTTTATATATCTAAAATTATTCTAAACTAACTCCAATGAATTATATTGAACTTATATAGGTATTATGTATCTTTTTTGACCTTAATTAAATTTAAATATAATAATTAATTATTTAAATAAAAATTTTGTTTTAAAAAATAACTCAGTGTTTTTTCACTATTCATTAAAAATTGAATGTTTTCAGAAAAATACGAAAAATTCAGCCTAAGTTAATTTCGATATTACGAATCAAAAAATGAAGTCCATTTTGAATGATAAAATTTATAAAATTTAAAAAGTGGGTATTAATATTCATAACGGATAGTTTGATTGGTTGTGGTGTGTGTTAGAACTCGAAGTTGTGTATAACACACGCTACTGTATTATTCAAAGAGAAACATACAGTGGAAGCTTGGGGTGTTACATTCTCCCCTCCTTCAAATAATTTCATCCTCTAAATTTTTAAAATTAGGATTTGGAATATAATAGAAAGTCCCACATCAGAAAAATATTCAATAAAACCATCACCTTAAAAGGAAGAAAGAGAAGTACAAAGGTCACCCAAGATAAGTCATACTAGGATTCCATGTAGGAAAACATGGATATGGAAGATAAACTAACTGTCATGTTTTGATGGAGAGGGATAGAAAACTTTATTAGGAGAAACTTAACAACAAGAAATCCACAAACTTATGATTGGGCAAACGGTCATTAGTTTTCCAGTAGGAAAAATATACGGACAAATTTTTTTTAAGTTACATTACATAAAGATGAAGAATTAATTTATGAGATTAACTAATAAAATAAAGATATATAATTACTTTTTAAGTTGAGTTTCATTATTTAATAAATTTCCACCACTAACTCATTTTTTTTAAATGATGAGTATTCAAGAAGGCTTGGTCACACTGGAAGAGCTAGAATAAACTTCTATAGAATAAAATGATACAAGAAGGATAAACTATATATTTACCTTATCTTTAGATATTAATCAAAACCAAAATGGTTAGTACAAGATCTGATGATCCCCCAAAAGGATATTCCTTTAGAGAAAGAAAAACTAATCATAATTTCTAAAATTAAACCAACAATACCCCAAAGTTAAATATATTATATTAAATAAAAAATTGTCCTTAAAATCCTTCAATATAATCCAAACTAATATTGAAACCCAAAACTTAGAAGAATTTGGTTATGTAGTCTTCCACATTAAATTGTATCTCCAAATGACATCAAATACTCTTAAAGTCACATAATTAAAAGTAATTAACCTAGTCACGTATTCTCTAGTATAGGTTAATAAATTCCATAAATAACCCAAATCACTATAAATCCACAATAAAAACGTAGATAAAAATCCACCATTACTCCTCAAATGAAATCCCATAGTATTCTAGTTTCCTTGGGTATATTGTGTTCCCAAAAAATCGAACATCTTCCAAATAACATTTATCACCTAATCACCAAATCATTTTCCTATACAAAGGGTATTCATTTTATAATACATAAGAACACAAATCAACTTATTATTGATCAATAAAATCATTTAACTAAAAATAATTAGTCACACTAACCAGGGACTTCACGTAGTCCAGTGGTAGGTGATAAATCCCAATCACACTTTGGTTGTGGGTTCGATTTCGTACAACATTGTCTGATGCGAGGGGTTGTCACGCGGTCTGTGTGTTGTAATTTTTCAAAAACTATATTTTATAACATTACCAAAATGAGATAAATTCCACAAAATAACCATAACATAATTTTAACCAGAAATGTTGTCTCATACCTTTCATTTTCATCCCAAAATATAATAATTTTTAATTGCCTCAAACCTAATGATCATATAAAACCAAATGGTTATTTATAACTATATCCACAAGGGAAAAGATAAGTCTTCCTCAAATATCATTCTCACATGGAAAATTGCGGGGTTACAAATACAAGAAAAAATTATTCCAATGTAATCCCATCAACATGGAGCACTAATACTTTTAAACATTTATCCAACCATTTATTTTCATATAGCTTCTTCGTTGACCAAGAAAATATCCTATAGAATAGGTAATCCATTAGAGTAATGGACATGTCCCCTAAATTTATGGAAAATGACTGTAAAAGGATTTTTGGGACATTTTTTATTTTCTTCCATTGTACTCTTCATTTTTCCTCGGAAATTCTTCACTTTATGTCCTTATTTCCCACACGTAAGCATTTTTTTGATCCATTGATACACTTTCCTAGGTGTCTCCTTCCCCATTTCCTGCAGGATGGAAATTTAGGATTCTTTTCTCCATGGTCTCCACTGCTGGAGCTCTTATCATTCATCGCCTTTATCTTCTTTTTTGAGTCCGAGAGTTGGTTAATATATATTTTGTTGATCATATTTTTGGAAAAATGATTTGGCATGAACACGATATCTTTTACTCCTATCAACATTCCATTTTATTGCTCATTTCCACCACCATTCCCACCTTTTACATCATTCCCAAAGTTACTATGACCTCCTTGGACTCCAACCATTGACTAAAACCAGAAATCATTATATGAGTAACAGTAGTAATAAAATCATTTGGAGAATATCATGACACCATATTCTCAATTTAAAACACCTTAGGATTAACCAAGGTCATTTATTCTCATGATATATTAAAATAATTTAAATTGGTTTGAAAAGAAAATTTAAATTCTCCTAAGGATATCCCCTAGGAGTGTCGTAACCAAGAGTGCTGCAAGGCCCGTTGTCGTGCACCAGTTCCGATTCGAGTCCAGCTCAAATTGGAGTTTTCGGGTTTTACCCCTAGGTACATCTGTACCAGAGCCACATATACCTACTCGCATCCATATAGGGATGTATTTCTTGGAAAACTCACAAAATATATACAATACCGAAATTCTAGGGAGTTCTTCTATACTAATCCTCAAAGTCTATCTTAGGGCTATGTGCTCTAATCAGAGTTTATCTAAATCTAGTTTCCAAGGTTTGTACTAAACTTCCTCTGATACCAACTGTAACGCCCCGAACCCAGTTACCCAGAGTCGGTGCCTTATTACATAACATTGGCATGATCACAAAAGATCATGTCTCGAAAGACCGATTAGTTATTAGTCTTGGAAACACTAGATATATTCATAGGTCTTACATTACATCATAAAGTAAAAAAAACAACAACAACATCTTGTATTCAAATCCCCTCATACTATCCCTACAAGTAATTCATAAATTACTTCTTCACATCCTGGTAAAAATAAAACATTGAAAGGGGTGAGCATATATTCTTCGTATAGATGACAATATAGCGGAAGCTTTCATAAATAAGCATAAACATTTAAATCAATGTATAACTAAAACAAAATCCATTTAATCATGAATTTAAGAATAATATGGAAAATATAAAATGAAATAATGATATTTACTTATTCACATGGATATTCTACTAGTCTAATAATCACATGAAACATCAATAACCACTTTCATAATGATAGAATTCATAATTCCAAACAATCATAACCACATAGTCAAGGCCTTGTGCCAAGACTACAAATAAGATTTTGTCAAGGCCTTGTGCCAAGAAACTAGTTTGTCTCATGAGAACTACCGATGCATCAAGGAGCTATAACAGCCTCCACCCATCAATTACTATGTCCAGTGAATTCCTCATATGAAAAGTTTGAAACATAACATAAACACCTGTATTAAAACTAGCATACGAAATGTCAATACTTTAACAAAAAACTGTGAATTGAATAAAAATAGCACATCCACAATCAAAAATAACTCACTTGATACAATATGGAATATTGTATTGTATCAGATTAAACTCATTCTAGAATAATGAAGGATATTGACATAGATTAAAATAATCATCAAACTATTGAGAGAAATATCCCCCTTTTTTATTGAAAACATTTAAAAGTCACACTATCTGTCAAGAAGACATTTAAAATAGATTTTTGAATCAAAGTGTACCATACCACTTTGAAACATTGAAAAGGAATTTTGATTTAAAAAATTTAATGTCCATATAAATAAATCCTTAAAACCATTTTTAAAACATGGACATTAATGAGAATGATTTAGAATAATAAATATTTAAAACATTTTAAAATGATATTTTAGTTAGAGTTCATAACCAAAATAGATTCACTTGAATACAAATAATTGAGGTAATAATTTTTTTAATATCATGAGAATAAAGTTATTCATGATATACTATATCAAAGTACATTATATACACCATATAAAAGTGATTTGGTGTATAACAACAAAGAAGTATCAATGGAATGTAAATTGAGATGAAATCTATCATAAAGGTCGTATCCTTAGGTTAAGGATAAATCAACGACATAATTATGTGTGACAAATATAAATACACCCAATATGAATGGATATTCAGTGTAAATAAATCAGAGGACATTCACACATATTCTTGTAAAAACAACACCAATGAATTGGATATTTAACTCAACAAATGGACATTGAGTTAAAATTACTCATATCAAGTTCATATCGATGACTTGAGAATTTATCAATGGAGTGATCATGTGTATCAAAAGTATATCCATAGAAAGGGGAGTGGAAATTATGACATAAGAAAATTAATAGTGATTCGACACATAATCATGGAGTAAAATAACCAATGAAGTATGCGTAAAGCCAAATGAGTGGAAATTGACATTTCAAATTCCCATATTGATTTGGTAACTTAAGAAACATACACCCATGAAATAAGGATCATACAATAATGATGTAAATATATGTAAATTAAAGTATATATTATTCAATGAATAAAATCATGGGCAGTACACACACCACATGAAATAAATAAGTGGTGAACAATGGAAATATCACGGAATAAAAAGTGAGATAAGAAACCCCTTACTTTATACCTTTTCCTTGTTTGAGGGTAGGTTAACCTCCTGTAAAATGGGGAAATAATTTATATTTAATTATACAAGAATAATATACATTAATAGGATATGATATATGATCTTTTTACATTTCTTTGTTAATTATATCTGAGTATTATCATCGTTTCCGGTGTTAGCTTACTCTTTTTCTTTTATGTGTTTTTTTATATAAGTCATGTTTTTTATGTATAGGTTGTATCTTATTCATATAAATAATGATATCAAGTCCTTAAACATTATTTTTAATCGTAAAATTAGAATTAGACTTGTATGGATACGATGGGGAATGAATGTCATCACGTTCGTGGAGATGGTAGACCGTACGTATGCACGAGCGAAAATATCATTCTTTTGATATTAAAATCATATATAATTGGATGGTATATCATATATAAAGAATCATTATCATATTATATTTATTAATTACATGAATTACACATCATTATTATACCCATCCAAATAATAATTTATTGAATAACAATTACACCACGACGTGGAGATGGTAGGCCGTACGTACACACGTATGGAGACATGTCATTCAAAGGATGGATAAAATAATGAATATCATTGTACCATATTTATAATAACATCACAATATATAAAATATACTGGATTTATTATTTTAGAATGTAAATAACAAAGAAAGAAGAATATGAAGAAGAAAGGAACTTGAAAGAGGGTTGTGAAAACATTACCTCTTCTTCGGCTTCTTCCTTTTGATTTGATCAAAATGGATCATTATATTGGATTTATGATCAAACTAAGGCCTCTAGGTTTAATTGAGGGAAGTTTTGAGAATATTTGGGCAGGGTTTGGCCGAGCCAAAAGGCTTTGATGTTGTAAATTAGAGAGAAGGGGGAGTACCCTTTTATAAGAGGAGTGAAAGGAACCTTTAAAAAAGTTAGAAATATTATTTTATAATAAATACATATTCAGTTTCTAATGGATCCAAAGAGGATTATTTAAAGGTTAAGGTGGGGATGGGACTAAATCCTTTCTAAAAAAATATTTTAGACAGGTTGGGTCACTATATTAACCTTATCATTTATATTTAACTCTTAGTTAAATAATTTGACATTTACCATGAATCTTTGTATTTTAATATTATATAGTTAATAAAATTAGTATATACCCCCAAGAGACCCTTAAATGGTACATTAATGATACAAATATCCTTATATAAGTCCTTTGGACGAATCATAGATATTTAGGAATAGAATATCAATTAATAATATAATATTTTATTTTAAAAACTCTTTTATATCAATTTTGACACTATTGGGTATTTTGTTTTTGATAATTTCATAACAGCATTATTACTTTGAAAAAAATTTATATAACCAATACTAATATTTCATATTATCCTATAAAATTAGTTTAATTTAAGAAAAGTCTCATATAACATTTATTTTGATATTTATAATATCAATTAATTTAATATTTCATTAATTAGGTAATTACTGCATTACCATTGTGTCATAAATAAATTAAATTATTTAATGTCTAAAAATTATAAATAAAATACCATTATGTAGGAAATTTTTTAGATTTCTAATGAATATTTATAATCTATTTTATCTTATGTATAACCCTATATTAAAAATGTTCTAGTTATTAAACATTGATTTTATCTCTTTTAATTCTTCTTTGAATTAAACAATAATAAATGTCCTAATCTAATACAAGTGGACGTAAATGATAATATTTTATTCCTATGGTTGTTTTTGGTCGAGATAAACTTTCTCAATAGAATTAGGACATGTTTTTGGGTAATATTAATGTCATTTTTACCCTTAATTACCCTATTTACTTGTAACCGTGGTAAATAAAAGTAAAAAATTACAATTCACCAAAAATTACTTTCATCTCATTGAACCAAATTTTACTCCTTGATATTAACCATGTATCTCAGATTTTTGAAATTCCACCCACATAAGTGGTAAAATTACGTTTTATGTGAATTTCCAAATTCTCTTAGGAGGTGGGTAAAAGACGGTGAAAAGTTCAGTAAAACTTTTATATATCTAAAATTATTCTAAACTTACTCAAATGAATTAAATTGAACTTATATAAGTATTATGTGTATATTTTGACCATAATTAAATTTAAATAAAATAAATAATTATTTAAATAAAAATTCAGTTTCAAGCTATAACTTAGTGTTTTTTTCACTATTCATAAAAAATTGAATATTTTCAGAAAAATACCAAAAATTCACCCTAAGCTAATTTCGATATTCCAAATCCAAAAATGAAGTCCATTTTGAAGGATAAAATTTATCAAATTTGAAAAAGTGGGTATTACTATTCATAACGACTTGTTTGATTGGTTGTGGTGTGTATTAGAACTCGAAGTTGTGTACCACACATGCTACTGTATTATTCAAAGAGAAGCGTACAGTGGAAGCTTGGGGTGTTAAATGATCATTGGATTTGGTTTTAGAGTTTAATGTATTACCTCACCATATGATGGAACTACTGTTAATAGATAAATTACAAACAGTTCAAGGCACAATGAAAGTAAACAATTGTGTTTATAGAATTTTGTATTTACTTATATTCTTATAGAGTAAAATAATTACCCGACGTTATGAAATGGGTTTTGAATTTTCCCCCTATTATCATCATTTTAGATGATATAAATAACATTTTACATACCTCTATTTTATGGTTTTATGGATAACCACATTCTCAAGAACATTTTATCTACCACTCTCTATCAGATCTTGATTGTTATATTTCTCTTCCATGTCAATGTTTCCACTAATATCATCATTTTTGGAAGCCTAGTTTTTTAGAGACCATTAAATTTAATTTTATACTTTATTTAGAATATGTGTTATAAAACCTATTTTCAATGTTTATTTCTTGACCATATTATCAATATTAAATTATGAGGACAAAATTTAATTAAGGCGGGGAGAATGTAACACCCCAAAATTCTAATGTAAGAACATTTTATTTAATAGAATGTATGAAATGAAACACCAAGTACATAAGGTAATATAATATCCTAATACAATATAGTATATTTTATATTTTAAAATATTTCAATATATTCTATATATATCAATGTATTCAACATTGATTTTATCTTGAATTTCATGCATTGATTTTGTTTGATGGCTTGTGTTACATGCAAGCCGAATCTGACCGAATAGTATTAATATTATTATTTAAAATGAAAATAATATCCAAATAATTAAATTAAGGTTATTAATTAGACTAAATAACTTATGAAAATATATATTTTAATTAATTTTTTACCAAATAATTAGAAATGAACATAGAAACCAAATGAATATAAAGGTAATGATGCAAAAAACTATTTTTATGCTACAAAGGCATTTTATCCTGATAATTTAAATTATTTACTTTTAGAGAATGATATTAAGAACATATATATATTATAAATTCAATCAAATATTTTCATATTAATCCAATATATTTGATAAGCATAACATAAGAATAAATTTAGTTTTACGCTTAAAATTTGTATTTTTCGAAAAATGAACTTTTATCGCCTTTTAGTGGTGAACCTATTTTAAATCCAATTTTGGAAATTTTATAAATTATATATGTAAAGATAAAATTCTTTTTTAAAATAAGGACATCAAAAATATCTTAGGGTGATTTTTTGGTATTTTTCTGTAAAGTTTCATTTTTTGGTGAATAATTAAAAATACCGATTTCTAATTCAAAACTGATTTTTTATGTAATTTATTTATATGGTTAAATGACATTTTTATTGATTTTAAATTTTATTTATATAATATATATATTATTTAATAAAATTACATTAGTTTTAAACAATTATCATTGAAATTGTATATAAAAATATTTCAATATTTTGAGCATTTTTAAGTTTAAAACCCATATTGTCAACTTGTATGTGAGATTAATTTTAATAAAATTTCTTCCAAATATGTTAACTTGATTTCGAGAAATATATTCAATGTTTTGAATAATAATAATTTCAAATTTCTAATATGTAAAATTAGTTTTTTTACCACAATGATTAGGGAATGTCATTAAAATTTATTATAGTGACTAAGAGTCAAATTAGCTTTACCAGGGACTGAACCTTAAACTTGTGAGTCTAAATGACCTATAAAATTTTCCAAAATCCATTTTATATCCACATATATAACATATAATAAGTTTTATATAATTTATTACATTATTGGTGACACTAGACAAGGAAAAAATATGGATGGAATTTCCTTTTAAAAAATTTACAATAATGTTATTCCTCCTCCACTTTAAAAAGGCACTCACCACTCCCACTTGTTGAAACCACTAAAACCATATTATCCCCAAAAATATTATAAACCAAGCTAAAAATATCACTTCCCTTATCCCATAAGCCTCAAATTTTTATAAATAAAATTATGTAAGTCTTTTGGTATAAACCAAAAGGAGTTACCTAAAAATGAGGTAACATTCGTCAACAATCAATTTCATTTAATTTCCATATCTACCCCATTAAACATTCTTATTCCATGATTAAATAATAAAATAAATATCATAAATATATTAAGGTGTTTTTATTTTAATTTTTCTACCAACACTTACACACACTTACATCTAATGGGTAACGAACTTACAGTTCGTGTGCACGACATTCTATTGACTCATGAAATAATGATTGTTAATTCTTCCTTTACCACCTATAATTCTAAGAATTATGATGGAAATATAGTTTATATCTATTATAAATGATATTTTATAATGTATTTATACTTATTTTTTTCTTATATAACACAAAACTTCATGCATTCAATTTTTTTGCGGATACAATAACATCATGTGTGGATGTGTGGACCACCGCCTCCTCAAGGAAATGTGATTCATTTACGCATTTCATGGAATGTATTAGGGGATGACTTGAGTTAAAATATTTCATATATATGATAAAATTATCATAATTTAATTATAATAATCATATACATATATTTCATTTACTTTTCATTATTTCAAATACGACAAGGAAATTGAGGGACTGTTCATGGGTACGTACAACCTATCGCACTCACGAACAGTGAAAATAATGAAATATTTATGTTGAATGGGTACAAATATATCATAATAAGATAATATATGATATTATAAATATTATTATAATTATATTATAATTAATTAATATGTTTTAAATGACAAGAAATGATTTTAAATAACAAGAAAAAAGGAAGGATAAGGTAAGAGATTTCCATCTCACTTTTTACATATATGATATAAATTTCATATTCACCACTTATTTTTTGAGGTGTATCTATTACCCGTAATCATATATTATATCATGAAGAAAAGTATTCATTTTTTTCATGGTTTTACTTTGATTTTTTTCATCGAAGGGGCTTTCACTTGAATATTATGAAGTGGTAAAAGTTATCATTGCATTATCAGTTATCATTTTTGATTGTTAACATTATATTGAAACAATAAATTCCATTTGATAATTTTATTGTACTTAATTGTATATACTATCATGAAATGGATATTATTATATACTAAATTTTACACAATTTCTACGTATGATGTTCACTTTGATAATTATTTGATTAAATAGTGAGTTATTAATAAATTTGTATCTTTTATTCAATATAGATATTTGAGAAGACACATTTTTCATAAATTAAATATATTATTAAATTTATGAATAATTATCTTGATAGGTATGACATGGGTGGGTCCAAATTATATATATCCCTCGATGCATCCAAAGTCTAATGAGATGAATCAGTTGACCAATTAAGATTGGTTTCTACCAGATATGTTGTACCATCTTATAAGAGGTCTTGACGGTAAAGGTACCATGTAACTAGGAAATAAGGAGTCATATAATTAATAATATTTATAATTTAGAATCAGTTTTTATTTATCAATGATATTTTGGCATTAAAATATCTATGGCTTTATTTTATTCTCAATTTCTTTATTAAATTTCTTGCGTTTCAGTTATCTACCATGCCATATTTGTTATGTCTTATCCACTTTGTTTAAATGGAAATAATGTTTAGTTATTTACCATTAAATAATATTTATTCTTATTGATTAATGATTACTTCCACATTATTCTAACTCTAACTGGGCATATGCTCTCACCCTTTTGTTATTTTCTTTCCCTCTGTTAAAAAGAAGAAGTCTTTGAATAAGCTTTCAAGGATGAAATTTATTTCATTTTATTATTTATCAGGTCTTAGTTTATTTTTACCAATATAATATGGTTATCATTTAGGTAATATATTTTTCCAAAACTTTTAAACTAATCGATCTATTAGGATTTGATTCCTTGTAATCATGCTAATGTAATAAACTAATGTATCGACTCTAGGACTTTAGGCCCGAGGAGTTACACTTTCTTCCCAAATGGAGAGATATCGGATTAGGGGAGGGGTTTTGGGAGATTATTTTTGTTAGATTTAGGGTCAGAAAAGGGCATGAGAGGTTTCAACAAGTGTGAGTGGTGGGTGGCTTTTTTATAGTGGGGTGGTGGCATTCTTTTAAATTTTAGAAAAGGTAATTCCACCCAACTTTTTTCTATGGAAAGTTGCTCCAATAATGATCCAAATTCAATAAAAGTGAGGATAGGGTCAAAATATGTCCATTAAATGGTTTTTGTAAAAGTTTCTAGGTCATTTGAGCCCCTTCCTTTAGGATTTAGTTTTTTGTTATGATAATTTCTCTTTAATCACTATAATTAATTTAAATTACTTTTACTAATATTTTTGGGAAAAAATAATTTGAAATTATTATAAATTATAAATTATTGTTATTAAAAATATGTAATACAATTTTATGAATTCCATATCACACATGTGGGAAAATTTAATTTATAATTAATCCCATAGATGAGATGACCAAGTGATTTTTATAGGTAAAAATGTTCAAAAGTTTCCTATGATTCTATATCCAATTACAAAGGGAAATAATTACAAATATATAAATGATATTAAATTATATAAAATAAGTCTAAATATAATTTAAAACCAAATAAATACATAATTTAACTATATATATAATTTATTCAAAAATTTAGTTTTTCATTAAAATTTAGTATTTTTCACTATTCTGTAAAAATGAAACCCCATGGAAAAATTACAAGAATTCTATATAAGATAATTTCGACACTCGTATTTCAAAAATTACATTTATCTAGACATAATTTATTTATTTTTCTGAAATTGGACCTAAAATTGTATCTCTATTAAAAATGGTAAAATGGCCTCTTTAGAAAAATAATTTTTTTTTGTGTAAAAATTGTTTTATTCTTATTGTATTCCTATAAAATATATTTCATGAATAAAGAAATATTTAATTGAATATATAATATTAATATTTTTTTCATTTGAATACACTAATATTAATTAACTTATTTTAGCAGGCTAAAATTCATTTAGAAAATAGATATAGTTTTACTATAAAATCATGCCCTTTATACTCGTTTTGTTTCTATATTAATTCTAATTAATTGAAAACCACTAAACTAAAAAATATAATTTCACAGGTTAGTTAATCTTATTTATAACTACAATTTAATGACAAAGATATAATTACTATTTTAAATTTTAATATTAATAATATTCGTTAGGATTCAATCTTACGAGTTACGCAAACCAAATCAATGTTGTGTATAACGGAAGCTTAACATGGTGTGGTGTGTTATGAAATATAAAAAAAGTAAAATTTATTTAAAAAGAAAATATTGTAATTTCAGGGGGTTTTACATTGTAAATATATAAATTTAATTCGGAAAATATTTTAGATTATTAATTTTTGAAATAAATTTTATTTTAATAAAATATTATTATTAAATGATATTTATTTAAATAAAATAGATAATATAATTTTATGAAGTCAAATAAATTTTTGGTAAGGTTCAGAAACTATTATCATCCTAATAACCTCATTGTTTAATAATTGGGTATCTTTTATTTTAAATAACAATTTTTTATATTTATAGAATTATTTTGATAAATAATATAATTCTTGAAATCATCATGTCAAAACTAGATAGTGGTGAATTTTTAGTAATTTTCTAACCCAACCAAATTTTTTGGTAAAAATAAAATATGGTTTAAATATATAGTATGATTTATAACATTATGAAATCCAAAACTGGTTGTAATAAATACTATTGACTATCAATGAAAAAATTATATTTCTCCATTAAAATAATTTATTTTTTGATGTTATTTGATTAAATTCATATACACTTAATGAATCCTCGAACACCTATATTATATTTTATGTGCCTAAAATTAATTCCTTATGAACATGAATCACTTCAAAATCAGAAATTGAATTATTTTAATGATATCAGTTTTTAGACATATAAAATATTGATAAAAATACTCTTTGATAGAAACCATGGGCTAAAACTATGAAATGGTCCATGGTCTTTATTATTTTATCATATAGAGTCCAAAACATGTGTTTAGAAATTAATAAATAATGAACCTCTATTTTCTAAAGAAACCCACCCAAACACTCATTCGTCTTTATTAAAAACCATTATACCAAAAAATTTATCTACCTTTCCATATCTAGATCATTACCATTATGTTAGCATGATCTTAAGAATAACCACCCAATATTTTATATGAGTCCTTTTGATATACAATTTTTCATGTTGGGATATGTTTTTACACATCCCAATTATTGTATTTTTTATTCAAAAGTTATGATATACCCCTTTTACACTCATTACACCCTTAAATGAATATTTTTTTACGCCCGTTATGATGTTGAAATTATCCCATGATTCTCCATGAAAAACATTTTTATAGTTAATAACCATTCATATATCCACATAAGGGTATTATATTAGATATAAATATCCTTAATTGATTAGGGTCTTACATTTATATAACAAACACTCCATAATCATGGGATTAAAAGTGAAAAAATATATCATTATGTAGTATGATCTATGCAGCACACATATTCATGTACATGATATGAATGTGATGGGTGAGACCAGAATTATATATCCCTCCAATAAATTGGAGAATTATTTTATCTCATGAGATACCATATATTGTGTATGATAGGTTATTATAAGAAAACTATGTCATGATTTCTAGGTGTATATCCGTGGATTATGTTTATGATTCCATGTCTTAATGATGTTACTAAATTCCCTTGTTGTTTTTCTATTATCATATTTTATCATGATTCGATGTTAATGTTTATAACTCTCACCCCACTTATGTTACCTTGATATGCCCATTAACTCAAATGTACAGATTTAACATAAAATATAATTGTATTATTTACTTATTAGGATTTATAGCTCACCCTTTCGTTTGTACATACCTAGGTGATCCTATATAATTTTAGAAGAGAAAAGTAATTTTAAGGTAATGTTTTCGTGTTTTCAAATAATATTGTTATACACATGCTCTAGGTTATTTTCCTATGTACCTAATTACCCAAATACAATACACCTCATTATCTTATGGTATTTTATATTTTTCACCTTTATGTAATAAATCATGAATTATGGTGTATTAAAATATAGGCTTTCATAATACCAACTTGCACCTATCAAATATTCCCTTTCCTCCAATTCTTGAATTTTTCATATATTCCTTTTAAAAATACATTTATTATCAATATTAACTAATAAATTAAGGAAAATTATATAATAAAACTATCTCGATATAAAATAATTTTTCAGTATTATCATATCCTATTTGTATAAATTCAACTATCGGAATTAGATTAATGATTAATACAAAATAATGAAGGAATAAGAAAAATAATACGGGTAAGTGAAGTAGTACATGGAATTGATCAATTATTACTCTTTAATCCTCAATTTGTATTTAAATTAATACATATCCCTAATTATAGAATTACCCCCATTATTATGATGGGTTTAAAGACTATTATTTTTTACACCCCTTCGATTTTTAGTGATTCCACTAAACCAGATGTCCAATATAGTTTCACCAAAATGCAAGATGTGTGAGGGAATTATGTTTTTTTTTTAATTTTCACCCACTTAATTAAACCATATTAAAATTTGGTTGAAACTATCCCAATATTATCAATTTTTATTCCCTATAATATAAAAGAGAAGATAAGAAATAGGAAACATGAGATTTGTAGTAGTTCCTGGAACAAAGATGTCCTATTACATTCCACAAAACTCTTTCAGTAAGTATGTCATTTTCCATGGGACCTCAGTAGTTGATTTTATGAAAATAAACCATTTTAAAATGGTTCTATGAGCTTTTAATAGGAAATAATTTTACAATACCTATACAAAACATTCATATACTACTTTCTGAAAGAATTTATCACTTATAAAAATAGAGGAAATATGAATAAAATATATTATATTTTTGACACATTTAAAAAAAAGAAATAGATAAAAGATGGAACATCATCATAGAAAGAATAAACATTCGAGAAGCTATAAAGAAATATTATTTTCTACATATAAATATTCAAATCACATAAAAAAGAGGAATTATTTTATAATATCACACAATAAGATAGTTTTTAAAAATATAGTATACATTTGTTCATCACTTATTCATGGAATTTTGTTTCCTTTTTAATTTTAACTCCTCTATTTAATATAAATGGGTTAGTAATAGTAAAATATTACTTATAAATTAATTCATTTTTATGTATATAGTTTATTATTCTATTAAAATATAAAATCATAGGTATCCACATAAATACGCTACGATATTTGTTGTAACAACATAAATTATTTTAACTAATTACATAAATAATATATTATTTCATCATTAAAAAATCTATAATTTTTATAAAATGTAATAGGGAGTGGGATTATCTCAAAAAACATTAATGGTAATATGCACCTCATAAGTGTAATAAAATGCCAAAAACTACCAGGCCTCATAATTCTTCTCCTTCATAGGTCTTAATTACAGTATTATCCATTTCTAAATAAAATTCATTATAATATGACTTTTTTATGATCACACAACATTGTTATGCTAATAATATATGGTCTCTAATAATATGTATTTCCTCTAATGATGTTTCATTATTTGATTTTAATACTTCAATTTAGATCATGTGGCTTTAATCTGATCATAATACTTCATCATTAATATAAGTCTTCGCCCCCATCATAAGTCTTTAGTCTGAAGTTAAGTCTTTATTCTGACCATAATTACTCATCATAAGACTTCTTATCAATTGTAGGAATTAATTAAAATGATTTATATTTATCTTAAGTCTCAATTTTGTTTATAATATCTAATCATAAATCTTTTATTCTGAAAAAAATCTACCAACATAAGACTATGATTCAAGTGCACAAATCTGTCATATGATATCAAGAATTATTAATCCATATATATATTGTGTAACTTTCCAATAATATATCATTTTTGGAATTATTACATGAAATATGACTTAGAAATATCACTTAAAAACAATGATAAATTTCTTTAACCAGAACAAAAATACATTTTAAAAATATTCCTATCTTTTAAAAAATTTGTTTTCATACTTTACAAAAAATCATTAGTAATAAAAATAAAATACTTATGTGAGGATAGAAGAAAATTATAGAATTTGGTATGATGTAAAAACATTATCAAGTCAAAAAATCTACACAATTTTGATGATAATAAAACCCACAAAACATTAAACATAGAATTTTATAGATGACTGCATAATAGAATTTTAATATAAGAATATTTCAAAGAGGTATAGATCATAATTTTTGAAAATGTTAAACTGAATAAAATTTGGGATTTTTGGATTTTCAATTTCTTCCTCCCTTTTTTTTGAAATAAAAAATTGAGTTAAAATAATGGATATAACACATTTAATATTGCACACTGAATCATAGACTATAGTGACATGTCACTAAAATGATTTATAATTTTTCCATGTGATTTTATGAACTGATTAAAATCATAAATAGAATTTGAAATTAGATATAAATATTATGAAACCACAGAATGTATTTAAATAAGAATACAGAACCCATCACAAAATTTAAATTCACAAATGTACAATATCAAAAAACAAAGAGACATTAGTCTTTAGGATAAGGATTAAGACTGAATAAAGAATGATAATACATAGTTTTATTTCTAGGGGAGTACTATTAAAATAAAAAGGTAATGAATGGTTTGATTAAAGAGATTATAGGACATAAGGTTCATGATGGTGACATTCACCAAAAGGTATATGTGAACTTCAACCCCCTTCAATACAGACTCTATCACTCTTTTAAACCTTTAATTCACCATCCATAATATTTTCTTGGATTTCCTTTCCCTTGTCGATGATATACATAAAACAACGTAGAAACTGCTAACTTATAGGATGATATATGCGGACTGAATGATTAAAAATATTCTTTACTCTTTTGATTCTATTTTTTAGAAAAGATAAAGAAATAAAAAGTAGAAAATAACTTATTCTTTTGTATTGTATTACTATCAAAAAGGAAATTAACCAAAGATCATCTATCTATTATTTGAAATTGAGAATCTACATTCATATCTATTCACCTGATTGTTTTTTGTATATTAAAATGAAGGATAAATGAATATCCTTTCCAAATATTATCTCAAAAACCATGAAACCTTTCCACTATTATTATTTATGAGAACATCTAAATCTAATTATCACATAAATTTGGAAACTTTAGAAATAATGAGAAAATCTAGAATGGAATGTAACAGACTATGGTAACATAGGAGGAGCTACTTATTTTCGTTTTCAAGATTCCTTATATGACTAAACAAGACCATGATAAGATTCATCAAAATATGGGAACCCAAACTCTATTGACTCAATATTGAATGAAAATTCATTTTAAAATTATATCCAAATAGATTTAAGCCTATCAAAAATAATCACAACGTTTTCATTCAATGTTGAGCCCCAAATTTTTAGTATGTTAAAATTATTCTTTGAGTATAATTCATTATGTAATAAGGATTTCATCAAATTGATATGCAATTCTTTAATAAAAAATTATTCTAAAATAGGGATTTTCAGGCATGTGATTCCTTTGTCCTCTATCAATTCTAACACATTTTTTTTAAAATTAAATCTTTTGTTATCCTTAATAAAAGTTTCCAAATACATTTTTTTCACACTCTATTGAGTCCACCCTTTTTGCTAATGAATTAAGGAATAAGAAAATGATATCAATTTGTGCTTCATAGGTACTAAAATAATGATAACTTAAGGTTCAAATACATGAATAGTTTTTATAGGTATAAGAAGTAGATATTAGGCTTCCACAATGTAACAACTTGAAAATTATATTTTAATGAATACTATCTTGATAAACATATTTACAAGCAATACCAATCTTTAAGAGAACTATGATATGATAAAAAAATAAACTTATTTAAATGTACATGTTATCTCTTAGCCGTTTAATTAGAAACATGAATAAGAAATAAAATATTATAGAAAATATGTATAATGGTATTATATAACTTAAATTAATTTATTAATTCCTAATTAATAAGCACTTAATTATCTGTAAATTCACTTAATTATTAAAAAATATATTTTTCTACAACTATGGTTTTTATTGCAATTTGTAAACAAAAATTATAAATAATTTATTCATATATCAAAAATTATATTTTAATAAGTTGATATCATTTATAAAATAATCATTTCATAATAGTATTAGGATAATGTTTTTGAATTTCTCTTAAATGATTTATTTTTTACTAAATAGTGAAAAATAATAATTTATTTGAAACTATTATTTTTTCATTATATCAAGTAATTTAAAAGTACGATAATGTTTTAAATAAATATTAATGTAACATAAGTATCATTGAATTATAAAAAAATAATTAATTATTTAGGAATCTACATTATACTTTACATTAGTATAAATTTAGTTTTGGTCCAAAAACAAATTCTTTTAAAAAAACTATTCGTTGGGTTTTATGAATTTTAACTGAAATTTATTTCTTCCACTTAAATAAATTAAATCTCAAAAAATAGATTCTATATTTTGGAATCATGACGTTAAATTTTTTAATATATTCCCCTCTTGGTTTTGGTCATTTTGAATATTAAAGTGGTAAATATTTACCACCTTAGTAATGGTAATGTAGGTGAAACAAGGTTAAAACTATAGGATAATTTTTTAAAATATGTCTACCACATTATATTTTCCTGTTGGATTACTATTGTTTTATCAAATAAATCATAGATATAAATATATAGAAATATTTTCCCACTTTCCTTTGATTATAAAACTAATTTTATTTTAAGAAAAGGATACATACAAAATATTACTCCCTTAATTTTAATTTCTATTATATATTATAATAGGGTTAAAATGGATTTATTAATGAATATATTATTATAAATAAATATAAATATATTTCATGGTAATTTATTTTTAGTTTTTGGTGATATTATAATTTCCTTAAATTCTTTCCCAATGTAGACCAATTATTGTTAAAATAGTTAAAAATATATAGTAAATTATTTTAAGAACATTAAAAGGATTTTTTAAGGAATATTTATGGTGTAAATATATTTTATCATTAATAATAATGTATAATTTAAGGTAAACAATTTTAAATTAACAATCAATTATTATCTTGATGACCTTAATGTGAAATTAAATGAATAGTCCCAAAATAGACTCTAATGATATTTTATGTTTAAAAACATAATATTAAATTATTTAAAAAGATATTACAAACATATTGGTGGAATTTGAAATGGTCAAAAATTTCATCCCTACACTATTTGTGAGCAATTTGCCACTTTAAAAGTAAATTTATGATGATTAATGGATAACAAAGTGTTACCATAATTATGGTTAAAAAGAGTTAATGGAGGGATTAAACTCAATGATATAGTTTAAAATTACACCAAAATCTATATGCATTTTCTTATATAATGATATTTTGACATTATTCTCACTATTTGAATCCATTTCTATTTGGAATCATAAATCTTGAGAAAATATTAATTATCTTTCAATATATTATCTAATTCCAAGTGTGGCATGCCCTCTAATATAAAAGGGAACATCCTATTCTCATTTTTTTCAAAGTCTGAGCACTATATCTCAGATAGGACCTTACAAAATGACATCATATTTTACATTAATTCTTCCTTTATCCTCAGGTCTTCCCCAAAATCCAGAATAAGAATGCTTAATTTGTAATTCATAGGAGGTCTCTCAAAAAAGAGATAATCATCTTGCCTGACTCATTCAATGTTTATTTCTTCATATATTTACTATAAATAAATTGTATCCATTGTATTATAATAAATCTATTATTAAAAATATATTGAGATATTATTATGACATTGGAAAACAAGTTTATACCACTTTTATATTAAATGGTAATTCAAATTATCGCTCGGTTGTACATGTGGCATGTCATGTCCATGAACTGATGTGATTGATTTTCCATAATCACCTCACTTGACTATTTATAATGATGCGTTTAATAATTATATATTATATTGTAAGGTATAAATTTTCACTATTTAATAGCTTTAAATATTTTAAATATTATTTTTAGAACAAGGAGAACAATATTCATGGGTTTTTAGGGGCCCATGAAGGTTTTTAGTGTCTTGAGTATTTTTGGGACTTTACTGTTCCAACAAAGGTTACACCATTGTTATGGTTAAATCCATGTTGATTCTTGGTGAGCCTTATAGAAGTGGGAATGGTGAAATTTGGAAGAAAAGAAGTGGACATATGCATGGAGAACTAGAGAAATGTCTATAGCCCTTGGCCAAAACCACCTCATTAAGTCTGTTTTAGATGTTGTGGTGAGGGAAACCACATAAAATTTTTGGAAAATTCTATTGGGGCTTGATATTTATATTGGTGTGTCTAGAAAATCATATTCATGGTGTAGGATGTAGTGGAGGGTGTGGTGATATCGTGCCAGTTTTCAGAAGGTTTAAACCATCACCCATCTTTATAAATCTTTTCCCTTCAAAGGGAAAACATGATAATTGTTAATATGGGTCTTTGAATTCATTGTTTCTCAATTTTTTTTCTTATTAATAATTTTAATCCTCTTCTCCTAGTCAATTCCTTTGATATGATGATATCTGGAAGATATGGGTTATATTAGGTGAGATAATGATTCACTTTTACTATTCCCACTAAGGGATATGCATCCAACCTATCTCAGATATCAATGATAGGGTGGTAGAGCATTGTCCCTACTAATTGAATATGGATTGGTATGAGGATACTTGGATCTAGAAGTGAGCATACAATGTTCTTCTTGTTTAATTTTTATAAATTTTATCTCCTACCATAATTTATCCAACTTGAGGTAGGGATTGTTTTTATGGTTTCCCCCCAATATTGATTTATTTGATGATCATGAATAAATTTAGTTAAAAATTAATTCATGAATCACAATTCATTGATTTTTGAATTGAATGATTACTTTTCATAAAATAAGAATTTGATGTTTATTTTGTAAATTATTTATTCTCCCAATTCTTCATATTATTTCAATGACATAAAACATAACCCGAACCTAATTGGATTATCACCATTGAATTTATTACTTTTATCCCTTCATTTTACATTCATTTCAAGATTTCCATTAGCTGTTGATTTGACTATATCATGGAACCCACTTAATGGTACATTTAATTTTATGTTTCTAAGGATTCTATTTTTGTGATCAAGTGTTGGGGTTGATGTCATGATAGAGGCATGTTGATATAGATGTAAATCTGATGGTTATATAGATAGTAGTGTTTTTGTGACACATATCATGAAATTCCTCCATTCTAGAGGTGTTATGATGATGATTGCAACAAGATACACACTATCAATGGGATTTTTAGTCAACACCCATGGTCGGAGTAGGGGTGTGTCAAATATATAATGTTTTTAAGGAAATTCAGACCAACTATGTGTGATATTGGGAAGGAAGAATGTCATGTTGAATCTGCTTTAGGATATCTAATATTTCATTCTAATAACATATCACATGAAAATATACTTTTTACACAAGTTCTGTGACGCCAAGGATGGATCAAGTTTTAACATGAGGGTTACTGATTGATAAATTATAATGTTGATGTGATCTATTATTTTTCATTCGCATGAGAGTACAATGAGACAACATGTCCTCAGTAGAGGATGAGAGATCCTCTTTTTGGACTAGTTATGTATAGAGTTTTGTATCTCTATATAGGGACCAAGGTGTTATCTTCTATCTATATCTTCACAATATGGGGTTAGTTATCCCGTGAACAAAATCTAGGTTATATTATCCCCTTTCAAGTGGGATTTTATAGGTAGGGTCATGTATCACATATACTTCAGGGGTGTGATCCCTTACCCATGTATACTTTTCTTGTGAATTCCATCCATGTTTGTGAGACCCAATGAACGAGTTCTCCTAGAATACAATTACATTGGAGACTTAAGAAGAATACCTATACTATAAATGTATCTTGGTTTTAAATTTTTATACCCCTTGATTTTTTGATTTAGATCTGAGTTACCCTTGATGTATGGTTTTTTTTTTTGTTTTTAGTGCATCCTGCTAGGTATGTTAATATTCACCATTTCATGGGATCTTCAACCAAATATCATCTATTATACATAAAAAATTATTATTTATGAATTCCTAGGTGGACATAGAGAATGTGTAGATTATGTGGTCTACACAGACCATAGACAGATCCCATAGTTTCTCTTTTGTATCAGTATCATTTTATTTTTAAGTTGTACTCCATAATGTTTTGGTGGATATTATTATTCCTTATGAATATTTCTATACAGATTTGTTGTTCTATAATATGTGTTTAGATGATTATCATTCATTTATAGAATTAGTTATTTACCGTTCTTTATTGTACTAGTGTTTGATGATTTGTGTGTTAGTACAAGTACATTGGGTTAGAGCCTCCCATGTGTATAATATTCCTACAAAGTTCTTTTTCCTACCCTTGAAATATTTGTGGTGGGATTTGGGTGCCACTATGGGATTATTGTAGGATAGGTGGTTCCCAATGTGATGGGTCATGAGATAATGGTATGAGAGAAGGTTTTTCTATGGCCTGAGTATGAAGATAGTCAAGTTGTGATGATTATATTGGGAGATATGTCAGCAGTGTTATAGCGTATCAGCATCATCTGTCAGGTCAAGGAACCCAGTTATGGTTTGAAGAAAATATATCCATTCAACAGGACTGTAAAAACCAATTTTTTGACTTGGTTCATAGAGGTACTAATAACTTGACAAACATTAGTTCATGCATTATATAAAAATGGGTTGCGGTTTCCATACCCTTCTTAGGTTATCTCCACAGGTATTATATATTGACCATGGTGCATGTTGAATATTATAGGATTACTATGAAATAATTTATGACTAGGATTTGAAATAAGGATCATGATGATAATTTAATCAGTGATGAGGCTTCACTCTAAGGATTAGTTCATGAGTATGATCCAGAGAGTGGATTTCTTATATTACCTCCAACAATTTTACAGAAAGTTGTTTTGACAGTATTAGAATATGGCACATTAAATCATAGAACACATGATGGGTTTTGGAGACAAATAATGATATGGTTTATAGGTGATACATTCAAGGACAAGATCAAGGTGATGGAGCATATTTTTAGCCTTTTCAAAACCCCTCCCGACTAGATGGTGGATTACCAGTTAGTCAACACCATGAAATATTTGAGATATGGTGGGTATTGTTTATAAAAACACATGATTTGAAGACCCTTTATTGGGTATAGTTTTTTCACCTCTTCAAAGAGTAGTTTTTTGGTGGATGATATGGGCGGTGTGAATCCAGGAGTATCTGGATCATCAAGAGGGTAACATGTTAGTCCCAGAGTATGCATTGAGTTTCACTGGCAACATGAATTATTCATGGATTTGGTTCCTGAAAGATAATTTTGATCTAAAACCATTGAACTTAGTCTTCAGTAGGATTATAAATATTGAGTGGTATATTTTTGAATCATTTATTATGATGGCATGCTAGAGTGTGCCTTGGTTGAGGAGAGATTCTTGGAAGATAATTTTTTGACCATTGGTTCTACTGGCGGGAAAATATAGAGCTAAGACCACATGATCTACTAGTTAATGGTAGACAGACAGATCAATGCATGTGAGGTGGTTAAATAGTTAGAATCCAGATAAAGGTTTGACCACATAGATCACCCATGGTGATCCATGTTATCCAAGGGAGTGATGATATTTCTCCTGTAGTGGGTGAATCCATATAAAATGGGATTTCCCAATCATCCATACAATAGAAAGGGAGTTGTTGAATGGACCTCCATGGAAGAGAAATATACTTGGTTTGGAGGTATATAGGGTGGTAAACAAGGATGAAGAGATATACGAGTTCTGAGGGGTGAAAGAAATTATGATATGTTTCCACTTATACCACTCCGAGGTGGACTAAGCAAATATCAAGGAGTTGGTGGTCAGGGATGTGGACAACTTCTGGTAGTGGAGGCTTTTCACCAAGAGGCTCTGGATATGATGTGAGGTGTAGTATGGATCTACAATACTTTTTCTAAATTTTTTATAGAAACAATTATGATCCATTAATTATTTGAAACATACATTTTTAGGACTTGGAGATCCTAGTAGAACATTTAACTCTACCATATCACATAGAGATTTCTACTGGGGGAGATTCAGTAATGTCACACTTTTTTTGATAGTGTGACCTGAATATTGGAGGGGAGAGATTCATATGGGATCTATTGGTATATTTAATGTGACACTATGATGCCATTACATGTATGGATTCAATCTTGAACGTACATTTATATATTGTCTTTTATTGGTGGGGGATGCGATGTATCTTGGTTGATGGGATTATATTTTACTTCCCTAGATTAAAAGAATATTAGTTAGAGAACGTTGGACTTGTATATATATGTATACAATGGATTTAATATCAGTCATAGAATATGATGCTTGGAGATATAGAATCTGTGAATTATTAGTTCCCCGCATCGGTGGAGGAGTATGAGGCTATCATTACCAAGGACATCTTGGGCTTACATCCCCATCGAGATGTCAAATTCTGTAGACATAACCCCATGGACAACCTAGATATCCACTACAATGATTTGCTGATCTCCCAGGATAGATTAAATGGGTTAAGTGGTTATATAATATGGAAATTATTTCAAGTTTTACCGATCTTCAATTTTAAGAATATGATGTAACAAATATGGTATTCTGTTCTTGCTACAATAATTATGAGTTTTTAGTGATAACCTTTTACATGATGAATACCCCAGCTGTGTTCATGGGACTCAAGAACTAGATCATTAATCCCTTCATAGATCAGTTCATGTTGGTCTTTTAAGATGAAATCCTCATATACTTATTATTATCGGTGGATTATATGTGAAATTTGAGGACAACTCTAGTTATACTTCTTGAGAACTAGATTTTGGGAATGTCTCAAAGTGTCCATTCTAAATTTGAGTGGTCCAATATATGAGACCTATCATCTTAGAAGAGGGATTAGTAGTGAACATAGAATATTTTGTGGCATAGTAGATTCATATCCACCCAATGGCATGATATATGTAGGTGTCTTCCTTGGGGTGGTAGACTATTACCATATATTATTGTCCAATTACTCTATGATCATGACACCTATGAGTTTCTTGACCTAAAAAGGGTTACATTTTTTATGGTAGGAGAGGTCATAACATGATTTTCAATAGTGTTGATAGAAGTTGACGAGTTCCACTATCTTGAGGATTCTAGAGGAGGTATTTGAGTACATGGTGTTCTAAAATTCTTCCAGAGATCAGATTTGGTGTGTTGTAAAGCATTAATAAGAAATGATTTCTTATGGATACCAAGAGGTGAGATCCCATGAAAAGAATTATATGAACCATTATTTAGTGTTGGAAGTAGTAGTTTTTACCATCTTTTCTTAGATACACTATCATATGGAATATTGATTCATTAGCTTTTCTGACCTTAAGAGTCTCAAGGATATCTTTTCATAGAAAGACCCTAACCTAAGGTTGAGGATATAGTTTTTTTTCTTGTGTTAAAATGATTTTGAGATAGTTTATACACTATTTAAGGGAATCATTGTCGAATCTTCCCTCAATATTAAATGTCATTAATATTTCTTAGTGAGGCAATCAACAAGTTATCCTCTTTTTAGTTCAACCCTATATATAATGGTGGTGTAGCTTAACTGTCATTGAGAGTTGTGATCCCCCTTATTATTTAGTTTTTCATTGATGAAAAACTATGGGAGATTTGTTTTTATGACTTTTATGACCATATATTCATAAGAAATACTCCTAATGGATTTTAATATGATAGAGACCCAGTCATCCTTTTCTAAGGATGGATGGTTGAACTAGTCACGTAGTGGGAGGAGGTGATGATGTAGTATCATGCATCCCACTTAGTGCTAAATATGGGAGTGTATAATATGTAAAAGGACATTAAATGTCAGTTTTAGTGCTACGATATTAAGAGGAGTGTTATTGATATTATCTCTCAATGAATCACTTTCTAGTAAGTGAAGGCCAAGAATCGGGTAAGAGAAAGTTCATCCCAACCACTTGATGTTCCGAAATGGAAGTGGGATGATATTTTTAAGATTTTTTAAGGGGAATTTAATGAACATCTAGTAGATATGATACTATCTAGGTAACCATAGAACATCTCATAATTTCTATCCAATTATTATCTATTTGATATTAGAAATTGGTGGGGACTTTGGGATGTCTTTATGTACATGAGACAATTATTCTTCATGGAGTCCCATAAATAATTTTTAATACTATGGTAATCACTTAAAATCATTATTATTGACGGGGTTAAACGAATGTTTTAGGAAATACTTCTGGTTGAGAATGATATTCCACCCATAGATAGATGGCCAAAATGAGTAGTCTATTCAGGTCTTGGAGGACATGGTATGGATTTCATTTATATTTTATCCACAACTAAGAGGATCATCAAAACATGGTGGATTTTTCATATAATAATAACTAACATTACAAAAATTATATGACTACATTAGAGGAATTTTATGAGACACCCTACAAGTCATTATTATCTTGGATGCAACAAAGGTACACAGCTCTTATGGGACCAGAGTTGGTGAAAGAGATGAAAAATAAAGTATTTATCATCCAAGAATAGATGAGGATAACCTAGATCTATAAAAATACCTATAAATATCAATGATAGGGTACTTTTGGAGGTCGATGAGGGAGTCCATTTTTTGTTGGTCAATATTCAGTGAGGACTATGGATATCTGACTATGGTGGAAAGTTATCTTAATGTTCATTGGCCCATTCCACAAACTGATAGAGGAAGTGAGCTGGTGTACCACTTTTCATTAACACCATAACTAGATTGGGTGCATTAAATATTCCATGTGTCACAGTTTTGAAGATACATGCATGATCCATTTAACATTATTAACTTGGGTGAGCTAGAAATTGAGGATGCATCTACCATCTTATTATACCTAGTAGTGATCAAGTATTTGTACCAAAATATTATTTATAGGAGAGGGAATACCTTAGTGTACAATCCATAGTAACATTGGAACCTCTAAAAGATCTCTGAGGAGAGGGATAACTATAAGTGAGTTGATTACCCTAAACTATTTGAGTATATGTTTTCTTTTTTATGATAGAAAATCATAATATGTGGAAAATGTGACAACTATGTTACTTTATAATATTTATAATAACATTTTAAAATTAAGGTGTAGAGTAATCATGGGTTTCCAAGGTCCTGTGAAGGTTATCGTTTGATTATGTAGTTTTCGGGACTATTTTGGTCTGAAATAGTCTACACCATGGCTATGGTACAAGACATGGTGGTCATTGATGAGCCTTATGAAAAATGAGAATGGTGAAAATAGGAGGCTAGGGCATGCTCATAGGTGTACAGTGCTCGAAATTGACCTATGGAAAATGACCATAACCAGCTTAGTATGCTCATTTTGGATGCATTGGGGAGATAAAAGACCCAAAAAATTTGGAACATATGGTATGGGATCTTTATTTTTTACAATGTGTCAGGAAATCCATAACCATGGTGGATGGTGTGACGATGTGAGGTTTGTTTGGAAACTATAAAAACCTTTACTAATATTCTCATATCTTATTTGTTTTAGTGGGGAGGAAATGGGATATTTAATATGGTATTTTTATGTTATTTTGATTAAATTATTTCCCATATTAATTGATCCACTCATCCAATCCTTATTGATTCCTTCAATTCGACAATTTCCATAAGATCCATGAGAACTATCGTGATAGCACGATTCCATTTTATTTTTTTAACAAGGGAGGTTCATCCATCCTTTTCAATATATTAAAATTTGGGATATGGAGGATTATCTATAAGAATAAACCATATATAGATTTAATGATCCTTCGATCTAGCTACGAGTGGCATGAGATATTCTTATTCAACTCCTTAGATGTTATCTCATCCAATGATCAATCCATACCATTGTAGGGATTTGTTTTTTGATTTTATTCTGCATTCATTATTTTTGTGATGAAAATGGATTAATTTAGTTTAAAATTAATTTGTGAATCAATATATATTGATTTATCTTTTGTAAAGTTAATTTTTATACAATTTGGGATTCGATTATTATTTTGGACATTTTTATCATTTTATTTATTTGGATTCCATTAATAATTTTAAAAAATACTTGGCCCATATTGGACCCTCACATTCATGTTTCATTCATTTCTACAATCATTATACATTATTAATTGAAGTTTAATTGGCTGGTTATTCAGCTATATTTATGACCCTATAAAATGGTGAGTTTGATTCAATGTTGTTTTTGGATTTTATATGTGTGATATGGTGTTGGGATTAGAAAAGTGAGGGAGGACTGATATTATTGAAAAAAATTGATGTTTGTATGGTTGATGATGGTTTTCTAAGATGGATAATGTGTTTTTTCAATTATAGACGTTTTATGGTGATTACTCTAACATGGCATGTATTATCTATAATCATTTTTTTCGAGACCCACAACTAAATTGATGACACATGTAATATCTAGTGTTTTCATGGAAATTCTATAACTATATGGGTGATATTAAGAAGGAAACACATTTTTTGGACCCCTTCTTGTGAGGGGTGTCCTTTCATAATAATAAAATTTCACCTGACCATGTACATTGTCTACATTCCATGTGACTCCAAGGCTAACCCAATTTTTAGTATGAGTGTGCTCCCTAAAACTTTTCTAGTGTGGGTGTTTTTCTTAGTTTTTAATTCCCATAAGGCTACAGAGTGACATCCTATCCTAATAAATTGATGAGTATTCTAATCTATCAGATAATTATTGATAGCTTGAGGTATTCGTCCACATATCTTGAGGTGTGATCCTGAGTATCTTTATTATGTAGGTTTTTTTTGGTATCTCTTGACTCACATACAAGGATTGTGGTCACCTTCTAGGAGGGATATTATTTTTAGATAGGGTATGGTATCACCCATAGGTGTTGTGTGTGATCCCCTACATATATATATTTTTATTTTGAATGACAATAGTGTTTGAGATACATGAGGATTTAGTTCCCTTAGATAACTGTTACCTTAGAGTTTGAAACATAATACCTATTATGGTAGTGAGTAAAGGACTCAACCTAATACATTGAGTGATCCAATAATAATATATATATTTCCACATTTTTATGTTCCTTTATTTTTTGATTTAGATTTAGAAATCTCTTTGAAGCATTGAGGTCGGTGTTTTCCAAGTGTCTCACTAGGTATGTTTACAGTTACCCAACACATAATCTTATTTGCAGAGTCACGTTATTTTAAGACTAATGGTTTGTAGATAGATTCTTAGGTAGACTAGGTGTAGGTGGATATTTTTTGGGATAGATTTACTACAGATAGATCCCAATTGCATGATTTTGTAAAAAATTCATTTTACAACCATGTCAAACTCCTTAAAGTTTTTGTGTCTTTTGATAATATTTTTTGAATCATCCCGAATTATTTTTCCATACCCTGATATAGGATTATATGTTATTTATGCATTCACAATGTGAATTATTTACCTTTTTTATTATAATGGTGTCTTTATAATTATTCTTGAGTATAGGTACTTTAGCGTAAGGCCTCCCATGTGTGTAATATTTTACTCGATGCTTTTCTCTATCCCCTCGCATATTGGAGGATGACATAGGTTGTATCTCTCAAATTAAGTCTTACTAGAAGGTAACCAATGAGTGAGGGTGTGATATATATTTTATATTTAATTAAGTATCTATAATGATAAAATAATATTATATTCCTTTCCTTATCTCTATTATAAAATGAAAGCAACATTCATGCTTACATATAGATTACCATCTCCTTGAATGTTGTAATTCATTTTTAATTCATTACATTTTATGAATGGTTATAAATAAATATATAATGAATCTGTATATTTTATTTATATCAATTTTAACATTATAGATATGATAAAACCACGATCAATATGAAAAGTCAAGAAATACTAAATTGAAACTTATATGAAAAACGAAATTGCTGACACCTGTAAATGAATATTTTAATAATTAAATATTACTAAATGGGTATTAACATGTTATAATTGGTACATATATGGTATTATAAGTATTTATATAGTTTTATTAATAATTTTAATAAAATATAATTTATTATGCAGGATGATAGATCACATGTAAATCATGTATGACTTAACATAAGGGTTTATTATCTCAATTTATTTTATATGATACATATGTCATATTAACCACTGGTTTCTTTCATGTGTTTTATATAATGAAACATTGATATTTTTTGTAATTTATTATTATTAAGTAATTTTTTTTAATGTTACAATTAGAATTTTTTCACCCAAGGGGTATTTATTTGAAAGCTACCAAAGTAGAAAGGATTTATCATCCCAAATTACCTTCTTTGGGACATATGTTAGGTTATTCAACTATCTTATTTTATGTGGTGTATCTACTAACCCATGGATATTATTTATCACAAATATCCTTAAGTTAATTGAATTTAATGTTTCATTTAATCATATTTCTTCATGAGACCTGCATTTTCAAATATTCCAAATTGTTATGAGTTTTCTGTTATAGTCTCGCATTTTAATTGAATTTTTTATGCTTTAATTTTTTGGATGAAATTATATGATCTCTCTATCGAAAATATTAACATGTTTCTCTAAATTTGGTATTTCATTAAGAAAATTATTTTCTAGTGATTTTACTCTCGACAAGTACTCAAAATTATTAATTTTCATAAGAGAATAAACTTTGATTTCTTTTTGATCATGAATATTTTTCTTCCATATCCATATATTATTTGAAATGTTTTTTAAAATTATTTATCTATTCTCCATTTATTTTTTAATTTCATTTATATCCATTTTTTAATTTTAATTTTTATTAAATGAGTCTTCTTTTCATTTTCCAAATGACGTACCTTTTAATTTTTACCAAAAATGAGAAATGAACATTTGTTTTATAATTTACCACATAAAATAATATTCATGAATTCATGAATACTAATTTATATGAATATTTCATTACAATTTTGCATGATTTTTTTCAATAATATTTTTTCTAATATTTTTGAAATTATTAATTTCTAAATAAGTTATTTCAAATGTAAATGTTTATTTTCCTCATGAATTACTGTTGTGATATTTCAAATTAAATTTTCATTTAATAAAATCATTTGATGTTAATTATGATTCACTAGGGATCTGATCCAAAGATAAGACCCTTATTCTTTCTCTAGATGGTTTACTGATTATGATAATGAAATATTGAAGAAATCCAATTTCTTTTCTATATATAAATATGTGATTAAATAATAATTATTTGTGATCATATGATATAATTATGAATCTATTATGATTATGTAATGGGTGGTTCCATTATACCCCTCCAACGAATTTGGAACATCATATTATTTTATTATCTCAAAGGGTACAGAAGAGGTTTTCCCAAGCCCAAAAGAGGGTATAAAGAAGGTTATATCAAGCCCAAAGAAAATACATGGATGGATAGACCAATATTAACATGTGATGAATTTATTGGTTGGTATCCGTGATATAATATTTCTATTATTATCACTAAGTCACACATTATTCTATAGTTTTATGACATGATCATATGACATTATTATTCTCTTATAGATCATATGCTTTGGATTCTTTATGATTAATGTTTCATTAACTTCCACAATTTATTCCATGACTCATGGGTTTGATATAAAAAATGTTGGTTATTATTTTTAAATGTTAATATCATGTTATCATACCCTTGTTCTTGTTTTTTTCTTAAAAATAATCATTTATTTATGTCTCAATTTTATACCATTACTAATCATTTGAGACAACATGTTATTTTTTTTACTTTCCGCCAAGATATAAAGAGTTATTTTAAGTATGATATGCCAAAGAAGGGTGATTTTGTGATGAAATTAGTAGGATATGATGTATATCTTTTACACACCATCTTTTTATGTATCAATTTTTCTAAAGACACTAAACTTTTATGTTTCTATAATGAATTTTAATTATATATAATGAATACTAAATTAATAATAAGTAATATTTTTTGTATGAAATACTTGAGTTTCTTTCATTGATATCAGAGTAAGGATTTGTTATTTTTTAGGAATATCATTTTTGGAAATATTTTTAGAACCCAGAATATAAGAATAATTATAAGGTTGTATCCTATGTTATGGTTATGAAAAGTGTATTGTTTTGCAATAAAATTATTTTCTATTGGGATACTAGAAATTTGTTTCACCTGTACAACAAATGAGTTTAGTAGTAATTACTCTAAAAATGGATGATTATGTATTAACTCCATCATCACTACTAAATAATGAGTGGGAATAATAATGAAAAAATAAATAGACACTCTTATGGGATATTATTGGGTCAATTGAGAAAAAAACAATTGTGAACCATTATGAAGTATTTGAATAGATTATGAAAATAGATGAACTAGGGTAATCCTATGGTGTTATATATTGAAAATAATGTGTCATGATATAGTTTTCCTATGAATTATTTTTCTTTTTCTTAAAGTACTCACTATTTCTATTGTTTCTGACACTACAGTTATTGGTTTTATTCTATGACTTTGACTAAGAGGAGTTATGTTAATGATGAATAGAATGAATGATGCAGTGATTGTAATAAAGATAAACCAAATGAAATGGGTGAAGGAATACCAAATATTTTGATTATGAAAAACTAGTTATCCTAATATATTATTAATCACCAAAACACAATTGAGTTTCCAAAAAAACCAAATAATATAAAAATTGAGATATATGAAGGCCATGGAGGAAAGAAGATTCATCTTCTAACATGCGAGAAATATGGTAAGAATCACATAGTAAAATTTATCAATGGAATGAGGAGAAGTTTTATGGGTGAAAAAATTAGTCGATAATGAAAATATTTCTAAGGAAAAATAAAATATTCAATGGAGGGAAATATATTTAATACTAAGGTACCATTTTTAGTTCAATATATAATGTGTGGTGGACTAGGGAACTATTCATTCAATGCTTTAATCAAAGGGATAAGTATATGACCAAGGAAGGTAATATTATTTTCCAACTATTTAAGTGGAATGATTAAATTGATTATGTATTAGGATTAAAAATTATATCATAAATTTTTTTTATAAATGATATTCTAGTTGTAAAATCATAAAATAATTAAGGCTTATTCTATAGTAGTTTCTAGAATATATTGAATAGTACAGATAAAATTTAAATGTAATTTACTTGAATGTTGGTATTTTTATAAAACACATGAATTATGCATAAATAACCATTAATATTTTTTTAATGTTGAGTTAATAATTTTATTATGGGATAATAATTTGATAGATATTGAAATATAAGTATGAATATATTAATGACCCTAAAATTTGTTAGTAATTTGATCAAAAAGTGTTGAATGACATCTGTGATGAATTTAATTAAATTTTCAGATTTATGAAATATATTGGATAAAATTGACATTTAGAAGTATATATATTTTCATTGAAGTATTTTGAGGATTAAAGTTATTTTAAGTAAGGATTAACATGTTTTAGGAGAATAAATAATAAATATATTCCCCTATTTTGTATGTTACATTATGAGATACTTCATGTTATTTGAGGATAAATGATAAGTAGATCATGGAATAAAATGTGATCTGATCTTTTATACTTTTGGGTTTAGAATTTGGTCACATATATTTTAGACGAGTCTTATGGTTAAATATTTATGTAATGGTTTAAGATGAACTATGAGTGTTATTATTCTGGTTTTAGAGATTAATGTATTATATTTATCCAAATGGGATAACTTATGCTATCCATTTGGGTTTTGGAAAATATTTAGAGATAGTTGGGATGAGATCCCATTATTTTATGAGTATAATGATGTATTAAAAGTTAATTTTATAACATTAGGTATGAGAAATTCGTGTCAGATATTCTGATGTAAGAGATGATATTGAAGTGGAAATTTATTAAATAACAACCAACATATGAAATTATGATAATGAAATTGAAATAAATCAAGTATTTATATTTCTATATGTGATATATATTGATTAAAAATATTCCCTCAACTATTGGAATAGGATCGTGAAATAAAAATGCTATCCTATTACATGCATTTCTAATGAATTTATTGTTTTCTTTATCCCTTAAAGATTTATGGTTTTATAGTTATTAAATTTATAATGATCATGTTATCTATCACTCAATATTATTACCAGGACGATCCATTTTATCATCCATGTATATATTTTCACTTCCTAATAATGTTATTCTTATCTAAGAACCTAATTATTTTTATGTAATATAATCCTTTTTCACCACTTCGCCTCATATAAAGAAATTTTATTAACCCTTTATATGATGTGAGTTTTTGAAAAAAGGAACTTTAACATACTGATCCTTCAATTACAGAGATAAATATTTTATAGAATAAATTCATTTAAGAGGAAATATAATAAAGCACCTTAAATATTTAGATTAAAATAAAATTATACTCAATATCTTTCTTAACATGCAACATTTACCTTTAACTCAAATTTGATATACTAAAAAACATCATTTTTTAATGTGACCACTATAAATTATCTGTTAAATTAGAGGTATGAATATGAATAAAAACTTTATGAAAACTATTTATAATTAATTAATAAGATTCAAATTTATTTATTAATTCATAATAAAAAAGTAATCAATTCCCAGTAATGTTATTTCATGCATCAAAAATATATTTTCTTTAAAAATGAGTTTTATTTAATTTTGTGCATGAAAATCATAATTAATTTCTACCACATTTATTAATATTAATCTAAAAAACTAATATCATTTTTAAAATTATTTTTTTTTTAATTTTTTGTATGATGTTTTTGTATTTTAATGAAATAATTTACTATTATGTGAATAGTAAAAAATATAGATTTTTATAAAACAAGTATTTCATTTAATTAAAATAATTAATTTAAATGTCTTATTATATTTATAATATTATAATAATTTAAAATAAAAATATTTTAATTATAATAATATAATTAATAATATTGGAATCAACAATATAATTTATGTTGATATAATTTCATTTTTTGTGATTTAAACACATTATTCAATAAAAAACAATTTCATTACGTTTTACAAAATTATACTAAAATTTATTTCTTCCAATTTTAGAAATGTATTATTAAAAAATGGATTTCTTATTTGGAATAAATTGGTTCAAATATGCTAAATTTTTTGGTTTTATTTTAAGTCATTATTTATATAAACTTGGTAATGATTTTTCAACTCCATAAGGGTAAAATTGGAAAAACAAGGTTAAAACTATGGGATATGGATTTAAAATATTTACAACACATTAATTTGTCCAATTAGATGAGGCTTATTCAATTAAATCCATCCTATATATAAAAATATTTTACTTCTTGTATATTTTCCTTTGATTGTAACATTTATATTATTTTAAGAAAATGATTAATACTAAATGTCACTCTCTTTATTTTAATTTCTATAATTTGTTTTAATCGGGATAAAAATATATTATGAATGATTATATTATTTTATTTTGAAAATATATTAATTAATTTTTTCATTATAATTTAGTTTTATTTTTTTTTAATTACAACAAATTCTTATGCAATACTGACTTAGTGCTTCTGAAAATAGTTGGAACAATTTATTAAATGAATTTGAAAACATAAAAAAAAATATTTTTTGAATGAATTATAGTGTTGCTTTTTTTATGGATAATAATAATTTATTATTTATGTTCGAATGGATGAAATTATAAATCCCTTTACATCTAGGTGACATTAATGTTAAAATAAATGAATAGTCCCAAAAATAAATTTAATAATATTTTTGGTTAAATATTTTTCTATTAAATTATTCCAAAAACAAAAAAATCATGAAATATGATAGGTGGAATTCAAAAAGGAATATGATTTAACCCATGAAGAATTTCAAAAACTTTTTACCTTAGAAGTAAATTTTTTACTCTTAAATTATTGAAAATATGTTACAATAGATAAAAAAAGGAGTTAATGAAGGGGTTAAACCAAAAGATTAGGTTTAAAATAAATCCAATTTTTGGTACCTAGGTATGAATTTATAGATTAGTGGGGGTTGAATATTACTTTTCAATTATTAAAAAATATATTAATTAATCAAATTTTGAATAGTGTTAACAATTATAGTGGAATAAAAAAAGATAACACATGATGTTTTTATAGAGGACCGGATCACCAAAATCATAATACTCATATAAATATCTTATACCATGCAAGTATAATCATATTAGAAATATCATATCCTTTGAAATGGACTGATAAAATAATTACATAATGATAAAATTCCCCTTTTCACACATGGTGTTATAACCCCAGAATTTTGAAGGTGTCACAACATACCATCCATTTATATGGATGGAAAAACCTATACTTACTTTTAAGTGTGAGGAATAACCCGGTGAGATAGATTTTGGATGGGAAAAGAATTAACGAGACTCTATAGGAAAAAATGGTGGTATGAATAACTATAATAGGGAAATAACAAGAACAATTAAAACACCTATTGAGAAGATGATGTAGAAATTCAGTTTACTTCAAGTTATTTGAACACTCCGGTCATGGAAGACGAATACGATGACAATTTTCAATTTTCACAGCATAATAATAGAATACAAATAAGTTCCTAGATCAATTTAGAGTTGAAGATATTATATCACCATAATTTCAAAAAACAAAACAATTCATCTGCACTATTATATTTTTTAATCCTTGAATAGATCTCCCAGATCATTACAGAAAGATCCTCTAGGAGACTATCCAAGTCTAATATTTATACGACACTTTTTAGTGTATAAAATTATACAAATATTATTTTTTTACTTCATCTATTAATGTCATGATGAAAATAAGAAATAATCATGATTTTTTATTTCCACATGAAATATTATAAGAAAACATTTAATTTTTTAAGTATAAAAAATCCAAACAAATCAAAATTGTATCACAATTGAAAAAAAAAATACTCATAAATATTATATAGAAAACAAAAAGTTTTTTAAATTAGAAAATTTTTTAAGTATCAAACTCCATGAACAAATGAACATAACACAATAATAGACATATTTTTCATACAAAGTTACAATTAAATATCCAAAAAATAATAATTAAAATTTAAAGACGGAATTTTATTTTAATAACAATAATTAAAGAATAATTTTTTTTTCTAATAGTGGATCATTGATCTATCATTGAATATAAATAGTTGTGGGTTATTAACTACCACTAAAAATATAGAAAAAGGTATCATCGCAATTATAAGAAAAAATAAAAGGAACCATACAAAACATTTTTATTCAATGCCACTTCTAAATCAATGGCTTTAGGTGAAGAATTTTTTTTATACCATTTGAAATCCAATAGTGACTCATAAATCACCATTGGCTTCTAATGGTAACTCATGACCTCAAATTTGAATTGAAAAATAATGGATCACTGAAATAATAACTCCAAATCATAGGATGAATTTATAGATGAAAAAAGATGTATAATATTCTAAAAAAAATAAGAGAACAACTTTAAAAAAATAAAAAAATTCCCAACACTTGAAAAAATAAATAATTGATCCTATTGAATATTGATGAGGCTTCTATAGAGTACCTGCATAGTAATAAGAAACAACCCCCATTGAATAGAAATAGGAATACCTAAAGAAGAAAATAACTCATGATGAGACTCTTTATAGAAAAAGAAACACAATAAATAATTAAAAAAACCACCAACCATTGATCTCCAATGATTTGTAATAGACCCACCGTTGAAGTATTTTGGTGGCTCACTAACACACTATTGGGTTCTAATAGTGGATGATGACTCACCCACCATTAGTAATTTTCCAATGGGGACTAAACTCACCCACCATTAGTACTTTCCAATAGTTAATCATTGAGCAACCAAAAGGGAAGATGATTTGAACCAAAAGAAAAATATAAGGAAAAAGAAAAGGATTAAAATATTATTGATGAATCTGGAACTAAGATAACTATTGAAATTAAGATACACAAATAGAGACTTTAAGAACCCAAAAGATAAAACATCATGCATAATAAATCATAGATATAAGAAATGAAGATCTTTTGGAAGTTGAGAAAGTATATGAGATCAAGTGGAAAACTGATAGGATTACTATTGAATTGGATGTTTAGTAAGCTGAGGTGGATGAATAAATAAAATGAATAAAAAATGAAAAACATAGAGGAGTTTTAAATAAGAATGTGTGGGGTAAAAGAAACAAAGAAGATGGATTACATAAATCAGATCAGACAACCATGAATGTAACCAAGATTTTATATTTGGATGATCAAAAAATAAAAAAATCATGTCCCACATAGAATTGTAGAAAGGTTGAATGAGTGGTATAATTAAAAATATCTTCTCATGATCAGTTCAAATAAAAGTAGATGACACACACATACCAGCATGTCCAACATGCCCAACGGGGGACCTAACCTAATCAATTCTTCGGTATGCATGATCTATGGGACTTATATATAGCCCCACACACATTTTGCATGAACTATGCATGACATAGCCTTTATCCGGGCCATGAGGGATAAACATAACATGGTATTTGACCTCCAGGTCCCCCTATGTGTGGTCGTAGGATCGACTTGATGGGATTTTATAGATCGTCATAATAGTTATAACACCTAAAAAAATTAAGAAAAAATTATATTTATTTAAAAACAACCGATGAGAAAAAAATATTGAAACATGTTAATGAAAAATATTATTTTTTAACAAAAATTAATTAAATTAATTGTAATGTAAAAGTAATTTATCAAAAACAAAAGAGAGACAACAAAGTGTTAATTCTCAATTATAAACAATCTCTAATTTTTTATACTACAAAACATAACATTTATTAAATTTTTAAATTACATAAAATAATTATTAAATCATTAAAAAAATTCTCCCCATTTTTTAATTTATAAAAATCATATTGGAAATAATTATTTAAACTAGTTTCCCTTTTTAGCTAAAAAATTACTACTTAAGAGTAATCATATAAATGAATTTTCATAATATTAATAGATAATTATAGTGTTTATGAAGACAATGTTACAAAATTACAACTAACTAAACTATAATAAAGAACATTCAATAATATAATAGAGAAAAAATAATTTAAAATATTTATTCAAATTGTAATTATACTAAAGAAAATTTATGCTTATAACATACCCAATTCAATCTTCATTTTTACATATTTAATAGAAGATATGGGTTTAGTGAACAAATCAAGTAGTTGTTTCTCTATAGGAACAAATAGAAGGAAAACATCACCTTTATTAACATGATCTCTATGAAAACTAAATATAAAATCACTGTCTTTAGTTCTAGAGTATTGAAGAGGGGTTTATGAATTTTAATAAAACATGTTTTTATCAGGATAGATAGAAACTTTTTGAAAACTATTATTAAAACCATTAAAAATTTTCATTATCCAAATACTCTGTGAATAAAGACTAGCATTAGAAATATAATCAACTTAGATGTAAAAAATTCGACTAAAATTTATTTCATAGAGCTCTATAAAATTAATATATTTCCTAAAATGTGACACATAATTGAAATTCTTTTCAGGTCATGTTTGAAACCTCCAATGTCTGAGCTAGTGTAAGATAACAAATCAAAATAATTCTCATTTGAATAGAACATTCCAGCACCAATAGTACCCTTGATAAATATAATTACTTTTTTATCATCATTAAGGTGAATTTATTTTTGATTTTAATGATATATTTCAAAAATACACAAAATTAATCATAATATTGGTCCAAGTAGTAGTAAGAAACAAAAGGCTTTTTATCCTGTCTCTATACAACTTATCACTAACAAACATTCCATATTCACCTATATCTAGTTTATATTTTTTATAGATATTATCATAGTTTTTTCAAGAATCAATTACAAACATTATTACATTCTCATTTACATACATAGATTTATTTATAAAAATACCATATTTCCTTTGATTAATCTTCAAATAATGGAAAAAATTTAATTTCCCCATTATGCTCATATCAAATTCATTTGTCATTAATTTTGAAAATGGATTACTATGTTTATCATTTGTAGAACAAAAAATAATATAATACATAAAAAATTATAACCAGTATATGATTTTAATTTTTTTTATATATAGGGTTAGATCAAAATTACTTTTAACAAAGTCATTTTGTATTAAAAATAGAGTTAGTTTTTCCTACCATATTTGATGATCATTTTTAAGATAGTATAATGATTTTGGGATTTTGTAAACATGATTTTGAAATTAATTACTTTCAAAATCAGGTGGTTGTTTAACATAACCTACTTATGAAATTAAACACTTTTAAATGAAAATATTTACATCATTTTTATATTTAAAAAAAAAATTATAACATTCAAAAGATAATAGAATAAAAATGGATTATAATCTAGAAACTTGTGGGAATGAATATTCTAAATATATTCTTTATTCTTGAAGATAACTTTGGAAAACTAATATATCCTTATGTATCACCAAATTTCCAATGGCATACAATTTATTTCGAAAAATTAAATTTGTTTATATAGATATTGTCTTTTTTGTTGACTCAATTTGATTCCATATTTTATTTTTATCAAAATGGTCTAGTTCATCATGCATGGAATTAATCTAGTTAAAATCGTTAAAATATTATTTAATAATTACATGCACAAAATTAGATACAAAAGCATAATTATAACACAAATTTAAATTAGATTTTAAAGTCAAAATTATAGATTAATATTTTCTTATAACATTTTCTATATTAAATGATTAGATTGATATGGGATATGTTTCCCCTCAAATAATGCATTATGATTTTTAGTTTTATCTTCAACAAATATTAATTCCGTAAAATATTCAACATTATCAACTCAATCAGTAATGTATTTATCATTAAATTCAGTGAACATAATATGCATAGATTCTTCTATAGTCATAGTCCTCCTTTTATATACTCTATATGTTTTAATTTTTTTATATTATCCTAAAATATACCTTCATTACTCTTAGAATAAAAACATTCTAGATAGTATTTAGTATTTAAAATATAGATAGTATACCAAAAACATTTAAGAAACCAATTTTGGTGTTCTGATTTTAAAAGAGTTCGTAGGAATTTTTCATTAATAAGACTCTAATGTATAGTCTATATAACATTTAACAAGCTGTGTTAACTAATTCATCCCATAAATATTTAGGAATTTTGGATTAATTATGCATTTTTCATTCCATTTATTTAATAGTTTGATTTTTTCCTCCCCACAACACCATTCTGTTATGTTGTTATGGGGGAGGAAAAAAGATTAAAATGTCCATTATCTTCACAATTTTTTTCAAATAATATGTTAACCATATCCCCGCCTTCATCTCTTCTAATAGATTAAACTAAATTAACATTATTATTTTTAATTTTCTTACAGAATTCCAGAAACACGATTAAGGTTTCACTTTCAGGATATCAGAAAATTTTCCATATAAATATTTTTAAATATTTTATAATAACAACCATGTATCTTTTAGAACCAAAAATAGTAGTTCGATTAGGTCCAAAAAGATCAAGATAAAGCATTTATATGTATCTAGCAGCATTAATCACATTAGAAGATAAAAATAACTTTTTATGCTTCTTATCTTTTAAAAAAGAATCACATACATAATAATTACATGTATAATGTTTTGAATGTTCTAGAACCTATTCATTTTTAGCTAGTTTCTAAAACTATCTAAGATGAACATGTTACAACATTTTGTTCCTTAAAATGTGATTTATATCTAAAACATTCATTCATTTTACATTCTACTCGGTTAGTCTTTAAAAATAAATATAAAATATATTTTCATTTCTATTAAGAAAAAATAAAACAATATAATCTTTTTACACAAGAAATTTATTGTCCTTAATTTTTATAGTACTACCGTCATCAAAAATTTATGATATTCTATTTATATGGTGTTTTAATCCCTCTACGTAGATTACTTCAAAAATTATAACTGAAGTTCATATACCTACTTCTCCAAAAACATTAACAATACCTATATAGTTATCAACAAAAGTGATTGTACCTATATCACAAGAGTTTAAAGATAAAAAGGTTGTTATTTAACCACTCATGTTCCTTGAGAACCAACTATCCAAATAGCATGTTACAATACAACTCTTCAGGTAGGCATCCTATAAAACAAAGTGTACAAATTCTTGTTTTTTTACCAAGACTAGTTTGGGCCCAACTGTATTAGTAAAAAAAACTTTTAGTTATATTTAATGATTTGAGAAATTTATTTTATGTTAATATAGAAGGCATGTTTCTAGAAATTAATGTTTTAGTATAGCCTAATGACCAAGTACTCTTTAAATAAAATTTTTATTCATAATTCCCTTTCAAGATGCATCTAAATAAAGTAACATTTAAAACATACCCATTTGTGCCTTTCAAAAAATAGTTCTATGTATCTTAGGAAACATATTATTATAGCCATAACCTATTTTAATATTTTTGTTTTTTCATATCCATTATCCTATCAAATTTATCTTGGCCAATAAAAATAGACATGGTTTCACTTAATAAATTAATTTCCTTTTTAAGGTTTTATTCGATTTTTTAACAAAATCTTGGTCTTTACATATGCTCAAATATTAACATAATTTAGAATTTTATAGTATCATAATTTCTTGTATAATATTATTAACTTCATTTTTAATTTTATATAAACCATCTGAATATAATTTATATCTTTTTTATCTTGATACTCATCTATTTTGGACATGAAGTATTTTATTATCATATTCCCATATTACACTTTTAACAGTTTATAATATATAACTTTTTTCTCTTATATATTTCCTAAAACAAAATCATTCATTTTATGATTTTTTATTTAAAATTATTAATTTCTATTTGTAGTTCCCTATACAATTCATCCATTCTCATGTTGTCAATTTAAAAATTTTCATATTCAATAGTTAATTACTTAACTTCATTTTTAATATCAGATTCCTAACTAAAATATAATTATAATCACATTCTACATCAAATTATAGTTTTATCCATAAATTATATATTTATAGATTATTTCTGACATTTAGAACCATCAATATTGGAGTCTTACTGTTCTGTACATCCCAATCAAGTATTATATGCCTTTTATTTTTCCTTCTTTTATTGATTGTCTTCTCCATCTTGTTTTAATTTTCAATATTATAATTTTACATTCCCCTTTTCACTATAGTAAATTCATATTAATTATGAATCGTCATATTTAATACTATTTCCTATTTTACTACCATATCTATCAAACTTTTTATGAAATCATCTGGGTCACTTTTTAAATCATCTCTTACCCCTCATGTATCTGTAAACTTCTTTAGTGAAATTAACAATTTTTTCATTATCGATTACCTATAAATCACAATAATAAGAATTTAAAATAACATTTATATTTTATTTAAAGTCTATATATTTCATTTTACCATGTTCATCTGTATTTATATTCTTCATTTGTAGCTCATATTGAAGAAGTGAATATATCAACTCATCTATTGAATATTAATGGAAATCCATACTTTCTTTAATAGAAACATTATTTGAATGTCATAGCTTGGGTCGAGATCGAAGTAATATTTTGATGATATCTTCATTCTTTATGGTCTATCTGAGAGTAATCATACTTTTTAAAACATTGTTGAATCTATTGCACATCTCATTTACTCTTTCTTGATTAATCATTCTTCATTCTTTAAATTAAGCTCTGTGTATACCTAGTTGGGTTTTCTACAACTCATTAATTACTACACGAGTGACATTAAAGTCTTCCAAATGTTATAAGAAGTTTTATAGAATAAAATATAACCATACAAATTTCTACTTAGAGAAAAATATAATTCATTCATAACTCGGTAATATAAAACAATATTTTTAGCATTATTTCTAGTGAGAGTTTCTAAATCAATATCAAGAAGTTTACATGTTTTTGAAATTAATATCATAGTAATGAAGAACTATATTTTTATGAAATACCACAATTATTTCCTTGTAGTAAACATGGTCACTTCCATTGAAGTGAGGTTGTCTGATGGTATTCAATATCTCTAAATCTCGACATTCCATAAATAATTAGTGCATATCTTTATTAGAATTTTTGGTCTTGGATAATGGTTATTTGAAAAAAGAATAATGAAGAAAAAAAACCAAATACTAAAAAAGAAACCATGAACTGATACAAATTATTTGGTACCTTGGTACGGTGGTAGTTACTAGAGGGGGGGGAGTGAATAGTCCATTCTAAATTATTAATGAACAAATACTGATTTATCAGAGATGGAAAATTGTTAAATATTTAAGAGTAAATAAATCAAATAACACATGATTTTTTTAAAGTTTCAGATCACCAAGATCCTAGTCCTCTCATAAATATCCTCTACTCTATTAGGAGAGTTGTATTAACTTGATCTTCACTTTTGAAAGGGAGTGATAACCTAATTACATACATATAATATTTATTTTATTCACACTTGGTGGTATAACTGCTAACCTTTAAATGAGTCACAACATAACTTCCTTTTATCTGGGATGAACAACTAGCTCAAAAATTTATATAGGATGAATAACCCAATGAGACATTTTTTTGATGAGAAAATCTTAAACCAAAATCAATAGAAAAAAATTCAAGAAGTATTACAATAGATAAATAATTTGGATAATTAAAATAGAAGCTTCATATATGATGTATACATTTAGTGAATCTGGAGTTCTTTGATCACTCTAGTGGTGGGAAATGATATCAATAATGATTTAAAATGATAAAAAAAAACAATAGTCATAGATTTTATTGATTAATTTGGAGAAACATAGATTATATCATCATATTCTCAGAAAACTAATCATCTTTAAGTGTACATGTTTTTAATCCCTAATTATATCTCCTTGATCATTAAGAAAAAATCCTATTTGAGCATATCTATATCTAATAAATTCATGGAACTTGTTAGAGTATAAGAATAAAATAATATGATATATATATTTATCTATCATTGTTGTTCTTAAAATAAAACATACTCTAGATTTATATTTCTTCATGAAATATTAAAATAAAACATTTAGTATTTTAACTATACTAAGTATAAACAAATCACAATTTTAAAAAATTGAAATAAAAATATAGTATTTAAGATTATAATGACAGAAGAATGTGTATTAAAATAGAGAATTGCATTAGTGTCAAACTACATGAAAAAATATCATATAATAATGATAAAAATATTTTTTATACACATTTAAAATTAAATTTAAAAATAAAATAATTAAACATTTAATATGGAAATTTATTTTGACAAAATTTAAAAAATTAAAATCTTAACTAATGATGGATCATTTAGCTATTGTTGAAAACATTTAGCGGTGGTTCATGACCTACCATTAAAAATAGTGAGAAATAAATCATTGTAATTTCCAGAAAAAATAAAATTAACCATCCCAAATAAAATTTATTCATAGCATCTAAATCCATCTATGACTCATGACTCACCATTGGGTTCCAACGGTGACTCGTGACGCACAATTGGAAATTTCCAAAGGTAAGTAACTGGGAAAATTATTTCAAAAATGAAGTATAAATTTATAGATGAAAAAATATATGAATAATATTATGATAAAAAAAAGAAACAAATAGAAAAAATTCACAAAAATCAATGGAATAAAAAATAGATCATGTGGGAGCATAGTGAAGATACTGTTAATTACCTATATAGTAGGAAGAAAAGACCCCCAGTGATCAGAAAAAAATACCCGACCAAGAATAAATCTCCTGTGGAGACACTTTATAGAAAGGGAAACACAATGGTGGGTAAACAAAATACCCACAATTGATTTCGAACAGTGGATAATATGACCCATCGTTGATTAATGGTTGTGGTTCCTAAATACATTGTTGGGTTCTAATGGTGGCTCATGACTCACCCAACATTGTTAATATTCCTAAGGTGGCTTGACTCAACCACTGTTGGTATTTTCTAATGGCAACTCATCATATGACAAACATGGAATATTATTTAAACAAGAAGAAAAATTCATGGAAAAAGAATAATATTAAAAACTTATTAATAAAACTCAAACCAAGATAAACAATGAAATAAAGATACATTAAGAGAGAAATGATACCAAACAGGGTAAAAAAGTAGGCTTAATAAAGCTTTGATATAAGAAATGAAGATATTTTGATATTCATAGGAATACATGAGATCGATTGGATAACATAGATGATTTTTGTGGAAATGGAAGCCTGGTCTGCTGTGGAGGATGATTGACAAAAAAATAAGAAGAAATTAAAAAAATAAAAGGGAGTTAAAAATAAGAACACTCGGTATAAAATATATAAGTCAGATGGATTACATAAATCAGTTTGGATGTCCACATGTGTAAGAAATATTTTAAGATCATAAGAACAGTGAATAAAAAAAGTTCCCCATGTCGGATTATAGAAAGTCCTACTCTGTAGGATAACATGAAAAGTGTGCTAATGATTTATCCGAATAATATCAGAACACCCACACACACCTACCCATGGGCATAAAGGGTGAACTATCTCAATATATGCTCTTGGGGGCATGATACATAGGCCTTATAAATGGGTCCACACACATTAATCATGGAGTATGTCTAGCCCAAACTTTGTGGAGGTGAAAATGGCTAGACCTCCCATGGGGATTAACCTATATCCCCCTTTTTGTGGTCACATGACTATCCCAAATGGATTTAGTAGATGGCCATAATTTTTATATTAATTAAAAAGTATTACAATTAATATAAACTAAAAAAACCAATGACCAAAAACAAATAATGAAACTTGTTAATAAGAAATATTTATTTTGTAACAATATTAAATTTAACTAAATGTGGTGTAAGAGTAATTTATAAAAACAAATAGAGTTGTAAAAGTTTTAATATCCAATTAAAAACAACTAAAACAAATAAAAATATTATATAATGATGATATTTTTAAATTATATTATTTTTATTCAAATACATGGTCATTAAGAATAATTTTATGTGGTAATAACATTAATTATATTTAGATATTTTATGTAATTCCAGGTGTGTCCTCTCCTTATTTATAAAAGGGAACCCCTATTATCCTTTATTCACCAGGTTTGAGCAACCTATATCATAAAATACATGACCTATTCCTTTCTTATATTTTTTACATTAATCACGTAGCCCCTGGTCTTCCCCTAATACTCCCTTATGAAGGATTAATGAGTAACCCAATGGAGGTCTCTCATAGAATTGGTAATCACCTTAGGTGAATCTTTCAAAGAATATTTATTCTTACCCAACGTCTAAATATTTTTTTATCTATAATAAAATAATTGATCCAATATTATAAATAAAATTAGATGTTATTATGATCATTTAAAAACCATTTTCCTCCTCATTTCTATAAAATAGGAAATTAATGTATCATATGTGTTTACATGTGGACAACCACATCCACAAAGCGATGTGATTCATTTTCCATAACTCTCTAACATGGATATTTATAATGATAGATTTAAAAATAATATATGATTTTTGTGATATAATAATTATTTTTTCATTATAAAATATTATTTATCTTTCATTTCATATTTTCATTAGAAAATGAAAATAATGTTTATGTGTATGTACAAACAATTTTCTCTATGAACAGTGTAAATCATCTTTCTATCTATAAATTTTATAGATCATTATAAATAATTATATAATGAATATATATTAAATTTATATCATTATTGTAATTCTATATATTATGTAACAATGATAAAGATGCAAGGACTAGAACTAACAAGCTGAAACATACATGAAAAATTAAACTGGTGTCACCTAGAAATGATGAGTTAAATAGAAATTTATTCAAAAATGGGTGCTGAAATGATATAAGTGGATTTTATAAGATATTTTAAGTTAATATATTGTTATTATATACTATAATAATATATTTAATTTATATTACAAGATATTAAAGAACTTATAAAGCAAGTCGGACTTAAGGTAAAGGTTTCTCATCTTAAATTTGATTTTCCGAGACATATGTCATATTCACCACATTTTATTTCATCTAGTGTATACAATTCACTTGTTAAATTTTATATCATGCATCTGTATTAGTTCATGTTATTTAATGTTAAAAATAAAATTATTTCGTCTAATGGGTTTTAATTAAAGATATACCAAAGTGGTAATGGTTTTTCAACCCAAGTTATCTTATTTTGGACATATGTTATGTTATGCACATATATTAGTTTATGTCGTGTATCTAATACCATATTTATATATTGTATCATATATATCCTTATTTGTGGGTTATTTATTTTCTGTTTTTTAGAAATTACATATATAGAAATTATGATTCATATGTTACCAAAGCGAGAAGGGTTTTATGTTACAATCTAACTTTTTACCTAGATTGTTTAGGGTTAAATTTTCCTATGATGAAATAATATGATATATCTATAATAAATCATATTTATTTTTTATCATATTTTTATTTCTAGATATTACATGTTTTCCCTACATTTCTATCTCTCTATGTATTCAAATTCTTCACAAAATATTTTTAAAGAATCTATTCATTGTTTTCTATTTGGTCAGGAATATTATTTTCCATGAATATATTTCCTTAAAAACATTTGCTATAATTTTTTACTATTATAAAACTATTTTTTAAAGCCTCTTTTACCAATTTTTTAATTCAATAATTTTTTTAAATGGAATCTTCTTATCATTTTGAAAACGAGGTTCTTGTTACTATTAACCAAAAATGTTAAATGAATATTTATTTTAATATTAAGTGGAAGAAAAAGTTTTACTACTATCATTAATAGTCATTCCATTGAATATTCTTTTTCATGTTTCCATGGTTCTTTTAAATTAAAATATTTTCCGTACTATTTTTATAATTTGTAAATTTTAAATAAGTGGTTTCAAAATGAATACTGTATTTTCCTCATGAAATATTATAGTGATATTTGAATGTAAATTTTAATCTTAGATAACTTATTATGATTTAATGTATTATTCTCTAGGGATATGATCATATGATACCATCATCATTGTTCATTTTTATCGTTTATTTATCATAATGGGGAATTTTTGGAGAAAATAAATTTCTTTTCTCTGGGTAACCTATAATGAAATAAAAAATGATTTAATATTATCATGGAATACATATGAGTGTATTATAATTATGTGATGGGTGGGTCTGTTATATCTCTCTAATTAATTTTGTAAAGTTTAATTATTTATGAGATAAAATGGTATATATGTATTTATTCCATTACCAAATGAGGGTACACATGATATAATCCAAAGACCAAAGTTGGTAAATAGTTGGTTATCCTATGACTAAAATATAATTAATGACTATGTGGGTAGACTATAAATAATATTTCAATGAGTATAATTATTCTATACATTTTTCCAAACTTTTATGGCATGATCCTATTCTAATTGCAAGATCTCATGGATTATTTTTTGTTATTTCATTATGATTCATCTCTTATGAACAAAAAACAATTATTTCATGAATCATTATTAGGATCTATGGATTATTTGGGTCGATTTTGATATGTAAAACTCAAGTTCACATACCCTTATACTCATGATATAATTAAAAATGACCATTGATTGATATCATTGTTATGTACCCTTAGTGATCATATGTTCTCACCCATTATAATGTATCCTTCTCTATAGGATAAAATGAATGGTTTTATATATGATATGTTTAAAAAGAGTATTAGTTGTTAAGAACTTAGTGGGAGATGATGAAGATATTTTATGTACTAGTTTCTTATGTATCCACATTTTTTAAGACACTAATACATTATGGTTATTTAATTTCTCATATTGATATATAATGAATATTCATCCAATAATATGTAATATTTATGTATGAAATTATTTTATACCCTCATAATAAGTCACCTAACTCATATAAATATACTATTGATTAGGGTAGAGGTTGAGTAGTAGGATTTGTTTAATGAATTCAAATTTGGAGATTGTAATATTTTTTATAAAATAAAAAATATTATTTGAAACAAAATCCGTCTCTTAGATCATGTAACTATTCTTTTAAGGTCTAATTTCCCTCAAATCTATAGACGTACTAGATTTCAGAGTGTTATGAGAAGCTTATTCTAGGAACCCATCATCACCATATTCTTATTGAATTCTTTCATAGAGACACAATTTTTATTAAAGCTCTAAAATTATTATTTTTATCATTTAATTGTTATCCATATTATCATTTATATCTCTTTTGACATTCACTAATTTGTTAATAACTACATAATTGAAGTATTGAACATGCTCTCCAAAATAATATTGAGCTTAATCCCGGTTGACTGAGTGCATAACATCATCCCTTTCAACAATAAGAGAGGTAATATATTTAGCATCACCAGATGAAGTTATCTCTATATCTATTCCACTACTAATTGGTGTGGAATTATTCTTGGATATAATATTAATATATTTCATCACTATCAAAAAAAAAATTTATTACCAACTAGTGATTCCTTAAGATCCTCAATATTTTTAATAAGATCATTTATATACAATTAATGAGAGTCTTCATATCACACCTTTTCATCCACTAAACAATTCTCACCAAAAACCAATTCTATAGGATGAACTCCACTAACTTAGAAATCCATTGGATCGAAAGGTTTTACTTCATTTACAAAACAATATCATACTCTAATATGAGACTCAATAATAAATACTTAATCTCTAACTATAGAACAAAAACATCTAAAAACTTTCTAAAAATTATGTGGGTCCCTATCTCTTGTATCTATAATAATATCCTCATGATTAAGATGTCTAATAACATTTTAATCTATATGTCATTTCTTCTTAATGAAAACAACACCATGTTTGACTTTATTGCCCTGAAATACAATAGGATCACTAATATTGTCCTTAGAATTCACCCATTCAAAAAAAGATGCATCAGTATAATTATTATGATTGGAACACTCCCCTTTATTTTTAGTAGGGTTATTATTTTTCAATTCATATCTTAATACATTATTCCAAACATTTTTGTTTTTTTTATTTGGAGAGGAATAAAAAAAGATCCATATTTATTAAATGGAAATCAAATAAGGTGTGATGCCTTTGGAACATGGAGGCCTAGACCTCATTCAGGTATACATCCTTCTTCTTAAATAGTGGTTTTAAAATCCTCCCATATGGATAGAAGATGATTCATTTCAATTTCCAATATTAGTGGTTCATATAGTGCATAATATATCAAAGAAAATTCATCATCTTTTCATTTCACAATATAAAAATTATATCGAAATCTTGAAAAGGAATCTTCTTAAACACACCATCCCTTTGGGATATTCCAATATTAGTAAATTTGTATAGAACCCTATGAATAGTTTCTAGGGCTTTCAAAGACTTATTTTCTATAATATGAGTACCAAAATAAGATTTATTTATGAATATAGGTATGTTATTATCATCATAGATCAAAGAACGAGTGTTGAGATACATACCATCATGGAATTGTGGCATTATTCCACTATATCTAGAAAAGGAATTGAAAAGTATTTCCAAATCACTTTTTAATGGACGTTGTATCCAGCATGAGCAAAGTAAAATTGGAAACTTCCATAGAACACTCATAACTAATTTTATAATATAGTTCTAGTTTATCCTAATAAAAACTCAATTCATAACCTTGAAATATTAGAACCCTATTTAACTCAAGACTCATTTTATTTAAGAAAACAAAATTAGTATCTTTTCTATAAACACTCTCCATTCATTAATTATTTACATTTCCTTCTATGATCTTACCTACATAATATAATAAAATATTTTGTTCTTCCCCATACTCATGAATGTTTTTGTGTTCAAAGGGGTGATAAATTTTGGATCAAATTAATTTGAAGGGTTCAAATCGAGCTCTAGAGGTTTCTTGTCAGATGGGTTTGAGATGAATGACCCATAAAATTCTGAATCCTTATAGAAAAGATTCTCTAATGTCACATTGTGTGACGTGGATAATTTTATTTTGAACGGAAAATAAAAAATATGTAGGATAAATGAATAAATAAAATAGAATTATAAAATATTGAAAAAATATAATCTCATATAAATAAATATATATTCTAGAAATGAAATAATGTAGAATACTTATCTAATAATGAATAATTTTTGAATCAGATAAAAATTATTTAAATTAAAATGAAACTAATTAACATTTAATAATATTGATTTAATTAGTTGGTAAATGAAAAATAACCAAATAATACCCTTTTAACCCCTTTAACACCCTCGAAACCTTTCATATACCCTTGAAACACTTTAAAACCAAAAAAACCCTTCATAGTCCATTTAAAACCATTAAAACCACATTTTAGCCCTAAAAAACTATAGATAACCCTGAATAACATTCTGAAACCCAAACAACACATCAAAAATCATTAAAACCTTTATAAATATGTTTGTAAGATGTTTTTTAGTACTAATAAATTTGGAAAAGATATTTCTTTTTTATTTTTGATTTCCCAAAAATGATGTCCTACATCAATGTGTTTTTTCTATAATGTCTTATTATATATTTGAAAATGTTGATAGTTGAATTTTTATCACATATAAGTTGAATATGACAAAAGTTAAATCCAAAATCCTTATATGTGTGTTTCATCCACAACAATTTTTCATTAAATCTTCTAGATATAATATATTCAATTTTAGTATTTAATAATGCAACTTAGTATTTCATTTTACTAGACCATGCATCTAGATATTTACATAGAAAATGGTAGGAACCTAATGGTCTTTTTCTCTCTAATCTACAACCACTACATTCAGTATTAGAATATTAAATTAAATAAAATATATAATTTTTTAAAAAATTAGTTAAATTGGAAAGTTTATTTTCTATAACCTTAATATTCATTTATATGTAATTAATTGTTATTATTTCGGATTATCATAGTATATACAACAAATTCATGAAAAAAACATAATATCTAGTATAATGGCAGTTAAATATCAAGAACTTTATATAATTTCCCTATATAACTTATTGTTTACTAGCTTACTTGTTACATCCAAATATATTTTATTGTTGTAACAAAAGGGAATTTCATATAATTTACTAATGTCAAGTACTGCCTTCTTAAGTGAGTAATTTATATATTTTATTTGATATAAGATATCCCAACAGTATTATTGAAAAATTTGAAAACCATGGCAAACATTTAACATGCCCATCATGTTAATTTAAAATTTATTTTTTTCTTTAGTTTTGGAATTCCATCCCCTATTTTTTGATTTTTGATCTAAAAATTTCCATCAAGAAAAAAAATATGAACTAAAAAAACTTATTTTGATTAATTTTTCATAAATAGTATATGTTGAACTAATCCTATAACAATACCATTTGAAAAAATAAAAAACTCATCATTTTATATAATGATCTTGGTTCTTGTTTTAGACTATAAAAATATTAAGTAAATTGAAAAAATAATTTCTAAAATGATTAATCACAAAACCTAGAGGATTTTAAAAATAAACTTTCGCTATAAAAATACAGTTTAAAATAATATTTTATATCTGTATAAAATTAATTAAAATTTATATAAGATGAATATACAAAAAAGAACCTAAAGGATTTCTAAATTACTACATAGGAAAATGTTTCTCCATAATTTGGACGTTCATCTTGGTTATATGCCTTAAATACTAACCTAACCTTATTTTAGTGATCACATAATAATCATTTTTCTTATTTCAAAATAACCATTTAGTTCCACAAATAGGATAATATGAGGGTTTATAATCTAATTCAAATACGTTGTTTCTATTGGAGTAGATGAATCCCTATTATATTGTTAAAACGCAACTGTAATTATTTAAATATTATTCAATATTTTAAGTTCAAGCTGTGATAAGATAAAAAGAAATTTTAAAAGGCTACATACACATATTATATTCATATATCCCTCATTTAAGATTCCTGTAATGTTATCTTATGGATGATTTTTAGTGTTCCAATGTTGTATAGGGAGAAAACTTGAAATCTCACTGGTTTTCAACCTTTGAGGACTCTATTCTTCATTATCATGTTCTATCCCATAATATTATTTTTCATAAAATAGTTATTCAGGTATAAAGTTATCCAAATAATCAATAAAATTATCAAAATTTATTTTAATGGGATTAAAAGGATCACTTTCATGAAATTTTATATGGGAATATTCTTGAAGTTTCCTAGAATTGTTATTAAAAAAAGATATAATATTTACAAGTGGAAGAGTAACCTAGGAATATTCCATTATTAGGCATTTGATTGAACATACCAATATTTCATTTGGTGTTCATTATAAAAAAATTACATCTAAAAACATTTAAGTAACCATCCTTTTCTTTCAATTATTCCATAACATATAGGATGCTTACATAGAGATAGTTCATATTAAAAATCTGTTAATAACACTGAATACTTTATTAATAGAATTATCCTAAAATGATTATGCACAGTGTAATCACATAACATAGTTATAGAAATTTCATACATGGCACTATTTCTCCTTTTAAAAAAAACCATTCTACTGAGGATTCATAGGGGAGAAGGTATGCTTAATTCTTGGTTTTGAGAAAAATAAATGGATTTAAAAATTCTAAAAACCCCCCATGGTCACTTCATAAAGAAACAATTTTATAATTTTTTTTTGTTTTTAAAAAAATGAAAAATTTAGTAAAATATAGAACCCTCTTCAATTATAATTATTAAAAAGTTTACCCATGAAAATATTGAAAAATAATCAACCAAAATATAAAAAATATATTTTCTACCTAGGCTTCTAATTCAAGATGTTATATTCCAATTAACATGGATATGTTAAATTGGTTTAGATGTTTCTATCTCATTAATTTATTTTAAAGATGACTTTTGTTTCTTTACAATTTGAAATACGTCATAATGTTTATTTGTTTTTCCAATTTCAATTGAGTAAAACAAGATTCCAAATTTTTATTAGACAATTTTATTAAGGAATAATCATTAAAATTTCCAATATTTCTATGTAAAATCCATGATTAAGTAATTTCATCATTCAAACAATTTATTTTTTTTAACAATGAATATTGACCTAATGTGTAAAAATGTTCAGTTATATGTGTTCTAAATTGTTGTAATTTTTATTTAAAAACAAAAGAAGAATTTTTAGATAAATAACTAACAAATCCATCATCACAATGTTTTAAAATACAAACAAATATGTTCTTTAAGAACTGAATATAAATAAATTTATTGATGAATTCTGAATATATATCTCCAAAATATCTAGCTCATATAATATTTCTTTAGGTATTGCCATGAAATTTTACATATCCTCCCTCAATATTAGATAGTGTTTGGAAGTTAGAAAAATCTCCCTTAATGTATATCAAATAGGTAATATCCATTAACAATTTTTCATTTTTCCATGTGAAATCTCATTAAAAAATAATTTCAATGTAGATTTTTTAGTACCCAAATGGACTTGGTTCCAATAGTATTAGCTGTTAAATATTTTAGAACTAAAATATACCTACAATTTCTAGAGTATTAATAATTTTATCACTAAATTTAGATATGTTTCTAGAAAATAAATCCTTATAAACACTAGAAAATTGAGTATATATTATGAAAAAAATAATTGTTATATTGACCATTTATACCATAGTGAAAAACATTAATATAATACATTCTTCTATTTTTATAACTGGGCAAAAAAGTCTTTATATTGCTTAGTTTTTTCTTAATTACTACCTATTTGTATTATAAATTTAATAGACTTGTTTTTACCATATAATTTTTATGTAATACCCCCATTAGTAAATATACTTGAAACATATATTTATAATATCCACCATTAATTAAATTATTTTTTTATCACGAACAACATAAATAGAAAGAGGTTCATATATTTTTGGTTTTAGATTTTAATTTTTTAGACAGTTCCCCTTTTTCAGTTATAATGATATTAATTTTTCTGATACTTGTGATTCTTCATAATATATTAAATGTTTCATTATAAAATTCTATAATAAAACATAATTTTATAAAAAGAAAAATATTTAGAATCATATTGAGAAACAGGGAAAGAAGAATAAAATGATTAATCAAAATTATTTTAGTCTATAAAAATTATATTTTCCAAATTATTTTAATTTTCATCCCATGAATCAGATTGTAAATCACTTCTCAAGTCTTCAGAGGCACGCCAGGTTTCTTTCATAGATTTCTTCTCTTATTTTCTTTTAATTTAATATCCTTCTGAAATTATTTCTAGATTTATTTTTTCCCTTTTAACTGAGGAAATTAATTTTTTATATGTAGAATAATATTAACTTAAGAGCATATTATATCTTTTGAGTTACCACAAAATAACTGTTAATTGATAAAGGAGTTATTGAATCCACTTCTCTTATTGTAAATCTTATTGGACTTCCTTGAAAAATGTTATATCTCCCCATGAGAATATAAAAAACATTATTCCTCTTACCTGTATGAGTATGAGAATAAATATTTCTCTCCCCTTTTATTATACTTAATAGTGAGCATTTATTGGGATTTAATTTCGTTTTTGATCAATTTGTGATCATTAACCTCTTCCTGTATCTCTACTTCATACATCAAAAGAGTTCTAACCATATATTTTTTCAATATCTTTTATATCTTTAAATTATTTTATGGGAATAGATAATCCCCTCTATATTGATGTTAAATCACCAAGAACAGTCAATTATTGATATTATTTATGAAAATGAGATCTAATGGATGCAACATTATGGATTATTTTATTGAGTTTAACCATCATTTGAATTACACTTTCACCATATATCATTATGAAGGTGTAAAACATTATCATAGATGTGTAGTTTATTAGCTTAATGTAATTTTTATTACAATCATATGATAAAACTATGGTTCCCTAGATCCCATTTGAAGTAGGTTATTTTAAAGCACGGTTGAACTCATCCGGACCAAAACAAAAAATAATGGTATTCAAAGCTCTTAAATATAACTCATATTCTACTTTGTGATAGGTTGACCATAATTTTAGTTTATATGTATTATTTTTATATGGTCTCCTAAATTATAGGTCAAATTTTATTCATATTTTATTAAAATAAATAATATTTCATTCATATTAGTATCCATAATTTTATCTTTGAAATGATGGACCTCTTCTAATAGACATTCCTTATATCTTCTCAACCATTGTGGAAAATTTGGGAAAGTTTCTGTATATATTATTTAGTAAAATATGGGAACTATAAAGTCACATTATTTGATAGCAATTTTAATCACAAATAGATTCATAAAGACTCAAGAGGATGGTGAATTAATTTATTAAACTTTTTACCCACTTAAAAAAACCCTCTTTAAATTGATTTGAACCCATCACACTCTTCTCAATCAAATGTGTAATGGAAAATATAATAAATTAAACTAATTAGTACATGATAGATTTATAGAGGCATGGGAAAAAATATACCCTAGTCCACTCCCCTAACACACTTTCATGAGATTGGTTAATTTCACAAGGATGTTTCTTTTATAAGGGATGTCAAAAACTGAGTGTAATAAATAATAAATTACTAACAATATATAGAAATATTTCACTGGGATTCTCCATTAAAATATCTATCCATTTAAATAACATAGATATTTGAATAATAAGGTATCTCCTACAATAATATAGAATAATATAAAGAAAATCTAGTAGAATTAGAACATTTATATAAGAAAAAACTAACAGTAGAATGATCTTCTATAGAGAAATAATAAATATTTAAGAAACTCTAAGTAATGTCAATTTTGTTTAGATAAATCATTAAAGAACACAACATTAGTATATTTCTTCTTTTTAGTAAAGTTTTATGTGTGTTTTCATAATTAAATTATATGCGGGTGAAACAATTACTCTTTAAATCATTAATCTATTTATATTTAAACCCCTATCATTAACTAAAATATCCAAGAGTATAAAAATAATACTCTAAAATTAATTACCTCTATATTAAATTTGAATTTTTTCTTTTTATATAGAAAAAAATATGTATATGTTTGGAGAATAAATGATCTCCCTCAGAAATATATGATTATTGGGAAATATTAACATTAAATAAATTATTATTTCTATATTCGAACATCACTACATTTGATAAATCTTAATAAGGAGTTATGTTATCTTCAAAACACTAAAAAGTTTATAATCTACCAAAATATGTAATAATATATCAATAAATACCTGGTATCATAAGAATTTAGCTTCATATTTCTTAATTTCATAAGAATCCATATCCATCTATTAGTATTTTGAGTATAACTTCAGTATGATTGTATAACATGGTTTGGATCATAAGACTTGGCATATGATCGTATAAATTTACTTTTGTCATATGAATTGCTCCGACCATAAGACTTCCCTCCACATCATGTGGATTTAGTCTGATCATAATTAATTATATTGAACATAAGTCTCCATCCAAGTGGTATGAATTTATTCTATCTACGACCCTTTAGTCTGATCATAAGTATCCATTATATGATAACATGTCAATTATATGACTTTAACATGACACTTTTTTATACTCATAAGTTTATATTCCGACCACATGGCATCATTTTAATACTATCCTTCTTAACTCAAGCCTTCATCATATGTCTTTGAATCCAATGCAATCCTTTGAAATAAAAATTATAGACAACATATGTCTTCTAGAATTTGATAAATTTATCAAAAATAGAACAGTGTATGACTTCATATAGTTTTTATTCTTTAACACATAGAAAAATGTCTTCATCTTGAAGAAAAACATATTATAAAATTATTTAGTACCTTTATATGATTCGTCTGTATACTAAAATAAAAATCATTAGTAATAAAAATTAGGGTTTTTTTAGAATAAAAATGTACAATAAGATAGGATATATTGAAACAACATTACTATGTCCAAAAAAATTATAGTGAACAACCGCTTTACAAAATCATTTAGATTATATAAAATATAAATTCTACTTTACAATTTCAAACCAATCGGGGGTGTAATATCCATTATATATCATACCCAAGGGAGTAATTGGACAAGAGTTCTACACGGCCTTAGGTTTGCCTCCCCATACACTAAAGGAGTCCAACTAGTGTTGAATTAATAAACAAATCATGGGGTGATTAATTCATTAAATGTAATATTTATGGGTCATTCTGGAATCTTCCAACAATTTTGTAGGACCAATCAATACATTATACAAGACCAAAACATGTATAACCTAAATAGGGATCTGTAATGGAACCCATAGTATAATATTTGAAATTAAAATTTCTATATGTTAGATATATTTTAGTTTAGGAATAGTCTTATATATAACAACTATCACACAAAATATACAGGATTTCACCTTTTTCGATACACATGAAGTGAAAAATAAAAATAAAATACAATTTTCTATGACCCTACTAACTAAATAAGATCTTAATGAATCTTTAGACTCTCTAAATTTTTATGCCATGAGTCGTACACCTAGATAAAATTCTATACATATACTCACAATGAAATTTAATATATACCTACCTTGATTAAATCCCACATCATGTACACAATTATGGGTGAGCCCAATGACACTATAGGACTCCCCCGTTCACCTTGAATCACTGAGTGATAATGATCAAGTGAAAAAATTATAAATATTATAGTTAGTTATACTAAACTGACTCTAAAATTTAAACTGCATATTCCCATACAATATTATAATACCGTTTTAATATCATTGTTATTATGACACATGCTAATGATTTTTAGTAAATCTATTCAACATTGGTAAATCCCCATTATATCTAATCAAAGACATGTATACACATATATCCCAAATGAGGTATACTACAAACCTGTACTTCTCTCTTAAAATTTTACCATCAATAGGTATTCGCTCACATCCACAAAGAATCACTTACAAGATTCACACCTATCCCATTATCCATCTCACTAAAAGTTAAAGAACTAAAACCTACACATCTGGGTAAATAATGATAATATCAACCAAAAATAATTATTTTAAATTAAATAGTGTCTAAATATCAATTAAAATTGAAAAATAAAACAAAAGAAAAAAATATGGGGTACCAAAGAGGGACTAAAGCTAAAAATATCATGAAAACAATTATCCCTCGATCAGATAATTAAATAACAAAATAAAGAGGGATTATATTACAAATTAGAAATCCCATAACTCATGCCATTCCCCACACAAACATCCTAGGTGAGTGAAAACAACTATCAAGAGTAGAGTGGGGATGAATTAGTGGTAACCTAAATACATAATAAAAAACTAGGTATTCTCATATTTGGATAGTATGAAGGATCATGAATGAAATAAATCTATAAAATGATATAGATAGATAAATAAAACAAATGACCCAAGGATATGAAAAAAGTTCACACATTATTTTTATCAAGTGGATAATCCTTGGTGTCTAATAGTTTCAACAATAGTGTTAGAATTTTTGTATTATTCTTAGTAAGAATAAGGAATGGGTTAAAGGGATACTTATATAATATAGTTATAAGAATGATCTTGATAGGAATCAACAATTTTACTAATCGTCACTTTTCACCTCAACAGACTCTATAATTTGGATTTGGTTTGCACCTTTTTTGATATCCTAAATCCTATAAAAATATATCCTTGGAATTATCTCAATAAGGTATAGTCAATTATGTCAACAGTTTTTCACACAATGATGAGAGAATCATATTATTTATTTATAATAAAAACTATTACAATACAAAGTGATACCAAATATATTGTGTAAATATAGAAGTTTAGAAGATCCATAATTGATGACTATATCTCTTCATATGTCAATATTTCGAAAATCTATTTTATTATTCTAGATATATATGAAATTAAACTAACACAATGTAATGCAGTCATCCTTAACATAATTCTATCCCACTATATATAAAAATTCTTAGTGCTTCAAATTTTTTACTAATAAGTCATCATATATTGGATTTTTTTAATTTCACCATAATATCTAAAATGATTGTTTTCACTTAGACTCACATGATCAATCTCTAGTAACTGGCTTTGATATTAAATTAACCATGGCTAAAATAATTTTTGTGTTTCACCTATAAATATGGAATATGGTCAAACTGTCATACTAGTTTTTGTCTTTATATGGTCTACTTCTCAAAATATAATACAACACATCCCCCAGAACCACTATTTTTTATATAATTATTCACTTTTCGTTTAGGTTTATCAAACACGCCATGATTATTGGATCACTAATATATAAACTGTATTCCTCCAAATTTTGTCATTTATTTTATTATGTATCGACTCCTGACAGCTGATCAAATATCAATGAGCATGTTTTGAATAATTATTACACGGAAACATTTCTAAAAATGATGAATTAACTATATCAAGAAATAATTCTTATAATTTTTTATGATATTGATGTTATTTATACATAACATTAAAGGATATGATTTTGTTTTTGGGGTTCCCTAGCTATAGGTGTAAATAACCATACTATATTAACGATGAATCCATTGATATCAAGTCATAACTACCATTTGTCAATTAAATTCATAATTTCTCTTCAATAACCGTCTCATTAACCTAATTGTGAAGGGATATTGAATCTTTCCATTTATATTTATTGGAAAGATGTGAAATAATACATGATCTATTTTACAAGCTTTAGCTATCAATTCAATTTGTTAACCCCCTTAAGGATGAACTTATTTTCTTATTCCCATTGATCATAACATGAAAAAGTAATAGACTATATATCCCATTTTTAATAACATATTTTTTTAAATTTATAGAGTAAAGTTTTTCATATTTTCTCATGTGACATTAAATGGTTGTACTCTAACTAAAATTGTTAATTTATAAGTAATTGATAAAATTTTGGAGTGAATGAATTATTCAGTATGAATTAAAAAATTTATTAATTATTTATTTATAAGTGATTTAATTTATAATTTATATTTATTGGTAAATCCAAATTTTTAGATTCATGACTTAAAATGAATTTCTAATTTGAGGATGAATTTGGAAACTTCAAGGAAATTTTAATTTTTCACTTCCAATTACACTTTGTATTTTTTTTAAATTTATTTTTGTCTATAATTACTATTTTATATTTTTTTATCATATAGAAATTATATTGGGATATTTTTTTTATTTTTAGTCCTCTATCCAGATCATACATTTTCATGGAGGCAATTTATTTAAAAGTTAAAGTTGAAAAACATTTGTCAATCTAATCATCAATTCAATGACCAGGACATAAATATTTTATCAATGATTATATATGAATGAACTATTTTGAAAAATTATAGGACTGAACAAATAAAATTAGAGTAAATTTTAGAAACATTTATTTTGGTTATTTGGAGGGTCAACTATGTGGCACAATAATATGGATATTCTTTTCCATTATGTATTTCACCTTTACAAATTATATTATTTTACTCGAGCAAAACCTCCACTTTTAAATAATTTTTATTATCCTTTTTAGGAAGAGGTTCACTCATGGTTATTTTTCTAGTGTTCTACTATATTTTTAGAATAGATTTTCCAAATATTTTTTCCTCTACCACTTCATATTCACAACATACATAATTGTTTTTATATTATTTGTTTATATCCATCACTATTTACTTTATTTCTCTCTCAATATCTACATTGTTATTCATCATGACCTCTAAACAAATAATGGTGGGTGAATTACCCAAGGATCTTCCTTATGGGAGGGTTTCCTGGTGTTCCTAAATACTCACTTTTTAAATCTTCACATTGATTTTTCTATTTATAGTGGGGGAGGGGAGATTGTTTGAGTATATTTAATTGGTTTTCTACCACTATTTTTCCATAATTTTAAACTAATATATTATTTTTTAAAACTAATACTTCCTTATTCATATTGATCAACCTCTCCATACTGTGGAGTTTGATGTGTTTGAGGGATGACAAGACAAATGGTAAAGTTGGGTCTTAAAGGATTCATGTCATCAGATGAGGTGTATAAATCATGATTTACCATTATAGGTGGTGAGTATTAGTTTGTAAAATAGGTCTCATAAAAATGATAAATGTCACAATCATATTAAAGTATTTTTTACAACGTGTAATAGAATAGTTTAAAATATTTAATGTAGACAATAATAATGAATAATGAGGTAACCCGATTCACAAAATCTTAGTGAAAGTTATTTATCACTAATTATATTTTATCTGAAGTTTAATTGAATGAGTTATTATTCATATTTAATTATAAAATCAAAACCTACTAAAATTTTCTTCTGGAAAAAATATTTAAAAAACTAAACAATATAGCAAGTGAATAAAAAATATTGAGTAATCGAATATAAAAGATACTCAAGTGATATTACATTGGTCAACAACTATACTTCATGACGAAAAATAAATAATAGAGTTTTTACAAACCATGATATGTTTTACAAAGCATAGAATGTTTTTTGGGGAGCTAACCTTCCTTTTGATCATGATTTCTTGTTCAAATTTTGTAAATAAATTGTTTTTTCTTCAAAAACATTAAATTTATACAATGATGTCTTCAAATTATTATTATTATTAATGGAATAACCACTCTATAGAGAATAAAATAGAAGACATAGTTTATAATGATGAAAAATAAATGTTTCATGAGATAAGAGAGAATACATAGATGCTGAAGATCCAAATAGAATGGTTAGTTTTAAATGTTCATGAATATTAGGAGATGAATCCAGAGAAACCCGAACTAAATCGTGAACAATAACTTAAGGTGTAAGAATTATCTACACTAAATTTTGAATTATAATAAACTTATATGGATAACATATAACTATACTCTATGTTTATCTTTCTAATGAATAATAAATTTATGGTTACTCAACTAAGGGATATGATCTTTTCCTGAACTCAATTTACAATAATTTTATTGAAAATGAATTTATCCTTCCTTCCATTTTTTTAAAATTTTCATATTTTCCAACACATGGTTCTTATAGTAGGATGAATCGGAAATGATTATCCTATTGAGGTTCACATAGAGATCCGTAAACCTACTGAATAATTATTGGTGGGAGTACATGATGATATCCTAGGGGTTATTCATGGAGACACAATTCTAAAATATACTATTAATGATGGATAGTTATATTTAAATTCATTTATTTTTAGTTTTATAAAAATAGTTTTCTCTATAATTTTACCTTTGAGAAATATATTGATGCAACACAATTTGAGAATGACCCAAAGGTAAAGGAAGTTGTTGTTGATGTTTTATTTAAAAGGATTTAGTAACTTTTTTTTATCCAGCCCCAACAATAAAATATTATTTTATTTCCATGGGGTTGGACCTGTTATAATCTATCTATGAGGACCTCAAAAAATAGTGTAATATGAATCACATTGGTTGAAATTATTATGAATATTTCAAATAAATGAATATATAATCACCATATAAGCCTATATAATATTTTGTATTACCCATTCGGGGTAGAAAAAACCCTAGAAAAACTTTGGGGTCAAACCATGAATAGTCTGCTGAACCCCGTTTCATATTTTTTATATTTCTTGTATTTCTTATGATTTATTTTAAAATTTTAATTGTTTGTTTTCAGTGATAAGTATATAAGATCTCAACAAAAAATATTTCTTCAATTTGTTCTTATTTATCTCTTATACCTGAATTTATTTCATTCCAATTTAAATTCTATGCAAAACCTAGGAAATATTTTTTAAATTAAAAATAGGGTAGTGGCTATCTGTGTGTGAGGGAGTGGTACCAATCTACTTAGTATTTGTATTCGTTGTTTTATATTTTGTTTTCAAATTTTCGGATGTTTTTTATTTTAGGAATGTGATATTTAAATTTTTTCATGCTCAGTGAAAAATTTCATTAAAGTTTCAAGTATTTCATTAAATTTAAAAAACAATAATTTATATTATTTTGGATATTTTTTCACTACCTTCATGTATTTTTTTTAAAAAGTATTTACGAATGGATTAATTAAGTAGAATTATAATTATAACATAAGGAAACAAAAATTATGAAAACTAAGTTGAGTAACTAGTCCATTTTGAGAAGGAAAACCTTATCTATCCAACAATGAAAACATTAACATAAGTTCATTGAAACCAGAGTAGAATGGTAAATTGGGATTCCAAAAGATGTTTTGAGATATTATCCACTAAAAAATAAAAAAACAAGAACAAAAAACAATAAAAATGAATGGGTTGTGTCTTTTAGGGTTCAAAAATAACCATTACATGACCAATTATTTTTTATAACTATTAAAATTATTATCTTGAAGAGATCTTGTGGGGTTGGGTGATAGATGTGTGATTTTTCCTTATTGAAAAATCTGGAAAAAATAAAAAATATAGATGTTTTCAAAATTATTAAAAAATAATGGATTTAGTTGAGAAGAATATGGAAAAAAAAGAAATAATGGGAAAATTGACTTAGAATAACGTCATTTGGGATTCATCACGGTAGTGTTACATGGAACATTGGTATAAGAAGATTTGGAAAGAGAGATTTATAATAATATAACATGATAAAATATTTATTAAAACACCCCAATGATTTAAAAATAAATTGAAAACCATGAAACACCGAGTCTCTAAATAATGACACTTTATTTTAAGGAGATAGTTATAACCTAGATGATTAACATAATTTATCCGCTCATGTGTTTTGAATTTTTAAAAATGGAAATACATAGTTGCAATTAGTAGTGATTTTAGAGGTTTATTGGATCAACTTAATTTTTGGTGAATAGTAACTTACCCTTATAAATAGTATTATTACCATTTTAAATAATAATTTTACCTTTATGAAGAGGGATACAAAGATTAGGAATATTAATCATCGAAATATATAGTAACCTCACCCATGATTGTAAAAATAAAATTTCAGTATCTTATAAGTGACAACAAGATCATTGTATAAGTGTTTGAATTTATGTAAATAATAAATATTTAATTATAATTCAATGGTAAATTTAATAATTAAAATTGAAATTTGTTTTCAGAAAATGAATTAATAAGTTATTATTTTATTATATTATTGTTATAACATAATATTATGAGACCTCGATTGATATTTTTATGGCGTTATAAAATTAGTTATAGTTTTAAAATTGATATTTTTTCAAATAAATTATAATTTTTATTAAATTTAATTTACATAATTATATAATTATTTTTATAAAATAAAGTTCGTTTTTTAATTATACACTTTAAAAAATGTTTATGGTTAATTTTTGGGATCTTAATGAAATGCTTGAATTTTTTATGAATAGTTAAATATGGTAATTTACTATATATATACATTATATGTTAAATAAAGTATTCCTAAAATCATAGATGATGTAAAACCAAATTGGTTTGAAATAGAATGCCCTATTTACTATTTGTAGCCACAAAAACCAAATATATTTCTTGCATTGAGAAAAATAATAAAATAATAATTAAAACAAAAGAAAACCCCGTCTCCTCCACTATAAATACCACTCATCGCCCCCTCTTCACATCACAACTCTCAAGATTTTAGAATTGTATAAATTCTACCAAATAATCTACTAATGTATCTTACCCATTTCCATGACCTGATAGTCTCACCAATAGTGTAAAACCAAAGGCCTTAAGAAGGATCTCAATGAGAATAGATCACTAGGTAAACATCCTCTTCCATTTTCATTAATTTTCATTTATTTTCATTTCAATTCTTTTTATTTTCTGGTACTCCCTTCAAATCCCCTTATCCAAGAGACATCAAAAACTCTAGTGTCATATATTTAATTTTATATTATCATGTTTATGGTAATATTCATCATCATATTTCTTATGTTCTCCCTATTATTATAAAAATTAAAATACCCTCAGTGATGTGTCGATTTACCGACATCTTGGATGATGTGTCTTCAATTTCCATTACTTCCTTCAAATATGGTTGTAAAACCATTTTAATATTTTAAAACAATGGAATGTGTATTATATATACTCTTTTATAATCTATAATTAACATATATTCATAATAAAGAATTATAAAATAAACAATTTTTTTATGATTAAAGAACCGCCAAAATGATCTAAACAAATATCGTTAATGTTTTATCTAATGAATAATCCTCATATCTGAAAACAAAATGTTATATGGTATAATTTAATATTATTAAAACATATAATTTCAATTTTTTTCCACTTCTAGAGTTTCTCTTCCATTCAACAGGAAAATCCATTACGAACAAACCATGTAAACCTTGTAAAGAACGCAACTGAAATAATGCAAATAACAAAATAATATTAATAAATGAGTGGAATGACGTTTTAAAATGATCATATATGATGTTATAAATACATTTATTATTTTTTAAAGTATTATTAACACTATTTTAACCATTATAATAGTTATTTGAACACGTTTAACGTAAGTCGAACTCAATGTAACATAATTATTAACCCAATTTCCATTTTTTGGGTTAACCTTCTACATCATAGATTATGTGGTAATAATATTATTTGATTAATTAATTTTTTTTATTATGTTGTATTATATTGATTTATAGTGTATACAGATATTATTGTTATTTTATTAACTCTCATATCAATTATATGATATTTTTATGGGATTTTCTTTTTAAAATCTATTTCAATATATTTTTTTACAAAACTAAAAAATATTATTTATATTTAAAAGGTATGTGTGGTTTCTCCTGAATACATTATAATTTATCACCATGATGTTTCCATTATAGGTTTTTATATTTTTTAGGAATATAATTTCATTATTATGTTCAAGTTTTTTATACTTTTAAATGTTATTTTAACGAAAAAGGGTATTTTGAAAACATTAATTTGTTCTACTCAAGGGTTTAAATGAGTTATAAAGTGTTTTAATCATGATATATTCCATGTACATAGTCGTATTGGGTTCAACCCATTATAGATCATCATATTATGGGTTTATCCCCATTATAGTTTAAGATATGTTTGGTTGAACCCATTATAGCTCAAGATATGTTGGGTGAGCTCCATAATACCCCTCTAATAAATTGGGTATTGTGGAGGTGGAAGTTGACAATATGGTTATTCCATATATAAGGGTTAATGTAAGGGTTATATGTTAAATATTTCCAAATAAAAGTAAATGATTTTTATATGCATGGTAATGAGTTTTTATGAAATGGGTTTTATCGGTTTTTATGTTATCAATTGACAATTTTTTTCTTTATATCCCTTACTAAAATTTTTGTGCTCATACTTAATTTTTAAATGTTTTCATAGGTTATAAGGATGTGTAAAATAAATAAGGAAGTCTTGTTAAATGTTATGAATATTTTTCAACAAAATTATGATTTATTTAAAAAAAATATGTTTTTGAAGAAATGGATATAGTTTTAGTTGTATACACTCTATAAAAATTATGAATATTGTGTATGTATTACGTCATAATTCTCTAAAAATATAAACTCTAAAATATCCTAAAGGAAAATTAAATTAATTTCTTGACCAATGATCAAGATTATTCACTGTTTTAAGTATGGGTCCTTATTGTTGGTATCAGAGGATGGTTTGAATAACTTTAAGGTTATCGATGATGTTAATAAAAGACAATATATGATTTTTACCTTATGTTTATGATGTGATAAAATAGAATTTTAATATTACAATGTTTCTTCATCTAAGATATGTTTTTTCATTATGGTTTTTTTAGATGAAATATTGAAGATGAAGTTGGAAATAAATGAGAGGCTAATGTCTTTCTGAATCCACAGCCTGGAATGGTGGGAATTGGAACTAAATAGTTTTTGAAATTAATGGATCAGTTGAGTAGGCTATAAACGGCTATAGAATACATTCTAGAGATGAACTTGATCAACCACAAAGAAACATGTTTTTTTTGGGGCGTTTTATGATGATACATCCTCCAGAATTCAGAGGAACTATATACCCAGTGATATCCTAAGGATGGATCAATGCTCTAGAAAATATATTTTTTGTAATGGGATGTTTAAAATAAAAAATGGTAATACTGTCCATTTGTTAACTTGAATGTGAAGCTAATAAATGGTGGTTTTTTGTTTAGTATATCATATAAAGATATGATCTTGACAATTTTAAATGAGATGATTTTAAGCGTATTTTTCTTGAAAACTATTTTCCAAAAACTCTTCGACTGAGAATAAAGAAACAATTCATGGAATTGAAGTATAAATATGATGATTTTGTGGGAGCATATGAAGCCAATTTCACAAGACTATCCAGGTACAGACCATATTTTACTTGGTACATTGATAATAAAATTAATATATATTACTTTGGTTTGAAACCAGTTTTATGAAGTCCTTTTGCTTCGAGTGATTTTAAAATCAATAAGAAAAAATTTTCAATGTGACAAAAAGGTTGAGATAGAGTTTTATGAAACGTATGTGCCTCATAATAACAAGAATAAGAAGTGTTCAGGTAGGAAGGCATTAGGGAAGAATTCATTAAAGAAATCTAGAGGTAAGAAAATCAATTTCCCTTCTTATAAAATGGGACTTAAAAAGAATCCAAGATAATGTATTGTAATTTCTACAAAATTATAATAATATGGGATGTTTGGGAACATTTCTCATGAGTGCAAGGAAAATGATCCAAAAATTAACGAAAAATGGATAGTGAGATTCTTTAACTGTAATGAATTGGGTCATTTTTTCAATGTGTGTCTGATGCTAGCCACTAGGGGAAGGAGTCAGTAATATTGGAAGAATAAGGGTGTAGAAAAATCCTTTGAAACTATTTTAGTAGATCATGAGCTATAAAATGAATTTTTATTAGTTACATTTCTTATCATTATAGATTTTTCCAATGTGTTGTTGGATTCAGGGTCTACACAGTCCTTCATTTCTGAGAAATTTTCTACTAAATTGGAAATCCAACCTCATGCAATGATGCTATATCACTTGGTAAAAACACCTAGAGGAAATATTTTGGAAAACCGAAATTACAAAAATATACCTATCTTTGTATGTGAAAATATTTTACCTAAAAACATTATTGTATTGCCTCTAGTGGAGTTTGATGTAATTTTAGGTATGGACTGAATTTCTTTTTATCGTGCTAAGATGGATTTTAGGAAAAAATAAGCTCTTTCTAGAATGATTTTCAGTTTTTGTACACAAATGAACCCATTCCATTGATAACATGATAGAATGATAATAAACTATTCAAAGATTAAAATGAATGTTTTCATAGACACATTGTTGAAAAAAAGGGAACCGTTAAAATTTATGATGTGCTAATGGTAAATGAGTAACTTGACGTATTTACTGATGGTTTTCCTGGTGTTATACATGATCGAGAGGTTGTATTTTATATTTAATTAATTCTTAATGCGATTCCAATTTCTAAATCCCTTATCGAATAGATCAAATATAACTTTTAGAGTTGAAAATTCGATTTTAGGTTTTATTAGATTAAGGCTTCATCTGACCGAGCACTTCACCATGGGGTTCCCCTATCTAATTTGTTAAAAACAATTGTTCAATGAGACTTTCAATTAATAATAGGTCCTTGATTAACATCACAATGAATAAAAAGTATCAATTACCTCAAATGAATGATTTTTTTGATCTGATCCAGGGAGCATAGTATTTTTCAAAGGATGACATGAGGTCGGGGTACCATCAATTAAAAATAAAAGAAGCAGACGTCTTGAAGACCACATTTTTTACAAGATATGTGCATTATAAATTTGGAGTTATGATGTTTAGGTTAACTAATGCACTAGATATATTCATAGATCTTATGAATAGAATATTTTAAGAGTTCTTGTATATGTTTTTGGTCATTTTTATTTATGAAATTATGTTCATTTCTAAAACTTAAGAAGAACGTGAAAGAAATCTAAAGGTTGTTTTGAAAACCGTAAAAGAAAATAAATTGTATGGAAAATTTAGTATGTGTGAATTTTGGATGAAATAATTTTTTTCCTTTACCAAATTGTTTCTAAACATGGAATAGTTATTGATCCTTCTAAAATGAATGTTTTTGAAGAATGTCCACGAAACACAAGTATAACCCAGATTCACAGTTTTTTTGGTTTGCACAGATACTAACAGATATCTGTTGAAAATGATTCATGATCATCTAGTCTACTAACTATCTCAACATGAAAAGGAGTTAAATTCACCCAGAAAAAATAATGTGATGATTTTTTTAAGAATTGAAAAGATGATTGATGAATAATCTAGTTCTGAATCTACCTTCCAAAAATGGAGAAATTTTCATATATAATGATGTTTTTTAAGGGACATAGTTTTGTTCTGTTGCAGAATCATTAGGTAATTACTTATTCTTCACATCACATGAAACCTCATGATATAAATTACCCTTCAAATGATTTTGAATTATCTTTTGTTTTTTTTCCTTAAAAATCTAGAGGCATAATTTTTATGGAGTAAAAATTTGAAATATATACAAACCATAAAAGTTTGATGTACATATTTACTAAGAAGTAATTGAAAATGAGATATAAAAGATGGAAGGAATTAATCAAGGATTATGATTTCAAAATTCATTACCATCATAAATAAGAAAACATAGTGGTTGATACTTTGAGTGAGAAAAGTAATGCTACATTAACCATTATACATTTATAATATGAACCTTTGGTTAGTTATTTGATGAATTTTGTCTTGGATGTTTTTGGTGTAGGAAATTACATTTTTTTCAGGTGTCAGTATAGTCGTCTCTGTCAGATAGAGTAAAACATGCTCAGATGGAAGAATGTAAGTTGTAGAAAAAGGTAAAATGGGTTAAAAAGGATTAGTTTCTAGAGTATAGAATTTATATATATTGTTTTTTGATGTTTGTAAAGAGATTATTTGTTCCTTGTGAATCACAACCAATGAATGAATTATTATATAAATATCATAGTTCTTCTTTTTCAATTTATCCTAGAAATAAGATGAAGTATCGAGACCTTCATGAGTATTACTGGTGGGATGGAATGAAAAGAGATATTACTGATTTTACTATAAATTGTTTCACATTTCAACAGGTTAAAGTAGAGCAGCAGTTACTGAAGGGGGTGCTTCATCCTTTTCCAGTGCCAGAGTAGAAATGAAAAAATATATCCATAGACTTTATTGTGGGACTACCAAAAACATATCGAGGTACCAATGCAATATAGGTTATTGTTAATCGGCTTTCGGAATCTTATCATTTCCTTCAGATTCAAGACACTATTTCTCTATATTAGCTTTCTCGATTATACCTCAATGAAATTTTCAGATTTCTTAGAGTTTATCTCTCCATTGTATCAGATCAAGATCCTTGGATCACTTATAACTTTTGGAAATTCCTTCAAAAGTCATTAGGAATATATTAAATTTTAATACATCTTTACATCTTGAATTAGATGGGAATTCAAAACAAACAATTCATATATAGGAGGATATGCTTTGAGATTGTTCAATGGATTACTACAAAAGTTATGATCAACATATTTATTTAGCTAAGATTTTTTACAATAATAGCTTTCATTCAAGTATAAAAATGGAACCATTTTAAGGATTATATGGTAAGAAGTGTCGAACTTTAGGTTTTTGGGATGAAGTTAGAGAAAGGAATTAATGGGACCAGAATTAGTATAGGAAATGGTAGAAAAAGTTTAGATGATTCAGCAAAACATGAGAATAGCTCAGAGAAGATAAAAAAGTTATATATATAATAGGAAGAAATACTTTTATTTTATAATAGGTGATTATGTTTTCCATAAAATCTCTTCTTGGAAGTGTGCTATGTGTTTTGGTACAAAAGGAATGCTAAGTCCATAGTTCATTAGACATTATGAAATCCTAGAGAAATTTAGACCAGTCACATGTCAAATAGCTTTGCCTATATGTTTTTATTAGGTACACAATGTTATTAGTATTTTGATGTTGAGAAATTACATTCCGAAATTATCTCAGGTTTTTATCCAAAAATTAGTTCATATAGAGGAGAACCTACTTTATGAGGAGAAACCTGTTCAGATTCTTGATCATAGAGAAGAAGTGTTACGGAATAAGGTAATCCACCAGGTTAAGGTTCTATGGAGAAACCACATTGTTGAAGAAGAAATATGGGAGTATTAAAATGATATGAGGGAAATGTGCCATCACATGGTTAATAAGTAAATAATAAAATTTGAGGATGAAATATCCAGAAGATGGGGAGAATGTAACACCCCAAAGATATAAAAATAAATTTAAATGCATGAAACACTAAGTATATACATAATGAATTAAGGAGATAGTTATAACTTATATGATAAACCTAATTTTTCTTATTCAGTGTTCTAGATTTTGAAAAAAGAACATACACTATTTCCATCAGTAAGATATTTAGATTCTTATTGGATCAATATAAATTTTAATGAATAGTAAATAACCCTTATGACTAGTAATGTTATACTTATAAATAGTAATTTTATCCTTATGAATTGTGATATGATTCTTATGAATATAAAATCATCCAAATGAATAGTAATCTCAAGAAGGATTGTACAAATAAATTTTAGGCATATTATATATGAAGTATACATATTTGTATTTTTGTTAGTCATAAATATTTTAGTACAAATATTTGACTAATTTAATAATTTAAATGAAAATTTATTTTCATAAAATGTAGTCATAAATTATTATTTTATTTTCTTATGGTTATAATATAATTTTAATAGAAATATATTTATTTTTTACGGTGTTATAAAATCATATATAGTTTTAAAATTGTTAATTTTCGAATAAATTATGATTTTATTTAAAAACAATTTCTCAAAATTATAAAATTATTTCGATAAAATGGAGTTTATTTTTGAGTTATACATGTCGAAATATGGTTAGGGTGAATTTTTGGGATTTTGATGAAATACCTGAATTTTTCATGAATAGTGAAATACAGAAATTCATTGTATATATACATTATAGGTTAAATACACTTTTACTAACATCATGGATGATCTAAGAATCCTTGGTACAAAATAAAATTTTCATTTTACTCTTTTTAGTCAAAATAGCCAACATTATTACTTTTCATGACCAAAATAATAAAATAATGATTAAAATAATGAACCCCCCTCTCCTCCACTATAAATACCACTCCTCACCCCATCTTTACCTCATGCCTCTCAATATTTGAGAGTTATACAAATTCATCTCAATAATATTCCCAATGATATTCCCCAAATCCAAGACCTGATGGCCTCACCAAAATATAAAAACAAAAGGCCTTAAGAGGATATCAAGGAGAAGAGATTAAGGGCTAAAAATTCTATTTCATATAACATTCAAATTTTTTTCATTTCTGGTTATCTCTATAGGTCCTCTTATCCAAGAGGAATGAAAACTATAGTATGTTTTATATAATATAATATTATCATATCTATGGAAAAATAAATCAACATACTTCATCTCTTCCCCCTCTTATTATAAAAATTAAAACATCGTCTATGACGTGTCGATTTACTGACATCATGGATGATGTGTCTTCAATTTCCTTTTCATCCTTCAAATCTTGTTTAAAAAAAATTCAATGGCTGAAACAGATTTTAAGGTGTATTATATACCATCTTTTATGGGTTTTAATTAATACATATTCATTATATTGAATTATAAAAAGAAACTAGTTCATGATGATCAAATAACCACCAAAATGATCTAAACAAATATCATTAATGTTTTATCTAATGAATCATCCTCATATCTAAAAAAAATATTTTATGATATCATTTAATATTTTGGAAAAATTTAAATACAATTTCATTCCACTTCTAGAGTTTCTCTTCTAGTCGACAAGAAAATTCATTACGAACTGACCATGGAATACATGTAAATAACGCACCTCAAACAATGTAAATAACCAAATGTTATTAATAAATTGACGGAATAATGTTATAAAATGATCATATATGGAGTTATAAAAGTATTTATTATTATTTAATGTATTAATAACACTATTTTTCCATTGCATAGGAGGTTTGAACATGTTTAATGTAATATTAAATCAAGGTAAGGGAATTCTTAACCCAAATTCCATTCTTTGGGTTAACCTTGTACTTAATTGATTATGTGGTACTATGATTATTTTTTTAATAATTTTTTTTATATTATTTTTTATTATGCATATTTATATTTTATACACATATTCATTTCATTATATTAATTCTCATATTAATTATATGATATTTTTATGGGACTTTCCTTTTAAAATCGATTTAAATGCCTCTTTTACAAAACTCAAAAGATTGTTTATATATATAAACCATGAGCCATTTCTCATGATTTTATCATTATTTATTACCATGATGTTTCTATTATATGTTTTCATAGTTAATTTTTATGAATATTATTTCATTATTATGCTCATATTTTTTATATTTTTGAAAGATATTTTTTTTGAATAAAATGTGATTTACTCGATGGTTTAAATGAGTTATCAAGTGTTCTATTCATAATATGTTTCATGGACATGGTTATGTTGGATTGAGACCATTTTATATCAAGATATGATGGGTTTATCCTCGTTATAGCTCAAGATATATTGGGTTGATCCCATTATTGCACCAGATATGATGGGTGATCCCCATTATAGATCTCCAATGCGTTGGGTACTCTGAAGATGGAACTTGACCAAAGGGGTATTCCAAGTGTAAGTGTGAATGTAATAGAGATATATTGAATACATCCCAAATAAACATCATGGTGTTTCTATGTATGATAATTAGTTTTTATGAAATGGTTTTTATTGGTTTTTATGTTATCACTTGACTAACGATTTCTTTTTTATATCCCTTAATGATATTTTTATTATCATCCCATGTTTTTAAAGGTTTTTCACAGGTTATAAGGATGTGTAAGAGAAAAAATTAAGCCAATTTAAATGTAATTAATATTTTAAAAAGAAATTATATTTTATTTCAAATGTTTTATGAAATGAAAAAATGGATGCGGTTTTAGTAGTATCCACTCTGTATAAATGTTGAATGTTATGCATGTATTATATCCTAATTCTATAAAAATATAAACCTAAAAAGATCCTAATAGTAAATTAATGTATATTATTGGATAAATATTAAAAAAAATTAATATTTTAAGGCTGGATCCTAATATTAATTCCACTAAATTTCATTCTATTTAGAAATTTATAACATGGTGTTTGGATTAAATTTAAAGGGTAAGTGGATAGTACTTTTAGAGGATCCATCCCACTTCCAATGATGAATGAATATTGTTTTATCATATTTTTTGGATTTTTTATTTGATCCTTGGGAGGATAATTATTTTTATAGGTTTAATTCATTGAATTTACTAGGAATGAAATATTTTATGTGTGCGGTAATTGAAAGAGTGTATATTTTGAATTTTTTTGACATGGTTTTAATGTTCAAAATGACACCAAAATTTCTAATCATTGGGTACCTGTTACAATTTCAAATTAAAAGAATATATTTGGAATGAATTGGAAAAATGTATCAATTATTGATTTAACGTTATTTTATTCAACTTTTATATTAAATGGTGAAGACTCAATTTTTAAGTTTGAGATATAATAATAATTTGTAACTTTAGTATGAATTTGGAAATGACATAGAAATTAAAAATTTTATGTCCTGAAACACATTAGTATAATTATTATTATATTTTTAAATGTTTATTTTTTTTAAATTTTTTTATAGGATTGAAAAAATATTTGGAAGAATATTTTATTTGATGACCATGAACAGGATCAAACTTTTTTATGGAGTTAATTGGCCATATATTCAGAAAAATGGACTGCATTTGTCAATCTGGACCTCAAATAAATGATCCAGTTATAACTATTTTATCTATACATGGATTAAGTGAAAATATTGACATCATTTAGTGGAATGAAAAATTAATATTTTATTTATTAATAAAAAATTTTATTTTTGAGGTTTAGAGGGTCAACTATACATCATAAATATTGGGATAATCTGTTACTCATTTTTTCATCATTCTAAATTATAATATTTCTCTCAAGTGTCACATATCCTCTATAAATAAGTGTTATTAAACATTATAGTAGGAGGTTTACCGATGGGGATTTTATTTTAGTTTCATTGTATTTTTTTATTTGTTTCCTCTGTATTTTAGTTCCCTATAATTTTTTATTATCATTTTGTATAATTTCAATAAAATAATATTTTGTCCCTATTTCTCTCTAACCCATTTCTCCATTTCTCTTTCTATCACTCTACCTTTCTTTACAATGACCTATTACACTCACAATGATGAGTGACTGAGGTATGTATTTTTCTTTTGGGAAATTTTCTCGATGTTCTTAAAACCTCAAATTTCAATTCGTCACATAAATTTTATGTTTTTTGTGAGAGAGAGAGAGAGAGAGAGAGGATTGTTCATTTTTGGTGTGGTGGTTATCAACCACTCATTGAAATTACTCTAAAAATCATTTTTATTCTGTAATAAATGACTACTCCCATCATTTAATCAATCATTATATTTATATGATGTATTTAAGTGTGTTCAATGGATTAAAAAACATATGGTGGGGTCGAGTTTTGAAGATTTCTCACTCTTAGTTGTGGTGTGTGAAGCATTCCTGGCCATTAGAGGATGTGAGGCTGGGTGTTCAGAAGAGGTATCATAGGCTTACTAAACCTAAAATTTACTGTAGATTATATTAGTCCATGTATAGTGGGATGTAATATTGAATCTAACTTATAAAACACCATTGAATAATGAAGTAACCCAAGTCACCAACTTTGGGACAAATGTTTTACCCGCCAATTGCATTTTTTATGCATCTCTATTGCATTTTTTATTTTCAAAATAATATTATAAAATAAGACATAATAAAATATTAATTATTTTAAAAAATATTTTAATATGTATATAATAATTTAATTAAAAATAGTGAGTAATTGGAATTGAAATTCCCTTAAGTGGTGTGATCTTGGAAATCCAATTTTCTGCAGAATGAAAAATAAGTAATAGTTTTTCAAACACCCATGATTTTCGTGTCAGAAATTTACCAATTTTTAATTAATTTTTAATGAAATTGAAGTGGTCAAATGAATTAGAAAATATAAAGGAATTTTAGGAGGTAATTTACTCTAAGTAACACTATCATGTGTTAGAATTTATCCTTTCCTAGGAGATTTTCCATGTTATCTTCAACTTTTTTCATTTTTGAAACATATTACAATGAAAAATATCTATCTTCCACATTATCATTGAAAAATTGGTACAAGATATCAACTATTTTTTATCGATAATTCTTTATCTAATTTTCTAATAAGTTGATAGAAATTTTATTATCAAAACCAATCACCAATGTATATGAAAACATCACCCTAATGTATTCTATAATTGGATTGATAACCGAATTTATGTTATGTCTAGAGATTCTATAGAATTATTTTCTTCCATTTCCCTTAGAGTGACTAAATATTACTTCTTAGAGTTCCACATATTTTATCTTCCTCTAATAAATAATTCCTCTCTAAAAGTTGACTTTCGATTATCGACAACACTTTCCTAACGCACAACATAATAATCATAATGATAAACATATATGTATTCCTCATACCTTAATACATAATTTCAAGTTACTATGATTTAGCACATGATTTGTTTTTCTTCCACAATATGATACTACATATGACTACATTACAATTTTTCAAAAATAGTAACAAAAAAACATGATATCTATTCTTGTTACTAATTAGTTATGTAGGATATGACTATGATCCCTTAACTATTTTAAATTTAAAATCATTTCTTCTCTATCCAGGTAAATCATGGTCCAAAGTTCTATAGGAGTAGATACCACTCTCAATTGTTATATTCTATCCATAATAACTCATGATAAAATATTTCATATGAGAGAAAGATAAAACTTATAATGTGTGTCACTTATATAACTAAACACATTATCATATATCTAGTTATTAACATATCAAAAAATTTCTCATTTTTCTATCATAATACACATAAGTTTTTCCCTATTTTTTAATAAAAAATAATAACATGCATATGTATAATCCTAATGTATGAATTTATTCCATCCTTTTTACCATAGATATTTTTATTAACCAAATATTTCTTAAATTTTATACCCTTTAAACTACATACATTATTTAATATCCTTTATAGGGTGCATGATTGATCCCATGAAGTTCATTATTCTACTTAAAAACTTAATACCCATCACTATAATGTATAAAACATTTTGGTTATTCAATGTAAACCACTTCATCATGATTTACATTTTAGAATCCTAACTTTATGTCCATATAGAAAACTTCATAGATCCTATAAGAATATATCACAAGAATGATTTAGTTTGTTTCAATACTTGCGACATGAGTAAGAGCCACATCAAGATATAAACCCTCAATCTGAGAGTATCATTTTCATACAACACAGGATTTGTTTTTTCTGACTTATCCTTTCTCATTGAGTATATTTCTAAAAATAAAATTCATACATACCATGTTCTAGTATTAAGGAAATGACACCAGAAACCATGTATAACTATTTTCAATCTGATTCAACACTTCTTCCATCATTGAATTCTAATCCTCATGTGTCAATGCCTCTTTAACATTGGTCAAACATGTGAGATAAGGATATTGTGATTATAAAATATAAAAAATATATAGGTTTAAACACCCTTTTACTGTCTATAATTATATTTATAGTATCTAAAAGATATCTATTTCTTTGGTACGAAGATCATTTTTCACTGGGACATCCTTATAGAAGGAAATTTTAGAATCAATATGAGAAATATTTAATTTTTTGTAAAATTAGAATCCATCACATGAAATGAAAAACCATTTTATTATAATTCTTCATTTAGATTATAAATACGAAATGATATTTATTTATAACTTTTATTATATAAAATAATAATAATATAACCATAAATGTTTTTCTTATAATGTTTTATAACAACAGTAACTCTTCCATCAGGTTTACATCCAAGGAATATCCCCCCATTAGCCATAAAATTTCTCAAATGTATTCATTTGATATTGATGTAACATGGGTTTCTAAATACCATTAAAAATTATAGGTTTTAATTTTTTTATTAGAAGCACCTTTAAGGAACGTTGACTAAATTTTTTCAGTGTAAACATTGTTTTAATATATATGCATAGATATTTGTTTCTACTATAAAAATATAATTTTGGGTGAAATGATGTAATTAAATTTTTGTTCCAATAACTATAAAACCCTGGTTCTTCTTCATATTGAATTTATTTTGTTAGGGTGATTATGGAGAATTATATTCATCCCTTATTAAACGATTATAATGATTTACTAGAATGTTTCAATTATTGTTTTTAGATCCATTTTTTAAAAAAAATTGACAACACATATCATTTGATATTTTTTCACAGATACAGTACTGATTAAAATTTTCTAGAGATTATGAATCTCTCAGAATAAAGTCAAAATAAGTCATATGGGTGAAATAATCAAGTAAATTAATAAAATAATGGTTAAAATATTTTATTTCAGTATCATTTGACCATACATGTCCAATTTTATCGACTATAGTGGTTTATTTTTTTTGATCATTACTAATTTATTACCCTTTCTCCCATTCATTACCTTACGAAATGTGTCTCAAGTGTTTATTATTTGATGATTAATATTATATAGATTACTCAACACTTCATATTTTATAATCATAGAAATGTTCTTCTGACCTTAATGGATAATTATTCCTATCCAAATCTCATTCACCTCTCTCAGACTCGTGTAATAACTATTTTGATAAATGGAAACATGGAGTAGATTGCCAATTTTTTTCTATACCTTCACGAAGATTGTGAAATCTTTCAAAATTATAGTCAAACAACCCTTTCTATGAAATTTCATCAAAATAAATTTATTCAAATTTTGAGTGACACTTAATAGATCTAATCTTATCTAATAATATAAGAGAGTATCGCTAGATTCAAGTTTTCATTCACCGATCGAGGAACTTATAACTACATTTACATATAGTGATACATCATTTAATAAATTTATAACACATCTATAAAACCTTTCTGTGACGTTAAAGAGTTTATTTTTACCATTATTATGTAACAATAAATGGTTATCATGTGTATAAGTCATTCCAATTGTCACTACATTATAGGATACAATGAATAATAATTTTTTTTCTTGATATCTACTCTTCAAAATATATTTTGGGCTATCATTACTAATAAATTTTTCTGTTAGAATAGTGAGACAATTGTTGGTAATATGTACATATTTATCACACATACAATAAGTTTCGTCAAGGGAATCAAAATAATTGTGCAATTTTACCTTCTCTTTTAAATATGTTTTTAACTAGCCACTAGAGACTGTAGGTTTTTTCCAACTAAATTTGTGGCCTCTATTTAATTTATGAGTAAAATATTATACACTAATATACAATACTTATTTCCCTAGGATTTGTATCAAAAAAAATATTCATTCAAATCAAAATCTCATCTGTTGGAAATATGGTTCATCAAAAGTTTCTTGTTTATTTTCCTTGATATATGTAATATAATACTTCTTTTCATCATCTAAATTTATAGAATAATTCTATTTCACTTTATGATTTTCTAAAAGGATTATCCTCAAAAAAAATTATCTTCATTTCATTATAAATTTACTAATTTTTCATACCACCATTTGAGATAACAAAGGGAGTCTTCTACTTTTTAGGTTAAGTGATCACATAGTTTCCATTTTTGTATCTACTTATAACATTATTATTTCAATATTGAGTCAAAAAACAATATTTTTGATACCTCATGAAAATAACTATATTTCATGGTTGCAGCAACACCTTTCTATATTATTTTATAGAAAACACTAAATTATATATTATAATTTTAAAAACCTAAGTGCGTGTTACTTAAGGGATTATATACATCAAAAAATTAACTTCAAGAGATTTTAACTCCTCATTCATATAAATCATGTTTTTCATAGAAATATTAAGTACATTGTCTCTTCATTCAAGGATTGAATTGATTTGAACCATCTTTTGTGAAAATTCATCTTCCATCTCATTAACCATGTTGAATTTTGAGGTAGAAATTTTTATTTTTAGATATTCATTATCCTTATTCATAGTCGTTACCTCATTTTCAAGTTTATTAATTTCATTTAATATTTCTAGGAGATCCATACTTAATTATAATAATTTTTTTGTCTGTTCATTTTTAATTTTATCATCTCTTTACCCCTACTCATGTCTCTTATCTTCTTCATTAGAGGGCTACTTTGACTATTTTGATGTACCTATGAAATAGTAGATTTTATTCCCCCAAGAATCATCCCAATACTTTTCATTTTCCTAATAATAAGTAATTTCCTTAAATTTTGTGATAAAATTCATGTTTTTTGAATTTTTTAATTTTCCATTATCATCAAATAATTATCCTCTAGTTCAATAATTTCTACACCTTTCTTTCCCTTCGTGATCATTGAGATTGATCACAAATTTCACATTAATTATTCCTATCATTGATACTATATAAAATGTGTATAATATTACATATATTAAAATTGATAAAATGATGTTTTACCTATATTTACCTTTTTCTTATAGCATGTATTTTGTAAAAAAATGATAGAAATTCATTGCTTTATCCACCTTAATTATTTTTTCCTCATGGGTCCTCTTTGGATCTAGATTCTTTAAATCCTCAGACACTATATCCTTTTTATATTTTTCAATTAAAATTAATGTTGGAACTATATTCACCTTGTATTATATAATAATTATGTTAGTATTATCAATGTTCCACTCATATATTTATTTATCCTTTTAAAGAGGAAGTCATTATATCAAACTTCTCAAAAAGAATCCTGGTCTTTTTTCAACCACTATGGATTCCTTAAAATATTATCTATAACTTCATATTGATCATAGAATTTGTTTTAATCTAGTAATTAATTTATACAATAATTAATCTTCTCCTATTATATTATCATCAAATTAATCCTAATGTTTTTATCCATAAATAATTTAAATTTTCTTCTTCATGGATATCATGGAGAATTTTCCAAATTTCATTAACTATGTTTTTACCCATGAATCGTGTTAAATCCCTCCTTGAAGGGGATGAGATTAAAAAATTATGCTCTAACATTTGATTAAATAATTTTATTTTCAAGTAATGTCTCAGATACATTTACATTAAAAATATGTAAACTATTTTTACAGATATCAAGAATGTCCATACTAGGAGAAAGATAACATAGAACTATCCCACTATCTATAGATGGAATCCATTACCATTAAACATGGGAACTCATTTATTATCGATTTTTTAGTTCTTTACAATGATATTATTAATCAAAATGATGTTAGAAATTAAACTAACTCATATAATTAGTAAGATATCTAGAACCACTATAATTTGATCTGATATCAAATGATAAACTCGTGTGTGAGAAAACCACTACTTGGGGGTGAATTCGAGGTTTCCAAAAAATCCACAGGCAGAATTATTTTCTTATCACTGGTTGTTGACAAAGATAATGAATGAATAAAATTAATGATATAATATATTTATAAAAATTAAATACAAGATATAATAGTTTTTATAAGTTTCACACACTCATTTTATTGAGTGGATAATAAGTTTTTCACAAAAGTTGTGATTCCATTGTCCATAGTCTTAAATTATTATAAAAAATAACATGGAATGAGTATAGAAGATATTATTCAACATCAAGTACTTTAAGTATCCATAAAATCAATAACAGTTAGTCACTCATCTCTTTACACCTCAACTTCTTCTAGAATTTGGATCAAGTGTGCTTCTATGTTCTTATTTTATATCCTAGCCAAAATCTCTTTGGAATTATCTCTTGATAGTATGGGATTTAAAATAAAAATTCTAATACATTATGATGAAATAAATATATTATTTATTTATAGGTACAACTCTGCTATGACATTGTGATATCCACCATAGCGTGGACATGTTTAAATTAGTTTGATCCAAGATTTGTGGCCATATATATACATATCTATCTATACTAGGAATCCATTTAATCATTTTTAATATATATATTAAATTAAACCACCACAATATAAAAAATTCAGTTATGAAATAATTCTCACTCACTTTAGTTGAAAACATCCAGAACGCCCCCCCCCCCCCCAATTTTCTAAATAATCATGGTAAATAAAAAATTTTCAATTCACAAAATGATCCGAAACACCCACATTAGCATTGGCTAACCATGGCCCATCTCCAGCATCTTCCCTCGATATTTTAAGAACCATTACTATAATTATTATGATTTTCAAAATTTTAAAAATGAAATAATTTTAAACCACTATTCCCATATTATAATTCTACAAGTTGTACCACCATACATATAATGCACCATGTTCCTTAGAATGAAAATATCACCGAGAATTCATCATAATCCATTTTTTATCACCCACTACATTGTCTTCAATGGATCACCATGAAATAAACTATATTCCTCTAAAATATTTTTTCTAATATTTTTATCCCAATATCAAACTATTATCCCTCTATGAGAATTTTTTTAGTAAATAAAACATGAATACATCTTAAAAACTCCTGAATTAAATGACTTATAAATATATAACTATCATCATTCTGATGTGTAAGTTATCTAAAAACCACTCTATAAGATATGATGAAATTTTTTAGAGTTATCTAACCCTTAGTGTAGAAAATAATATTATATTTACCATTTATCTATTAAGATAAAAATATAGCTACCCTTTTTTAATCTCTAACTCATCAAACAAAACAGAAATATATTTTCACCATCTCACCTTACCGGTCCATGTTGTAGATATTATTTAGACTACACATACATCACATTTTTTTCTTATCCATCAAATGTATTTATAGTGGAAGATACCATTATACAATCATGACTAAAAATTGATCCCTTTGATGAAGAATCATCATCATTGTCTCATCTTCCATAGAAATGGGCATCCCTGTATAGGTCATATCATGATCTCTAAGGTCATACATTCCATTTCATCAATTTCTGTGGTCTTTCGGGAAACCGTCCTTTCCTTATAATATATAAACCTATTCATAAAATCTCACATTTTAAAAACCAATGATTGAAATAACTCCACTCGTAATCCCATAATCTAAACCCTCACCATATATTATCATAACCTATGGAGTAGCTCCCTATAATTAAATTTTTTTTGTCACAATGACTAAATAAACTCTGCATAAACATTCTAGTTTCATTAAATAAAAAACACATAATTTATTATTAACCAATATTTTTCATGAACCAAAAAGGATGGACTATCACCCCGACCACACCATATGCATGGATAAAATTAATTTTATTCTAAGAAAAAACTAGTTTACCACTATCAACAAGGTTGATATTAAATACATTCACCATAACTTTTTCAAAAAAAATTGTAACACTATATCAACGTTTTTTTATAAATTCATCAAAATAACTAAATTATAATGGAAAGGTATCATCAGAATATCTTGACTTAGATCAAACATTTCATTGAAAAAATTTAGCCTTGAACTGTGTCACAAACCTAAAGTGCACCTATTAAGGTCTATAAATATAAAACCATCAAGGAACTCACAAGAGGTATCAACGTAGTCTAATGAATCCATCGCAAAAAAATGATGGGTTAGAAAACAATTCTTATATACTCATAGATCCTCATTCAATAGATAAATCTATATAATAGATCCATTAACAAGATAGATCATACTTGATCACATGATTTTAAAATTTAGCATCTCCCACATGAGGTCGATCAAACTAGAACCATTATCAAACTCAATCTCTCTATCATTATATTAAAATAAAATCCAATCACCCCTTTTGAAAATCATTTATATGAAATCACATGCCTACTTTACCTAATTAATCCCTTAGATAAATCCAAAAAACCAGTTTAGAAAACCTTATATGAAAATTTCTTTTAATGTATTTATATAATACCAACATTTTACTTTTAAAATTTCATTTTAAATTATCTTCCAATAAAATAATTTTTTAATGTTCAAATAATTTATTTTAGTAAAAGTAATTCAATTGAAAATTTATATCTTCATGTAAAGCATAACGTGTAGTATCAATATTTTTTTGACCAAGGTACCACCATATAAACTATTTAGTAAGATATATAGTCCTTTATTGACTATTGGGTCAAAAAAAACCATCCAATTTATTATTTATTTTAATTTTAAACCACAATTCTTTATTTAATAATAATGTATATAGTATCATTAAAAAGATAAAAGATAATGTGATTCAATCCATTATTATCATAATCCTTGATAAGTAATGGCCAATGACCTTATCATGTATACCATTCATTTTTAAAATTTATTATTCTCTATTATGGACTCCAGTTATAAAATATATCATCAATTACCCTAAAATTTTATAATCTAAAAAATACACATTATAATCACATTATTTACCTAAATAGCGGAATACATGACTCATAGAATAATAAAATTGAAACCATGAGTAATGAGGTGAAAGAGAACCATGATATAAACCTGATATTAATATAACAAAAAAATATAATTTATTAAATTAATTTACCAACCATTTTCAAACAAATATTAAAAAATTAAAAAAATACACCAAGGGTGATACCTCAACTTAAATAGTGAGACATTCCCTATGTTCAGCCTCCCTCAATATCTTTAAGACACCATGTGAAATGAAATATTTATAATATGAAATTCCTTTATTACCTAGTATAATTGAAATCCATATCCCTGACAAGAAAAAACCAAATTAGAGAATAATGTAGAGAATGAGTAAAACTTTAAGGGAGAGTATATCTTAACTCCAATCAGCATGAAACATCATGTTCAAACGACCCCATATTAATGGGGACAGGGTAGAGGATGAGGACAAAGAGGGGACTTGCCACCATATTATAGATGTCATGAACTACCCTGGGTACCTTGGTAACTCGATAACCAAGATAAACCTGATATATCCAAAAGGGCATTCCCAATCCCCATGGGTCAGAGACTAGCACCTGACAACATACAAAATGGATGTGGGAATGATATTCAATAAATAGTTTGGAAGTAAAATAAACAATACAATATACATATCAATAGAAAATCCATTATGATTAAATTAACAAAATTCAAACATGCATTTAAGCCTATTGTACTACAACCAAAATACCAAAATAGGGAAAAATAGCCCATGCACCAAAGGAAACAACTCCCCAATTCCATGGTTCAACAACTAGATCCACCTTCATGAGAACTTTTACCCTTGCTCGAACATGAAATGACACAATATAGAAAAAACCAAATAAAAAATTAGGGTGTGATCCAAATCCCAATAGTATTTTACCAAAGATTCCATAAAAATATTCCAACATAAAATTTAAAAATAACGTGCTTTCAATTTTCAAAATTATTTTTTTCTCATTTACAAAATCATATTTAAAAAAATTAAGATTTATAATTTAAAATATTGAAATAAATTATAAATTTACACTCCACATTTCAAACAATGAAAATATATTTCAAAAGATAGAATTAACCATTAATCAAAGAGTTCTTTAAAAAAATGAAACTTTTCAAAAAAATGGATTAAATAAACACATTTATATAAAATAGTTTATATAAATTCCCTAGGTGTGTAAAATAGTTTACAACAATGTAATATATAAATTTGAACTAAAAACAAGAGAGAATCATGGTCATGTGCCAAATAGGTAATGTTCAAAATAGGTGTGATAGTTCGAGGCTGTAGGGAACCACAACTGTGAATCGAAAAGTATATACACATGCCCCTTTTGAACTATAGAAAAGTGGAATCATCACCATCTCTTAAAGTACATGATGTACATATATGAAGTTTTATATTGTTATGAATCATAAATTTCCTCCAAAAATAACTCACTAACCACCCAAGGCTTGTGTGTACTCGAGTACAAATAATAATGGGAAATATGATTCAAGATTTATGAAAATACAATTAAATCCAATCCCCCATTTCAAATATGCTAATTTTCTATTTAAAACCCACAACAGGGTTTTAATGAAAACATAAATTTTAAAAAAGATGAAACCACTAGGATTCCACCAAAAACATTTCAAGCAATTTTCATAAAAAGGGGTTTGAAATCAATTCACCAAGAAATTTCATAATCCAATTATATGATTAAATCCATCAATTTAATTTTCTTACAATTCCAGCAATTTCCCAAAAACCCCTAATTCAATATTATTGGGGGTTTTCAAAATGTTCCATCAAATCAAATTTCAACAATTTAATTCAGAAAATTAAATATTTCAAACAAATTCCATCGATTCAAAGAATGCATTATAATTCACTCTTGTTTTCCCAATTTCATCTAAATATAACCAAAACCAAAATTCATTGGAATTGAATTTTTAATAAAATACGTTATTCAATCTAATAAATTTAAATTTAAATCAAACTAAATTTAAATCAATAAATAAATGGTTAATTAAATTTCTAACCAAAGATGAAATAATCAACATTCCTCATAAAAACACAATGCCTGTAGCAAAACTCTCCATCAAAAAAATAGTCATAGAAGATCTTATAACTCAACCTAAGAATGGGATTCAGCAACATAGGGTTTATAACCATTAACTCAAGAAGATCTGTTAAACTCTAAGTAATGAATTGTGAAGGTTATGGAGAGGCATCAGGAATTCCTACCTGAAAAGACACACCATGATCATCACTACATTCAACCGCCCAACAAAAAGTACATGAGGGATTGGAGGCTCAGAAAATCACATGGGGATGGATCTAGGTTGAGAGTAAGATGTCCAGAGGAAGAACAAAAGGGAAATCTACTAGGATTCCTATCACAAGATAATCATCGGGATATTAAATGATGTGTAACCCAATTACAAGTCATGTAATTGATAAGTTCCATAATCTTTGTAAAATCCATAGACTCTTTGATAATAAGTAGATTTATTTTCATTTATGATTTAAAAATTGTTTAAACAGATTACATGATGTGTAATTATATAGTAGGTTGTAGATCCAGTATATTTTAAGTTCTGTAAATTTTCAATAAATTTGTGACTTTCCCATCATAGATATCCTCCAAATTCCATATCGATTCTACACAAACTATGAAAAAGGAAAACCACAACATGGTTTAGAACATACCTATTATAAAGGTAATGAAATGTTATAACATCCCCACCATAAAAACGTTTTGTCCCCATAAATCCTATGAGGATGCTACCATTCCAAAAAGATGAGGCCAAGGCTCTCTCATTAGTGCCCCTCTCCGACGTCTCATGAGAATTAGAGCTATGATGCAATATCACATGAACCAAAAGTATCTTCCTCCCACAAAGCACCTAGGTTTCAGAATCAACTATCCAAAATGGATACTATATCATGGATAAATATTGTTCAACTTCAATATCATGACTTCCTAGAACATGAGAAGGATTAGATAGATTCTTTAATTACTGTTATACATAGAGCACATTATGTATCGACATAAACTATGGTGGTAGTACCAAATGAGAAGAATCATTCACCACATTCTCAAAAACCTTAAAATTTTCAACAAAATGAGGATAATGATTCCATTACCTCCCAAGATTTTGATGACCTAACTGAGGTGAAACCTTCAAGAATATCTAGTCACCAACTGAGAACTCCAATGGTCTATAGTGAGGAACATAATAATAATAATATTGGATTGGTTTCATTAACATTATCTAAGGAACAAACTAAATATTATTTCCTTCTCTAACACCAAACATGGTATAACAAAGTTACATTCACCAATATCCCACAAAAATAATGGAAATCTTCATGGATGATGATACAAGGCCTCAAAAGGATATATCCCAATCATTGAATGATAACTATTTTTATAAGAAAACACAACCATCCCTAAATGATTATCCCAAACCCCACCAAAGTTGATAGCAAAATTGCATAGAATATCCTTGAGAATATGTATAAATCTTTATATGTTGTCATCTGACTATGAATGGTATGTTTTTCTCAAAATTACATGAGTTTCCAGTGCCTCCCTAAGTCCTCTCCAAAAATGATAAGTGAACCAGGGATCCCTATCAGAGACTATAAAAGATGTAACTCTTTAAAAATTAAAGACCTCTTTGATGTAGAGATTTCAAAACTCCTCAAATATTATTGTATCATGAATGGGTATAATGTAAGATGACTTGGTTATCTTATCAATCTAAACCCATATCATATTCCTCTTTCTCTAGGTATGAGGCAACCCAACCCAAAAGTCTATTGGGATTTCATTACACTACCAAGTAGGTACTAGAAGTGGATGAATCAAACCCAAATGTTTCTAGTGATCGAATATCACCTTTTGACACATATAATATCGAGATACATTCTTAAAAATCTCAGAACTATTCTCAAATCAAACAAATGATCATCCTTATATTTAGAGTAAATAAGGAAGTTATCCACAAAGATAACCATGAATGTATCTGGATACTCATTTAAATTCTTGTTTATTAATTCCTTGAAAATGGTGGGGGATTTATTTAGTCCAAAGGGCATCACACGTTACTCAAAATGACTATACCTACTCCAAAATGATGTTTTTTAAATGAAAAATTCTTTTATCATAAACTGATGATAAGTAGTTTGAAGATAGATCTTTGATAACCACTTCTCCTATTTCAATTGACCAAACATATCATCAATCCATGAAAATTGATACGTGTTCTTTACTGTCACTCATTTGAGACTCCGGTAATCAACGCAAATATGGAGTGAACCATAATATTTATTAGCAATGAGAACCAGTGCTGCCCAAGGTGACATACTAGGGCATATAAATCCATTATTAAGAAGTTCACCCAACTAGTAAATAAACTCTTTAAATTTATCTAGTGCCATGTGGTTAGAGGTAATAGAGACTCGTTTAGTACCAGACATTAAGTCAATAGATAACTAAACCTACCTTATTAGTGGAAAACTAGAGATGTCCAAAGAAAACATGTCATGAAACTTGAAAACGAGTTGAGGGAGTTCACCATTCAAATATTCTGACACCATATCAAATTCAGACACAGATATCACTTTCCCCAACTCTGGATAAGAATGTTCAGTTCTTTTCAACCTCAGGTCCCATTTACCTTGGAATACATGGCACACACCACTGGGTGTATTAATGGAGACCCATTCAAAATATCAATAAATTTGTAATTTTCTATAAATAATCCAATACATCCCAAATATTATGACAAGAAGTTTCTTGTCGAGAAATATAAAATTCCATGTTATCAGAACATATGATAAAGAAAAAACACAATTGGGACTATAGTGACCCTACCCTATCTGCATACAAAATGGTGTAGTAATATCCCTTTCACAAGAAAAAATATCCATAAGAAGATTATGAATATTAACAAAATGGGTTGAAATAAATTAATGAGATGTTCTAGTATTAAATAAATTATTCACTAATGACAATGTTTTTGTAATGATACCTTTCACATTCTCTAGACCAATATCCACTTCCGATAGAGAATCTTCTACTGTGTGAAGAAGATTTATTATGGATGGCAGTGGATGGATCCCTTTTACACAAGAAGCATCTAATTTCCTAATAGTTTTAAAAGTAACTGTTTATCACATTCTGATATACTGAGTAGAATAAATATGAAAGAATCACTAAAAGTTCCCTGAATATCTAAAAGAGCCACAGTTTGTGGGTGCCTCAATGCAAATCCCCTTTGAATTTCCAACCTTTCTACATTTGTAGAAAACCAGAGGAACTATACCGGGTGTGACATGATTTCTAGAATGAAATTTATTTCAAGAACTATTGTGATAACCATCACACTTCATATTTACCATGAAGGAATACATGCTTCCATTGGGAGAGAAAGAAACTCTTGAAAATACACAACTCCCAACCAGGTCCAATTCAACCATAATCGCTCTAGTTAGTACACCAGTATTAGATGGAACCATTAGTGAGAAATACTAAGAATAAATATCATAATGAAGTCCCAACTCGAACCTTCAAGCCTTTATCTTCTAATTTTACATAATATGAGGTGAGAAATGCATGAGTTTATAAAAATAATTTTTACACTCTACCACGATCATGTCAGCCTAGTCAAGTCTAAAAAACTCCATAGAATTCAACGAAAACATTAAATCTAGATATAAATGGTCAGTGAAAATAACATTGAAGTCTTTAAACTCTATGCGCTTATGTTTATTCTCTGTCATCAAATTATCCCATTATCTTATGCTTGGTCCTTCCAACACAAATGTGGAACACATCACTTTAATCTCAGCAGTTTTTCCCAAGAAAAAAACAAGTGTTGCATACTAATCTACCATTCCTCATCCTCTTGAGAATCCATTGAGAATTTAAAAAGTGATGTTTTCTAAATAAGGAACTATTGAGAACAAATTTATAGAACATCCCTTTGAGATTCCACAACTGGATCCTGAATGGGAACAATAGGTGGTGAACGTCCCAAATCCTGGGAAGTGTGTATAATCACATCTACCAGGTTCAGGTCCATATGAGGATTCGCATGATGTGGTTAAAAAATAGATTTCTCCTGGATCTGATTCACATGTCTTCTCAGAGGGATGATTTTACATAAAACCAATAGACAAAAATGAATATATTAGATAAAGATCAAATAGAGCAATGATGGAAATTAATATAAAATAATAGAATAAAAAATTGGATTTAACTCTATCTAAATTAAAATAAGAAAACTACTAGAACCAACCCACAATATGTCTTTCCCTAACCAGCCTAGGTGACTTCAGTTTTACTCTGTAGAGAAATGGTTAGGAACTCAATCACAACTTCTTTCTAAATCCCAATAAGATCTCATAATGAATATTAAATTCAAGATAAAAAATCATCTTTGAGAACTGATAAAACATTTTCATGAACTAGACAGGTACCCTTGTAACATGATAACTTATCCAACCCAGACATAGCCCAAAGGAAATTCCTTATGACTATGAGTTGTAGATTAGCACCTGGAATCATACAAACTGTATGTGGGAATATTTTTTCCACTAACAAAGTGGAAGTAAAAGAAACAAGACAATATGTATATCAAAAGGAACTCCATTGGGATTAATGTAACAGAAGTAAAATAGTAATCAAATCCAAAAGTACTATAACCCAAGTACCAAAATAGGGAAAAATAACCCAAGTTCCTAAGGACACAGCTAACCAAGTCCAAGGTTCAACAGTTGGATCCTCCTCCAACAGATCATTTCTCCTTGCAGGAACCTAGAAGGTGATAATATTCAAACCCCCAAAGGAACATGTAGGGTGTGAGACAAATCCTAGTAGGATTTCACCAATGATTCCATAAAAAAATGCCAAAATCAAATTAACTAAGAATGTTCCTTCAATTTTTAAATAAACATGCTCTTTTTATACAAAAGAATTTTAAACCAATATTGATTAATAATTTAGAAGTTTTAAATACATTAGTAATTCTTGATTCATTTTTATAATGATGGAAATACATTTCAAAAATGTAATTTACCTTTAATCAACGGATTCTTTACAAAATGGACATTTTCAGAAAAAAAAATTATATAAAAAAAATTATTTAAAATAGTATATATAAATTCTCAGGTCATGTAATACAGTTTACATTAACGAAATATATATATTTGAATTAAAAACAATAGAGAAACATACTCATGTTCCAAATATGTATGATAGTTCTAGAATGTGAGGACCCAAAACCATGAAACAAAATCTATGTACATATTCCCCTTTGGACCTAATGCAAAGGGGACTCTTCACCATCACCTAATTAATGGTATGTGATGATATGATATTTTAGAACATTTTAAATCATAATGGTTAACCCAAAATAACTCACTAACTACCAAAGGCTTACATGTGATTAACTACAAAAATTGATGTGAAATTTATTTCAAGACATATTAAAATAAAATTAAATCCAATATCCCATTTCAAATATTCCAATTTTATCTTTAAAAATCACAAAAGGGTTTTAATAATAAAACATTACTTTTAGAAAATATGAAACCACTGGGTTTCGACCAAAATAAAATTTATGCCATTTTTCACAAACATGGATTTTAAATCAATTCACCATGAAATTTCACAATTAAATTTTATAGTTAAATCCAATAATTTAATTTTAATAAAATTCCATAAATTTATCAAAACCCCCAAATTCACTAGATTTGGGGTTTTCAAAATTTACCATCAATCCAACTTTCCACAATTAAATTATAAATTTAATTTTTTTAAAAAAAATAGATATATTCCATAAACGCACCCTAATTAACTGGAATAGGGTTTTTAATAACAAAATAAAAGAAATGTTTTCTATTTATGAAATTTTAATTAAAATCCAACTAAACATAAATCAAGAAATATAAGGTTAATTAAATTGGAAACCAAATACAAAACCACCTAACTTTCTTAGGGAAACACAATGCCCACAACAGAACCCACCAATAAAAATGAAGGTGCAGAAGATCAAGGAACTCAAACTAAAAATAGGATTCAACAACAACAGACTTAGATCCATAAAAAATAAGATGATCCATCAAAATCCAAGGAATTAATAGAGAAATAGATGTAGAGACATAAATAAATCTTACCTGAAAAGACACACCATGATCTTTATAATGTTCAATCGCTAAACAAAAAAGACTGGAGGGGTTGGAGGCTACCAAAATTTCTTGGGGAAGGATCTAGGTTGATATTAACAAAGACTGGAGGAAGAAAAAAAGAGAACTTAGTCGGGCTACCGGTTTAAAAAAATCATTAAGACATTACACAACTTGTATCCAAATTGCACATCATGTAATTGATAATTCTCACAATCCTCAAAAAACCCATCCCCTCTTTGATAAAAAGTAGATTTATTTTAAATTATGATTTACAAGTAATGTAATATTATTACTCAATGTGTAATTCTCTAGAAGCCTACAAAACCAGCAGATTTTTAATGCATTAATTTCTAACAAATCTGTGCCTTTACCATCACAGGTATCCTCCAAATTCATTCCTAACCTGACTAAGACAATGAGAAAAGAAAACAAAAACAATTCTTACAACATACATGATATAAATGTAATGGAATTTTACAATAAAAATGTGGGAGTAGATTAGGATAAGGATGATAAGATATTAATTGAAATTTCCAAAATCATTCACTTAAAGAGAGAGTTAATGTCATACACTCTTACTTTAATGGGACACCAGGTTCCCAATGGCCAAGGTAATGGGAAGAACCAATTTCCCATCTTATCAGACTTTAGATTGGCTGCACCAATGTTTTGGGGTGATTTATATCAACCCACTAAAAATTAAGAAATTTTCCACATGATTATATTATTTAACTAAATACTATCTAATGGTTTTATATGTCCAAAACCTCAATTGCCACTCTAAAAAGGAACAAAAACTACCTCCAGCTCCGAACCATTACAAAATTTGGAATTCTAGTCAAATATAGTTCTACTAAAGTCTAATGTTACATTAGTTACTTTAATATTCAATGAAACATTCCATTATGACTGGTGAACTAAAAAACTCAAATCTAAACTATTTGTATATAATTTTTTTGGTAAATGTTAATAAAACCCTCAATCAGAAGTTATACAATAGTTATAAAAAATAAAAAAAATTATATAATTATAAAATTAGGAATCCTGAAGTGTTAAGATTGATAAATGAAATATGAAAATAACTGAATTTCATTTCAAAAGAATAATGATACTTCATAAGTTGAATATTATGAATAATGGTGATATTTAAACTAATAATAATTTATTTTACTATTAAGCATAAAATAATTAAAATATTTTAATGATAAACATTATAATTGTATTTTTCATATAATAATAATTAATATATAATCTAATAGATGAAAGATAATTATTCAAGTAAACTATTTAGACTCATTACTCAATAAAATAAACATGTTAAAAAGGAAAAATTTCAAGTAAGTAAAAGATAATCATCAAGAAAAAATTTCAGCAGTTATTAATTTAAAGCACAAAATCAAATTATATAATTAATGTAATCAAATTAGTATATTAATATATAAATAATTTATATAGATATTAAACATGTGTAGTTGGGGTTTGGCTTAGTGGTAAGCACCCCCATAATCCTACATGAAAAATGGGGGTTCAAAACCCATTGGGCCTAGGTTATTGTAGCAGTACTGTAGCAGTAGTGGAACTATTCATCAGTAGGTACTGTAGCGGTGGTAGGCCACTATAGCGGCGGTGGTACTGTGCGGGTACTATAACAGATGGGTTACTATTCACATAATGTGAATTGGGCCAAATATTTGGGCTACGGGCTATGTAATGGGATACAAGCACACTTGGCCTTTGGGCTATGTAATGGGTTTCCCACTCCCTAGTTAAAAGAGGTCTTTTCTTTGATTTAATAATAAAAATGAGGCTTTGGCCCCAACCTTTTAAAAACAATATAGATATTAAGCATGTTTATGATAATCAGGCCATACACCCATATTAATATATTAATAAACATGTTCCTATCCTGAAAGTTTTTCAATTCAGAACCACTAACAACAAGATGGTTTAATCTTTATATGTAATTTAAAAAACAAAGAGTTGATGTAGTGTTCATAAATCCATAAAATTAATGTTCAGGTCATTAAACCAAAAACATTTCATTCATGTAATCATAATAGAAGGTAAAAATTGAAATGTACAAAATATGGAGTACATAGTAATTTCTATATTAGATATTATTGATGATATTCATAAAATATATCAATAGAAAAATTAAACGATTTTAACGAATTTATTGAATGTAATTTTTGTGCATATATATCTAAAAATTATTGAATTATCTAAATAATTTCATTTTCAATCAATAAATATGTCTTCCAAATGATCTTATAATGGTAATTTTTTTATTCATAAGAAATATGACTATTACTTCATTTCACTAGTGGGAGATTCTAGATGTTAAAATAATATTACTATGGGTGATGAAATGTATTCCATTTTTTATATGATAAATTTCTTGTAAAACATTAACTTTTATCATCATTATATTTAGATGTAAAAAAATTAATTCTTAGAATTGAGGAAAATTTACCAATAGAGACGATTTTTGGAAGAAAAAAATATATCAATTTCAATTAAGATGTGACAACCATTATTATATCATAAATTATCATTGAATATTGAAGGAATTCAATCAAATTATCATTTTATTTTGATAATTTAGTAAATTTTATTTGATGGCCTGGAATTATTTATTTTTATTTTCATATTTTATTTTCCGATTTTGGATAATATTTCTGCAAAAAAAATGGCCATGACTTAGGGTGATCTAATTTTTTCAGTAAAGTTTTATGAATTTATATTAATTTTTACTTTGACTATAAATTTAGATAATTATATATCATAACAATTTTTACAAGTGCTTATATTCTTAAAATATTTTATGTTTAAGTTTTTATTCTCTCCGGTTATTATGGTACGGAGTGGTGACCTTCCTTTTGATTATATTCACTTGGGGGCAGCATGATGATGCAATTCATTAGGAAGGTAATTCAACTGGTGAAAACACAATAATCAATGTGTAGGAAGCTCGAAAGATTAATGGGTAAGCTATAAACTATCATCCATCCCTCCTCAAAACTATAGCAGGGGGGGCTCTTTACCTCACTGATCTAGTTCTAGAATTAGAAAATAGTTCATGGATGGGGGGTATTGAATATTTGGGATTGCGATCCTGTTATGATGTCTTCTGGTAAGGGGTGGTGTGACGCATAAATGGAGACATGAAATGATGTTAACCTCTCACTTTGGGACTTTTGCTTATGACTTCACCTTCAGACCACTAGGCCATCAATAAATGTATCATTCACATCATGCCTTTAGGTATCTGGGTCTTGTAAGGGTTACCTCTCCAATCTATTTAAAACATGACATTATTTTTTAGTTAATAACATGTGTCTCAGACATAACTTTTTTTAATAAAAATATATGAATACTAAAGATAACATTTAGCTTAACGTGTGATATTTCAAATAAATCTAATTAAAAAAATTATTACTGAATGCTTTCATAGTCAATTGATACTCATAAGAAGTTATATTTTTAAAAAAAAAATTCACATTGTTCTATACAATGTAATTCTAACAAATGAAAGACTTTCTAATGCATAAAATAAAATTTTCACTATCATATAATGCTTCAGAACATAGTTTTTTAGGATAAGTTCACCAAAACACATACTATTATTGAAATTGAATGTAAGTGTACAAGAAAAAATATATTTTATGAATGATATAACTTATAATTTACTAAAAATATTGAACTAATCATGTTCTATAAAATGTGTGATACAATAAAAATATCAAATCAAAAATTATATTGAACTCGTATTATTTTATCTAAAATGAATTATTTATTCTTGAAAAAAATTAAAATAGATGTGGTTTTCTTGAGCATGATTTTCAGAATTTATATACAAAAAAAATTAACGTTATATTTTCCATCATATAAATATACTTATTTTCAATAAAATGTTTCAAATTTTTTTTCACACAAATAAAAAGATTTATTTATGGTTTTTTTGAAGTGGATGACAATATTTTCATAATGTTTGTTCAAATTTATTATTTTAATAGAGAAAAATATATGGAAAGAAAATAATTATTTAAAATAAAGGGTCTATAGATTCAAAAAAGATAGAGTACTATGATATTTTTAAAATATCACAGAATAGTTATAATTCAAGTGATATAAGAGATTCATCGAAGAAAAATATTTTCCAGTGCTTTGATAAAAATTAAAAAACTAAATGGATTAAAATATTCATTTATAATGATATGTTAATCGATAATTTACCATTAGTCAATGATAATATATTCTTTCCTTTAAAATTTCATAAATACTTTTATTCTTTAGTTACATTTCATTTAATTGTGAATTTACAAAATTATAAATTGAAATTATATTTTATTTCTTGAAAATTAACACTACCTTTACTTTATGAATGTATTAATACATAAATAATGTCTTTACTGTAAAGGGTTACTGAAAATATGTTATATTAATTTATTTAAGACTTGGTTTATTTTACTTAGTTGTGAATGTTTGCTGCAATAATGACCATACTAGTAACGTTCACCAAATTCATATTGTGTGTTAGTGGAAAGGAAAAGGGTATTCATGATACTTTGAAACATTATAAAATTCCATGAGTTCTCATTTCACTATTTTAATCTATTTCTTTGATATTTGACTGTTCTCTTTGAATAATAATTTGAATATCATTTTTATATGATTTAGTGTTTAATTTAAAAACACCATTAAAAAAAGTGTGTTTCATTATATTTTAATATATTATTGTAATTTTATAATACATTTGGTTTTTATTAATATTCATGTCATTAATTTTTTTAAAAAAAATATAATAATAAGTTTTAACATTTATCAAAATATCGGAAGATATTTTTTTGTTAATTTTACATCACTAATTTTAATTAAAATATTCTATAATTGTTTATATAAAAGTGTGAATTTATATCAATTTCACTTTTCTCATTCTGTTATAATAACATATATACATATATACAGACATTCATACATACATACTTACAAAAAAAACAAAAACATATATATACATAAATAAATAAATAAATAAATACATATAATATTATTAAATAAATATCTAATATTATATATAATTATATGATAGAACATTTATTTTTTAAATACTCTTTAAATATGTTTATCTAAAACTATATGAAATTACACATATATAACTATTACGTTTTAAAATGGCATCATATAAATATAATAATTAATAAATAAATTTGGTTATTGATTGAGACCATAAGTGGAGTATGACATCATCAATGACATATAGAAGAAATCATTTCCATGATTTTATGTGGAGACCCACTGTAAAGGACACACACTATAATGGAAAATATATCGTAACATATTTTTGAAATTATAAAGTGTGTTTAATATGGTAAATATATTTTAATGAGGTGACTGTTGAGAATGAAATCTGAGATCACTCTGACTATTTTTATAAAGAAAATACTCACTATCAATGAGAGTTCAATTAAATTATTTTACATGATATTCAAGTAGGACTCATATATTTAAGACATAATATATGTTTGATGATCCAATGAATTAGTTAAATTTAATTATGTTTAAGGTAATGAATGTGGAATATTGTGATTAAAATATGAATTACACAAGTTAATTGCATGTACAAAAAATGAAATGGAAAATGGATTGTGATAGAGTATATAACACTGATGTTTATTGTTTTAATTAATGAACATCTCGACTACAATGATGATGGATACAAAAATATGGAAATAATGAAAGGAATATGACCTAAATCCATTAGATATCATATATTATTATACTATTTATCATATAGTAAAAAACATATATGCTGAAATGCTTATATTTAATCCTTTATGGTATATCAAAATTTAAAAAATAGGGATATTATTCAGACTAAATTGGGATGTTTTATTATACTATTTAGTGTGTCAAAAATAGATGAATCATAAAACATAATTCATCTAATACTATTATGATTTACCGATGGCTGTGTTATTTCTTATATATTGTCTATAAATGATTATGTATACCATAATTAATATGGATGTAGAGTTATTAGATTCAGGTACATGAGTTGTAATTGAAGTAATTGCACAGATTTTTTTTAAAATAAATGATTACATTGGCTCAGGGAGTACAAATGTAGAAAATATAAAGGAGGTAATGGTATGAGTCTATATATGTGATTCTAGAATAGCCTACAGTGAAAAACATCCCCTCTTAAACATATCATCTTTCTTTATTTTTTCATTGAGATACTAGCATATCTATAATGTTCACAATGTAATTCTTAAATAAAAATGGTGATTCAGTTTAAAAAATGGATATACCTTAGAGGGATAATCCATTGGTTTGTTCCATGGTTATCTTTATTAATCACTAAACATAAGTTAATAAAGTGGTATTTTATGGTGTAAGGTAAAAAATATTTTATTTCCAGTTTTCAAAATATTTTCTTTCAAAGGTACAATGACCTTGGTGTTTTTCCTTTATAATCTCCCAACATATTTTATTAATCAGTAATTATTCCATTAAAACCATTAAATTCAATCAAATAAATCCATTGCTTTTTATTCATGAAATTATTTGGATAAATGAGGGTTTTTGAAATCGTAATGATTGTAATATTCCCTAATATTAAATACAATAAATAATATGACCTTTACATATTGAGTTTCAATCTATGATATAAGATATAATAGCTATTGAAAAATTAAAAATCCCTTGGTTTGGTATATGTCATAGTATATTACATAAATATATTAGTATTGATGATATCTCTATGAATTGAGTTTTAAAATAGAGAATCGTTTCCCATGTATGATATCATCGGGGATCATAAAATGTGATTGATAACTAATAGAGTTTTTCTAATATATAAGGGTTATATCATTGAATCCTAAGGGTACTACTACCGATACATATGTTTTTTCCTTTACCCCTAAATTGGAAAAATATTACGCATTCAACTTATCATAATTGGTGATATAACTATAAGTATTAATATACAAAAATATTTTCCCTAGGTTTGGAAAATAAATAATTTTTTTGTTATTTTAGTATTCATTTTGAATATAAATATTTCACAATTATTATTGAAATATGAATATTTTGTAGACTTTAATTTATGTGAGAAATTTATTCTTAAAAATATTCGTTCCACACTTGGTATGTTAACAAATTATATAATTTTCATCTACCTTGACCTTAGTTTATAATTAAATCTATCATCTTGAATTTAATTGTTGAATATGGTATATATATATATATATATATTAGGTTTTATAGTTATTATGAATGGAAATATTTCTTGATTAAAGTATCCCTGGGTAAATGGACTCTCAGTTAGACTTTCCACTATCCTAGATTCTTAATACTTGTTCTAGAGTGGTGGGGGTTAGCTATATGTGGCTCCAAGATTATGTATAAAGATATTATCAATTTAATATAATTATAAAACATTAAAATTGATTTATATGTAAATTATAACTAAGATTCAGTTAAATATGTATAAATATAGTTGGATTCTATTTTTGGGTTAGAAACATAAATTGTATGCTATTAATATAACAACCCATGCTTATTGAACCTAGATATTACATCTTTTTAAACAAATATTCCTTATATAACACAACCACTTTCTCAAGGACCATAATAGTTTAATGCCTTTGTAATCTTGGAACATGACCTTCTAATCGGGTGAATGATCTTCAATGCATCCCTCAAAATTTCTTCCCATTTATAACTATCATAGTCATACCCTATATAAAACCTTTATTATTAACTTGGGTAACAGAAATATAATAAAGGGTGAGATCATATTTTTAATAGGGGTAAACATAAAATATATAAATCTATGATCATATGGAAGAATTAGATAAGAATAACGGAATTTGATCACTAACATATATTTAAAATGTTTTTACCCAACCTATAATAGATCATAATCATGAGTCATGGAATAAAACAATATAATTTTAGAAAACATGGTCTACAAGGGTGATAAATCACCATAAATGAATTTTAAACCATAATGTCATGACATAAAAGTGTAACACCATTATAAATATAGAAAACACCCATTTAATTTGTAAAGGTTAACAACCACGACCATCAAAATAGTGGATCAAGGTGAACCATTTCATAGAGTGGCTCATGATATAACTGTTTCCTATAGTAGATCACGACACACATGCTTCCCATATTGGATCAAGGAACACCTATTTCCCAGCAGATTAGGCTTGTCAACTTCTTTCAAATTTTTATCCAATGATATAGAATTCTTTACCCAATTCATTAGGGGGAGATATATGTCACACCCATCAAATAATGAAATGATACATACATGGGTGACAAGATCATAAACACTCATCATATCATAACCCATGAAATCAAATGGGTATCATAAGAATTTTATTATATCATAAACCATACAAAATAGACATGTTTCTTAATCATAGAGATGGTTTCAGAAGCGAGCATCATGGGGATGCCGGATCGGAAGTCCAGATTAGATGCTATGGTAATCAGTAGTTAATCAATAGTAGTAAAGTGCAAAAAGATTCATTAGTTCTGTTATTATATTATATATGGACCAATGAAACCATTTGGAAATATTTAAAGGTAATGTTACGATATAATATTTCTATTTTAATGGAAAATTATATAATGAAACGTGGATTTTATTTTCATTATTCCTTGTATGGTTTGTTTATTTTAGAAGATTTCTGTCCATGTGATATGCCTTTGTTGGAAGAGAAAAAATGTCACGTCTACTCAATTACGGAGGTAATGGGTAATCTATTTCACTAATGACTCAATATTTCATAGATCTATTAGAACTATTTGTGTTTGTCTCTACTTCACATAATCATCTTCATGTGATCATGTCACATAAGCTCCTTTGTTTGACTAATTCATGTTAACTGATTTTGTGATCTCATCAAATGATCAAATCACATAAAAAATCACAGAATCAATTAAGGTACTTCACTTGAACAATTATTTTTTTATTCTAGTCTTATTTACATGATTGAAAAAATCTTCATGGGTCGTTTAATCGTATAAATCATCTAGGTTAATTTGATCACGTAATTCAATTAGGGTCATGTGATTACATGAATTTGAACAAGTCATTCACTTAATATGACATTTATAATTAGTCTTGTGCCCCTTTCCTACTCTAGTCCATTTTATATCCCAAAATCCTCCATTTTCATAATTAATTAAAGCTTTATCTTTCTTATGATACAAATGTATTCATGAATTGAAGTTGAAGAGGTTATAGTTCATTGGACTAAAATGGTCAATATTGTGGAAGTCGTCCAATGAGTAGTTATTTAGTCCACACATGAGCATCATAAAATATTGATGGGAACCAATATATTGGATTTTCAATTTTCTAATAAGTTTCCCTTATATGTGGGTGGGGGTGTCCTGGAGGGAGGATGTGTCAAGAAGTGGGGGTATATAGGAGGGGATGGAGGGGGTGTTTCCAGAAGGGAGGGGGTATCTAGGAGGGAGGGGGTGTCCAGGAGGTGTCCATGACTGGCGTGTCCATGTGGGGGAGGGGGTGTGTCCAGAAGAGAGGGGGTGTCCAGGAGGGAGGGGGTGTCTAGGTGTGAGGGTGGGTGGTGGTGTATAGGAGTGAGGGTGTCTAGGAGGGGATGGAGGTGTCCAAGATGGAGTGGCAGTGTCCAAAAGGAAGGGGGTCTCAAGGTGGGTGGGGGAGGGGGTGTCTTGAAGGGAGAGGGGTGTCCAGGGGGTTATAGGATCGGGTGGTGTCCAAAAGGGAGGGGGTGTCTAGGGAGGTGTCCATGAGGGGGGTGTCCAAGAGGGGAGGGCAGGGGTGTGTCTAGAATGGGGGGTGTTCAGAAGGGATTGGTGTCCAGGTGTGAGGTTGGGTGGGGGTGGAGGTATCCAGGAGGGGAGGGAGGTGTCCAAGAGGGAGGGGAGTCCAAGAGGGGGGGGTCTCTAGGTGGGAAAATGGGCTCTTGGTGGGTGGGGGTGTCCAAGAATAAGGGGGTGTCCAAGAAGGGAGGGGGTTTCCAAGGGGTGTCAAGGAGTGGGGGTGTCCAAAAGGGAGGGGGTTTCCATGACTGTGGTGTTTGGGAGGGGAGGGAGGGGTGTATCCAGAAGGGAAGGGGTGTCTAGGTAGAGATCCATTCAATACTGATAATATACAATGGGTAGATCACTTCTAGAGTTTTCTGAAGTGGGTCTGTAGTGATGCATCAAAAGTTCCATCCAAACAAAATAATTTCGAGCCCATGTAAAGGCCTAAGAATTATATTCTAGTTGAATTTGAGTCTTAATATATCTTATTTAATGTCTTAAAGACCCAACATATGCATCATTTACCTTTCTCACATTAGATTTCTAAGAAAAACACCTTTTCTTTACACCAACGTTGTAGTAGAATACATCTATTGGAAAAATTACTGATAATATATGAGTTTTATAGAAGAAATAATTTCTGATCTGGAAGTGTTATGGGGAAACACTCAACTAAATCAATTTTGACCCTCAATCATAGAATGTGGATGAAATCTACATAATGAGATGTTTTTTTACTAGAAACTGAATTCCAGAAGATGTATCCCCACTATATATATATATATCCCTTCTCCCACTTTCCATAAGATTGGCATCTTTCGGTTGTGTCATAGGATCACTATGTTTCTACTTTAGGTATATTTTAATTATATTTTTTTTAGTGTATTGTGAAATTTCATTTCTATTCCTTCAATATATTTCTTGTTTGGTGATTTTCTATGATTTTTTGAACTGTATAACTTCAAAAATCATGAAATTGGGGGGGCATGAGTGGGGTGTCCAAGAGGGGGGGGTATCTAGGAATTGGGAAGGGGCTGTCTAAGGAAAGGGATGGAGGATGTAGGGGGAGGGAGGGTGGTTTTCCAAGAAGTATTGGGTGTCCACGAGTGGAGGGGGTGTCCAAGAGGAGAGGGGGCTATCCGAGAGGGTAAGGGAAGTCTTGGGGTGGGAAAAGGGCTGTACAGGGAAATGGATGGGGCAGTAGGGGAGGTAGGGGGTTCCAGGAGGAGGGAGGGGGCTGCAGGGGGTGTGGGGGTGGGGCTGGCCAGGGGTAGGGAGGGTGCTGTCCCGGGGTGTTATCTTAGGCAGGGGAGGGAGGGTGGGTTTTTCTAATCACACTAAAGAACTAGGAGAATAAGAGAATAGTTAACTGGTATTAACGTGCCCTATCTAATTGTGTTTTTTATCATTAGGCCCTCTCTAAAACTGAGAAATACATTCCTTCCATACCTTCAATGGGAAATTATATATTTTATAGGGTCCTTGGAGAGGCATAAGTGGTCAGGATCCTAGAAGGGTTAGACCCAATGCCTAATGTGGATGTACTAGTACTCATTCCCTTTGACCTGACATGGTAGAGTACACTCTTAGAGGCTCCTGATATATGTGACTATTAGGCTTATAACCTATCTAGGATACTAGTATCACCAGAAAAATGTTATAATTTATTCTAAAATTGAATACTATTATGAAATTGAATACATCATAACATATGTTTCATATTCTATAACTTTTGGAGATTCCTTCCTTTTTTATTTTCAATAAATAAAACCTTTTGGATTCAATGTTGTTTCTTATATTTCATCATCTTCTTTTCTTATCCATGTAATCTTACTAAAACAATATTTATATGTCAATGAATCATGTTGAGCCTCTTCTAAAATATTAATTCAATCCTAGGAAATATGGACATGTAAAGGTTATAACATGTTACAATTGACATTTTTTAATGTATTCTTTCATATAAATGTTTAATTTATTTCATTATTATATTACTAACATTATATTTTGTTTCTTATATAGGTGAATTTTTCTTGGAGTTATAATGATTTGTTTGGAAACTAATACCATGGACAAAAATTGTCAAGAGCAGGTCATATATGCTAAAAGGAAGAAACATTTATGTTTTTAACAATCTGTTAGATAATTGTAATTGTAACCATATTAAACATTGTTTGAAATGTATATAGAAATGTGTTTTTTGTATTCTTGATTTCATGTAAGTGTATATAGCATTTTTGTTCTTCTGGGTTTTTTGTGTAGGTTTTCTTTGTGTAGTGTGTGTAGGTGTTGTCTTAGGTGTGCAGGTATTGTGCAGGTGCAGGTATTTCTCAGGAAACATGGCCTATATCAGCAATAATTAAGTGATGATAAATATCTAATATATTAGTTCTCGAAATAACGATGAAAAAGGGGAAATTTATCAGCACTGATAAAGATGGAACTTTATCAGTGCTTCTTTTTTCGTAGGTAAAGGTGACCCTTTATCAGCAATATTTTGAGTGCTTATAAAATGGGACCCCTTTATCTTCTCCGCAATTAGCACCACTTCTCTAGTGCTATTAAAGCAGTTTTTAGCGCTATTAAAAGCCCTATTTGTAGTAGTGTTTCAATGCGTAATTGATTATAATGACATAAATTGTGTTAATATATATATATATATATATATATATATATATATATATATATATATTTGAACTAATAATACTTTGAAAACAATTTAAAATATGATTTAACTTGTTAAATATTTTAATTAAAAAACAGTTTTCAATTAAAATTTTGTAGTTTTTATTATTCGTGAAATAAATTAAAAAATATCTAAAAAATGACCATAAGAAAATTCTGATATATTCAATTTAAAAATGATGTCTATTTTTTCAAAAAATATTTCTAAAATTGTTATAAATTAATTTTATTATTGTTCAAAAAAAGGAAAATTATTTCTGAAATGAATAAATACTTTACCGAAAATTTATTATTTTTTATCAAGATGTTTTCCTTATATAGAAACATTATACTTATTATTTAAAAATAATTTATTACTATTAATATCACTAATATTAATGGCTTGGTTATAATGGTTACATTTAGAAAACTAAAAAAGAAATATATTAAGGTTTGGTTAAAGCCTAATGTTGCATATAACAAAAGCTAAGATAGTGTCGTCTATAGTGCAAGATTAACTTTTGTTTTGAATAAAATGCCATATAAACTTAGCCTTTCTTGAAACTCAACTAATAAAATTATTTTAATTTAATTGATATAAAATAAATTCATAAAATCTTGTGGCGTTACAATATACCCCCTTTAAAATCAATTTCTTCCTCAAAATTTATCACTCTAAAATAAAAAAAATGAGGATACTTATACATCATCATATCCTAAATTTCCCATTTATCTTCCTATAATTGGATGTTTTTTCACAAAAAAAACTAGGTGAGTGGTATTTTTTCATAGAACATTCTCTGTATAATCCTAAATCAATATTGGTTTTTTCTTATAAGTAAAATCAGGCTCTAACATTAAAAACTCATGGATTAGTACATGTGATGGATTATGTATGTATTTCTTTAGATGTGATACATGGGACACATCACAAACCTGAGAGAGGTTTGATGGTAAAGGTACGGTATTGTATAGATATGATTAGATATTTTAAAGGGACCAATATACTAAGGGAATAGTTTTTCCTACTTTCTTCCCGAGATAAATTAATAGAAATACATTCTGACCAACTTCAAACCCAATATTGTGATGATGATTTTCATAATAAAATATCTGGCTAATTTGTATTATCATCATATGTTGTTTAATGGGAATAACCTTCTCAATCATGTCACCTGCTATCGTAAGTCCCAATAGATTTCTTTTTGAAACTTTCTTATAGTACATTTGAGTTCTACACTTCCTTCTATAAATGTACTCATAAAGAGAAATATGAATTCTCAAGAGAAATCTGTCATTGAAAGAAAGATCATCTTAAGGAAGGTGTTGATCCCAACCACCTTTGAAATCCATATTAAATGATCTTAGATTAGTGAAATGGCCTAATATTTCTCTAAGACTATGTCTTCTATCAATTACATAGTAATGATTAAAAGGAATCAAGACCTAAAGGACCGATCGATTTAGTAGTCTTCGTAAAATATTTACATAAATGATTCTATTATTACCAATTAAAACACTAATTACAACACATTTTTTTCCTTTACAAATTATTAGCTTCGTGGATAACTCGAATCTATCTAGTAAAACCCAACATATATTTCACATCACACTTCATGGATTATTAGGGAATGAAACATAATAAGGGTGATATCGATTTCATTATAAGGGAAAAGTATAGTGGAATCAACAATGAATCAATGAGAATAATAATTATGGCATGGTCAATAACCAAACACACATACCATGTAATAAAAAAAATTGATATGGATATAAATAAATAATGTGAAAATTTAACAACTAAAATTACATGCCATTCAAAAAACTAGATAAGAAAAAATCACTACGGAAATAAAGAAACAAAAACACATGTTATCTAATCAACAAACTAGAATGAACTATTTCCATTGATATGTCAATGAAAAATCTCATGGATGAATAATAATTGAAACTAATATTAGGGAAATGCTTAATTTTTAGACATCATGTACAAGGATCATGAAAACAAATTACCATCAAGACCATTCACAAGAAGGTTTAAAACTAAGAGTAGAAACCCATGTCCACATCTATATGTCTCATGAGAACCTGTCGATGCATTACAAAGCTATAAAATGTTTAGGCTCTGCCCATTTTTGTTAGTCCAAATCATTCCTCATAATGAATAATCAAAATAACAAAAATTATTTAAAAATAACCGTATTGAATAATTAATAGATATTTTCCAATAATTACCCATTAAATAAAATAAATATCAAATTGAACATTGTATGATAAATTGTATACAGTTTGGGAAATATTAAGATCTATGAAAAATAAAATGAATAATTATTATAAATTCAATGCTCAATGATAATATGAAGATGAATATTTCAAGGGGACTTCAAGAATTAATCAAGGAAGTGAATGTGAATATTATCCTTAGACAAATAAATATCAAACCATATAGATGAATAATAAAGATGGTAGCAATAAAACATATACTAAGTGGAGTTAAAATGGAGGGTTGTTATCATTAATGAAATAAATGAATAAATTTTAAAAATATTGTTAAATAAAATATCATTTTATTTTGAGAAATGTCTAAATAATATTTTTAATCAAAAAACCACTTTAAAATAAATTTTTTATAATAAAACATTTAATCCTGAAAATGAGAGTTCAATGAAATGACGGTGGATAAATCCGTACAATCTATACGAGGTAAAAGAACATTCTTTTTGCACTGTAAAATGGTCAAAAAGTAGATTTTTGGGAATGAAAAAGTAGATTTATTTGGAAACATAAGAAAAATAAAAAACTGCTGAAATTAATTTACAAAATTATTTTTTAAAACAATTTAATAAAACATTGGTTTTTGAATAAAATTGGTTCTACAATTAAAGAGAGAAATAAAGTTGGGTTTTCGGAAAAACATTATCTAAAAAACAATGAATAAAAAAGAGTGGAAATTTTATACTAGTAATTAAATCGGGTTATGGTTAACCATAAGAGAATAAAAGTATTTTTTGAGAAATGGTTATTTAATTTCCTCAAATGGAAATATAATTGAAATATTATTAAATAAATAGTTGAGGAAAATAATCATCAAACATTCCAAAGTGTCCCGTACCACCTTGAAACATCATAAATCATAAACTATATGAAGTAATAATTTAAAATTAAATCATTAAATACAAATATGTTAAGAGGATTAATGATACAATATAACAATAAGGTAATTGTATACATCAAACAAGATATATCAGTGGTGAACATGATACTTATCACATAAATGTAAAAAGGGAGAGGAGAATCCATTACTTTAAAATTTTATGGGTTGTGTTGTCTTTATCCACCTATATAGTGGGTTTAAGAATGTTATGACCTTATTAAATAAGCATATTAATATTTATTATAACATATATTATCCTCTTATAATATCATATTTCATGTTTGTTAATAACCATTTATTATTTTAACTATTTTGGGTGTTAATTTCCTCATTTTCTCAAGAATTTTTTGACTTGTTATTTACTTATCATATTTTTTAGATCTTGATTTATTTATCTCCATAATGTAAAAAACGAATTAATTATCTTATATAATGAGTACATATGTATATATAATAATCTATAATGTTTGGAGATAAGAAATGAATTGCATTCTTCATGGAGATGGTAGGTCATACGTACACATCAATGATGTTTCGATATCTTTGTCATATTAAAATATTTGAAAGTGAATGATACATATGTAAATTATAAATATATAATCATATATATTTTATATATGTTACATATGTTTACTAATATTATCCACAATATTTTCTATGCATAGCATGAATGAATCACATAGCTTTGATGGGGCAGTAATCCACACTTCCACAAAAAATGATATCATATATCCATAATATGGAAAGAATAAAGGTTTGTTTAATATAAAATTTAAAGAATATGAAATAGTTTATAATTTATATATCAAAATTTTATTTAACCATAAAAAATAGTTTTATGACCATCCATTATGTTAGAAATGTAAAAGGAACACAAATTGTAATCACCGAGTCGATTAACCAGCATAACTAGGACACAAATTTTGTTTCTTTGAATATGAGGATGTGAGAAATGAAAAGGATATGAGAAATTCCAATAGAAACATAACACTCCATTATATTCATGATTCATTATTTATCATGAATTTATGGAGGAATGAGGTGACGATAAATTAGAAAAAGTAAAGGAATTAAGAGAGGTACTTTGAGAGAATTAGTGTAAGAATATCACCTCCTTAAAAGACCATTGAGGACCTTGGATTTGGTATTTTGGTGTTACCAAAATACCATGTATGTGGGTAGAGTAATAAGGGGAGTTTTGGGCAGATATTTTAGTATCTAAATTGCTTAGTAGGTCGAAATGGGGAGGTTATGGGTGGTATATATACATGAGGAGTGGAGGGTTCAAGTAATTAAATTATTGATTATTTTATATTTAAGGATAAACAAATTGAGGTGAAATTGAATTATATGACTTTTACTTGTAATTAATGTTTTATAGAATGTTTATTATCGATCCAAAACTCAACCACCCTTTAAATTTTTTAGTTTTAGGGTATTTTATTCTTTGAACTTTTAATTTTTACCCTTGTCAAAAGTTTACTTTTACTACTGCAAATAAGTTTTTTACTATGGTAATTATATATATATATATATATATATATATATAAATAAAATTTAAATTACAACATAATGAGGACATTATAATTCCAAAAATGGAATCCATTCTACCTAATTAAATTCACGGAGTTTGGAATATTATATTTAAAATAAATTTAGTAGACAAAATTAAAAAATAGGTTTTTATAATGAAACGTTCAAAATATTGAAATGTTTTTATATCTAATTAAAATTTTCAATTGATTAAAATTAATAAAATTGGAATAAATTATAAAATATTATCTAATTAATCTTTAAAATTATAATTTATAATTATTAACAAATTAGATGAAAAATTAATTTTGAATTAAATTTTAGTATTTTTCACTTTTCACTAAAAACTTAATCTCCCCAGAAAAATACCAAAAATTTACCCTAAGATAATTATTATGTTTTTATGAAAAATATTAAGTTTTTATTGAAATATTAAATTAATTAATGTGTCAAAATTTATATTTAAAATGTTTTTACCATTAAATTTCAATAAAAATTCCTTTTATAAAACTATTGGTTTCTATGTGTAAAGTAGGGGTTGTTCTTCTCTTATGTTTATTGAATCAATTGGATGAATATAAAAAATATTTAATTTAAAAAATAACATATATATTTCATTAATATAATCCACTAACTATAATTAATTTAATTTATTATGAAAAAAACTCATTTGTGAGCATAAAAATAATAACATTTCATTTATATTCAATTGGTCTGTATTTTCATTTCTAATTTATTAGTTACCGATTAATTAATGTTATATTTGTGTAAAAAATATATTTTCATAAGTCAGTTAATACTTTTGATAACTGTTAATTTAATGTCTAGGTTAATTATAATTATATGAAGTAATCATATTTTTATATTATATTATTGTTTGTTTACACTTGGTCTTGCGTAATACAAAAGCTATTAAAGAAGATCATTGTTTTGTGTGATTCATGAAAACTCAGTATCACTTGAATTTAAGTTATATTATAGATTGAATTTGATTAAAATATTAAATATATTATAAATAAACAGGACATTATCTTCTCTTACACACTTGGTGTTCTGTGTTATACACGCTATCTAATACGATGTTTATACTTTTAATTTTTTGGGGTGTTACATTCTCCCCACCTTAATCACATTTTGTCATCAAAATTTAAACTCAATATTGAAAATATATTTTTTTGATATTTTTTATGTGTAAATCCCACATTAAAAGAAGTTTTTGTAAGGAATTCTCAATAAAAGAGAGAACATGAATTACAATGTTCACATGGGAAACCATGTCACTAGGTCTCTAAGTAGGATAACATTAAAGTAAAGTGGGGATACATACTTTCAGGAACATAATAAATATTTAAAGGGAGTTAATGAGGTCATCAATCACAAAAAATTGATTAATCAGTAGAAATTTGAGGGCCTCAAATCCCTATGTCTATGATGATTTAGTATACCATCGGTTTAATATAAATTAATATACTATGGAAATATTTCATTTCTCAGTAATTTCCCTAATATTGGGTAATTCTTTTTCTAACCAATAATATAATGAAATATTTTTACTTGATAGGTTTAAATTTCATACGAAAAATCCTATATGTTGGTTGGGATTTGATAAAATTCTAATTCATCCCTTTACAACAGAAAATTAATTACCAATGATGATTTTTTTATTCTTAAACTAATAAAATAAACTTTTAAAAGATCGTAAGTCCAATAAAAGAATGACGAGTTATATATTTTTCTATTACTATCATAAAAATTGGTATGGTTTATAGATTAATCTATAATCCTCAAAAGTGATTGTACTGGTTCATCATTACCAATTTTTAAAATTGTTTAACTAAAAAAATGAATAACTAACAATGATATTGTGTGGGTTAGTGGATGGCGTGAAAAAATTATCGTTTTTCAATTGTGGGTTTAAGACCTGTGGTGTTGCCGAATATGATTGGTTTTCACCCAGCTTACTAGTTGTCCTATTCTAAAAACCAAATTTATATAATTTCTTTAATAAATATGATTGACATTCTTAAAATAAGGTTAATCACTAAATATCCTTTTAACTAATACTACATCAACATATAAATACTTCATCCATTTATTTCTAAATAGGTCCTTTCTTGGTGTAGGGTTTATCCATAATATCATTCACATGGTTTCCAAATCATGATACCTTATCTTGAATCTAAACCTCCTTTTTATTAAACATGATCATTTTTTGTCATAATTCTTCATAGAGTTTTGTAAATAATATATTTATTTTCCTATTAATATACCATAAGAGTGTTAACTTAGGTGTGCAATAAGGCTCGTTATTGTGTACCAAGTTACCCCAAGTCAGGTCTAGAATACATCATTAAAGTTGTTACTTTTAGGTACACCTATTCCAGAACCACATCCACTTGTACTATCTAAATAGGGATACATTTCTAGGAATACCCAAAAAATATATACCTTAAAAAATCCGTGTTTTTATTTTTCTTTATCCTCAAATCACACCTAAGGGATATGCAATCTAATATATGTTTTCCTAAATCTAGTTCCCAAGGTTTCTACTAAAATTTCTCTGATACCAACTATAGCGACCTGACCCCAGATATCCCGGAGCTGGTGTCTACTATCAATTACATTGTCATGATTACACAGAATCATGAACCGATTGACCGATCAGTTTAGTAGTCTTGTAATACCAGATACATAAATTTGTCCTTTATTAAAAACTAAAAAATTAATTACAATATAATTTTTCATTCTTTCTAAATAATAAACATCGAGGATAACTCTAATCCATATAGAAAAACCCTCAATATAATTCATAGTACACTTCTTGGATTCTTGAGGAAATAATCCCGATAAGGGTGAGACTATTTTTATTGTAAGGCAATAGTATAATGGAAGCAATAATTAACCAATGAGAATAATAGTTATTTCATGGTAAATAAATTAACACACATACTATTTAATCAATTAATTGATATAGAAGTGAATAAACAATAAAAAAGGTAATATCTAAAAATACATATTATTCAAATAACTAGATAAGGAAAAACCACTATGTATGGGTAATAAAATAAAACACATCCCATTTAATCAATAAACTAAAATGAACTATATCCATTGATATTTCAATGAAAAATTTCATAGATGAATAATAACGGAAACTAAGGTGAGGAAAATGATTAATTGTTGGACTTCAAGTATGAGGCACATGAAAACCTATTACCATTAAAAACAATACACATGACAGTTTAAAAATAAGATTGGAAACCCATTTGAGAAACTATTTGTCTCATTAAGAACCTGTCGATGCATTGATGAGCTACATAAAGTCGGGGCTCCACCCATCACTTTCAGTCCAAATCATTCCTCATGATGAATAATCACAATATCTAATATTACTTATCAAATAAACCTATATAATGGGAAATATAAATTTAACTATAATTCCTCATTTAATCAAGTAACTTTCAAAGTAAAAATCATATGAGAAATTATATATAGATTGGGAAATAATAATTTCTATGATAAATTAAATGAATAATTTTGAGAAATTCAATGCTCAATGATCATGTGAAGTTGAATATTTCAATGGGACTTTCAGAAAGAATCAAGGAAGTGAATATGAATACTATCCCTATCCAAAAAATTCTTAAAACATCCAGAGGAAGAATAAGGATGAATGTAATAAAACATATACCAATTGTATTGAGAATAGATTTTTTTGTCTTTGATGAAATAAATGAATAATTTTTAAAAACCTATTACGGAAAATACTCATTTCTTTCGAAAAAGTTTTTAAAAATATGATTCATTAAAAATACATTTTAAAATAATTTTCCTTAAAAATAAAAATTTTAATCTTGAATAGTAGGATTTAATGAAATGATGGTAGATAAACCCACATAGGCCATATGATGTAAAAGAACATTGTTTTTTCATGGAAAAAAGTTTTAAAAAGTACCTTTTTCGAGAAGGTGATAAGAAGATTTACATTAAAATGTAGGTAAAATAAAAAAAAGGGTAGAAAAGTATTTACTATTCTTTTTGAATTTTTTTAATGAAACATGGTTTTTAGAAGAAAACAGGTTCTCCTACTAAAGAGAGAAATAAATTCGTGTTTTCATAAATACATTTTCTAAAACAATTTGAATACCAAAGACTGGGAAAAGGAACTAGTAATTGATATAGTTATGATTAACCAAAGGAGAATACAAATATTTATTGAAAATTTTTTATTTAATTCCCTCAAATAGAAATACCATTGAATGATTAATAAATGTATATTTGAGGAAAATAATCTTTAAATATTACAAAGTGTCCCATATCACCTTGAAATAACAAAAATCATAAAACCCGTGAAGGAATAATATAAAATTAAAGACTTAAATAAAAAAAAGGCAAGATTATTATTGATAAAATAAAACAATAGGGGAAGTAGATACACCACAAAAAATATATATTTGGTGAACTTGATATTTATCCCACAGATGTAAAAAGTGAGAGGAGAATCCCTTACCTTAAACTTATTTTTGTTGTCTGGTCTTTATCTACCTATATAGTGGGTTTAAACATGTTATAAAATTATAAAAGAACCATATAAATATTTATAATATCATATATGATCCTATTACAATATATTATTACGTGTTTGTTAATAACCTTTTATTATTTTAACTATTCCTGGTATTAATTTCCTAGTTTTCTCAAGTATGCTTTGAGTTGTTATTTGAATCTCATATTACTTAGAAGAAGATTTATTTACCTCCAAAATGTAATCCTTGAATTAATTATGTTATATATTTAGTACATATGTATTTATATTATTATCTAAACTATTGAGATAAGAAATTAAATGCACTATTCAAGGAGATGGTCGGCTATACGTATGCATGAACAATACTTTCATTTATTTATCATATTAAAATATTGGAAACTGAATGATACATATGTATATAATTATTAAAATTTCATATCTGTGTCATATATGTAAAATATTTTTATTAAAATTATAATTAATACATTCCATGCATAGCATGAATGAATCACAAAGCTTTGAGGGGGTCATAGTCCACACATTCACAAACAGTGATATCATATATCCACAAAAAGGAAAGCATGAATGCATATTTAATATAAAATTTATAGTATATGTAATAGGTAATAGTTTACATATTATAATATTATTTATATATAAAAAATAGTTTTAATACCATCCATTAAAGAAATAATGGAAAAGGTACAAAAATAGTATTCACTAAGTCGATTAATCGACATAACTTGGACAACAATGTCATTTATTTTAATAAGAGGAGGTTAGAAAGGAAATCGATATGAGATATTACATTAAAAACATAAAAATCCAGTATATTAATGATTATTTAGTTATCATTAATTTATGTATGATGGAGGTGAGGAGGATGTATAAAAATAAAAGGAATCAAGAGAGGTACTTCATGAAAACTACTTCTTCAATATCACCTCCTTGAAAGACCCTTGAGAACATTTGATTTGTTATTTTGGGGAAAAAAGATTCACATAAATGTCATGAGAGTTGTTATGATAGGTCTGGGTAGATATTTTAGGAACTACATGGATTTTTGTGTCTAAATAGGGAGGTGATGGTGGGTATTTATACATGACGTGAGGCAGGTTCAAGTGATTAAATTATGGATTTTTTTATATTTAAGTATAACCGCATTGAGGTGGTATTAAATTACCTAACATTTGATTTTAATTAATATTTTATATGATATTTATGGTCAATAAACACCTCAAACTCTACTTAAATGTTGTAGTTTTTAGGTTTTTTAAGATTTTATATTTTAATTTTTACCCTTGTCAAAATTTTACTTTTACTACGGTAAATATTTTTTTCGCATGGTAACATTTTTTAAATCAAAAAATGAAATTTAACATCAAAAATAATATGGACCCCTTTCTTCCAAATACTTAATCCATTTTAAATATTCCAATTCATGTAATTTTTAAAATTAGATTTAAAATTAATTCTGCAGACAAAACTAAAAAGCAGGGTTTTAAAGTGAATCATTCAAAATTTTGAAATGTTTTTAAATATAATATCAATTTGAAATTTATTCAAATGAAAATAATTATATTAAATTATAAAAATATTTTCTAATCAATCTTTGAATGTATAATTTATCCTTATTAATAAATTAACTGAAAAGTAGTTTTGAAATAAATTTCAGTATATTTAACTTTTCATTAAAAAACGAATATCCACAAAATAATTGCCAAACAATTTACCCTAAGCTACTTTTTATGTTTCTATTTAAAATATTATGTTTATTTTTACATATTAAACAAATTAAAAAGTCAAAATTTTGATTTAAAATGGGTTCTTCATTAACAGATGGTAAAATAACCTTTATAAAAATATGGGTTTTTATGTGTAAAATAATGTTTGTTGTTAACTTTTGTCTATCGAATATATCAGATGACTAAAAAATATTTTATTTAATATTTAACATATATATTTCAAAAATACAATTCACTAATTATAATTAATTTATTCTATTCAGAAAAAACGAATTCGTTAGCATAATAATAATAATAATATTTAATTGATATTTAATTGGTTTGTATTTTCATTTCTAATTAATTTGAAACCTATAAATTCATTTTATATTTGAATAAACCATATATTTTCATATTTTGGTTAATACTATTCATAACCACTAATTTAATGACTACGTTAATATTTTTTATATTAAATAATAATATTTTAATAACATATTACTGTTCGATAAAACATGGTCTTGTGTATAATGAAACATATCGAAGAAGGTCGTTGTTGCATATGATTCACACTAACATAGTTTCTCTTGCATTGAATGATCTGTTGTAGATTGAATTTATTTAAAATATTAAATATATTATAAATACTTATGAAATTATCTCCTCTTACATACTTTGTGTTGTGTGTAATTCACGCTATAAAATACAATGTATGTACTTAAGATTTTTTTGGTTGTTACACTTAGAGTCTTACTTTATCATGTTTCCACAAGTTTTAAAATTATTGTCCTCAAATTATGTTTTCACTATATATAAAACAACATAGTAAATTTCAATAAATGTCTCTTAAAATATCCTTAATCATGAAAAAATCTCATAACATAAAACCTCAAAAGGGGGTATCAAATATTTTTAACTAAAGATCAAATTTATTATCATAAACCCATGATGGTTTTCATAACTCTTATGTTAATCATGCCTAGAGTAATATATACTTCTAAAATACAATTCACTCTTTATTCCATAAATAATATCTTATCTTATACAAAAATGATTTCATTTGAAGATTTAGTTCATACTTGTACTAATAAAATATTAAATGTTATTTGTTCATCAAAAATATATTTATTGGTAGATAATGACATTTAGTTTTACTATAGGATGGACAAAAATATTTTCCTAAGGGTCATTTAAAAAAATTAAAACATTATATTCCCTACTAAGGAGGATATGTGTGGCCTAATTATCATGATTAACATCATATATTGTGATTTCATAATATTTACCTTTATCATTTTTATTTAGAAATTATTGTGTATTATCACCCATAATGACCCTTGGATTGGGAAATTCATTGGCATAATTCCCATACTCATTTCTCATCAAACTCTTGAGTGTTGGGGGTATATTAGTTGGAATCCTCTTCTCACCCATTACATTTACTACCCCATTAATTGTACTTCTAAATTAACTAACATTATGACCCACCTTTTCACATTTAATGTACCTCCCAGTTCCATTCAAGCAATTCCAATGATACTTCTTCCCACATTTCTTGCATATTGATTCCTATAATTTCATTCCGTCATTTTTTTCTTAAGATATGATCTTTCATATAAAAAAATGAATAATGGGAATATAAAATTTCTATTTAATTCATTATTATACATAAAAAATTTGTTATAGAAACTATGGTTTCTTATAGACTAGTCACTTTAAAGACTTATTTACAAGACATAAAAAATTGACCAATTTTTATTTCTGGGATGATGATCAAACCACAAGAATTCCGTGAATGTCATATAAAATTATATTAATTGGTACCAATAGACCCATAATGATTTTTCTTAATCTCAAGGAATCTCTTATAAATATTTTGTTTTCTTAGAATAAAAGTTATATAATTATTGAAAAATATCTCCTTAAACTCTTCCTATTCCATATATTCAATTTCTTCCTGTCCCATCATGTTCTCAATAAGAGTCCACCACTGATCCATTTAACTTTAAAATGATAAATTATCAAAATGATTTTTTTACAGTGAGAACACTAAACAATGGAAAATTTATTTTTAGTGTTACTAATCAATGGCTCAGAAGATAGTGGATTATTTTAACCAATAATTGAAGGCAGAAGTTTCCTCATGATAGAATCACCAAAATTTTGCTACATACTTTTTCTTTTTAGAATTTATACATGATTCATAGATTTTAGATTTTTTTGAGTATATTAATAAGAATTATCATTATAGATCCCATATCTTTTGGTTTCAAAAGAGTGTAATATTATATTTTTTTATTGTATTTAGAATTAAAAAAGTTCCTTTGGGTTACAACCATTGACTAAAACCAATAAAATAGTGTGAGAAACACTAACCATAGTGGGGAACTAGATAATCATTAAAAATAATTTATAGGGTGTGTAACCAATAAAAACTTCTTCTTTGATCTACGACCCCTTATATTTATCCTTGTTTATTCATAGTCATCATCTATATAAATACTTCATGATGGTTTTTAATGGGTTTGGGAATTTCCAAATCATATCCCCAAGGGGTGTCAAACCAGGTGTGTAGTAAAACCCATTAGTGTTCAATAATTCCTAATGGAGTCATTCTCAATATGGTGTTTTAGGGGTTATTACACCTAGGTGAATATATGATATATCCAAATCCTCTTTTAGTGTCCATACATGGTTTTAATTTCAGGGAATCCTCTCTATATAACCATAATCAAAATTCTATGTTTTTTACTATATGTTGAATCATCATTAGAATTATCCATATAGACATCCCTCGACACATCCTTATAAATATACCTAGAGATATCTCTAATTTTTTTCATCCTAGTTTCCAATGTTTATCTAAACCTATCCATTAATACCAACAATAACAAACCATACATCAAATACTTGGTTAATAAATTTATTTGCATGAATATTTTTCTCTTTACAAAAACACAAGCCCAAGGACCATAATAGTTTAGTGAATTTAGAAACATGGAAACAAGTCATATTATTAGGTGAAATGTATTCAATGTTTCCCACAATGATACTACACTTTAGTTCTCTTAATAGACATAACCTACATAAAACATTTCTTCATAACCTAGTTAATGGAAACATAAGAAAGGGAGAGATCATATGCTTATTATAGGTAAACATAACATATATAAATCTATGATCATATTAAAGTATGAGATAAGAGTAAGGGTATGTGATCATGAACATAACTCGTACCTTTTTTAACAAACCTTTCATATATCATAAATAGGAGTCATGGCATAAAACATTATCATTTTTGAAAACATGGACTATAAGGGTGATAAATCATCATAAATAAACCATGAACCATAATTTCTTGTCATAAAAGTGTGGTACTATCATAAATATAGAAAAAAAACATTTTATGTGTCAAGGTTAACTACCAAGACCATCTGAATATTGGATCATGATGAAAATGTTTCCCATAGTGGATAGAGACATGCTTGGTTCTCATAGTGTATATCAAGTCACACCAATTTTCCATAGTAGATGAGGACATACCATTTTCCCATAGTGGATCAGGATAAACATGTTTCCCATAGTGGATATAGACACACCTATTTATTACATTGGATCAATCTCATTGACTTGATTCCCATTTTTATATCATGACGTATAAATCATTATCCAATGCATTATTGGAAGTTATAGGTCCTACAGATTACATAATAAAGTCATACATATGTGTGGAAAAATATCATAAGCACTCATCAAATCAAAACCCATGAAATGAAATGAGTATCATACTAAATTCATTATATCATAGAATATGTAAAATAGATAGGTTTTATAATAATTTAATCATATCATAACCCATTGAAGGATATGGGTTTCATAATAATTTTATCATGGTAAAATATATTGAACAAAAATTGGTTTCATAAACATCATCCTATAAAAATATAAACCATTTTGAGAGATAATATGAATTGTATTATTAGATCATATCCCCAATAAGGAATAGATAATAGAAATATATGTCATATTAGATGAAAAATAATTTTTAAAGGTATTTTAAAACATTTCTTGAGTAAAATATCATTTCCCCTTAGAAAAACACTTTTTAAAATAATAAACTTTTTGAAAACTCTTTTATTTGTAAATAACCATGAAGTAATATAAATTAATATCTGTAAACATTTAATAACAGTCTTAAAACATTAATATTTTTTAAAAAATTCTTGAAAATTAGATTAAAATATCATGTAAAAAAATTAAATAATTTTAGAAAACATGGTTTTGGAATAGAATTGATTTCTGACGAAAAAGTGAAATATAGACGGATTTTATTAAAGACATTTTCTTAATAATCAAAATTAAAAAATATTGAAAAAATGGGACTATTAATTGAAGATATCTTAAAAAAATATAGGATAATGGAATTCATGGTAATTCATTAGAGTTAGAACATGATATTAAAATATTAGAGACATAATCATAAACAACCATAATAAATGATGAGATTGTAACAAAACATCATTGCCACTTTGGTAACATTGGATCATAAAATCCCTAAAGGAATAAAATAAAATTGAGAATAAATTATTACAAGAAAAAAAAGATCATGATATTACCTGTCGATGGGGTTGTATATACACCTCATGAAAGATAATAGATGTATAACATAACAAAGTTTTCAAGGACAGAAAATTGTTGAAAAATATCCTACAGATTTGGAAAATTTACAACTGTAAACCCCCTTAAATGGATATCCTAAAAAGTTTATGTAAGAATAAATAATTTTATTTAAAATTCTTCTAAAATAAATTCTTTTTCTTTTATATACCACATGAAATAAATATGTGGTTAATATGACATGTGACCTATAGAAGTAAAAAGTGAGATGGAAATCCATTACATCAAGTCTTGACTTCCATCATACTAACTGAAAACTCACATTTAATAAATATGATTTTATTATAAATCTATTATATAACCAAATTCATAAATATAATAATATATACGATTTTCTTATGAAATTTTATTACATGTTTAAAAACAATTCCATTTTAATGTTATATTTCAGGTAATAACCACACTGTTTTTATATATGTTTTGACTTGTTATTTTGGGTCCTCATAATTTTATCATAATTTCATCATATAAATAAATTAAAATATGATAAAAATATACTATATATTAATTAAATATTTATTTATAATAATCACCAAAAAATCATTGATTGGAAAATTAATACACTGTTCTTGGAGATGATATATCATATGTATGGATGAACATTGTTTCCATTTTTTGTCATATTGAAAGAAAAGTAAGTAAATGATATATATATATATATTACCATTCCAATATAATTATTATGTTCTATATATAATGTATTTTTAGTAAAATCATCCTTAATACGCCCCATGTAAATCATAAATGAATTACATCGCATAGTGAGGCTGTTATCCACCATACACAAGAGCGACATTATCTTATTCCCAATAAATGGGAAACATGTAGGTAAGTTTGGTATAATAACTATAGAAGCAGTATAGCATCCTAAATATAATTTATATCATATTTAAACAATAGATACACCATTCTTGTCAATTTTGAAACAAGGTAATGAAAAAATGAATGACATCTATTTTTCAGGTGGTAGTATGCCATACACCCGAATGATGAGTTCGTAATCCATTTTGTCATGGACCAGTCTTGGTACTCTAGTTACCCAATAAATGACCCATTCCTAACATGTCCCATAGGGTTTCTCCAATCCCTATATGTTGGTGACTAGGACCCAACATCATACAAAATGAATGTGGGAAAAACCTTTCCTCAAGAATATCCAAACTAAAGACAAGAAAGTCAGTATACATACAAAATAAAATCCAAAATGAGAAGTGTACCTGCTGTAAATAGGTATAAAACCCCAAATTACTATAAATACATACCTAAAATCAAGAAAAACTACCCATGTACCAACAAGTGCAACTCACCAATTCTACAGATCTACCACCAGAACCACCACAAAGTAGTTCTTTATCCCTTCTCGAACCTGGAAAGAATAAATCTAAAAAGACTCAAAGGGATTGGTTAGGTTTCATCTAAAATCAGAGTAGCGTCTCACCATGTATTCCATAATATATAACAATATTTAATTCACCAAATAAATATATTTCAATATATGATAAACTGGTTTGGAATTTCAAAATCAGATATAAAAAAATCATGTTTGACATTTCAAATGATGGAAATAATTTAAAAAAATAGATTAAATTTAAATCATATATAATATAATTTATATAAATCTATAATTAATGTAAAATAGATTACAAACATTGAAATAAATTTATAACTCATATATAAACAATTGATAAACAAAGTCGTATTCCAAGATGTATGATATTTTCAAGTTATGGGATCCTAACACACTCATATGATAATTACCATAATTTTTACACACATACCTTGGAACAATCAACATAGAAATCATCTATGTCCTAAAATTTAATATGATTGAATTTTTTTACTATTTTTAATGGTCAATATGATGCTATGGAATTTACATCCTAGCTTGTTTGCCCCAAATAAATCACTAACAACCTAGGATGTCATCTGCCCTTGTACAAATCTGTGATGGGAAATTTATTTTAAGAAACTATAATGTAAAATTAAATCCCTTTATCCTAGTTAAAAAATTAAAATTTCCCTTTTAAAACCCGAAATGAATTTAAATAAAAACATGTTTTTTCCATGATGAAACCTAATGGTTTCTATTAAAACCAATTAAGACATTTTTTCCTGAATAATAAAATGAAATCAATTTAAATTTCAATCTCAGAATTAAATTTCTATAATTAAATTACAAAATTTAATTGAAAAATTTTATATCAATTTCACAATTTAAATTCAAAAATTTAAATATCTAGAATTTTCAATTAGTTTCCTAATCACACACCATTTCAATGGAATTGGGGGTTTCCCCAATTTCATTCCAAAATTTTATTTCCAAAAACCCGGATTTAATGGAATGGAATTTTTAAACCATTCAAGTGAAATCAATATCATTTATAATATCAATTAAATTTAAATCAACAATTGGATTTAATTCAATGAATATAGGGTTAGTAAAACTTATGCATCTTGATGTAACCACCTATCTTAGATCACTAGATCACGAAACACCAAATACTAGTCAGGATTTTCAAATGTCGATCAATGAAAACAAAATCCCAGAATCAAACCTAGATCCAAGATCTGGGGTATTATATCCTATAATCAATGAGGATATTTATGAAACTACAGAGAGGAAAAGATAGCATGGGAGATAGAGAAAAAAAATAGGAAACTAATCGAGAGATGATTGAACATCGTTTTCTATGATTTGATCTACATCAAGGAGGGCTCTAAGGGGCCAGGAACTGCTCTTGGGAGCTTCCATGGAAGAAGGAATCAGTTTGGGGTCATACTGGTCCTTTAGGATTCTAAAAAGAAGGGTTCATGAATATTAAAACAAATAATTGGATTAAAAAATTTCATAGAGATGTATAGATAGGAATGGATGAATGGGGAGACTAAACCATGTGTCCTAGCTATGCACCCCGTTTATTGGGATTCACAGTTTCTCTTAAGTAAGAAAACAGTTTTCCAAACTAGGATCCAATCATGAAAAACCATATATTCTGGGTTTTCACAGTTTCCTTTGAGATATGGTATTGTTTGGGAAAACAGTGTGCCAATTGTACAGGAGCCCAATGTTTTCAAAACATTTAAAATTTGTCTTCAAACAACTCCAAAAAAACCCAAACAAAGAATAGAAAAAAGAGGTGTTTTAGGAACACCTAGAAACAGTAAGAGGATGTTACAACCTCTCCACCATAGAAACATTCTATCAACAAAAAGACTACTGAGAAGCTTCCATGCCAAAAAGGTGAGGCCACTACTCGCTCATCAGTTCCACTTTCTCCCAAAAATCCTGATTATTATCATCATGCTAATATTGCACTCGAACTAGAGGTATAATCCTCCAACAATGTACATTGGTTTTAGAATCAACAATCCTAACTAGCTTTTCCATCACAGATAAATTAGGCTCAACCTCAAGATCACTCCACCTCTGTACATGAGTTTGATCAAATATACAATTTTTAGCTGAGATACACAGAACATGATATGTATCAATTTCAAATTTAGTGTAATTACCAACCCATCAACCATATTTACTAGATGCTCCACATACTCAAAAGGTCTCAAAATATGAGGAGTAAACTTACCTTGTTTACTGAGACACTGATGACCCAAAGAGGGTGAAACATTAAAGAACATCTAGTCACCATATGAGAATTATAAAATTATATGATGAACATCATAATAAGACTTATGCCGACTCTGTTCCATCAACATTCAATTAATAATCAACTAAATATGTATTATAGTCTCCTAATTTATTCTTGGTCCTACTAAAGAAGTTTCCCCAATCTCCAACCAACACATTAGATATCTTCTTGTCTGGTCATATAAGGAATAAAAAGGATTCATTATGATAAAAAACTGGTAACTATTGATATAATAAAATTCAACCAACCCCAAGTGATCATCCAAAGCCCCAACAAATTCGAGAACATAAGCACATAGCATATCCTAAAGAATTTGTATAGATCATTTAATCTGGGTAGCCGATTGTGGATTGTATTGCATGCCCAAATGGACCTGAGTTCCTAGGGCCTTCTAATGTCCTATAAAAAAGTGATACGTAAGGTTAGGATCCTTATCAGATACTATTTCAGAAGGAACTCTATAAAAATGAACAATCTCTTTCACATAGAGATTTTCCAACTCCTCAAATTTGGTTGTATCAAAAATTGTTATAATGTGATCTGATTTCAATAACCTATCGATCACAACCCATATCACACTATTCATTATTTAGGTATTTTGAAACCCACCCAAAAAATATATAACTATCTCATACCACTACCATGTTGACACTTGAAGTAGATGAAGAAATCTCGAATATTTGAGGTGCTCATCCTTGACCTGTTGTCAAGTGTAATAATAAGATACATATTCAGCAATGCTGCATCTCAAAACTGTCCAACAGAATAACTATCAAATTTTGTAGAACATATTCTTAGTTCATAGGTTCCAACCCACTAGTAATTATGAAAATCCTACCTAACATATTTCTTTACTACTAATGTCACAAAAAATGAGATTCCAATAGTATAAAATTCCAACTTTGGTGAATGACCAGTCAGTAATGGTCTCCCCACCATAACGAGAGTGGATAATGATACATAATTCATTATCAATATACTGATACTAAAGAATTAACTCAAGAATATAGGATGAAAACTGGACCTTGGATAAAGAAACCTTCTCCCCTAATTTATGAACTCCAATCTGAAACAAACCCATAAAATTCCAATCTTCTGATGATTCTTTCACTTTCTGGGTCAAAATTTTCCTACTCAAAATATCTAGATTGAAATTACCTTTCCCCAAGGTATAGTTTATGTCAAAATAAAAAAATATTATTTATTACACCCAAGGCCAATGTATGATATTGAAATATTTTTTTTGAAAAGATATAAATCAAGCTACTGTGGTATGAAAATAGATTAATACTTTCTCTATAAAGGTAATTCCACCAACAATTCAAAGAATGCATCACAACTGCATGTTAAAGGTCTTGAGTCATTTAATTATTCTTGTGTGGCCTAAGATATTGAGATCCATAATAAACAACATTGATCACCATGCAAAAGGATGCACCCCAAAAATGAACCCGATGCATCGCAAAAAAAACACATAGCCCTAACTGACCTATGGAACAATCAACATCATAGTAGTCGTCAAAATACTTCTCAACTAAAAAAGAACTCTATAATTTTTTCATCCCAAGTGAACTTTACTCCCTTCCATGTTAGATCAATCAAAGGAGAATCAAACTTTGATAAGTCCTTAATAAACTAGTGATAATATCCATATAAATCCAAGAAGCGTAGAATATAGAGACATTTTGTGGTTCCACCCATGTCATAACATCCTTCACCATCTCAAGATCAACTGATATTCCATATTTTGACAACAAATGTTCTGTAAACAAAACTTCCTTAATTCAAAAATCATATTTTTAAAGCCTGGTGTAATTTAAGTGATTTCAGAACTATTTAATAACTATTCTTATATGACACACATGACCATCTTCATAATTAGAGTAAATAAGGATATTATACAAAAATACTGATATGAATGTATCTAGATACTCATGGAAAATCATATCAATTAAATACATGAAAATATAAGTATCATTGGTTAGGCCAAATAGGATAAAAATTACTCATAATGGTCATACCTACTCCAAACTATGGTTTTCTGAACATCAAATTATTTTATCCTCAATTGATGGTAACCAAACTAAATATAAATCTTCGAGAACCACATCAACCTTTCATGTAATAAAAAAGACCATCAATATATGGAAAATGATATTTGTTATTTTCCACGACTCTATTGTGTTTTTGATAATCCACACAAAGGAAGAGCGAACTATTATCTTTCTTATCAAAGAGAATATACACCACATATGGTGACACATTTTGGCATATAAAGCCTTTCTCAATAAGATCATCCAACTGAGGCTTTATCTCTTTCATTTTGGTTATTTTCTTGCAATAAGAGGGAATATACATTTGTTGAGTAATGGGGACATAGTCAATAGTCATATACACCTCCCTTACTAGTGAAAGACTAAGGAAGTGTGAAGGAAACAAATCAGGAAACTCTACGATGACTGGTGAGAGATCACTACTCAAATATTCTCCCTCCAGATAAAAAGGGTACGCAGATACCACTTCCCCAACTCTTGATAAGAAAGTATGACTCTACTCAACCTTGGGTCCCATAATCCTTGAATGATATAGAAAACCCCATCAGATGTAGTAATGGAGACCCATTAAATAGAAAATTGAATATAAGATATATTGGAAATTATCCAATCTATCCTAAATATGACGTCAAGTGGTTTCATTTTGAGAACAAATAAACTACAAGTAATATCAACATCCAATTAAGATAAAACACAAGCAGGACTATGAAGACCCTACTCTATGTTCATACCATGAGGTGTAGTGATATCCATTACATAAGATAAAATCTTTATTGGAATATTTATTAGACTAAAAATACTAGTTGAAATAAATGAATGATATGAACCAATATCAAATAAAGTAGTAACTATTGAGGAAACTATAGTAATGGTACCTATCAAACTCGTCGGACCCCTATTTTCTTCCTCTAGAAACTATTACAATATGTGAAGAAGCATTTTTATGGATGTCTATGGATAGAACACCTTTTTCCTAGAAGAATCTTATTCCCCATTGTTTTAAAAGGATTTGATGATCTCGTTCTACTATAATGAGTGGAATAGATATGTAATTACTCTTGTAGGTGGCTCGAACATCCACAAGAGCCGCATATATTGGGTTATTAAGTGAAACTCTTATGTGAATTATCAATATTTCAATACTAGTAGAAAATTAATGGGATTTTTATAGACCCTATACGAGTTCTAGAATTACCCTATTCTCAAAAACTAGTATGGGAATCATCTTCTTAACCTTCCCTTTTGAGGAATTATCACTTCTACTGTGAGAGAAAGGAACTCCCATCAACCCTAAATTTTCAGCGTGGTCTACTTCAACTACTAGATCTCTATGTGAAACCTCAGTTTAAGAATTAATATTCAATAATAAAACTTGATAATTATAATATTGTTGAATTTTCAAATATAACCTTTGAGCCTTCATATTCTTATTCAATACCATTTCAGGTGAAAACTGCACAAGATCAAAAAACAATTTTCATATTCTCTCATAGTCCTATCAGTATATTCAAGTTTGATGGACTTAGTGGCCCTAGCCAATAATATCATCTCCAGATAGAACTATTCAGTGAAAATAATATTAATGTCTTCACTCTCTAATATCCCATTCTTCTTCACGGTCACAATTGTGTCCCACCATCTCATGCTCATTACTTCCATCACAAAGGTGGCACACTTCACCTTAATTTCATCAGTCATCTCCAAGAACCCAAAAAAACACTCCATCCTACTCAACCATTCCTCAACCACTTAAATGTCATTTGATCCTTTGTACGCTGGTGTATTCTAGTGAAGGAACTATTAAGAAAAAATCTAGAGGGAATCCCTATGAGGTTCCAATGATATAGCCTAAACCAAAACAACTGATTGTTCTTGTCCCCGAGCTTGGACCGTACGCATGATCGCCTCAACCATACTCAGGTCCCCAAGAGGATTTTCTCATTGAGGTTCATCAATAACTTCATCTTATATCCGATTCCCTATTATTATCATAGGCATGTTGCTACACAACATCAACATATGACCTTGAAGACATCATATTAACACTCAAACAAAGAAATAAGGGATATCGATAAAAAAACCAAATTTTGATTTCAATCTATCCATATAAAAAGTAGGGAAAAAACTAGAACTAATCCTCAAGATGTTTTTCTCAAACCAACCCATGCGACTTAAGGTTTATTGGGGTGAGACATATACATGAACTCAATCCTAACTACATCCAAATTGCCAACAAGATTACACAATTCATACAAAATTAATGACATGATTCTCAACCAGGCGCTTTGATACCACTTTCTCATAAACCATCCTGGTTAAACTAGTAACCTGATAACTGAGACAGTTTGAAATGCCCTAAAGCGAATTCTGAATCACCATAGGTTGGTGACTAGAACGTAACATTATAAATAAAAATAGTGGGTGATATTTTTCTATAATAATTGTGGAAGTAAATATATGCAAGTCAGTATTGATAAAAAAGAAATTCCCCTAGTAGAAGTTTACCAGTATTCAAATAGGTATAACAACCCAACATACAATAACAATGTACTATAAAATAGAAAAATATTCCCAATCCCTAATGGAAGCAACTCACTATGTCCATGGATAATTATCTAGAACCACCTCTAAGTGGTTATTTACCCCTAATCAACCCTGGAAGGAGATAATCAACAAACACTTGAAGGCATAGATAGGGTGTGAGATGAAATACTAGTAGGGTCTCCCCAAGGATTCCATAAATGATGAGAAAATTTAATTAACCAAATAAATAGATTTCAAAGTTAAAAAATAGGTCTGTAATTTCAACATAATATTTACAAAAATTGTTCTATACATTTAAAATGATCAATATACTTTAAAAAAATGTATTAAATAATAAATTAATATAAAAAATTTATATAAATTCAGATGTCATGTAAAAAATTTTACAAACATTCATATATATTTATATATAATATATAAACATGTGATCCATATGGAGATCTGTCATGTGGTATAACAGTTACAGGTTATGTTATCCTCAAACAATAATGTGATAATAATATAAATGTGTACACATATCCCTTGGCACTGACAAGATATGCCTCAAATTAGTCCAACTAATGAATAATATGTGTTAATAGATTTTTTTAGTGTTTTAAATTATCAATTGGATTCCAGGGAATTCTCATCATAGCGTGATGGTCCCAAATGACTCAATATATTTTTAGGCATGTATGTACATTAGTAAAAATCAATGATGGACACCAAATATTAATAAACCATAAAATAAAATCAAATCAAATCAAATTCCCAATTAAAAAAATCAAATTTCCATATAAAAACCAATATGGTATTTTTAATCAAAACAAGTGTTTTACTAAGCTAAAAACTAAAGGTATATATAAAAAAAAATTAATACTTTTTTCCCCAAATAATAATTTGAAATCATGTCACAATTCAATTTCTGAATTAAATTTCCATAATTAAATCAAATAATTTTTTGAAACAATTTTCATCAATTTTAAAATTAAAATACAAAACTTTAAATCTCCATAATTTTCCACCAATTTCGAAATCACACCCCAATTCAATAGAACTGGTATTTTTTCCAGTATCATTCCATATTTCAATTTCAAAAGACCCCATTATAATGGAATTGGGTTTCTAAAGAAATTAATTGATAAAAATAGTATTTATAATAATAATTGAATTTAAATAAATAATTTAATTAAAAGAAATCAATTTAGGGTTAATAAAAATTGGGCATCATGATGGAACCACCTACAATGTATCACTTGATCAAGAAAATCAATACCCTAATAAGGATTCTTCCAATAGAGAACGTTGAAAATTGAATCCTTGAATCCTACCTAGATCCAAGATCTAATAAATAGTGTATTGGATCATCTTATCAATGAGGTTATCTAAGAAAACCTATGGAGTAAGAGAGAGAGAGTGAGAGATAGAGAATGTAAATAGTAAACTAATAGGTATAGGATCAAGTTTTATTCTCTAAGATTTGATCCACATCTAGGAGGTTTTTGAGTGGCTAATAACTTCTTTTGAGATCCTCTATGGATGATTTATTAGTTTGGGGTCATGCCAGTCCATTATGAGTATCAAAATATGGGAACATGAAATTTTAATCAAAATTTGGATTAAAAACTTGCATATGCATGTTTAGCTAAGAAGGACATCGTGGTTAGACCAAAACATGAATCTTATATATGTTTGCATTTAGATTGGTTGAAAAGTGTGTCTCAAGTTGGTGCATGGTTTTCCAAACCATTCACCAACCATGAAAAAACCCACTGCCTATGTTTTCATTGATTTCCATGAGAGGGAAAATGATTTAGGAAAACTATACACTAACTGTTCACTAGCCCATAATTTTCTAAACATTTAAAATTTCTCCCAAAATAACCTCAAATGAAATAAAACCAAAGCATTGTAAAAATATTGTTTTTATGAATACTTTAAAATAGTAATAGGATGATACACATTTTATGGAAGTGTGTGAGATTGTATGTCATAACCTTAACATAATAATATAATTATATTTAAAATACTAAGGTTATTATATATTCATGGTTTAATTAGAATTGGAGGAGGTGGAGGAAGATAAAAAATAAAAATTCGTCTTGATAAATATTACCTCTTCATCAAATATCCTTTTTAGGTTCGTAGTAAATCTTTCTATGGTTGGATATATACCCAAAATAAGGCTTCTAGGATGAGTGGAGAAAAGTTGACAAGTTATTCAAGTAGATATTTCTGGATCTAAATGGCTTGAGAGTTGTTAAGAAGTTGGGAGAGTAAGTGCCATTTTATTGTTGACGAGGAGTGGCATTGTTGTAAATATATGATTTTTTTCACTGTTGGGAGGTCAACATTACCAAATGTTTCTCCAAAACTGAAATTTAATGGGTTGGAGGGACTATATGGTAGAACAAATACTTATCCACACATTTATAAACATGTTTTAAACATTTAATTCTTCAACATCGAAGTTTCTCTATTTTTACCATTTTAGTTTTTCACTACGGTAACTAGTTTTCAAACCATAGTAATTAATCCACTATATCTAAATTAGAGTGATAATTACTATAAAATTTGGATGCATGGATTATAAATATTAAATAAAATTAATAATTTAAAAATCCACTGTGTGTTGGAAATTAATTTTAACATAAGCGATTTTAATGTGAAAAAATATTACTTCATCCTTAAATGCTCTAAATGAGTTTTTACTATTTAACAGTCAATATAGTCATTATAATAGAAAACATGGTCCTTGAATAAACAATAGTTAATATTAATTTATATTTAAAAATCATTTGGAAGAATATAGTATTTTTAGTAACATCAAATCTCTTAATTGCGTATAATTTATTATATAATAACATTAATGTCAAATATTGACATTATTCATTTAATTTGAATTTTAAAAACAACTAGAGAATAATGTAATTATATTATATTTTTCTCAATCTTATGTAATATGATAGATTAATCTACAAAAATTTCAGAACATAATAATTCAATCAATTTAATTCACTTTTATTACTTGTAATAATAGTTATTTTATTTTTTATTAACAAAATAATTATTGTGTTAGAATTTAACAAAAAAATTAAGTATCTAATTAATCTCTAAATATTAAAGTAAAATTATTTTGTAAAGATAACTCATTTTTATTTCAAAATAATACATATAATCAAACCAAAGATAAGTTTTCCATATTATTTATCTTTATAGATATTAAAAGTAAAAAGATATATTTTTTTCTCATTTTTCTTTTCTTAGACTATAATATGGATCATATTATAATTAAATGAATTATCTATTAATTTTGATCAAAAATTAAGTTAAACTTATCAGAAAATAATTATTGTTTTAAATACAAATATAGAATCAATTTTCCAAAATTATATTAAAAAAAGTTGGCAAAAACTAATTTAATATTAATCATTTAGGTCTGATGAGAAACTAGATTTTTAGTTTTAAAATGAAGCAAATTATAAAAATTTTGATATTCATTTTCAATTTGAATTTGAATATAATGAACAAAATTGGTTTAATAGATTAATATTTAAACTAATAATCATTTTAAACCAATCTCAAATATAATTTTATATTGTAAATAATTTCAGAAAAAAGATAGTTTTCAATTAAAATACAGTATTTCACTATTCATGAAATATTTCATAAAAACCAGAAAAAATCTCCATATTTTAATTTTAAAATTTTACCATAAAAAATAATTTTATTTTATAAAATTTTATTTCTAAAAGTTTAAATGTTTAATTTTGTAATTATTAACAAAAAATAAATTTTTTTTGAAACATATAAATACATTTCAAAAAATTATCTGTAGTTTTAAATATCTATTCTTTTTATAAAAAAATTATACTTATTATTTTAAAATTATTTATTACTATTAATATTATAAACATTAATGGCTAGGTCATAATGTTTATTTTCAAATAAATAAATTTGTAATATATCATGCTTTGGTAAAAAATCGGTGTTGTGTTTAATGTAAGTTTAGCCAGTGTTGTGTATAGTGAAATCCTAACTCGGTGTTTCATATAATGAACTATAATTTTGTTTTGTGTGTGACACTAGCCCTAAAATAAGATTAATTTAATTTTAAAAAATAAATTCATAAAAAATCGTGGTGTTAGAGTGAAATAGTTACACCTTAGTATAGTTTAATCCAATTAATTAAGTACATGGGATACAGATTTAAAAATTATATCTTTATTAGAATGTATAAAAAAGGAAATAATATCAGATAAGTTGGTGAGATAAAAAACCACTTCAAAATAAAAAAGTGTAAGATTTCTTCCAGAGAAAACAAATGCACAGACCTTGATCTTCGAACCCATTAGGTCATACTAAATTATGGTGCCCATGGATTATCTTAGGTAAGGCATGGTGGAAATGGATAAAACTAAGAGTTTGGAAACCAAATCCTATTGTGATATTTGGGTTTCATATAGCTAGATAACCCTAATAGTTAAGATACTCTAGGGATAATGTTGGGTTTATCCATATTATAGATTGATCAAAGTGTTCTTTGGTAAGGTATCCAAGTGTTATATCTAATATAATTTGGATGATAACCTAAATAAATAACTATGTGGTGAGTTTAATCCCAATTTGGGTCATTTTCATGGTGGAATATGGATCATGGTCCTCTAATAGATATCTTGATTTCAGAAATGGGGTCATCATTTTAGTGGGATCACATTTAACCAATGTCCCTATTAAATGAATTTTAGAAATTATACATATATAACTAATGTTATTTTGAACAAAATTGAATAACTATCATTGATGTTGATGATGGATAATTGTGAAAATAATTCTAATATCCCATCAAGAATGTCACAACTTCTCCAAAATTTTACACATCACTTCAAACATAAAAAACCACTCCCCAACACTTAATCCATTTAATAATAACAAAAACAAAAATGGTAGGGCATGAATGGATGATATAGTTTTGTAATATTTCTCTTCCCTATCATAGTCATTCATGGATTTTATAGGCTTAAATAAGGATACAAATATCACGTTAGGTCTCAAGGATATTGGTATTTTAAAAACACCATAATCTTATTAAATGAAAATTTGTGAAATGATGAATTCAATATGATTCAATTAAAATTATTAAAGGTTACATACCCATATTTTAACTCAAAAAATTTGTTTTATAAATAATTTACAAATCATTCCTTAAACCCTCTCATGAATGGGAAACATATGATAAAAGTCAGCTGTAAGACACCAATATTTTAGATTATATTTCACACTAATATATAAATTAATTTGATAACTTGTGAATCATTTAAACTAAAAATAAAGTTAATAATTATTGAAAAATATAAAATTAGGCACATTATATGACATTTAAATAAAATATAATTGTTAGAAATATTTTTAAATTCAATTTAAAAATACTATCAATCATAAGGGATTATTTTCAAAAATTTATGTTTATAGGCATTTTATTGTAGTATATATATTGATTAAAAACTAATTTATAGTATTAAACTCATTAATTATTATTAGACTTTTAGAAGATGAACTCAATTGTTATAAATATAAATATAGGCATTTTAATGTAAAGAGAGATGCATTTTTTGAAAAAATACTTTTATATTAATAATATGTTTTTATTATATTAAATTAATTTCATCCTTATTGAAGGATGATTTTAATGAAATATTAAGATTGTATAATAAATAAATCTATTTATCATTCACCTAATTATTTTTTATAGGTAATGTATTTGAATAAATATTGTGTTATTCTTAAAAATAAAATTTTCTAAATATTTTTTCAATGCATTTTCCTCCTTATTTTAAAACTAATTTCATCCAATTTAATTTATTGAATTTCGTAAAAAAAGAAATTACTTTGAATAGTGATTTTAATGTTTTTTTAATGACTAGAATTTCATTTTTTGTTGTAATTAATAGTGACAAGGTAGAACATTGTGACCATGGTTAGGGTAAAAGTAATTGACAGGGGGTTAGGCATAGATATAAGGAAAAACATTATGATAAAAAATTTATAAATGTTATTGGATATGTGAATTTTTAATATACACATATATTATTTTCAAATTTCATATTCCTTGGTTCCACTTTCACATGAATATATATTATTGTATATAAATGTTTATTTTTTTGAAAGAGTGATCCTCCCCTAAAATATAAATGGAAGTCCACTTCCCCTCGCTCCTTTGAGATGTTTGAGTCTTCTAGATCAACTATAACCAGGAATAATATATTCCAAACTTTCCTCCCCATATTATATATCTTTTTTTATTCCCATAAGAGCATACGAATAAGGAATTTGGTGGAGTCCATAGGAGATTTTCAAAAGAAGAGGTAATTGTATTTACATGTCTATTTTGATTTTTTTATTCCTTGAACACCTATACATTTTAAATATTTATTTTAAAACAGTGAAATATTTATCATTACCATACAAAAATGTTTTTACATTAATGGTAAAACCATTTTGTACGACTCTTACATCATATGAAAAAAGATGATGACGCTTGTGTGTACGGGTAGACTACCACCCCCAAAAATAGATGTGATTCATTTTTCTTTCCTTCATACATAGAAGGTAATATGGATAGATTTAATGAATATATACATGATATATATGATATTATTATTCTATAGTTATATAATTTAATTTAACTTTCTTCTATTACTCTTTATGGAAATTTAAAATATTATGTGTGCATACGTACAAATAGTCGTCTCAATAAAGTGACATAATTCAATTTTCATCACCATGTTTTATGAATGGTTATAATGGTGTATATAATGAATAAATATAATAATTAAAAAATTATTAATATCATTTATTTGAGGAAACCCAAGCCATAGTTCAAGAAACAGAACTGACTAACTAGAAAATCCATGAATAACATAACAATTAACACACTGAATGTTGACTTGAATTATGAATTGTTAATAAATAGGAAGTTATAAATTATAAAGGTTAGATATATTTTATTATAAGTATGAATATGTATCTAGTCAATATTTATAATAAAATTAAATTTATAATACTTGTTCTTATGAATGTGTATGAAGAAATTTAAGAACCAAGGAAGGGGTTTAGGATGAAATCTCATTTTATTGGGATTTTTTATACTTGAATATAAATTAAGATAATTATATAATCTCTATATATAAAAAAACACATATATTTTTATCATCATTTTATTTATGATGTTTTAATATTTTTCTTTCATGCTCTACACTTTGGTATTTAAAATGACTGAGAAAATATTTTTGTAAAAATTCATCCTTATTTTCTCATTGGTCAGTAAACATTTTCTTCCATTCCCATGTTTTTATAATTTGTATGGAATTTTATATTTAAATTATAAAATTATTATAGTTTTATTATTACAAAACATTTCAATTTATTTAAAAATATTTTAAATGAATATTATTCATGATTTTTGAATTATGTACTTTTTAGTGAAGGCATGTTTTTTACATTTACCAAATGGGAATGAATATAAGGTTGTGATTTTCCATCTTTGATAATTATGGGATGAAGCACCCTTGGGTTTTTATGAAGGGAATATGATTTTTCTAAAAGTGTGTAAAACAATCCCATCATGATCACAAATTAAATCTAGGGGAATAATGTATTGATATTCAATGCTTTAACCATTGCAATACGAGAAATTATAAGATCCAATGTTCCAAACATCAACGGAATATAGCATCCAAAAGGCCAAGGTGGGATTTTCACGATTTTGATATTAACACTAATGAATTTTAAGTTCCTAATAAAATGGTTGTAGGAAATTTGACCAATTATTCAAATTTTAATAATTATTTTTTGATCCTCAATTTTCTCACTCTTCTATATATCATGTTTTCTCAAAAACCATTAGATATTTCTTTATAATCCTAGTTAGGGATTTATCATTTACGATACAGAGTGGGAATATAATTTCAATAAAAATAATATTAGGAAGTTACAATGATGAGGCATGGGAATACCCTTTTCAAAAATTTGGTTATTATAAACATGGTTTTACTTGATATTATCCTTGGTATAGATTGGATTTCAATGTATAATATACGAAATTATTTTCAACATAAGGAGATTATGATTAATAAAGGTGAAGTTTAAGCTCTTATCATTAGAGTGGAAACATCATCATCAAAACAATTTCTATACCCCCTCCTAATATGTCCCCTTAATGATGTACTAAGAATAATGGAAGATCATAAATGATCCAAGGAGAAGGAAAATACCTTAAGAATAGCGGATATATAAGTGGTATAAAAATTCATTTATTTTTTTCTAAAATATTCCATAGTTATCCACCAAACCATGAAGTTGAGTTCTCTATTGAACTCATTCTTAATGTAATACCAATATATTGAAATCGTGGTAGAATGTAACAAGTAGATTTGGTGGAATCGAAGAAACAACTATTGGAGTTCTATGATAAGGGATTTATACACTCTAGAATTTCACCATTGAGATCACCTATTTTATTCATGAAAAAGATAAATGGGTCTATGAGACTTTGAATCAATTATATAGATGTAAATTCAATTAAAATAAAGAATAAGTATCTATTACTAGACATTTATGACTTATTTAACAAAATTCAAGGAGGGTAATGTTTTTTTAAAAGATATATAATCTCATTGGTTATCATTAGCTTATAGTGATAAAGGATAATATAATGAATAAAGCATTTTGAAAAAGGTATACACATTATGAGTTTATTGTAATTTATTTTGGATTGAAAATTAGACCTTCTTAGAGTATGAGTTTGACGAATTGAGTGTTCATGGAATGTATTGATAATATTTTGTAGGTATTAATTAATGATATATTGATATAATATAAGAGATATGAAGGAAATGAGTGCTATATACCAATAATTCTCAAGAATCTTAATAAAAATCAATTATATGATAGATATAGTTAGTGTAAATTTTTTTCAATAAAGTTCACGTTTATAGAAATGTTTCCTTCAAGTATAGAATATCTATTGACCTATAAAACATAAAGGTAGTTTAATAATTACTTACATTGATGAAAATATCATTGATATATAGTTTCCTAGTTTTAGAAGGTTTATATTAGTGTTTCATCCATCATTTTTCTTTATTGAAAAACCCATAAACAAAATTATTAGAAAAAGGTTAAAATTCACACAGTTAAGGGAATGTGAGGAATATTTTTAAAGGAGGCTGATTTATGAACTGATATGAATTCTATAATCATAAAAGGAGTTATTTTTAATATATATAGATTCATCTATGAAATTAATTGGTTGTAACATTTTGAAATAATGATTTTATTATTTTCAATGGTGTAGGGAAATTGAAAATCCATGAACTAAGCTATTAGACTCAAGATCTTGTAATGGAAACTATAATATCTGATATGAAAATAAGGGGGATTTTCCTCTATGGATAAATAGGTGATACATATACGGACCACAAGTTTTTGAAATAAATATTCTTCCAAAAGTATCTCAAAAAGCTAGTGAATATAGTTAGAACTTATAAAGTATAATGATTACTTTACACACTACCACCATTATAAGGGAAAAATGTGGCAAATGCATTGAGTAGAAGGGGCCACAGGGTTCTTACCTTATTGAGGATTAATAATGATCCTATATATATATATATCATCTAAATATGGATCTATTTATTTTTAACAAAGAGGAGATATATTTCCTTTTATATGAAATTTATAAAATTTTATTATTTTAAATGATAGAGTGGTCCTATTAAGATGATGGGAAATTAAATTTTAATATTAATGTAGGATATAAAGTGAAATTGGAAAGCCTCATCAATAGATATGTTGTGTTTCTTATGAACCAAGCCAGGTATCCATCCGACTTGGTTCGTGACATGGCCAGAGGGGCGTTCCTGATCCCCATGTGCTGGCATAAATTTCTGATCATCAAACATAATTCGAGAGAATGATTTACAGGAATTATTAAACACAAACAACTGACAAGATAGATTTAAAAACATGAAAAGTGTCAACCAAACATTCCCTAAAACTAAAATTAAATTTAATTCTTTACAACTTGAACCAAAATCCAAAAAGAAACGACAAAAAAATAAACTCTAACTCTAACTCAAACCCCTAATCAACAAGAGAGGTGCAACATTAACAGGATACTAACACCAACCCGCCTGAGAATACCATCAACAACTGGGACCACCATCACTGATCACAATGCCTCTACCCGAGATAAACAAAAAAAAGTCAATATACACCCAAGTGTTTATGTAGGCTGTGAGCTAAGATCCTAGTATGATACCACCCATTTAAAAGTTTCCATGATACAACATCTAAAAGATAATTTAATTTGCTTAAAAAAACAGGATTGTTTTGAAGAAAATACTATTAAAGAGAACATTTACAAGATGAAAGTGTAATGGAAAAGAATTTTTTAAGAAAAATCATTTCAAAAATAATTATTTAAAGTGGATGAGAAATTATAGAAATAAGACACACACTCAAGTGGTCCTCCATATGTCGATGGATAACACCACATTATGAATAATAGTGCTCTGTGGGAAAATTGATTAAGGTAGCTAGAGTGTGTGGGATGCTAGAGACATCGTACCTCATTGTAGACATGGCATAAGAACCACAATAATAAACACTCTCGTGCATGATCCACTAGTAGGGAAACACATTTACAAACTAGTGGTCTCTACTAATCACAAAAGTTTAGTTAGTGTTTTAATGTAATTCCTGCCCAATGAAATTGGGATAAACCACTTCTCTAACATCTAGCGTACTTGTCCTAATCCACCCACCTAGGTAACCGTGGCTTTCCCTTGTGCCCAATAAATTTACACATTCACATAGTATATATCTTTCACATATCACAAACCAAACTAGAAATTACAGAAAAAATACACCACTTGCATACCCAAAAACTATTTTAAAAACACACGCACACCAAAAACATTTCACAACATAATTCACATCACTTTCATGACTTGATAAATTATTTAAACAATTTAAATAACATTTCTATATAGCACAACAAGGGTTTTCACATGAAAAATTCCCAATTCCACATATAAGAGATCGTTTAAAAAAATAACACACATTTAATCCTATCAAATACAACTCCCGTACTTCACATATAATTTAATAAATCCAGTTAACTATTTATAAAAAACATAAAATTAGAAAGAAATGTTTTAAACAAGGAAGACACACCCGATTTCATATAACAACCCCACTTTAAAAACAAAAGTACATAATATGAACATCAAAACATGCTTTCTATTGTTCAAACAATTTAGAAATTCAATTTTAGAAGTACAAAACACGAAAAAACACACCCAAAGTGATTCATTTTCCTTTGAAAATCCCTATTTAATTACATACACAACTCAAAGACCCTGAAAACATATTTCACACTGGTCAGATGACCCCAAACACATTTCAACCATGTTTTTCATCCCAAATACACATTAAAAAAATAATTGATCAGTTTATGAAACATATGACATGCAAAAGAAAATATTTTAAAAACAATTTCAAAACTCAACCCTTCTAAAACCTCATTCGCACCAAATAAAAAATTGATTAAACACTTCTTGAATTTAACACAATAATGTCAAAATGAAAATCATAACAATTTCTAAAAAAAGTGCAATTTTCATCATGCACACATGTCAAATCATTTTAAAATTGAATTTCACACAACCTATAAATTAATTTCAAGAATTTATACAACAACAAAGAAATAAAGAACAAGACTATATTATTCCAGAAATCCATTTTCATCAAATGAGCATGCTGAAAAATTCTAAACATAGTTATCACCATGAAATTAAATCACAGAACAAATTAAAATTTACTAAACAAACAAATTATATTATCTAAAAGATGCAAAGGCATGGAACCATCGAACTTGGTGTCGAATACTTCCAAACGTCGGTGTGAAACTCTATTCGCACACAATTTGCACTGTAACCTACTCTATTTAAACCTTAAAATAAATATGTTGAACCAAATAAATTTAGGATAGAACCCGAAAACTAGTAACCTACTCACTGAACAACAGTGAACTCATGAAATAGAAAGAAGAAGAAAAAGAAGACTCCACTAGAAAGGAGGGGTGTTGGTGCGAGGGGCTAGCTCCTGAGATAGATTGTAAGAGTGGTGTCGTAGAGCCAGAGGGAGGTGGGTGCATGTGAGGAAGTTGATGGGGGTGGTGCCAACTAGTGAAGAGGTTTTCTGGTGTGGTGGTTGGAGGGGGTGGAGGAAGTTCGTGATTGCAGCGCTCTTGACAGGAGCGGCTGGTCGTCACGATGGGATGAAGCAGTCAAGGGAAAATGGGGGTGGTTACATGAAGGAGGTGGTCGTACGGGAGTGTCGGGTAGAAATCTGCATAACAGGCTAGTGGGTAGCATAATAGAATAATGAAAAGGACTCATTAAGGAGGGGGTGCAACCAGTTTTAAGAAAGTGGGGGGAAAACCCTCCACAAAGAAAAAAATAAAACTAAAATAAGTATAAAAATAAAGCTAATAATAATAAGAAGAAGAATAACCATAATAATAATAATAATGATAATAATAATACTAATAATAATAATAACATCTTCAAAAAATAACAATAATATTATTATTATCATTAAAAAAACATTCAATAGAAAAATTCATAGTTTTCTTATTTTATTTTATTTTATTTTATTTTTCCACCCATTAAATTTTATTTATTTATTATTAATTTCTCTTATTTAATTAGTTGCACATCGGGCAAGCATGCGAGGAACTGGGTGAGGCCACGTGGTGACAGAAGTGAGGCCACACGGCTTTGACAATGGTGCATCGAACGCTGTGAAGGCCAAAATGTGCATTTTTAAATAAGAACTCAAAATTTTAGGTCGGGATTCAACCTGGACTACCCAGGGTAAAGAAAATTAATAAAATAAATAATTCAAATCAGATCCCCATAATCAATAAGAAAATAGAGGCAAACACACCATTCTTATAACAACCCCACCTTAAGGTTCAAAGTGGATCCCCACAATCAACAATTGAAAAGAGGAAAACACACTATTCTTAGAGAAGGTGACTTAAATGATGACCTTAAGAAGCCAATAAAAATATGTTATACTATGTTTCACCCACCCCACAGAGATGGAACACATCTAGTTGATTTATTTATGAAATAAATTCATTCACCCACAGAAACTAACTTCACATGTCAAAACACCTCACCCACCATTAAATGAAAACCACATTGTTTGACTAGAACAAACAAATAGGACCAACCACATCGAATGAACACTTTTATCACCTACCACCAAGTCATATCTAGGAATATAACTAAAATGAAAATAGGGGAAAGAAAGAAGGGGATCCCCACCATTAGCAAATTACAAACTCCCAAGATTATATTGGAAAACTGACATGGGGAGGCCAAGGCAGACATTCTTCCATTATGAAGAAAGGCCAACACTGATTCATTCTAGAGACATTTGTGTGAGACCAATAATGGGTCTCCCCTCCATTAGAACTGATAGAAGATAAACAACATTGAAAATTTTCTAATGGTGACTAACCCCCCCCCCCCCCCACAAGGGGCGGGGAGGGCAGGTCCTGACTACTGAGGTGTGAAAACCACGACCCATGACAAACTAGCATCTCCACATCGCTGGTTGAGCACTATTCAAATTTTAGAGAAATTTTCCCAACAAATCCCAAGGACCACTAAAGGAATTTAAACCTAGTGGGATATATCCACTGGGACTTTGAGGTATGAGATGAAAATGCCTCTTCATAACCACAAGAAACCTCAGACACAAAAACGGGTTGTTCGAAATGAAACAACCACATCAAACAAGTTAAACTAGTTTGACTTTCAACACTAATTCTAAAAATAAGGTTGGGTTCCCACATACTCTTGTGGTTCTTGACCCCATGCCAACTTCCCTCCAAGGCCTATGGATGGATCCATGGTCTTTGAACCCTCTCATGCCTCACAGTCAGGCATTGAAGACTCCTGAACGGAGCTTCTCCTTTTGGTGCCACACACAACCACACCACAACCGAGACAACACTATCAAACACAATTCACCATTACATACAACTACTCCCTCGTGGTACATCCCCCCAAAAGGGGTTTAGATGATTCAAATGCATCACTTTTCCACCTTAACCAAGAAACATAAGAAGGAAACATGCACGAAAAACACTAACATTTGAACAGAAAAATTAATACTCTTTATGAGGAGGACACACTCCTATGAAAACATGGATTCATGGATGGTTTTATGAAATATATCTTCACACTTTGAAGAGAACTCACACTTAAAGATTTCACCAAACATATCCCTTGTGGTCGATGAAAGCGCTACAAGCCTTTCAAGACATTAGTCAGCATCAATAACTCCAAACAACCTTCACCCTTCCCCGCTGGATTTCTTTCACTATTTCCAGGGGAACCTTCAAACGCATCGATGTAAAAATCCATACCAGATGACTCAAAAAAGATAAAATGATTTAAACTCCCTTCCAATACCCTCATGTCTATCATCCCTCTATGATAGGATCTACTTAACTGAAAAAGTCGAGGAACAAACTTAGCACTATCACTAAAATAGGAGATTCCCCACTGAATACACCTAGAGGGTTGGCTAATGGAGAATTACCTATGGTCACACATAAATCGCATGTTAATTCTTTTTTAGGGCGTACACTAGTCACAAAATAAATACAAGGACCTAATCAAACTGGTCCAATGGCCAAGACACATCACAAGAGAACACCAAACTTGCAGGGAGAACCACTGCAAGGGTTTCTCGAAGTACTTTTCAAAAGAAACCACTAAACACACTCTTTCACACCAACTGGCCAATAATAATTCAAACTCAAAAAAAATTATCCAAAAATGATTCTCGACTTAAAAACCCTCACATCAAACACTTCCAATACATAAGAACACACCAACCCGTCACCGGTTATTAAAACACCAAATTTTACTTTAACATAACATTCTGAAATAAAAATATGCCAGTGGGTTGTACAAACACCAATGGGGTCCCATGGGCATCAAACATGGTTGTTCCAATGCCACACTAGCACTGACCTCATGTCCATCCAAGCAGTCATCCACTCGTACCATTAACCATTTCTCTTCCTGCATATACCCATGCAAGTGGTTGCCCATAGGAACACCAAGGATCAAAATTATACCTTTTCCATCATTGAAAACCAAAACATTCAAACAACACTTTTCAAACATTACTCATCAATTTCATTTTAATGTGATTCATTTCAAAACAATTCCCAAGACCAAATAATTTTTATGTAAAAAACATATTTCCATGAAATCAAAACAATGAGACGAGGAATGATGCAAGAGGAGACTAGTGTCCGTGGGTGACTAGGACATATGGTTGACAACCATACACCAATCTCTCCACTGCCACAGAGAGTATTCTAGGATAGCGTCCCTAGCTACACATGGCTTTTTAGACCCTGTGAGCTCACTGGGACCTCTGACCCTGTTCCATTTTCATGTTCTCTAAAAAAGATTAACCACAAGGACCAACAACTCAGACAAACCTTAACTTATCTTGGTAACTCGAGTCCCACCACGAGGTGTGCTATCCAGGAACCTATCTCATAGCATGAACATTGACTTCCAACACCATTAAATTTGTTCTACCCAGAATCTATCCCGAAGGAACACAACCCAAGAGATCAAACCTACTCTAATACCATTTTTTCACGAACAAGTCCGGGTCGCCATCTGACCCAGTCTATGACATGGCCCTAAGGGTATTCACAATCTCCACAGGCTCACACAAGTTCCCAAGTATCAAACATAATCTAATAGAACAATTTACTTGAAAGTAGTTATCACAAACAACTAACAATATAGATAAACAAAAAATGAAAACTGACAACCAAACATTCCCTTAAACTAAAATCAAATTTAATGGTTTACAACTTCAACCAACATCCAAAAATATACAACAAGAAAATAAACATAAATCCTAACTCAATCCTCCATGAAACAAGGGAAGCGAAACCTTTACATGCTCCTAACACCAATCTTTATGAGAAGACCATCAACAACATGAACCACCATCGTTGAGTATGATGCCTCAACCTGGGAGACACAATGAACAAGGTCTACATAGACCCAAGGTTGTATATAGGGTGTGATCCAAGAGCCTAGTACGATAACCACCCAATCAAAAATTCCATGCCACAACATCTAAGAGATAATTTAATATGATTATAGAAAACATGCTTTTTGAAGAAAATACTGTTAAGGGAAACCTTTACAAGATGAAAGTAAAAAGGAAAATAATGTTTGAAAAAAAAACATTTCACAAATACTACATTAAAGTGTATGAGAAAATATATAAGTAAGACACACACTCTCAAGTGGTCCTCCATATGCCGATGTAAGACACTGCATTATGAATAGTAAAGCACTATGGGTAAATCTCGTAAGGTAGTTATACCTTGTGGGATGCTATATATATCATACTTCAATGTAAACATGGCATAGGAACCATAATAATCAATGCTCTCATTCATGAGCCAATAGTAGGGAAACACTTCCATATCCAATTTTTCACTAATCATCACAAAAGTCTAGTTAGTGTGGTAATGTCAATCCTTCTCGATAAAACCCGGATGAACCACTTCCGTTACATATAGCGTACTAGTCCAAATCCACCCACCTAGGTACTTTGGGTTTTCCCTTATAATCCACCAAGTTCCACATTCACATAGTTTATCTCTTTCTCCGATCACAAACAAAAAAAGACATTACACACAAAAGCCACAACATTCTTACCAAAACACCATTTAAAAAATACGCACACACCAAAACCATTTCACAATAAAATTGGAATCAGTTGAATGACATGATAAATTATTTACACAATTTAAAGAACATTTCAAAATAGCACAAAAAGGGTTTGAACATGAAAAATTACAAGTTATACATATAAGAGTTCCTTTAAAATATAAACACACATGTAATCCTATCAAATACAACTATCTCACTTCACGTATAATTTAAAAAGTCCATTTAACAATTTATAAAACACATAAAATTAGAAAGAAATGGTTTACACAAGGAACACACACCTGATTTCATATAAAAATGCCACTTCAAAACCAAAAGTATAGAATATGCATATTAAAACATGTTTTCAATTGTTCAATCAATTTCCAAATTCAATTTTTGAAGTACACAACACGGAAAAAGTCCCAAAGTGATTATTTTCCTTCATAAATATCTATTAAATTACACACATACCTCAAATACCCTAAAAATACATGTCCCACAAACCAAATGTCCCTTAACACCTTTCTAACCAAATTCCACATCCCAAATACCCCATAAATAAACAATTGATCAGTTTATAAATCATATCACATGAAAAAAAACCATTTTAAAATAAATTTCACAACTCAAACCTTCTAAAACCACATTCTCACCCCCATAAACAATTGATAAAACACATAAAGAATTTACCACAATAAGGTCAAAATAAAAAACAAGGCAATTTCTAAAAGAAAATGCAATTTTCATCACGCACACATGACACAACATTTTTAATGTACAGTTTGTACAACCTATAATGCACTTCCAAGAATTTATACAACATCACACGTATGAATGAAAAGACTATATTATTCTGGAAATCCATTTTTATCAAACGATCTAGCCAAAACATTCTAAACATAGTTCACACCATGCTATTAAATCATAGAATATATTAAAATTAACTAAAAAAATTAAATTATCTAAAAGATGCAAAGGCATGGAACCACCTACCTCAATGTTGAAGACTTACAAACTGTGGTGCGGAACTCCAATCACACCAAATTTGCACTGCAACCAACAAAATTTAAACCATAAAATAAATATATCAATCCAAATAAAATCAATATCAAATCCTAAAACCTGTACCCCACCTGTTGAACAACTAATAACTAAATAGAATGAAAAAAGAAGAAGAAGACTCAACCAGAAGGGAGGGGGTCGGCATGAGAAGCTGGTTTCTGATAGAGGTAGTGAGAGCAGTGCCAGGGTGCTAGAGGGAGGCGGTCGTAGGTAATGAGGTCGATGGGGGTGGCACTGACTGGTGAGATGGCCGACGAGGTTAGAGGAAGTTCGCGGTTGTGGAGATCCTGACGGGAGTGGCAGGTCGTAGCGATGGGAGGCATCAGCCAAGGGAGAACGTGGGAGGTAGTGCGAGTGAGGTGGATGGATATGAGTGATTGGTATCCAGAGTTATGACAAGTTGGTGGGGATCATGGTGGCGTGATGCGAAGGGCTCCATAGAGAGGGGGTGCTAAATGTTTTAGGAAATATGGGGGAAACCCTACTGAAAGAAAAAAACTAAAGAAAAATAAAACTAATAAGAATAAGAATAAGAATAACTGTAATAAAAATAATGATAATAATAATAATAATAATATCTTCAAATAATAATAATATTATTATTATCATTAAAACAAAATTCATTTAATTTTATCACAACTTTCTTATTTTATATTATTTTTATTTTATCACTCATTTAATATTATTAATTTGTTATTAATTCATTTTGTTTAACTAGTTTCACATTGGACAGGTGTGCGGGGAACTGGGTGAAGCCTCGCGGTGACCCAGGCAAGGTCATGCTACTTCGATAGCGGCGCACAGAATGCTTTCAAGGCCAAAATTTGTGTTTTTAAATAAGAACTCAAAATTTTAATTCAGGCTTTAACTCGGACTACCAGACGCAAATAAACTTAATAAAATAAACAATTCAACGATAGTGGTTGAGATAGTTTCAACATTTAGAAAGAGGTTATATGTTCCATCTATACATGGGTTGAAGAGGGAACTACTCGAAAATTCACATAGCATAGATTTATCTATAAAACATGTTATTATAAATATATATATGAATGTAAAAGAGAATTGTTTGAGGGATACTATATAATGGGAAATTGAAGACTATGTGCCCAGATTATTAGAACTGTAGTAGGTGATGTATGAATGAAAAAATCGATTTGGATTCATGAAACCTCTTAATATCCCTATATCATAGTTGGACAATGTTATGACAGACTTTTTCATAGGACCTCTAAGGAATCGAAGTAGGAACAATGATATATTTGTAATAATTGGTCATCTCAATATGTTTTCTCATTTCATGGTGATAATAGAAAATCTACAAATTGGGTTCCATGCCCTGTTCTATATCAATAATATCATAAGACATCATAGGGGGACCTCTAGTGATCATATCTGATCATGAGTGTTGGTTCACATTGAAATTTAGGAAAATTATCCAAAAGTCTATTGATACATGGATACATTTATACACCACCTATCTTTCAAAGACAGATGGGTAGTCTAAAAGGACTATATTGACTTTGGAAGACATATTGAGATCATGTTTTATATACTTCCATGGAATTTGGGATCAGTATCTACCTTCGGTGAAGGTTTCATATAATAATGATTTACTTTTGAGAATTTAGATTGTACCATATGAATCATTTTATGGGAAGAAATGTCATACTCCAACTTGTTGGGAAGAATATGTTGAAAAAGTTTTTGTTGAATGAGAGATTTTAGAGGAGACAACCGTTTTGGTATGGACTATTCATAATCATATTAATGCATCCTACAAAATACAAAAGAGTTATGGTGATAATGGAAGGAATTCCAGGGAATTTGAAGTGGAGATCATGTATTCTTAAAGGTTTCACCATGGAACAAGGTTTTAAGATTTGGTAAAATGGTAAAGTTATGTTATAGGTATATTGTCCCTTTTAAAATATTTGAAGGAATTTGAGTTATAGCTTACCAATTGGCCATGAAGACTTACCTTTCAAAAAGTAACAAAATATATCTACTTTCATTATTTAGGAAATACATGCCATATCCAACATATTTTATTACATTGAGGGAATAAAATTAAAGACTATATTTTATTATAATGAAGAGGTTGTCAAGATTCTTGGTACCCGTGAGCATCTGTTTCTTAATCAAATAATTAGATTGGTCAATATCCATTAATGAAAACAAACAATTGAAGAAGTGACATTAGAACATGAATAAACCTTGGGGAAGTAATATCGACCTCTTTTAAATAGCTAATATTTTTATTAATTTCATGGATGAAATTATTTATGGGGGAGTGAATGTAATACCCGAGACCCTACAATTGTTGGTAAACACCATATACTGAACTATCACACAATATACACTCTAAAGATCATTTTTTAATAAGTATATTTATATGTTTAGTTTTTAAAAGTAAGAATTAAAATTTAAAAATTAAACTTCATTTTTGAAGTCATTATAAATATATTATTTTACGATTAATTATTTTATACTAAAAAATTATTGATTTTTATGATAATAGTATTGTATACCATTTTTAGTAATACTGCCACTTTAATTCGATTATAACTATATTATTATGAGTTTTAAATTTATAAAACATTTTTTATTAAAATAATATCTCTTTATAATTGAAACTATAAGTATAAAAACATTTATTATATTTTAAAAACTAGTGATTTATATTTTAGAACTCATGTAATATGTTTCTACAAATTTTGTTTTAATATATTAAAATAAATTTTTAATCCTTTTATAATTTGATTTATAAAAAATTATTTAATGTTTAGAATCAGTATGTTTAATTTATCAACTAACTAAAAATTTATTTGTAGGCATAAATTTTATGTTATCTTAGGTAAAAACTTTTTTCTTTGCTAAAAACTAAAATGGTAAAATTAATAATTCATGTGGTAAAGGGATTGAAACATTATATATATATATATATATAATTGATCATATGAGGTTTTAATAATATGTATCTCTTACATACTCCATTATTTAACAATTTTGGAAGAAATTTACTTGTTAACATGTTCTCTGTTTAAATTAATTTGAAATATTTACAACCATTCCATTCTCACAACTTATAATAGGGGCCTATCAGGACCACTTTAGTAATAGTATAAAAAAAACTTCCTCCAAAATATACCATCCATACTTACTATATCATCCCATCTCATAAGAATATGATCCTAATATATTGGCCTAATCCATTTCTTTCCAAGGATTCCTCAAATAGAAACTCAACGTTCTCAATGTTAGTTGAATATTCTCACTCACAAATTTTCTTTTTATTTTTCTATTTAAAAATCATTTTTGAAAATTTTATATAATTAATTATATATTTATAGTATAATTAATGTTTTTCATTTTGTAAATAAAAACTAAACACCTTTCCCTTTTCCCTTAAGAAAAACGAAGTCGTCCTTCTTCCATTGTCACATCCATGGCACAACATGTTTCATATTCCTTGACTACATTATAAGTATGAATATAAGGATGGTATTAAAGAATAAATATGCTATTTATGATATCATTAAGGAAATTTTATGAAAAAATGAATATCCTATTGATATAATTAAAAAATGAACATTTTTAATTTTATCGTTTAAAATCAGCATACTAACAGGATAATCCTTTATTAATTTTTTTAATATTTTTATATACATGAAATAATCTAATAGATCTATAAAATGATGTTATATTACACTAATAAACACTATTTAAGATCTTTTTTCTTTTAGTATAGTGATATTATAACAAAACCACTACATAATCATTCGTTTAATTAGTGTATGTTTATGTTTAGGTCGGTTTGACCACCTAATTGAAAAATACTATGAATTTATATCATGAATGATTACATGAACATAGATAATGGTATTATATAATATAAATTTTTAAATAATTATATTCCTTTATTATGGATTTATTATATCTATAGTTAATTCACAAATTAAGAAAACACCCTTTGATCGATAAGTATCATTGAATTAATCCTATTATCAATTTCCTATTCTATGATAAAGATAAGAAGCTCAAGAAAGTAATTTGAAATAAAATAAATAATAATAAATCACCCCAAATAGTATCATTAAGGATCAATTAATGGTAAATTTTTTAAGAAGAATGAAAACATGTACTTCTATTGTGAAACTATTACAAATGATGAAAACTATAAACAAATGTTTTAAAAAATAGGTAGAATTCTTATAGAGAATGAGATTTTATAAAGAGTATAAATTAATAGGGATATGATTAAAGTTATATATTAGGTAATTAAAAAATAAATGTTTGTGATAAAAGAGTGTAAAGTATATTCATATATTTTAGAACAATAGGTATGGTTTTTCTGTCAAGAATTCCTCTTGTGAGACATGTTTTGTATTATACACCCAATTTATATATGTGGTGAATATACAATAACAATTTGAGAGTTATCTCATTAAATTTATTTATTAATATAATTATAAGATTAATTTTAATCTTTATATTTCAATAGATCATGATTTATTTTCTACCAAACCATAAGTGGGTATTTCTATTTCAATTTTCATTCATCAGGACTAACATTACATTCACTACCTACTTTGTCTAATGTGGTTTCTACATTTCAATTGAAAACATATTCAATTTTAATCATAAAATGTAAGGGATTTAAAATTCTATATTTTTACTCCACCCACATATATATTTTAATCAAGATTTACTAAAGCCATTATAAAACATTACCATTACCATGGTAGAAAAACGATCCCTGAAATTTGGTAAAGAAATGTCTGTGTAGTTTCCTAGAAATACATCCCTCTATGCATATTGGAATGTGTATGTGGATATAGGATAGATTCACATAACTGTAATAACCACAACATTTCATAGTTTATTATTGAATCAATCATCACTATAAAGCAAAAGTAATGTGCATAAGACAACACACTTGGCTAGACACTCATGGTGGATATGCTTTCAAATATTCACTTACTCTTAATGAAACAATTATGAAAGAATTATCTTAGAATTTCCATGGTATTCAACCAATTATTTCTATTTTGTATTGATAAACCGACACATTGAAATTACCCTTATTAATTTATTAATTTGATATGGGTTCTTATTGTTTCTTTGATGAATACCCATTAGATTCAATGTTTATAAAGGATTTTTTCCAAGGAATCCACATGAATCTATTTATTTGGAATGTATTTGTTTTTCGTACATCTAATTATATGGATAAACTTTTTTTATTAACCTAGTGGTTCCTTAGTGTAAGAACCTGGTTCATAGTTTTTAGGTAAGGGGTTCTTCTTTTCCCTTTTCCTTAAGTGATTTTGAGAAAATATGGAAAATGGGGAAAAATCCTGAATTTTGGAACTACACGCCGTGTACTTTTTCCACAAGATGTGTACTTCTGGACATGTGGGGATGAGTACATGGGGCGTGTAGCCATGCCAGCGACGAAGGGTGTGGGATCCGACTACACGACGTGTAGTGGTACCTTACACGCCATGTAGTCAGTCGGTAGGCCTTAACAGTAAGGCGATGGAGCCACCAACAGTTGGGCGACAGTACACGCTTTGTACTTTAGAGTACATGTCGTGTACTCATGTCGACGGTTGAACAGTGTGGCAGTGACGCCAAATGAACAGTTAAATTATTGAAGCACACGCCGTGTACTCAGAAGTACACACCGTGTACTTTTTTTTCGGCTTAAAACAGGCAGTAGCCTCCTCATTTGGCAGAGGAGGCGTTTGAGCCATTTTGGAGCCAAGGATGATGGTCGTACCTTTGAAGATCCGCCGGGGGTTCGTCTGGAATTGGTTTCTGCATCGGACGATCCCGTTGGAACCGCAGAGGTAAGCCCTCCCCCCACCTAGTATCTTTATTACCAATTCTTTATATATGGAAAGTTATTTACATTTGAATGGTTCTTATTCTTCATCAGATCTACGCCGTTATTGGGCGTTTCTAGAGTCGGCGTTTGGGTATAACGTTCGTTGGCGTATAAGGTAGGTGGCTTGGTGTAAATTTCCAACTGTTGTGCATTTTTGTGCATTGTCGGGCCATGAACCCATGTTGGGGTGTCATGTGGCTAAGGCCGTTGCTATATATAATGCCTAGAATTGCATAGGTGATTAAATTGTGATAATAAAATGCCGGTTGGGATCGTTAATTGGATCTGGAACCACCCCAGAGGTGTGTTTCACTGTTTATCTGTTTGGCCAGGATACCCGAGGGTATGCCTTAAATGTTGTAATTGTGGAATTTCCTTGAGAGGAATTGCATGTTTACTGCATTTTGATAAGTTGGGCATGGCAGGGTTACCTGTTTAGCCTGAGGGAGTTGTTGTGATTGGCCTGTGGGCACTGTACTATTTAGCCTATGGTTAGTAGTTATTTCGGCCTGAGGGAAATTTCTTCCGTGCCTGGGGGCAGCTGACTCTGTGCCTGTGGGAAACAGTACCTACGCCTGATGGAAAAATCTGTTATGCCTGAGGGAAGATTCTTGTGTTGGATACTCGTTACCCGAGGGTATGAGTTTACATGTCTGAGGACACTAGTTGTTTACTTAGAAATACACTATGGTGATTTCTTATATAAAATGGATTAAATGAATAATTAAATCAAAATATAACTGGTAATTTGTGACTTTTGAGTACTGCATATTTTTTTGCATTTTTCCACTGCACACTATTGTTGCATGTTAGCACATAGTTGGGCACGAACCTTTGGTGGGTGCCTACTGAGATATATTTCTCACACCCTGTTTGGGTCATGCTTTTCAGCCCAAACAGATTACGTTTCTGCAGGTGTAGATAGGGGATAGTCTCCCTATACAGGTACTTGACTGTTGCTGAGGAGTAGGAGGGCATGGGACCGAGCCTAGGCTCGCTATGCCGCTGCTAGATGTTTTCTTTACTTTGTTGTACACTCCTTTCTAATCTTCTATATTGATGTATAACATGTTATGGCCGTTTTCATAGAACATGAATCATGTAGCATCATCATTTATATACTGTTGGTTGTATCCACTGCTGTAGTTTATTTCAGTTGTGTATGTTTACTACTTCCGTTTTCGTTGTATGTTTTCTTTAAATTATGTTGCGCTACACTTTGACAAATGAGGTCATTGTTTCCCCACTATCTGACCTGGGCCCTCATTGCTAGTCGGCAGCCTCTGGAGTTTGGGGAAATGCGCTTGAGGTCACGTGGCGAACCGGGCTCGGGGCACCCGTTGCGTGGCACCCGAGTCTGAGATGTTACAAAGTGGTATCAGAGGGTGTTATTTTCTTTGACATAATGTTTGGAGCCGTAGTCAGGGGTAGAACAAATGGTTGTTGGTAATAAGCTCTGCCGAGCATAGCTAACCCGTGTATAGGTAAAAGCCAGTCTACCTCGTATTTTTCAATTCTTTTGATTTTGCAAATTTGCAGTTGATATGATTTCACTGTTGGGTGACACACTTTGAGATTGTGTTGTTTCTATTACATCTGTGGGTTATATTTAGTTTTAACCCCATGAGATGAGGGTATGCTGTCTCATTCATCATATAGGCACATGATAACTATCACATGCCATGTAGGTGCATTAGAAATTGCATGTTGTTGTGATAGTTGTTGTGCTAGAAAAGCATGCTGTTGTGATAGTTGCTTAGATAAAATAACTACTTATTTTGAGTTTGTTTATAGAATGGATGCCAATCTTTGGTTTTTGGGGAGTATGGGCCCCCATTGACCTGAATTTGGTGGATCATTGACTGGTTATTGGTTATAACACATATAAGATGTTAAACATTGATTCGTGGGGAGTATGGGCCCCCACAGGTCTGAATTTGACACTTAGGTGTTGGTTTTAGTATTTTCTGGGATCCAGATATGTTTTTGAGGCATACTGTCTGGAAACCCAGTATACAAGCCATGTAGTATTTTTATACACGCCGTGTATGTTCTTCTGTTCGGGAAGGAACCTAAACATTTTGAGTACATGCCGTGTACCCGAAGTACACGGCCTGTAGTCTGTTCCCGTGTCACAAACTGTGTGGGCAGCGACATAGGGTAGGTAAGGGATTGGGTAAAACACTCCATGTTCTGAATGGACACATTGTGTTGTATAGATCCGGAGTCCGGCCGTGTAACTAACAACACGGGTCGGAGAACTCCTTGACAGAACACGCCGTGTCAATAATAGACATGCCTTGTAGTGTGACCTGGGGACTTGGTCGTGTAACTAACAACACGGGCCGGTGTCACCTCTCCCTGAACACACCGTGTACCTATGGGAAACGCCGTGTAATCTTGTCCGAGGACAGACCGTGTGGAGTTAGCCGTGTGGCTGGGAAATGGGGTGTTGTACACGCCGTGTACGGGTGTAACACGCCGTGTATTGTTAAGAAAAGTAGTCAGCCGTGTCACAAACAACACGGGCAGTTGGAAAATAACACCGTACACTCCATGTAGATATTATTCACGCCTTGTAGTTTTGTTCGACGGAAGCCGTGTGGCTTAGCTGTGTAAAAGGACCTGGGCAGGGGAAGGGAAGTCAAGTACACTCCGTGTAGTCAGTGTACACGCCTTGTAGTCTCGTTTTTCAAAATTTTGAATGCCTTCTTCCTCTTGTTTCCTTGTGGTTACTCACTTTTTCGTCTTAATAATCTTGAATATGAGCTGTGCTTTTGACTTTGTAGAGTCATGCCGCCTAGGAGACCGTGAGTTGTTCACCAGGAGAGCAACGACGAGTATACTCCGGAGAGGGTGGACCATGGGTTACCAGTTGATCCTCCAGCAGAGCCAGATGCGGCGCCACCTGTTATATCGGACAAAGGAGCAGAGGCGCAGTTCCATGAAGACTTTATGCAGTTCATGTAGACCTTTCAGGGAGCACCACAGGCTGCCACATCTATGGTTGAGCTGACACGTATCTTTCAGCAGCAGCATCCTCCTACGTCTTCAGCAGATGGCGGACCGCAGGCTGTGAAGTCTTGGCTAGGATCGATGCAGACTATATTCAAGAATCTTGAGACGCCTCCAGGGCAGAGGCTGAAGCTCGCGATTTACATGCTGTGTGATTCTGCCAAGAGGTGGTGGGATGTTACCACCCAGTCACAGCATCACATAGACATGGCGTAGGAATATTTTCAGGCAGTCTTCTATGACTTCTTCTTTCCCGAGACACTGAGGGAAGATAGAGATTGAGATTTCATGAATCTGCAGTAGGGCTCCATGTCGGTGATTTACTATTCAACTCATTTTATGGAGCGTTAGCATTTTTCACCCATGCTAGTGGGTGACGAGACGTTGAGAGCTAGACATTTTGAGGATAGTCTTCGGTATGACATCCCAGCGCTAGTAAAAGTTTTTAGGTTTCCTACTGTACATGCGATTGGGAATCAGGCACTGATTACAGAGAGGAACCTGTGGGAATTGAGTGGTGTGGGAAAGGGCGATTCAGTACCAGTTACTGGTGTTATTTCTACTGGAAAGAGGAAGAGACAGATGGACTTCTCTCAGGGTGGCAGTGCCAGTCAGAAGAATGCTTCAGGTGGCCAGGTTATGTGCTCCCAGTGTGGTAGAGAGGGGCACAAGAGGCCACAGTGTCCACGTGATCCAGTGGAGTGCCGATCTTGTGGCAAGATGAGTCATCTGCAGCGCTTTTGTAGGGCGTTTCCACTAGTGGATAGTGAGAGGGGTTCTGTGCAGACTCCGCGTGTGGGAGCAGGACCAGTGGCTTCTTACTAGTCAGGGAACTGGAATACGTCTGGGCGTGCAGGTAGAGATGGTGGTCATGGCCATGGTATCCAGACGCAAGGATCTCAGAGGCAGCATGGCGGGACAGCTCAGGGTAGCCAGGCTGTGTCACAGGGCCGCGACATTGGGCAGGAATATTCAGTGCAACAGACCCAGTATTAGTAGGATCTCGGACCTGCTACAGTCAGAGGTACTATTCTAGTAGCTTCTGTCTTGTCTTCAGTACTTTTTGATACAGGATCTACACATAGTTTTATATTTTTACCCATTGTAGAGATCTTTGGGCTTTGTGTTTCTTCTTCTTCCGATATCATGATGCTAGACACTCCGTTGGGGACTAGAATGGCTGGTGTGCGTCAGTGCAAGGAGTGCCCCCTTGAGGTTGGAGGGTGTCACTTCCTTTGGGACCTCTATACCTTGGAGATGATGAGCTATGATGTCATTCTTGGGATGGACTGGTTGGTTTCCTTTCAAGCCAATGTAGACTGCTATCGTCGCAGGGTGAGTTTCACGTCACCAGAGGGTGGAGAGTTTCTATATAAGGGAGAGTGGGATGTTCAGGCGAGTCGAGCTAGACCAGAGAATCATGGGTGAGGTGGAGTCACAGTCTAGATTGTGAGTTTATATCTCGATGACCAGGGGACTTGTCAGACGGATTTCCCTCCAGTAGTTAATCATTTTAGGGATGTCTTCCCGGATGACTTTTCAAGTCTACCTCCAGAGCGAGAGGTGGATTTCTCTATCGAGCTTGTGCCAGGAGTAGCACCGGTGTCCATTCCTGCTTATAGGATGGCCACGCCTGAGTTGCAGGAGATGAAGAGGCAGTTAGAGGAGCTACAGGTGAAGGTTTTTATCTGAACCAGTACTTCTCCTTGGGGTTCTCCGGTCCTTTTTGAAAAGAAGGTGGCTGGTACCCTCAGACTTTGCGTGGATTATCGGAAGCTGAACCAGTTGACGGTTAAGAACCGATATCCCTTGTCCAATATAGATGATCTGTTTGATCAGCTTCGTGGGGCACGAGTGTTCTCAAAGATTGACTTGAGATCCGGATATCATCAGCTGCGTGTGAGACCATCGGATATACCGCTTACAGCTTTTTAGGGAAGATATGGTATGTACGAGTACTTGGTTATGTCGTTCGGACTGACGAATGCGCCAGCAGTTTTCATAGCTTTGAGGAATTGTGTGTTCCATCCGTATCATGATTATTTTGTGGTAGTATTCGTGGATGACATCTTGGTGTACTCTCACACTCGACACGACCATGCCACCCATATTGATATTGTATTGAGTACACTGAGAGAGAATCAACTATATGCTAAGCTCTCAAAGTGCCACTTTTTTATGGACCAGATTCACTTCCTGGGTCATATCATCTCAGAGACAGGAGTTGCAGTAGACCCATAGAAGGTGAGAGCAGTAGTTTCCTGGGAACATCCTAAGAACGTGTTTGCGATACGGAGTTTCTTAGGGATGTCTGGTTACTAAAAATGCTTCATACAGGACTTCCCCCACTTAGCAGCACTGTTGACGGGTCTGACTAAGAAGGGTGTGAAGTTCTTTTGGTCAGATGCTTGTGAGACATCTTTTCAGGACCTGAAGGGAAGGTTGACATCAGCACCGATCTTGAGACTCCCAGAGTAGGTAAAGAGCTATACAGTTTACAGTGATGCATCAGGGATTGGGATGGGAGCCGTTTTGATGCAGGGAGACCGAGTTTTTGTGTACAGGTCTCAGCAGATGAGTCCACATGAGAGGAATTACTCGACGCATGATCTCGAGTTGGCTGCAGTTGTTCATGAGTTGCGCTGTTGGAGACACTATCTGTTGGGAGAGAATTTTTTGGTTTTCACTAACCACAAAAGCCTCAATTATATCTTTACTCAGCGTGACCTGAATATGAGGCAAAGATGGTGGGTCGAGTACCTACAGTCCTTCGATATTGAGCTTGCCTATACACCTGGTAAAGGTAATGCAGTAGCTGATGCACTAAGTAGGAAGACTCAAATACAGGCAGTGCAGGAGGCCAGTGGTGAGTGGTAGCTTATGGCCTTGTTCTCTTAGATGCATCTGGAGGTCCACGATAGTCAGGGGCATGCTTATCATTCCTCGTTAGTTGTTACTTCTACCCTCCTAGACAGAGTGAGGATGAGGCAACTATCTGATTCAGAAGGCCTAGTTCTATGGTAGTCGGTGGCAAGTGAGGACCCTCCTCCAGGTTGGATGATAGACGATGATGAGGTTTTGAATTTCCATGGATGATTATGGGTTCCAAGGGATATACGTGAGGTGCTGATGCGGGAGTTTCATGCTTCATCTTGGGAAGTTCATCTCGAGGTTACCAAGATGTACCGTGACTTGAGGTGTCAGTAGTGGTGGCCAAGTATGAAGAGGGAGATAGCCGGTTTTGTTACGAGGTGTTCCACCTGTCAGCAGGTGAAGGCAGAAAACCAGAGGCCAGGTGGGCTGTTACAGCAGTTGCCCATTCCAGAGTGGAAGTGGGATGATGTCGAGATGGATTTCGTGACAGGATTTTCGAGGTCACCTCGAGGCAATGACGTTGTGTGGGTTGTTGTGGACAGACTCATGAAGGTATCTCACTTCTTGCCGATCAAGGAGACCTTCGGTGTAGACGAGCTCACAAGGCTGTATATCCGAGAAATCATACGACTTCATGGGGTCCCTCATTCTATCGTTTCTGATAGGGGCGTCTTCTTTACGTCTCGTTTCTGGCAGAGTTTTCAGAAGGCTCTGGGTACTCAGGTGCTTCTTGAGCGCATCATACCACCCTCAGACAGATGGCCAGTCAGAGCGGACGATACAGGTGCTATAGGACATGCTGCGTGCATGTGTCCTAGACTTTGGGGGATTTTGGGAGAAGCATATACCCTTAGTCAATTTTGCGTATAATAATAGTTTTCAGCAACTATTGAGATGGAACCATACGATTCTTTATAAGGTATGTCATGCTGATCACCTTTGTGCTGGTTAGAGGCAGGTGAGGCCACTTTACTGGGGCCACAGCTCGTACAGGAGACTTCTGAGCAGGTCCAGTTGAATCAGAAGTAGATGGCTACCGCACAGTCTCGTCAATAGTCCTATGCTGATCATCGCAGATGACCTTTGAAGTTCGTGGTCGGGGATCATGTTTTCTTGCGTGTTTCTCCAAGGATGGGACACAAATGGATCAGGTGATAGGGTAAGCTTTCACCGAGGTATGTGGGACCATTTGAGATTCTGGAGAGAGTCGGGCTGGTTTCCTATCGGTTGCAGTTACCACAGCGGTACCGAGCCATGCATGACGTCTTCCACGTGTCTCAGTTGCTTCACTACCATTCAGACCCGTCTCACACCATTCAACCAGTGGAGGTTGAGCTTAAACATGATGCTTCCTTTGAGGAGCATCTGATCCGTATCATTGACAGGGGCACGAAGGTTCTTCAAGGCCGGTCTGTTCCTCCCGTATGGGTGCTATGGAAGCATGGACGAGTGCAGGATGAGACCTGGGAACGGGAAGCTGACGTACGTGCTCAGTAGCCAGAGCTGTTCTGAGATTATTCGTCGCCACCCTGGGAAGGGAAATTCGAGGAAGAATTTCTAAAATGGGGAAGGTTTTTAAGAACCCGGTTCCTAGTTTTGATGTATGGGCTTCTTCTTTTCCCTTTTCATTAAGTGTTTTTGAGAAAATATGGAAAATGGTGAAAAATCCTATGACAACCCAGCTTTTTATTACAACGTAAACATGATTCATTACATGAAACTTCACTTGATACAAAAAAAGTAGATATAGAGGTTTAGTGTCTTTGGGGCTTAGGATCATTACATAAAAACTTACAACATGAAATACAACATCTTTCTTGAAAACTTCCTTTACATGACCACTACATTCTTTCGTACTTAGCATTGAATGGGATAACCTGAGGACATGCATAAGAAAAGGGTGAGCTATAAAGCCCAGTAAGGGAGTACACATGGAATAACATGAGGAGTACAATACATGTTAGACAATAGGAATATCAGTAGAGCATAAAAGAAACATGAACCTAAAGGCATGATAAATCATGATAATCATAAATGGAGATGTGTCAACAACACTTATCATGGAATTAGCATGAGCCAAGGCTCACTGCACATGGATCATGAGTAAACCCTCATTGCACATGAAGCACGAGTAAACCCTCGATGCACTTGAATTAGCATGAGTCAAAACTCATTTCACATGACGTATCATGATACTATACTTTACCCAATGCATTGGAGCACTATAAGGGCGCACCCTTCTTAATCATTTTTTTTCATGCATAAGTGTGCCACATGGATCATAAAACATAATCATTTATTCCACGATAAAGGAATGTAGAATTCATACATGAAGCTTTACAATAAATATGTAAATGTTCATAAAGTTGAATACCCTCGATGGAGAAATGGGCCTGGTATTCATTACACAATGACATTGGCTTAGAAAATCGGTGCGATTTCGGCAACGTAATAGCGTGACGTAAGAATTAAAAAAATGGTTGATGAGAGAAAAAAGGGGTTCCTCATCATATTTACATGTAATGGATAGTAAAGAGTTCATATAGATACATGTCCCATCAATTGTAATGGAATTTAGGTTCATGATACAAGAGTATTTCTTGAATGTAAAAGAAGAGAGAGAAGTTCCTTTTAGAATTTCGGCATAGTAATGGGTGTACATGGGAGGCATTTAATGAGAGATAAAGGGATATCCCATCATTCAAACAATAAGAGGGTAGTATGGGGGAGGTTCAAAATCATACCCCAACATTCATAATTGAAATTAAAAGGGAAATACAACTTAAAGAAAATTGAGAAAAATGAGAAAGGAAGAAAAAACCCTTACTTGGAAGTGTGCTTCCAGAGGCTAGAGAGAGGATTGTGAGAGGATTATTGGGAGCTTGGGGCACCTTGAGAGGATTCTAGAGAGAGTAGGGCAGAGTTTGGACGAACTCCAAAGGCTTTGAGTGAGGAGGAAGTGGGAGCATGGGTGGGTTTATATAGGAAAGGTGAGAGAATTCTTTATTATTTAGGTTGGGGTCCCCTTACATTTAATAAATCCAAACCATAAACCATCCCATGGTTTTTGCCCACGGGTTTTGGAAAAGGGAAGTGGAAAAAAATATTTTATACGTCCCTGTTCCGAACTTCTTAAAATATTAGGGTTGCTTTTGTGGAGGTGAGTCACACTCCCACAGAAATTAATTTAAAAGGGCAAAGTGTTGAATATGTCTTGAGGGGTCCATTAATGCTTTTAAAAGTAAGTCAAACACACCCAAAATCACATTATTTTAATTTTAAAACATATATTCGCCGAACATAAAGATTATGGTATTTTATTACATCACTATTGGGTCATTATTATTTCATAAAACCCATTATATATTTAAACGGTATTTAATTTTTACTAAAAAATTTGACTGTCTCAGAAAATTATGAAAAATTCACCGTTGGATAATTTCGACATCCTGATTCCAAAAATAACATTTATTTTTTCTAAATAATTTTCTAAATATGTTAATTTTCACTTTTAAAATAAAAACCTACATTTATCAAAAATTCACAGGTTTGTAGAGAAATGGTTTTCAAACCTTAATAAAAATTATATTTGCATTCATAAAATTATATGATCATTTATATTTAATGAAAATTAATTTAATAATAATAATAATATTTTATTAAAATATTATTTAATTCAAAAATTCATTAATTTAATAAAATATAATTCTTAGTTAAATAATAACTAAAAACACTATTTGTACTTTAAAAATTGTTTACAATGTATCAAAAATGACTAGAAATTATATTCACTATTATATACAAAAAAATAATGTAAATGAACATAGTACTACTTATTTGATACATAACCCCTTAAAATAGCTGCATAAGACCTAAGGGTAAGGTGTGCGATGGTGAAAGACTCTTGGGGTGGCTCGGATAGCATCGCTCGAGTGGTAATTTCAATCAACGTCCACTTTTCCCATAGACGATCCCGTTCGAGATTGTAATGATGAAGCTCAGCTTGGGCTTGGTAATGGGAGAAGCCCAAGGATGCCACCTCTATTCCGAGCTCTGACAAATGGGCTTCATATGGGGCAATTCTTCTGGATGAGGCCATCACTTCATTTGTATTAGTAAATTGGATTGGTTAAGGTCGTATATTTATACTAATCATGTGATCATTGTTCAATGACTATATTAACAACGGTCAAAATTCTTAACATAAAACCAAAGAAGATGACATCTTATAAAAAAAATATTTTTCATAAAGAGACATTTAACTGGATCAAAAGGGATTTTCCATTGATGAAACTTTGGTTCATTACAAATCTTGAATTTTGGAACTACACCCCGTGTACTTTTTCTACACGCCATGCACTTCTGGCCATGTGGGGATGAGTACACGGGGCATGTAGCCATGCCTGCGACGAAAGGTGTGGGAACCGACCACACACTGTGTAGTGAAACCTTACACACAGTGTAGTCAGTCACCAGGCCTAAACAGTAAGGCGGTGGAGCAGCCGACAGCTGGGTGACAGTATATGCCGTGTACTTTAGAGTACATGCCTTGTACTCATGTCGACGGTTGAACAGTGTGGCAATGCTGCCAAATGAATAGTTAAATGAAAGAAGCACACACTGTTTACTCAGAAGTACACGCAATTTACTTTGTTTTTTCGGCTTAAAATAGGCAGTAGCCTCCTCATTTGGCAGAGGGGGCGTTTGAGCCATTTTGGAGCCAAGGAGGACAGTCGGAACTTTGAAGATCCTTCGGGGGTTCATCTAGAATCAGTTTCTGCCTCGGACGATCCCGTTGGAACTGCACGGTTAAGCCCTCTCCTCTCCTGGTACCATTCTTACCAAATTTTTTCATGAGGGAAATTTATTTACGCTTGAATGGATTATGTTCTTTTTCAGATCAACACGATTCTTGGGAATTTCTAGAGTAGACCTTCGGGTATAACGTTCATTGTCATATAAAGTAGGTGGCTTGGTGTAAATTTCTAAATGTTGTGTGTTTTTGTGCGTTTTTGTGCCACAAACCCATGTTGGGGTGTCGTGTGGCTGAGGCCGTTGCAATATTTAATGCCTAGAATTGCATAGGTGATTAAATTGTGATAATAAAATTCTGGTTGGGATCGTTTCTTGGATCCGGAACCACCACGGGGGTGTGTTTCACTGTTTAGCCAATTGGCCAGGATACCCGAGGGTATGCCTTCAATGTAGTAATTGTAGAATTTCCTTGATAGGAATTGCTTGTTTACTACATTTTGATCTGTTGGGCATGGCCCGGTTACCTTTTTAGCCTGAGGGCATTGTTGTGATTATCCTGTGGGCACTGTACTATTTTGCCTGTGGGCAGTAGTTATTTCAGCCTGAGGGAAATTTCTTCCATGCCAATGGGCAGCTGACTCTGTGCCTGGGGGTGACACTACCTATGCCTGGGGGAAAACTCTATTATTCCTGATGGAATATTCTTGTGTTGGATACTCGTTACCTGAGGGAAGGAGTTTACGTGTCTGAGGACACTAGTTATTTACTTAGAAATGCACTGTGGTGATTTCTTATCTAAAATGAATTAAATGAATAATTAAATGGCAATATAACGGGTAATTAGTGACTTTTGAGTACTGATTACTTTTTTTGCATTTTACCACTCCACACTATTGTTTCATGTTAGTACGTATTTGGGAACGTGCCTTTGGTGGGTTCCTAATGAGATATATTTCTCACACCCTCTTAGGGTCATGATTTTCGGCCCAAACCGATTACGTTTCTATAGGTGTAGATAGGGGAAAGAGTCCCTATATAGGTACTTGTCTATTGCTGAGGAGTAGGAGGGAATGGGACCGAGCCTAGGCTCACGATGCCATGGCCAGCTGTTTGCTTTGCACTGTTGTACTCTCCTTTCTACTGTACTGTATTGATGTATAACATGTTCTGGCTGTTTTCTTAGAACTCGAAATATGTAGCATCATCATTTATATACTGTTGGTTTTATCCACTACTGTAGTTTATTTCAGTTGTGTATGTTTACTGCTTCTGTTGTCATTGTATGTTTTCTTTAAATTCCGCTGCGCTACACTTTGAAAAATGAGGGCATAGTTTCCCACTATCAGACCTGGGCCCTCGCTGCTAGTCGGCAGCCTCTGGCATTTGGGGAAATGCACTTGAGGTCACATGGAGATCCGGGCTCAGGGCACCCATTGTGTGGCACCCAAGTCCGGGATGTTACACTTAGGGATTGATATTATTCGTCTTGATGAATCTTATGGCGAATGAATTAGACTTAATTTGGTGATGTGTGGGTTCTGGAATTATACAGCCCTTTGATGCGTCAATAACTCTCACTATACATAATGGCTTTGGTTTTGGGGGAATACATCTTCCCATATCAGTATTGTGTCCAAGAATAAGGCCTTGAAAATTTGTTTTCATGTCCTATATTATGAATTAAATCGGTATGATATTAGTTATTTTTTTACCCATGATTTCGTTTTTTCATGGATACAGTACACCCCGAATTTCAATTGATTATGGTTTCATGTTGTTTATTAATTCCTTTAATAAAAATTATTCCTGGTTTATATTGTGATAGTTTATGACATGTAGAACTCCTTACTAAGAATCATGATATCACCTTTACTTTTTTTCCTTCCCTCAAGAAACATATAGGAGAATTATGCGTAAATTTATATGTGTATGATGGAAGGTCTAATAATGTTCCATAAATATGTTAATATTGTATCTTATGTTTTCAAATGTAATTTATGTATTTATTTGTACTTATAAGAATGCTAAACTATTAGATTCTACAAAAACCCCTATATTATGAAAAAATAATGTACTATAACAACTAACACAATGTTTTTGGAGTTCATTATGTTACATCTCAAACATGGATTTAATTGTATAAAATTTCATAATAAATGAAGGGAGAAATAGGTACATAAAAAATCTTAAGTGATGTTTTAATGAATTAGTAAAGAAGATTTAGAAAAGGTAAGCACATAGTGTTTTCTGTATTACATAGATCCACTAGAATGGTTTTGTAACGCCCCGACCCCAGCTACCTAGAGTCGGTGCATTACTTCGTAACATTGGCATGATCACAAAAGATCAAGTCTCGAAATACCGATTAGTTTAGTAGCCTTAGAAACACTAGATACATTCGTAAACGTTACATTACATCATAAAGTGAAAAACTAATAACAAAGTCTTCATAGTCCAAACTCATATCCTCTTCTGACTATCCCTGCAGGTCATTCATAAAATACTTCTTCACATCCTGGAAAATATTAAAACATTGAAAGGGGTGGGCTCAGATGCTCAGTAAGGATAACAATATTGAGGAAGCTTTCATAAATAAACATAAAACTTAAAGGCAATGTATAACTAAAACAAAAGCCTTTTAAACTTGAACATCAACATAATATGGAAAAAGTAAAATGAGATAATTCCATTCACTTCTTCACATGGATATTCTACTGGTCGAATAATCACATGCAATATCAATAACCACTTTCATAATGAGGGAATGTATAATTCCAGACATTCTGAAACATTTTGTCAAGGCCTCGGCCAAGACGTCTAAAATGATTAAGGCCTCGGCCAAAACCATAAATCAAATTGGGAAAGTGCCTCGGCCAATTCCACGTCTAGTTGTCTCATGAGACCTACCGATGCATCGAGGAGCTATAGCGGGCTCCACCCGTCACTTATTAAGTCCAATACATTCCTCATATGAATAGGTTTAAACATATCATAAACCATAACATAATCATATCACATAAAACATGCATAAAGGAAACATAACATTTCCACATTTCAATCACAAGATATCAATACAACACTTTGATATAATAAAAACCCTTTCAAAACCATTTTCAATACCAAAAATAAAAGAAAGTTAAAACTTTGTATTTATTTTTCATTAAAAAAAGATGGCTTATAGAGGAATCCGAAACTCAAATAATGGTCACGGCGGCGGAGAAGTCGTTGTCGCCGCATAGTACGAAAAGAAAAACATTCCCTTTTGTCGTTTAGCAAAACACTTCATATAAAAATATTCCTTTTGAATAAATGTAAAAGTCAAAGGGGGTTATACACCGTATAAAATAAATTTGTGTATAAAACCAAATATGCCTCAATGAAAGGGGATTAAGACGAAGTCCTTAAGAAGATCATTTTTAAATAAAATATATCTATTATTTGTATTCACTATATGTACACATAAAGAAAGTATAAATACAATATACTACATAATAATATCATGACATAATTTGAAAGTAGGAGATTATCCCAAAGAATGGAAATTGGGTTAAGAAATTCCCTTACCTCGTGTCTGACTTGACTCAACCGTTCTTTAACCTCCTGAATAATAAACTAGAGTTAATATATACCTTATTAAGAACCATTTTCAATTTCATTATCCTAATTATATAACTTATTACAATGATATGAACATTATGTAATTATTTAAGTTAATAACGGTCGTTTTGTCGATCTTTGGTACTTGAGTCAACAATAAACTTCTTATAATTACAAGTTGTTTATGTGGTAGAATATACATTATCTCTAGAATTATATTGATGATTTTTATGTCATATATATCTTATATATCCAGTATATACATTCATTTATAATATTACGTAACATTTAGAGGTAAGAAATGAAATGCACCGTTCATGGAGACGGTAAGCCGTACGTACGCATGAACGATACTTTCATTTGAATTTCATATTTAATGGAATGAAATCATAATGATATAAATGTATAATATAATTCCAGTATAATATAGTGTATAATACCATTTACTCCATCCTTTATACATCCCACATATGGCATTAACGATTCAAATCACTTTGAGGGGGCTGTAGTCCGCACTTCCTAAAATGAAATTATCGCGTTTTACCCATAATGGAAATCATAAGGTATGCCATAAATGAGAAATACAGAAGCATAAGTAAAACATAAACATATTTTATAACATATATAAATATAGTTACATCTTAATGTCCACCTTTGAAGGTGTTATATGAGTGTTGAACAATCATCGTTTCGTGAGGCAGAAATTCGCCATCCACAGAAACCGTATGTTCTTTAACCATTAGATGTAGGTGTGTGTAAGTGTAGCTCGAATCCTTCTTATAAAAACATCCTAGTATATTTAGGATACTGTTTTTGTTACAAAATAAATGAATAAAACGAGTTTAGGGGGTTGGAGGAGAAAAATAAAACAAAACAACATTAGAGAAGACATTACCTCAAAATCGGGTAACTCTTTTTGATTTGAGCCAAATGCTTCCTTGGGAAGAGTTATGCCCAAAGTGAGGCTTCTAGGAGTAAGAGGGGGAAGTTGGGAGAGTATTTGGGCAGAGTTTGGCCGAGCCAAATGGCTTGAATGTGTAAATGATGTGGGAGAGGTGGGGACTTTTATAAGTGGAGAGGAGGGGCTCTTTTGGAAAGATTGAAATGTTACATTATTTTACAATGATTTTCGGATTCTAAAGGTCCCACACTTATATAATTCGTGGCTAAGGTGATAAGGGTTCGAAATACCTTCATCCAATAGGCTTTGGACAAGTGTAAGCCTTGTATTTTGCATTATCTTCTCATTTTATTTAAATCGTTAAATAATGAGGTCATCGTTGCATCATAATTATGTCATAAATATTTTAATTTATTTAATGTATAAAAAATATAAAAAAAATACTATGATGTAGGAAATATTTTTATATTTCTAATGAATATTTATAGTCAAAATTTGGACTTGTGTAACCCTACTTAAAAACGGTTTTAGTAAAACAACTCATGTTTGTGTCAATTTAATTTTCACATTAAATAAATATATATTAATGTCATTTTCCAACTAAAGTGGCTCCATGGGGTCCCCAAGTTGACTCATGGGTTGTCTTGGTCGGCCATGACTCATCCAATAGGAGTAGGACAAGTGTCATGCTCATCTCATATTATTAAAACATTATTTGTACCTTAAACTACACTAATTACCTCTAATCGCGATTAAGAACTTAAAAGTTACTATTCACCAAAAAATTATTTTAATCTCATTGAACCACATTTTACTCCTTAATGACAACCATGTATGTTGGATTTTTGAAAATCAAACCACAGAAGTGGTAATATTTCATTTAAACGAAAAATCAGTTATTTAACTACCACTTAGTGGTTTCACTATTCATCAAAAATTGAAGTTTTTCAGAATAATGCCAAAATTTCACCCTAAGCTATAATTGATATTCCGAATTCAAAAATGATGTCTATTTTAGAAAATTCCAAACATATATTTTTCATTAATTAATTTTATAATTAATTCCCACTGTCAGAACAAATAGCGTGTTTTTAAGAAACAATTTATATCAAAAGATTGGCAATTGTTTATGTCCATTTTCAATGTTAAATTAATTATAATGACCACCATTGGATAAAATGGTAAAAATATATTCTAATTATACTTTAAAACCACTCAATAGTATAACTTATCACTATAAATTATTTTTATTAAAAAATTTGTTTTATGTATTTTTTACTATTCATAAAAATTTGGAAGTTCTCAGAAAATTACAAAAAATTCAACATAGGTTAATTTCAATATTAGGAATACAAAAATGAAGTCCATTTTGAAATATAAAATTTCTATAAATTTAGAAAGTGGTTATTACTATTCATAACGGCTACTTTGATTAGTCGTGGTGTTTTAGAACTCGAAGTTGCGTACAATGCAAGCTATTACATTATTGAATGAGAAGCGTATCATGGAAGCTCGGGGTGTTACATTCTCCCCTCCTTCAATAAATTGCGTCCTCGCAATTTGAAATTTTTCTTTGAAAATAAAATGTTGAAAAGAGAAATTACCTTTGAGGAAAACCCACATCGGAAACAAGATTAATAAAATTTAGCCTTAATAAGAGGGAAAGGGAAATGAAAAAGTCACCACCCAGTTATGATCTCGATTAGGCGAACATTGGTGAAAATTAGAGACATATAATTGGAGGAAAAACGTAAATATTTGTAGGGAGTGATTGAGGTCATCAATCACAATCAACTGTCAAATTGAGGGCCTCAAAGCCTTTAATCTATGTTGATTTAAAATATCATCAGTTCAACAAGACATAAGGTATTAGGATAACACATTTTTTGTTTTAATATCCCTTTACTAATGTTTAAGAATTAATTTATTCATTGAATAAGAGATAGGTATATATATATTTATGCTTGACAATTAGAGTTTCAACCATCAACACATATTTCACTCAAAAAGATAATAAAACTCAAAAATATTATACTTATCCTAATTGTATAAGGTTCCAAATGTTAAGACATACTATTTAGATTAGTAAAATTATTTTGTAATAACCAGGGACTTCCTGTAGGCTAGTGGTAGGAAATGAAGTCCTGTTGCACTATGATTGTGGGTTCGATTCCTGCAGCTTTGTCCGACGCGACGGGTTATGCCCCACCCTGCAGGTTGTCCTTTTCCTAAAACTATAGTATTATAATATTCCAAAAATAATATTAAAAAATGCTTTAACCTTAAACAATACTATCCAAAGATCAAATTAATCCATTCTAACCTTTATAGTTATCCAAAATACTTCTGTCCAACTCATAGTCCAAATTTTATAAGGAAGGTAAACATAATGAAGATCCTTTTTCCCACGTAACAACATGTGAATACCTTCATCATGTATTCTTTTTAAACATACTGAATTACCATGATCCCTTATTCCTTATAGAATACTAGATATACTCCTTCTATCCAAAAATGTATACAAAACATCAATCAGTTTCAAGGAAGTTAAGTATATCCAATATAATTTATCCAAATCAATCACGTCTTATTCCAAAATAATAATCTCAGTATCAGAACCATATTATGGTCTATCTTTCTCTCAACCATATATTTTCCAAAAATTTAACCTACTGTGGAGTCACTTTTCTTGGTTCCACACAATCTCAAGTCCTTGATGAAATAGTACTGCAGTACAATCCTTATATACTCCATAATTATTATAACCAGTACATCATTGATACAACACTCAAATTACAAAATTATTTAATAACAACATAAGAACTCTAATCATTACTCCTCCTCTGTGGTAGTATCATAACCTGATTATTATCCAATAACATCATTTGAGGCATACTCTGATGATTTGGACATTGGTTTGCATAGTGTCCCCAATCTTTGCAGAAGAAGCATTGTACATTTGAAACCATTTTCTTACCCTTGCAGTCACGCACTTTGTGTCCTTTTTCTCTACACTTATAACAAACTACCATTCCCTTTAGGCAAGTTCCATGATGTTTCTTCCCACAATTACCACATATTGGAAAATTCTTCTTTCCCCTCATCCCTTTATCCATCATTCTCTCTTCCACCCCTTTCGTCTCTTGCTTCGCTTCAAAGCCATAGGACTCAGAGAATTCTTTACTTATCTTATTAACACATGATACTATTTCTTCATATGTTGAGAACACATGGGAGACTATTTCCCTTCGAAATGTTGGCTTAATACCGTTAAAGATACGATCCTTCTTACTCTTTGGATCATACGTACTGCTGGAGTTCACATTCCTTCTACTGGGCTCCATTTCTATACAATGGCATAAACTAGGTTAGTTTATGAATTACAATGAATAATTCCAAACTTTTAAAATACTTAAAGTAAATTTAACGGTTTTTGGATATAATCCATAATCATAAGAATGTTTTCTTTGAGAAAGTATATACTCATAAACCCTACATATTGGTTTGGAAGAAAATGAGAATTATCCTAAGCAAATCCCTCGGGAGTGTCGTAACCAAGAGTGCAGCAAGGCCCATTGTCGTGCACCAGTTCCCGTTTAAGTCTATCTCAAAGCAGTGTTTTCGGGTTTCACCCCTAGGTACATCTGTGCCAGAGCCGCCTCTACCTGCTCGTATCTAGACAGGGATGTATTGCTCGGAAAACTCACAACATCTATATAATACCAAAATTCTAGGAAGCTCTTCTATACTAATCCTCAAAGTCTATCTTCGGTCTACGTGCTCTAATCAGAGTTTATCTAAATCTAGCTTCCAAGGTTAGTACTAAACTGCCTCTGATACCAACTGTAACGCCCCGACCCCAGCTACCCAAGTCGGTGCATTACTTCGTAACATTGGCATGATCACAAAAGATCAAGTCTCTAAAGACCGATTAGTTTAGTAGCCTTGGAAACACTAGATACATTCGTAAACGTTACATTAAATCATAAAGTGAAAAACTAATAACAAAGTCTTCATAGTCCAAACTCATATCCTCTTCTGACTATCCCTGCAGGTCATTCATAAAATACTTCTTCACATCCTGGAAAATATTAATACATTGAAAGGGGTGTGCTTAGATGCTCAGTAAGGATAACAATATTGAGGAAGCTTTCATAAATAAACATAAAAATTTAAGGCAATGTATAACTAAAACAAATGCCTTTTAAACTTGAACATCAACATAATATGGAAAAAGTAAAATGAGATAATTCCATTCACTTCTTCACATGGATATTCTACTGGTCGAATAATCACATGCAATATCAATAACCACTTTCATAATGAGGGAATGTATAATGCCAGACATTCTGAAACATTTTGTCAAGGCCTCGGCCAAGACATCTAAAATTATTAAGGCCTCGGCCAAAACCATAAATCAAATTGGGAAAGGGCCTCGGCCAATTCCACGTCTAGTTGTCTCATGAGACCTACCGATGCATCGAGGAGCTATAGCGGGCTCCACCTGTCACTTATTAATTCCAATACATTCCTCATATGAATAGGTTTAAACATATCATAAACCATAACATAATCATATCACATAAAACATGCATAAAGGAAACATAACATTTCCACATTTCAATCACAAGATATCAATACAACATATTGATATAATAAAAATGCTTTCAAAACCATTTTCAATACCAAAAATAAAATAAAGTTAAAACTTTGTATTTATTTTTCATTAAAAAAAAAGATGGCTTGTAGAGGAATCCGAAACTCAAATAATGGTCACGGCGGCGGAGAAGTCATTTTCTCCGCATAAGTACGAAAAGAAAAACATTCCCTTTTGTCGTTTAGCAAAACACTTCGTATAAAAAGATTCTTTTTGAATAAATGTAAAAGTCAAAGGGGGTTATACACCGTATAAAATAAATTTGTGTATAAAACCAAATATGCCTCAATGAAAGGGGATTAAGACGAAGTCCTTAAAAAGATCATTTTTAAATAAAATATATCTATTATGTGTATTCACTATATGTACACATAAAGAAAGTATAAATACAATATACGACATAATAATACCATGACATAATTTGAAAGTAGGAGATTAACCCAAAGAATGGAAATTGGGTTAAGAAATTCCCTTACCTCGTGTCTGACTTGACTCAACCATTCTTTAACCTCCTGAATAATAAACTAGAGTTAATATATACTTTATTAAGAACCATTTTCAATTTCATTATCCTTATTATATAACTTATTACAATGATATGAACATTATGTAGTTATTTAAGTTAATAACGGTCGTTTTGTCGATCTTTGGTACTTGAGTCAACAATAAACTTCTTATAATTACAAGTTGTTTATGTGGTAGAATATCCATTATCTATAGAATTATATTCATGATTTAGATGTCATATATATATTATATATCCAGTATATACATTCATTTATAATATTACGTAACATTTAGAGGTATGAAATGAAATGCACCGTTCATGGAGACGGTAAGCCGTACGTACGCATGAACGCTACTTTCATTTCAATTTCATATTTAATGGAACGAAATCATAATGATATAAATGTATAATATAATTCCAGTATAATATAGTGTATAATACCATTTACTCCATCCTTTATACATCCCACATATGGCATTAATGATTCAAATCACTTTGAGGGGGCGGTAGTCCGCACTTCCTAAAATGAAATTATCGCGTTTTACCCATAATGGAAATCATAAAGTATGCCATAAATGAGAAATACAGAAGCATAAGTAAAACATAAACATATTTTATAACATATATAAATATAGTGACATCTTAATGGCCACCTTTGAAGGTGTTATATGAGTGTTGAACAATCATCGTTTCGTGAGGCAGAAATTCGCCATCCACAGAAACCGTATGTTCTTTAACCATTAGATGTAGGTGTGTGTAAGTGTAGCTCGAATACTTATTATAACAACATCCTAGTATATTTAGGATATTGGTTTTGTTACAAAATAAATGAATAAAAAGATTTTAGGGGGTTGGAGAAGAAAAATAAAACAAAATAGCATTAGAGAAGACATTACCTCAAAATCGGGTAACTCTTTTTGATTTGGGCCAAAGGCTTCCTTGGTAAGCGTTCTGCCCAAAGTGAGGCTTCTAGGAGTAAGAGAGGGAAGTTGGGAGAGTATTTGGGCAGAGGTTCGCCGAGCCAAATGGCTTGAAAATGTAAATGAGGTGGGAGAGGTGGGGGCCTTTTATAAGTGGAGAGGAGGGGCTCTTTTGGAAAGATTGAAATGTTACATTATTTTACAATGATTTTCGGATTCTAAAGGTCCCACACTTATATAATTCGTGGATAAGGTGATAAGGGTTTGAAATCCCCTCATCCAATAGGCTTTGGACAAGTTTAAGCCTTGGATTTTGCATTATCTTCTCATTTTATTTAAATCTTTAAATAATGAGGTCATCGCTGCATCATAATGATGTCATAAATATTTTAATTTATTTAATGTATAAAAATTATAAAAAAAATACTATGATGTAGTAAATCGTTTTATCATTCTAATGAATATTTATAGTCAAAATTTGGACTTGTGTAACCCCACTTAAAAACTGTTTTAGTAAAACAACTCATGTTTGTGTCAATTTAATTTTAACATTAGATAAATATATATTAATGTCATTATCCAACTAAAGTGGCTCCATGGGGTCCCCAAGTTGACCCATGGGTTGTCTTGGTCGGCCATGACTCATACAATAGGAGTAGGACAAGTGTCATGCTCATCTCATATTATTAAAACATTATTTGTACCTTAAACTACAATAATTACCTCTAATCGCGATTAAGAACTTAAAAGTTACTATTCACCAAAAAATTATTTTAATCTCATTGAACCACATTTTACTTCTTAATGACAACCATGTATGTCGGATTTTTGAAAATAAAACCACAGAAGTGGTAATATTTCATTTAAACGAAATATCAGTTATTTAACTACCACTTAGTGGTTTCACTATTCATCAAAAATTGAAGTTTTTCAGAATAATGCCAAAATTTCACCCTAAGATATAATTGATATTCCGAATTCAAAAATGATGTCTATTTTAAAAAATTCCAAACATATATGTTGCATTAATTAATTTTATAATTAATTCCCATTGTCAGAACAAATAGCGTGTTTTTAAGAAACAATTTATATCAAAAGATTGGCAATTGTTTATGTCCATTTTCAATGTTAAATTAATTATAATGACCACCATTGGATAAAATGGTAAAAATATATTCTAATTATACTTTAAAACCACTCAATAGTATAACTTATCACTATAAATTATTTTTATTAAAAAAGTTGTTTTATGTATTTTTCACTATTCATAAAAATTTGGAAGTTCTCAGAAAATTACAAAAAATTCAACATAGGCTAATTTCAATATTAGGAATACAAAAATGAAGTCCATTTTGAAATATAAAATTTCTCTAAATTTCAAAAGTGGTTATTACTATTCATAACGGCTACTTTGATTAGTCGCGGTGTTTTAGAACTCGAAGTTGCGTACAATGCAAGCTATTGCATTATTGAATGAGAAGCGTATCATGGAAGCTCGGGGTGTTACAGGTTTTCCATAAAATAACGAGTGTTTTTAGAAATCATAGAATATTATAACATTTAATGGATTGGTACATGAAATGAAATATAAAATAGGGATGTTTTATTTAATTATGTCTCTTGAAACAACGAAACGGGAATGGAACATGAAAAAAATTTATATGTCGATTAATGAGGTGAAAAATATAGTAAGCATATATGAAAGGAACATATATACAGAATATTTAAAAATTAATTTTGAATAAAAGGGATATAATATGTGGTAAATAGGGAGAAAAAATAACTCAAAATAATAAATGGTGGTTTGGGAGTTCCCTAACTGTAGTTCTTAAATCGCTTTTTGTGCACTCTTTAACACAATACTAATTAATTTAAATTTATTTAATACTTTATTTAAAGATGTATTAATTAATATTTTATTTATTATATTTCATTTTTGTTCATTTATCATCATTTTATTAGGAGCTTATGTTCATGTTTACTCTCCTAAGGATGCTCATCTCATGGTTTTGATGACACACCAATTTTTTTATAATTAGGTATATTATTTTCAAATTAGTCTGCTAATAAATATGTCTAATTTCATTGATGTAATTAATTTATAGAATAAATAATGTTATATATATATATATCAAATTGTATTGAAATATAATGTCTTAACCCATCCCCCAGGGCCCATGTCACGACTACCACATGCCCACCTCCCAAAGGTCAGGGGATGGAGACTAGCATCAAAGGTATTATCTTGCAAGTGGGATGAATTTTCTGAGTACCTATACACACACACACTCACAAACCCAGCCCAAAATGATGAAAAGGAAACCATGCATACCACTAACAAAATCACAGAGAGTAGAGGTAAAAGTTGAAAGTAAAATGGGCCAGAATTAAACTCAAAAAAAGATAAGTTTTAAACAAGGGAGTACAAGGTCTCTGATAATCCATCTATAGAAAACCCTACCTAAAGGGTAGTTGAAGAGTAGCTGCTAGAAGTCGTTGGAGTACGCCTCTCTATTCCGATCTCACTAGGCAATGCCAGGTCCTGGACTACTATGGTCACTATCAATATATTAGTCATCTTCAAAAGACACAACACATGCTGGTGAAGCCCGTGCAGGGTTGAGTAACCCAATACTCAGTTGGGAACCAAACCTCAAATAAATGAACACAAAGAAAAGAACAAATGAATTAATGGATAGCTAAACTAGGTATTAACTATGTATATAATTAAAGACAATCATTCGTAAGGATAAACATATTTTACTACTATGGGACTCATCCCTGGTGAGTCACAGATGTCATCATGGACACTGAGGATCACCCATCTATTAGGCCACTGAGTTCTGATTTTCATCACTAAGGTCTATCAGGCCACTGATGTCCGCTTGTCATCACTGAGGTCTGTTGGCCACGGAGGTCTGCCCCTATGTCGGGCCACTAAGGTTTGTTCGTCTTTCGGTCCACTGAGGTCTGCTCGTCTATCGGGCCACTAAGGTTCATTCCTCTTCAAGGCCATTTTGGTCAACTAGTATGATGGGTCACAATGTTCTGGTCATCTACTCATCCACTGATATCTGCTCCCCACTTCCTTCTAATCAAAATCATTCGTAGGATTTCCACCGATAGCGCACTTGATTCTGGGAGAGTCTTGTTGGAGTTGGTGGTCTAGAACCAATTACTTTGTACTTTATTCATTAAATAAAAGAATTGTCACATCTTGATTGTTCTTCTGCATGATACGTCATGTGATAATGTACTAAGGACAGCTATTGCATTTAAGGGTCGTAGCGGATCCCTGCTATGATGAGAACCCGGAAGTGCCATAACACTGTTCTTGAATGTATGTTCTATAGCCTGATGATATTATTTGAGGGACACAAATAATATAGATCATTAGGGGTGAGGACTCATAAAACTTTGAGGGACCTTCTCATGGTGTGTGCCCTTGGTAATATCCAGGAGGATATTATGAGAATGAGACCCGCCAGTAGGAAATCCACATTTCATAGTGTCATTGGATGTTCCTATCTGCGAATGTGTGTATTGGTCCATAGACTTTAAGATTATTATTAATGGGTATTACAACTCACACACTTAGATGTATTGACAAAAACTGTGATGACACACTATTCGCAGTGAGGTAAGATATGTTGGGGGCGTCACGAGTAATATCGTATTAATAGATAATTTAGAAAGGAGTTGTCCCGTCTGTTCCATAATGGAAGTAGATATCTCAGGCCCTTTGATGGAATTGATATAGCCTAAATAAATCCATGGCCATTGTAATGTATGGGAAAGTTCAATTCCAGGATGTCAAATAAAGAATAATCAAGAACATGGGTTGATGGCACTAGCATGCAACACACTTGATTGGAGATATCGAGACAAAGGGATTATATTACACGGTATGTGTTCGTAGGAGGTGACACATCATTGCGGCGTTAACTTCTTTCTCTATGGGTGCCTTGGCATGTTGATAGATGCTAACCTTGGTCGTTAGGCAGTCTCAGCCTAATGCCACTGAGAAAGAGGCCTAGAGGGTCACACACTAAGTGTGTCCATGTATCTCAGTTAAATATTAATTTAACAAGTTAAATAAATATTATTCCCGACCGTGGTTTTATAATTATTTAAGGATGTATGATCACATTTATTTTTACACAAGTTATTCTAGAGAATATATTGTGGACGAAATAATATATTTATTAGCGAGTAATGCAGTTACATTTATTTGAGATATAAATAGTCATTACTCAAGGTCTAATAAATGTGGTGGAGAAAAATGGTAAATAAAAGTACATGCCGTGTAGTTTTATGGAAAACAAGTACACATCGTGTATTAATTATTACACACCGTGTAGTTTTTCCAGTTCGGATTTTGAGGATTTCATATTGTTTTATTAAATTATATTTATTATAATTAGCATGGGCGCATGTCAAGGAATTAATAATTCGACATGGGGGTTTTCAATAAGAGTTAATGAAATAAATAAAATGTGTAACACATTTATTTATTGTCATAACTCTATTAACCTCAAACCCAATTATAAATATCCTCGCAACCCTAACATTTTGAAGATCCATTGTTGTGCACAACGGATTTGGAAATACTCTCAAGCCAAGAGAGAATTCCCTTTCCACCAAGAACACCCTCATGTTATGAGAGCAAGATCCTCCACTGAATCAAGGAAGTCGTAGGTAGACATCACATGTAAAGGTTCTTCCATGCTAGCACCCAGAGATACTTTCGGCGATGTCTGGAGATATGTGACACAGGTGTGGATCACCACTAGAGGAATCCTACACTTGGATTCTATGATGCAATGACGGATCACCAAATCGTGATCGGACACATCAACGAAGAAATAATTTCGACGAGGTAATTATTATGCATTAATTAAACTAATTATAATCAACATATGATGATCCTCCTCAAGGGTTCTGGGACTCCTCTTTTCTTTTCATTCATCATTCTATTTCAAGGATTCGGCATTTTATATCATGAAAGATATTGGATTTAACGTTGTTTAAAGTTAAAATTAAAGTTGGGCAAACCCACTAACACGCTTCCGCCGCACCTGGAACCAACAAGTGGTATCAGAGGGGGTCATATCGTTGATTATAATTATTTAGTTTTTTGTTGGTAATTTACGCATTTAATAATTTAGTTATTTCAATTCAAGTTTAATCATTCTGGAAATCTGAATGTCGAGATCTATTCTTCCTCCCTCATTTATCGTTCACCTCACAGAAATGATTTTTTTAAATTTTGATTAAAATAAAATAGATGAACTCATCCAGAGGATCCAAACATTTCTGGGCGTATTACACCAGAATACAAGGTTTGTATTCAGAAGTACACATCGTGTAGTCTAGGTTCAATGCATTGACTGATTTTCCAAATCAGGTCATGTATTGGATTCTTTCTAAGAATTTAAGACACCGTGTGTTGACCAAAAATAGGTGGCACGTGGTTTCTAGAATACACACCGTGTGGTCGAATGAACACGGCGTGTAGTCCCTTCAGGTTAGGGTTGGTCGTTCACTCCGTACACGGCCTGCACGGCTGGAAACCATGTAACGCAGAAACTACACGGAGTGTGTCCACCTGTACAGGCTGTGTACTCCGAAAATTTCCGAAGTACATTAATACGCCCTGTCCCCGGGCGTGTACTTCGGATGGACGGTGAAGAAAAGTACACGTCGTGTAGTCGGAACTACATGCCGGGTACTCACCCAAATTACACAGATTTATTAAAATTAATTATTATATTATACAAACCCTTGAGATGTGTACCATGGTGCAGGCGTAAAGATGAGGCACAACACATGATAGGTGTTTTATATATATGTGTTTAATTTAACATCTACGTAATAAATGTGAATTCACCCGGTCGCCTCCAAGGAACAAGTTACGTACAAGGATAATTTTAAATGAATTTATTTGTTTAAAATTATGATGGATGAGAATCTCAAAGAAATTCAGAAAAGGGATTTAAGATAAAAGGATTTATTAATTAAAGATAATTAATTAATTCGAGCGTGATTTATCTTAAACAAGAACAATTAAAGAATTCAATGCTAGTTTTATTTATGCGTAAATATCGTTGCATGTATGGATGATCAAGATCTATACCGAGACCTCTGTATGTGAATGGTTTCTTTTAATTTATTTATTTAAATTAAATTTTTTGGTCTGCGAGCCATCTCCTCATTAATATGTAGGGCCTGCGCGCCCAAGGATTCTTATATGTAAACCCCCCTTTTACCCCACACATGCGTGTGAGATAGATGCATATGTAATGGATAGATATCCCATGCTAGTGGAGGCGGCTCAAGTCAGGAGCCAAGGTGAAACCAATCCAAGGAGATACAAAGGTGGACAGTTGGAAAGCTGTAAACATAAACCCGAAAGGTTCAAGGTGTTTCTCCCATAGGTCACGGGATAGTTTATCAATCGCTAGATAAAATAACCAATAGAAAGGCTAATGATCATACCATTTATTTTATTTCTGTCAGTTGCATGGTTTATTTATTGTGGGCGTGTTGTCATGATCACACAATTAATGAATTAAACGAGCATGCAAGATGGAACTAAAATAAAACCAGCGTATACGTGAATATTATCTTAGACATGGTTAATCACTTATGTATATCCCACTTAATATTAACAAGAATGTAATCAAAGATAATAAAATGGAAATTTACTTATAAGGATAAAATCCCTCAAAATAAATATTAAGTCGGCATAGCCTTCCATAATCTTGGTTAGAATCGAACCATAGTTCAAAGTGCTTGACCAACCCTAGTTGGGGTGCTTTCAATTATCGGGGAATTCTAATTCATGATTTTGGGTTGACATGACTTGGTTCGCATCAAGGGTTGACTGCCACAGCAGGACTTGGTGTGACCAAGATGCAAAGGTTGAGGAAATCCAAAAAGGATTTCAGGATTGGGGAGTCCACTCAGCGGATCAAGGAGCTGTGAGTTAATGCAGTTGTCATTTGGAATGCCTACCTAAAACCCTTCAAGTTGATTGAACAACCCTAGTTTGGGTAATGTGAAGTGAAATATGGATCCTTGACACTAGAATATTCACGCAACAGAATATTCTGAAGTCAATGGTGAGGGCTATTGGATTTCGATAAAATAGTGAGAGACTAATAAGTAATAATTTATTTATTTCCCCCAATTTTGGTAATAAAGTACTAAACCGTTGCTCATATTAATTTGTAGAAACGACAATAAAATGAATTCAAACATATCATTTTGTGCCATACTTGAAAAATAAAACCTTCTCACCGGCACCAATTTCCAAGAGTAGCAGAGGAGTTTACGCGTCGCCCTTCGCCACGAAAGGAAATTATATGTGCTGGAAGAGCCTATTCCAGTTGCACCTTGGAAAGAGGATAGTGATGTGGAATTATCTCTCTACATGAAACACATGGATGATGCCACATATGTCCAGTGTTTCAGGATATCGTCCATGTCTAATGAGCTCTTGAAGCAACATGAAAACATGGACATGTATAGCATGATGTATCACCTTAAAGATATCTACCAAGAGAAGTCAAGAAGGGGAGGTATGATATCTCCAATGCTTTGTTTACCCCAAATCTTGGAGATTCTACGCCTGTTGGGCCTCATGTAGTCATGCTTATTGGCTACATTGAACGTCTGGACATCTTAGGGAATAAATTCCTAGATGAGTTGCATACAGATCTCATCCTATCATCACTGCCCAAGACCTTCTCTAGCTTCATTTTGAACTATAACATGAGCGGCAAGGAGAAGAGTCTATCAGAGCTTCTGACCTTGAGTCGCCAGGTAGATAAAGACATGGGGCATGAAAAACCCGCGGTCCTTATGATGAACAAGAAAAGGAAGGACAAGGCAATGGGGCCAAAGACTTCTCAATTGTCTGAAGCCCCCGAGCACCATCCCTCCAAGAAGGGGAAGATCCCGAGGCAGGGCAAGGAACGAGAGGCAGTGTGTTTTGCATGTGGTAAGCAGGGCCACTGGAAGAGGAACTGCACCCAGAAGTTTGGGGATGCAAAAGGTGTGTTTGTTATTGAGTACAATCTTTCTATTTCTACACATTGGGTATTAGATACAACTTGTGGGGCTCACATCTGTATTCAAATGCAGGAACCAAGTAGATTTAGAAAGAACGCCATAGGAGAGGTGGATCTTTGAGCTGCCAATAGTGCAAGGCTGGCTACGTTGGCTATTGGCGACTACCACCTCTCATTGCCGACTGGGATGATTTTGGTTTTACAGAACTGTTATTATGTTCCTAGTGTTACCAAGAACATAATTTCTGTATCTTTTTTGGATATGGATGGATTTGTTTTAAAATTTGGAAATAAGGGTTGTCTCTTTTATAAGAAAAACGTATGTTATGGTATGGCACATTTAAATAATGGTTTGTATGTATTGAATTACGAAAACCAAGTGTTGTAAATCGATAACGAAACAGACTCACATGACTCAAACATCACCCAGTTATGGAATCACCGCCTTGGTCATGTGAATGAGAAGAATTTGACAAAGCTCTACCAAGATGGCTATTTAGACGCTACTGATCTTAAACCACTTGATAGATGTCACGCTTGTTTACAAGGAAAAATGACCAAGCCGCCTTTTGGTGGAAAATGTGAAAGGGCCACAGAGCTTCTTGGATTGGTACACACGGATGTGTGTGGACCATTTCTAGTAGAACCTAGTGGTGGATATTCTTACTTCATTACTTTTAATGATGATTTGAGAAGATATGTCTATGTCTACTTAATGAGGTATAAGTCAGAGTCCTTAGAGAAATTTAAGGAATTCAAGAATGAAGTAGATAATTAGTTTGGTAAGAAGATAAAGAAGCTTCGATCGGATCGAGGTGGAGAATATCTGAACCAAGAGTTAATCGATCTTCTACAGGAGTATGTGATTCTATCTCAGCTCACTCCTCCTTATACACCACAATGGAATGGTGTTAGTGAATGGAGGAACCACACCTTGTTGGACATGGTAAGGTCAATGATGAGTCATGCGGATCTTCTATTATCCTTTTGGGGATATGCATTACAAACTGCAGCGTACACATTAAACTGAGTACCAACTAAGGTGTAAAATGGAATTCCATTAGAGTTATGGAATAGAAGGAAACCCACTTTGTCGCACACACGTGTATGGGGATGCGAGGCATTTGTTAAGTCCTTCTCAGGCAAAAAACTAGCACCCCGGGGCACGAAGTGTATCTTTATTGGATATCCCAAGGAAATAAAAGGATATTACCTTTATAACCCTCAAGACAAGAAAGTGACTGTCGCCAGACAAGCCGCCTTTCTTGAGAGGGAGCACATCCTCAAGAAGGATAGTGGGAGAAAGATTTACTTCGACGAAGTTGATGCTCAAGATACATAGGAGTTGGTACAGGAACAAGTTCCACAGGTCCCCGTGGAAGAGGTTCCAGAAACACAAGTACTGCATAGGAGATCAAGAGCGGTAAGGGAACTAGAAAGATTTGGTTTCCTAGTCAACGAGGATGGTGAATCATTATTATTGGACAATGATGAACCTATCCCTTAGAAGGAAGCAGTAGAAAGCTTAGAATCTGCAAGATGGCTAGAAGCTATGAATTCTAAGATGGATTCCATGTATCAGAACCATGTTTGGGTTCTTGTCGATGAGCCAGTTGATGTAAAGCATGTTGGATGCAAATTGGTATTCAAAAGAATGCTGGACATGGAAGGTCAAGTTAGCACCTATAAAGAAAGGCTAGTGGCTAAAGGATTAAGACAGCGTCAAGGAATTGACTATGATGAAACCTTCTCTCCAGTTTCCATGTTTAAATCCATAAGAATCATACTTTCCGTAATATCTTACCATGACTACGAGATTTGGAAGATGGATGTCAAAACAACATTCCATAATGAGAACCTTTAGGAAGATGTCTATATGACACAACCAGAAGGGTTTGTGACACCAAGTGAAGCCAAACGGGTTTTCAAGTTGCAGAAATCCATTTATGGATTGAAGCAAGCATCCAGGTCATGGAACATTCGATTTGATGAAGCCATAAAGGAATTTGGTTTCATTAAGATTGAATGTGAGCCATGTGGTTATAAGGGTTTTAATGGGAATGTGGTCATTATCCTAGTGGTATATGTTGATGACATATTGCTTATTGGAAACGATGTACCAGCCTTATAGTCAGTTAAGGACTGGTTGAACAAGTGTTTCTCTATGAAGGACTTTGGAGAAGCAACCTACATTCTAGAGATCAAGATCATTTGTGACAGATCCAAGAGGCTGCTTGGACTATGTCAGGGTACTTAAATTGACCAGATACTAAAGAGATTTAGTATGGAAAAATCCAAGAGGGGATTGGTTCTCGTGTCACATGGCTTACATCTTTCTAAGAAAATGTGTCCCCAGACGCAACAGGAGAAAGATAGGATAAGAAAGATCACATACGCTTCATCTATAGGATCCATCATGTATGCCATGTTATGTACCGGGCTTGATGTTTCCTATGCACTGAGCATGGTAGGCATATATCAAGGAGATCCAGGAGAACAGCATTTGACTGCTGTAAAGACTATCCTTAAGTATCTGAGAAGAACTAAGGATATGTTCCTGGTGTATGGAGGAGATGAGGAGCTTGTCATCAGAGGGCATGGTGATGTTTGTTTTCAAACAGATCAGAATGATCTGAAGTCGCAATCTAGATATTTTTCTATCTCAATGGAGGAGCTATGAGCTGGAAGAGTTCAAACCAGCCAGTTGTCGCCGATTCAATAGCAGAGTCTGAGTATATAGCGGCTTCTAATGCAGCCAAAGAAGCCGTCTGGATTCAGAACATTATCCAGGAGCTTGATTTGGTGCCTAGCAGTAAATATCCCATTACATTGTATTGTGATAATATTGCAGTGGTGGATCTTTCAAAAGAACCATGGTCACATCAATGGACAAATCACATACTCTGGAAGTATCACCTCTTGAGGGATTTCTATCAAAGGGGTGAAGTTTCAGTGAGCAGAGTGTCCACGAAAGAGAATGTGACAGACCCCATGACTAAAGGCCTATCTCAGTAGAAGCATGAATATCATGTGAGAGCTAGTGGGTTAAAGGTTGTTAGCAGTTGGCTCTAGTCCAAGTGGGAGTCTGTTGGAGTTGGTGGTCTAGAACCAACTACTTTGTACTTTATTAATTAAATAAAAGTCATATCACATCTTTATTGTTCTTCTGCATGACATGTCATCTGATAATGTTCTAAGGACAGCTGTTGCATTAAAGGGTCATAGCGGATCCCATCTATGATGAGAACCCGAAAGTGCCATAACACTATTCCTAAATGTATGTACTATGGCCGAATGATATTATTTGAGCTACACAAATAATACAGGTCATTAGGGGTGAGGACTCATAAAACTTTGAGGTAACTTCTCTTGGTGTGCACCCTTGGTAATATCTAGGAGGATATTATGAGAACGAGACCCGCCAGTAGGAATTCCACATTTCATAGTGTCATTGGATGTTCCTATATGCGGACGTGTGTATTGGTCCTTAGACTTTATGATTATTATTAATGGGTATTAAAACTCACTCAATTAGATGTATTGACAAAAACTGTGATGAAACACTATTCGCAGTAAGGTAGGATATGTTGGGTGCGTCACGAGTAATACCGTATTAATAGATAATGCGATAAAGGATTTGTCCCTTTCGTTCCATAATGGAAGTAGATATTTTAGGCCCTTTGATGGAATTGATATAGCCTAAATAAATCCATGGCCATGGTAAGGTATGGGGAAGTTCAATTCCGGGAAGTCAAAGAAAGAATAATCAAGAACATGGGTTGATGGCACTAGCATGCAACCCACTTGATTGGAGATATCGAGACAAAGGGATTATATTACATGGTAAGCGTTCGTAGGAGGTGACACGTCATTGCAGTGTTAACTTCTTTCTCTATGGGTGCCTTGGCGTGTTGCTAGACACTAACCTTGGACTTTAGGCAGACTCTGCCTAATGCCACTGAGAAAGAGGCCTAGAGGGTCACACACTAAGTGTGTCCATGTATCTTAATTAAATATTAATTTAACAAGTTAAATAAATATTATTCCAGACTATGGTTTAATAATTATTTAAGTATGTCTGATCACATTTATTTTGACACCAGTTATTTGAGATAATATATTGTGGATGAAATAATATATTTATTAGCGAGTTATGCAGTTACATTTATTTATGAAATAAATAGTCATTACTCAATGTCTAATAAATGTGGTGGAGAAAAATGGAAAATAAAAGTACACGCCGTGTATATTAAATATACACACCGTGTAGTTTTATGGAAAACAAGTACACGCCGTGTATTAATTATTACATGTCGTGTAGTTTTTCCAGTTGGGATTTTGAGGATTTAATATTGTTTTATTAAATGATATTTATTATAATCAGCGTGGGCGCATGTCAAGGAATTAATAATTTGACATGGGGGTTTTCAATAAGAGTTAATGAAATAAATAAAACGTGTAACGCGTTTAATTATTGTCATAAATCTATTAACCTCAAACCCGATTATAAATATCCTCGCAACCCTAACATTTTGAAGAGCCATTTTTGTGCACAGCAGATTTGGAAATACTCTCAAGCCAAGAGAGAATTCCCTTTCCACAAAGAACGCCCTCAAGTTACGACAGCAAGATCCTCCACCAGATCAAGGCGGTCAAAGGCGGACATCGCAAGCTAAGGTTCTTCTGCGCTAGCACCTGGAGATCCCTTTGGTGACGTCCGGATATATGTGACACACGTGTGGATCACCGCTAGAGGAATCCTACACTTGGATTCTGCGACGCAACGATGGATCACCGAATCGTGACCAGACACATCAACGAAGAAATAATTTCAACGAGGTAATTCTTATGCATTAATTAAATTAACTATAATCAACATATGATGATCCTCCTCAAGGGTTCTGGGACTCTTCTTTTCTTTTCGTTCTTCATTCTATTCTGAAGATTCAACATTTTATATCGTGATAGATCTCGGATTGAATGTTGTTTAACGTTAAAATTAAAGTTGGGAAAACCCACTAACGTGCTTCTGCCTCGCCCGGAACCAACATGTCTACTCCTCTAGACATCGGTAACATCCCAACCTCCTGAGAAACTCACTTAGTGTGTGGAAAAAATCCTATCTCATCACAATGGTCCCAACACCACTGATGACTCGTCAATCAAGGGCAATGATTTGATTATATGATCGTTTTAGTTAAAAGGGGTTGGTCGGGTCCCAGTTTGGTCTGACCCGGTCGGACTGACCCTATACGGGGTTGTTGACCCAACCTGGGTCCTACCCAACCCAAATTGGCAGGGCCTGGTCTGGGTCGAACTAGCTAGTCTTGGTCTGGCCCATAGGGCCACCAGGTGATGCCCATCTTATCTAGCCCGACACGCCACTGTGGGCTAGTTCAGCCTCCACCGGACATGGGGACGGCTGCGTCCTCACCACCTCACATGACCAGCGGGTGGTCAACTATCTCCTCCTCATGAAGTCTTTCAGGTACAAGCTCACACATACATATGACTAAACAATGGGTATCCTGACCTAACATAGATCCCTACTGGAATCTCAGTTCCGCACCTTTGTGACACACTGGTTGTGGCCTCCCCTATAAGATGTGGCGCCCCACTGGAACAACAGTTCTGTACCACCATGGCCCACACCACGGTAGCCCCCACCCCCATGGACAATACGTCACGACCTCATTTGCTGCAATATTCTACTGGTGCGCACTGCCTCCCTCATGTGGGTGCTTCCATGTGTCTCTTCCGCCAACTGATGGCCCTGGGCCCCCTCCCGCGGTGACTACTGTGGCTTCCACCTCTACTAGCCTTCGAGCCGGTGACCCTTAACATCATTGCGGCCCTCTTGGTCGTGGCCTTACATCACCACTATTGTGGTCCTTCTTGGACTGAAATTGTCATTACATTACGAATAATGGAAGATAAGTTGTGGAAATGAAGAATGAACAAAGAACACATAAAGTATAGATCATGACCTTTATTCATGTTGGCATAATTTGTCCTTGGTAGTACTTTAACGAAGGATAAACAAAATGTCCATCCAACTTGACATAACTCCCGCATGAAAAAATCCAAATTTTTTTAAGAAAAAAAGATCCTTGGAACAATCTGTTAGTGGGTTGATCTGCATTTTTTTGTTTATAAATAAAGAATGGGGAATCTAATTTATAAAAAAACCCCTACATCAGGGTTGGATAATACGTTGATGAATATTGTAAAATTATTTTTCATCATTTCTCAATCTATCGTTGGTGGTGGTTCGTCGATCATTGCTCACCAATTCCAAAACTCTGTGGATTCAGAGCAATTCTTGATCATGTCAAAAATCGGTCTTAGGTTAACCCATTAAATAGATAATACACATTTCGGCATTTCTATTACGCTACGTTGTAGGATCATTACACTATTTTATTTATGAAACATTATTTCTGTTCTGCTGTAACCAAATTCAAAATTGAAAATAAATTAATCATAATGTTTATTTTATTTGTCCTTAAGAAAATTCATTTCTTAAATTTTCTTAAAAATTATGAAAATTAACATTTTCTCTTAAAATGCACTGGTCGAGGTTATGTCCTTAGGTAAAGTTGTAATTCTGGATGCAACAGTGAACTCATATTTTTAATCCAGAATCCCATTTCTATGTTTCCAAAACCACTCATTCTGTTATTTTTGATAAACTTAAAAAAAGTTCAAACACTTAATTTGTGCTCACTAGGCCTCGGAATAAAGTGTTGTCTGAGTGCCTGGTCTTGATATAATCCAATATAATTTAAAAAAATTACATGGAATTTGAGGGACCTTACAATACCTTTCCATTAGGGATTTACATCCTCGTTAGGTAAAACAATGTCTGAAAAAACAAATGGGGGACTTGAGGTTGAATCTAAGACTCCCGCTTCCAAGTTAACTCCTGGAGATTCTCATCCTGCTACGAAACATGAACCAGAGGAATCGACCATCCACGAAGGACCCGCTCCAGCTGATCCTCAATATCTATTGGGAACTTCGTAAATGTCACCACATCGTCAATATCCAACTCACCATAGTAGATGACATGAGATAGATCATAAAAATTATTCATCAGTTGTGATATGTAGAAGAAATTATGAAACTAATTCATATATGGTGGGAGGGCTATGTGGTATGCCCCCTCGCAAACTCTGCTCATAATCTGAAAAGTTCCAATGAACCATAGATATAACTTCCCACCTTGACCAAATCTCTACATTCTCCATCATGGTATGTCATGAAAGAACACATAGTCTCTCTCAAAATCTAAGAGCCTATATCTCCTATCAGTATAAGATATCATCCTGCATTGTGTAGTCTGCATCTTCTCTCGGATGACCTGTACCTTCTCAGTGGTTGCCCATACCATCTTTGGACCCATTGGTTTTGACTCCCCTTTGTCTGTCCATCATAGCGGTGACCTGTATGGTCACCCATACAATGCTTCTAATGGTTTCATAGAAATGGTGGAGTGTAGATGTTGTTGTACACAGACACCACCAGTATTAGGTGATACTCCTGATAGTTCCCTAAGTCCATGATACAAGCACATTGCATGTCCTCTAAAACTTGGATAGTCTTCCTGGTCTAACCATCAGTATAGGGGTGGAAATATGTGCTCAAATGTAGATGAGTCCAAAATAACTCCTTCAATCCCCTACACAACTAGTATGTAAAGAATGTGTCTCAATCCAATACTATTATCGATCGTACTTCGTGGAGTAGAACTATCTTATGTACTAGAGGCATCCAAATATTTCTTCTTAACCCTGCTCCCAGATGGGTAATAAGTGGGATGACTTGGTGAGTCATTCAATAACCACCTAGTTCCCCAAGGATGTGCTAGAAAACCCATCACGAAGTCCATTAAGAAACTATCCCACTTCCACACAAACACCTCAAACAAATGAGTCAAGACTACTAGAACCTGATGATATGCCCTCACATGTTGACAAAAGAGTCACCATGAAACATACTATGCTACTACTTTCATTATTCCCAGCCACCAGTACTGATATCAGAGGTCCTAGAACATCTTTTCTACTCCAGGATATACTTCCAAATGGGAGGTTTGAAACTCCCTCAGAACCTCCTTATGTGATACCACTGGTGCAATGGTGAGTCCTATGAAAATGATGACATGCTCCCCACGTATTGAAAATCTATTAAGAGCATGTCTTGATGATAACAGATCACGTCAGACCTCATAGTCAATATCCAAAATTGGTTCCTTTATAACTCACTGTAATAGTGGGGGTGTGACGACCATCAACTGAAGATTAGTTGCTCGATCACCATCCATGAATGATATCTGCATCTTAGCTAACTACTCTAACATCTCACTCAGCAACTACAACTCAGATCTCCTGCTAAGTCCATCAGCTACCATGTTCCCCTTCCCATGAGTATAGAATATCTTGATGTCATAGTACTAGAGGAACTCTAGCCACCACTGCTACCAAAATTCCATGTCCTTGTAGTAGAAAATATACATTAGATTTTTGTGGTCAAATTAGATGTCAAAACGCTCACCCATCAAGTAGTGTCGCCACATCTTAAAAACAAAGAAAACTGATTCTAGATCCATGTAGTGGGTCACATAATTCTGCTTGTGCTGCGTCAACTGCCATGAATCGTAGCTGATCACTGCTTTCCCATGCATCAGGACACAACCCAGTTAGGTCCCTGATGTGTCGCAGAAAAATTCATAACAAATTCTCTCATCTGGTTGTCTCAAGATGTGGGTACTCGTCAGTCTCTGTCTCTACTTTTGAAAACACTGTTGGAACTTCTCTGTACACATGAAGGGTTGTCCCTTATATGTAAAATCCAATAAGGGTTCTTCTACAACAGATAATTCAAGAACGAACCTCAAGTAATATCAATAAAAACCCAAGATACTTTGCACCTCAGTCACGCTCTTGGGTGACTCTCATGTAAGAACTTCCTCAATCTTTTCTGGTTCTACTACAACTTCATCCTCTATAATGACGTGTCCCAGAAATAGGACCTCCCAAATCTAGATCTGACACTTCAAGATCATCCCATAAATATGGTACTCTCATAGTGTATCTAAGACTCTCTTCACTTTTTTCGCATGTTACTCTTTAGATGACGAGTACATTAGGATGTCATTAATGAAGACCGTGATGAATTAGTCAAGGTAAGGATAGAAGATCATGTTCATGAGTCCCATGAACATTGTTGGGGCATTGGTCATTCTGAAATGAATAATTAAGAAATCACAGTGGTTGTACTAAAATCTGAAGGTTGTCTTCGGTACAACCTCATCTCCTACACAAATTTGACGATAGACTGATCTATGGTCTATCTTTGAGAACCATATAAATCCCTTCAGGTGACTGAAGAGGTCATTAATACTTGGAAGTGGATACGTTTTCTTCACAGTCACCTGATTTAGGATCCATAAGTCCATGAAAAACCTCAAAATACCATCTAACTTCTTGGAAACCAATAATAGGGCTGCCCACGGTGAAACATTGGGTCTCATGATGCCCTTCTTCTACAAATCCTTCAGTGGTACCCTTATCTTAGGAAGCTCCGTAAGAGCCATCCAATATGCTGGTGTAGATATCAGTGTTATCCTGGGGGTACATATCGATGCATAATTCATCATCCCTATGAGGGGGTAATCTTGGAACATCCTTAAGACATATTTTTTCATACTCATCCACCACTACATAAAAGTGATAAATCTTATCATCCACCGCACTGAGGGTGAGGCTAGTCAACTGGTGAGTTATCAACATCACCCTACTCTGAGAAAGTCTGTCATGTGTGGCAAGTGCTCCATTTATACTGGTGAAGGAAACCCTGATCCCACCTTCACAGACACACCACACTCTACACCTAAAATAGTCAATCTGAGTATGAACTTTAGATAACAATTCCATACCCATGATAACATCTTAAGGCCTCGATGCTGCTACTAAGAGATCCAAACCGAATCTCTCACATCCAATTGTAGGATCGTATATTTTTTACCAATGTTTAATAGTGAAATACCCTCTTGTATGGATCTCTAATCATAAGGATCGAGCCTACGACTCCATCAGAATATCCAGGTTCCAAACTAGGTCTGTGGAAAAGAAATATTGATGGGTATCTCTGTCTATAAGAGCTATATCTAAGAGGAAGACAAGACTATACCTCTAATCCTCTATGGATTATCATGGTTTTAGGCCTCTATTGAATAAAACTATCCTCTCCCATGTCCACCGACTCTTAGAGCCCAAGGTGGACACCTAGGGGTGGTGGTGTTTTCACCTCAAACCTCCACCCACCGCCTACTACACTTATGGATCACTTACCATGTATTCCACCCAATGGGCCACACTTCTTGAAACTCTTCCTCTATCTCAGTAGTCCCTCAACCATATACCGGTCGTCTACTTGGCGATTCGGGAAATCACGAGCCATGTTCCCCTACCTGCCGCTTGATAAGCACACCCTAATCCTTTAATGACTGAAATGAACAGCTGATTATTGCCTATAGATTGTTCAAGGTTATGGTGCTCTACTAATGTGTATAGTAGCTCTCGGGTCGAATCCTCAGTGATGATACTTTTTAATAGTCATTTGTTTTTAGATGATTGTATTTTGATTGGGGGGTTTTTTTGTAGAGCTTATGAAATAATTTATGGATGATTTTTGGTTTAATAAATTGATAAAGATTGGGGTGAGTTCAATATTATTGATTTAATCTTATGACATCCATGAGCTTTTCCTTATATTGCATTAAATTAATACCCACTTCACATGATGATTTTGATCAGAATTCCCAAGTGTTAAGGCTATAATCCAAGCCATAACTTAACTTAGGTTTCTAATCATTAATATTCCTTTTTTATGATAGTTTATTTTTGGTTCCAATAATCCATGGAATCCACATATTAAACAAAACATGTCATTAATCCATGACATATAAAGTTCAACATAAAAAATATTAACTCAAAAAATACTCATTGAGAAAAGCTATCAATCACTTAATATCCCCAAATTATAACTCAACCCAATGGTATATCGACTCATAAATTTAAATTATTAGTAATATGGTTATAATTATTATGATGATAAATTAATAAGAGATGGAAAATAAAGGGATAATAAAAAGAGTGGTGCGTCGAACACACACACAAACGATAATGAGAATTAAGAACAGAATTTCGATTGAATGAGGAAGAAAAATAATGGAAAGGGATTCAATGTTATTTAAACTATTTTAAGAACATTAATATTAAACTAAAGAAGGTGGAATATAATAAGAGATATTTAAGAAGAAACTTTTGTTAAAATAAAATTACAAAATAAAGGACTTACAAAATTACAACAATGAAGAACATAAAAGAAAATGAAAACAAAGAGAGGAGGAATGGTCTCTCAAAAGTAAAAATGAGTATGGAAGGTCCTCCCAAGCCTTTGGAAATGATTTGGTCATGCCAATATGATCACCTATCTTCTGAATTTCCAACCCCTTTGATGGAGAGGATGGGGATGCATTTATAGCCCAAGGAAGTGGACTGTTTTCATTCCCAGTCTATCCCTCCAATTGCATCGCCAAGATGGCTATTCAGACAGCCAAATCTTGAGATATATCCTTCTTAAAAGTTTTAGATAATTATGGTTTCTGACCTCTCTCAAAATATTGAGTCATTGGGACCTATTTATCCAATGTTATGTCCGGTTGATTAAACAATTTTAATCTGTTCATTTCAATCGAGTCTTTTTTGAAGTACAAAATGATAAAGGGTTTCTGAATAAGAATATGCCTTCAAAGCCGAATGATTTTTTCAACAAAGTCAGCTGCCAATATCTCCTATTTCCCACTGTAAAATATCAGCTTTATTGGATGCATACATCATGAGATATGTTTTGAATACTGTACTGATTTTATTTCTCGGCCAGAATGGTGGGATGAACATCAAAGCATATGTTGGGCCCTTTTTTTGGATTTGGGACTTGAAATTTTTATCCAAGACTCCTTAAATTTTCCCAAGAACCTTGGAGGATTATTAAGAAAATTTTAACTTCTAAATTGAGACCAGTAATTCAACCTTCATGGTCGGTCCAGTTTCTTCATAGATTCTGAAGGCCCTATTGTGTGGTCCATATGAGCCTTCAAATGGAAGAATTATCCCATGATCCCTTCTAATGAAATGTTTTATATTGAATTTGGAATCCTAAAAAGTAAGAACCACACAATTTGGATCAGTAAGTAGTGAGTTATCAATAAAATTGTAAACTGACCCAATTGGACTACTTCTAAAAATGCTCAAAAATTACACTTAGTATTAAAATATTAATATTTCACACACATTATGCACATTTCATATAAAATGAGTAAAGGTAGTATATAATAAATCATGAAAATATTAATAACATCAACTCCCACACACTTAGTTTTGTGCATGTCCTCATGTGAAACAAATATAAAAACATGTAAAAATCATTTTCACTCACCAAAAATTTTTAAAATTTTGTTTTCTCCATTCCGGGGAGGTATAGACTATTTCACTCATCCATTTTGAATTCCACCACAAGTTGTTACAGAAAAAATGTTCCAAAACTAATTCTTTTTTTAATTCTCAAATTTAGAAATGGAAAATGTGGACACTTAAAACTGTCACCTCTCAAGATGATAAAATTAATTTGTGGAGGTTCACTCTTTCACCAACCAAAAGTGAAAATCTTAGAGTTTGAAAGAGCTCTCAACCTCCAATACCTATCCAAAGTGCACAAGAATAAAGAGGTATTTTTAAGGGCTTTTTTGTGGCTAGGGACGGTAGAAATATAATGTCCAAGAGAGAGAAAAAGAGGGTTAAAACACCAACATAGAAAAAGAAATGCACATTTTTTTGAAATAAAACATGGAAGGAAATTAAAACACATATTTAAAATGGAATGATTGTGTGAATAGAGACATAATAGAGGATGAAAATATAAAAAAAATGAGAAGATGAAATATTTACAAAACATATAACTTCTCCTAATAAGAATATAATGCAACTGTTCTATTTTTATTTTCCTTTTTTTCTTTGTTTTTTCGAAAATTGACCTTGAAACAGATCTCACACACATATCCCAGCCCATGTTTGATCTCCTAATGACACTAATTGTAATAGTTATAATAATATCAAGGGTTGAGAATGAGTGATTTTTGACCTACCCAATACACAACCCATTTTTTATTTTTTCTTTTTGATTTTTTTTTAAATTTCATCATTTTTTTGAACACTTGTCAATAAAATTTACAAAATTACTTAAATGGAAGTACATTACATTCCCCAAAACACACTGAATGACAACCTATAACCCACACTAGAATGGATGCTTTCCCTAAATCAGATGATAACTCGTTGAAAATCAATAATAGGGTACCCAAACAATGAAATCCATTCCCCCACAATTAAATTTCAAAAAATTATGCAATGAAAATACATGTTTATATTGGCTGTGAAGAGGTATTGGGCTTGTAATGTGGATATCATAGAAAAGGTTTTCATAGTCTCAAAGGGGCTTCCAAAAGGAGGATTAGTGTAAGGGAAATGGGAGACTATTTGGCTATTGTGATTCTCATGTGGTTCCGAAAATTCCTCTATCATATTAATGCACACTAAGTTAGGAAATTCAGATCGAAGTCCACAAACTCAAGACTCACAAATGGGGGTAAAAACACACATTTTGAAAATATGTCCACACGTGGCATTGGCATGAAATAAAATTTTGTTCTTCATGGTTTGGGAAAATCATTTTCCAAATCAAAAATTGAGCATTCAAAATTTGTTAATTTTGACACAAAACTCATTATGAAAATTCATGATGAAAATACAAAATTTTTGAGATGAAAACATGTTTGTTGACTCCCCAAAATGGTTGGACAAAATTAGAAAATTGGAAGGTGAGTAATCAAGACTCTTTATTTTTTTGTATATATTTTTTTGTTATGATTGTTTTTTTTTAGTTTTTTTTAGTTTTTAATAAAGATACACCCATAAAAAAGAGAAAGTGAAAAAAGGTTTTGAGAAAGAAAGTGGTAAAAAATAAAAGATATAAGAAGAAGAAGAAGTAGATAGAGAGATAGAGAGAGAAGTAGTTAAAGGGAAAGAGGTGCCCCTAGTTTGGATTTGGTGGGTTTCCATCTCCATCTAGTGGTAGGTCGACTGGAGAAGTTGGGGATTTAGTGGAAGTAGATGTTGATCCAGGATTGTGCGTCCTATCATGGTGATGCTTTAACTGATGTCCATTAACTCTGATTGTCCTTTTGGAAGAGGGGTCTTGGACTTGCACTACACCAAATGGGTAAACATTAGAAAAAAAAAGGACCTTCCCAACGAGAATTAAGCTTACCTGGGTGAAGCTGAAATCGAGAATTGAAGAATATTACCTTTTCACCTTCATGAAATACCTTTCTCAGGATTTTTTTATCAAGGAGTGCCTTGGATTTTTCTATGTAGAGATTAGAATTCTAATAAGAATCAAGTCGAAGCTCTTCCAGTTCAACCAATTGCAACAATATTTCTTCACTAGATTTTTCAAGATCAAAATTACATGTTTTCACTACCCAAAATGACTTATGTTGGATTTCAACTGACAAATGACATTCTTTACCAAAAACTAGCCTAAAAGGAGACGTCCCAATGGGTGTTTTATAGGCAGTTCAATAATCCCAAAGTGCTTCACCAAGTCTTTCAGGATAGTATTTTCTGGTGGGTTTTACAATTCTCTCAAGAAATCTTTTCACTTCTCTATTATGAAGTTCAGCCATGCCATTTGTTTGGGGTGATATGCAATTGAAGTTTTATGTAAAACCCCATTCTTTTTCAAAATATATTTCATGGTTTTATTACAAAAATGGGTTCCTAAGTCACTAATCAAGGCACAAGGCCTACCAAATCTGTTGAAGATGTGTGTCTTTAGGAACTCACTAATAGTATGTGAATCATCCTTTCTAGTGGGTTTGTCCCCGACCCACCTAGAAACATAATCAACCTCAAGAAGGATGTTTTAGAATCCATTGGAATGGGGAAATAGTCCCATGAGATCGATACCCCAAACATTGAAGATCTCATAGAAAATTAAAGGCTTTTGGGGCATTTCATTTATTTTTGAAATTGTGCCAAACTTTGGGAAAGTGGGACATGATTGATAGAACTCATGTGAGTCCTTGAAGAGTGAAGGCCAAAACAATCTAGAGTCTAGGACCATTCGGGAGGTCCTTTGTGGTCCAAAGTGGCCACCACCAGGCATTGAGTGAAAAAATTCTAATATGGAAGAATTTTCATTTTCATCAACACATCTCCTTATTACCATGTCAGCCCCAGTTTTCCAAAGTTTATTTTCATCCCAAAAATAGTATTTTGAATCACTTTTCTACTTCTTTTTTTGTTCTTTTGAGAAATTTTCAGGAAAAACACCAAAAACCAAGTAATTTACAATTGGGGAATACCATGGAATTTTTGGATTGAGAGATGAAAGGTACACAGTGGGGAATTCAGGATCAATGATTTCATAATGAGAAGAATTAGAAATTCTACTCAAGTGATCAGCCACAGGGTTTTATTTTACTGGTCTATCTTTTATTTCAAGGTCAAACTCTTGGATCATTAGGATACATCTTATTAGCCCTGATTTGGAATCACTTTTCTTAAGTAAGAACATTATAGATGAATGGTCTGTGAAGATGATGATTTTGGCACCTAAGAGATAGGGCCAGAATTTATCTAAGGCAAAAACAACTGCTAAAAGTTCCTTTTCAGTGATAGTGTAGTGATATTGAGTTTCATCCAATGTTTTTGAGGCATAATAGATGACATGAGATAGTTTTTCTCTTCTTTGACCAAGAACGTCCCCAAAAGCTCTATCAAAATCATCACACATCAACTCAAAGGGAAATGACCAATCTGGGGATTGGATTATCGGGGCATATGTAAGAGCAGTTTTGATTTCAATGAAAGCTCTCTTTCAAATATCATAGAAATGGAAAGTGGCATCATTTTAGAGAAACCGAGTGAGTGAGAGGGAAATTTTACTGATGTTATGGATAAATCTCCGATAGAAACTGGCATGACCATGAAATGAACGGATATCTTGAAAAGATTTGGGTTGAGGAAGTGATTGTATCACTTCAATTTTTACAAGATCAACTTCAATACCATCTTCTGAAAATATGTGCCCTAGAATAATCCCATTTGCAACCATGAAGTGACATTTTCAAAATTTAACACAAGGATTCACTTGATACACTTTTGGATGACTAGAGAGAGTGAATTAAAACAAGATTCAAATGACTCACCATAAATGGTGAAGTCCTCCATGAGGACTTCCATGAAGTGTTCAATGAATTCGGAAAAGATACTCATCATACACCTCTGGAATGTTGCAGGAGCATTGCAGAGGACAAAAGGTATTCTTCTATATGCATATGTTCCAAAGGGGCATGTGAAAGTAGTCTTTTCTTGTTCCTGAGGGGTGATTGGGATTTGTAAGTAGTCTGTGTATCCATCAAGAAAGTAGTACTATGACTTTCCAGATAATCGTTACAGCATTTGATCAAGGAATGGAAGAGGGTAGTGATCTTTTCTTGTTTCAACATTAAATTTCCTATAGTCTATGCACACACGCCATTTTTTTCACTCGAGTTGTCAGTAAATCTCCATGTTCATTTGCAACAACAGTTATTACACCCTTCTTCGGTACAACTTGAATTGGATTGACCCATTCACTGTCAGAAATTGGATAGATAATACCAGCTTGTAGAAGCTTGGTGAACGATTCCCTATCTACCAAAAGGATGAGCGGATTGAGTCTTCTTTGTTGTTGTCCAATTGGTTTGGATGATTCCTCAATATGGAGGTGATGCATGCAAAGATTAGGGTTGATTCCTGGTATGTCATCTAGGGTCCAACCTAAGGCCTTTTTGTTTTCCTCTAACACCTGGACAAGTTTGGACTCCTCAGTTTCAGTAAGTGAAGATGAGATAATTAAAGGATAAGAGTGATCATGGAAAAGGAATGCATATTTCAGGTGTTCAGGAAGAGGCTTCAGATCAGTCACATCTTTCATTTGTTGGTTAGACAACTCAGGAATAGAGGAAGGGACTTCAGTTGATTCAAATTCATTTTAATTAATACTATCCAAGGTGGAGCAGTAGAGATCATAGTTGATGTTGGATTCAAGAGAGTATTCAAGTTTCTCTATATTTATGGAGTCTATGAATGAGAGGTCCACAACAACATCACCATTTACGACTTGGTTAATAATTGCGAAAATTTGAAAAGATCCTTTGTCATTTGAACATGAAGAAAATGATGGAATGGGGTTCAATTGTCTCTCAGAAGTATCCTTACAGTAATGGATTGAGAATGAAGATCGATCCTCAGATGGGTATCACATGGCTTGGAAATTGTTGAACTTGACCAGTTGGTCCCAAATTCCATGGATAAGATGCCTGAATGGACATAAATCTTGGTTCTCACTGTCATTAGGAATGGTATTCCGAGAATTAGGGGAGATCAATAAGATTTTTTCTCACCTTCCATGTCAAGGACATAGAAATCAGCAGGGAATATAAGATCATTGACATGAAAAAGGACATCCTCAATTATTCCCTCAGGACTGGTTGTGCATTGATTGGCTAACTAAATGAAAACACTCGTTGGGTGCAAGGGACCTAGACCAAGGTTGGAGAAGATGGATTTAGGCATGAAATTAATTGAGGCTCTTAGGTCTATTAGTGCATCATCAAAGTTGGAAATTCCAATTTGGCATGGAACCGTAAAGGTCCTTGGATCTTTGCACTTAATGGGTATGGACTCTTGGGTTGAAACATTTTCGATAGTCCTAAGATGCCTCTTGTGGGTGCACAATTCCTTAAGAAACTTGTCAAACATTGGGAATTGTTTTATGGAATCTAAGAGAGTAATGTTGACTTCAACACGCCTAAACATGTCATGAATTTCAGTATCAGGTTTAAATTAATTCTTTTGCTTAGAGACAACTTGTGGAAAAGGAATTAGATTCCTATGTGGAATATAAGGAGGTGAGGGAAAGGATTCAGGTTCCTTTTCATGTTTCTTTTTCTTTTCATTTTCTAGGTCAACATTCAAAGGTGGGTTGGAAGACTTATCTCGAGGCATAGAAATTTGATTTCTCGATCTAAGTGCAATTTCACTTACATTACCCTTGGGGTTGGGTAATGGTTTAGATGGAAGTTGGGAAGAATTAGATGTTTGCTGATGACTAAGGTGGGATGCTAGTTGACCAATTTGGGTTTCCATGTTCTTGAGTCTTGAATGGGTGAAGGAGTCAAGATCTCCCAATGCACATTCCCATGGTTTCTTGGAAGAAGAGGCTCAACCCGAATTGGGATTACCTTGATTTTGGTTCTTGGGAAAGCGATTTTATTGGTTTTGGAATTGAGAAGGCTCACTAGGATAATGGAATCGTGGAGGAGGATTGTTCCTTTGAGGTTGAGGAATAAAAGGATAAGGTTGTTGGAAGTTACCAACACCTTGACCGTATGGAAACAGGTTTTGATTTTGAGGAGGGAATTGAGGGGGATGAGAAATGGGATTCCCATATCTCAAGTTAGGGTAATAGGGAGAAGAGAAGGGCTCATAGTGGGGTTGGTTGAAGTTTCTAAGAAACTGACCTGATAGTTGAGGGTTGGTGTTCCGCTGAGCATATGCTGTCTTGAGCGCCATTGGTCCAGATGAATTATATTGAACCTCTTGATGTTGTAGACATGTGTCTGTTGGATGAGATTAAGAGTTTCATATTCCACAGTTTTTGACAGGTCTAGGAAACATTTATTGCGAAGAAGATGAGGTTGAGGATTTGGTAGCCCTAGCTAGTTGTCGCACAAGACCTGTAAGTTCACTCATCCACTCGGTCATCTTGTTCGGCTCAATTGATTGATTATCATGGGATTTATTTACTTGAGCATATGCTAGAGTATGGAATTGTTGTGTGTTTGAATCCATGTTACTTATGAGATCTCTTGCTGTTGTAGGAGTTTTATCAACAAGAGAAACACCACTTGCGGCATCATTGATAGTTCTCTCCATAGCCAATAACCCCTCATTGAAGTATTGGATCAAGAGTTGTCCAGAAATTTGTTGGTGTGGGAAGGTTTCAATAAGATTTTTGAACCTCTCCCAATATTCATGGACTGATTCACTTGGGATCTTTCAAATACCACAAATTTCCTTTCGGATAGAAGCAGTACGAGAAGAAGGAAAGAATTTATCTAAGAAGAGTCACTTCATGTCATTCCGTGTGATTATGGAACCAGGAGGGATGTAGTAAAGACATGAATTTGTAGCGTTAGATAGGGAGAAAGGGAATGCTCGAAGTTTGATTTGTTCCTCAGAAACCCCTTGAGGCTTCATGAAATATCACACTACTTGTAACTCTTTAATGTGGAGATGTGGATCCTCACCGGCTAGCCCGTTGAAATGAGGAAGAAGATGAATCCAACCATATTTGTGTTCAATGTAAGCCTCTATGTTTGGATATTTAATACCAAGAGGTTAGTAATTCATATTAGGGGAAACAAGTTTTTTAAGGGTTTGTTCCCTATGATTTTTCATTTCTAATTCAACTGGTTATACAAGGACTGGTTCTTGAATTATTTGATTATCTCTTATGTTCCTCATAAGTTGGTGAAGTGTTCACTCAATTTCATGGTCAAACAAATCTAAGGGTTTTTTTGGGAGGCTACAGGGAATTCATAGAGATTTTGAAAGAATGAGGAAGATGGTTTTTTCTTTTATTGTTTTTCATTGATGATTTTTATGAGAAGATGGGTTTTTCTTTGTGTTTTATTTCAATTTTTTATAAATTTTGTTTTTTTTTTGTTTTTTATTACAATAACCAGAAACTAATGACTACATAAAGAACCATCCTCGGCTACAGCTCTATTTAAAACACATGGACGGTTGTTTCATATCGACTGTTCAAAGTTCCAGTGCTCTGCTAATGTGTATAGCAGGACACGGGTCGAATCCTTGACGATGATACTTTGTAAAAGTCGGTTGTTTTTAGTTGATTGTATTTTGATTGGGGGGTTTGTTAGCAGAGATTATGAAATAATTTATGGATGATGTTTGATTTAAAAAATTGATAAAGATTGGGGTGAGTTCATTTTTGGGGATTTATGCTTCTGACATCCTTGAGCTTTGCTTTATATTTCATTAAATTAATACCCACTTCACAAGATGATTTTGATCGGAATTCCCAAGAGTTAAAGCTTCAATCCAAGCTGCAACATAACTTAGGTTTATAATAATGACCATTACTTGTTTATGCTAGTGTATTTTTGGTTCCAATAATCCATATAATCTATATATTAAACAAAACATGTCATTAATCCATGGCATATAAAGTTCAACATACACAATATTAACTCAAAAAATATAATCGAGAAAAGCTCTCAATCACTTAATATTCCCAAATTATAACTCACCCCAATGGTAGATTTACTTAGAAATTTAATTTATTAGTAATATTTTTATAATTATTATTATGATAAATTAAGAAGAGAAGGAAAATAAAGGGATAAGAAAAGAGCGGTGCGTCGAACACACACACAAACAATAATGAGAATTAAGAACAGAATTTCAATTGAATGAGGAAGCAAAATAAAGGAATGGGATACAACTATATTTAATCTATTTTAAGAAAATTAATATTAAACTACATAAGGTGGATGAGAATAAGATATATTGATGGAGAAACATGCATTAAAACAGAATTACAAAAGAAAGGACTTACAAAATTACAACAATGAAGAACATAAAAGTAAAAGAAAACAAAGAGAGGAGGAAAGGGTTCTCAAGTAAAAAGATGAGTATGAAAGCTCCTCCCAAGCCTTTATAAAGGCATTGTCCATGCCAATATGATCTCTTCTCTTATAAAATTCCAACCCCTTTAATGTAGAGGAGGGGGATGCATTTATTGCCCTTGGAAGTGGATCATTTTCCTTCCCGATCTGTCCCTCCATTTGCATTGCCAGGTTGTCAATTCAAAAAGCTGAATCTTGAGATATATCCTTATTAATAGTTGTAGATAATAATGTTTTACGACCTTTCTAAAAATTTTGAGTCATTGGGACCTATTTATCCAATGTTATGGCCGGTTGATTAAACAATTTTAATCTTTCCATTTCAATTCAGTATTTTTTGAAGTCCAAATTGTGAAAGAGTATTTTAATAAGAAGATGCTCTCAAAGCCGAATTATTTATTCAAAAATTTCGTCTGCCAATATATCATCTTTCTCGATGAATAATATAAGCTTTATTGGATGTTTACATCATGAGATATGTCATGAATACTTTACTGATTTTATTTATCGGCCCGAATGGTGGGCTGAACATCAGAGCATCAGTTGGGCCCCTTGTTTTTGGATTTTGGCCTTGAAAGTTTTATCCAAGACTCCTTACATTGTCCCCAGAACATTATAGGATAATGGAAAAATTTTAAATTCTATATTGAGCCCAGTAATTCAATCTTTATGTCTGGTCCAGTTTCTTCACAGATTCTATAGGCCCTCTTGTGTGGTTCATATGAGCCTTCAAATGGAGAAATTATCCCATGATACATTCTAATGAAATGTATTATATTGAATTAGGAATCCTAAAAAATAATTACCACACAATTTGGATCAGTAGGGAGAGATTTATAAATAAAATCGTAAACTGACTCAATTGGAATACTTCTAAAAATGCTCAAAAATTATACTTAGTATTAAAATATTAATATTTCAAACACATTATGCACATTTCATATAAAATCAGTAAAGGGATTATATATTAAGTCATGAAAATATTAATAACATCAATGAATCTCTCTACCCCAGGGTTCTTGTACTGATGATCCTCTATCCTATGGTCATTCCTTGAAATTCCTATCCTGCTTGGGCACCCATGTGTGCTTCCTGCTACCCACGACTATAGACTCCACCAAAAAGTGTCTACTGGTATCTCCCACTACAAGCTCCTACTCTTCCTGGATTCTCTCTATGATTAGGGCTCACTCTATAACCCCAAATTTAGAAGGGATGCTAAGCAATAACATGGATTCCCTAATATCATGGATTGGTCCCTGCCCAAAGGCACTAGACTAGAAGAATGGGTATCGCACCATGTCTATGGAATAAATAGAATTCTCGGTGAATCTCACCAAATACTCTTATATTGTCATGCTACTGTGTTGTAGTTGTATAATCTCATTTATGAAAAATGAGTGCAACATCACTAGGAAGAACTCCTATCTGAATAGGCGTTTGAAGTATTCCTAGCTGAGGGTCTCCCTTTCATGTGTTTGGATCATCAAACTCCACTATCTCCCCACCGAGCCATAAAGAAGGCTTATAACTATGATCACTATTTGGTAGAGAGGTGTCCACACTAGACAAAAGACTCTTGTAACAATCTTGAACCAATACTTGGCCACCTGGGGGTTAGTCTCACCCCTGAACCTGGGAGGTCTGTACCTATGGAACTCATGTATGTCATTGAGACAACATGCATTCTATACCTGTAGCGCTGATAACAACTTCTAATCAGTGGGTGGTGGCAACACTGATGAACTTATTGGTGGATCCATCTCTAGTACCAGTACTTATACAAATTCCTCATTGTTGGGTGTACCATAGTCATGGTCATGCACTAGAATCCTCACTGGTTGTATGTCTGGTGGCATCTGGAAACATATCAAGATGAACCACTGTCAATAGGTTATACATGGGGAGATGACTCTAAACCAATAAAAACATGAGGAAAAACTCAATTCCTATATGATGCATTCGACCATTGTTTTTATGTATTGAGTCTAATAATAAAATTTAAGGTCATGGTGTATGGATACATCAGCCATCACACCAAAACTAGACTCCCTCATCCTAAAAGTCAAACTCAAAACATTCAACACTATTTCCCCAAACAAATCCATAGACACTTGGTCCTTAAGGTAGTACCAACATCACCTGATACCAATTTTTCATGACCCATCCCTGAGGGATTGTTCCACGACTACCCCAAGCTCGCCTCCGAAAGGCCAGGGGCTGGAGACTTGCACCGAAGGTATTTTCCTGCAAGTGGGAGGCATTTTCCAAGTACCTGTACACATGCACACTCACAACCCTTTCCTACAATGCGGAAAACATGAATAACACTAATACAACCATTGATATTAGAAGTACAATCTATAAGTAAAATGATCCATAATACAAACACAACAAAAGAGAAGTAGAAAAAAAGGCATACAAGGTCTCTGAAAATCCGTCTGCAGAAATCCAAACCTGAAGGGTTGGTGAAGGGTAGCTGTCGGAAGTCGTATGAGTACGGATAGCCTATCCAATATCATTGGGAACCGCCTAGTCATGGACCACCAATGTATCAATAAAAACATTGGTCATTTTCAAAAGAAACAACACTTGTGGGTGAAGCCCATTTAGGGGTGAGTAACACAATAATCAATAGGGACCTCAGACCACAACGAAATGACTACTATGAAATGTACACACTATGTAATGGACATATGACACATGAATAACATAATGTATAGAATGTAAGACTATCAGTCGTAAGGATGAAAATATTTTATTTTTTAGGGACTCATCCCCAATGAGTTATTGGGGTATTACGGGCCACTAGGGCCTACTCGTCTATCTGGCCACTGAGGTCCACTTTTTGCCACTATGGTTTGATGGGATAATGAGGTCCGCTCATCTGTAAAGCCACTGAGGTCCACTCATATGTCGGGCCACTAAAGACTACTCATTTGACAATCCATTGAGGTACACTAATCTATCCGGACACTGAGGTGTTCTCATCTACCGGGCCACTGAGTTCAACCCATATTCTGTGCCACTGAGGTCCGCTCGTTTACTGGGCCATTGAGGTCCGCTCACCACATCCTTCTAATCATATCCACTCACATGATTTCAGCTTGTAGAGCACTTGATTCCAGAAGAGTATACTCCTCATGCTATCAGTCATATCTCAACCTCCTCGAAAAGTCACCTGCTATATTCCAAAAGGACCACCTCATCGTAAGGGTCCCAACTCCACAAGCATCTCTTCAAAAAGTCACACGTTTTGGATGTTATGAATATTTTAGTAAAAAGGGGTCAGTCGGGTCCGGGTCAGGACTGACCCGGTCAGACCGGCCTGACCCGACCTGGGTCCGACCCAGACCACTGGTCCTGGCTTGAACCACTAGGCCACATGGGGTGGCCCATCTTCTCCATCTCGACCAGCCACTGTGGGGCGTTTCGACCTCCACCAGACGAGGAGACGGCCTCATCCCCTTCATGTCACATGGCCAAAAGGTGTCCAAATGCCTCCCCTGCATGTGGTCCCACAGAATGCATGCCAAAGCTGAACCTTAGACTGATCGTGGGTCTCCTGAACTGCCGCAGAGCCCTGCTGGCATCGCGGTTCTGCACTACCACGACCTGCTAGCTGTGGCCTCTTCCGCCTGACATGGCACCTCAATGGCGCCAAATTTCCGCCTCTTAGTGGCACACTGGCCACGGACTCCCCTGAAATAGTGCGTAGCATGTGCGCACTGCGTGCCTCATATGGCCACTTCCTCGTGCCAGTGGCGGCCCCTATCCACCTCCCACGGTCTCTACCATGGGTTTAACCATCTCTAACCTTTGAGCTAGAGTCCCCTTCCACTACCACATTCCTAGTCGCGGACTTCCATCACCACTATTGTGGTCCTTCATGGACCACAGTTGTCATTATGTCACAATGAATGAATGAAAAATGGTTTAAAAGAAAAATGCACAAGGAACACATGAAGGATGGATCATGACCCTGGTTTGTGTCGGTGTGATTTATCCTTGTTTAGAGTTTAGCAAAGGATAAAAAATGTACATCCAATATCCCTTAACTCCCATCATGAAAATATTCCAAATATCTCAATAAAAAATGATCTGTAGAGCAACCTGTTAGTGGGTCGATCAATGATAATTGTCTATAAATAAAGAACAAAACCCCAACCTCGAGGTTGGATCGTTCTTTAACGAAGATCAGTCCACTATCATTCAGATTTTCTCAATCCATCATTGGTGATGGTTCATCGATCGTCGCTCAACATTTCCAAAACTCCAATGGTTCATAGCAATTCTTGATCATGCCAACGATTGATGTTAGGTTAAACCATTAAAATAAGAAACATGTTTCATCATTTCTGTTATGCTGTGTTGTAGTGTCATTACACCTTTTCATTTATGAAACATCATTTTTGTTAAGCTGCAATGATATTAAAATTTATAAATAAAATATATTAAAGGAATATTTTGTTTTTACTTAAGAAAATAAATTTACTAAATTTTCTTAAAAAGTATGAAAATTAACTTTTTTTCCTTCGACCCATGATGGTTGAGGTTTGGTCCTTCCTTAGGTAATGTTTCCATTCCAAACACAATGGTTCCCTCTATTTTTTAATCCAGGAAGCTGTTTAGATGTTGCCAAAATAGCTAATGTGTGCCTAAGAAAGTTCAAACACTTAGTCCAGGCTCTCAAGACCTCGGAATAAAGTGTCGTCTAAGCGGCTGGTCTTGAAATAATCCCATATAATTTTTTAAAAAAAAATTGAATGGATTTTTCTTGACATTAAAAATAAGTTCAGTTCATTTTATTTTTTAATGGTAAGTTCATTTAAGTATTTTTTTCAGAACATGATGAAGATAACCGAGTTTATTTAATCTTTATGTTTATTTAACCCCTATTGGATGTGAAATAAAATAGAATATATCTTTTAATATCATTTTTAAATATAAAATTATTATTTCAACTAGCCGTGATTGTGGTGATGAATAAATAAATATGTTATCTATGTAGGTAGTGAACCGACCATAACATGTGTGTCGATTTCATTTTAAAATAATTAACATAAAGCTAGATAATAATTATTAAATTAATATAATAACTTTGAATAATACTTATGATACTTATTTCATCATATTAGGATGGATATAATATATTTTTTGGAGGTATAGGAAGAAAAGTTCTTAAAAGAGATATATTGATTTGGTTACCTCTTCCTTCAGATGTCCTAATTTGAGACACTACATGGTCTTAGAGAATGACCTTTTATGAAGAATAACATATAAATAATATACAGTGATTCTGGGAAGGATTTTTTATTGCTATTTGGTAATGTAAGTAAATTATTGTTTGAGGATATGTGGGGTGAAAATGGTGGTATTTATAAGACGAATATAGGGGTGTTTTGGAATAAAATATTTATTATTTTAATATTTTTGTTCCACACATCTAATAGTGATTTTTAATATGAATATAAATATAAATTACTACATTTTAGGATTTGATAATGGTTTCTTACGTATTTCAATGTAATATTTATCATACATCTAACATATTACGTAAAATACTATATTTTGTTGTATTTTACTATTCATAAAAAATTCTTCTTTTTATTTAAATACTAAGAAAATAACCTAAGATACTTTCAACATAATGATTTAAAAAATTATATCCATTCTATCAAAATAATTTCATAAATATGAGGATTATAATTTTTTTATTAAAATCCTTATTTTGGGAAAAATATTAATTTTTATGAGACTATCAAATTTTTTATCCAATATAAACATTAATTATGATTTAAAAACTTATCTCAGTATGTAATATAAATATATATAGAGTTTTTAATGAAATATAAAAAAAATTACTTAATTTTTTTTAAAATTTATAATAAAAATTTTGTTTAATGAAAATAAAAAATATTTGTTTTCCCTAAAATATAATTTCATTTTATTTTTATTGAATCATTATTTTATCATATTACAATTTTTTATTTTTCTATTATTATTTATGTTTCATAATATCACTAAAATATTGTTTAACTATTCCAATAGTTAGGATAACGGTTATATTTATACTCTTAGCACTCATGTTATTATTCCAAGGGTTATATTAGTTTTATAGGTATTATAGATAAATTCTAATTCCTTCAATTACCATTCACTTAATTCCCTCTCCAGGTTTTATATTCTTCATTTTCAAAAATTTGATTACATTTCAAATGTATTATTGTTTTTACAGTATTTTTCATGAGTGTGATTATTCTACGAGACTAGATCATAAATGTTTTTGATTTCTTGTCTGTTTATTTTTGTTATGTTTATTTTTTTATTGTGCTAATTTTGATTTTATTATCTATATTTATTATTTAAATTTAATGTTTTATAAAAGTTTTTTTTCAAGTTTTATTTTTTTTGATGAGTTTTATAATATACTACATTACTAAATATGATACTAGATTATTCAAATTGAAATTTTCTTAAATAAATTTGCGGGTCATTATATTTTCACCATTGATATCTCAATAGAAAAACCAAATAATGTAAATCACTATTGAGAGAGGGTGTTTTTGGTAAACCACTAAATCTCACACCCTCTATGTGGTGGTTTACTCTTACTTGGGCCTAACAGTTATTATTATAGAATTTGTGCACTAGTTTAAGGTATTTCTTTGGATGCAAGATTGTTTTTGAAAGATTATATATTTGATATAAGATATATATTATAACTACCTAATATATTATGGTATATTTATCTTTAAGTAAACATAATTTATTTAATATATTTCACTGTGTGCAACACGAGGTCAAAACAAAGCACGATATTCTATTAAATTTATATTATTTTATGTGACAATTATACCCTAGCTATTGGATTGAGGGGTCATGGATAAGACTAAATAAATTATTAATTAATATTTTTTAAACTTTTATATAGAAAATTCTTTGTTTATAATTGATAAAATCATTTAGAATTAAAAATTATTGATTTTCATGAAAAATGTTTTTTGCAGATAATGTGTTTTTATCTTAATAAATTAAACATATCACAATTTTTGGATAATTTTAATGAAATTTTTATATTAAATATTTTAAAAAATGTTTTAATATTTATATAATGATTTATACTAAGAATGGGATATGAATAAATCTAATTTTACACATAAAAACGCATTTTTTAAAAGTGATTCTCATTACATTTTACAAAGTTATTTTAAAATGGATTCCCCCCACTTATAGAAATTGAATTTTGAAAAATGGAATCCATATTATAAATCAAGATGTTCAAATTTGGTAATTATGACGCTTTAATTTTTTGTTATTATGAATAGTAACCATGGTAAATATTTTTTACCTCAGAATGTGTTAAATGGATAAAATAAGGTTAAAAATTGAAATCTCCCAAACAATTGATTTTATTTACTTAGATACATTGATATAGACATTTATAATATTCAATTATATAGTTTCAAAATGGAATTCCAGTTGCATATGATAGTGAAATTAATATTATTTTATGTAAAGAATAAATAAAAAACATCACTCTTATTGTTTTTAATATATCGAACACTTTTCACTAGGGATAGAAAAAAGTTATTTCAGATGAATTATTTTTATTGATTTTAAAAAGGTTATGAGTTTTTTAAAATTTTATTTGAATGACTAATGATTTTTTATCATTATAAATTATTTTTAATTTTTTATAATTGAATAATTACCTTTAATGTTTAGGTAGACCAATAAAGTACCCAATCATGTAATTGAAAAATCCGATAAATAATTTCCAAAGAAATATAATTAATGTAGTTTAGATGAATTATTATATTAAAATAATTAAATTGATAAATATTACAATGCTTTTATGTTTTAAAATTTTAAATTTGAATTCCAATTTAATCTTCTTTTATTTATAATCAAACTATGAGAATTGTCAAAAAAATTACATTAATGATATCTTATATCAAATAATATTTTTTTAAATGCTTTACATTCATAAAAATATTATCTTTGTACAAATTAATTTGATAATCTCTATCATGTTAATATTTTTCCACTTATGGGTCATGATCCCTTTTATAATTTGTCTCAGGATAATTAAAGTGAAAAAGCATTGATATTATGGTTATCATCAAAAGTGTTAACAGGGGTTAAAACTATGATATAAGAGTTAAGACATCACCTAAAATTATCTACATTTTATTATATGGCATGGATTATATTCATCATATCATTGAATTATATCAAATTTGTGACAGATGATCATAGAAGTTAATTTATATTAATTTAACACTATAGGGAATTCAAATGGTTCCCATTAATCACTTATAAAAGGAAACATCCTCTTCTACATTATTCACAAATTTTGAGCTTTCTATACTATCCAATGCCTACCTTAATATAATGCTATATTCCTTATCCATATCCTAGAGCTTTATGTTTTGACCAGATATCATTTTTTCAAGGTTTAAGGTGTAATTCAAAGGAGGTTTCTCAATGAAGAGGTATAACTCTTAACAAAATACAATCAAATTTAATTATTATTTTGCCTCATATAAAATCTATGTTCATTTGAAAAAATAATTATTTATATATTCCTTCTCCATATCCTAATTCTTGAAGTCATGAAAAAATATCATTCTTTCAAGGTTTAAGGTGTAATTCAAAGGAGGTTTCTCAATGAACACGTACAAATCTAAACAAAATACAATCAATTTTAATTATTCTTTTCAGTTTGTGATTATAAATGTCTTTATATGATGTGGTAATACAATTATTATTTTCATGACGTAATTGAAAATGGAATTTATGATGGTTTCATTTTTGGTTAAGGGAATATTGAATATTTTGCGAGTGAATTATGGAAAACCCCTAGATGAAAACATGGGCCAGCCAGAGCTAACAAACCACTAGATAAAAACATGGGCCAGTCAGGTTGAACTATTTATTAAGGGAATATTGAATACTCATCTTGGTTTGTTTCCCATGTTCTGATTTGAGATTCTCATCATCAATTCCCCGAGTACCATGACTCGAACCATTCCACAAGTAACTCTCCCAAACACTAACACTTGTCTTCTATATGAGGTTGAACAATAAAGGGCCGCTCTTGTGAAAGTCCCAAAACTATCTATTTCAAGGAATCTTATGTCTAATAGTCTTATCTACATGACTATAAATTGTAGTGAACATAATGTTCCAAACATAGTATCCCTCTTGCTCCAAACAAGAAATTCCTTTTTCTCTAAGCATGAGATGCCAACAGTCTTATCTATTTGACTATAAACTGTAGTGCACCCTATGTTCCTAACATATGATACCTCTTGCTCAAAAAAAATAGATGCCTTCTGCTCCAAGCCTGATATTCCAACAATCCTATATACATGACTATAAACTTTAGTTCACCTTATGTTCCAAACATAAGATACCTCTTTATCCAAACAAGAGATGCCTTATGCTCTAAGCATGAGATTCCAACAGTCCTATCTACATGACTATAAACTATAGTTCACCCAATGTTTCAAACATTGAATGCCTCTTGTTCCAAACATGAGATGCCTAATGCTCCAAGCATGAGATGACAACAATCCTATGTACATGACTATAAACTGTAGTGGAACCTATGTTCAAAACATCGGATACCTCTTGCTCCGAACAAGAGATGCCTTAGGCTCTAAGCATAAGATTCCAATAGTCCTTCCTACATGACTCTAAACTGTAGTCTGCCCTATGTTCCAAACACAGGGTGCCTCTAGATCCAAATAATAGATTCCTTATACTCGAACCATGAGATGCCAACTGTCCTATGACTATAAACTGTAGTACACCCTATGTTCCAAACATAGGATACCTCTTGTTACAAACAAGAGATGCCTTATGCTCCAAGAATAGGACACCAATAGTCCTTTCTAAATGATTCCAAAATGTAGCTCACCCTATGTTCCAAACATATAGTGCCTCTTGATCCAAAAAATAGATTCCTTATGCTCTAAGCATGAGATTCCTAATGCCATGATTACAATGGCATAATTTCAAGAGCATTGGAATCCGTTCAAACATTCCATCACACCACCTCACACTTTGTGTGTCCTTTATTCAGATCTTCATTCTATTCCATGTCTGAAGGGACCCCCAACATGAATGTTCCCATGTTGCATCATCTCACCTACCGTCCTAGGCCAATGTCCTATAAGTCTTTGGACAACACTTCGAGTCAGGTCTTGTGTTTGGAACACGGTCAGCAGTGGACCCTCATTTGTTTGTCCCCATTTTAGGAAAACGTGATATGGACGCTATCTTTTGAACATGGTGAATAGTTATCCTCCGTCTCCATGACACCCTCAATGCTTTCTGAATTTCAGGCATGTGATTCACAATTTTCATCTCCCTTTGTTTGGACTGATTCTAACTCCCCTTGGTGTTATCCCAGTAGTGCACTTGTGCATAGGTGTTGGCCCAAATTATATACCTAAATCCACCTATGATTTGGGATAGCCTCATGGATAGACATGATGAATACATTATGGGCAGCGTCCATGTGTAATCCCCATACACTATTTCCACTCCATATCGGCACCCATATGTCTCCCTTGCATAAGCCCCATTCACCATTGCCTCTCCATAGCACCACTTGGGTAGCCTAGAGTGTAAGCCCCAAACACCATTCTGAACTATGTGGACTTCGATCCTTGCCATGGTAAGGTATGTAGGAAGCCTACTGGTGGTTCAAGCCCACCATCCATTGGTTCTGACCCCCTTCATGTCAGTTCCCACCATTTTGAACTACGTGGACTTTGACCCTTTCCAAGGTAAGGTACGTAGGAAGACTTCTTGAGGGTCAATCCCACCAACCATTTGTTCTGACCCCCTTCGCGTCAGTTCCAACCATACCGAACTACTTGGACTTTGATCCTTGCCAAGGTAAGGTAGGTAGGAAGCCTCCCTAAGGTTCAACCCCATCCCGTAGTAAGCCACTGTAGACCCCCATCCAGCGGTATGCCGTTGCAACCCCTATCCCACGATAAGCCATTGTCGACCCCCATCCAGTGGTAAGCCATTGCGACCCCCATACAGTGGTAAGCAGTTGTGACCCCCATCCAGCGGTAAGCCATTGTTGACCCCCATTCAGCGGTAAGCCATTGTCATCCCCATTCGCCGGTAAGCTGTTGGAGTCCCCAATCGCCAGTAAGCCATCAGCAGATGACCTACGCAGACATTGATTCCCTACCACATGGACATATAAGAAGCCTCCATGTGGTTCAAGCCCATTACCCCTGTCTCATCTTGATATATCCCTCGATTGCATGTGTTCTAAGAAGATCATGCCCCAACATAGAAGTTTTATTTCCTCCAAATCTCATCCCTACGTCCATTCTCAAGGGTCGCCTCCTTAGGTGTCCTGTTTCCCAACCGAACTATGCAGACTTTGATTCCCTGCCATCGGTATAAGTAGGAAGTCTCTTCATATATCAAGCCCAACATCAACATTGTCCTCATGTTGGTTCCATCTCATTCTCCCTCCATTGTATTCAACCCTCCATCATCCATCTTGATTCTTACTCGGGCTGCGACATCCCGGTGAGATCATGTCATCCACTTCCATAGCACCGCTCCTTGTGGCACATGGGAAGCTAACCATGGATAAGCCCCACAACATCCATAACCATCCACCCAAGAGTAACCCTCTTGCGCTGGGCTGCTTTCCAAGTGTAAGCCCCACCTTGTGTCCCAGTTGTTGTGCTTTTTGTACACCCTGATTCATCACCCCTTCGAACTATGTGGGTTTTGATCCTTGTCATATACATAGGGTACGTTGAAAACCTTTATGATGTTAAATCCCACCCAATGGTAAACCTTGGTGTTCCCCCATTATGGGGTGCAGAATCCCTGATCCACCCTCAGTGGTGTCCAGATCATCTATCACGGTGTGACATCTCCCCTCTCTAGGACACAATATCTCATATCCTTCCCCATTGGGTGTTCTGATCCATCCATTTGGTAAACCTTATTGATGTTTTCTCCTAGGGATGTACCAATCTAAACTGTTTCTATGGGATGTTAAGATCACCCTCATTTCATCTCTGCAAGACATTAAACATGTGGCCTACATCGTGTTAAACATGACATGCTAAGGAAAACCATGGAATACATGGCTTTCGTGCAACCATCTCCTCTAGACGTTAAACTAGTGGCATACCCTTTCTTAAATATGGGAATATGAGGAAAACATTAGACATTACTATAGCACAAGATACCCCATGACCGATGTGGGATGCCTCAGGTTTTTCACTCTTGAGATGCCCAGTTATAGGGAAGAATATAGGTACCACAATGTCCATGCATCCAGAGATGCCCCGACGTGACTGATGTTGTCACCTACTCCGACCAAAGGATGCTAACATGTCATGACCCCATTGAATTTCCTGATGGAAGTAGTGTAATTAACCGGTATCCACAATGATATGGCACCGAGAATGAGATTTACAAACCACGACTTAATCTATATGGGAGACTCGGACTAGGTAATGATTTTCAAGGAGGAATCAACGAAAGGAAGAACCGACATCCCATCATCCCCATTTGATCAAGGAGAAAACATCCTTGAGTAAGGACCATATGCATCCCACCTTTAGAAAGTGGGAATGCATGGAAACAAACAGCATCGTCATCATCGAATAGGTGGATGCACGCACCCCAATAAAAGTGTCAGAAACAATACCAAGATCATATTCCCATTCTGATAGGTATCACCAAGTGATAGTAGTACATTCATTGAGAAATACTCATCATCATATCAACAAATCCTTGAGGAATATTAAAAAGGCACAATATTGAGATCATATCCTCATTCTATACAAGGCCCACCAAGAAAGAGTGGAACACACCTCTGGACAAGCTCATGTCCCTATCAAAGAAGCCCATTGACATACTATAATAACATCCCAATAGTGAGATCATATTATGGAAACACCAGATAGTTATCAATATATTCTTCCCTTCATCATAGAGTAGGATTATGTCCTTGTTTAGTCCCAAATGGAAGGATGACATATTATTGACATGATATATAGTGAGGTTCATACCCCTAACCAGCTCAATGCCTAGTGTCCTGGAGGTTGTTCGAGACACATTCTGAATACCCTAATGGTCCATCGACTCTTCAAACAAAGAAAGAGAAAATAATTACCACAATATTATTTCTCAAAGGTGTTTGGAGATATGTTGAATGGAATTTACTTCTGACATCCACTATGGACAACCTCCCATTGTGATATCATCCATAGAATGGAAATCCTCCCTTTTCCCACACACCTTAATATAGAGAGGTGCTCAAAAAATCATACACCTTCATATAAAATGGTTATAAAAATATAATTCCCATTCGTATCGAATGATTCTCATAATACTAGTGTTTAACCATATATAGTTCTCTAATTAACCATCAACTGCACGTCACTGCGGTTAGCAGGTGACCTAGAGAGGAAATCTCGGTGGCCTAACTATGTATAGAAAAATAGTTCTGTTGGATATGCACATAAAATGGAGTTATAAAGAGTGTTAGATGGAAGAAACCTCCAAAACATGAAAATACTCATTTCCACATCCAATGAAGAGATCCCAATTAGTTCAATAAGGGAGTTCCAGAGTTTATCTTAATAACACGCCGTTAAAGTATACAGAGTACGTCCTGACCATATGATGTTAAATTATACAGAGTTAATCTAAACATAAAGACGTTGAACTGTACAAATATCGTCTTAATCACAAACCATTAAACTATATAGAGTTTATCCGAACCACATGACGTTAAATTATACGAATTTCGTCCTCACTGCATGATGTTAAACTACTTGGGATGCACCATCTCACTAATTAATTATCACACACAAGCTAGATCTATGGGAGGGAAGGATGAAATTACCCTATTCCCATGTGAGATTCGGCTCTATATAATGAATCTCATCATCCAATAACTATGTGTGTCTTGATTCATGTCATCATAGGATACAAAATGATTCCCAAACCTCTAGTCATTGGTCTAGAAACAATATTCCTTTTCTTTCACTTCAAGTGATCCATGTCCTTACCACATGACATTAAATTACATGACAAATGTCTTTACCGCATGACATAAAACTACAAGGATCCAATGATTCATCTTTATTCACCTTCGGTGACCTTTTTCTTTATTTCAAGACATTACACTACATCAGAAAAGTCATTTATTGATGACGTTAAACTACCCAAATTTTCAAGAACTATGTATGGATTGATATCCATTTCAATGAGATACACAGAGATGCCTCAATCCTATATATATTTTTGGCCACCACCTGACACAAAATGAACCATTTCCATGCTTTAGTTTATGCTTCATATAGAGAGGAACCCTCATCATTCCTTATTTCTCACACTAAGCATAGATCATGTGATATTAAGAATATATGTAGGATATTCCCTATAATAAAATTGTGTATGGGTAATTATGGTGATGAATGCAAGACCTTAAAAGGAATAATATTAGTCCTCACCACATGATGTTAAACTGCATGGTCAATTTCCTTTACGCGACATGAAACTACACATCCTTATGGATCTCACCCGAGAGGACCACTATTACTTCTTATTTCTCTCCTACCACACCTCCATTCTCATGAACTACGAGTGACTCGATTTCTGACACCACATGATACATAGTGATGCTTGGATCTTCAATCTCGATTCCTATTACCAAAAATATGGGAATTATCCTCCCTAAATAAAGGCCATACATGCAGTTTCAGTTTCTTCCTCAAGAACCACATGTGAATCAATTCCAATATTGTGGTATACATAGTGACACTCAAATTTTGATCCATGGGTATAAACATAATACCCCTTTTCATGTCGATATGCCTACTTCATTACCAGATCATGTTAAACTACACAGTCCTTCTAGAACTACATGTGATTTGATTCTTATCATCACAGGACACATAGTAATTCCTAGAACCTCCAATATTAGACTCAACAACAATAGTCAATGGAAACAACACCCACCATTGAGTATAAGTCAGAACTGTGTAGAGAGTTTACCATTCGTGAACTACATTTGGCTTGATTCCTATCATCACAGGATATATAGTGATTCCTGAATCTCAAATCCTAGGCCCATATATAACAACTGATAAAATAATGCACCCCAAATGCATAGGGGATGAGCCAAATAAGGCCATTTTCTCCACAAATGAGTCATATATATGTACATTCTATTTTTTAATGTAATATATATTGTATAATTTTTCATTATGGATCCCACATACTTAACATATGATATTAAAATGTATGTTAAACATCTTGGTCACATGTCATTAAAACTATTCAAAACATATGTCCTTACCTCATGATGTCAAATTGAAAGGAAAACATCCTGGGTGCATGACATTAAAACTATGCAACGGATATGATTTTACCACATGATGTTAAACTGAATAGATGTAAGTACATTACAACTACATGATGTTAAAATGTGCAGGCCATAACCCATAATCAACCCTTATCAATGTGCCACAAAGGCCTCACCCTTGTTAACCAGAGTATAGAGGGTTCCTCAATATTTTATGGCACCTCAATCAATCAACCACACATGAAATTTTGAGCACCTCAGCTTGTTCAAAACCTTTCATGGACCTTGGATTGGAAATAAGCTCTCTCAGTTCACCCATGATATTGATACAGTAGAGTTTATACCCAGAAACCATAGATATTGGCCCAGTATAAATGGATTTAGGATTATTGTGGACCTAACTTCTCTATGGGAAAACAATTCTCCTAAGGGTGTTTTGGGTCACCCCTTGTATGATTGTCCCATATAATTACTCATGTCCTGAGAATATGAAGCTGTGATATACATCATTTTTATCTCTATCACTTAAGGATGTTAGAGTATTCTTGACCCTATGTGTCTTAATTGGGATCTTGTGTAAAATTCCCCATATCAAGTCCATGGGTTTCATGACCATAATCGTCCTACACATTTTTCAAGTAACTATGAACTTATACTCTTGCTTATAATGGTCCAAATTTCAAGACAATAAACTATTGGTAGATGTGATACAAAACTTTTTAGGTTGAATGCATGTAAAGGGAGAAATGAAAAAATTGAAGTATGCTCTCAATAAAATATTAACCTCTTGAGTTTATTAAAAGTTTATTGTGAAAAAAATAATGTATAAATCTAACAGGGCTTAATTTTTAGCCCTGGTAAAACCCATTCTACGATTTCTAGACCTCTAGTCTAGGGAAAAGTTACAGTAATAATTTTTCACATCTTCATGTTGTGATAATGTGTTCACTAGGAATTGACACAACATTTAGGGTACTTAAAACTTTCTTGAATATTACATTTTCCATAAATCAAAATTCCTGATTTGAGGGACTTAGTTCACCAAATAATTTTAATAGACCTTCAAACAGAAAATATATCTCTTGGTTTGGCCATATTTTTGATACAGAAGGGGTTAGACCCACAAAACAAAGACTTCTTGGCCCAATATAAATGGATTTCAAATTCTGGTGAGCCATACATCACCATGGAAGAACCCATCACCAAAGGGTGTTTTGGGTCCTTCCTGGAATGATAGTCACATATCTTCCTCATGAACTTAGCTCTTTGCACCACAATTTATGATTTCCTTAACTATACTATTCAAATGGACACAACATTCTCAACATTACATTACTATGTTTAATACCCATTCTCAAAACAAGAATGCAACACTCAATTCCTGAACCATTGATGTCCTACACCTCATGATTGGAAAACACTTGGTGTAGGGATAGAGCCTCTCATTTTAATTTTAATTACCCTAGGGTTCAATATCCCTACCTGGATAGCTTCTATTCTATACCCAACTCAATGGTAAGACACTTGATCCTTCTCAAATCTTCCATAGACCTTATAAAATTGTGGATATTAACTCTAATTTGATATCCACGAAATCAATATTTACTCATGAATAATTTCTTTGACCTATGAATAAGAGTCACTTCCTCCATGAAATAAAGGAACTCTAATCCATATGAGCCCCAATGACACAGTGATAGAACCTGGAGCCTCAGGGTGTTACAGGTTATCCCCAACATGTCTTATCATCCCATATTCACTAACTCGTTGTTTCTTGTTATGACCTATATCACCCATACTCCAACTATCTAGGTGGACCTAACATCCCTAGAATTTTTTCCTCAATAAATATTCCTTATATTAATCATCCATGACCCCTAGAAAAGAGTGCAGAACCCTTTATTTGGCCATACTGGTGATGCATGGGGGCTTTGACCTACCAAACAAAGGTATCTGATCTTTTCCATAAGCAACTCTAATCATCATGATCCTCTGAAACTCCATGGTGGAACTCAGCACCCTAGAGTGTTTTATGTAATCCCTAGTCTATCTAGCCCATATTTTGTATTCATCAATCATGTCTTGATAAAAATTCCTTAATTTTCGTAGCATCTTAAGGTCCAAGATAAAAGTCCCCAAACTACAGCACATCAAAGGTCCAAGAAAGATGACCTTAAATTATAACACATCAAAGGATCAAGCTAGACTACCATATAAAAAAACACATCAATGGTCCGAGATAGATGACACTAAACTACAACCAAATGATGGTTTGGGTTGTAAGTCCATAAAATAACCAATCAAAAGATACATAATTCTCTTTATAATGAAATACTAATAAGAGGATAATGGGAAAAAGTCAATTATATGCTCTCTTGACATGCATTTTCTATGATCAAGGTAATATGATCATTTATAAAATTTATGAGGCATAAAAACAGGTCAGGTCAAAACCCTATAAGATAGTGGCAAGAGAAAATTTCCAATCCAGGCCCACTGAGTCTTCCTCTATATGAAGCTTATTAAGAAGTCAGTGAAAAATAAATGAAGAGATACAAAGAGAGTGGGACCCACCATATGGACTTATAAAAATCATACTATGCTCAATAAGTCCCTTGAATTAGGTAGATGATAGAGGATTTCATCTTTGAGAAGGATACCATATCCAAATTTTCCGTGTAAATTAGATGACATCAAGACTTTTGGAGAAGGTTCATCAAGGAAAAATTTCATGTCAGTGGGCATTAATGAACATTTATAAAAGATTAGAATGTTTTATGTCAAGCACTCCAATCTAGGTGATTAGATCTGTGTGGTATTACCCATAAAGGATGGCTATTATTGATGATTTGAGCCACATCTCCAACCATACATGGATCTCTACCTAAGATTTCGTCACAAAACAGTAAAATTACCCTTACTACGTATGAGATAGATCTATATAAGGACATCCATCATTGGGTTATCTATTCATGAACCTATGTTCCCAATTAAAGAGTTTTATCATCATAGTGGTATATTTTAGAAATATGGATGACTCGATTCCCATTCTCATGGGACATGTAGCGATGTATAAGTTCCATACATAGGATCTAGCCACAAGTCCCATTCCTCCCATTACCAATTCCATTTTAGAATCCATTCACCTAAAAAATTCTAGATATAAATTCCCCAAGACAATGTAACTTTCTATTTTTGATTTATCCAAACACTCATGGTCAGATGTCTCCTATAGATAACACCAAATATTCATTAGTTGACATACTTAGGATGAATCCTCATAGGAATAATGGTATCATGGATTTTCAGATATTCATATGTGTGGAAATGTGATCTATGTTTACTATATAATTATATTCTTTTGGTTTCAAAGGAATCCCAATCTAGGGGGAATTTTTTTGGCACCAATAATTATGCATCTCACACTTTTTTATTGAATATTTAACATGTTTGAAGACTATGTGGTAAAACAAATATAATTTTCATGATGTAATTTTAAATGACATGCATGATGTTTTGGGATTTGGTTAAAGGGGATATTTTTTTGGGAATTATAATCATTTAACTAAAGAATAATTTCAATGTAATTATGGACATCCCCTAGAAAAAAATATGGGTTATAAGGGTGACCAGCATAACCATCTCAAATAGTCCTCTCGATCATTTAATCGATCGACCATAATTATCTATTTCAATCCATCACATCATGAGTTCGATGTAAGACAAATCCCATGATGTGTAAATTCAATCCTATGCCTTGCATCACTAGTGCTCCATTTTCAACCTCCCACTCATCTACCGCTCACCCGTGTCACAAGTTTGACCTATCGAGGAAACTCAATGTCGCTTGCAGGATCACTCGGAGATCACCATATCTAGATGTATCCACATAATGAGCCTAAGAAAACTATTGCAGATTTACTAGTAATCATCCCATACAGAAGTTGTCGCATGAATCCTATTGCGAGAACCAGTCGCAAGAGAATCCACCAAAGCACGAAGCCATTGTGTGACCATACATTGATCACATAATTGAGTGAAGAAAATCACTGGGATCATTGTGAGAGGTCGATTAATGTTAGAACATTCCAAATTCATTATGATTTTTATCCAAACGAAATTTAATTTATTCGATCACATGACTTTGATAAAGAAAAATGAAGGGATGAAGATCACGTGAAGCGAACTTGTAGCCTTGTGATGTCGATCCCTCAAAGGCTAAACCGCCTTAGTCTGTGCACATAGCATCCACCCATGAAAAATCAGAGCCATCCTTGGATGACCATGGATAGTAAATATGTTTCTACCATTAGAAAAAACACATTCGATGGGGAATGTAGAGCAGCAGAAATGAAGGATGGCAGAGGAGAAGAGAGCAGAAGTAATCATCCCCAGAGAACATCCATAAGTTATTACAAGAACTCTCCACATAAAATTTTTAGGATCAAGAGATTTCATGAAGAACTGAGCATCATCTGATATCTATTACATATTTCATATTTACGCAATCACATGATACCCCATCTGTTTCCTGACTTCACCAACCATAACCTTCGTCCTGAACTATGGTCCTATTGTGCTCCTCTGGTACATGACCACAATGCCTCTCATGAGACCCACATTGGGTCACATTATTACATGAATAACTAAATATCATGGGATGAAATGGAATGGATTCCTACTAAAACTGTGTTTCCATATAATGTTACCATAGAAGATGGACTGTCCAATGGGAATCCATTTTGGCATAAGACCGCCCATGTATCTGAAATTTTAACCATCGAGATAAAATCATTCCCCTAGACTGATCACTCTTCCTCATAAAAAAGTGGATGAGAAGTGGTCTCATACATGGGCATCATTTTTTATGTCACTCCCAACCATGCTCTAATGCACCTCAAGCTCATCAGTGGGCTATGGATAAATCAAACTATGATGAATCTAATTCCAGTTATCAAACTAGATATTTAGGAATCCTTAATAAGGCCCGATCTCCACACCACATCCTTCATATGATGGGTAATCATTCCTCTCAATAGAAAACTAAAATTTACATGCCCTATACAAATGTCCTCTCATGAAACATATTTGATCTTCTGTTATCTCTTGTTTCTCACATAGAGCATGACTCACTTAGTCATAGAGACTAGAGATGATTGTAAAAATAGCAGGATAAGGATGGCCTTATGGGGCCCATCATTGGGATGTTATTCAGATTATGTCTCATATCTAGACAAAGGGCCACACTCCCAAAGAAGAAATCAAAGGGTAGTCTTATATGCATAAGTCCTTCAGAAGGTGTGACGTCCTAACCCAGAAGCCACTGAATAGTGCCCTGAGCCGGTTGGCCACATGCCCTCAAGCCCGCCTCCCTGTAGGCTAGATGGTGGTGACTAGTAGCGAGGTCTGGAAAGTTAGTCTTAGGAAGACTATACCCTCAGTTATCAGAATAAAACACCAATGGAAGAAAATAAAAATTAACGAAGTATGAAAGAATATATAAATAACCAAAATAGATCCCTGACATGTGATAGTCAAAACTAGAAAATATAATATTCAACTGAAATATAATGCATTCTATGATAATGAAGGTACCAAATATCTACCATGAAACTAAATGTAAATACATAACCACTCCAAAACAGGTCCTGAACCACATCTGGTTCCCTCTACCATTCTCTAATCCCAAACATCAATCTACCACAGGGTAATGCCCTTATCCTATCCTGTAATAAAAACGTATTCTCAGGTGCCGATCAGGCGGCCCAAATAGGGTGTTATTACAACTCAGTAGGCCACCACCAACGATTTCTAATACGAGTTCAGTCAAAATATAGTGCATGTCTTTTTATTAAGTAACAAATACAATGCATAATTTAAACAGTTATCACGCTGTCATTTAATCATTAATCATCACAATAGGCCAAGTTTAATTGATGTTTTCCATTTGAATCATCATTCGTTATCATTTATCATTTGGTGTAGTTCATCATGTCTTGCACCCCAAATGTCACTTGAATAATCATTTATTACTATCATTAATCATTTGGTTTAGGTTTCCATACCTAGCAACCAAAATCTAATTTAAACCATCATTAATTATTATCATTAATCATTTGGTGTTGGACGTCATTCCTAGCACCACAAATCTCGTTGAGTGCAAGAAATCATGCCTATCACTCCAATTCTCATCCGGGGAAGGTCATCATGCCTAACACCCTTACATCTAACCGCTTAGATAACTATTGGGGAGGAAGATTATGTCTAAGTCCCAAATTCTACATTGGTCTAGGATGTCATACCTAGCACCAAAAAATATAATCTATTTAATCATTCTTTAATTCACAAGAATTTTCCACATTAATCATTCAATAATCCAATGATTAGTTAAACATTTCAGAGGTCATTAGTTAATTCACCAATTAACTACGCACATAAAGCATTAGTCAATTAATCAATTAATTAATCAAACCAAACCATTCTCATTTCATAATTAATTCTTCCAATTAATTATCCAATTAAAAACCCTCAAGTCATAATTAATTATCACAATTAATTATCTTTAATCACATCATAACATATAATTAATTCTTCCAAATAATTATCTTTGGTCAAATTCTTGGCACATAATTAATTTTCATGATTAATTATCTTAAATAACCAAACATAATATCATAATAAATTCCCCCAATTAATTATCTTTCTATAATCTATTTAATATCTCAAATACAATGTCAATCTTTCAAAATATCTATTTGGGAAACCCCCTTCATTTGTTCTGTGATCAACCATCAATTAACCACTGAGGCAAATCACATGTCAAAACCATATTCCTAATTAGTCTAATTCAAAAATTCAATTATCAATGGAATCTAGAAATTTCATAACTCATACATATATCATAAATAATGACTATTAGAGTTAAATATAGACCACCTACCATAGTTTATTGATGGAAGGTAGCCCTATGTAAGTCCCCAAAATTTGAGTTGCACAATGTCATCGATCAAACTCCAGATCTATGTGCCTAAAACACAAATTAAGATCAAAGGCATCAAGATATTGAAAATATAGATCTAGATCTACAATCCGAGATCTAGATCTTATCTCTTAGGACTAGATCTAAGAAAATGGTGAAGATCCTCCATGAAAGTATTTTATGGATGATGGATGAAAGAACAAGAGAAGCCTCGGTATGAAATCCACTTACCAGGAGGAGAGTGGATCATTAATATGGGATTTTAATCTCAAGGAAAGGTGTTTGGATTACCTTGAAATACCACTATAAGTATTTGATAATAACTTGAATTTTTCATGCCTGAGACAAGGTCTAAATATGGGAGTCTCGGGGGGGGGGGGGGGTTCGGGTGGGTTTATACAATATTTTCGCATATTAAAAACAATGTGCACAGTTTCCTAGGAAGAGGCACATGGTTAGGAAAACTGTACAGCAAACCAGCAGACTCCACGGACTAGTTTTGTATGGTGGGAACAGTTTGGTTGCATGGTTTTTCTAACCATGTGAAAACCATGCAGACTCCCCCATCCATTTTCACATGCTTGGCATAGTTTGGTCGCATGGTTTGTCAAAACTTGCGCTAACCGTGTACATCCCACTGTCCTTTTGTTTTCCATAAAATTTCACCCAAACTCACCCCAATCCACTACTCCAAGTTAAAGGCAATTAAAAACATTAAAACATACATTAAAATGTGCCCGAGATGACTCCATAAATAGCCAATATCTTACAATCTCCCCAACATATAACAACTCATCTTCGAGCTACACTCCCGAACTTCTCTATGATTCTGAGCCAAGAAGATTGGGACATTGGGACCTCATGTCTGATTCATATTCCAAAGATTCATTGTGAACTTTACCATGTTTTCATAACACATGAACTAATGGAACATTATTTCCCCATAATAATTTTTCACTGCGACCCAGCACACGTATCAGATACTCCTCAAAGGACGCACCTATCTCATGATCAACCACTTATACATCAATCACAAGGGAAGGGTTGGGGTGATACAACCAAATTTTTGACACATGAAAAACATCATGCATAGCATTGAAATTATATGGAAGTGTTAATCGGTATGCCACAGACCCGATTCTCTCTAGTACCTTAAATGGTCCCACAAACATGGGTGATAACATGACCTTTTTCCGTATCATATGGTGACCCAATATAGGCGACACTTGAATAAATACACGATAACCATGTTTATACTCTAGGGGTATTCTTTTTATATCAACATATGACTTCTATATAATCATATCCATATCCATATGCTTTCAAATCAACTACACCTACTCCGATGTCTCTTGAACAAGACTTGGACCTAACAGCTCTGACTCACCGGCTCTGACCAACGTAATAGTGATGTACATGGTCTACCATAATTTCCTTATATGGTTCCATCTATATATTTTCCTAATAACTATTGTTATAGACAAACTCCACTAAAGCCAAGTGCTTCTCCCAAGAACCACCTAGGTCAAGCACACATGCTCGGAGCATATCCTCTAACAACTGTATGGTACGCTCCGACTGCCCATTTTTATGTGGGTGGGAGGTCATAATTAATAGAACTTGTGTACCAAGCACCTTCGGTAAGCCCTTCCAGAAGATTGAAGTAATGCATGAATCATGATCTGAGACTATAGTCTGCGTCACCCCATGGATATGAACTATCTCTCTCATGTATAGTTCTCCGAACTGCTCTATTGTAAATGTGTCATTGATAGTAAAGAAGTGTGATAATTTCTTTATTCAATCCAAAATGACCCAAATATCATCATTCTTCATAAGATTATATGGAATTCCTACCTTGAAGTCCATAGTCGTGTCATCCCAATTCCATTCCGAAATAGGTAACCACTACAATAGGCCTTCAGGTCATCGATGCTCTGCTTTCACCTACTGATATGTGAAACATCTTTTTACGAACCCCGCTATCTCCTTTTTCATGCATGTACACTAAAATTTCTATCGAAGGTCATGGTACATTTTGGTCACCCCAAGATGTACCACCCACCTTGATGCATGAAATTCTAATATGAGTTCCTCTCGCAAAATTGTAGGTACAACAACCTGATTTTTCATAGAGATGATATCATCCTCATATATTTTCCAGTATGAAGGTGTCTCACACCTTCAAGGATTTACCTCATGGATAAACACTTTGGATCCTCATATTGCCTTTCATTGATATATTTGTAGACTCCACTGCTACAGAAATGAGAGGCATCCTATCCGGACTCTTCTAAACTACCACATGAAATTCTGCCATGAAAGTCATCATATTCCCCTGTGCACATGACTCATGTACCAACTAAGTATGAGTTTTTCTTCTCAAAGCATTAGCCACTCTTTTCCCCTTTCCGGGTGTATATGCCAGTTCAAAATTAATGGACTGCATATTCTCCACCCATCTTCACTGCCAAAGATTCAAGTCGTGATGTGAAAAGATATACTTCTAGCTTTTTTGATCTGTGAAAACTATAAAATTTCCACCTAATAGATAGTGTCACAAACACTTAGGAGCATAAACAAATACTGCCATCCTGAGGTCATGCGTAGGATAGTTCTGTTCATGTGGCCTCAACTATCGAGAACAATAAACAACGACTCTACCCCCTTGCATCAATATAACTACAAGTCTGACCATAGAAGCGTCAAAATACACCATATACTCCTCCCCTGACTCAGGTAAAATAAAAATAGGTTCCAAATTCAATCTCTATATAAAATCCTAGAAATAATTCTCGCATACTTCTGACCAAAACAAAATTTACCCCTTTCTTTTTAAAACCAGTTACCAGTGCAGCCAACCAGGGAAATTCATGTATGAATATCATCTAATAACCAGCTAATCCCAAAAATCTTTGAATATTGAAAAAATTATTAGGATGCTCCCAAGAAATCCCTACTTTCAATTTTTCTAGGTCTATTGCACACCTTCTTCCAAGATGACGTGCCACAAAATATATACCCCAGCAATCCAAAACTGACATTTAGAAATCTCAGCATATAGATGGTGCTCTCTCATTGTACACAATACAGTGTAAAGATGTTGAGAATTATTTTCATGAGTCTTAGAGTACACTAATATGTCATCGACAAATACCACTAAAAACTGATCTATGTATGAATGAACGATCCTTTCAATCAAGGTCATAAACACTACTAGAGAATTAGTAAAGAAAAAAGGAATTACAAAAAACATGTAAAGGTCAAACCTTCCCCTAAAAGTAGTTCTTGGTATATCAAAAGTTTGAAGTCTCACATGATGATACCATGATCTCATATCATTCTTTGAGAATAAACTAGCCCTCCTCAGCTAGTCAAATAAATCATCGATATGCAGAAGTGGATATCCATTCTTCAAAGCCATTTTATTCAACTTATGGAAATAAACACACAAGCGTATACTCCCATCGGAGTTATTTGCAAACAATACTAGTGATCCCCAAGGTGATGTACTTGGACGGATTAACCCTTTATCATCTAACACTTCTAACTGTGTTTTGAGCTCTTGAAGCTCAGTCGGTTACATTCTGTAAGGTGGAATAAATACCGGCTCAGCCCCTGACATGAGATCAATAGTTAATTTCATATCTCTCACATGTGGAAACCTGGAAAAGTCATTAGGAAAGAAATCCTGAAATAGTTCTACTACTGGAGGATGGATGTACTCCCTACCACTCCCATCATCCCACACTATAACAACGAGCATCTTCTCCCTCAGTATCGGCCTACCACTTCTTCTTACAAAACATTTCTAGATGTCCCATCTTTCCAAAAAACTAGCCTTCCACTGGTGGTTGAGGAAAATTTGTATGATAGTGTCCCTTCATACCGCACTGCTAGAAAATCACATGAGAAAGATCTGGTGTAATTGTTCCTCCTTGATTTTTACTATCCCGACTAATATTCTCTTGGCGGTGATTCCTACTCTAAGAAGGCCCATTCCTTGGTTGTCTAGATACTTGTGCAGTACTGGTATCCTCTTTTTGGTTCCCTTCTGAAATAAGAGCCTGATTAACCACTTCTGATAATTTATTCAGCCGAAATATATTCACCTGGGACTTACTTTAACACATAAGTTTATCATAAAATCATTTTGTTGAAGATGTTTCATCTGCCGCCAAAGCTGAAGAAAAATGATATAAATATGTGAAATGTTCAGTATACTCCATTATGGACATGATTTCTTGTTTCAGATAGATAAACTCTAAATCCTCCTCTTGCCTCAGCATGTCTGGATAGAAGTGTTCCAAGAACATCTCCAAAAGGTCCTCATATAACATATCATCAGTCTGTCTAGATCGTACCTGAATATTCCACCAACATTTTAATGAACACCATAGCATATAAGAAGCTAACGTGACCATCCTCTCAACTGGAGTCTCCAAATGGTCAAGTATTATCACAATGGATTCAATCCAGAATTCATCTCCCTCATGTATACCCACTCCAGTAAAATTAGGAGGGCACTGCTACTGAAACTCCCTTCTCAACTCACACATGCTTTTCTGAACCCACCCTGGGTCACTCTCCATGAATTTCATGAAACATGCAAAGTTCTCATTGAACATCTCTCCTTCTTCCTCAGCTTGCACCAATGGTGCCTTAAGCTCCCTGTATGGATGTTCTTTCTGGGCCATACCCCTTGGACTCTCCCTCAACATGCATCATGGAGGAATATTTTTAAAAAGAAAAACTCACATCTTATGTCTCATAACACAACCTTATAACATTTACATATACGAAGAAACTAAAACAACAAGTTTCAACATATAATTTCTCCATTTTCTTGCACCACAGTCAACACTAAGGCCTTATCACTACCATTAACCATCTATATGATCTTGGTTAAAAATGGTATATTCATTCTCATTAATTAATTCATCCATTAATTAACCAATTTATTTAAAATTAATTAATTAAACAATTAATTAATTTATTATTCCCATTTCATCAATCAAGGATCTTTTTATACGCCCATTATTCTCATTTTTCATCATTGTTTCAATATCACATCAAGGAAAATATTTCACATTTAACAACATACCCATAACCTATTTTCCCATGAGTTCCTAGAAAGATTCATGTGTCAACAACCCTCAGTTCCTAGAATGATGCATTTAAACTGAACTATCTTGCCTCTTTAGGCCATAAATCCAAATTCAGCAATTTTCAAAACAAATATCACATCACACCAAACTATGTCACCCAAGGTGAAATAATTTACAATTGTAACAAAAAACAACAATCACAACAATCTATACCTGAGTACATGGATTTTCCCCCAAATATGGGTCTGCAACAACCAGTCACGAGCCCATTACCATGCCTCGAATCTTCCAAGTCTCCTGTCTACCTTTTACAAAAATAGTAAGACAAAATATGAATAATAAAAGAAAACACCTTTGATACCACTTTGTGACATCCTAACCCGGGGGCCACTGAATGGTGCCCCGTGCCGATTGGCCACATACCCTAAAGAGAGCCTCCCCTTATGGAAGAAGTTATTGAGTAGCATTGAGGGTATGATAAGTCATTCTCAGGGAGACTATATCTTTTATTATTATAATAAAATTCCAGCAAATGCAAACAATAATTAACCAATTATGGAAGCATATATAAATAACCAGAATAGATCCATGACATATGATAGTCAAGACCCGAAAATACAATATTCAATAGAAAGGTAAATCATGCTATGACAATGAATGTTCCAATTATCTAAAATGCAGCTGAAAGTAAAGACAAAAAACCCTTAAAAGGTTCCTAAACCACGTCTGGTCCCCTCTCCCATGCTCCAAACCCAAATATCAATATATCCTAGGGCCTTTCACTTATCTTGTCCTACAATAAAAATGTCTACTTGGGTGAAAATCTGGCGGTCTGAATATGATGTGAGTATAACATAGTAGGACACCAAAAATGGTGTCTAAAATGAGTCCAGTCAAAAGATAGTGCTTGCTGTTTTATGAAGTAATAAATAGAGGTCATAATTTAAACAATTATCACATTTCCATTTAATATTTAATCATCAAATTAATCTATATTCAATTAGCGTTTCCCATTTGAATCATAATTCATTATCATTTATCATTTGGTGTAGGTCATCATTCCTAGAGCCCCAAATCTCATTTTAATCATCATTCATTATTATCAGTAATCATATGGTGTTGGTCTCCATGCATAGCACCAAAAATCCCATTTGAACTGTCATTCATTATTATCAATAATAATTTGGTTTAGGACATCATTCCTAGCACCAAAAATGTCATTGAGTGTAGGATGTCTTTCCTAGCACTCCAATTCTCATTCGGTGTAGGTCATCATGCCAAACACCATTACATCTAAGTGTTTAGATAACTATTGGGGAGGAATTTCATGTCCATTTCCCAACTACTACATTGTTTTAAGATTCCATAACTAACACCAAAAAATCTTAGCCATTTAATCATTCTTTAGTTGAAATTTTTTTTCCTCATTAATCATTTACTAATCCAATGATTTGTTAAATATTTTAATGGCCATTAGTTAACTCAATAATTAACAAAGAACACAAACCATTAATTAATTATTCAATTGATTAATCAATAAAAACCATTCTCAATCTATAATTAATTCTTATAATTAATTATCAAATTCAAAACCATCAAGTTATAATTAATTCCCACAATTAATTATCATTAATCACATCCTGGTACATAATTAATTCTTCAAATTAATTATCTTTGGCCAACTTCTTGGAACATAATTAGCTCTCACAATTAATTATCTTACATAGACAAACATAATATTATAATTAATTCCCCCGAATTAATTATCTTTCTATAATCAATTTAATATCTCAAATACAATATAAAACCTTAAAAAGATAAATTTGGGCAACCCCCTTCAATTGTTACGTGATCAACCATCAATTAACCGCCAAGGAAAATCACATGTCAAAACCATATTCCTAATTACTCAAATTTAGGAAATCAATTATCAAGGGAATCTATAAATTACCAAAATCATATAAATATCATAAATCATGACTATGGGAGTTCAATTTAGACCACCTACCTCAATTTTTGATGGATTTTATCCCTACAGAAATCCCCAAAATCCGAGCGTCACAACGACATCAATCAAAATCTGGATCTAAGTCCCTAAATCCAAAATTAAGATCATAGGAATCAAGATCACGCCAAACTAGATATAAATATACAATCTTATATCTAGATCTTAACTCATAGGTTTAGATATAAGAAAAAAGTGAAGATCCTCCCTGAAAATATTTATGAAGGATGGAGGAAAGAACGTGAGAAGCATTTGGATGAAATACACTTACTGGGAGGAGATCATATCATCAATCTGGGAATTCAATCTCGAAGAACTGTGTTCAAATCACCTTAGAATCCCCCTAGAAGGCTTTGAGAACACCTAATAATTTTTCAAGACCGATCCAAGGTCAAAATATGGGAGTCTTGGGGGGGGGGGGGTTGGTGGTTATTAAAGGAATTTTAGAATATTAACAACCACATGCATGGTTTCTTTGGAAAAGGCGCATGGGTATCCAAACCGCGCCCCGATCGTGTGGATTCAACCACCCAGTTTTGCACGGTTGGCATAGTTTGGGCACATAGTTTGTCAAATTGTATGCAAAGTGGACTCCTCTATCTAGTTTCACATGCTTGGAATAGTTTGGTCGCACGTTTTGTCAAATTTTGCACAAACCATGCTCAACCCAATGTCCTTTGGTTTTCCTTAAAATTTCACCCAAACTCACCCCAAACAATTACTCTATGTTAAAGGTACTTAAAAAAATCAAAAAGTAACTGAAAATTCGCCCAATATGACTATGGAAAAGGTCAGGATCATGCAAAGGGACTCTATTTTAATATCTCTCACGAAAAAGTGGATCATTATAAGAACTATGTGGAATTTTATTCATGTCTCATGTAGGATACATAGGAAGCCTCACCCTAGTCCGATCCTGATATTTACATCCTTACCACATGATGTTAAACAACATGAACGTGTCCAATCCCAAAACATTAAACAATGTCAAATGAAATTTGTATGTTTTGATTATTATTTTCATACGATACATAGGACACCATATAGAGTTTCAATCCCATCTTAAAGACACAAACCACCTTACTTGAATACAATAAATTTTAGAGTGGCCAAATATGGCCATAACCCAATACATCATAAATAAATAAGAGAGGGATATAAAACCTATGATATGCACAAAATGTATCCTATCAATATATGTTCATAATAAATCCATTGAAACAGGTGCAACAAGAACCATATCACATCCTTTATAGTATTTCACAAATATATCTTAAATTTATAAGAGAGTCATAGAGTAGGCAGTAATTCCCCCCCAAAAGGGTGCGTTGAGCCTGGCTTCCCATCCTCTCGACCAATGTATTTTCCTAAGAGTTGTTGGGAATGAAACCAAAATAGACAACCATCCACTAGAATATAAGTCTGTACTCAGTTATGGATGTGGGAATTGTAGTTATTTTCTAGGTAACACTAAACAAGTAGAAACCCCAATATGAGTTATTGAAAAAGGCTATAAATCCCCATAATCAAACCATCACTTGAATCCCATCCATGTTTATTTACCAATGAAAAAAATGGTATTAATTATAAAATAAATAATTAATAATCTTAAATACACTTAATTGTTTTTATAATTATAAAAGAACCATTATCCAACTCCTTTTAATCCTATGGGAAATGAAAACATCACTCATTCTTTTGTGTGGACTACAACCTCCATGTATAGATCCATTATGTTTTCTATGAACACATAAAATTGATAGTTTTAATGATGGTATTTCAGAATATTATATATATATATATATATATATATATTTATTATATTTCTTTAAAGGAAAATTATCATTTTCTTTTCATTCATTCAATCTATCAAAAAGTCAAAATATCAATTGTGTGTATATACAATGTAAATTTTCCATGGAATGTTGTGATTCATATTTTATTACCTATATATGAATAATTGTTAAATATTATATAATGATTGAATATTCTAATTATCACAATATTGCAACTTCTTAAATTAAGGATCCATGATCTGAGTGCAGGGACCGTGACATCCGAACGTAAACATGAGTGAAAAAGGATGCAATTATCACCCAAAATAGCGATTTAAATAAATAATAGTTAATAAATGGGTGATAATATGATATAAGTAAATAATATATGGTATGATATGTATGATTAGGGTTTTATAATATATTTATAATAAATAAAATTTTTTATACATGAAATGTTAACATGTATAATGAAATATGAGACTTGCAGAAAGGGTTTCTCGTCCCACTTTTATTTCAATGAGACACATGCCATATCCACCATATGATTATTTTTGTGTATAAAATTCACATGAATTCACTTTATGATTATTATAAAGAAAATCAAGGGGATTATGAATCCATAATATTTTCTATTTATCATTATATTTTGATATGGAGATTACCGATGTAGTAAGGGATTATGTTACAATCTCATTTCTTTTCAGTATTATCTATAACGAATTTACAACGACATAAATTTTATGGATATTATCCATTAAAAACCATATACTTTATACTCATTTTATAATTCCTAGAATTTTCATTTATTAGTATAAGTTTTATCTATTTTCTAGTTGAAATAATTGTTATTTAATTTTAAATTAAAGTTGACCTTATTTCATCTTTGGAGAATAAACATTTTATTCAATGTTCATACTGTTAAAAACTATATTATAAACGTTCTTACAGATATTTGAAATATATTATAAAGGTTCTTTTAACAACCTTTGACTTTATTTAATTCCATTTTAAATTAATATTTCAATATATTTTTAAACAAGTAACTTTTTATAAAAGTGTGAATGAAATTTTTTCTTTTAACATATATGGAATGATCATATTTTCTTAATTTAATAACCATAAATTTCATTGGATATTAATTTACAATAATACATGTATATTTGAAATTAAATTTATTTTCATAATATTTTGTGAATTTTAATATAAAATATTATAAATGGAATATTATTTCCCCATATTTTCAAAGTAATGTTCAAATGATCCATTAGCTGTATCTTTTATTTATTTCAACATAAACTAATGGTTCTTATGATTCTATCAGGATAAGATATAATGAAACCATACATATTATTTGTAACACCCTGAGATTTTATGAGATAGAATATTTGAGGTCTTATTCTTTTGGCTACACCATGATTAGTTTTCACGGTATGCAACACCTTATTAGATGACAATATATGCAACACTATTCTTGGCTTGTGTTGCACATAATTTCAAGTTCTTTTTATAGAATTCATTTCACGCAACACTGAGTATAGATTTTTTTTCAATGTATAAATTAACTAAGTTTGGATTATGATATACACAACACCAAAGTAATATTTCAATACATGCAACACTGACTTGGCTTGTGTTACATGCATGCTCGACCTTATTTGATATCTTGAGTTGTACTCGATATCGAGTTTCACTAAACAACGATATATTATTAAAATATTACATAACTAGATTTTATGAATAGTATTAACTAAATTTTTAATTTAATATAAAATTATCATTCATATAACAAATTTTCTAGAACATAGTATGAGAACAAAATAAATTTTTAGGATTAAAAGTAGTATTTTTTAAAAAATACTGATTTACTGCCTTTTAATAGCGCACCCATTTTAAATCAATTTTTTTGACACTTTTATTAGCTAAATATGAAAAATTAAACTTATTATTCAGAATCGGGACATAAAAATTTATTTATTTTTTGAATTTTTGGTATTATTATTATAAAAATCGAAATTTAAAAATAGTGAAAAATACTGCATTTCAATTCAAAGCTGTATTTTTCTTCTAATTTATTTATATAGTGAGATTACCTTTTTAATTGGTTTTAAAATGTAATTAGATTATATTTTTATCATTTAATATATTCTTGGTCATTGGATGTAATTTCACTTTTAAAATGGACATAAACACATGTCAATCATTTGATAGTTATTACTTCTTAAAAACCAACTTTTTAGTTTTGAGAACAGAAATTAATTTTAAATTAATTACTCCAACTTCTATTATTTGAATTTGAAAAATGGATTATAAATTTGTAATAAGAAGGTTCAAATTGGGTTAATCTGTACTTTTTATTTTTGGAAATTATGAATAGTAACTTTAGTAAATTTTTTATTTACCATAGTTAAATGGTAAATTTGGTAAATAACTGTAAAAAAATAATATTATAATAATATTAAACAACCCTCAAATAGGTCCTAATACTATTGGATGATGACATTCCTACCATGGAAATCCTGGGGACGATTTTGGGTCCCCATGGATTCTCTTGGACATGAAAATGACATTTTATAATAATTAATTTAATGTAAAGATAATTATAAACTAAACAAATAACTTTTACTAAATCAGTTTTAATATAGGGTAATATAACTGATCTATATGTCTATAAATAGTCATTATAAATATGAAAATATTTTACACATCATGGTATTTTATTTTTAATTTTTAAACACTAGATAAATATTTTTATTTATGACACAATTATGATGTTGTGATCATCTCATTAATGAAAGATTCAAATAAATAAATTTACAAATATAAAAATAAATTTAATTTGAAAATTTTGATGTCATCCAATAATTTTATGGATAACATAGAAATATTTGGGATAAGTTAATTCCTTTAGTTCTAAGTAATAAGTTTGGTATGAATTTTTAAAAAATTCAAGTATGAATAGTGTCCAAAATTGACATAATTCATAACTTAAAACATAAAATAGTTTATTAAATGATATTAAATTTCTAAAAATCTAAGATTAGTCCAAATGGTTAATATAATTACAAATATGACATAAATACCTTTTTTTGGGTCTTTTTACATGATATGGTAATTACATTATCCCACAATTTGTAAATGAGATGATATCATGGTAAGATTAAAAAGGGTAAAATAAGGGTAAAACCCAAAAGATAAGGAAACCAAAAATACTAAAAACTTGTAAAAAACCTATTGGATGATGTTTATTCAAAAAAAAAATTAATATTATCTTATAATTAAATAATTTTTAGTCCATTTTAAATCGAAATTTAATTTATAATAAATTTATATTTTCAAAAATTCCTGAAGTTCCCCTCTCCTCTCTTATAAAAGGGAACATCCACCCACTCCGATTGACTCTATTTTGAGCCTTAAATTTTTGGAAAAAACCTCCCTATTTCCCTTATTAACTTTCCCAGTTACATTCTAGATGTTCTAGTCTTTTCAAAGGACCAACTCTAGTTCCTATAAGGAAATTTAAAGGAGGCACATCGAGGAAGAGGTAATCTCTTCAACTGATTCAATTAAATTTATTTCTTCTTCTACTTACTCTTCATTAGTTATTTAATTATAAAGTGATAACAATAGTATAAATAATATAATGATATGTTATTATAAATATGAAATAACCCTATTTCACATTCTATCTATCCTACAGAAAACAAAATCACCCCGCGTGCGTACGTACAACTTACTGTCTCCACGCTATGGAGTAATCTTTTCTTCACCACCCCCATACATATATGGGTATACTCATGTAAATAATAACTATATATGATTATTATAACATGATACTAATTATGAGATATTATACACCATCTAATTCAATAATATCATCGCTCGGGCATACATACGACTTGTCATCTCCACGAGGTGATGAGATTCATTCTCCATATTAACCATTAAAAATGATTATAAAGTATATACATAATAAATAATCAGGAAATATATGTAATAATAATTCTACTAGATTTATGTATAAACATATATCATTTACTTACTAACATCCAATTCAATAAGGAAACAAAAAAGGGTTTATTCGAACGTACAACCTACCGTCTCCATGAAAAGTGTATTCCATTCCATTTATCAATATTTTATATATTATTATATATTGAATATATAGGATATATAAATCATTTTTTAAATTATATATGTAAGTAAATCATGATCTATGTAATAATATCAATAATAACATGTCCAAACACGTACGATAAATAAAACAATTATTATCCAAAACGCTGTTTTAACATGGAATTGACCATTGAATGGGTAATATAATGTCATAAGTGAACCATATATGATATCATAAATATTATTATTGTTATGTAAAATGTTAATAATATTTTTAAACCCAATATATAGGTATTCTGGACACATATGGAAGAAACCAAATCTAAGGTAAGGGATAATTTTGCAATATCATTTTTATCCTATATTGCTTATATATAATTATTTACTGGGGTTATTTTAATAATACATGTCCATGATTTATAAAAAAAGGTTTTCATAAAATTTATACTATTCTTACATGTATGTTTAGAGTCATTTTTACCCATTTTTTACTTTTACTACATTGTATGGAATAAATCTTTCTTTTATTTATCATATATAGTACTTCTTTGACTTTTCTAGCAAAAGTATGAGGAGAATGTTATTTTAACTTATAAAAAATGAATGGATTTTTTACATCTTCTTAAAAAAATTATTTCCATTATGATTCCTCTACACTATTTCATGTTTTTTTTCAACTAAATTATTTTCTTTTAAAATTATGTGTCATTTTGAGAAAAAAATGAATTTAAATAAGAAAGGATGTTTTTTAGGAATTAAGATCAAGTGTTTTATGAATATTATTTTCCATAGAAGATGACATAGGGTTATATTTCTCTACCTATTATTACATTGATTTTATTTTTTTATGATGGAATTATTTTTTAAGAGGTCCATTTATCTTATATCGATTATGTTTTGATGAAATGATGTTTAAGAATCCCATTTTGTTTCTTGGGTTATGCAATGATGAATGATTTATGTTTTTGTGGAAAATGTATGAATAATTTTATTATGAGATAGGTGGGACTTATATCTCCCTCCAATGCATTAGGTAAATATTTATATTTCATTAGATAGATATGAATGGAATGGAAGGTGAATCCAGTTCAGTAATACATGGTTGGAACGACAAGTAAACCCAGTTCAGTAATGGACTTTTTCCACTATGATGGTCTTGGAAACAATTCCTTGGATACTATGGAAATCAAAATATGTAATTAATGGTTTCCCACAATTCCATGTTTTATTCCCATTTTTTTAATTATTATTAATATTCCATTATTATCCACACCTTACATACTGCCATGATTTATTTCATGACTAGATATTTTGATGTATAATGTTTATGTTCATGATTTTACATTAAAATGTATATGGTTTGTTTTTATTTTGTCAATGTTTACCCTTTCTGAGCATTTGAGCTCACCCTTTTTAAGTTTTCTCTTCCCCAGAATATAAAGAAAGGTCATAGGTAGGATAACAAAAATGGGAAGATCTTTTTGGGATATTTTGAAGATCTTTCCCCATTATAATAATATAATGTTCCAAGTTTCCAATGACACAAAAATAATATGTTCTTTGGTCATTTGTTTGTGTCATGTATTAAGTATTTCTCCAAAGAAATGTAATGTTCATGTACATCATGATTGGGTCTCTACAGTTGGTATTAGAGTGAATATTTAGTCAAACCTTAGAAAGTAGGATGTGAAAACTTTAGTGATATCCCTAGAGATATTTCTATGGTATTTCTAGGGATGTAATAAAGGATAAGTATAACAATAGGTTATAGTCTGAGAATTATGGTAACAATAATAAATAATCTAGGATTAAACCTCAGATGATAGAGATTGAAATTAATCCCCATTTATTATTTCATTTTCATAGAATGATTGTTTTCATCTCACACTATTATTTTTGAGTTTTATTCAATGGAGGGAACCAGAAGGAATTCAGTAAACATTAAATCTGATGAAAAAATCAGTGGCTATGAGCTTTGAAATTGTGTAATAACTAGAGCGAATGATATTGTGATTATACTGAATCATTTATCACAATATATGATTAACAAGGTGAACATTAGTGGTATTTCTATGTCATTTAATAAGAAAAATATGGGATTTCATGCATGTTCCCTTCCTGAGGAATATAGAGGAAAGAAGATTAATCTTCTTACATATCAAGAAGAAGGGAAGAAGAACCTTGAGGAATACCTCAAATGGAGTGGAAGATGTTATCTTTGTGGCAAAAAGGGTTATAGAGTGACGAATTGTTATGGAGTTAAATGTCTCATCTATGGAAAACATGTGAATTACCCAACTCAATGGCCATACATAAGAATATATTTCTATAATAAGGAAGGAATTATTCCATGCCTATAATTAAAGTGGAAGGATTGAATTATTTATGTATTTTAATCCATGAATTATGAATGGTGAATTATATAAGAGTGATTTTTTTATGTTTTTTTCTAAGGATTTTCAAGAATATGTTCAATAGATATAATGGATAAGAAATTTGATTTAATAAAAATGTGATATTCCTACGAAACACAAGATTAAGGGAAGGATAACCCTTAACATGAGCATGATGTTAAGATTATTATATTTGTATAAAGATATGTTGGACTATATTAGTTACCTTGGTACTGGTTATGGATTTGTTGAAATGTTGGTTATGTTGTCACAGATGAAGTATATAACTTTTCTGGACTAAAAGAATATATCCAATAAGTTTTGGAATGAAACAACATGCATGTTTTCAATAAGGATATACGGTAATTTAGGTTATCACGATGACTCAATATAATGCATGATGAAGTCATTCAAATTTTCGGAATGTGACCAAAAAGATATATCTTATGATATATAGGGGATAAATGATGGTATTCACATGCTTGTTATATGACCTTTCTGGTAATTATTTTCTTTTTATGATGAGATTGGAAAAAAGTGTTTTTGATAATCCTGAAGGATAGAATGAATGATGTCAGACATCAGATTGTATTTTTTAAGTATAGAACTTTTTTTATATTATTTATGGAATGTTATTGTTGTGTAGTTTTTGAAAAAGGACAAACCACATGACGGACGAAAACATGTCGCATTGGACAAGGCTGTGGGAATCAAACCGACAACCGAAGTGAGACACACATTTATCACCTACCACTGACCTACAGGAAGGCCCTGGTCAGTATAAAATAATTTTATATTATTAAGTTGTATGATTGATGAAGTATAAGTGCATTTTTGGAACCATATACGATTACTCTCACCATAGATGGACTTATATATATTTAATAACATGGGATATTCTTTTTGTGATACAGACATATGGAATGACCTATCATTCTATTTCATGACTTGATGACACTTTAAGAATCAAAAATTTGACTTCATTTCTTAATATATGAAGTGGAAATTATTCAAGGTATGATCAACAGTGAGATTGTACCAAAATCAAGTCAGTATTTATTCTAATGAAAAATTCTTTAACATTGTGGAATGGTTCTTGAAAACCCAAAATTTTATCCTAGTACCATATTATCTGATGAATCAGATGGTCACTTAAACCGTCAGAAATTTATGGCTTTTTGGAAGCTAACTTTTTTAAACCTTATTCTCTATCACTATCCATAAAAACTTGATGGTCAGATTTCTCTTCCATATCCATGTTTTAACTTCCCGCATATGTTATCCTATATGGAAACCCATATATGAGTTACATTGGGTAACTGTTATGTTTCTAACATTACTTTTTTAATTTTAGTTTTAGTATTCCTTTTTAATATGTGGGTTTCTATGAAAGACACTTTCATGTTGAAAACCATTTATATCCCCGATAAATTTCGAGGATGAGATTCCTTTTAAGTGGGATATAATGTAACACCCCAAGATTTTATTAGATAGATTATTTGATGTCTTTTGGTTTATGCTACACCATAATTATCTTGCGTTATACGCAACACCATATGATCAAGCAGTATACGCAACACAATTCTTTGATTGTGCTTCACTTAATTTGATGTTCTTTTGATAGAATTCATTTCATGCAACACTGAGTATAGATTTTGTTCAATGTATAAATTAACTAAGTTTAGATTATGTTATACACAACACCATATTAATCTTTGACTACATGCAACACTGACTTGGATTGCGTTACACGCAAGAGTGACCTTCCTCGATAGATTGCATTGTATGCAATACCGAGTTTCACTAAACAATGATATATTATTAAAATATTACATAACAAGCTGTTATAAATAGTATTAACTAAATTTTGAATTTTATATAACATTAGAATTCATATTAAATATTTTATAGAACATGGTATGAGAACAAAATCCATTTTTCAGACAAATGAATTATTTTTCAAAAATGCAGTTTTACCGGCTTTTAATAGCGCACCCTTTTTAAATATAGTTTTTGAAACTTTTATAAGATAAATATAATAAAATAAACTTATTATTTGGAATCAGGACATAAAATTTACTTTTTTTAATTTTTGGTATTATTATGAAAAATTCAAATTTTAATGAATAGTGACAAATACAGCATTTCAATTCAAAATTGTCTTTTCATATAATTTATTCATATAGTAAGATTATCTTTAAAATTTGTTCTAACATGTAATTTGGTTATATATTTATTATTTAATCCAATTTTTTTCATTATATGTAATTTCACATTTAAAATAGAGATAAACCCTTGTCAATCTTTTGATAATTATTACTTCTTAAAAACCCACTTTTTTTGTTTTGAAAACAGAAATTAATTTTAAAATAATTACTGAAAATTATATGTTTTTAATTTGGAAAAATGGATTCCTTATTTAGAATCATAATTTTCAAATTTTTTAAATATGTACTATTTATAGTTTGGCATTATGAATAGTAACTTCAGTAAATATTTTCGTTAAAATGGTTAAAGGGTAAATCTAGTAAATAAGGGTTAAAAATATTAATATAATAATATTAAACTACCCTGACACATGTACTAATCCAATTGGATAAAAAATTTCTAACCATGGGAATCCTTGGGTCTATTTTGGGACCCCATGTATTCACTTGGATGCGAAAATGACATTTGATATGAATTAATTTAAAGTAATGATAATTATAACCTATACATATATCTTTTACTAAATCGATTTTAATATAGGGATATATAATGGATCACTATGTCTATAAATATTCATTATAAATATAAAAATATTTCCAACATAATGGTGTTTTATTTATAATTTTTAAACACTAGATAAATATATTTATTTATGAAATAATTATGATGTGGTGATCATCTCATTAATGTAAGATACAAATACATGAATTTATAAATATTAAAATAAATTGAATTTGAACATTTTGTTTTCATAAAAAAAATTTATGGATTCCATAAACATATTACGGATTATTTAAGGCCTTTAGTTCTAAGTAATAATGTTGTTATTAATTTTCAAAAAACTCAAGTATGAATAGTTTTCAAAATTGGCATAATTGATAACATAAAACATAAAACAGTTTATTAAATGATATTAAATTCATAAAATTGTAATATTAGTCCAAATGGTTAATATAAGTCAAAATATGTCATAAATAAAAAAAATTTGGGTCGTTTGACATGATATGGGAATTACATTAACCCACACTGCGTAAATAACTCGAAATAACGATAAGATTAAAAAGGGTAAAATAAGGGTGAAACCAAATAGATATGGATAAAAACAAATATTTCAAACATGTAAACAAATTAATGGATGATAGGTATTACAAACAGTTTCATCTTATATTATAATTAAATATGTTTTAGAACATTTTAAATCGAAATTTATTTTATAATAAATTAATATATTTGAACCTTCATAAAGTGCTCCTCTCCACTCTCATAAAAGGGAACCTTCTCCCTTTCCTCTTCACTCTATTTTGAGCCTTCAAGATCTGCCAAACCATACAAATTATCTTATAAACTTCCCTACTTACATTCTATGGGGTCTGGTTTTCCCAAAATACCTACTCTAGTGCCCCAAAAAAAATTAAAGGAGGCACATCGATTAAGAGGTAATCTCTTCTACCAATTCTTTCTAATTTATTTCTTCTTATACTTACTCTTATTTAATTGTTCAATTATAAATTAACATAATAATTATCAATAATATAATTATATTCTTTTATAAATATTAAACAACCCTATTTCACCTTCTATCCATCCCATGAAAAATGAAATCACAGCACATGCGTGCATACGGCTTACCACCTATATGTCGTATTGTAATCTATTTTTCACCACCACCTTAATTGGGTGTGTATAATGGTGAAAATAATAAATATATATGATTATTATAACATGGAACTAATTCTGAGATATTATAAACCAAACACTTCAATACTATTCAACAATTATGGGAACAATATCCTCGCACGTACGTACGTACGACTTACATTCTCTACAATGCATTGAAATTCAGTCTACATTTTCACCATTAAAGAATGATTATACAATATATATATATATATAATAATTATGAAATATATGAAATAATAATGCTACTGTATATATATATATATATGTCATTTACTTACTTCCATCCAATTCAATAAGAAATTGAAAACAACGTTCATGCGTACATACGACCTACAATATCCATGAACAATGTATTATATTCCAATTATCGATCTATTATATATATTTGTTTATTGAATATATAGGATATATAAATAATTTTTTACATTATTTATGTAAGTAAATCAGGATATATGTAATAATATAAAGAATAAAAAGTCCAAACACGTACAATAAATAAAAGGATTATTACCCAAATCATTGCTTTAACATGGAATTCACAAATGAACAGGTAATATAAAGTCATAAATGAATCATATATGATATAATAAATATTATTATGGTTCGGTTACAAGTTAATAATTTGTTTAAACCCACTATACAATAGTTTTAGAAACAAACAAAATAAATTGGACCTAAGGTATGTGGTAATTTTGCAATCTCATTTTTATCCAAGATTGCTTATACCTAACTATTTACCGAGGTTATATTTATCATCCATGTCTATGTTGTATAAAAATATTTTCATAAAATTTCTTCTATTCTTACATGTACTTTTAGATTCATTTTACCCATTTTTTACTTTTACTACATGGTATTGATGGAATCTTTCTTTTGTTTACCACGTAGAGTACTTTTTTGACCTTTCCAGCAATAGTAAGAGGAAAATTCTTTTTTTCAACTTATACGAAATGAACGGATTTTTATGTATTCCTAAACCCTTATTTACATAAATCAACCTCTACAGTATTTCATGTTTATTTTCAACTAAATTGATTTCTTTTAAAATTGCACGACATTTTGAGAAAAGAAAATGTTTTTAAAGATGAAACGATATTTTCCTCAAGAATTATGATCAAGTGTTTTATCCAAATTATTTTCCATATAAGATGACATAGGGTTATGTTTCTATCCCTATTATTACTTTTATTTTATAATTTTTTATGATGGAATTATTTTTAAGTATTCCATTTATCTTATATGGATTATGTTATGATGAAATCATGTTTAAGAACCTGATTTTGTTTCATGGGTTAGGCTATGATGAATGATTTATTTTTTCATAGAACATGTAATAATGATTTAATTATGAGATGGGTGGGACATATATCTCACTCCAATGCATTGGGTAAATATTTATATCTCATGAGATAGATATAATGGGAATAGAAAGTAAATTTGGTTCAGCAATTTATGGCTGGAAAGACAAGTAAACCTGGTTCCGTAATGGAATTTGTCCACTATGATGGTCATAGAAAAAATGCCTTGGATACTATGAAAATCTTAATATGTGCATAATGGTTTTCCCCAATTCCATGTTTTATTCCCATGAAATTTTATCATGATAAATTTTCCTTTATGATCTACACATTATGTACTTCCATGATTTATTTCATGACTCATGATTTTTAGATTTAAAAATTATGCTCGTGTTTTTATATTCAAATATATCTGGTTTGTTTCATTATCTCCATGTTTACCCTTACTGAGAATTTGAGCTCACCCTTTTTATTTTTTCTTTTCACAAAGATATAAATAATGGTTTTAGGTAGGAAAACAAAAAGGGACTATTCTTTATAAGAGATATTGTTGATCTTTCTCCATGATTTGAAGATTGTGTTTTGAGTTTCCAAAGACACTAAACTAATACGTTATTTGGGAATTTATACTTTTCATGTATTATTTATTATGAAATATAAGTATAATTTTCATGTATGTCATGCTTGGGAATCTAAAATATTTCTCAAGATTTTTTCTAGTTATGTGATTATTAAATTTTTAAGAAACCCATTTCACTTGTATAGTTTATTTTCTAATGAAATGGTGATGCTTTTATGACATTGTGGAACTCATATGTATGATTTTAATTACATGATGGGTGGGTAAGTTATCATATTCCAAATACATGGATAAATAATTACATAACATGTGAAAATTATAGGGAATGTGTTGAATTGATCGATCCACAATGGGAAACATGTAGGGATTTTGTATCCTCTATGATATATGAAATAGATAGTGATTTATGATTTATTAAGATATGGAAAACTTATGGTGATATCTGATATAGTATGATATGGGAAACATGTGGTGATTCATAATATGATATGATATTATGGTCTTAGAAGTTTACCATGACATATGATATTGTTTCTATGCCTATTATTGTTCAATACTGTTATTATATGTTGATATTCTTATTATTTGAACTCATGGAACATGATTTATTTTTTGATGGTTGGCCAATCCTATGAAAGACTAATATTTTGGCCTATGAATCAAGATTAAGATATATGAATTGTTGTGTATGATATTTTATTTCTAATCACATTTAATAATTCCATTAGGATCATTACATGATTACAGATTATCATTGAATGATATCTCCCATGTTTACCCTTACTGAGTATCTAAGCTAACTTTTTCATATGTTGTAATTTTCCATCTGGTTATGAAGAAGGGAAAAATGTATGATGATCGTAGAAAGGTATCTTAAATAAAGAAATATATTATATTTCATGAATATTATTACTAAATAATATGTTTATGTTTCTATTTTCCAATAACACAAAACCTTTATTATTCTCAAGAATGTTTATTTATAAGATACATTAGAAATTCATCCATAAGATGTAATAGCTATATATGTTATACATGGGCTTCTTTACGTGGTCTATTATAGGGTTTAGTTATTTATATAGATTATATTATGATCATTATAGGGATTGAACCGATGAAATCCTATTTTAAAATTAAAGTGATATATGATGGACCTTTAATTTCATTGGTTGATAAGAGGGTTTCATTATTTCATACAACATACGAATTATTTTCAGGAATATATAAGTTCTCACTCTGATTATTGTAACATTAATCTTAAAAAATGGATTTTGTTTTATTGAATTTATAGAAATATAAGGAATCATGATAATAATGAATGTTATTGAAAATAAAATTATTATCCTCTTAACAAACCAAATGATATAGTGGCATAATACTGAATATTGTTTTTATGATCATGCATCTTTCTCGGGCTACGAATCATGAAGTGCTTCCGAATTCTCAAATTAGAGAAAAATGTATTATTTTTTCCCTGAGGAAACACTAAAAATTTTTAGTGGGTATTATGATCCACTAGTGGCTGATCGATGGATCAGTAGCACTAAGAAAATATTTTCTATTATCTTGTTCTTCCAATATGAAGCATTTTTAGAAGAAATTTATCATTTGGAAGGCGTGGAAGAAAAATGAAGAAGTATTATTATTGAAATGAGGAAGGATGAGGAAATTGAATCCATATAAAAGGAAAATTTTTAGAAGATATTATTCAGTAATTACTTCCCTCATATTCAACATTAAACAATTTAGAATGAACTCCTTGAGATGAAAGAGACGTTTGATGATTACATTAATACGTATAAGGAACATTTTATAAGACTTTTAATGTATGTTTCTAGTTTAATTAACATCCTTGAAATAATATTTAGTGATTATTTATTGTTTTAGAACCACATCTCAAAAAAGTGTTATTTATTAGATAATTTAGTTTCTATAATAGAATCATTCAATGTTCTCTTAATGATGAAATGTAAAATGAAGATTCCTAACATTTTTATAGTTTTGATATAGAAAAATGATATATTATTCTGAATACATGAAACAATCATGAAGATGAAAAAAATTATAGTAACCTACAAGGTTGAAATGTTATAAGAAATAAAAATGGATTTTCTATAATGGAAAAAGAGTTTTGTTAAATGTGGAAGGGATAGTTCTGAAGCCAATTAATTTTGAAAGGTAATGAAGAGTCTTGTTGATATAATAGAGGAATAAATGATGCTAATTATTTCACCACCCACACTCTAATTCTATAACATAAATGAATATGGTAATTATTCAAACCAATGAATGCATATGAAGGCTTATGAAGATTATTAATGTCAATGACCTATTAATCAAAAATATAATGGGAAATATCATGTGACCATGAATTCAGATATTATTTACCAGAATGACATGGATAAAGGTACACTTATCATTCACTTATTAATAGTAAATATATTATTAAACTATGGATCTACCCATTCTATTATATCAATGTAATTTTATAAGGGTGTCACATTTACACCTTAATGAATAGATATTAAGTTATTAGTGAAAACTAAGAATGGTACAATGATCACATATCAAGTATATAGTTTCACTCTAAAATAGGATTATGGTTATGTGTGTCTTGTAAATATTGTGATTCTACATCTAGTTAAATATGATTGATTATAGGCATAAATTTTATTTCATTATATAGATAACATAAGAATTTAATACAAAGGGATTTCATATTTTCTATTCTGAATAAACCTTTGACCACTTGTCAATGCGAGGATGAATACAGACATTTAATGGAATTTAATTCTATCGTATAGGTCTCAATTCATATCCATGAGGTGTAATAATATCACATGGCTTGGGGGAAACTAAACATTGAGTATATTCTTACTATAAAGATGTTTGATGATGTATTTACATAATATATTAATATTATTACAACGAATTTTGAGGTAGGATTTTTAGAAGAACATATACATGGTGCTATTCCCATCTCAAAAATCTTAATATAATTAACCAGATCAGGTTGATGTAATTCATAAAGTTACTCTAAGAAAATATATAAAATGTAGTAATATTCCCTATTATGTCACCTTGGGGTGAAATTAGGTTTTTAATAGATATTATTCTATGATACATTTAATTTATTATAATAAATGTAATAAGATCACTATCAAGAACAAGTATATTATATCCTGAATAGATGATTTGATATATGAATTATGAGAATCAAAATACTTTTCAAAGATTGAACTTAATTTTTTTATATCATAAATTGAGGTTCAAAAGGGAATACATACATAATATATCATTTTGTATGAGGTATCATCCTTATGAATTTATAGTGACTGCATTTTTTGATTAATATTTTCCCTAACATCTTCATGGATTTAGTGAATAAAGACTTTAGGGATTAACTTTAACCCTTTTTAAAATACTGTATAGATTGAATTATTCTATATTAAAATAGAATGTATGTGTATGAATATAAATAGAGAATTTTTTTAAAGACCTTAAGGAATGAGAATTCGTATGATAAATTTTCCATGTCTAAATTTTGGGTTTAAAATTTGTAAATCATGGATCGTATAATCAATGTGATGATATATGAGTGGATCCTTAAAAGAAAGATGTCACTAAGAAATTTCATAGAACGACCATGGTACGTGATAACAATAACATTAATTGGATGTATGGATAACAATAATATTTTTTGAGATATTTCTCATAACTGTTCAATCCACTAACAAAGTTGAGTTATAAGAGAGTTGAGTTCATATGGAAACAGTAATGTGTGGTTATTTTTAAGGATTTGAAGAGAAGGATGGAAAGTAGACCTACTCTCACACTATCCTACAGTGTGGAGGGTTTTGTGATTTATATTGACACATAAAATAAGCGAATACAATGATTCCTTTTGTTTAATTATATAGTGATAGTACATGCCGCCCTCAAATTAAAAATAAATGAGAAAAATTATCCAAATCATGATATGGATTTGGTGGTGGTATTTTTTTAAATACATAGAGCCAGTATCTATATGGTTAACTTTGTGACATATATATAGATCATTAAATCATGGATTATATAGTCACACATATAGAGTTGAATATTTACCATAGAAGATTGTAGTATTTTATTAATGATTATGACTAATTAATACATTACCAACCTAGTAAGGTGAATAATGTGGGTGATGATCTGATTCAGAATGACAATTAAAGATTGTCCTTGATGAAAATTTAATAGTAACCAATACTAATTGATTTATAGAATATATAACATGAAATCCTATTGAAAGAGTAAAAGTATTATGTTTCTATTATGAACTTTCAACCATTCATCCATTTGGGGTTTCAAGAGATGAAAATGGTAGATTTAAAACTAAATATGAAAATGAGGCATGTTCTTATATTTAACCGTGATTGCGATGGAATGATATGTTTTAGGAATATAATATGTAACCCATTAAAACTTTTATTGAGGAAGTATTTGTTAGATGATTCTCATATTACATCATTCTCTATTCATATTGTAATTATTATTTTGTATAAATATATGAAATATTATTTCAGTTTGGAAAATATAGAAAAGGATATTAGTGAGTTTTTATACTGATTCCCAGTATGCTAACAAATTATGGATGACATATAGAAGTATAAATGGATTTTAAATCCATTAAACCTACAAGAATGGAAATACTAAAACAATATCATGTATTTCGTCACTAGGCTACCAAAAATATCTAATGGTCATAAAACTATTTGGGTTTTAGTCAACCATCATATTAAATAATCACATTATACAATAATTAGTGAATATTTCTTACTTGATAAACATACATGGTCTTACATTAATGTATTTGTGAGATTTCATGGGGAACAACTCTCAATTTTATTTGTTAGTTAACTGAGGTTCACCTTGATGTTTTGGAGAATTCAAATGTTGGATCTTAAATAAAAGTTGATTTTATTTACTGTACGTCAACCTAAAAAAAATGTTCAATACAAGAATACAATTAAAATTCTATAAGACATATATTGAGATATCACTATAGATTTCAAAGGTGGTAGGTATAAACACATTCCTTTGGTGGAGTTCTCTCAAAATAAACTATTTCAACAATATAACATCCCTAAACTCACTCTCATGGATCTAGCGGTACAATAATAAACATTACATTTTTGTATTTGATACCAATGAAGATGAAGAAATTTTCACCATATAATACATGAAACATCAAAAATAAATATTGGATCTCTTATATATTTAATTCCGTTTAGGTTAATAGTTTAAGTGAATTTTTTTAAAATATAACATAAACAATACCAATGAATTTAAGAGAGTATATCTTAGACTATACCCAAATTTTCATTTTACATATTAAGTCTTCAACATCTCCCACAAAAAAAACATCACATTGGAACCTTTATAGGAACAAATCATTTAATCATCATTCTTTATAACATAGGGAAATGGAAATATAATAAGGGTTACATCAAATGAACAATAAACGTTTACATAGTCATTACAAATTGAAATTCATCAATAATAATATGATAATACTAATGGTATAAAAATAAAATCAAAGTGAATGGTAATAACATAAGAATATTAATATACCTCAATACCAAGATTATGAACCATGAAACATGGAATAAGGATTTATCAAAGGAGAGAGTCATAAGAATAAATAATCAAGACCCATGTGATTTCAATATTGAGGGAAGGAATAATTAAAAACCCATAACATGTATTAATACAAACTATTGTTATCATAGATTGATAACTTCATAGAACCAAAATATAATCCTTGAACAAACAATTATAAATTTGAATAACCATATAGTTGAATTCCAAAATAATTTCCCAGATCGTTAGAGAACTATCTTGGGGAATAAATTGTATATGATATATTGGGTCACCCCTGAGAAATAATGGGTCTTAACCCTTCTCATGAAATGTAAAAAAAACCATAACATTAATTAATTACATATATAATTATTATCAACATAAAACTCAGAATAGAATCCATTTTTTCCTTTCATAACTTGTGAAACAAATGGAAATGAAATGTGTTCTATGATATTCTCATTAAAACATGATTAATATGTGTAAAATAAATGGGCTCTATAATAGTATCATTAAATCATGAATAACCCATGTAAATAAAATGGGATCCATGAAAATCACATTGAAATATTCATATTCCGTCCAAATAAAGAATAAGGATTGATAAATTTAATCATGACATAGTATATAATAAGTAAAATCAACGTTTTCTCATGTATATGAATGAAAATACCTATAAAATATAATTTAAAAAATTATTCAGGAAAATAACCTTTCTATATTTATTAACATCAATGTATATTCATTTTATATGGAAAATGATTTTGAAATATATCTTGGAACATTTATTAAGGAAAATGTACTTTCAATTTTGAAAGAAATTATTTAAAACATTAAAAATTTTCAATTATTAAATAAGAAATTTTCATTGAAAATAAACATTGAAACATGAATATGGATCATCAAAAAACTGGGTAGTCATGATGGTTGGAAAATTTGTTCACATTAAAAATAATAAAAATAAGTATCCTTTTAATGAATTTTGTAAACTGGTTAAAAGATACCCATTTAGAAAATTATAAAAATATTTCTCATTAAAACCACCTAAAAAGGTAAAATAAAATGAAACATACCTTTATGAAATTATTTATTCATAGAGAAGAACACATTTAATAACATTTTGGAAAAATGGAAATGTAAGAGAAATATTATCCATCTCAAATAAGATACAATATATAGAAACCAAAACTTTTCTTACATTAATATTACATAATTTTAAATATAAAAAACAAAATATTATTACACATATAGGATCCAAAGGTTTAGTGTCTTGGGAAAACAAGGACCATACATAATAGTATTACAACATCAAGCATAAACATTTAATTAATTTCCTCTTCTCTAGCTTCTTATTGGCACTTTTCCTCCCCTTAGTACATGTAGCCACCTGCGGATATACATAAAAAGGGGTGAGATAGAAGCCTAGTAATGGGATATATAAGAACAATATAGCATGGGGTGAGCATAATAATAACATGAGAAAAAGATCATGAACATGAGAGGAAGCATAAATATAAGACTTGAAATGTGGCAATGCATAAAAATGAAACATCATGTCTTAGTGGTTTACTACCAAAATTAATGGTAAACCAAGATATCATATTTTTCACACATCATTTCACATTTAATCATGAGATTAATCACTTTACCCAATGTATTGGAGTGTTGTATAATTCTTGTCACACCCGTCACTTTGAAACATTCATATTGCGCTATATAATTCTGGGTGCACCCGTCACATCATAACATGACCATTATCATGCTTGCCACGTGGAACATATATCAAAATTGAACATAACTAACCCATGGAAAATAATGGGTTACATCTCATTAGAATACATTCATAAACATTGGGTTCCCAAACAAAGAGGGAATAACATACTTGATACCAGAACCATCAACCTTGAATGAGAAGTAAAAGGTGAGTTCATAGAAGAAGGGTTCTTTTTTAAAACATTTTTTCTGACATAAACAATAGTGGTGAACAATTATATCCATGAAAAGGAAATAAAATGATGAAAAAATTAGTTTTAAGGAATAACCATATAAAAAATGGAGTGAAAGAGGGAGAACCCAAAGAAAGAAAGTTGGGTTCGAGAATTTCCTATTACCTTATATCTGAATGCTTCCTTCTCTTTAATGTCCTGTGTAATGAAATTATATTCATTAATTAGAAATAAAAAACTTCTGTACATTAATATGGTTCATTATGGTTTCATTTAGTTATTTTATGTGCCTTTGGATGAGTAATAGAGTCTATAAACATTATTCAGGAATGATTGTATTTATGGTATTCTTGAGTGGTTCACTGATATTCTTAAATTGAAGTTTGGGTAGAACATGGGTAAACATCCAGAACTAATATTGCATGTTATTAATGAAATTACTGAATTTAAATTGAACTTATAATGAGTTATATTATATTACATGTGGCTTAATCATTGGATAAAAATTTAATGAATATTGTTTGGGTTTATTTGGGCTCTTTTTCGATCACAACGAACTTATTTTAATTTATGACTTAGTAATATGGCCATAATTTATTTACAGAACTTTACATAGGAAATAATACATATAAAAAATTCTGGTTCAATGATAAAAATGGTTTCATTACCAGATCTAAAGGTAGAAATGGAAGAATAAAGCATGTCATTCTTGAAGGTGATAAATTAACACCTCACGAAAAACGTTCTCTTTAATAAAATAAAAGGAAGATGGAAAAGGGGTTGGATGATATAATATCCCATTAGCATCATAAAATTCTAGTATATGTATGATACTGGAGTTACAATACCATTTGGATTAATATTGGTGGGGAGAGATCAATAAATGAACTTGAACTCGAAATGAAATTAATGGAGAAGAGGGAGAGAAATTACCTCTTAAATCATCCTCTTGAGATTCTCCTTAAAAATCTAGGGTTGGACTATTGATAATACCATCAGATCTTGAACTTGGGAGAGGGTCTAGGGATTATTTTTTGGTAGAGTTTAGAGATGTCTTGGAGCTTGAGAGGTGTGAGGAAATGAGGGTGTGAAGGGTGGTTTTTAATGTTGAGGGGAGAGGGGTTTCCTTAATATAAAATTCATTAGTTTATTAATTTCCCCTATGAAAATGAATAGTGAGTCTTTAATGAAAAATAATAGTAAAAGTATCTTTTGATCCCGAACCTAGTGGGCTAACATCAGAAGAATATTATAGATGACTCTATAATTAGCTTATTTATCTAATTTTTGTAAATTACGGCATTTCACTATTCATAAAAAATTCAAGTATTTCAATAAAATCCCAAGAATTCACCCCTAACATTTTCTGATATGTAGAATCCAAAAATGAAGTCCATTTTGCAAAAATAAGTTTCTATCTATTATTAATTTAATGTTTAATTAAAATCATAATTTAATTAGAAAAACAGTTTTTAAAATTTAAACTGATTTTAGAGTGCTTTCAAAAATTGGGAAGGGTCTTATAAAATTATATAAACACTATAAGAAACTAATTTAAGAATTAATGAACACATTTTAAAAAAATACTTTTTATTTTTAATTAATTAATTAATTATAATTAATTATTTATGACTTACAAAATACCAAAACGTTTACTAAGGTCAAATTGTCACTTTCTAAGATGTCTAAATTTTATTTAATAATTCATGCGTAAGGTTAGTCATATATTAGATGATTTACTATTCATAATGGTCATATTAATATTCATAACGGTATGTTACTATTCATAAGGGTAGGTTACTATTCACCAAAAATTATTTTTGTTTTATTAGACTCCAAAAATAATCTTGAGCACAACCGTGTATGCCAGATTTTAAAATTTTCAAACACAGAAGTGACAAACTTATGTTTAAAGATCACTTATCACTTAGTAGTTCATTATGTTGTGTTTTCATTTTATTTTATGACATAATTATACGAAGGTAATTTCCATTGAAAAACTTTGGGATGTTACATTCTTCCCCCCTTAAGAGAATTTCACCTTGATATTCCAATTTACACGAACAGGTGAGGGTGTTTCTCCTTCATTGCCTCTTCTGGTTCCCAAGTTGCTTCTTCAAACTTATGGTTCCTCTACAACAGTTTGACAAGAAGAGTTGTATTGTTGCATAGAACCTTATCATTCTGATCTAGAATCTTTACTTGTTGCTTCTCATAAGAGAGATCATTTTCCAGCTGCACAACCTCTATGTTTAGTACATGTGAGGGATCAGGTATGTACTTCTTCAAGAGTGATATGTGAAAGACATCATGAACTCGAGCCATATTCAGTGGAAGTTCAAGCTGATAGGGCACGAATCCTATGCGCTCAAGGATCTCAACTGGGCCAATATACCTTGGGCTTAACTTCCCTTTCTTCCCAAATCGCATGACTCTCTTCCTTGGAGATATTAGAAGGAAGACTTTATCTCCAACGTCGAACTCCAATTCCCTTCGATGATTGTCAGCATAAATCTTTTGCCAACTTTGAGTAACTTTGATGTGTTTCTGGAGGAATTGAACCTTATCTGTAATCTCTTGAACAAGATTGGGTCCATGTAGCTTTATTTATCCAACTTTATCCCAACAGTTTAGAGTTCTACATCTCTTTCCAAACAGAGTTTCATATGGAGCAATATGAATACTCAAGTGGAAGCTATTGCTGTATGAGAACTAACCAATGGGAGATGCTGATCCCATCCACCTTTGAGATTTACAGAGTAGGATCTAAGAATATCTTCAAGCATTTGAATTGTTCTTTCAAACTATCCATCAGTGTGGGGGTGATAGGTTGTTCTGCAATTTAATTTAGTACTCAATGAATGTTGAAGGATCCTCCAGAATTTAGATGTGAAGCATGGATCATGGTCAGAGACAATTGATAGTCGAACACCATGCAGTCTCACCACTTCCTTCACATAGAAAATTGCAAGTTTCTGAATAGAGAGATCTTCCCGAATAGCAATAAAATGGGTAGTCTTGGTGAGTCGTTCAACCACAACCCATATCGCATTATTTCCCTTTGAAATCTTCGGGAGACCCGGTATAAAGTCCATAGTAACATTTTCCCGTTTCCACATGGGTATTGGCAATGGCTGCATCATACCTTTGAACTTTTTTCATTCAGTTTTAACTTGCTAACATACCAAGCACCTTGATATAAATTCCACAATCTCTTTCTTCATGTTATCCCAACATAAGTGTTCTCGGAGATCACGGTACATCTTGGTACTCCCAGGATGGATAGTGAATGTTGAGCTATGTGCATTATCCAATATATCATTCTTTATCCTGAGTGATGAAGTCACACAAAGCCACATTACAAACTGAATCACACCATCATCATTGATATGGAACTCTTGCAACTTCCCTTCCTTTACTGCATTCACCCTCATTTGTATCTCCACATCATCCCTTTGAGCTTCTTTAATCTTCTCCTTGATGGACGGTTGCACAATCATTTGGGCAAGGTAGTATGTATCCCCTACCATTATGAATTCCAAATCCATTCTTTGTATATCTAAGAAGATAGGTTCTTTCTCAGTCCGCAGCATGGATAGAGTAGCAGGTTCTTTTCTGCTTAGAGCATAAGATACCTTGTTCACCTTTCCTGGATGATAGTGAATAGAGAAATCATAATCCTTAATTAGCTCAAACCATCTCCTTTGACGCATGTTGAGCTCCTTTTGTGTGAATATATACTTTAGGCTCTTTTTGTCGGTGTATATGTCAAACTTATTACCATAAAGGTAGTGTCTCCATATTTTCAAGGCAAAAATCATGGCTGTGAGCTCTAGATCATGTGTCGGGTAGTTCTGTTCATGGGTCTTCAACTGTCGTGATGCTTAGGCTATCACATTATCATTTATCATGAGTACGTAACCCAATCCTTTCTTTGATGTGTCACTTTATATCACAAAACTTTCTCAACTTTTCGGTAGTGTGATTACAAGTGCAGTGATTAGCCTTCTCTTTAGCTCCTTGAAGCTTCTCTCACATTCTTCCATCCAGACATACATTACCACTTTCCTTGTTAACTTAGTTAGCGGGCTTGACAATCGTGAGAAGTTTCTCGAAAAACATTGGTAATACCTACCTAATCCAAGAAAACTATCAATTTATGTGACACTAGAGGGTCTGGGCGATTCCTCAATCACCTTTGTTTTTGAAGGAGCCACAGAAATTCCCTCACTTGTGATCACATGTCCCAAGAACGTGACTTGCTTCATCCAAAAGTCACACTTTTTGAACATGACATTCAACTTCTCCTTTCTTAATTTCTCCAAAACATGTCTTATATATTCTTTATGTTCCTCCTTTCTCTTGGATTAGATGATAATATCATCAATAAACACTACCACAAATTTTTCGAGGTGATGTCTAAAGACTCTATTCATCAAATACATGGATATTTTAGGGGCATTAGTATGTCTGAAGGGCATCACCAAAAACTCATAGTGCCTATACCCTGTTCGGAAGGCAGTCTTCTGAATATCTTCCTTATTTACCTTTACCCGATGATATCCACAATGAAGATCCTCATTTGAGAAGTATTGAGAACCTCTTAACTGATCAAAAAAGTCATGAATACTGGGGAGAGGATACTTTTTCATTATGGTGATTTTGTTGAGATATAGATAATCGATACACAACCACATTATTCCATCCTTATTCATCACAAAGAGCACTGGCACACCCCATGGTGATGCACAAGGGCGTATGAACCCTTTGTCCAGATGCTCTTGCAGTTACTTCTTTAAATCCTCCAGTTCGATAGGAGCTTTCCTATAGGGACACTTCGAGATATGAGTAGCTCCATGTGTGAGTTCAATTGAGAAATATACCTCATGATCTGGGAGAATTCCAGATAACACTTCAAGAAATACATCAATGTATTCCCTCACGATGGGAATCTCCTCAAGGTTGGAACTTTCCTTCAAATCAACCATTTGGGCGATGTATGCTTCTACATAAGGAATCAACAACCACACCATTGAATGATTTTTTAAAGGAGATTCATGATATTCCCTTCATTTTTAGAGGGGAATCATATGGTTCATAAAATTTTAAGATATTTCCTTTTCCCGACAGTTGATATGTGCTCTATATAAGGAGAGCCAATCCATTCCCACTGTAGCGCTGAATTCCACCAAGGGAAGTATTATGAGATTTTCTAGAAGAATTGTCCCACATTGGCCTACAGTAGAAGATTCAAACACTTAGGTTGCAATGATTTCACTACTTGGTGTTTTTACAGATATCTCTACATCAAGGATTCTGGTCTTTGATTCAATAGTTTTAGCAAACATGATAGATATAAACGAATGCATAGAACTAGAATCAAATAAGACTTTTTCCATTATGGAGTGAATAGGAAGTGTACCTTGTACGACTTCATTATCATGGTCCACCTCCATATTAGTGATGGAATAATCCTTCACTTGTTCTATTGGCTATAATGGCTGCTGACATTGATTACCCTCAAGAACTTGAGGTTTAGTGCAATGGTTTTCATAGTGCCCTAGCTCCATACAGTTGTAGCATTGAACCATGAGTGGTTCTATCCTTTAATCCCCTAAATTATCTTTCTTTTTCATGTATTTTCTACACTCTTGGGCATGGTTTCCTTCTTTCCCACACTAGAAGCATTTTCCCATCCCATTAACACAGTTCCCATTGTGCAACTTCCCACATTTTGGCATGTGGGTCATTGAGTTTTCTTCCCACCTTTATCATTAGATCCACCGACTTGAAACTCAGTCTTTCGTTTCAAATCCCCATATCCATGGAAACATTATCTAAAATCCATATCCATTTTGATATAACATCTAACAACTTCTTTATAGCTCCCAAAGTCTCGAATTGCAAGAGAATTTCGAAGGTTTGGCTTTAATCCACTAAATAATCTATCAATTTTAATAATCATTGCTGATAACAAAACCTGAAGAGTACCTTGAATGCCTTGTGAAATTCACTTCATAGGTTGTGACAGATTCTCCTTCTTTTTCCTTGAGTTCTATGAATTATCTCTCCATCTTCGTGCGAAGAGTTCTTGGGAAATACATGTTAAGAAACATTATCTTTGAAGTCTTCCCATTTCATCTCTTCAATTTCCTCCCTTGTAATGTGTTCTTAATCAAATCCCACCATTCATGAGCCTATCCATCTAGATGATAAATGGATAGAGACACATTATCCTTCTCAAAACAGTGAAGCACCGAAAATATCTTCTCCATGGAGTTGACACACTGTTCCGCAACTAGTGGATCAAAGGATCCAGCAAACATCGGTGGTCGTTGCTGCATAAAACATTTGATAGCTAGTTGCTCCCTCTTTGGTGAAGGAGGATGTTCCCCAATATTCTGGTTATTTTTCATAACTTGAGAAAATTGGGTAAGCATCTCCATGAAGTTCTTAACTCCACCTCCTAAATCATTGGGGATGTCATTCAGGTAATCGTTGCATTGTCCCTCGCACGAGTTGTTGGCCTGATTTCTCTGGGTTCCCACCATTTTATAAAATAGAAAATGTTAGAACAAACCATAAGTAAACAATTCATGAATACATAACATATTCATTTGAACAATTTATATTAAAATCATAACATATGGGATCCCAATTTAGATATTCTTGTGTGCATATTATTACTTAGTCTCATGCAATAGATTTTCTCTAGGGTTCAATAATCCTAATTCCCAAATTAACTAAACCTTTCCTCTGATATCAACTATAGACACCCAAACAGTTCTTACATTACTATTACATAATTTTAATGATGACAAAACATAATATTATTACACATAGAGGATCCAAAGGTTTAGGGTGATGGGAAAACTAGGACCGTAAATAATAGTATTACAACATAAAAATAAGCATTTATTTAATTTCTTCTTCTCTAGCTTCTTATTGGAACTTTTCCTCTCCATAGTACTAGTAGACACATGAGGATATACATCAAAATAGGTGATCTAGAAGCCCAGTATGAGGATAGATAAGAATTATATAGCATGGGGTGAGCATAATTATAACATGAGAAAAAGATCATGAACATGAGAGGAAGTATAAATATAAGACCTGAAATGTGGCAATGCATAAAAATGAAACACCATGAATTTGTGGTTAATTACCACACATACTTGTGAACAAATATATAATCTTGTTCCCACATCACATCACATTTACTCATGATATTCATCACTTTACCCAATGAATTGGATCTTTGTATAATTCTGGGCGCACCCGTCACTTTGAAACATTCATATTACGCTCTATAATTCCGGGCACACCCATCACATCATAAAATTATCATTATCATGCTTGCCACATGGAACATATATCAAAATTGAACATAAATAACCCATGTAAATGAATGGTTTACATCTCATAATAACACATTCATAAACTTTGTGTTCCCCAACAAAGAGGGAATAACATACCTCATACAAGAACCATCAACCTTGAATGAGAAGTAAAAGGTGAGTTATTAGAAGAAGAGTTCTTTTGGAAAACATTTTGTTTGACATAAAACATAGTGTTGAACATTTATATCCTAGAAATGGAAAGGTAATGATGAAAAAATAATTTTTATGGAGTAACCATATAAATAATGGAGTGAAAGATGGAGAACCCAAAGAATGAAAATTGGGTTTGAGAATCTCCCCTTACCATATATCCGAATACTTCCTTCTCTTTAATGTCCTGTAAAAAGACATTATATTCATTAATTTGAAATCCAAAACCTATTGTACATTAATATTGTTAATTATGGTTCAATTAAGTGATTTTATGTGCCTTTGGATGAGTAATAGAGTTTAAAAACATTATTTGGGAATGTTTGTTTTTATGGTTTTCTTGAGTGGTTCACTTGTATTTTTAAATAAAAGTTTGGGTAGAACATGTGTAAACATCCAGAACTAATATTAAATGTTATTAATGACATTATATAATTTAAAATGATCATATAATAAGTTATATGATATACCATTTTGATGAATCCTTAAATAAAAGTTAAATGAATATTGTTTCGGTTAATTTGGGTGGGTTTTCGATCACAATGAACTTGTTTTAATTTATCGGTTATTAATATGGACAAAATTTATTTCCAGAACTTTAAATAGGAAAAAAAAATATAAAAAATTCTGGTTCAGCCATAAAAATGGTTTCATGACCAGATCTAATGGTATAAATTGAAGAAGAAAGAATGTCAATCTTGATGGTGATAAATTAACACCTCACGAACAACGTTCTCTTTAATAAAATAAAAGGAAGAGGGAAAGGGGGTTGGATGATATAATATTTCATTAGAATAATAAAATTCCATAAGATGTATAATTATGGAGTTACAATACCATTTGGATGAAGATAGGTGGGGAGAGATCAAGAAATGAACTTGAACATGAAAAGAAATTAAATGAGAAGACGGAGAGAAATTACCTCTTAAATCATCCTCTTGAGATTCTCCTTAAGGAAGCCAGGCATAGTCATTTGATATGAAGAACATCTCTTGAACGTGGGTGAGGGGATAGGGAAGATTTTTGGGCAGATTTTAGAGAAGTCTTGTAGCATGAGAGGTGTGAGGAAATGAGGGTGTGAAGGGTGGTTTTAATAGTAGAGGGGAGAGGGGTTTCCTTAATATAAAATTCATTAGTTTATGAATATACCCTAAGACAAGGAATAGTGAGTATTGAACGACCAAGAATAGTAATTTTATCATGTGATCCAGAACCATGTGGGGTTACATCATCATAAAAGCACACATGACTCTATAATTAGCTTATTTATCTTATTTTTGTAAATTACAGTATTTCACTATTCATAAAAAATTCAAGTACTTCAGAAAAATTCCAAAAATTTACCCCTACCATTTTCTGACATGTAGAATCCAAAAATGAAGTCCATTTTTTGAAACAAATTTTCTAAATATTATTAATTTAATATTTAATTAAAATCATAATTTACTTAAAAACAGTTTTCAAAATTAAAACTGATTTTATTGTGCTTTCAAAAATTATGAAGGGTCTTATAAAATTATATAAAAACTATAAGATATTTATTTAATAATTAATTAAGTAATTTTAATAAAATAATTTTTCTTTTAAATTAATTAAATAATTATAATTATTTATTTATGAATTACAAAATACCAAAACGTTCACTAAGGTCAAATTTCCACTTTCTAATATGTCTACATTTTATTTAATTATTCATGGGTAAGGTTACTCTTATGTTGGATGATTTACTATTCATAAGGTTCATATTAATGTTCATAAGGGTATGTTACTATTCATAAGGGTAGGTTACAATTTACCAAAAATTATTTTTGTTTTATTAGACTCCAAAAATCATCTTGAGCACAACTGTTTATGTCATATTTTCAAAGTTCCAAAAACAGAAGTGGAAAACTTATGTTTAAAGTTCACTTATCACTTAGTAGTTCATTATATTATAATTTCATGTTATTTTATGACATAATTATAAGAAGGGAATTTCCATTGAAAAACATTGTGTTATTACAGAATATCAGTATAACTCATAATCGAATTTATTGACATGTATATAATCAATAAGGATGAAAAAGATAATAAAGAGGTAAAGGACATCCATAAACATTGGAGAAAAAATGTACAGGTTGGAGTGAGTATCTGAAGGGGGTGTGGTTAATTGAGTACGGAATAGTACTTTTTATCTAAAATATGTTTAAATAAAATACCCTTGTTTAATTAAAATAGACCTGTTAATAAAAATCGAAGATTGAAAAAAGTTGTAGCCTTCTAAAATATTTTTCAATAATCGACTAGGAATCAGTTAAAACATTTATGAAAATTATATTAATTTTGGAAGTCAATTATCTTAATAAAATACCTACTTAAACACTAACTAAGAAAAACTATCAATATAGTGGTTTATATTCAGTTCAAAATAGATTCATTTTAATGTATAATAATAAATAAAACATAAAAAACACAATGGAATAAAAAAATAGGTTTAGTCTCATGGAGAGACCTAATACTCTATACATTGAAATCACATTCTTCCAAGAAGATTATATAAAATAATCTACGATCCATAACCTGGACCCGTTATACAATATAAATTTGTTCCATGCCACATAGTGACCTCATCCACAATACCCATGGGAATATAATAAATATAGGTCAGACATGGGTCTATGCCACTATATGTTGGAAAAAAAGAGTAAAGAGAGTTTGAGACCATAATTAGTATCACCCAATTATACAACATGCAATAGTGTAGTCTAAATAAAATTGTTTAATCCACAGTACTCTTAATGTAATGAAAATATACAGAGAGAGAAAATTGAAATATATAAAAAGAATGTGTTGCTCTATCATATATCATCTTGTAGCATGTGACTTCATAATGGTAGCTTGAAATAAAGACGAGTCATGTTTTTAAAAATTGTGGTAGAACAGAGTGTCATAAACTATTTTGTTCTGATTAGAGGAAGGTACTAACTTTTATGCAATCTCCATTATTCCTCTATCAGCTGTTGGAAAGGATACATCATGTAAGGAACACTAAAAACACTCTCTTTTGGATTCATTCAAAATCACTTCAGCTCACTTCGTGTGTGTGTGTGCGTGTGTGTCTATCTCTCTATATTAATTTTATTGTAGTGATATCCACATGAAGGAGTTTACTATATCTTTTAAAATTAGAATGTCAGAAGAATCATCTAGATCCTCTACTCCACATACTGGATGACTAATAGAAACATTAATTAATATATGAAATATATTAAGAAAAATAATTAAAATAAAGTAATGCATTAATTTTTATAATATATCCATAAAAAATAATTAATTCAAAATAAAAAATATTATAGGTGACTCATTTGTATAGTGACATAGCACTAGTGGTGACTGAAAATGGTAGTGAGTCAAGATGATGGTGAGTTATGTGAACGACGACTCGTCTGAGTGGTGAGTCTTCTTAATAATAGTTCAGCTCAACCCTTTTTAAAATTTTCATTATGACAGTGAAAAAATGTCCACCGTAGGTGCTTTCCATACTTTTATACATTTCTAGTTCAATGATGAGTCATCCCCTGATGTTGAGTGATTCCAACACATTTCTAAAAATATGTTCTATTGGTAAGATTTACCAGAGGGTGGTTTGTTCCAATAGTTATCAAAAATTCATCTCAATGTTTAGTCATTTCAGGTTGTGAATCATCATCAATAGAGTTTCTTTTTTATAATTATTTTAAATTTCTCTAATTTTTCTCATATTGTAAATTCATTTCATAACCCATAAAACTCATTAATAGCATATTAACTTTTTTGGTGATTATTAAAACAAGGTTGAAAATAATCTACCACATTTTAATGATACAAAATAATGTAATTTTATAAATCATGACTTCAAAGGTAAATATCACTGGAAAAGAAAAGACATATGGTATCAATAGAAACATAAAAGAAGATTATTTAGTAAATATTATTAAAGAAAATATTGTATTGTGTAATGAATTAAAAATATATGTAATCACAAAGAATATAAATAAGAAGGGTATCAAAGAAATACTATTATATTAATAAATAAATCCTCTAGACCCTTCTAACAATTTTGGATTATCAAAAAAAGTGAACAGAAAATTGGCAAGGAAATAAAACAGAACATGAACAACAAAGAATGTCCATTAAGCAAATCATGATATGTTTATCCCAAAAGTTACAATAAAAATGTATAGAAAGATATCACTATCCAATAACAAAATATTATATTCATCAGCTCTCATTGGGCTAGGAAGATGAATCAAGTGTAGCAGTAACCATTGCCTTTTTATTATCATAATGATCAATAAAAGATCATGAAGGTATGATAGGAATTCCTGTAGGAACATCGGTTAGAGAAGAAGGATCTTCAATGATAATAGGTCACAAATTCTGAACTACTTCTCTGGGAAAGAAGAAAAATGGTTGGAAATGAGCTGGAAAAGGTGTATTTGGGTGTCTGGTGATACCACGTCTGAATAACTCTGGAGTATAAACTAAAGGGGTTATGTGATCTGTAATAAGAATGGAATCCTAATACACCTTAGAAGTTCCAGAAACATGTAGATATAGATTCCTCAGATTTTTAATATCTACAATGATATCTATATGTATTTCTGTAGCCCAGAATAAACCCTTATTTTCATCCATAAAAATATTTAACACTTGGGTCATCCCCTTTAACTGATTCACTTTCATTTTAAACACCAGAGTCCTTGGAGGAATTGTCAAATATAAATCTAGGTACATGAAATGAGAAATCATCTCATGCTTCGTATATATCCTTGGAAGGTCATACTTTATATCTTTGGTAATGGTTTCTATGTCAATCTTCATGTTTTTTCATATACTCTCTAATCATCATATGGGCATGAACATTGTTATGCTCGAATGTTCTCAAACTTTCTTAAGTAAGGAATATACATCACCTGAAGTTGTAGTAGCATGAAAATCTTATCTCCCAATAGATATGATCATATCAACATAAATATGAGGAGAAAATGATTAAGGATTTATGGAATACAGATTCTCTATTATCTATAACAATGAAGTCATTGAGTCTGTAAGAAAAGACATCATCAACTCCACTATAGATATTAGAACATACATTTAATTTTCAAAACATTTTCATTCCACTTCCACCTCTCTTTAATAAAGAATCATATTAGGGTGAATATTATGAATCACACTGCCTAGAAAATTCCCTGAATTATAATCACTATGATTTGTAACCAAGGAAGGTTAGGTTAAAACAACAATGTAAAAAAGAATATATTCTCTGAAATAATATAATATAACTCTTATGACAACATCAATTGGTACTAGAGGAAGGACAGGTGAAGTCACTCTCATAGAATCAAACCTATTACCTAATGGGCCGCATCAATCTGATAACTAGGTATCCATTAGTATATCTTACTGCCTAAATATTCGATCTACCATTATATGGTGTACTAGCATGAAAATTATATCATTTCCCAAACATTAGATCAATATAACTAACAAAAGACTCAATATGATATTAAGAATCTTGAGAACCATCAACTGTATGCACAACTATATAAGATACAACAGCAGAGGCCTTAATAGATTTTTATTCATCTTCTGTTTTCTCATCAAAATCATGATCAAACTCTATCTTCTCAACATCTGGCTGATCTACAATAACAACCACCCTTTGAACAACATTTTTAGTCACACTAAGATCACTGACAATAGGGTGAATATCCAAACTTGGGGATTTATCCCATTCAATTGATTCTTCCTTTTCTTATCTAGTAGTCTTTCAACACAATAAACTTATCTAGGTATCTCTTCAGGTCTAAAAATAGATAAACCTAGAGAAGAGAGAATATCCTAATGTATTTCAAAATCCTAAAAAATAATACAAACAAAATTACTATTAGAATCTCCATCACTGTCATTCCAATCTCCTTATCCATTTTCGTTTCCATATCAATTACTATTTCCATCTTTATCGTCATTCTCATCTTATCCTCCTTATTCTTCATCTTCATCATCCTCAAAACCATTTTTACAACTTTCATTCTTTCAGAGGATATAGAAGAAATCTTGAACTATTCCTCACCATATAATTATATTTCATCCCCATCACTTCCTTCTTTTAATAGCTTCTCTTTGACAAGATGAGCCCTTGGTGGAATAAGATCACCAAATGATATAGGAGGGGTGCTCTAAGGTAAAACATATCACATCCATCATCAAAATAAAATTCTTTTTTATTATCAAAATTGAAAATATCATTTTTATCAGAATACTCAATAACTTATTCTATCTCCAATCTAGGGTCAACAAGATCCTTTGTCTCAAAGGATGGCCAACTGGATTAAAGTCATCGTATAGCCTCCCACCACTATCCACCCATTATTTCATCCTTGAATTAACAAAAAATTTCATCCTTTTTCATATTTCATCGGTAATATGAAATCCACTATAGTTACCTACAGATTCTAAACCTTCATCAACTAGACCTTTGGCCACTAGCATAACCAAAATAAATTTAGGGTAGATTAAAGAATTTTATCTTGAATAAGGGTTACACATATCCATAATGTAATGAATTAAATATATGCACAAGTTTATCTTCTATCCCATTTTAATAAGAAAAATAAGATAAACATATTTATACCATAAAGTGTAAAATCAAAATTTCTTGGAAAAATAATATACTGAATGAAAATAAAAGTTAAAATACATTCACAATTATGTTTATAAGAAAATAGTCTTCTAACTAAACCATCACTAATTAACTCAGCCAGGGAATCATCCTAGAAAAATGTTTCACTATCATTTGGAATGGTCCATTGTTATTCATTGGTTACCCAATCATGATGAACTATCAAACATTTCACCCACTAACTTGAAGAAAATACTACTTTAGATCCATTAATACTTATTTTTACACAATCTTCATTTTCATCAAAATAAAAGTCTACAAACTGTTATAACTTGTGCACCAACCAAAGATAGAAAATCTTATGGTTATTAAAGAACCATTCCACCTATTCATGGTATTATCGAACTTTGATCACTATATACTTTTTAAAAGTGACCATTTGGCATTAACATTTTTTGGGTACCATAAATCACTTAGATGGATTCAGATTCACATAATCTACAACATCTTAATGGATGGATTTACCTTTATGAATTTTTTATGGATGTGACTTTTGAAAATAATATTCAAAACATCTCTTCATCCTAACCGTTATGAATGAATCAACAGGTTTGGGAGGGGGGGGTCGACGGTCGGGAGTGAAATGGTCTCAAAAAAGCTCGAGATAAAGGCCTAAAGGAAGTGAGTGTTAGAATTAGATAAATATATAATCTTATATCATTTAGGGATTTATAAATTTGAAACATGAAAAATGGGACCAAAATTTTAATTGAATAAAAATGTATTAAATAAATAATCTGTAAAATTGAAATAGAAATGAAGATGTAAACATAAACAAAAAGAAATTAAAAAATAAATGAGTCTTCCAATTGTATGTAAAACCAACAGTGAGTAAATGTCTAATAGTGATTAATTCCATTGATTAGTAATTCTAACAATGAGTAACTCCAATGACTACTAATTAATGGTTGGAAAAACTCACCGGTGGTTAAACTCAATTATGGGTTAAAATGAACATAGGGTAAAACTCAAAAATGGGCCAAATTCAATGGTGGGTAAAATTCAATGGTGATTCCATGGAATTTATACTTAACCAACATAATCATTCCTAATTCTTTTCGGATGTAGTTAATTATCTCATAATTCAAAGGCTTATTTAAATTATTAGCATTATGACGTTCTATACAAATGTATTGATGAGTGATATCACCCTTTTGAAAAAGATGTATAAAAATATGAGGTCTTACTTCATTTTGTTTTGTAAAAGAGTGAGATATAAGGTTATTGTGAATATTTATAGCACTTTTGTTGTCATATTTTATAGGGTCATGTAAAAATTGTTATTCATAGTCTATAAAGGATTGTTTCATCCACCAAATGTTGTGCAGATCTTCTACCTAAATATATATATTTAGTCTCAGAAGTAGAAAATGAATAATATTTTTTCATAATACACCATGAAACTAGAGACTTTCCCAAAAGATGACATGTTGCAATGATGCTTTTATCAATATACCTTACAACAACGAAAATCTGCATATGAATAACTAACATGGAAAAATAATGTTCTTATAGTGTATAACTATTTGAAATTGGTTGTATAATTTTGGTATTTTAAAATAACATTTTACATCAACTTAGTGTGACTCTTTTGGGTGTTCATGAAAACAATAAAATATTAATACACTGAACTTAATGTCCAGCTGACTAAAAGTTAAGTAGAGAAGAATTTCAATCATAGCTCTGTAATTGGTTTGATCCATTGATTTCCAAGATTATTCACGATCCATTTTTTAGTTGGTACTCCAAAGAGTATCACTACTCTTAGTTTTATCAAAATTAAAATGTTTTAGAAGGTCTTTTGTGTATTTAAATTGATTTAAAATAAATCCTTCATTATTTTGAAAAATCTATAAGACATGAAAGAATTTCATTTCACCCATTAAACTTATTTTAATTTTTTTCATCATTTATAAAATATATGTACATAAATAAATTTTAGAAGATACCAAAATAGTATCATCTATATAAATTTAAATAAACAAAATTCAATTTGAAAATATTTTTATCAATAGGATATGATCACCTATCCTTTTGAAAATACTTTAGAAATTAGGAAACTACTGACCCTATCATACCAATCTATAATTTCTTAATCCAATCTATATAATTCTTTTCTAAACTTTAAAAAATGATTAAAAAGCTTTTATTTTGAAATATAGAAGATTGGTCAAAAAAATATCTTCAACTATATACCCATTTAAGAATGAACTTCTAAAATCTATTGGATGTAGTTTGATATCTAGATGTGTTTCATAGTTTAGCAAAATTATAAGAGCTTCATTTATTGCTACAATTGAATAAATCTATTCATAGTATGTACCCTCTTCTTAAATATACCATTGTGTAACTATTCTATACTTATTTCTTACTATGATTCCAAATCCATCAACCTTGCTTCTAAACACCAATTTATTGCCTATATTCAATGTGTGTTTGGGTCTATCAACAAGTTAAAAACATTTTTTTAATTCAATTTGATTAAGTTACTCATGCATAACCATTACCCAAAATTTATCATTTATTATATAACTGATGTTCTTTGGTTCAAGTTGGGATAAGAATTCTGAATTTTAACCTAGTTTCGTAGAGTAGATCTAGTTTGTGAACCTCTATATATGTATCCCACAACATCATATAAAATTTGGTATTTAAGAGTCATAAAAGCTCTAGAAAGATAATGCCAGGCCACCTTAGGATTCTATAAATGTCCATGTTTAGGTTAAATAAGTTCTTTAGAATGGGATGATTTTTCTTCAAGCTTTATTGAAGAATAACAAGGTTTGAAATTTTAGTCCAATGTGGATAAATCATACTTATTGTTTATAAAGGGATTCTTAGGCTTATGAGATTCTTTATCATCAAAAATGAAATAAACATACTCTTCTATAGTCTTTGATCTAATGATAAAATACCTATAGGATTTAATAGAGATTGAACAACACAGGAAAATTCCATCTTCTCATTTGGATGAATTCATTTCAATATTGTCCCTAGTATTAACAATATAGGCTTTTAAAACAAATAATCAAATGTAATTAACCATAGGATTTATATTATTCATAATTTTATAATTTTTTCTTTAAAATAGGTATAATTAGAACTCAATTAATTATATAGTCGGTTGTGTTCACTATCTCTTCCCAAAAGATAACATTTAAATCATATTCACTAATCATAGTATAGGATATATATTGAAGAGTTATATTTCTTCTTTCTATAATTCCACTTTTCTGAGGAGTCCTATGAGAAAAAAAGCAATGACTATAGACATTTTTTGAGTAGAAGGATTCAAGGTATTGATTTCCAAACCGAGGGCCATGGTCACTTATTCTGGTCTGAATTTTATGTCCACGTTGGTTTTTTTTATATCTAGCATACTTGGTAAAATAAGAAGAATATTAAATTACGTGAGTTAAAAATAATACCCAAACATATCTTGAAAATTCATCTACATATATATAGACATATTTATTCTCATTTAAATTGGAAACTATGGATAGAGAAAACAATTCCATGTGAACTAACTCAATAGGTTCATAAGTTGAAACATTATTCTTTAATTTAAAATTAATCTTGTCATGTTTCTATTTTTGATAGGGGTTATAGACTATGTTGTTTGGGAGTTCATGTTTGGGTAGATCCTATATTAACACTTTCCTAATAATATTTATCAGTGAGTTAATGTTACAATGGCCTAATAACAAATTCCAATGCTAAAATTCTCTATAAACGGCACATAAGAAAGAGTATTTTTAATAAATCAAAGAATAAAGGTTAACAACAAATACATTATCATTTCTCATATAAGTAAATGCTAAATTATATTTATCATTAACTACATAAATAGAATTTTTTTCAAAAACATCACATGAAAACCATCATCACATTGTTTTGAGATGCTATGAAAGTAATATTTTAAACCATCAACAAAAAGTAATTTTGAAATTAAAACTGAGGTGATGTTACCGATTTCGCCAAGGCCAATTTTATTTCCTTTAGCACTATCAGAAAAAGTTATATGACCACCATCAAACTTTATCTGGATATTGCATCTCGAATAACATCTTGTCATATACCTATAAAAACTACTTTACATGTACTATATATTTTTATAGAATCTCTTCAAGAAGCATTCCTACAAAACAAAGATTACACCAAAAAGGATTTTAGTACTGATATTTTGTTATGTCTATATATGATAGTAATTAGAGACATAGAAACCCTTAATTTCCTAATAGGTTTAATATATGTACGTTTTAATATTTTTTTTAAATTAAAATATTATTTGGCCCTCTTGAATAAAATCTAGTTGTTGGATTACATGAAATAGACTCAGGAACAAATGTGCTCTTAACTACTCTTCTCTGTTCAAGTTGGTAACCCAAAAAAATATTATATTTAGAAGACATTTTCCCTAGAATTTGTGTAATTGTTTCTCTTCTATGAATCTATCAAAATCATTATTGTTTTTCTCATTTTACATTTTCAGTTATTTATTTTTCATTAACAATTGATCATTCTTCTCATTTTCTACAATATGATCAGTTTTAATATTGACAGATTAAACATGTTTTTTTCTTCAGACCATTATATTTGTTTTTTTACTTCATTAAAATTATATCCATGCATAATCAATTACTCAAAAATTTATTCTTCATAAATATCATTTTCATTTTCATTTTAATAGTGGTCAAAAGTAACTACAAAAGATACAATAGGTACCTTAGAAAAATTTATAATGAAGTACAAGATGAATCTGTTAGGATTCTCTTCACAAGTTGAGTCAGAGTCACTAGATCTATCCTCTTAGGCACTCTATGTTGATTTCAAGGATTTGTTATAATTTCTATCCTTATCATCATAATTATTTTTTTAATTTCAACTTGGAATATTATACCTTGTCATGTCGATTTCTCTTACAATCATTACAGGTAATCTCATTTGGGTTTTCATCTCTATTCCAATCATTTTTGAAGTTCCTATTTTATAATAATTTCTATTGTAGCATGGTTTACTAAAGGATTTATTCTTATTGAAGAATAATTTAAACCTTTTTTCCATATGGAAGGCTATTTACTCATCACTATCTTCTGGTGATGCATTTTCATTGGATCTCTCATATTATTTCTTTTTTTTTCTATTTGGATATTGTAGACATCAAAGTAACTAACTCTATATTATGTAAGTCATTAAGTTCACTATTAACTTTATGTTCATAATCATACATAATTATCTTACCAATCAATTTCTTGATAGTTAGTTTACTTATATTGTAGTATTACCATATTGAAACAGATGTCCCTCTCCATCTCTCTGAAAAATATCATAGCAGTCTCATAATCTGATCATTATCTTACATAAGATTTCATATGGATATCATTGTATTTACTATTTACTTCAACTTGAGATAAATATTAGAAATTATCTCTTCTTTTTTCATCTTAAAATTATAATATATAATTTTATAGGCATTCAATCTAATCTCATTAAAATTAGTAGTTCCTTCATGTGTAATAGATAAACAATCCCAAATTTGTGTGTGCAGTTTTAATATTAAATATTATATTTAATTAATCATACCGTAATGATAAGTAAATAGTATTAATATTTTTCAATTATTATTTAAGTAATTATAGATGCATCATCCCAAGTATTCCTAGCAGTTATAGGTAACTCATACTAATCTTATACAGCAGACCAAATTTCAAAACTTGGACTATCTATATGTATTTTCATCTTTATTATCCATTGATCATAATTATTTTCATTAAATAATGGAGGGATGTTAGTAGAATATCCTTATTTTTTATTATCTATATAATGAAATAAATTTTGAAATGTTTTTTTAATATTTTATTTAAAAAGACTAAAATTGCAGTTGAAAAGATTTTCAGTTTCTTTGATACCAAATGTTGGTCGGATTGAGTATCTCAAAATTGTGTGTGTGTTTGGGGGGGGGGGTAATTGAGAACCCAATAAAAATTTATGAATAAATTTTTTAAAATAAGGCCCCCTAGTTTAATTAAAATATCCCAATTATTCAAAACAGAATACTGATATATGTTATATTCTTTTAAATGATTTCTCAAAGATTTATTAAGTTTTAGTTAATACAAATTTGAAAAAAAAAATTAACTTTTGAAATAAATTGACTCAATAGAAAAAGTATGCAAACACTAATTAATACTAATTATCTAAGTAGTGGTTTTGTTTTTAGCTTAAAATAGATTTATTTTAAAGTATTAAAACAAAGAAAACATAAAATCACACCACAAAATAAGAACAAGAGGACCAGTCTCAAGAAGAGACCTCTTCCTATCCACTTGAAAATCACCTAGATCCAATAAGATCAGATAAAAAAATCTAAGATCAAAAACTTGGATTAGGTATATAATAGAAAATCTATCTAGGCCATGTAGGGACCACTTCCTCTATACTCATCAGAATAAAATATATATAGCCCAAAAAAACCTCCTCCACAACATGTGCGAAAAAGGACTAAAGAGAGTTTGAGAAGATATCTAGTATCTTATAGTAATAGAACAAGACAAAATATGGGATAAATAAAATGGAGTTATCTACAATACTCATAATATATTAAAAATAGACTGAAAGAGTAAATAAAAATATACAGAGAGATTGGGTAGATTTATTTTATATGTTCTTGTCGCATGTGACTGAATGAATGTAGATTGAAAATAATCTCAAGTCATGTTTCTGAAAATTATGGTAGAACAGAGTGTTGTAAACTCTTTTGTTCTAATTGTTGGAAGGATCTAAATGTTTTGTCAGCACCACTCTTCCTCTCTTGGTTTCTAGTAAGGATTCTTTATATAATGTACAATACACAAAACTATTTTTGATTCAATAAATATAACATCGGCTCCCTTCATGTGTGTATCTATCTCTCTTTATTTATTGTATTTTAGTGATATCAACATTAGGGAGTCTACTAAATCGTTTAACAAAAACATGAATGAAGAATCATTCTGATCCTATGCTCCTCACACTTGATAACTAAAAAAAACATTAATTCATATATGAAATAGATTAATTACAATAATTAAAATAAATCATTGTATTAAATTGGATAATATATCTATAAAATATATTTAATTCAAAATAAACAAAACTAGTTGTAGTGACTCCTTTTAATGGTGACACAACACTAGTGGTGAATTAGGCTGGTAGTGAGTCTAAATGATGGTGATTCATGCCAACATTGACTCATATGAGAAGTGAGGATTCTCAATGATTATTAATCTAAAACCTTTTTCAATTTTTCATTTTAGGGATGACTCACTACTACCGGTAGGTGCTTTACATACTTTTCCAAATTTTTGATCCAACGATGAGTCATCTCCTGATGGTTAGTGTTACTAACTCTTTTCCAAAATTCTATTATGGTGGTGAGATATTACTATTGGTGTGTTATTCCAATACTTATCCAAATTTCATCTCAACGGTGATTCATGTCTGGTGGTGAGTCATCTTCAATGGTGAGTCTATTTGTGTCTTATCCAAAAATTCTCCAATCAATCCCATATTGTAAAATGTTGTCATAGCACATAAAACATAGTAATAGCCTAAGAAACATGATACGGTGATAGTTAAAATAAGGGTTCTAACAATCTCACCATTTTTTATGATAAAGAATAATAAAATTTTATAAACCATCACATTAAAGGTAAATATCAATGGTAAAGAAGAGACATAGGATATCAAAGGAAAATTTGATGAAGATTAGTTAGAAAATAATATTAAATAAAATATTGGATCAAGGAAGGAATTAAGAATATATGGAACCTAAAATAATATAAATAATAAATTTGTCAAAGTAATACTACTATATAAATAAATAAATTACATAGATCATTCTCACCATTAGGGATTATTATAAAAGTGAACAAAAAAAGGAAATGAAATGAAATAGAATGTGAACGATAGATGATTTCCCTTAAAAAATGGGAATTTAAAAAAAATAAAATGATAGAAAAAAATCCATATCAAATACTAAATGTGTCTAATCATCAACTATTATTGGGATAGGTAGAGGAATCAAGAGTAGCATATCACTTCCCTTTTTTCCTTTGTAGAATGATCTGTAAAAGTTCCTGAAGGGATGACAGGAATGACTGTAGGAAAATCATCTAGACAAGGAGGATATTTTATGATAATTGGGTATAAATTCTGAGATGGTTCATTGGGAGAAAATATAAATGGTAGGAAATGAGCTGGAAAAGGTGCATCTGGGTGTCGGGTGACACCAGGACCAAAGAAATATAGAGTAAAAATAGGATTGGTTAGGTGAGATATAACTGGAATGGAATCCTTTGCCACCCCAAAACTTATAGAAAAAAGATTAAATATCTTCATTATATTTATAATTTCTATAATTGTTTCTACACCTCTATCCATAAAACTGATGAAACCCTTCTTTTCTTCCATAAAAATATTTTTAATAGGGGTCATCACCATTAACTGTTTCTAGATCTCTTCAAATTCCTTAGTTACTGGAGGAATTATTAGATATTTATCCGTGCTCGTGAAATGATAATTCATCTCATGATTAGTATGTATCCTTGAATGAAAATACTTTATATCATTGGTGATGGTTTCTCTGTCAACCTTCATGTCTTCTAATATATTCTCTAATCATCATTTGGGAATTATCGCTATTATTCCTGAACATTATCAAACTTTAATATGGTATGTAATATACATCAAATGAAGCTAGAGTAGCCAAAATCTATTCTATGATAATAGATATGATCATATCAACGTTAATAGGAGGAGAACTTGATGAATAATCCATGGAATAGAGATTCTCTATTTTCTCTAACAATGCAGCCATTGAGTCTGGAATATAAGACCGCATCTCTTCCATATTAGATCTCAGAACAAATATATCATTTTTCCAAATATTTTTATTCCACTTACACATCTTTAACATGCTGAATTATATTTGGGTGAAAATACTATATTAAAAGTCTTAGAAAAGGTGTTGAATTTATATCCCTGATCTTAGTAACTAAGGAAGGTAGGTTTTTCAACAAAAAAACATATTCAAAAAGAACATTTTATCTTAATGAATATCAGTCAAATATTGTGAAAACATCAATTGGTACTGAATAAATAATAGGTGAATGCACTCTCATAGAATAAAACCTCTTTAACTCACCAGCCAACTCAATCAAATCACCTAAAGATCCCTTAGGATATCTTTCCTCTCGAAGATCAGGTCTACCATTAATTGGTTTACTATCATGAAATTTTTTCCATTCCTCAATCATTAGATCCATTCAACTAAATAACACTTACTATGTGATTTATCAACATAATATATAATAATTGTTTTCACAACTATAGCAGATACAACAATAGAGGCCTCTAGGGATCTCTTTTCATCAGCTGTTTTCTCAAAACAAAATGTAGGCTCAAACTCCTTCGACTAAAAAACTGATGGATCAACAAAAAAGACATCCCTCTAAATGAAACTTTTAAGTACACTCTGATCACCAAAAAATAGGGTGACAATCCAAACATGGGGATTTCTCCTCCTCAACTACGGCTTCCATTTCTTATCAAGCAGTTCTGTCAACATCACCAACATGTCTAGGTCTCTATTAAGGTCTAGAAATAGATAAACCAAGAGAATAAAGAGTATCCTAATATATTTCAACATCCTCATCTATAATATATACATCATGACTATAATAATCTCCATAACTATCATTCCCATATTCATATCCATTTTACATTCCATATCCATTACCATTTCTCTATTCATCAATTTCCTCATTTTATTATCCTCCTAATTCATTATCTTCTTCATCCTCAACACTATTTTCACTACTTTCATTATATTTATAGGATTTAAAAGAACTCTTGAATTGTTCCTCACTATATATTTATCTTTTTTCCTCCTCACTGCCTTATTTTAAATGTTTCTCTCTAATAAGAAGGGACCTTGTTTGAATAGGAGCACCAAACGATTTAGGAGGGGTGCTCTGTGGTAAATCCAGATTAGTTCCTTTATCAATAGAAAATTATTTTTCATTATCACTAGATGTCACATTATACTAATCAAAATACTCAGAAACATTATCTTTTCCAAATCTTGGGTCTATAAGATCCATTAGTCTTGAATGATTTTCAACCAGATTGAAGTCATCATATAATGTATCATCATCATCAAAAAATTTAATTTCCGTGATTTAAAATAATTTTCATTATTTTTCTCTGGTCCCTAGTTATGAAAAATCCTCCATAGATCTCTACTAATTTTTTACCTTCATCAACCTGACCTTTGGCCACTATCACAATGAAAACAATTTATGGTTGATTAAAGGAATTGATATCGAATAAGGATTACGCATATACACAATGTGAAGAATTAAATATGTTCACAAGTTTTTCATGTCTCCTCTTTTCATAAGACAAAAAATATAAACATCCAAATACCTTAATGTGAAAAAATCACCTTTCATTGGAAAAAATATATAATAAATTGAAATAAAAAGTAACCTACGTTCACCATCATGTTCAGAGGAAAATGGTATTATAACTATATCATTACAAGTTAACTCAACAAAGGAATATTTTTAGAAAAATGTGTCACTGTCATTCATAATGGTTCCTTGAATGTCGTTAGTAAATACCTCATCATGAACTCTCAAACATTTCTTCTACAAAATTAATGAAAATACTAATTTATGTCCATTAATTCTACTTTTACCCAGTCTTTATTTTATTAAAAATAGAAATCTACAAACTGTTATACATTGTCCACCATCCTAGGATAGAAAAGATGTTGGCTATTAAAGAACAATTCAACCAATTCATGGAATTGAATAACTCTTAGAACCATATACTTGCGTAAAAGTAAAAATTCAACTTGAAATTATTTTTGGGTTACCATGAATTTCATACCAAGATCTGTATTCACATGATTTATAATAAATGAATGTCAAGATTCAGCTTTCAGATTTTTAAAGGATTTAATGTGTCAAATAATAATCAATATATCTCTTCATCCTAACCAAGAAGAATGAATCGACAGGTTTAGGTACAGGTGAGGGAAGTTCGACGTTTGGGAGGGAAAGGGTTGAAATAGAGCTCGAGATAAAGGTGTGAGGGAAGTGATTGTTGGTTTTAGAAAAACATATAATTTTATTTCATTTAAGCATTTAGGAATTTGTAAAATGAAAAATGGAACAAAATTTTGAATTGAATAAAAATTCTATAAATAAATAACCCATAATACAAAAATAAAAACAATGATGTAAATACAAACAGAAAGAAATTGACAAAGACATGAGATTTATAATGGTAAGTAAAACCATAAGTGAGTAAATGTACAACAGTGAGAAATTCCGATGGTCAGTAATTACAATGGTGAGTAAATCCAATGATGAGTAACTCAATGCTGGGTAAAACTTAGTGGTTGGTAAAACTAAATAGTAGGTAAAAATTATTGATGGGTAAAAATCAATGTTATGTAAAAATCAATGGGGGATATAACTAAATGGTGAGTCCCATAAATTTAAATTTTAGCAAATGTAATCATTCATAATTCTTGTCTAATTTTGTACATTTTTCTCATAAATCAAAGTCTTACTGAAAATATCTGCAAGATGATGTCATGTACCAATGTATTGAAGAGATATTCCACCCTTTGGAAAATGATCATTTAAAAGTGATGTCTCACATCATTGTGTTTTGTTAAAGATTTAGATATAGAGTTATTTGTAATATTTATAGCACATTTATTTTCATAATTTATTGGGACATGTCAAAATTGATATCAATATACTATTAATGTGTATTTCATCCACAAAAGTTCTACACAATAGCTACTTGGAGATATGTATTTATTTTCCATAGTAGACATTGCAACAAAATTTTATTTTTTACTACAAAAAGATAATAGAGACATTCCCAAAAGATGACATGTTCTAAAGGTTTTATTTCTATCTAACATACAACCACCATGATCTACTTATGAATAACTAACATGTTAAAATTCTTGTCCTCTAGGTTATAAATGTCCAAAATTGTTTGTATAATTTAGGTATTTAAAAAACCTTTTTACATCAACTAAGTGTGAATATTTTTGGTGTTCATGAAAACAAAAACATATAAACACACTAATCATCACATTTGGTCAACTATAAGTTAAATATATAATACTTCCAATCATATCTCTCTAATTGGTTTGATACACTTTTTTTATAGCTTCATCATGATCTATTTTATAGATGGTACACAAAAGAGTCTCTCAATTTTTAGTAATATCCAAATTTAAAAAAAATAGAAGGTCTTTAATATATTTAATTTGAATTAAAATTATTCCTTCATTATTTTGAAAAATCTAAAAACCAAGAAAGAATATCAGTTCACCCATTACTCTCATTTTAAATTCATTTTTCATCATTTTTTAAAGTCCAGTATCTAAATAATTTTTAGAACATCCCAACATACTATTATCATAATAAATTTCAACAAAAAAAATATTTTGAACTTATTTTTATATATGTGATAGGATTAGTTGTACGTTTTTTAAATACGTTGGAAATTAGAAAAGAGTTGAGCCTATCATACCAAACAATTAGAGATTTTTATAAACCATATAAAGGTTTTGTTACATTAAAAACACGATTTCAAAAAATGAGGATTTTAAAATATAGGAGTCTTTTAAAAAACATATCTTCAACTATATACCCATTTAAGAAGACACCTCTCACATTCATTTAATATAGTGTGAAATCTTGATGTGTTTCACAGTATAGCAGTATTATAATGGATTTAAACTTAACTATAGGTGGAAAGGTCTCTTCATAGTCTATACCCTCTTATTTAATATAAACTTGTGAAACTGATTTAGTCTTATTCATTACTATTATTCCAAATTCATCACTCATGCTTCTAAACACCAATTTATTTCTAATAGCTAAGATGTAATTGTAACTCCTTGACCCATATTGACTAGAGGTGGTGAATTACTTTTGATATTGGCATGGTTAGAGAGAATCAAAATCCTGAAGGAACAATCAGTTTAGTAGTCTTGAGAAAATTAGATATATATATGTTACTCAAATTACATTGGATAATTTTACAAAATAAAATACATAACAAAACTAAAAACTGCAACCACATGAACTCAATAAATGATATTCTCTTCATCACCTGTTGTAGGTAAAAAATGAAAGGGGTGAGCTCAAATTCTTATTAAGGGTTAAAAATAGTGGAAGAATGAATAAAATAACAATTGAATCAAAATCAATTTTACATAGTCAATATGGCATGGTAAATAGATTAAAAACTCACACCATTAATAAACTGAGATTGAAATTGCATCCATAGATTTTTTCATAGTGAAAACCTCATTAATAAAAATAACTAATAATGAATAAAGAAAATTATTATAAATTGGACATCATGTATCTAGAACATGAAATCATAATACCAAAAAAACGGTTTAGTTCTATGGGTAGAAAACCATCTGATATTTTTGAAAACAAACTCGAAGGGTTTTTCGCTAACTGGTTTGTCTCATGAGACCTACCGATGCATCGAGGGGCTATAACAGGCCCCACCTACAACTACATGTACTAATCATTCTTTATAAATTGATTCAATAAAATATCAATACACGTTTTCAATATCCTTATAGAGTGGAGTATACAGATTCATCAAAATTTCCATAATTAAAATAACATTCAAAATAAACACCGTATGTAAAATATTTTACAATTTAGAAAAGAAACATATCCATGATATGAGATTATGGATATTTAATATAAATATAATTTAAAATGAAAAATTATCTCAAATGGGTATTAGGTACACCACATAAGTATTATTAGGTGCACAATACAAAGTTAGTCCCAACAAAATTGTAGTTGAGACAAAGTCTCGTACCACAATGTAATTGGTTGAATTATATGACCTGAACTTAATAACCCACAAATTAATCACTAAATAACATGAATAAAAATATAATCATGTAATTATATATCAAATGGTAGTACACATATACCACATACAAGAAATAAGTGGTGATCAATGAAAATCTCACATAAATGAAAGTGAGATGAGAAACCCCTTACAATCATTTCGGTGTGTCAATGAGTGTTATTGTGAGGGATTAATGAGAGTAAAAGGGGTATTACATTATATATATGTCACAAGGGAAGTATGGGGGATGTTATAAAACATACCCCATCATTAGGAATTAAAAAAAGGGCATAACACAGGGGATATTCTTGTAAAAAAGTGAGAGAGAGGATCCCTTACCTTACGCTTGAAGGTGTTATTGTTTGATCTTAATGACGTGAATAAAAAAATTTAGCTTAATTAATTAATACATTTGTAAAATCATAAGTATTTAATTTATATGGTATAACCTTATTATGTTCATTAATGACCTTTTTGATGGGTTTAAGAGATTCAATTTTATTGTTTTGGAAGCATTTTCTTAATTGGTTTCATGATTTGTTTACTAGTATTCATTAATGGAAGTTCTTTTGATATTTGGATAAACATCCAAAATGTTAGTATAAATTATTAGATACATTAAAAAATATAAATTATCTTATAATGATTATAATTATATACCACGAGGATGACTCATTCAATGAGTTAAAAATAAACTATTGGATTTGGCTTGGCAGTTTTGTGCACAATAAACATGTTTTGTATTATTATTACATATTATTAAAGTTTAATGATTCCAGAACATTAATCAAGATAATATAAATATATTATGACCTAGTTCAACTATTTAAAAGGTTTCATGACCAGTATTTATTATTGTAATGAAAATATGAAAACCCGTCATCCTTGAGTGTTATAAATTTACACATCTTGGACGGTGTTTGCATTGATTTGATAAAAGGAGGGGAAAAAGAAATTATGATGAAATATTAAATTAGCACAATGAAAATCCATTACATATATTTTTCTAGAATTATCCTGCAATTTGGATGAGGGGAGGTGAGAAGGAAGAACCAATGAATGGAACTTAGTAAAAGAAATTGGAAGAAAAGAGAAGGAAGTTTCACCTCTTGAGTACTCATCATTGAGAATCTCCTTAAGGCCTTTGTTTTTGGCCTTTTGGAGAGACCAAAAGGTCTTGGAAGTGGGTAAAGGTCTTGGGAAGAGTATTGGGAAGAATTTAGGCAAGGCTTGAAGCTTGAGTTGTGTTGGAGGAAGAGGGTGTGAGGGGTGGTTTATATAATTGAGGGGAGTAGAGTTTTCTTAATATTATAATAATTAATTTATTATTTCCACTCAAGACAACCAATAGTGAGAATTCCATGAACAAGAAGAGTAATATATTCTTGTGACTTCTAACCAATTAGGCTTATATCAACAGATCATCATCAAAACCTCAATAAATTCCTTTTTTATAATATATTGTAAATTATCACATTTTATTATTCAAAAAAATTTAAGTATTTCAGAAAAATACCAAAAAATTACCCTAAACATTTTTTGATGTGTAGAATACAAAAAATAAGTCCATTTTTCAAAAATAAATTTCTAAATATGATTAATTATGTACATCCCATCCCGGCTTACCATTGATCCGGTGGCCGAACCGGTAGGTCACATGGCCTCAAGCGTGTCTCCCCATACGCCAGAGGCTTCTGACTAGCAGTGAGGGTCTCAGGAGTTGATAGTGGGGAGACTATACCCTCATATTAGAGTAACACATTGATATTATCAGAGTAAATAATATTGAATAGCAGAAGTAGTAAACAATTGAAAGGCAGAAGCAAAAGACAGGTAATAACCATTAAATAAAATCGGGCAAACGCCAGTTTACAATGCATGCATGTACAGATGATGATACAATTATGAAAGATGGAATCAATACAGCATGCTTTAGGAACAATTCAAGAATAAAGACATCAAATCCCGACGGCGATCCCCTGAGCATCCCAAGATCCCGCTTGGTGCTTTGTCCCTAACTCCTCTGGTATAAACAGCACAACACACAACCTAGGACCTGCAAGCAAGAAGGTCTACTCAGGTACCCCAGTGCAATGGCAGTCTAAGTAGGGTGTGAGATATAAATCTCAGTAGGCTGGAACCACTAGTGTCAAACCCAATCCAGATAGTGTATAATAATTAAACAGTGAGTAGGTATGGAGAAATAATTAAGCAGAATTACATAAGTAAATAACACCTGTCCAGGATCCCAAGGGCCCCTGACCATTATACTAGCTTTGGCTCATTGCCGGTAAAGTAACATGATCATGTCACCATATATAGATATATATATATATATATAAGAATTTAGATCATATATGGAGTGGGGTAAGAATTCCACCCACCCATAAAATGACATTATCAGGCGTGAGGTAAGAATTCTTATCATCCCTATAGGTCAACTGGCAAGGGGTAAGAATGCCTCCCATCCATAATAGAGAATAGCGGGCGCAAGGTAAGAATGCTTGTCATCCCTAAATCAACTGGAAAGGGGTAAGAATGCCTCCTTTCCATCACATTCATTCAACTAGAAGGGGGTATAACTGCCCCCCATCCGGACATGTAATCATCAATAGAAGTCAATAGGAAAGGGGTAAGAATGCCTCCCTTCCAGACATGTGATCATCAACAGAAGTCAATTAGAAAGGGGTAAGAATTCCTCCTTTCCAGACATATCATCATCAACAGAATTTAACTAGAAAGGGGTAAGAATGCCTCCCATCCAGACATGTATTGTCACACTGGCATGGGTTATAACTGACTCCCATCCAACCACGTATCTATAACAAGGTGACCTCAGCATGCACTCACCTTTATTATAATTCCTTTTGTAGCATCAGCATGTGCACACTCACAATACAAACATATATATAGTATACTTCTTATGGAATTACCTCATAAGCATTCAAAGAATCATACCAAATACATGTAAGGGAATACATTCACGTTCATACTTAAGGAAACACATCTTAAGTATCTAAAACAAGATATTCACATATTCATTTTACAAAAATAAGTCATGCTCATTACGTTATCCCAAGGTATGGTCGTACCACCCTAGTCTATTCCTTCCTAGTTTCACCATTCCATATTAAATTATACATTTATCATTCTGTAACCATTTGATTCCTTCTAGAGGTAACCAGTTATTTAGTCTTAAGTCATCCCACTATGGTTATCATCTAACTCAATTTTCCTAAACATGGAAAATTGACCCATACACAAGTATCACAGCCATTTCAGTCCCTTTGTCTCAACAAATCATGTTCACTTACAAAACATCAAAGAGGCACCACAAAAATCCAGCAGGAAAGCATAAAAAGTATATCACTACTTTTTATCTTGAAGACAGCGCACCTCTAATCGAGGGGTTTTATTATTAAATAATTAGTTTAGTGATCATGCAACCCTTTTATCTTATCATTCATTTCACACTCTTTTCCAGGAAGTGTTTAATCAAAACCAGATTGAAGAAATAAAATAATAAGGCATTGCAGTATTAATCTGATTAATAATTTACTTCAATAAAGGGCGAGGAGGGGGACCCTACCTCCAGGTGGATCCATCCGTCCACTCCAGCTCTTGGTACTTTCTAACTAAGATCCACTACTGATCCCCCACTATGCCTATGTAGGCGAGTCACCTTGAATTTGGCGACTCGAGACCATGCCAAAACCTTCAACGCACTAACAGATAAATACAAGGAACCTTAAAACATCTAAAGGGACAATTCTAGGTGTCACGAAACCAAAACCCGAACAAACCCCTCACCTCAAACCAAAGTCGGAAACCGAAACTGCACGAATCCACCTCGCCTTCGGCGGTGGAGGACGAAACTCAAACCCATGGGTCCCGAGACAACCTTACTACAACCCTAGAACGAAAGAAAAATATAAATCAAGAAACCCCCAATACCTAGATTTCGGCCGAATTCCATGGGTCAATTGAGTGGCCAAAATCCGGCCGGAAAACACGAGGAGAGGGAAGGAGGTAACATTCCACGGAGGATTGGAGAATAAACCAAGAGAAAATCAGATGAAAACGGAGGAAGGACGAGGCCCTAGGAGGAGGGCGTCGTGAAGCTCAAAGGAGGATCCCCTCTTAGTGTGTTGTGCGGGTTGAGTGAGGGAGAGGGAGAGTGTTTAGATTTTAGGTTTTTATTTTATTCTCTTTTAAAATTAATCAAAAAATATAAACACACCGGCCTGAACGGTTTGATCCGCATGGTTTGCCAATTGTGTGCAAACCGTGCGGCACCCTCTGCCTAAGGTAGATCCCTTGCATGGGCTAGGCGGACGGTTTGGAAAACTGTGTGCAACCCATGCGCAAGCTACTGCCTCCTTAAATAATGTCGCATAATTTGCCTGCAATGGGCCGCACGGTTTAGTCAAACCATGCGTAGCCCATGCACCTTCCTCTGCCTTTTAAAAACCAGCCTCTCTCTTGGGACTGAAGCTCTCGAGACCTGTTGAGACACTAGGGAAACATTGTGGGCCTTTGTCCAAGCCCAAAACCAAAACAAACAAGCATTCCAACTCTCTTAATTCCGTTCTTAAGCTCGTTTTTAAAAACAAACCGTTCTGTAACCGAAAAATTTCAAAATCCTTTGGGTTTTAGTCATGTTCAAAATGTGGGTCATTAAAATCTTCCAACCTTAGAACTTATCATCCTCGAGAAGCCTTCGGTAACAATGTACACATCACCCAACCTACAAGAGTCATGAAGCTTTGTTCAAATGTTCATGTTTCATTCACAAGCATCCAACACACCCATAAGAATCCATTAAACCATATGACGCTTAAGCCATGAAAACTCGATCCAACACTTGTTTCCCAATCGAAACAACAAGGCAGCTCTTCCCGAGACCATCTACCCAGAGACACGAACCCGTCGTCATCTCGCCAAGCTTCCCGACATAGGTACTTCTCACATTATATTTTTTACATTAAGTAACCAAATCCAAACTACGGTTCAGACCACCATTGGAATTGATTTTCAAAGCATGCCCCAAGCATTCCCACAATTCTCCTAGAGTGATTTGAAATAGATCAAATTTTTGATACCCCATTGGCCAAAAGGCCCAATTCTAGCCGGTTGTTCATATTAGGCACTGGCTGACACAAACCGCACTCGCCTCTTCCAGACGACGTGCCAGAGAATGGTATGTCACCGACTACAGACATCAAACAAGAACCCCGAGTCAAGCCATCTCCAGCTGACTATTTTCAAGAATGCTCGACCTAAACAGCTGATGTATTTCATACAGAACCGCAATTCATTTCTCCAAGGCACCTTATGTTTAGAAAAAACATGTTCACCGAAGCCTACACTTTTCTTCTGATGACATTTCCAAGATCAAACCATACAAGAATCCACACATCTCGCGTGCATCACCGAATGTGAACCATCCGATGAAGCCCAACGGCTTAAAAGTATTAGAATGGGTATGACTGATGCTCTCTTAGGGATTCTAGAATGAGGACAAGATACGGGACATGCTCGTCGCTAATTAAGAATAAACTAAGAGGTTTTAGCGGATTCCAGTTAATCATACCAGACTATTGGAAGGAAGAATAGTCAAACCTAAACTGGTCGACATCAAGGAAGGAACTCGGCTTCTCCTGCCGACAGATCCACACGTTTTAAACTCGCATGTCTCACAGGAATTCAGATACGACCAACCCATTACCAAAGGCATTCAAGAAGCTTCCATTCCACGTGAAAGGACATGTTTTACAGATTCAACATGATGCGCTCCCAACCATAGGAGTGTCCTAGTCGCTGAAGGGAAAGGTGATAACCTCGCAGAGCACAAGCGCGCTAGTACACAAAAACCGCAAACGATTGTGTGACACACCTCTTCCATAATCACAACACCAAACAAATGAAGAAGATCCAAACAAGGAAACCATCATGTCAAAACACACGAGTCATTCGAAATCCATTTTGAATAATGGGACGAAACAATTCCTTAGCGCCAGGCCACTCTATTGAGGAGATGACCCAAAGCCGCAACGAAAGTGAAAACCCAACAACCACCCATCCGAACAAGGGTGTCCTTAGAAAAACAAGAGTCCAACAAGGGACAATTGCACCCAAATGGCACCTCATGTCAAAAAAACACATGGTACAATCATGGAACTAAAATGCTAAGGGTGCTACCTACCATGCGCTAGCCCCTCATGAAGAGAAAATGTCGACCCTAACGACGGGTCACGCCAAAAGTCGCTAGGCTCAAAATCCAATCATCAAAACAACACTAAGGATGCAACACCCACGAGAAACACCTACGGTACCGTTCCAATACATCTCAAATAGAAACTCAAAACTACCACTTACAATAGGGTTTCAACGCACCACCATGGTTTTCATTACCAAGACCTTGACATTGTACCCCATTTTAACTCTAACCAATTAAAAACATCAACCACGCATCAAAAAACATGCATGTTTCACAAAAAAATACTTTTAAGAACACAAAAAATTAACAGTCATCCCATATTTATCAATCAATTGAGAAAAACAAGATCATTTAATCAAACAGGTGACCTACGAGGGTCCATTTTATCCATCCTGGGTTCTTCAAAAAGCAACCCTAATGAAGTTACTCAATTCCTTTTAAAATTCAAACACCCCAACCGGGTTATCTCATACCACACTTTCTAACTGACCTACTCAGGTCCAATTTCACATTTAACTGTTAGTCAAAACATATAATGTTCCAAATTTGGAAACATTTTCCATTTAATCATTTCACAATACAGCAAGCCTTTACATTTAATACGGGTTTCCATTTCCCAATTCATGGAGAACCCATACACATCATGGATTGAAAATTGACTCCCCTTTTTATCAAAACAAGATTCCATCCCAGAATTTAACATGTTCACATACAACGGCCCAAGTACATGGGTGGCCATCTACCAACCTATAAAGCGCCCACACACCTTATAAATTGGAATTTGGCTCCCCTTTTTAATAAAAAACAATTTACTTTAGCATTTTAATTTCCACAGCTTTACATTTTTATCAATATCCCTACAAACATATTTATATCTTACTTAGAATGGTTTTAATATACGGGCTACCCCTTCATGGTTGTAAGGCACCCATACACCTTACAATCGAAAATTGGTTCTCGTTCATTCACAGCCCAGGTACAACCAAAGCAAGACAGGCCATAATAAGGAGTAAGCACAGAACATGTTATATCATATAAGCATGTTATATCACATAACTGTGGCATATAAACACTTAAGCATATTATATAGGCAAGCTAAGATGCAACTACATGGCATGGAACATGAATGACATGTTAATTCCTATGTGACTAATATGATGCATGGAATGCAGGTTTCTTTCTATATCAGGCCAAGGGTATAATTCAAGGAATTTCATAAACCATAAGCAGTAGAAAATACAATAGTCACTCAAGGTGAAATCATATCAACTGGAATAGAAAACAACATGAACAACAATTCTTAGCCCATGCCACTTGGTCATTTCTCGTACGTGGGGTGTTCAGTCCCAAGCACAGCTACTAGCCAAGCGCAAAAACTTTCATAATCTCATGTCTACCAACCCAAAACAGTAAGAAAAAAGAAAAGAAACATCCTCTGATACAACTTTGTAATGTCTTGGCCTAGCTTACCATCGATCCGGTGGTCGGACCGGTAGGTCACATAGCCACAAGCACGTCTCCCCGTATGCCAGAGGCTACCGACTAACAATGAGGGTCTTGAGAGGTGATAGTGGGGAGACTATACCCTCATATCAGAGTAACACATCAGTATTATCAGAGTAAATAATATTCAATAGAAGAAGCAGTAAACAATTGAAAGGCAGAAGCAAAAGAAATTTAATAACCATTACATAAAAGGCAGCAAAATCTAGTTTACAATGCTTGCAAGTACAGATGACGATATAGTTATGAAAGAAGGAATCAATACAGAAAGATTTACAAAAACTACAAAAAGAAGGACAAAAAAGCCCGACGATGACCCCATAAGCATCCCAAGCTCCCACTTGGTCCTTTTCTCCTAACTCCTCACATAAAAATAGCACAATACACAACCTAGGTCCTGCATGCAAGAAGGTCTACTCAGGTACCCTAGTGCAATGGCGGCCCGAGTAGGGTGTGTGATATAAATAATTGTAGGCCGGCACCACCTGGGTCAAACCCAATCTAGACAGTGTATAATACTTAAAAAGTGAGCATGTTTATAGAAATAAGTAAGCATAATTACATAAGTAAATAACACCCTTCCAGGTTCCCAAGGGCAGCTGACGGTAATACCCACTTTGGCTCATTGCCGGTAAAGTAACCTGATCATGTCACCATATATATATATATATATATATATATATATATATATAAGCAATTAGATCATATATGGTGGTGGGTAAGAATTCCTCCCACCCATTAATCAAGATTTGCGGTCACGAGGTATGAATGCCTCACATCCCTATAGGTCAACTGGAAAGGGGTAATAATGCCTCCCTTCCATAACAGAGAATATCGGGCATGAGGTAAGAATGCCTCTCTTCCCTAATTAAACTGGAAAGGGGTAAGAATGACTTCCTTCACTCACATTCATTCAACTAGAATGGGGTATAACTGACTCCCATCCAGACATGTAATCATCAACAGAAGTCAACTGGAATGGGGTAAGAATGTCTCCCTTCCAGACATGTGATCATCAACATAAGTCAACTGGAAATGGGTAAGAATTCCTCCCTTCCAAACATGTGATCATCAACATAAGTCAACAGGAAAGGGGTAAGAATGTCTCCCTTCAAGACATGTACCGTCACACTGGCATGGGGTATAAATGCCTCCCATCTAACCATGTATTTGTCACTATGTGGCCTGAACATGCACTCACCTTTATTGTCATTCATTATGTGGCATCAGCTTGTGCACACTCGTAATACAAACATTTCTATAGTATATTGCTTATAGAATTACCTCATAAGCATTCAAAGAATCATACCACATACACGTATGTGAACACATTCACGTTCATACTTAAGGCAACCCATCTTAAGTATCTAAATATAGATATTCACATATTCATTTTGCTAACATAAGCTGTGATCATTACGTTATCCCAAGACGTGGTCGTACCACCCTAGTCTGTTCCTTCCTAGTTTCACCATTCCATCTCAAAGGATACATTTACCATTCTTTAACCCTTTGATACCTTCTAGAGGTAACAATTCATTTAGTCTTATGTCATCCCACTATGGTTATCATCTTACTCAATTTTCCTAAACCTGGAAAACTGACCCAAACACAAGTATCATAGCCATTTAATTCCCTTTGTCTCAACAAAGCAAGTTCACATACAAAGCATCAAAGAGGCACCACAACAATCCAGTAGGCAAGCATAAAAATTATATCACTACTTTTTATCTTGATGAAAGCGAACCTCTAATCGAGGAGTATTACAATTAAATAGTTAGTTTAGTGATCAAGCAACCCTTTTATCTTATCCTTCATTTCACACTCTTTTCCAAGCATCATTTAATCAAAAGCATATTGGAGAATTAAAATACTAAGGCATTGAGGTACTAAACTGATTAACACATTAATTTAATTTAAAGGGAAAGGAGAGGGACCCTACCTCTAGGTGGATCCATCCACCCACTCCGGCTCTTGGCGCTTTCTAACTAAGAGTCGCTGCTGCTCCCCCACTATGCCTACGCAGGCGAGTCACCTTGAATTTGGCGACTCGAGACCAAGAAAAAACCTTGAACATACAAAAAGATAAATACAATGAACCTTAAAACACATAAAGGGACCATTCTAGGTGCTGCGAAACCAAAAGTGTAACAAAAACCTCACCTCTAACTAAAGCCAGCAACCGAAACCGCCCGAATCTTCATCACCTTTGGTGGCGGATGTTGAAACTCAAACCCAAGGGTCCTGAGACATCCTTACTAAAAACCTAGAATGATTGAAAAATAGAAATCAAGAAACCCCCAATACCTTGGATTCGGCCGAATCCCGCGGGTCAATGGAGAGGCCAAAAGCTGGCCGGAAAACAAGAGGAGAGGGAAGGAGGGAACTCACCACGGAGGATCAGAGAAGAACCCAAGAGAAAATCCGAAGAAAATGGAGGAAGGAGGAGTCTGTAAGAGGAGGTCATCATGTGGATCAATGGGGGATCCCCTCCCAATGTTTCATGCGGGATGAGTGAGGGTGAGGGAGAGTGTTTAGAATTTAGGTTCTTATTTTATTATATTTTAAAAATAATAAAAAACTTTAAACATACCAACCTGCATGGTTTGATCTGCATGATTTAACAAACTCTACGCAAACCATGTGACACCCTCTCCATAAGGGATATCCCTTTCAAGGGCTCGGTGCATGGTTTGGATAACCATGCGTAGCCTGTGTGCAAGCCATCGCATTCTTAAATATGGTCACATGATTTTCCTGCAATGGGACGCACAGTTTAGTCAAACTATGCGCAGCCCGTGCGCCTTCCTCTACCTTTTTAAAACCAGCCTCTCTCTTGGGACCGAAGCTCCCAAGACCTGTTGAGACACTAGGGAAACTTCGTTGGCCTTCTCCCAATCCCAAAACCAAAACAAACAAGCATTCCAACTCTCGGAATTCTATTCTGAATCTCAGTTTTAAAAACTACCCATTCAGTAAACGAAAAAGTTCAAAATCTTTCGGGTTTTAGTCTGGTTCAAAATGCAGGTCATTACAAATTAAATATTTAATTAAAATAACTATTTAATTGAAAAATATAAAAACTTAAAATATTCATCTTTATTTTTAAGGTTCCTAAATCCATTTATACATTCAAGGTCATGGATTCCATTTATAAGAGTTATATTACTATTCATAAGGATAACATACTATTCATAAGGGTAGGTTACTATTAATAAGGGTAGGTTACTATTCACCAAAAATTATGTTAATTCTATCATAATCTAATTATCATCTTGATCACAACTGTGTATGTTAGATTTTTAGAATTCATATTATAGAGTTAACAAACATAAGGTTTATGTTTAGGTTATGGCGATCTCTTATAAGTAACCATGTTTTGTTCCATAGAGGCTCAATGATTCATGAAATATATTCCATCTAATTAATACAATGCATTTAAGTGAAATATACCGTAAAATGATTGGGGTGATACATTATTCCCTCCTTCAGAAATTTCGTACTCAAAATTTTATCTAAAAATCTCACCAAACAGATGTGGGTGATTCTTTTTCATAACATCCTCAGGTTCCCATGATGCTTCCTCTGTATTCTAGTTTCTCCAAACTACCTTTACAAGATGATTTGTCTGGTTTCTAAATACCTACTCCCTTGTGTCAAGAATCCCGATAGGATTTTCACAGTATGAAAAATCTATTTCCAGTTCTATTTCATCATATGCGAGTACATGCATTGGGTATGGAATGTATTTTGTTAACAATAACACATGGAACACATCATGAACTCTGGAGAGACTTGGATCCATTGCTAAAAGATAAGCTACAATGCCGATTCTTTATAAAATTTCAAATGGTACGATGTACTTGGGGCTCAATTTTCCTTTCTTACCATACCTTAAGACACCCTTCCATGGATATACATTCAGAAATACATGATCTCCCACTTGGAATTATAAATCATTTCTCCGGTTCTCAGCATAACTCTTCTGCCTACTTTGGGATGCTTTAATATGGGATTGTATTGTCTTCACCTTTTTCATGGTCTATTCAATATGTTCTGGGCCTATAAGTTTCCTCTCACCAACATCATCCAAACTAGTTGGTGTTTGAAATCTCATTCCATATAATGCTTCTTATGGAGCCATTTGAATACTATAACGGAAAATATTCTTGTATGAAAATTCCACCAATGGTATGTATTGATCCCACATACATTGGATGTCAAGAGACCATGATATCAGAATGTCTTCTAGAGTTTGAATATTCCTTTTAGATTATCCATCAGTTTGAGGGTGATAAGCAGTACTCAAATGAAGCTCAGTATTCAAAGACTTCTAAAGTCTTTTCATGAATTTTCATGTAAACTGTGGATCTTGATTGAACACAATTGATATAGGTGCACCATGAAGTCTTACAAATTCATTAATATAAAGTCTATCTAGGATCTAAAGTGGTAAATCATCTCTTATTGGAATGAAATGTGATGATTTTGTGAGACGATCAATAATTACCCATATTGCATCATTCCTTCTAGGTGTCCTCGGTAGTCCAATGACAAAATACATCATTATGTTATCCCACTTCCACATAATAATAGGTAAATGTTACATAACTCCTTTGGAATGTTGTTCTCTCTCTTCACTTGTTGACAAACTAGACACCTGGACACGTAGTTAGCAATTTCCTATTTCATATTATCCCACCAAAAATATTCCTTCAGATCTCTATACATCATGGTGATACTCAGGTGTATAGAGAAATTTGAGCTATGAGCATCATCTAATAGTTCAATTTTTATCTTAGGTACTGATGGGATGCATAACCTTTTCCCAAAAATCAGTACTCCATCCTCATACATGATGTTTTCCAATCACCCATCCTTAATAGCAATAAATTTCTTGTGTAAATTCTCATCATCATATTAAGATCGTTTTATCTCCTCTAATAAAGATGGGTTGGGAATCATTTGAAAGAGAAATAATGTTTCCCCTCCCTTAATAATTACCATATACATCTTTAGTAGATCTAAAAATATAGGATCTCTCTCAATCCTCATTTGAGTCAGAAGTCCATGATCTTTCCTACTTAATGCATCTTCCACCTTATTTGCCTTTCTCGGTTGGTGGTGTATTGAACAATCGTACTCTTTGAGTAACTCATGCCATCCTCTTTTCCTCATGTTGAGTTCTTTTTGTGTGAAAATTTATTTCAAACTCTTGTGATCTGTGAATATCTCACATCTTTCTCAGTAAAGATAGTGTATCTATATTTTCAGAACAAAGATTATGACTACTAACTCAAGATCAGGAGTTGGATAATTTTTCTCATGAGTCTTCAACTGTCTTGATGCATAAGCAATAACTTTATCATTTTTCATAATAACGCAACCCAATCCATTCATTTATACACCACTGTATATTATAAACCCATCAATTCCTGATGGAGGAGTTAAAATTAGAGCATTGGCCAATCTTCTTTTCAATTCATCGAAGCATTGTGTACATTACTTTGTCCACACAAACTTAACTCCTTTAAGTGTGAGCTTGGTTAGCGGGTTAGCAAGTTGAGAAAATTTCTAAATGAAACAAAGATATTAACTTGTTAATCTAATAAAATTGCATCCCTCAGTTATTTTTGTTAGCAAGGGCCATTCATGGATTTCCATTGTCTTTGCAGGATCTACTAGGATTCCATCCTTAGAGAAAATATGGCCTATAAAAGAAACCAATTAAATCCAGAATTCACACTTTCTAAACTTCCCATATAATTTATTTCTTCTAACAGTTCTCAGAATAATTTGCAAGTGATTCTCATGGTCTTCATAACTTTTTGAGTATAAAAGGATATCATCAATGAATATAACAACAAACTTATCAAAATATTCCCTGAAAACTCTATTCATTAAATCCATGAAAATTGAGGGTGCCTTTTTTAGTTCAAAAGACATCACTGTAAACTCGTAATTCCCATAACTATTTCAAAATGTTGTCTAAGGAATATCTTCCTTCCTCACACGTAGCTGATGATATCCAGATCGAAGGTCAATCTTTAAAAAGTATTGAGCTTCATGAAGTTGATCAAATAAATCATCAATCTGGGGAAGAGGATACTTATTCTTTATTTTAATAGCATTGATTTCCCTGTAATCAATGCATAGCCTCATGGATCCATCTTTCTATTTGAAAAAAAGGACCGTGGATCCCCATGGAGAAGCACTGGGTTGAATAAACCCTTTGTCACTCAAATCCTCTAGTTGTTTCATTATCTCCACTAACTCAATAGTGGTCATTCTATAGGGGGCTTTGATTTAGGTCTTGCACCCAGAATTAAATCAATAGAGAACACAAATTTCCACTTTGTAGGATGTCCAGGTAAATCCTCTAGAAATACTTCAATGTACTGTTGAAGTATGTGTACATCTTCAATTTGAAGATTTCGTTCCTCACCCATAGATATTGGTTTATCTTCCTCTAAAAGTATTAAATTTAGTAGAGCTACTAGAGGTGGTTCTAGATAAGAATTAGGTGGTGAGTTTGTTTCTCTAAATACAATAGATTCTACACCATTTTCAAAAAGTGTAACTTCTTTATTCTTACAAAAAATATTCTTTTCATAATCTGACCACCAATTCATACCAAGAATTATATCAAAGTCATTCATTGGTATGATGATAAGGTTAGAAACTAAAGCATGTTTTTGTGTCTAGAGGGGGACTAGTTGACATTCCTTTATTGCAATGATATATCCTTGGGGAATTTTGACTGACAACTCCTTTATTAAATCAAATTGGACATATCTAATTTTCTTGGAAAACTAGGAAGTTATAAATGAATGTGATGATCCAGAATCAAATAAAGTGTTGGCTATGTTTGAGGAAACAAATAAAGTAACTGCCACCACATCATTATAAAATTCAACCTTTGCAGCAGTAATCACATAGTCTCTCCCTTTCTCTCCTGGCCTTTTTTAGTCATGTTTCCTTGGTTCTTAGGAAAATCATTTTCATAGTGTCCCATCTCTCTACAATTGTAGAATTTAATATCATTGAATTGTTTCTTCCAGTTGCATTCATCAGATTGATGACCCTTTTCTCTGCACTTATAGCAGACTCCCATGCCTTTTAATAATTTCACAAGAGGAATATTTCCATAGTTTTCACATAATGGGAATATCTTGTTTTCCCTATTCTTCTTCGGTGGTTCTCCTTTTCCTTGATTATCAATGTACTGCTTCTTATCTTGGTTTCCTTTGAAAAAAATTTGATCTAGAAAATTCCTGCTCTATTTTGATTTCACTTGATACAATTTCATCATATGATGAAAATGTTTGAGAAGAAAGTGCCCTTCGTCGACTTGTCTTAAGACCATCAAAGAAATGATCAATCTTTTCTGTCGAGTCATGTACGTAATCTATGGCATACCTGACAATCCTTGTGAAGGTAGCCTCATACTCTGCAACATTATCTTCCTCCCTTTCCTTTAAGCCATGGAATTTTCTCTTCATTTCAGTTCGTTTCCCATGATACAAATTTTTTTCAAAGAATATTTTCTTTAAATTCCTCCATTCCATACCTTATATTTCTTCTTCCTCTATATTATTCTGAATCAAGTACCACTATTGATCTACATCTCCCTAGAGACAATATACTGCCAGTACCAACTTTTCATTTTCATTGCACCATAATTCCATGAATATAATTTCGAGGGACGTGATCCATTACTCAGTAACCACTGGATTAGTAGTCCTGCTAAAAGATGGAGGCTTCTTCTGGATGAAACGATCCAACACTGGTGTGGAATGGTTATTCGTCACAGCCAGAGTATGTTGCCCCTATATGTTCATGATCTGATCTGATCCAATATTGACTGTGTTGACTTGCTTAGTGGGGATATCCCTAAATTTCCCACGAGTATTGATTCCCCTTATTCCATTAGATGCCATTTTTAAATAATGGCACACACTAGATTAGGGAATGAGTCATATTATATAATCATAACAAAATACTTAGAATTGTTTATGATCCTACGCATGACTAATCCCATAATCAGAAAAATGAATTCATTGAAAAATAATTTTCATTTAAATTATTCATAAATATTTGTAAAGAAAATATGAATTATCCTAATAATATCCCTCAAGATTTTCATAACCAAGAGTGTAGCAAGGCCCATTTTCGTGTACCATTTCCCATTCGAGTCTAGCTCAAAGAGGTGTTTTCAAGTTTTACCCCAAGATACATCTATGCCAGAGCCACCTATACTTGCTCGAATCCTGACTAGGATGTATTTCATGAAAGATATACAAAATCTATTCCATACAAAAATTTAAGGATGTTCTTGCATGTTTATCCTCAAAGGCTTATTTTAGGGACTCTTAATTAATCAACTTTTTCTAAATCTATTTTCTAAGTTTTATACTAAACTTCCTATGAAACCAACTGTAACACCCCGACCCCTCTAGACAGGAGCCGGTGCATTACTTTGGATATTGGCATGGTTATAAGGAATGAAAATCTAGAAGGAACAATCAGTTTAGTTGTCTTGAAGAAACTAGATACAAATATGTTACTCAAATTACATTGGAGAAGTTTACAAAATATAATACATAACAAAACTAAAAATTACAACCACATGAACTCAATAAATGATCTTCTCTTCATCAAATTTCGGAGGTAAAAAATGAAAGGGGTGAGCTCAAACACTCAGCAAGGGAAAAAAATAGTGGAAGAATGAATATAATAATAATTTATCATAATCAATCTGACATAGTAAATATGGTTGGGTGAATAGATGAAAAAATCACGCCATTAATAAACTAAGAATGAAACTGCATCCATAGATTTTGTTATAGGAAAAACCTTATAGATAGAAATAACAGATAATGAATAAATAAAATGATTATTAATTGTACATCATTTATCTGGCACATGAAACCATAATACCATAAAAAAGGTTTAGTTTTATGGGTAGAAAACCATCTTATTTTTTTGGAAACAAACTCAAAGGGTTTGTCGCCAACTGATTTGTCTCATGAGACATACAGATGCATCACGGGGCTATAGCAGGCCCCACCTGTCAATTCATGTCCAAATAATTCTTTATAAATTTATTCAATACAAGAGAATTATGTCTTTTCAATATCCGTATAGAGTACACTATAGGGATTCATAAAAAATTCCATAATTAAAATAACTTTCCAAATAAACACTGTATGTAAAATGGTATATGGTTTCAACAACAAACATATCCATGATATGAGACTATGTATATTTAGTATAAATATAATTTCAAATGAAAATTGATCTCAAATGGGCAGTAGGTACACCACATAAGGATTATTAGGTTCACAATACAAATTTAGTCCCAACAAAATAGTAGTTGATTTATAGTCTCTTACAATAATGTAATCGGTTGAATCATATGACCAGAACTAAATAACCCTCAAATGAATCATTTAATAAAATTAATATAAATAGAATCATGTTATTATATATTAAATCACATTACACATATACCACATACAAGAAATAAGTGGCGAATAATGAAAATCACACAGAAATAAAAGTGAGATGAGAAACCTCTTACCAACATTTCGGTGTGGTAAAGAGTGTTATTGCGAGGGATTAATGAGAGGTAAAGGGGTATTAAATTATATATATTTCACAATAGAGGAGGTGAAAAAACATACCCAATCAGTAGTAATTAAAAATAAAAGGACACAACATAGGATAGATTCCTATAAAAAAGTGAGAGAGAGGATCCCTTACCTTACACTAGAAGGTGTTATTTCTTGTTCATAACGACCTGAATAATCAATTTTATCATCATTAATTAAATATTCATGAACCTAATAAACATTTAATTGATATGTTATAACATTATTAAGTTTATTAATGTCTTTTTATTGTTTTAAGAGATTCAATTTTATTGTTTTGGAAACATTTTTGTACTTGGTTTAATGATTTGTTTACTTGTATTCATGAATGGAAGTTCATTTGTTATGTGGTTAGACATATAGAATAGTTAATATACATTATTACTGATATTAGAGATATATAAATTTTCCTATAATGATTCTGGTTATATAACATGAGGATTACTCACTCGATGAGTTAAAAATAAATTCTTGGATTTGGCTTGGCGGTTTTGTGCACAATAAACTTGTTTTGTATCATTATTCCATATTATGAATGTGTAAAGATTCCAGAACATTAATCAAGATAAAATACATATATTATGACCTATTTCAACCATTTAAAAGGATTAATGACTAGTATTGAATATAGTAATGTAAATTGAAAACCCGTCTTCCTTGAGTGGGATGAATTTACACAACTCGGACAGTGTTTGCATTTATTGTATAAAAGGAGGGGAAAAAGAGATTATGATGAAATATTCCATTAGAAAAATGAAAATACATTACATGTATGGTATTGGAATTATCATGGAATTTGGATGAGGGGAGGTGATAAGGGAGAACAAATGAATAGAACTTTGTAAGAGAAATTGAAAGAAAAGAGAAAGAAGGTTCACCTCTTGAGTACTCCTCCTTGAGAATCTCCTTAATGCCTTTGCTTTTGGCCTTTTGGTGAGAACAGAAGGTCAAGGACATGGGGAGAGGGGTTCAGAAGAGTATTTGTAACACCCCAAGCTTCCATGGTACGCTCCTCTTTGAATAATACAGTCGCGTGTGTTGTACGCAACTTCGAGTTTTAACCCACCACAACCAATCAAACTAGCCGTTATGAATAGTAATATTAAATTTTTTAAATTTTTTAAATTTTATCTTTCAAAATGGACTTCATTTTTGGATTTGGAATATCGAAATTAGCTTAGGGTGAATTTTTGGTATTTTTATAAAAACATTAAATTTTTTGACGAATAGTGAAAAACATTGAGTTATTGTATAAAACAGAATTTTTATTTAAATAATTATTTATTTTATTTAAATTTATTTTAGGTCAATATAGATATATAATACATATATAAGTTCAATTTAATTCATTGGAGTCAGTTTATAATAATTTTAGATATATAAAATGATTATTAAACAATTCACCATCTTTTACCCATCTCCAAGGAGAGTTTGCAAATTCACATAAAACGTAATTTTACCACTTCTGTGAGTGGAATTTCAAAAATCTAGGAGACATGGTTAATATCAAGGAGTAAAATGTTGTTCAATAAGATAAAAATAATTTTTGGTGAATAGTAACTTTTTTCTTTTATTTACCATAGTTAAAAATAAATAGGGCAATTAAGGGTAGAAATGTTATTATTATTACCCTAACACATGTACTTATTCTATTGGATAAGTATAATTCGATCAAAAACAAACTTATAAATAAAATTTAAAATTTTAACCTCTTTGGTCCACTTGGATTAGATTAGGAAATTTATTATTATTTAATTCAAAGAAGAGTTAAAAGAGATAAAATCAATGTTTAATAACTAAATCATTTTTAATATAGGGATATAAAAAAGATAAATTTTAAGATAAAAATATTTCCTACATAATGGTATTTTATTTATAATTTTTAGAAATTAGATAACTTAATTTATTTATGACACAATGGTGATGCAATAATTACATAATTAATGAAATATTAAAACAATTGATATTATGAATATCCAAATAAATGTAATTGGGGACTTTTTAGGAGTTCTACTAATTTTCTAGATTAATATGACATATTAGGGTTTGTTAGATAAATTCTTTTCTAAGTAATAATGCTTTTATGAATTTTGAAAAAACAAAATACCAAATAGCGTCAAAATTGACATAAAAGAGTTTTTAAAACAAATATTATATTATTAATTGATATTATATTCTTTAAAATATAAGGATTGAAAAAAGGAATTATATAATGATATGTGTATAATTAATGAACCCCTTGGGGTTCGCTTGTAAGTATATAGTATGTTTATTAACTGTATAATATAAAAATACAAAGAGACATGGTAAGTGTCAAACTATTTAACTAAGAGTTAAATATAAATTATAAGGTTAATATAGTGACCGAAACAAGTCAGAAATATATTGGATGAAAGTATTTGGACCCATCCCCACATTATCCTTGAAATAAGTCACTTTAGAGCCATTATAAACCGATTATGAATTAATTATAAAATAATATTTTAAGTTTTTCCTAAGGTTCCCCTGACCCCTCTTATAAAAGGGCACTCCTCCTCTCAAATTCATACAATCAAAGCCTTTTGGATCGGCCAACCCCTACCCAAATATTTTCTCAACATCCCTCCTTTAAAACTAGAGGCCTTAGTTTTAATAGACAACCAAACTAAGGATCCCTTTAGATCTAATCAAAAGGAAGAACCTGAAGAAGAGGTAATGTTTTCACCACCCTATTTCATGTTCCTTTCTTCTTCAACATCATATTTATTTGTTATTTACATTCTAAAATAATAACTACAGTATATTCTGTATACTATTATGCAATTATAAATATGGTACGACCATATTCAGTAATCTATCCATCCTTGGAATGACATGTCACCATACATGAGTACGTACGGCTTACCCTCTCCATGTCATGGTGTAATTGTATTCAAAACATTATTATTTTGATGGGTATGATAATGATGTGTAATTGAAGTAAATAATAAATATAACATTATAATTATTCTGTATATATTATATACCATCCAATTATATATTATTTTAATATCAAAAGATTGATATTGTCGGTCGTGCGTACGTACGGACTACCGTCTCCACGAACACGATGAGACGCATTCCCCATCGTATCCATTCATGTCTAATTCTCATTTGATGATTAAAAATAATATATAAGGACCTAGTATCATTCTGGATATGAATAAGATACAACCTATCCATAACAAACATGACTTATGTAACAAAACATATAAAAGGAAATGAGTAAGTTAACACCTGAAACGACAATAATACTAAGATATTATTAGAAAAGAAATTTTAAAAGATCATATATGATATCATATTAATGTATATTATTCTTTTATAATTTAATAACAGCTATTTTACCATTATAAAGGATGTTAAGCTACCCTCAACCAAGGAAAAGTACAAGGTAAGGGTTTATTTCACAATCTCTTCATTATTCGAGGTTGTTTCTTCGTAATTATCTACTAGGACCTCATTATCATCCACATCCATGTTTCTTAAAAATGTATTTCAAATAATTTTTAATATTATATAGACTATGGGTTAAAGTCATTTATAACCTTGTTGACTTTTTTATAAGATGTTTATAAAGGAATCTTTCCGTCGTTTTCCAAACAATGTCCTTTTTATCCTTTTTGACAAAATTAAGGTAAGAATGCCTTTTTTTAGCTTATACGACGGGTGGGGCTATTTTCTGTCATAATAAAATCATCCAAGATTACCCTAAAAGCTTATAAGAATATTTTCAAAATGAATGTTTTATTTTATAATTATATGACTTTTAAATGATTTCAAAAAAATAGGTATTTCTCTCAAATAGTTTTGATTTCATCTATGTCAACAACCTTTGATGGATTTTAAGCTTATTTGAAGATAATTTATTATGATACAAAAATTCCATATAGTATTGAAAGTTTTCTGATATTTTTGACTCTGGATGTGCTATTTTTATACCATTCGTGGTTTATGGATAAAGTATTGACATTACTTATGCTAGTTTTAATAAGAATGTAAATGTTTGGTTTAAACATGTTTATATGAGGAATGCATTGGACTTAATAAGTGATGGGTCAGGTACGCTATAAATCCTCGATGCATCGGTAGGTCTCATAAGACCAACTAGTGTCTTGGAAAAAGGCCTTGAAAAAATATTATTTGTAGTCTTGGAACAAGGCCTTGACTATGTGGTTATGATAGTCAGGAATTGTGCACTCCATCATTATGAAAGTAGTTATTGATATTTCATGTGATTATTCAACTATTATAATATCCATGTGAATATGTAAATGATATTATTTCATTTTATTTCTGCCATATTTTTCTGAAGTTCATGTTTAAAAGGATTTTGTTTTAGTTTTACATTTCTTTAAATGTTTATGCTTATTTATGAATGTTTCTGCTATATTGTCATCCTTACTGGGTATCTGTGCTCACCCCTTTCTATGTTTTATTTTTCCCTGGATATAAAGAAGTATTTTATGAATGACCTGTAGGGATAGTATGAGGGGATATGAGTGTTGTCTATGGAGACAAGATCTTGTTGTAGTATTTCACTTTATGATTTAATATAAACTTTATGAATGTATCTAGTGATTCCAAGGCTACTAAACTAATCGGTCTTTGGAGACATGATATTTTGTGATCATGCCAAAGTTATGTAATAATGCACCAACTCTGGGTAACTAGGGTCAGGGTGTTACAGTTGGTATCCGAGGAAGTTTAGTACAAACTTGGAAGCTAGATTTAGATAAAATCTGATTAGATCACATATACCTAAGATGGACCTTGAATATTAGTATAAAAGAACATCCTAGAATTTTGGTATTGTAGAGATTTTGTAATTTTTTGAGAAATACATCCATGTCTGGATACGAGCAGGTAGAGGCAGTTATGGCATAGTTGTACCTAGGGGTAAAACCCAAAAACCCCGCTTTGAGCTAGACTCGAACGAGAATTGGTGAACGACAATGGGCCTTGCTGCACTCTTGGATATAACACTCCCGCAGGATATGCTTAGGATAATTATCATTTTCTTTAAAAACCATTATGAAGGGTTTATGAGTATATAATTACTCAAAGAAAACATTTTTATGATTATGTATTATACCCATAAAATGTTCAATTTATGATCAGTGTTTTACATGTTTCGAATTATGTATTTCGATTCATAAACTGATCTAGTTTATGACATTTTTATAAATTTAACCTAGTGGAAGGAATGGAAACCATATCAATGCACGCACTCCATGTTGGGATTTCCCTCCTACTCAAGATAATTATAGTGGAGATAGTGATACAACTGGTGCTGATCAGCTGATCAGCATAATGACACAACTTACTCAGGTTATGAATAATAACCTTACCCATATGGAGCGCCCTGATCCGCAACATGGAGGATCAATGTTAGATCGCTTCCTGAGGAAACAAACACAGAAATTCAATGGGAGTAAAAATCCATTAGTGGATGATCAATGGATAAATTCCTTAGAGAAAATATTCCATGCCTTGGGGAGTAGTGAAAGGGAAAAAGTTATCATGGCAGTTTACCGCCTCACTAGAGATACTGATAAATGGTGGTCATTGATTAAAAACATGAAGGAAGATGATGAAGTATCAAATATGGAATGGGGGAGTTTAAAGATATTTTCTTAGAAAAATACTTCCCTCGTGAACATCGAGCAGATATAGAAAGTAATTTCTGAGTCTGAGAAAAAAGGAGGATGAGAATGTCGCAAAGTATGAGGCTAACTTTACAAGGTTAGCGAGGCATGAAGAAGATTATATATGTAACCTGAAGCGTAATATTGGTCATTTATTTGATGGGTTAAATCCATTTCTCCATCGATAATTAGTCTCACAATCCTTCTTGTCGTACAAAGATATTATCTCATGTGCTATCAAGACAGAAAAGGAATTCTCTAAGTCTTATGACTTTAAGCAAAGAAAGAGAATAAAAGATCTACTGATCACTCAGGGAATGGAAATAAGGGGAATAAGGGAATAGTTGAATATCCATCCTTCAGTAAATGTGGGAATAACCACCCTGGTACTTTCTTGAAGGGAATGAAAGTCTGTTACAAGTGTGGTGAAAAAGTCCACCAAGCTCATGATTGAAAGGGGAAGAAGGAAGATACTAATGTTCAATGCTACAATTTCAGGGAGATGGGATATTATGAAAATTAATGTCCTAAGAATCAGTGAAACATAACTCCGAAAAGGCCAAGGGATTAAGGCCAAGCTTATGTGATCACTACTTCTGAGGTTGAAGCTCTTAAAGATGTGGTGGCAGGTAATTTAATGGTTCCCTTAGGTTTAGGAAATGATTTATTTGATTATGGATCATCGTATTGTTTCATATATTCCCATTTATCTTCCAAAATTAGATATTTCCAATTTGATTTAACACAGGAGTTATCAGTTAAAACTCCTAAGGGAATTATCATTGCAACAAAGTTTTCTGAATATGTTCCCATTAGAGAATATAAATGTTCTTTATCTGTGGATCTCATCATCATACCCATGATTGAATTTGATATAATCCTCGGTATGTATTGGATTTCAGACCACAATGTGAAGATTTATTTTAAGAAGAAGGAGGTTATTATTTTTGATGATGATGATAATGAACACCTTATATTTGGAGTGGAATCGTCACCACCTGATTCTTATATAGATCCACCCCCAGTAGCTCAACTAAATTCAATTATTAGGGAGGAAGAGAATGGAATAACTGTGGGTGAGGAAAGGAATGTTAAAATAGAGGATGTACCTATTGTGAAATAATATGTAGATGTGTTTCCAGAATATTTACTTGGACATCCTCCAGAACGAGAAATAAAGTTTTCAATTGATTTAATTCCTAGTCCAAGGCCCATATAGAAGACCCCTTATAAAATGGACACTATGGAATTAGTTGAACTAAAGAAAAAACTAGAGGAATTGAGTAATAAGTGATTTATTCGTCCCAGTTTTTATCCATGGGGAACCCCTATCCATTTTGTTAAGAAGAAATATGAATCTATGAGGTTATGTATTGACTACAGGAAAATCAATGCTATAACAATAATGAACAAGTATCCCCTACCTCGCATTGATGATTTATTTGACCAACTTCATGGAGCTCAATAATTTTCAAATATTTACCTTTGATCTAGATAACATCAGTTGTGTGTGAAGAAGGATGACATTCCGAAGACAACATTTTGAACCAGGTACGGGAATTTCAAGTTTACAGTAATGCCTTTTGGGCTGACTAATGCACCCTCTGTATTTATGGATCTAATGAATAGATATTTCAAGAAATATTTCGATGATGTTTTGGTGGTATTTGTCGATGATAACTTGGTATACCCCAAAATCTACGAAGATCATGAAAATCACTTGCGCATTATCCTGAAGACTCATAGAAGACATCAATTATATTGGACGTTTTTCAAGTGTGAATTCTAGCTTCAGTATATCTATTTTCTCGGCCATATTTTCTCTAAAGATGGAATCTCTTTTGATCCTTCTAAGACCAAGGCAATATAAGAATGGCCAGCACTGATGATTATAACTGAGGTACACAGTTTTATTGGTTTAGTAGGTTATTTTTGGCGTTTTGCCCACAATTTTTCCCGATTGGAAAACCCATTAACGAAGCTCACACGTAAAGAGGTTAAATTTATTTGGAAAAAAGAGTGTGACTAATGTTTTGAATAACTGAAGAAAAGATCAGTAAATTCTCCTGTATTGAATCTACCATCAGGAAATGATGGGTTCGTTATTTATAGTGATGCATCAAAGAAAGGACTTGGTTGTGTCCTTATGCAGAATGAAAGGGTTAGTGCCTATGAATCATGACAAATAAAAATTCATGAACAAAACTATCCTACTCATGATCTTGAGTTAGCATCTTTAATATTTTCTTTGCAAATTTGGAGACACTATCTCTATGGTTAGAAATGTGAGATTTATACTGATCACAAGAGTTTAAAGTATATTTTATCACAAAAATAATGCAACATGAGGCAAAGGAAATGGCTTTAAATACTCAAGGATTATTATTGCACAATACACTACCACCCGGGGAAGGAAAATAAGGTGGCAGATGCTTTGATTAGAAAGGATCATGGAGTTTTGAACAAAATGAGTGTTGAAAAGGATCCAATTTTCATGGATCTAGTAAAGTTGGATATAGGAATTACCATGGAAGGTGAAACATCAATACTTTTTCAAATGGTTTGCAAACCATATTTACTAGAAAGGATTACGAGTTCTCAAACCGATGATGAAGTATTTAAAAATAAGATTAATGCTATGAATGATGGAAGATTGAGTGACTTTATGTATGAAGAAAGAATTTTGAAATTTGGGAAGAGACTTTGTGTTCCCGATATAACTGATATAAAAAGGGAATTGTTGGATGATGTCATTAGTTCCAATTTCTCTATACACCCTAGGAGCACCAAAATATATATAGATTTGAAGAAACATTTTTTGTGAGAAAACATGAAGAGGGAGATTTCTGATTTTGTGTCAAGATGTATGGTTTGTCAACAAGTGAATGCTGGAAGGAAACAGCCTAGATTAGTCATGAAAAATCTTCCCATACCTGAGTGGAAATGGCATAATATAATGATGGACTTTTTCATGGGGCTACCAAAGACTCCTAGAAGGAACGATGAAATATGGGTCATTGTTGATCATCTTACCAAGTCAGCACATTTTCTTTATATAAGAGAAGATCTACCACTTGAACGTCTAGCAAGACTATATATTAATGAAGTTGTGAGACTTAATGAAGTACCTCTATAGATTGTTTCTGATCATGATCCCCATTTTACCTCAAGATTCTAGAAATGTCTTTAAAAATCCAGGGATACTGAACATTATTTGAGCACAGCTTACCACCCCCAAACTGATGCACAATCAGAATAGACTATTCAAACCTTAGAAGACATGTTGAGATCTTCCTCACTTGACTTTCAGGGTATGTGGGATCAATATTTACCTCAGGTGGAATTTTCCTATAACAATAGATTCCATTCAAGTATTTGGATGGCACCATAAGAAGTGTTATACGGAAAGAGATGTCATACACCAACCTGTTGGGATGACGTCAGTGAAAGAAAACATGTAGGCCCAGAACTGTTGGAGGAAATGATGGAAAAGGAAAAGGTAATAGAAAACCACATCAAAGCAGCTCAAAGTAGGCAGAAGATCTATGTCAATAACTGAAGTAAGGATTTGGAATTTCAGGTAGGATATCATGTTTTCTTAAAGGTATCTCTAGGGAAGGGAGTTATACGTTTCAGATAGAAAGGTAAATTGAGTCCCATGTACATCGGACCTTTCGAAATTCTTGAATGTTTGGGGCTGTAGCTTACCATTTTGCAATGCCGCCAAATCTATCCCATGTTCATAATGTGTTTCACGTATCACTTTTGAGAAAATACATGCCTGACCCAACGCATGTACTCACCTATGAGGAATTAGAACTGGACCCCGATCTATCTTATTGCAAAGATCTGGTTAGGATTCATGATACCAGAGAACAAGTGTTGAGAAACCAGATGACTTTTCTGTTAAACGTTATGTGGAGAAACCATAAGATAGAAGATGCAACGTGGGAACCCGAGAAACTTATGATGAAGAACCACCCGAGTATTTTTATGCAGTAATATTCTAGAAATTTAGAGTAAAAAATTATTTGAAGGAGGGGAGAATGTAACACCCCAAGCTTCCATAGTACTCTTCTCTTTGAATAATATAGTAGCGTGTGTTGTACGCAACTTCAAGTTCTAACACACCATAACCAATCAAACTAGCCGTTATGAATAGTAATACCTAATTTTTGAAATATTATAAATTTAATCTTTCAAAATGGACTTCATTTTTGGATTAGAAATATCAAAATTAGCTTAGGGTGAATTTTTTGTATTTTTCTGAAAACTTTCAATTTTTTGATGAATAGTGAAAAACCCTGAGTTATAGTTTAAAACTGAATTTTTATTTAAATAATTATTTATTTTATTTAAATTTATTTTAGGCTTAAATAGATACATAATACCTATATATATTCAATGTAAATCATTGGATTTAGTTTATAATAATTTTAGATATATAAAAAGTTTATTGAACATTTCACTGTCTTTTACCCATCTCCTAGGAGAATTTTCAAATTCACATGAAACATAATTTTACCACTTCTGTGAGTGGAATTTTGAAAATCCAAGAGTCACGGTTAATATCAGGGAGTAAAATGTGGTTCAATAATATAAAAGTAATTTTTTTTCAATAGTAAAATTTTACTTGTATTTACCACACTTAAAAATAAATAGTGTAATTAAGGGTAAATATGATATTATTATTACCCTACAACATGTCCTAATTCTATTGTCTAAGTATAATTCAATCAAAAAAAATCTTAGGAATAAAATATAAACCTCTTTGGTCAACATGGATTAGATTAGGACATTTATTATTATTTAATTCAAAGAAGAGTTAAAAGAGATAAAATCAATGTTTAATAAGTAAAATTTTTTCATATAGGGTCATAAAAAAGATAAATTCGAAGCCAAAAATATTTCCAAAATAATGTTATTTTATTTATAATTTTTAGACATTAATTAATTTAATTATTTATGACATAATGGTGATGCAGTAATTACCTAATTAATGAAATATTAAAATAATTGATATTATAAATATCAAAATAAATGTAATTTGAGGATTTTTATGAATAACAAAAATTTTATAGGTTACTTTGACATATTAGGGTTGGTTAGATGAATTTTTTTCGAAGTAATAATATTGTTATGAATTTATCAAACACAAAATACCAAATAGTGTCAAAATTTACATTAAAGAGTTTTTAAAAAAAATATTAAATTATTAATTGATATTCTATTCTTAAAAATATAATTTTTGACCAATGAACTTATATAATGATAGGTATATCATTATTGAACCACTTGGGGTTATTTTAGAAGCATACCGTATGATTATTAACCATATAATATAAAAATACAAAGAGACATGGAAAATGTCAAACTATTTAACTAAGAGTTAAATATAAATGAAAAGGTAAATATAGTGACCAAAACCTGTGTAAAATTTATTGTTTGAAAGGATTTAGACCCATACCAACCTTAAACTTGAAATAAGTCACTTTGGAGCCATTATAAACAAAATATGAATTTATTATAAAATAATATTTTATGTTTTTCCTAAGGTACCCCTCACCCCTCTTATAAAAGGGCACTCCCCCTTATCTCAAATTTATACCTTCAAAGCCTTCTGGCTTAGACAAAAACATCCCAAATATTCTCTAAACTTCCCTCACTTCAACATAAGGGGCTTTTTTTTATTAGAAATCAAACTTGTGGAGCCCTTTTGATCAAATAAAAAGGAAGAATCTGAAGAAGAGGTAATGTTTTTACCACCCTCTTTCAAGTTCCTTTCTTCTTCAACTTCTTATTTCTTTGTTATTTATATTCTAAAATAATAACCCCAATATATTATATATAATTTAATTTTATTATAAATATTTTACAACCATATTCACTATTCTATCCATCCATTGAATAACATGTCACCATATGTGAGTACGTACGGCTTACCATCTCCACGTCGCGGTGTAATTGTTATTCAAAACATTATTGTTTGAATGGGTATGATAATTATGTTTAATTGAAGTAAAAAATAAATATAAACTTATAATTATTCTGTATACATGATATACCATCCAATTATATATTATTTTAATATCAAAAAAATGGTATTGTAGCTTGTGCGTACGTACGGACTACCGTCTCCACGAACGTGGTGAGATTCATTCCACATCATATCCATTCAAGTATAATTCTCATTTGATGATTACAAATAATGTTTAAGGAATTCATATCATTCTAAATATGATTAAGATACAACCTATCCATAACAAACACGTCTTATGTGACAAAACATATAATAAAACGAGTAAGTTAACAACCGAAACGACGATAATACTAAGATATTATTAACAAAGAAATGTTAAAAGATCATATATGATATCATATTAATGTATATGATTTTTGAAAAATTTAATAAAAACCATTTCACCATTATATAGGAGGTTAATGTACCCTCAACCAAGGAAAAGTACAAGGTAAGGGTTTATTTCATAATCTATACATTATCCGAGGTTGTTTGTATATAATTATATATTGGGACCTCTTTATCTTCCACATCCATGTTTCTTAAAAATGTATTTAAAATCATTCTAACTATGTTATAGAATCTAGGTTAAAGTCATTTATACCCTTGTTGACATTTTTATAAGATGTTTATAAAAGAATCTTTCTGTCGTTTTCCAAACAAGGTCCTTTTTAACCTTTTCGACAAAATTAAGGTAAGAATGTGTTTTTTTAGCATATACAGCGGGTGCAGCTATTTTACGTCATTATAAAATCATAAAAGCTTCCCTTCCAAGCTTAAAACGATATTTTCAAATTAAATTTTTTATTTTATAATTTTGTGACTTTTAAATGATTTAAAAAAGAGATATTTCTCTCAAATAGTTTTGATTTCATCTATGTCATCATCCTTTGATGGATTTTAAGCTTATTTGAAGTTGATTTATTATGATACAAAACTTCCATATAGTATTGATGGTTTTGTGATATTTTTTACTATGGATGTATTATTTTTATACCATTCATGGTTAATGGATAAAGTATTGAGATTTCATATACTAGTTTTAATATGAATGTTTATGTTATGTTTAGACCTGTTCATATGAGGAATACATTAGACTTAATAAGTGATGGGTAGAGCCCGCTATATCTCCTTAAAGCATCGTTAAGTCTCATGAGAAAAACTAGTGTCTTGGAACAAGGCCTTGGCAGAATCTTATTTGTAGTCATGTCACAAGGCATTGACTATGTGGTTATGATAGTGTAGAATTATGCATTACATCTTTATGGAAGTGGTTATTGATATTGCATGTGATTATTCGACTAGTAGAATATCCATGTGAATGAGTAAATGACATTACTTTATTTTATTTCTGCCATATTACGCTGATGTTCAAGTTAAAAAGGCTTTTGTTTTAGTTATACATTGTCTTAAATGTTACGGTTTATTTATGAAAGTTTCCGCTATATTGTTATCCTTACTAGGCATATGAGCTCCCTCCTTTCTATGTTTTATTTTTCCCAGGATGTGAAGAAGTATTTTATGAATGACCTGTATGGATAATATGAGAGGATATGAGTGTGGTCTATGGAGAAGTTATTTTGTTATAGTTTTTCACTTTATGAGATAATGTAAACTTTATGAATGTATCTAGTGATTCCAAGGCTACTAAACAAATCGGTCTTTCGAGACTTGATCTTTTGTGATTATGCCAATGTTATGTAATAATGCTCTGACTCTAGGTAACTGGGGTCTGGGAATTAAATTATTTGGATGAATTTAGGCAAGGCTTGAATCTTAAGTTTTTTGGGAGGAAGAGGGGGTGAGGTTAGGTTTATATAGTGGAGGGGAGAAGAGTTTTCTTAATATTATAATAATTAATTTATTATTTACTCTCAAGACAACCAATAGTGAGTATTCCTTGACCAAGAATAGTAACACATGCATGTGACTTCAAACCAATTGGGATTACATTAGCAGATCATCATCAATGACTCAATAAATTCATTACTAAACATTTATAGTAAATTATTACACTTTACTATTCATCAAAATTTTAAGTATTTTAGAAAAATCCCAAAAAATCACCCTAACTATTTTTTAACATGTAGAATCCAAAAATGAAGTCATTTTTTAATAAATAATTATCTAATTATGATTAAAAAAATATTTATTTAATATAATTATTTAATCGAAAAATATAAACACTTAAAATATTCATCTTCATTTTGAAGGTGCCTTAATCCATTTATACATTCTAGGGAATGGATACCATTAATAAGAGTCATATTACTATTCATTAGGGTATGTTACTATTCATAAGGGTAGGTTATTATTCATAAGGGTAGGTTACTATTAATAAGGGTAGGTTAATATTCACTGAAAATTAAGTTAATTCTATCATACTCTATTTATCATCATGATCACAACTGTGTATGTTATATTTTTAAAATTCAAATCACAGAGCTGATAAGAATAAGTTTTATGGCTAGGTTATGGATATATCTTATAAGTGACCATGTTTTTTTCCATAGAGGCTTAATGATTCATGAAATATAGTTTATCTACTGAATATAGGTTATTTAAGAGAAATATACCATAAAATGATTGGGGTGATACGGTATTTGGGTCTATAAACTAGTTCTCAAACATTATTTAATTCAAATTTATTATTTTTTTCATGTATAACCATTACCCAGAATTTATAATTCATTGTTTTATTGATGTCTTTGGATTAATATGTGATACAGTTTCTATATTTTCAACTTAGTTTCTTAGATAAGATCTAGTTTATATACTTCTATCTATGTATCAAACAATAGAATATAGAAGATAGTATTTAAGATTCCTAAAAGCTATATAAAGAGCATTGATGGTCACTTTAGTATTCTATAATGGTTTAGTTTTATGTTCAAGAAGATCTTCAAAATGAGTAGATTTATGACATGATTTATAGAAGAATTAGAAGGTATGTAATTTTAGTAAAAAGTGGATAAATCATCCTCTAGTGTTTTAAGGGATTCATAGGATAATGGGGTTCTATCTCATCAAATGTTATATAAATAGACTCCTCTATGATATTATTTATTTTTATAAAATATCTATTGGATTTAATAGATATTGAATAACAGAGGAAAACCCTTCATATATTTTGGAGGCATACTTCTCAAGATTATCTATAGTAAAAAAGAATAAATACTTTGAATCCAAATAATATAAAGTAATTAGCCTTATGATTTTTATTATTAAAATGTTCATAAAGAGTTTCATTTAAAATATGTCTATTTAGAAATCTATTGATTATATAACCCGTTGGGTTCACAACCTCTACAAAAATGTTTACAGGTAAGGCATATTCACTAAACATAGTCTAGGCTATCTATTGAATAGTTATATTTCTTCATTATAAAACTCCATTTTTCGGAGGGGTGGTAGGATAAAAAAAATTGATTATAGAAATTTTTTGAGTAGAAAGATTGAAATTAATGATTTTCAAAATCACAACCTTGGTCACTTCTTAAGGTCTTAATTCTATGTCATCGAGGGTTTTTTGAAGATCTATCATACTTTCTAAAGTAAGAACCTGATCAAATTACAAGATATAAAAATAATACCCATGTATACCTAGAAAATTCATCTACATGTACAAAAACACAATGATTCCCATTTTTGATTTAATTTCTGGATAGTGAAAATGAGTCCATGTAAACTAACTCAAGAGGTTGATAAGTTGAAACATCATTATTTAATTTACAATATATATTGTGATTATTCCATTTTTTATAGGGGTTTTAGAATTTTTTGATTGGGAATTCATGTCTGGGTAGATCTAAGAATAACACATTCATAGAAATCTTTCTATGTGTGTGAATGTTATAGTGTCCAAATATCCAATCACAATGAGAAGGTTCTCTATGAAGGGAACATAAGAAATATATTTTTTGAAAAATCAAAGAATCATGGATAATATAAAATACATTCTCATTTATTGATGAATTAAATAATAAGGTGTTTTTAGAATTAAATACATAACAATTATTATTTTCAAACATCACATGAAAACAGTCTTCATATAGATTTCAGATGCTAAGAACGTTATATTATAACCCATCAAAAAAAATTAAAATTTTAAAGTGAGGTTGAGTTATTTAATTGGAAAAGCGCAATGATCTATCCTTTATCATTATCACCAAAGGTGACATGACCACCATAAACATTTATTAGGATCTTGGAGCTCAAATAATCTCTTATCATATGCTTGGAACAACTACTATCCATGTACTATATATTTTTATAGGATCTCTTCAAGAATATTTCCTAAAAACTAAAGTTTATACCAGAAATGATTTTATTACTGAGATTTTATTGTTTATAGATATGTTAGTAATTAGGGCCTTACGAACCCATATTTTCATAATCGATTTCCTATAAATATATTGTAATATTTTTTAAATTAAAACATTATTTGGTCCTATAGAATAAAATCTAGTAGTATGATTAATCAAAATAGACTTGGGAACAAATATAACCTTAACTACTCCTCTCTATATAGGTTGATAACCCAAACCAAAGTTGTATTTAGGATAAAACGTTTCCTTGAATTTGAGTAAGTGTTTATCTTTCATTTTTAATCCTTCCAAATATTTCTTATGTTTCTCATTTGAAATTTTCCATTTTGTATTATCATTTAACAATTTTTCATTCTTGTCATTTTCTATCACAAGATCAGTTTTAATATGGACAGATAAAACTTATAGTTTATTTAGAACATTATATTTTTATTTGACATCATTAAAATTATCTTTAATCATATTATAATACTCAAAAATTTATTCTTCAAAATATCATAATAATTTACATTATCAAGGTGGTTATAAGTAAGTAAAGATAATAAAATAGGTACCTTATAAACATTTTTCAGGAAGGACATGTTTCTTATGTCATGATTCTCTCCACGAGTTGAGTCAGAGTCACTAGAGCTATCCCCTATGGAAATGAATGCATATTTCATTGGTTTATTATAATTATTATCCTTATCGTTGAACATATTTTTTATTTCAACTTAAGAGAGTCTACCTGGACATGTCCTTTTTAGTTTCTTTCAATTTCAGTATTCTCATCTGATTTTTCATCTCTATTCCATTCCTTTTACAAAGTTCCACATATATCATAATTTTTTATAGCTTGTTTTCATGAATAATTTGTTCCATTTATGGAATATATTAATCGATTTTGCTATATGGATATTATTTCCTCATATACATCCATTGGTGATCCACTGTCACTAGTGCTATCAGATTTTATTTTTTTCTCTTTGGATGTTGTAGAAATTAAAGAAACTAACATTATATAACGTTCATAATCTTCTTCATGGTTGAATTTATGTTCTTCCTCAAACATCACTAACTTCCCAATCAATTACATAACAATTTACTTCTATTATAGGATTCCTTTATTTGAATAGATTTCCCTCCCAATGTCTCTAGAAGACATCTCAACAGTCTCATAATTTGATCATCATATGACACTAGATTCTCCTTGCAGCTCATTGAATTAACTATTTTATCAAACCTGAGAAAAATATGAAAAAGTTTTGCATCAGATTTCATCTTAAAAGTATCATATATTATTTCATAGGTGTTCAATCACATATCTTTAAAAATAACAGTTCCTTCACGTGAAATAGCTAATGTATCCCAAATTTCATATGTAGTTTTAATATAAAATATTATGTTGAATTATATATCTCCTAAAAAATGTGTAGAGAGTTAATGATTTTTAATTATTCTTATATGTTTTTTAGTTACATCATCCAAGGTATTTCTAGTAGCCTTTGATAACTCATAGTTATCATATATCACATAAGAAATTTCATAACTAGAAAAATATTTATGAATTTTCAAATTTATTATTTGCTGAGAATAATTACTTCTATTAAATAGAGGAGGCCTTCTAGTAGAAGAAACTTATTTTATATTATCCATTTTAAAAAATAAATTTATAAATGGCATAATTTTATGATTTTAATAACAAAAATAAAATCGTTGTTGGAAATATTTGAAATTCATTTGATACCAAATATTGGTCAAAGTGAGTATCTCAAAAGTGTAGGGGGGAGTTGAGTACCTAATAACAATTTATATCTCAAAAATGTTTAAGTAAAATACCACAATTTAATTAAAATTTTCGAAGTTAGTCATCATAGAAGATCTATATATGTTCTTGTCATTTAAATGATCTCACAATGATTGATTAGGTCTCAGTTAAAATAATTTTTAATACAAATTATCATTTGAAATCAATTTACTCAAAAACAAATATACAAACACTAATTAAGACTAACTATCAATGTATTGGTTTTGTATGAAGTTTTAAATATTTTCATATTAATGTATTAAAATAAAGAAAACATAATAAAAAAACATCAGAATACTAACAAGTGGTTTAGTGTCAAACCAAGACCTAATCATATCCATATAAAAATTACCTAATTCCCAGAAGAGTATATAAAATAACTTTTGATCCACAACCTGGATCAGGTATACATCATAAAATCTATCCATGCCATGAAAAGACCTCATTTTCAATACTCATTGTAAAAAAATAAACATAGGCCACCCACAGACATGTTAGATAACATGTGGGAAAAATAAGTAAAGAGAGTTTCAGAAGATATATAGTATATTCTAGTTATTGATGAAGAGAAATTGTGGATAAATAAAATATATTATTACATAAAAATCACAATTTATGTAAAATAGAGAGAAAGAGAAAATAAAAATATGTAGAGAGATTGTGTTTCTCTATTTAATAAGTTATTGTATCTTGTGACTGCTTGAATGCAGATTTAAATGAAGCTTCAGTCGTGTTACTAAAATTTGTGTTAGAACATTGTATTGTAAGTTTTTTTTCTTACCGTGGGAAGGAACTGAATGTTCTGTAATCTCCACTCTTTCTCTATCTGTTTCTAAAACTTATTTTAAAAGTATAATTCATGATGAATCATCCATATCTTCTTCCCCACATATTAGACAATTGAAACAAACATTAATTCAAATTAAAAATTGATTAATAAAAATAATTAAAATTACACATGTAATTAATTATATAATATATGTGTTATAAATTTTCAATTAATCATAAAAAATTAGAAGCGGTGACTCCTTTAAATGGTGACATAACACAGATGGCGACTTAAACTAGCATTGAGTCAAGATGATAGTTATTCATTCCAATGGTGACTCATTTATGGGGTGAGTCTTTTTAATGGTAGATTATCACAACACTGAGTCGAATTAATTATTTATGATGTGATTCATTGTTGATGATTAATGTTTCTATACTTTTTCAAATATCTGGTCGAATGGTGAGTCATCTTCTAAAAGTCAGTGTTTCCAATAAAAGGTTGAAAATCAATTCCAGTGATAAGATATAGCTAACAGTTGTTGATTACTATACATTTCCAAATTTTACCTCAATGGTCTGTCATGTATAACAGTGACTCATATTCAATGATTATTCTTTCTCAGATCTAAAAAAAATTATCGAATATTTATTGTATTGTAAAATGATTCCATAAAAAATAAAAATCATTAAAATCATAAGAAACATGATTTAGTGATAATTAAGATATGGGTGAAAACAAAAATAGATGTGGTTCATGGAAATAAGAGTATTTTATTTCTTCAAAATAACATTTAACATATACAATCATAAAAATGAGACTGCAATAAAAAGCATTTCTTTACTATGGAAACTTTTTAATCATAATATCTATTAAATAATAGCTTAAAAAAACTTTAAATATGAATAAAATAAATATATTCATGATATTACAAGTCAAAGGGGTATTATATCACCTCACTTAATTGGATATATGCATATCATTAACTGTATTATCCAAGGAAAGGTAATTTCAGACAAATAAACCAAACAATGACCACAATATTTAATTGAGAGTTAATAAATTGATATATTATGTGTAATAAATGTATAAAAACAATTTCTTTTAAATATAGTATAATACAATTTAGAGATCTATTCATAAATTAATCATGTCATAATGGATTCAATGAAGAGGAGTTATATCCTAACAGAAGGAAATTGAGATTAAAACCCTTTACCACTTGGCAACATTCAATTTAAATCCCAATGGTTAAAATATTTCAAATTTAAACATATAATACCATGAAGTATAAAATAATCATTACTTAACTATAAAAGGTGATGTATATACACTACACAATATAAATAATTGGTGAATATGACATATGTATCACAGAAAAATATGAGACGAGAAACCATTACATCGAGTCCACACATTCCATGTATGTGATTTAACTCATATATAATATGACAATATCAAACATTTGTTTCTTATGAAATTTTTATAAAATTAGTAACTTATACATAAATAATTTTATTTTAATTATTTTAAGGATATATTTAAATCCTTATTCAATTAAGTTAATGTCCTATTTTTTGTGGATGATCAATTAATTATTTCAAAACAGCTTTGGTGTATTGACTATAGTTTAAGAGGAAACTATTTCATCATCTCTAGAATAATAATCATGACCCAAGTATTATTCATAAGAATCAATTATAATTTTAAAACCATTAATGAAATATGGTTAAGAAAATTTACTATTTTACGATCATGGATATGGTAGGCCATACGTATGAATGAGTAACATTTCCATTTTTTAATGATCATTATGGAAAAAAAAAGGTTAAGTAACATTTAATTATTTAATAAAAATAATAATATCATAAATAATTTATTATTTTTAAAATATAATCATATATATCATCCATGTGATTTGAGCATTAAGGAATTATCACATAACTTCATGGAGGGGGTAGTCAACATCTTTACATGAACAACATTATCCCATTTCAGTGTAAGAAAGAAATGATATACTATATTTTATAATGATAAATTTGAATTTAATATCATAATAATTTAATTTGTTTCACATGTAATATTTACATTTATCCTTATTACATTCGAAATAAATCAATATTGAAAAATGAATCAAATCGCTTCACGATGTGTTCATCCATTATACACACGAGTGACGTTATTATATCCCCCATAAAATGGAATGTTAGAAGGTATATGTGATACCATATTTATTGGGGTATAATTATGTGTAAAATATTATATATATATATATATATATATGTTAAACCCCTAATTGTAACATGACCTCAAAGGCAATGATGAAAAATAAGTATATTGGTTCGTGAGGCAGCAGTCCACCGTGCACACGAATGCGGATTTCATTTCCCATTGGATTGAAATGAGTAATATTTAATTTATAAAATTAATTTAATGAAAAATATTTATATATAATATAATGGTGTTATTAGTTCATCATAATTTAAAAAATATTTTTTATAGGTGGAAGAAGAAATAAAATAAAACGTATAGGTTAGTCGTGATACCTCTTTTGTAAAAAACCTTTATTAGTTAGCACAAAAATACTTTTTAGCATGGATATAATAATGAAATGGGATATATTTCATTGATATATATTTAAGGAAGTTATTTTTTTGGTATTTTATAAAATAATTCTTCTGAGGTGTTGAATGGAGAGGAGAGGGGCGGCCTTTTATAAGTAAGGTGAGTGGCCCACTTGTAATTTTTCAAAATCAAAAGTGATGCCCTTTTTTCTCATTAAAAAGTTCCATAATGTACCATTATGAAGATTTATGGGATATAATATCAGAATATGGCGATCTAATAGAGTTTAGAAAATTTTATAGGTCATCTTAACCATTATCTTTTTAGTCCACACCCAGTAAACCTGTTTGTGCCTTACCCATGATAATATATATTTTTTTAAATATAAATTATGATTAAAAATTAATTATAAGATATATTATGTTATAAATTATTATCATTAAAAAAATATATTTTTCAAAATCTAGTTCACATATGTGGGAAATTTTAATTTTAAATGAAACCCACAGACGTGATGAAAAAACTATTTTTTTAGAAACATATTTCTCAAGAATAAAGTGATTTTATATTAACTATACATATAGTAATAACCATTGTATGATTTTAAATTAATATTTATTTATATATAAATCTAAATTTCATTTAAATCATTCATTATTTGGTTTTTTTATTAATTCAAACTAGGGAACATTATGTATTTTATAACTGTTTTCTGAAAAAAAAAGTTTTAATCCAAAAAATTAACTTATAATGAGATCCAATATATATATTATTCATAAGTAAATATGTGTATAAATGTAACTAAATTATAAATTATTTACTTGAAATCATTTTCAAAACACAGTGATACTTTTAAATTACATAATTTGTTGAAATAAAATTATATTATTACAGGAATCAATACTTTTGACAATTCACTAAAAAATTATTATATTTTCCAAAAAATCCAAATACATTATACTAATTGAATTTTGAAATGATGTTTCAAAAAATTAATTTGATTTAATAAAATACTTTTTCAATAATTTTTAGAAATTAAATATAATATTTTCTAAAAAAATCGTAAATAATATTTTATGATGAAAGCATATATTGATGAATAAAATTACTTTACTAAAATTTGATTTTTATTTACTATGATATTATATATAATTTAAATTTTCCCTAACACAAACAAGCACACGCACAAACACACACATATATATCCATAATTTATTTAATATTATTTATATATTCCAATTTAATTGCTAGGTTATAATATTCGTATTTAAAATAAAATTATTGTGTGGTTCAGTTAAACATAGTGTTGTGTGTATTTTATGATATCAAGCATAGATTTTTTTTTAAATAACAAGGTGACACATTCTATCATAATTAAATGATTTTAATCATTACAATTTTATCTTTATCTTAGTAATCCATGGTTAGACATATGAAAATACCTTTTTTGAAACCCGCATTGGAAAAATGGTTAATAAAATATATTAATTGATATAAGAGAAGTGGTAGTATGAAATTCATGGAGAATAACACATAATAGGTTTCCAAATAGGATAATATTAATAGGATGATATGTTTTACACATGATTGAAAAGTTTATTTCCTAAATAATGATTAAGAGTGAAAAATATCGTTGATCATAAGAATGTGAATGACCAAGAGAAAGTCGGCATCCAAAAAAACATAAACCACAATGGTGTGAAAATGCCATTTGCTTATTTAAAATTATCTTAATAGGATAAAATTATTCATTTTCTGGATCCTTTTCCAAAAATATAATAATTTATTTTTAAATCTTTAGTAAAAACATGAGGAAATATACATCCATAATAATTATAATTTTATCCCACAATCAATTTCCACCACAATATCAAAATTTTACATGTAATTATTATAATAGAATAATAAAATATCAGAACCAAATCACTAATATTATCTTCTAACATATCACATTATTCCTAAAATAATAAGTAGATATTCATTCTATCTTGAGAAATTAATCCCAACCAAAATAGTTAGCATAAGGTAATATGTTTCCCAAAATAATGGTGTCCCACTTCCGAAATAACATTAATCACCAAATCACTTTTCAATCCCATGTTTATCTATATGATAAAACATATGCTATGAAAATCAAATCACTCATTATCTATAAAGATGTTTATGTAAAAAATGGTGTCACTCTAACCAAGGCATCATATAGTAAAGTGGTAGGTGAAACACTGTTTTCACCCTTGATTTGTGGGTCATGGTCATGTAGCCTTATCAGAAGTGACATGTTTTCATCTATCCATCACATTTTACTTTTTACTAAAATTATTTCCTTATAATATTATTAAAAATATAATGAAAATCATTAAAATATCTTTAATCATCAAAGATAATATAAACCATGAATATTATGAATTATTTTAAACTTGTGTCCAAAAAATGTAAAGGTGTAAATCATGTTAAACCAAATATTTACACATACATAAACCTAATATGACTTCTCTAAAAATAACTTTAGTCACATTAATATCTCATCACATTAATACTCTAATGGGTTTATATGACATTGAAATTATGATAGACCATAATCTTATAGACCTATTATGTTATCTATTAATCTAAATATATCCTCACATGAAAAACATACTAATCTTCAAATCTATATAAAATATTATTTGATACTAACTATAACATACTGGAACCCATAATCCTTGATATGGTGATAAAATCATAAACATTATATTTATATCATTGGTACCAATGAAGGTGAACTAATTTGTGGTATAAATAACATAGAACATCGAAAGGAAATATTTGATCAATTACAAACCCAAACACCATTTAGGAATAATGTTTTTTAGAATTAGGAAAAACACTTACATAAAAAATTCCCATGAATTAATGGGTTTATATTAACACTATTCCATGATTTTCATATTCCATATGTTGTCTTCAACATCTCCCAAATAAATCATCATGTTGGAAACATTTATAGACACAAATAATTTAGTCATCATTATTCATAACCTCGGTAAAAGTACATACAAGAAGGGAGAGATCAAATTATCAGTAAGGATAAATATAGGCATTAAAACTTGAATGTCACCAATGAACATAAATGTAACAAATAGGTATGATGGCATAGTCAAAGTGAATGATCAAAACAAAAGAATATCATTACTCATGAATACCAATATAATCAATCAAGAAACATGTCTTAAAGCTTTCACAAAGGAAGGAGTCATAATAATCAATAATCATCAGCTATGTGATTTCAATATTGATTAATGTAATCATTAAAAACCCAAAAAAACCTAAATAAATTAATTGGTATATTGGAACATTAACTTCATAGTACATTAATAAACAATTATAAATAATAATAACCATATGGTCGACATCAAATATAATTATCCAAAGTATTGGAGAACTATTTTAGTGTACCCATTTTATAAATTATATTAGTCATACCCAAGAGATATAATGTGGCTCAACCATTCATTAACAATGTCAATGAACCATAACATGAATATGGTACAAAGAACTAGAATCTCATTATAAAACTCATAAACCAAACAATATTCCATCTATAACTTTATTAACCCATGAAAAAATGGGTTCCATGACAATCAATTTAAACATGATTAAATCGTGGAATAAAAATAGGTTACCTGAAAATATCTTTGAAACTTGATTAACCCATGTTAAAAAATGGGTTCCTAAATAATATCTTTGAAACAATCATAATCCATCCACATAATAAATAAAGAATGTATAATTTAAAAATATCATTGTGGGTAATAAGTAAAATCAAGGGACGTACATGTTTCTGAATTGAAATAATATTATTTTTTTTAAGGAAAATAATCTTTTCACTTTTAGTGACATTTAAGTATGCTATCATAGATGGAAAATGATTTTAAAAGATCACTTGGAACATTTCATGAGGAAATTATCCTTTATATTTTTTAGACAATTATTTAAAACCTAAAATCATATCAAACATTAAATAGATAAGTTTCATGGAATTTTTTTTGAAACATAAAATGGAATCCTGAAAAAATTAAGTGGTCCTGATGGTAGAAAAATCTGGTCATGATGAAAATTTCAAAAATAAATATTCTTTTTAAACATTTTGTTAATGATGAAAAATTGATCCACTAGGATAACATCAACCAATTTATTATTTAAACCCAATAAAAATAATATGAATGATCATGAGAAATATTTTTAGAAAATAATTTACATTAACATATAAACATTTTTGAAAAAAATTTAGAATATAACGTTATGAAAGGGAAATATTTTGATCTAAAGAATCTATAAGATTAATATCACTTACAGAATACATTATTAATGTTTCATGAATCATTAGGTGTTTAAATGGATATTAAACATATAAACCACATTCATAAATAGATGATAAAAAAGGATATATGTTTTCATAAAATAATAGCATATGATTTACTCCAAAGGTATCCTAAACAAAAACAATCTTGAAATGAAAAGAGATTATAAGGTAAAGCCTTTTCCACATTGGTAACTTTTGTATCATATAATCCATTAAAGAATAACATAAGATGAAACTTTATATATCAATAACATAAATATATTCAGGCTATTACATGTAAAATGGAACTGATATACACTTCATAAAATAATATAGGTGCATATCATTAAACGTATATATAATGGAAATGGAACTTGAGACATATAACCCATAACAAGACCATATAGTTGAATTGAGTGTAAATCAATGCAGGGATTATGTGTAAAAAATTTAAATCCACATAAAAAGTATAAATATAATATAAACCAATTTGTATATCAATTGACATATAATATTTTCATAGGAATGTTAATGAAGATGAGTTATAACCCAATGAAAATAAATTATGTAATAAAACCCTTTACAACTTGGTAAATATCGGGTCAAATCCCCTTTAATGAAATATTAAAAATAGAAACCTAAAAAATGATTTTATATTAAGTATTTGAGATATTAAACTAAAAATTCAAATTATATAATGTACACAACACATATAAGTTCTGAATATGGCATATTTTCCAGAAAAATTAAGGCGAGATGAGAAATCATTACATTAGGTCCAAACATTTCTTATTTATCCTTTGACTCTAACATAATAATATTATATAAATTATTTTAATTATTAAAAATATTTGTTGGATGACTACATTATATTTATATTATTTAGTTTATTTAATTTAGTGAAATATTTAAACACTTAATCAGTTAATTCCTCACCATGTTTTCTGAGGAAATTCAGTTCCCTGATTCAAAATAGATTCTGTGTATTGACTAAGGTCAAAGTGGTAATTGTTAAATCATCTATATAATAATAATGATTAAATAATAATAGTTTATATTCATAAATTATACTTCTAAAACCAATAATTAAATATTCTTATGGAAAATAAATTACGTTAAGATTATCGAGATAGTAGGTTGTACGTACAAATAAGTAAAAGTTCCATTTTTGAGCGATCATTATTAAAAGAAGGTAATTATTATTTTATGTTTGTATAATGATAATAATATAACAGATAAGATATTATTAAATTAATTATATCTATATATATCATACCTATTATTTGGTGATGAAAAAATGATCACATCGCTTTGTGGATATTACAGTCCACACGTACACATGAACGACCTCATCATTTTTTAGTGCAATGAATAAAATGATATATTATCTTTTAATAAAGATTAATATTTATGTAATATCAATATTATTTTATTTATATCAAATATATTAAATAAATTTATCCCTATCACCTTCCATGTAATGCATTTTTTAAAAATAAATCACATCACTTTGCTAGGCAGTAGTCCACCGTACACACGAGCGATGTTATCTTTTCCACTACTAAATGTAAAGTAAGAAGGTAAATGTGATATAATAATTCCTGGAGTAAAAACAGGATTAAAATATCTTATATATATATATATATATATTACTGAATTCCATCATTATAACATAATGTTAGTGGATATAATGAAAATGAAATTTCATCCATTTGGGAGGCAGTTGTTCGTCGTACACATGAGTGACGATTTTCATTTTACATTTTACGGACAAGGATATAGATTTTGGATATAAAATTAAAATAATATAATATTTTTATATTGGATATATTGGTGTTATTTTTTCATCAAAATTTAATAATACTAGAAGTTGGTGGAAAAATAAATAAAATAAAAATTCAGGTTTCAATATGATACCTCTTATTCGAAAACCCTCCTTAGGTTAACTCAAAAATCCATATCATGAAATATTTATGTTCAAAATTGGTGATCTAGATTATGGTGAGATAAATAAAGATGTTATTATTTCTATTATTAGGAGAAAATATGCAATGGAGGAGTGGATATGTGGGGATAGGTGGTGGCATTCTATATGTGACTTGAGAGAAACACTTGTAAATTTTCATTAAATAAGAAATACCCATGTTTTTCCTAAGAAAAAAAAATGAAAAATGGAACATTATCAAGAAATATAGTCTATAATGTGTAAATACATAAATAGAATATAGTCTAAAAACTTATATGGTCATTTTAACCCATATCATTTTAGGTTAGCCCCTTATAAACCTCCTTTCACCTTACCCGCGGTAAACTATTTTTATTGTTTTCACTACTCATTATGAAAACATTAAGTATAAATTATTATATAATATAAATTACGATTATAAAAAATATTAAAAATATTTTTCAAAATTCAATCCATAAAATTCACAAAATAAAATTTTATATTAAACAAGATGACCTAAAAAACATTGGGTTTCAAGAAAAATATTTTTGATGCAAAAGAAAAATTTATATTAACTCTATGACTAATAATAAACATTGTATTCATTTAAATTAATATTATCTTTTATATAATATACACATTAAATTTAAATAATTCCTATTTTGGGGTTCTTTTAATTAATTAAAATGGAGAAACATTATGTAGTTTAGAACTATTTTTAGAAAAAATTTCTTTTCATTCAAAAAAATAACATTATACTAAAATCCAATTTAAATTTGATTAAAAAGAAATTAGGTGATTAAATATAAATAAATAATTATTATTTTCTTTAAATAATATATTAAATGTTGTAAGTCTTTTAAATTGCTTTATTCATTAAAAAGATATATCATTTTTCTAAAAAACAATATATCTCTCTATTCACTGAAATATTATTATTTTTCAAAAAACTAAAAAAATATAACCTTATGTTAATTTGCATATGATGACATAAAATATTATTTTTTATCAAATAGATATTATAAAGTTTTTATATATTAATTATAATGTTGTTATAGAAAAATAATAAAAATTAGTTAACAAGATAACACATTTTTGATGAATAGAAATAAATTACTATTTTTTAGTTATTTGACAATAATTTATTGATAAATTTCTATTGATTATGTAATATATATATATCATAATGTTTTAAATACAATTCATACCCTATAATTTAATGGAAAGGTTATAGTGGTCATATTTAAAATAATACTATTTTTTTCTATTTATTTATGCTCCATGTTGCATGTCATGTATCCTCTCAAGAATAGATTAATAATTTAAAATATTCAGTTATTTAAAAAGATCATTAAGATAGCTCTTCATGAATCCATGTGTGATTGGAAGTGTAATACTCTAATTTTTATGGATTAATTTAGAAAAATAAGGCTATTTGGACCTCATCAACTGAGAAATGATAGATAAGGTTAGATCTATTCAGTAACACATCACGGTGGCCCAAAGTTGATTGAAATGGTATTCTAACTATCATATTTGAGATATTGAAATAAATGTTGCAGATACGGAATATATATGAATATTTTTTTTGGATTAAGGTTATGAGAATCTAAAATAAGGGAAAGAAGGGTAAAAAATATATCAATCCCATTGAAATTCATGATCAAATCATAATGATAGATTATCACATTGAGATTCAACTGAATTTCTCTTAAAATCATGATGGGTTCAATGTATCTAGCATGAGGAAGTACATTCATGATCCCTCAGATCTACTAAAATCATAGTTATTACCATTAGAGTAAGATCTATCTTATGTGGAACAACATGGGGAGATTATTGATAAAAGGGAGAAATTTATTCAGAACATGACCACTATCGTTGGCAATTTTTATGTAGTGAAACATTATATTTATGGATTATATTTGAGAACATGAGGATGGGAGAAGGTATATATATCCATTTTTTTATTATAATGGTATATTATTAATGGGAACATTCTTATAAGTGGTTTATAATGTAACACACTATGTTTTGATGATATGTATCCCTAGAAATAAATTTTATTTCTTTGATAGCTTTCGTTGCACACAACACCAAGTTTAAAAACAATTGAAATATACTATAGAATTATTATTATTTAATTAAATAGTTATATCCAATATTTTTTTATTATTACTGTATGAATAATACTTACATTATTATAGAAATATATTTTTAATACAAGTAGAGATTGAATTTATTGTCAATCAATTAATAAAAGTAATTGAAAGTAAAAATGAAAAGTACTTATGACAAAATATTTTTACCAATGTGATATGAAATTTTCATTATAAATTTAACTGTACTCTATTTATTTATTATTCTAAGTAACTCTATATATTATATATTCAATAAATTTTTATCATTCATAAAATAGTCATTTCTATGACTAAGAGAATAATATATCCAGTTTTCTATTTATTTTTGTCCAAAAATTTATTAAATTGTGTTATTCATGCTTATTATATATATGATTTATATGACTCCTAGAAAATTTATTTGGTAAAATTTATTCCATTTTTGATATTAGGAAGATAAATTTTTTTAAATAGGCTCCTTTTATTTTTTGGTCATTATGAATAGTAACTATAGAAAATATTTGTCACCTCAGTAGGGTTAAAATGAGTTAAACAAGGTTAAAAATAACACATAAGGCCTATAAATATCTCTAAAACATTCATTTAATTCATTGGAAATTTATTTTGGACATTAATCTTCTTATATTTGTATGTTATAAAATTTATGTCCACTTTCCTTTGATAATGAACATAACATTATTTTACGTACCGAATAAATACAAAATTTCACTCCATTTGTTTTAATATCTCTATTTTTTTCATATGGATATGAAATTTATATTTGGTTATAAATGGATTTTTAAAATTAATTAATTACTTATTTCTTTTCATTTTATTTTTATTTTTTAACGTTAAAATAATTACCTTAAATTTTACGCAACACTGATAAAATACTTATACAAGGAATATTAAAATAAAATAAATATTTATAAATATATTAAAATAATTAAAATATGGATTAATTTTTATTTTCCATAATTTTTATAGATACATATGTCATATTTTTTTGTTTTAAACTTTCATATTCTGTTTTCATTTCTATCTTATTGTCTTAAGAGTCAAACTATTTAAATACTCCCAAACTTTTCTTTAATATAATCTTATGTTTAATAATACTAGTTTAAATGATTTAAAATTCATATAAATATTATCATTGAAAAAATGAAAGATCTATGGTAATAACATAAAATATTCTCCACTTATGGGTTACTTAAACTTTTAGAGTATCTTTCAAGACCACTACATAATAAAATACATTGATATAATGGTAATCATCAGAAGGGTTAATAGGTGTTAAAACAAAAATACAAGTGATAAAAAAATCATGTAAAATTGCCTCATTTATATTTTAGTATATTTTTTAGACTCATAATAATAATATATTTGAAATATATTAACTTATTTTCACCTAAAAATTAAAAGTAATTTATTTCAATTTGATAATTTAAGGAATTCTAAGGGTTCCCCTTTGTTCTCAATTTAAATTTCACCTCCTCTTCCACCTTATTAACAAATCTAGAGACTTCTTACTTAAAAAATCAGAGTCCCATTAAAATTTTATATTCATTATCACATCATATAGCTTCTTTTTTCCCAAAATACAATCATTTCAAGGTTTATGGTGTAAGCCAATGGAGGTTTCTCTATGTAAAGGTACAACCCATAACCAAGTAATTTTAATTTTAGTTCTTATTATACTTACTCAAAATAAATGTAACCAATTATAAAATAAAAAATCTAGTATATTAAAAATACATAATTCACTATGATTATGGAAACCAATTATCCTAATTTCCATCTGATGGGAGAAGAAAATACCACTCATGCATAATTGTAGACTACAACCTCCCTGAAGTGATGCATTTCATTTTTCATCACCGCTTCAAATTTATGGTTATTATGATGGATTTTATAATATATATTATTTTTTTAGAATTTAATTACTATTTATGTTTCTTTCATTCAATTCATCAAAAAATTGAAGCATCACTCATGTGTACGTATAGACTTCCATTCCCATGAATGGATGAAAATAAATTGTTATCACTCTATTACATGAATAGTTATAAATGGGTATATGATGAATATATATATAACTCTTGATATTTTTAAAATTATGGATATCATGGAACGTTTATTAATGTACTATGATTGATACTATCAAACCAAGACATGCATGAAAAATGTTGTTCTCATCACCCGAAATATTGATTCTAATAATGAATTGTTAATAAATGGGTGATAAGACGTTATGAAGGAATAATATAGGTTATGATCATAAATTATTATTATTTTATAATATATTTATGTTAAATATAAATATAAATTATAAATGAATTTATAACACATATGAAGCAGGATGATACCTAAGACCAGGGTTACTCATCACACTTTTATTACCATGAAACATATTACATATTACCCTCTTGTTTATTTTGTGTTCTGTATGTACTTCCTATGAATGTATTTAAAGATTCTTATCATTAAAATTACATTTATATAAAAATCCTTATATGTTTCTCCATTTCATATGGTTTTGAAATAAATATTATTAAAATAATAATAGTTTATGTTACAATATCATTTTTATGATACTGTGTATGCCAAATTTCCATAGAGGTAAATTTTTTGGTCATATCCAACAAAACCTATTGATTTTATACCCTTAAGTTCATACATAAAATTTTCATGTTTAATTTCCATTTTTTTTATCTTTTTAACTTAAAATTATTAATAACATTTTTTAAATAAAAGGAAGTCCTTATTTCTTCTTTAGTTGGTGATCTTTTTCTAGCATGTCTACACTCATCATGATTTTTTTACAAAGGATAAAAACAATACTTGAGGTTTTTTAAAAATGTTAATTTTCACTATGTTTTCTATAGTAATTTTTTTTGAAGTAATATTTCTAAATATTTCTTGAACAATCATGTTTAACCTTTTACAAAAGTTTGAAATGAATGCTTTCTATAATTATATACGGTATGAAAAGATCTTTCTTCCATCATGGACATTATTTTATTCAAATATTACTTGGTATATTTCCATGGTTGTTTTAAAACAATGGTATTTTATTTTTATTCTAATATCATTTAGTTAAAATTTCATTAATGGAAAAATATATTTTCTTACGTGCTGAATGAAATGTTTAAATGACTATTTAAAGTTATTTTTCATTTATTTAAACCTCCTTTGATATTTAATATTCTTCACTTTAGATAATATATAATTATACCATCCAGGTAATTCCTTAGTACAACTAATTGTTATGTCATGATAAAATTTTTATAAAACTAATTTCATTTCCAGGGGTTATGTTATGATGAAATGATGAATGTTTTATGACCTATCTGAAGATATATTTATGTTTTTCATTATGCGTTGAGTAGGTGAAATATAGCACCAATTTCATTGGGTATACCCTTATATCTCATGAGATTATAATTAGAAATTATTTTCTGTTCTTGATCCACATTTTGAAACACTTAGTAGCACCAAATCCATTTTGATAGAGGAAACTTGTGGTGATTCATGACCCACAATGATATATAAAATAAGTTGTGATTAATTATCCTCTATGATATGTGAGAATGGTGGTGATTCCCAATATAATATCATATGATGGTTTTGGTATTCAACCATGTCATATGATATGGTTTTTATGCATATAATTTTCCATGCTCATAGAGAAGTTAATATGCCAATGATTTAAAGTCATATCCCATGATTAATTATTTGATGATTAACCAATCATGTGAGGAACAAATGTTTTGTTCCATGAATTATGTATATGATATATATGTATTTTGGTATGATTTTATTTTGATAATGACATATTCTAATACCATTATTCTCATGATATTCTTACATATGATCATTGGATGATATCTCAAATCCTTAACACTATATTGAATATGAGCTCACCGATTCTTATGTTTTATTTATTCTATAGGTTATAAAGAAGCATACTATGTATAATTTTTCTACAAGGATACCTTATATAAATAATGATGTCAAATTTTATAAATATTTTACATAAATAATCTTTTATGTATATATTTTCCAAGTACACTAAGCATTAATGGTTTAATGGTGATGCCTCGTCCTCTTTGATTTCAGAAACTAGTGGTGATTCCTGGTCTACAATGAGATTATGGCCTTGGTATTTAACCTTGAAATATTTTATGATTCCATTGACTTCAATGTTTCCACATTCTTATTGTAAGATAATATTCTTACAATTTTAACCATGGATCGTGATTAATTTTTTGATGGTTTAACAAGCATGGGATATAATATTGTTTTGTTCTATGACTCATAAGTATGATATATAACTTTTTGGGGTATTATATTCTATTTATAATCAAATTTTATACATTTATTTTTCTCATGATATTATTATATACGATCATTAAATGATATCTCCAATGTTTAACATTATAGAGAATCTGAGATCAACCCTTCTTATTATTAAATCTCTTCTTAGGTTATGGAGATGCATAATAAGTATGATGAGTCTAGAGTGGAAACTTATATATGGAATTATGTCAAATATGATAAATATTGTACATAAATAATATTTTTATGTATCTATTCACCATGTACATATAACAATTATGGTTTTTCATAATGTTTAGTTGTTAGATGTATTGAATATTCCTTGAAAAGTTAAAATATCTATTTATGTTTTTATTGAGTCTCTATAGTTGGTATCATAAGAGGGATTAGTTATTTTCGTAGATTATATTATTAGAAATTCAGGGATATAATATAACTCAACCTATTTTGAATGTAAAGTGATATATAAAGAACTCAAACTATCATAGGAAGATAAGAAAGAATCATTATTTTGGAAATCATATGAATGTTTTTCATGATTATATGATTTTTCACTCTAGTTATTATTACATGATTCTAATATAAGAACTTTTTTATTTAGTAAATGGATGGATAAATATATTTTTTTTTAATTATGAATACGATTGATATTTAACTGATTTTTGTCCATAAAAATCATAATATTATTACAGATGTAACATATAATCATGTATTTATACTCATAAAAAGTTATGATTCCATGAATCAGACTAAGCATAAAAATGATAAAAGAAGAGAACAATGTACATTTGACCCATTCATTAGAAAAAATATGCTATCTTTTAGTGGTTTTTTTGATCCACTAGTGGTTGAGTAATGGATCGGTACCATCGAGAATATATTTTCTATTCTTCAGTGTTTCTAAAATGAAAATATTTCATATGAATTTATCATTTAGAAGGTGAGTCAGATCAATGGTTGAACCATATAAAGAATATTATAAAATATTCATAAATTTATTATACTGAATCGTATGAGTTAACTAAGATATTTTTTAGTATGTTCATCACTCACTTTCTTCATAAAAAAATAGAGATTGAATTCATTGAGCTTAAGTAGAATTATGAAGAATCCATTTGTACCTCTAAGAAATATTTCAAAAGTCTTTGAATCTGTGAATTTTTTTTAAACCACCATCTATGAAATAATAATTTATTTATTATTTTGTTTCTTGAAACCATGTCCCTAAAATGTGTTAGCTATATTAAACTTTAATATCTATGAAGAAATAGTTGGATTTTATCTCAAGGTAGAACTGTAAATTTTAGATTCCCTGCATTCTGGTAGTTTTGATAAAAAATGATGATAGATCCTCATGAAAACATTAATAAATCACATAGACAAAAGAAATTCCCATAACATACATGCTATAAATGTTCATAAAACATCAATGGAATTTCATGAATGATATAGGGATGTGCTTTAAATTTGGAAGGGTTGGTCATAAATATTATGAATGTCGAAAACCAATGAGGAGGACCGTTGGTAAAATAGAGGAAAGGAATATTCAAAACAATGCACCACATATACACCAATGATTAAAATTCAATAATTATGGGAATTATGAAAACATGTGCATGAATATGATGTTTTATGATAATGATCTATGTGAAAAACCTACTAAGAATAAAGACAAAGGGGAATATCATGTGATTATAACTCCCATACGGGATATGAAAATAACATGGTGAATGGTACTCTTATAATACATTTAAACATTAGTTATTTTATAACTAGATTATACCTACTTTTACACTTTTATTTCTGGATATTTTTCTAATGGAATCACATTACCAGCATAATGATTAAATGTTGTATTAGTAGTGAAAACTTCAAATGGTATGGTGATCACTTCTTAAATATATATTTACTCTATAATTGATGTTTTTGGGGATGTGATTACTATAATAATTTTGACTCTGCCTATATTTGAATTTTGTTTGACTATGGGAATGAATTATATTTATTGATATATATTCCATATCAATTTTTGAGGATTGGATTTCAAATTTCATATTCTAAAAGAACCTTTGATCATTTATTGGGGTAAGGATGAATTCAAACATCCAAAAAAAATTAGTACTTTCTTATGGGTATTAATTTCTATCCATAAATTGTATATATCTCAAATAGTTAGAGAGAAACTAAAAATTGAATATAAACATATTCTATGGAATTTTTATTTCTTTCTAATAGATTTTCGTTATCATCTTTCAAATCAGTAAGTTGAGTTTCCAATATAACTCATACACGATGCTTCATGTATCTCAAAGACTCTATATAGAATATCAATTATTGTGTTTTAGGAATTAAAGAATAATCTCTATGTGAATATATATAATGGATTCATATTTATTAATGAACCACCTTGGGGTGTGCCCGTTCTTTTTTTAGAGGAAATATGTGGAAATGAGACATTTGATTGATTATCTAAAACATAAAAAGATCACTATAAATAAAAAAAGAACCTTTACCCCAATCTGTGATTTTTTTGATCAGTTGCGAGGAGATTAATAATTTTCATAGAATGAACTTCATTATATATATCATGAAATGTGGGTCAAAATGGAAGACACACCCAATACATCCTTCCATAAAATGTGTGTGAATTATGAATTTATAGTGATTAAAATCAGAAATACTAATAACCCTATTATTTTTATGGATTTACTTAGTATGGTGTTTATATATTACCATGATTAGTTTTTTATTGTCTTTATGAATGATATTCTTATAAATTCAATGATAAAGGATGAGGGTGAAGATCATTTATGAACTATGTTGAAGACACTGAGCAAGGATAAGTGGTATACTAAATTTACCATGTGGGAATTTGGGATTAGATATTGTCATTCTTTTGTCATATAATTTCATGTGATGGTATATCGAAAGATCTTTTATAGATAGAAGTTATTGTGTGGTGGTCTAAAACAACAACGATAACCATGATCTATAGTTTTATTTGGATGGTTAGAAACTAACATTTCATTGTGATGTATTTCTAACTCCATATAACTCACAAAAAAAGTTAACTCATAAGGGATATATGTTATTATCATTTGATTAATGTAAAGATAATCTCAAGGAAATAAAGATAAAGTTAGTCAGTGCACCAGTTCTCACACTAATATGTAGTGGTGAAGGATTTGTGATCTATTGTTATGAATCGAATAAGGGACTAGGACAAGTCAATAATTAGAATGATATGAAGATAGTATATGCCTCTCTCTAATTAAAAATACATTGCTGACTCATGATTTGGAGTTTACAATTGTAATTTTTATATTGAATATATAAAGTAATTAAATTCATGTTGATAGGTGTGACATATATAAAGATCATAAAAGCTTGATGTATAGATTCACATAAAAATATTTGAACATGTGATAGAGATAATGGATAGGGTGAATTAAAAACTATCAAGGATCATAAAATTACCACATTGGGAAAGAGAATAAGGTGTATTATGCTCTGAGTCAGAAGAAATATACTAGTTTGGATAGGATGATAATATAAATAGATCTAATACTTATGTATTTGTATAATATAGAACTTGAATCAAAAGGTATTAGGACATATCCTATATTTCTAAAATTAATGTTCAACCATTCATCCATCTATGAATTAAATAGGTTTAGAAGGTAGGTGTAGAAGTATAAAAGATAATAAGGAATGTTTCTGAGTTAAAAAATGATAGTGATTGAATGATAATTTTCAGGATTATAGTATGTGTTCCTTCAATACAATAATTGAATAAGGAGTAGTGAGATGATACTCATAGTCACCATTCAATATTAACATGGATTTTTAAAAATGTTTAGTTATGTGAAATAATATTTCTAGATGGAAAAACTAAAATAGGATACCAAAGGGTATGTATCTTGATTCCATTTATGTGATTTTGTTAAGTTTAAGAGACCTATGTCTAATGGACTATTAAAACCATTACCCACACTAGAATAGAAATTGTTAGACAATTACAAGTATTTCATCATTGGATTCCCAAAAATATCTAAAGGTAATGATGTTGTTATGGTTGTAGTTGATCACCATAAAAATTAGGACCTTTTATTTCCATTAGTTAATATTTTTCTATTGATATAATTAATCATTTATACATTAAGAATTTGGTTTGATTTAATGCGGCACTAATCTCAATTATATATGATCAGGATATGGGGTTTACCTAAATGTTCTGGATAATTCTTTACTAGGATCTTGATACAAAGTTGAGTTTTAGTAATTTATATCATCCTTAGACAAATAACCAATCATAGGGGACTATTTAAACTCTAAAAGACATATTTATATCTTTTAATATGGATTTAAAAGGTGGTTTGGATAAATACCTTATTTTGGTGGAGTTTTCTAACAACAATAGATTTTACATGAGAATTTTAATGGTTGTTTATGAATCCCTATATGAAATGAAGTTCATAAATCTAGTGTGATGGGTTGAATTTAGAGAAATAGTTTTAGTGGTACTTGATATAGATGCCTTATTATTAATGAAGGTCTGATCTATTAAACAACACATTAGGGAATAATAGAGTCGAAAAAAAGTTATCATAACAATTATTATTGAGATATAGTGTTCAAATTTGGTTATAATTAATTCTTACAATTATTCCCCTAGAATAAGGTTATGATATTTGGAAAGAAAGAATATTTGAAACCTTGTTATATCAGTCCCTTAAAAATTATTAATCCTATCAGGATGGTAGCAATATTTTTTTTACTTCCACTGAATTTATCCCTTGTTCTCCATGTGTTTTCTGTAGATATCTTGAGAAATTACATACTTGATATCATACATGTAATGAACTCAGAGATAATATAACTAAATGTAGATATCTTTTATGATAAACAACCATAGGATAATCTGGGTTGACAACATAATGTTCTTTGTAACAAGACCACAAACATGGTCAACATTTTATGGTTAAATCATAAATTTTAAGAAGTTATGTGAGAAACTGTGGATACGACAAGGTTTTAGTATCCTTAGTTATTTGTATTAATGTAATGTAATTTTGAGGGAAAATTTATTATAATGGGGGTAAAATGTAACAACCTTATATTTTTTGATATATTATTCCTTAGATAAATTTAATTTCTTTGATAGCTTTCTTTGAATGAAACTCTATTAAATTACCCTCCAATTCTCATTGGCTTGAGAGTACAACGAGCCATTACTAGGCCTTAAGTGACATCCCCAAGATGCCAAAGGATAGATGTAAATGCTGAAGGGTTTCAAATACATGTGGGGGATTATTTACCCCTTAAAAAATAAACCAATAAACAAACCAACCAAAAGTTCACTATATGATGCATGGACAAATAAAAGATAACTCAACAAATTCATGTATCTAAAAACCACATCAACGTATGAAACAGTGGAAGAATAAACAAGTGTCAAAGTACACATTAGATAAATGACACAAGACTCTCAGAAGACCACAAGACTCAATTCCCCAAAGCTCCAAGTTTTACAATCTCCAAATCGCCCAAACATCACGAGGTAGTTCTAAATATGTGTGATACATTACCGTAGCCCCTATCCTAGAAGATAGCATCTGAAAAAGCACCAAAATTTCCAAAGAAGGGGTGAGTAGAAAACTCAATAGGTTTTTCCCAAGAACTTATCAACTAATGAAACTTTTATAGAAAATTTAACAACATATATAATGAAAAGATAAAAAACCATTTTCTTAAAATAGTTTATAACAAGATATAAACAAGATTCCCACAAGCATTTATAACAAAAAGCATAAAAGTGAAATTGAAACCAATTTTCCAACACGTTTTTTTCATGAAAAATAACAAAAAACTATTTAAAAACATTTCACAATATCCCCCTTTTGACACAACCAACCATTCCACAAACCCATAAAACCAACTATGCATGCTATGTTATGATAGTTCCATACTCATGAGTGGTTTCTCATCGATATACCAAGTCATCATAATGTAATTGTATCCCATGTTCTATTAAGCATTTGGGACTGAGCACAAGGTCATATTTCAACCAAGCCCTGTATATGAAAAACGAACACACACACCACATATTCTCAAAGGTCATTCCAAAACAACCCCTTCAACAAAGACACTCATTTATTGAAAACCTTTTCCATCAAAACCATTTCAATGCCAAACAATTTCAATGTCAACCCATTTCAATAAAACACCCCTTTTATTAAAAACCAAAATTTCATCATCCCATATAATAATTCAAGAGATTCAATAATTTAAAATCACCATTTTAAATTAGAGCGGGTAAATCACTTTGCACAACAATTCACCAACATTTGACAATATCAAAATAACCATAAATATTCAGTAATTAATATTTATTACATGATTTTTTTACAATCAATCCATTAAAATAAACCAATTTTAGACTAATAAAATCATTTATAGAAATATGATTTGAGATAGAAGCCACCTACCTCAATGGATTTGATAAAAACCACAACGAACGAAGAACAACAAAGAAAACTAGGTTAATTATTCAAGAACCACTACTTGAAAATAGCCCTATACCCACGGTTTAAGAAAACTGTGGGTATATGTATAGTTTGGGAACCTATAACCACAGTTTTGGAAAACCATGGGTATATGTCAACTATACCTATGGTTTTCAACAAAACTATGGAGATAGAGTTTTTTTGAAGGCCTATACCCATGGTTTTGTAAAACCATAGGTATAGGTGTTTATTTCAAAGCCTATCCCCATAGTTTTGGATGAACCGTGGGGATAAATATTTTTTTTCGAACCCTTATACCCATGGTTTTCGAAAATTGTGGGGATAGATTCAACATATTATGGCGACAAAAAAAAATTGGGCGGGAAACAAAAACAATTTGGTGGAAAAACTTATACCCATCGTCTGAAATAATATATTTATATTAATAGAAATTTAGATACAAATTAATTCTCTGGCTCAGTTGGTTAGGCGCTTTGTATTTGGTGAAATGGTTGCGGTATCGAATCTCGCTGGACTCTATTTTTTGAATATAGTTGTGAATTAATATATTAATATAAATGCAGATTAGTAATAATGTCGTCGAGTTTTCTTAGTTGGTTAGGCGCTGAAAGAGAGCTGCTTTAGACGTGGGTTCGATACCCGCTGACATCCTTTTTTCATAACACGCTCAGGTATTAATATATATTTACAAATATAGATTTATATTAACAAAAATGGTGCAACTGAAGTGGTGACGACCGACGAAATGCAGGTATACAGGTGCGTGTCATTGCGGGTTCAATACCTTCACGCTACATGTTTTTAAAATTTTCACCCACGGTTTTAAAACCGTAGATATAAGAGTTTGACACGTGGACGAGGCTTTGATACGGTGGATAAAATATATACCCACGGATTTTAAAAACCATGGGTATAGGTTAAGAACAATATACCGACGCCACTCAGCCCCACGGTTCCCAAAACCGTGGGTATAGGCTATAACCACGGTTTTGGGGTCTATACCCACAGTTTTGAACTGTGGGTATAAGTAGTTTTTCCTGTAGTGAACCTTACTTAGATCTCTTGTCCTACAAATACCATGACCAAATCTCATCATATTTGGCATCCACACACTTAGATCTACCCATAATGGGTGTATATATATATATATATATGAAACTAAGTGAAGAGGAGAAGTAGAACTAAGTATATCTAAGAAACTGAACAAGGACGAAGAGGAATAATAACATACCTCAAGAATCCATCTTCAATTCACCAAGGGAAGCAATCCGATCACCTTAGGAATGATGGGAGAACCCTCTTTGGCCTTAGGAGGCAAAAAATACCGAGTTATGGCCTCTTAGGAGGGAAAAAATGCCACAAAGAGGCAAAAACGTGCGAGATCCACTTTTTTAGGATCTCACTTAACTGCCCTCACAGTTAGTTCACACAGTTAGACAATCCATGGGCTAACTATAAATTATCCACTTCCTGGACAGACCCTCGCACAGCTTCCTCACACGGTCCCTCTAACCACACTCCAACCATGGGGTAGACATTGCCTAAAAATGAACAACTACACACGGTTTGGCTGCATGTTTAGACAAACCGTGTGCTGCCCGTGTGAATTTCAATTTAACCCCAAAACACCCCCAAAGTTCATCCAACTCTCCCAACCATCACCATTAAACTTTATAACCTTGAAAAGAATTATGTAAGGGTTACATAACAAAAACTAGGGGTACTAAATTATCCCCACCATTGGACTTTTCATCCTCAGATTGTATAAAACTGTCACCCAAATGAAAGAGTTATGGCCATTGTTCTTTCATTTCCTTCTCATGTTCCCTAGTCTCATCTAGAATTTGACCGTGTTGCCATAAAACCTACACTAGACTGAAGCTTTTTCCCCACAATAATTTCTCTTTCCAATCCACAATTTGTACCGGGATATGTATCAATAAATATTCTGACTATAGATCAACGTGATACAATCTGATCACATGGTCAAGATCAGGCTGATACATTTTCAACTGAGATACATGAAACACATTATGCACCGAACAGAACCATGGTGGTAATGAAAACTGATATGCCACCTCCCATACCCATTACAGTATCTCTAAAGGGCCAATGTATCTAGGAGATAACTTTCCTGGATTCCCGAAATAACTATGTCCAAGACTTGGATATATTCTCAAGATGACATAATCAACCACAGTGAACAACAATTGTATTCTATGGGGGTTTTCATATGATTTATAATGACTATGAGCCATCTCTATCCTCATTGTGATCAAATGGATATTTTCTATCATTTCTTGGAAATGTATCAACACAACTAGTGAAGTTACACCTCTTTTTTCCTAGCATAGTGGAGAACGACAAAGAAACCCATACAATGCTTCAAATGGGTCCATATGTATCGAGGCCTGATATCTTTTATTGTATGAAAACTCCACCTAGGATATATGTTCATCCCATGAGCCACCAAAATCTATTACACAAGCCTGCACCTTGTCTTCCAATGTTTGTATCGTCCGCTTGGATTTCCCATCAGTCTAGGGATGATACCCTGTGATCACAGTCAATGCCTTTCCAAGAGATGTAAGGATTTCTAGAAATGAGATGTGAACCTCAAATCTTTGTCTGAAACAATTGAAACTGGTACACCATGCCACTTTACCACTTCTATGATGTAGATTTTTTATTGATCCTCTACCGTATGCTTTTCACGAATAGGGGTGAAATGGGTTGACTTGGTAAGACGATCCACTATCACCCATATGGAATAGTGTTTCTGAACCGCTCGTAGATGACCTATAAAAAAATCCATAGCTATCTTCCCCCATTTCTAAACTGGGATATGTAAATACTAAAACATTCCTACTAGTCTCTGATGCTCTGCTTTAACCTGCTGACAAGTTATGCTCTACGAGACAAACTCAACCACTGTCTTTTTCATGCCACTCCCCCAAAACTATGCCTTCACCCCATTATACATCTTTTGTGTACCTAGATGTATAGTGCATCTCAAAAGGTGGTAAGAATGAAGGATTTGTTCTTGAAAAGGCATAGGAACAAATATTTGATCTCTAAATCACAAAACTGGACTCCCATCAGATTTCCATACCTCAATGGTTACCCCACCATTGTATTTTCAACAGATTACCGGACATTATGCCTCAGATGTTTTTGCCTCTTTGACAATTTTTACCAAATCAAGAAAAAGCATAGCCGAGAAGAAAACCGCCAAATCACCTCAGTCTTCACATTGTATCTGCATTTCAGCTAGTACCGACATCAACTTATATTCATCTATATTTTCTTTTTCCAACTGATTATATGTATTTATACTCAATGAAACCTCCACTAAAATCCCTTTTCATGGTGTATAAATCATTTCAATGTCAAACATCTGGAGATACTCCATTCATCTATTTTATCTAAAAATAAAATATTGTTGTGACAAAATGTGTTTCATGCTTTTTTGGTCCATAAACATAGTAAATTTATCACCAAAGATATAGTGTATCTATGTTTTCATGTCATGAATGACTACAGCTACCTCCAAATCGTGTGTTGGGTAATTATTCCCATGAACCCTCAACTTCTTTGAACTATAACCAACCACATGGTCCCATTGCATGAGAACACAACCCAACCTTGAACTCAAAGAATCATAGTACCCCACATACCCCTATCCATATTTTGGAAAAATCAAGATAGGTGCTGATGTAAGCTGAACATTCAGTTACTATAAGGACATATGACATTCCTCTGTCTATTGGAATAGAGCATTATTCTTTGTTAGAGCTGTCATTGGTGAAGCTAGTCATGAGAAATCACACACAAAGTATCAGTGGTAACCAGCTAGACCAAGAAAGCTACGTATCTCGAAGACATTCTTCAGTGGCCACCATGAGATAAAAAATTCTATCTTTTTAGGATCCATAGAAACTCCTTTTTAGATATGAAACGACCAATAAAATGTACTTCTTGTATAAAAAAATTACACTTTTATAATTTGGAATACAAAAGTTGATTTATCAAGATTTGTAACACTGTTTCTAAATGCTCCCCATGGTTAGCCCTTGTATTTGAAGACACCAAGATGTCATCCAAAAACACCACAACAAAACAATCTAGATATCACTAAAATATCTGATTCATCAAATACATGAAGACCGCTGGTGTGTTTATTAGATGAAAAGTCATGAACACTTATTTTTAGTGTCCATATTTGGTTTTTTAAAATGTCTTTGGAATATCCTCCTTCCAAACTCAAAATTGGTGATATCCTGATCGAAATTCAATCTTGGAGAACCACTGTGCTCCATTTAATTTATCAAACATATCATCAATGCATTGAAGTAGATATATATTCTTTATCGTAAATTGGAAAAGCTTACGATAATAAACGCACAGTCGAAGTGTTCCATATGATTTCTTTACGAACAAGATCGGTATCTCCCACAGAGACGTACTTGGATGAATGAAACCCTTGCTTTCTAGTTCTTCCAACTACACAACATTGTTTTCAAAATAACCTTTTTCCATGTTCAACCAGTTTTAAAACATTTTACATGTGTTTTTTATATAAAACAATTTTTAAAATACACCAAATATCCTCATTTCAAAATAATTTATTTGAAGGCAATTTCTACATTTTTAAAAAATTTGCACCTTTCACAAAATCATAAATCATTCCTCACAATGACATATGCAATCCTAGTGGTAATTCATTCCACTAAAGTCTATTTCATGCTCATATCATTGGCTGAACTCATGACAATGTGATATCCAACATTCTAAAAGCGTATTCAAAACTCTTATGTACCCAACACCTTGGTAACTTGAAGTTCAGAATAAATGGGTTAGCTACATCTTTTTATGATATACATTTCAAGTTCCTATATTCCTACTCCTATATAAGATTCCAACCCAATGAATAGACAAAAATTAATTCAACTCCAAGACCTAGAACACTGATGACCATTTGTACCACCATGGAATGACCAGACAGATACCATTTGTAATGACCCGCCAATTCTCATTGGCTTGAGAGTACAATGAGTCATTACAAGGCCTTAAGAGACATCCCCATGATGAAAAAGGCTAGAAATAAATACTGAAGGGATTAAAATTCACGTGAGGTATGATTTACCCTTTAACAAATAAACCTACTAACCAACCGACCAAACATTTACTATATAATGCATGACCAAATGGAAGAAAACTCAACAATGTCAGGTATCTCAAAACCACATCAAAGTATGCATCAAACGAAGAATATCCTTGTGTCAATGTACCCAATAGATAAATGTCCCAAGAATATTAGAAGACCACAAGACTCCATGCTTCATAATCTCCAATCTCCACAATCTACAAACAACCCAAACATCATGGGGTTTTTCTAAATATGTGTTAGACCTTACCATTGCACCTGTCCGAGATGATAGCATTTACAAAAGTACCAATGTTCCAAAGAAGGGGTGAGTATAAAACTCAGTGGGTTTTCCCCCAATGAATTCCATACTCAAAATACTAGTATAGAAGAGTTAGTAACATTTATAATGAACAATTTATATAAATTGTTTTATCAAAAAATTTTATAACAAGATATAAACAAGTTTCCCAAAACCATTTATAACCAAAAGAATAAAAGTGAAATTGAAACCATTTTTCTAGAAGTGTTTTTTCTAGAAAAATAACAAAATAATATTTAAAACCTTTTCACAATACCCCATTTTCACATACCCAACCATTCCACAAACCCATGCAACCAACCATGCATGCAACATTATGACAATTCCATACTCATGAGCAGTTTCTCGTCGATCTACAATGTCGTCACAAGGTAGTTGTATCCCATGTGCCATTAAAACATTGGCACTACGAAAAATTTCATATTTCAATAAAGCCTCATATATGAAAAATATACACACACACCACATATTCCCAATGATCCTTCTAAATCAACCCTTTGAATAAAAACACTCTTTTATTGAAAACCATTTCCATCAAATCCAATTCAATTCCAAACCACTTCAATGTCAGACCATTTCAATGAAACCCATTTTTTACTAAAAACCAAAATTTCATCATCACATTTAATGATTCTAGAAAATAAATTATTTAAAATCATCATTTTAAATCAAGAGGCTAAATCACTTTGCACAACAATTCACAAAGATTTCAAAATTTCACTAAAACCATAAATTATCAATAAAGAATATTTATTCCATGAGTTTGCACAATAAATCCCATTCAAATAAACCAATTTTAATATAATCCAATAAATTCTCACATGATGAGTCGATAGAGAAGCCTCATACCTCAATGGTTTTCACGAAAACCACAATAAACGAAGAAATCTAAAGGAAACCAGGTTAATTATTCACGAACCCACCTTATATATCTTCTCCTAGAAAGACCAAGACCAAATATAATCATATTTGTCATCTAAATGCTTAGATCTACCAATAATTGGCGTAGATCCAAGAAACCAAGAGAAGAGGGGAAGTAGATCTAAGAAGATCTATGAAACCGAACAAGAACGAAGAGGAATTATCACATACCTCAGGAATCTGGCTTCAATTCTCCATGGGTATCCCTCAGATCACCTCTAAAATAATGAGAGAACCCTATATGAAATTAGGATAAGATAAATCCATAGTTATGGCTGCCTAGGAGGAAAAAATCCACTAAGAGGCACAAATGCGACAGGTCCACTTTTTTAGGATCTCACTTAATTGATCGCAAAGTTAGTTCGCACGTTTAGACAAAATGTGCTCTAAATGTGCATTTACCATTGTCTAGATAGACCCTCACATGTCTTCCTCACACAGTCTCTCTAACTACTCTCCAACCATGCAGGAGCCACTACCTCAAAATGACCAACTACGCACGATTTGGCCACACAGTTAGACATACTGTGAGATGCCAGTGCGACATCCAATTTTCCCCAAGAACACCTTCAATGTTCTCCCAACTCTCCCAACCATCACCCATAAACATTATAACCATGAAAATCATTATTTAAGGGTTATATTCCAGAAACTGGGGGTACTGCACTCTATGTTTTAACTAACAATGGTATATTATTGAATTAATATTATATAATCTGATATTTATCTACTAGATGTTTGATTGGAAGGGAATGCATATGGATAACTAAATTATTAAAATTTATTATTTCACATGTGCAAAATTATTTCATTGGTTATTAAATAATCAAATCATTCAAACAAAAAAAGAGATGTTTCTTGGAAAAAATATTTTTAGGCGTGGAAGTTGTTTTCATCTTTATAAATTAAATTAATATCTATTGATGGATAATATTAATGATATTTATAAATTATATATTCAATAAAGTGTTTTACCATTTATCTATTGGTTTGAACTAGGCTTATGATAATGAAAAATCCAGTTTTATGCATATAAAATTTTTTCTACAAAATATTTCATTGAATATTGAAAAATTATATTAAAATGGATTTATGCCACATCAATTAATTTAATGTTTAAAAATGGATTCAATATTATAATTTCATAGGTTCATGTTTATTAGATATTCTAATTTTATTTTTTGTGATTATAAATAGTAATAAATGTAAATATTTTTCACATTGGTAGGGGGAAAAGGTTAAAACATGGTTAAAACTATTAGACGAAGCCATGAAATATAAGAAAACACGTTCACTTATTTAATTTTATAGATTAATTTCTACCTTAGTCATATTTTATTCTCTGTTTTATAAATTGATATTTAATTTTCTTTGATAGTGAACAAAATAGTGCATTATCTAAAAAATAAATAAATGTTTCTACAGTATTTGATTTAATTTCAATAATTTTTTTATGGGGAAAAAGAAATTATATTTAATTATAAATGGTTATTTGAAATATCAATTATTATTTTATAATAAAAATTTATTTTTAATATTTAATAATGGAATAATTACTTTGATTTCTTATAGAACACCGATATAGTATGGGATCATGTGATAGAAAAATAAAATCATTAATTTTATAAATATTAAAAGCAATGTAGTTTTTTTGAATTATTTTCTGCCAATAATTTGATAGATAAATATAAAATATTAGTTATGTTTTAAAGGTTTATATTTATATTTAATTTCTATATTGTTGTCTTTAGAGTCAAATTAAGTGAATAGTCCAAAAAATGATGTTAATTAAATCTTATGATAAGTAATATTTTGTTAAATGAATTAAAATTCACAAAAATATTCTATTCATCTATGTAAATGGTATATGTTCTAGAATATTAACCATTTTTGAAATATGTTGGAGTAGCCATTTTTCGTAAATTTCCTAACCCGTAAGGATTAAAAATATTTCATAAGAGGATAACCAAAAAAAGAATAATGTGTGTGTGGGGGGGGTGAAAAATAAGAGATAATGGATAAAACATGACCTAAACATATATAAATTTTATTTGATTTGATTAATTTGACTTATAATCATTATAGTATCAAAATTTATAAATTTTGTGATACATGAACTTGAAAATTATACATATGTAATTCCAAGGGTGCCCCTCCCTTGACCTATAAAAGTGAAACTCAATTTCTTACAAATTCACAAGGATTGATCATTCTATCTTAGATAATCCTTGACATAATACAAAACACCATTCCTTCTATATATCCTATAGAATTTGGTATTTACAAAATACTATCATTTCATGGAATAAGGTGTAAGACAAGAGGGTTTATCAATTAAGATATATAAATCTTAATCGAGTACATTCAATTTTTTTCTTCTTCAACATCCTCAAAATAAATGGTATCAATTATAAAATAATTAATTTAGTAAATTCAATATAATGATTTTTATTATAATGATGGGTCTGTAATAAATCAGAATTATATCAGTGGAATTTCACTTCCTATCATTTTTTCATGAATTAGAAATCACATCTATCATATATTGAAACCAAAAATACACTTTTTATATGACAATATATTTAATCAATGTCATGATTTATTTTTATAATTCTCAGAATGCTTATTTTTATATAAAATTGATAAATTTTAATATATAAGGATATTTATTTGAAATTATAAATCATCAAATTTGGAGAATTATTTTAATGAAATAAAATTCATTTTTGGACCGAACACATCAACATTATAATAGGGTAATTTTTTTTTTGATAATTTTCAAGAAAAGTTATCTTTTGGGTTAAAAAGTGAAAATAATGTTTTTACATAAATCTTATGAAATAATTACTATATGATCATGATTTTAGGATTTCTAATCATTAATCATAATAATAAGGTATTTAGGGAATTCCATAATATATAATTTTTTACATTTATAATCAAATGCTTATAATTTTTGAAAACAACAATTTTATCATTAAAAAAAATTTGAGTTATACATGCATCACATAAAAATTGATTTTAGTATTTCTGTAAATTTAATTGTGAAAAATGGATTGAATATTTGGATTAATAAGTTCAAAATTAGTTAATAATTTCAATTTTTTTTTGAAATAAAATAGTTTTACCGTGGGAAAAGAAGTTTCCACAATATAAGTTAAATATTGTAACATGTTAAAGTTAAAAGGCAAAGACATAAAATAAAAAAAATAAACAATTAATGGGTGTTTGATATATTTCTTGACGTTATCCAGACTTTAAAACATTACTTACCAACCAAATTTGTGGAAATTAATTCCACCCAAAGGTGGTTGGATTTAAATATAAAATAATCATTATGTAATCACTTAAACCCACCCCTTCTCAAGTATAAATGCCACACCTCATCACCCTATTTCTCCTAAAAATCTTTAAATAACATTATGTATTTTCTAAAAAATGTACTCCCCACTCTACCCATGTAAAGATGTTGCAGGTCTCACCCAATGACCAATTCCTCATTCATTATGGGGTCTTTAAAGAAGGTGATATTAATGAGGTAACATTCTCAAACTACCTCTCTTAGTTTCTTTTCTTCTTGTACCTTCCCCACAAATCATTCATATATGAAATAATAATAACTATAACATCATGTATATAATTTAATTTTTTATTTATAATGTATTTTTTTCTATCCACCAACTTCTTCATCTCATATTATTCAATGAAACAAAACCATTTTCCAAATTATGGATGTCAACTGTCTCTGTGGATAATGAATTTTTATTATACATTACCACCTTTAGGGATGGTCATAAAAGTGTTATTCTGGTTAAATCACATTTCATATGGTTTATTATTAATTATTTAATGTTATATAACTATTATATATACATAATATTAAATAAATATAAACTAGTTCATGATGGTTATATCAACCGCAAAAATAAACAAAACATTTGACAATAATGTTATATCAAATGAATAATCATCATGTTTGAAAAATGATATATGGGTCCATTTAAACATATGTAATTAAATTTATACCATTTCATTTCATTTATTTCATTTTATTTTATTTTTAAATGAACATCCATAATTATAAACAATGAATTGAATATCAAACCATGAAACAAATACACTTGGAATGACAAAATTGATCTATATAGTAAATCAAAATGGTCATAAATGAACATAATAAAATTATAATAAATAAAATATAGATATATAAAGTTCTTATTGATGTATTTATTGAATATTATTTTATTATTTCATGACATTATGTGAATGTCCAGAACACATTTAGATATAATGTAATGACACGACCCTAGTTACCTAGAGTCAGTGCGTTATTACATAACATTGGAATGAAACAAAGTATCATGTCCCAAAATACCGATCATTTTAGTATCCTTTTAAGTACTAGATACATTAATAATTTCTACATTACATCATGAAATAAAAACATCAACAACATTTTGTCCCCTTTTAACACACTTATATCCTTAGCCTTTCCCTCCAGGTCTACTATAAAAAACTTCTTCACATCCTAGGAAAAATAAAACATAGAAAGGGGTGAGCTCAGATGATCAGAAAGGATTACAATATAGCAGAACATTTCATAAATAAGAATAAACATTTAAGGCAATTTATTAGTCTAAAAAATCATTTTAAACTTTCACCTCAGCACAACATGGAAAAGATAAAATCAAATAATTCCATTTACTTATTCAGATGGATACTCTACTAGTCAAATAATATCATGAAATATCAATAGCCACGTTCATATTTATGGAATGCGTAATGCCAGACTTCATAACCACATAGTAAAGGTATTTTGGCAAAACTACAAATAATATTCTATCAAGGCCTTCTCCCAAGACACTAGTTTGTTTCATGAGACCTACTGATGTATCGAGTAGCTATAGCGGGCTCCACCCATTACTTACTAGTTCCAATGCATTCCTCATATGAATAGGTTTAAATATAATATAATTTTTTTTAGTAAAACTAGCATAAAAAATATCAATACTTAATTAATAAACCATGAACAGTATAAGAATAACACATCCATAGTCAAACATATCACAAAACCTTCAACAAGTTTAAAATTCATCAAAGGATTTTGACATAGATGAAATCAAATTTTTTTAGAGAAATATCTCTTTCTATTTTGAAATCATTTAAAAGTCATATAATTATAAAATAAAACATTTATTTTAAAAATTTCCTTATAATCTTTTAAGGGAAGCTTCAATGATGTTATAATTGCAGAAAATAGCCACACCTGACGTATAAGTTAAAAAATACATTCATACCTTAATTTTGTCAAAAAGGTCATAAAGTACCTTATTTGGAAAATGACGGAAAGATTCCATTAAAAAAATATAAGTCTAAATATGGGTATAAATGAATTTAACCCATTTTCTAGAAAATAGTTAAAATTTTTTGAAATACAATTTTTAAGAAAACACGGATGTGGATGATAAAGAGGTCCCGATAGATACTTATATAAAAACAACCTCAGATAATAAAGAGATTGTTAAATTAACCCTTACCTTTTAATTTTTATTTAGATGATGTTATGTTATACTTCTGTATAATATTTAAAACATTTTATTAAATTATACATGAACTATATACATAAATATGATAACATATATGATCTTATAATATTTCATTGTTAATAATATTTTAGTAGTATCATCGTTTAGGGTGTTAACTGGTTTGTTTTACTTTATATTATTGGTTATGTAAGCCATGTTTGTTATGGATATGATGTATTGGATTCATATACAGAATTATATTATGTTCATAAACATTATTTTTAATCATAAAATTAAAATTATTCTTGAATGATTACGATGGGGAATGAATCTCATTGCATTCATGGAGACGGTAATATGTACATACGCACGAGCGAAAATATCATTATATTAAGGGATAAATAATTTTTAATTGGATGGTATATAATATATACAGAAACATTATCATGTTATATTTATTATTTACATCATTTATACACATTATTTTACCCAACCAAATGAATTAGTGTTTGAATAACAAACTACACCACGACGTGGAGACGGTAATCCGTACGTATGCATGTATGGTGACTTTGTCATTTATAGGATGTATAGAATAATTAATATGGTTGTAAAAATTTTATAATAACATAAAAGTATATATAAGATACTGGGGTTATTTTTTATAATGCTAACAACAAAGAAAGAGTAGGTGGAGGATGAAAAGAACTTGAAAGATGTGATGAAATATTTACCTCTTCTTCGGGTTCTTCCTATTGATTTGAACAAAAGGCCTCCTTAGGACAAATTTATGACTAAAGGAAGGACTTTAGGATGAATTGTGGACTATTGATAAGATATTTAGGCTAGTTTTGGTGGTGAAAAATGGCTTTGAAGGTGTGAAGTTGAGAGAAGGGGAAGTGCCCTTTTACAAGAGAGGTGAGTGTCAGTTTAGGAAAAGTTTGAAATATTATTTTATAATAAAACTATTTTCAGTTTATAATTAGTCCAAAATGAATTAGTTTATTTATAAGTTGGGGATAGGTCTAAAACTTTTCAACCAATATGTTTTCTACTGGTTTAGTTCATCATATTAACCTTATCTTTAGGATTTTTCTCTTAGTTAAATAGTTTGACATTTACCGTGTCACTTCATATTTATATATTATATGCTTAATAAACATACTATAAACTACCAAGAGAATATAAAGTGGTTAATTAAGGACATATATAATATTATTTAATCCATTTGGTAGAACTTTAGAGTTTTTGGAATAGAATATCAAATAATATTATAATATTTGTTCTAAAAACTCATTTATGTCAAATTTGACACTATTGGGTATTTTGTTTTTGTTAAATTCATAAAATCATTATTATTTCAAAAAAATAATTCATTTAATAAACCATACCATTTCATATTAACCTATAAAATTAATTCAACTCATTAAAAGTCTCATATTCGATTTAATTGGATATTTATAATATCCTTTTTTTAATCATTCTTTAATAATGTAATTACCGCATCATTATTGTGCCTTAATTTTTTATTATTATTTAATGTATAAAAATTATAAATAAAATATCATTATTTAGGAAATATGTGTAAATTTCTAATGAATATTTATAGTTGAATTTATCTTATGTATAACCCTATATTAAAAATGGTTTAGTTATTAAAATTTGATTTAAACTCTTTTAACTATTCTTTAAATAAAATAATAATAAATGTCCTAATCTAATCCAACTGGACCAAAGAGGATAATGTTTTATTACTAAGGATTTTTTTGGTCGAATTAAAATTATCCAATATAATTAGGAAATGTGATAGGATAATTATGAAACCATTTTTACCCTTAATTCCCTTATTTACTTTTAACTGTTGTAAATATAAAGTAAAAAGTTAAAATTAACCAAAAATTATTTTCATCTTATTGAATCACATTTTAGTTACTGATATTAAACATTTCTCTCAGATTTTTGAAATTCGACTCACAGAAATGGTAAAATTAAGTTTTATAAAAAATTTGAAAATGCTCATAGGAGGTGGGTAAAAGGCGGTAAATAGTTTGATAAAATTTTATATATCTAAACTTATAATAACATGAATCTAATGAATTAAGTTGAACATATAAATGTATTATTTAACTATTTTGACCTAAAATTTATTAAAATAAAATAACTAATTATGTAACTAAAAAGCCGGTTTTAACCAAAAACGCAGTGTTTATCAATATTCATCATAAATTGAAAGTTTTCAAAAAAATACCAAAAATTCACCCTAATATAATTTCGATATTAGGAATCCAAAAATGAAGTCTATTTTGAAAGGTTAAATTTATAAAATTTCAAAAATTGGGTATTACAATTCATAACGGCTAGTTTGATTGGTCGCGGTGTGTTAGAATCCCGAAGTTGCGTATAATGAAAACTATTGCATTATTTGAAAGGAAGCGTATTGTGGTATCTTGGGGTGTTACATTCATACCTCTTTAAAATAATTTTGTCCTCAAAATTTCTATAATACTATTGCTCAAAAATAATTAGGTTGTTCTTCATCATAAGTTCCTCTGGTTCCTACATAGCCTCATCCATCTTATTGTTTTTCCATAGAACTTTTACTAGATGAGTAGTCCGGTATCTTAGCACTAGTTCTCTTGTATCAATAATTTTGAAAGGCTCTTCACAATAAGACATGACATGTTCCAGTTCAATTTTTCTCATTGGTTAGTACATGCGTTTGGTTAGGTATGTATTTTCTAAATAGTGATACGTGGAACACATAATGAACTTTGGAGAGACTTAGAGGCATTTCCAAATGATAAGCTGCAACTCCAATTCTTTCTAGAATTTCGAATGGTCCAATGTAACTGAGACTCAATTTACCCTTCTTACCAAAATTTATAACACACTTCCATGGAGATACCGTCAAGAAAACATGGTCTCCAACTTGAAATTCCAAATCCTTCCTTCAGTTATCAGCATAGCTCTTTTACCTACATTGGGCTACATTGATGTGAGTTTGGATAACCCTCACCATTTCCATTGTTTCCTCAACAAGTTCTCGGCCTACAAGTTTTCTTTCACCAACATCATCCAAAAAAGATGGTGTGTGGCATCACTTTCCATATAATGCTTTATATGGTGCCATCTAAATACTTGAAAGGAAATAATTGTTATAGGAAAATTCAACCAGAGGTAAATATTGATCCCACATACCATGAAAGTCAAGTGAGCAAGATCTCAACATGTCTTCTAAGGATTAATAGTCTGTTATGATTGTCCATCAGTTTGGGGGTGGTAGGCAGTGCTCAAACAAAGTTCAGTATCCAGGGATTTCTGAAGACTTTTCTAGAATCTTGATGTAAAACAGGGATCACAATCAGAAACAATAGATAAGGGTACTCCTTTATGTATTATAAAATAATTAATATATAGTCTTGCTAGACGTTCAAGTTCTAAATAATCTCTTATAGCAAGAAAATGTGTAGACTTGGAAAGACAATCAACAATGACCTATATTACATCATTCCTTCTAGGAGTCCTTGGTAGCCCCATGACAATTTCCATTGTAATATTATCATATTTCCACTCATGTATGGGAAGAGGTTGCATGAATCCTCCAGGCTATTGCCTTCCATCTTTCACTTGTTGAAAAACCATACATCTTGACACAAAATCTACAATCTCCCTTTTCATGTTTTCCCATAAAAAATGGTCTTTAAAACATATATACATCTTGGGGATACCAGGGTGTATGAAAAAATTGGAGATATGAGCATCATCTAACAATTCCCTTTTTAGATCCGGTATATCAGGAACACAAAGTCTTTTTCCAAATTTCAAAAACCCATCTTCATATATGAAGACAGTCCATCTACCATCATTCACAACATTAATCTTCTTTTGAATCTCCTCATCATCACCCTATGAACTTTTTATCCTTTCTAGTAATGATTGTTTAGAAAACATTTGAAAAAGTATTGATATTTCACCATCCATGATTATTCCCATATCCATTTTTACTAGATCCATGAAAATAGGATCCCTTTAAACTCTCATCTTGTTCCAAACTCAATGATCCTTTTTGATCAAAGCATATGACACCTTATATGCCTTCTCTGGGTGGTAGTGTATTGTATAATCATAATCCTTGAGTAGTTCAAGCCATTGCCTTTGCCTTATGTTGAGTTCTTTTAGTGAGAAAATATACCCCAAACTCTTGTGATCAGTATAAATCTCACATTTTTCACCATACTTATGGTGTCTCTATATTTTGAGAGAAACAATTACAGCTGCTAACTCACGATCATGAGTAGGATAGTTTTTCTCATGAATTTTTATCTGTCGTGATTCGTGGGCAACAACTCTATTATTTTGCATAAGGACACAACCAAGTCTTTTCATTGAATCATCACTTATATAATAAACCCAGCTTTCTCTGATGGTAGAGTCAAGATAATATCATTGACTAATATTCTCTTTAGTTCCTCAAAACATTCTTCACACACTTTTTCCCAAACAAATTTAACCCCTTTATGTGTAATCTTGGTTAATGGGTTATCCAATCAGGAAAAATTATGGAAAAAACACCAATAATAACCTACTAAACCAATAAAACATTGTACCTCAGTTATACTTGTCGGTGCTGGAAATTCCTGAATTTCTTTGGTCTTTGAAGGATCAATAGATATTCCATCCTTAGAGACAATGTGGCCAGGAAAACAATTCTCTTGAAGCCATAAATCACACTTTCTAAACATCCCATATAATTCAATTCTTCTGAGGGTTTTCAGAATGGTGCGAATTTGATTTTCATGATCTTCATAGATTTTAGAGTATACCGGGATATCATCAAAAAATACCACTACAAAGTCATCATGATATTCCTTGAAAAATCTTTTCATTAAATCCAAGAAAATAGAGGGTTCGTTAGTCATCCCCGAAGGTATTACTGTAAACTCATAATTCCCGTACCAGATTTGAAATGCTCTTTTCAGAATTTCTTCCTTCTTAACCTACAACATATGATATCCAGATCGAAGTCAATCTTTAAAAAATATTATGATCCATGAATATGGTCGAATAAATCATCAATGTGAGGTAGGGGATACTTGTTCATTATTGTTATAGCATTGATATCCCTATAATTAATGCACAACCTCATAGATCCACCTTTATTATTAACAAAAATGACAAGGGATCCCCATGGAAAAACACTAGGGGTGAATAGATCCCTTATTACTCAATTCCTCTTGTTGATTATTTAGTTCTACTAATTCTACAATGGTCATTCTTTAAGGGGACTTCGATATGGGCCTTGAACAAGGAATTAAATCAATGGAAAACTCAATTTCTTTTTTTGGAGGATGTGCACGTAAATCCACTAAAAACACATCAATATATTCTTGTAAAATAGGTACGTCCTCTATTCGAACATTATTTTCCTCTCCCATAATTATTTCATTCTAATCCTCCTTTTTCCTTTGACTTAGAAATTGCCTTTCCATATCCGCTTGATGGTCATTAGGAAAGTATTTTTACAAGAAATTCTCTTTAAACTACCTCCATTCTATATTTGATACATCATCATCTTCTTTGGTATTTTGAATCCATGACCACCATTGAACTGCATCTCCCATGAGGCGATAAATTGGCATGACAACTTTTCCCCTTTCGATACTCCCTGAATCGTGAAATATTTTTTCTATGGAATTTATCTATTGCTCAACTTCTAATGAATTTGTACTCCAATTGAATGTTTTTGGTTGTTTCATCATGAAGCTTTCTAACATCGTTCCTCCACGTTGTGTATCAGGGTGCTCCATACGGGTAAGTTTATTATTCATAACCTGAGTGAGTTTTCCTAGTATGGTGATATGCTAATTAGAACCAATTGCTTCACTAGATCCACTATAATTATCTTAAGGAGGAAGGAAATCCCTACATGGATTATGTTCATTTATACGATTTTCATTCCTTCCACTAGGTACCATTTCTAAATAATGAAATTACTAGATTAGTTTATGAATCGCAATACAAAATTCCAAACTTGTAAAACACTTAACTTAAATTGAATAGTTTATGGATATAATCTATAATCATAAAAAAAGTTTTCTTTGAGGAAGTATATATTTATAAACCCTTAAAGATGGTTTGTAAAGAAAATGATAATTATCCTAAGCATATCCACTGGGAGTGTCATAACCAAGAGTGTAGCAAGGCATGTTATCGTGCACCAGTTCCTGTTCGAGTCTATCTCAAATCTGTGCTTTCAAGTTTAACCCCTAGGTACATCTGTGCCAGAGCCACCTCTACCTGCTCGTATCTAGACATGGATGTATTTCTCATAAAACTCAAAAATCTCTATAGTACCAAAATTCTAGGATGTTTTTTTAATACTAATCCTCAAAGCCTATCTTAGGATAATGTTCTATAATAAGAGTTTTTCTAAATCTAACTTCCAAGGTTTGTACTAAACTTCCTCTAATTCAAACTTTAAAGCCCCGACCCTAGTTACCCAACGTCAGTATATTATTACATAACATTGGCATGATACAAAGAATCATGTCACGAAAGACTGATCAGTTTAGTAGCCTTAGAAGTACTAGATACATTCATAAGATTTAGATTACATCATGAAATAAAAACATCAACAACATTTTCCCCTTTTGAACACACTTATATCCTTATCATATCCCTGCAGGTCCACCATAAAATACTTATTCACATCCTGTAAAAAATAAAACATAGAAAGGGGTGATCTCAGATTCTCAGTAAGTATAACAATATAGCATAACATTTCATCCATAAGAATAAACATTTAAAGAAATATATAAGACTAAAACAAAATAATTTTAAACTAAAACATTACCATAATATAGCAAAGATAAAATCAAATAATTCCATTTACATATTCACATGGATATTATACTAGTCGAATAATCGCATGCAATATCAATAACAACATTCATAATGATGGAATGCATAATGCCAGACTTCATAACCACATAGTCAAGGCCTTGTGCCAAAACTACAAATAATATTTTTTCATGGCCTTGTGCCGAGACACTAGTTTGTGTCATGAGACCTACCGATGCATCGAGGAGCTATAGATGGCTCCACCCGTCACTTACTAAGTCCAAATCATTCCTCGTATGAAAAGGTTTAAAAATAACACAAAAATTCATATTAAAACTATAATACAAAATGTCAATAATTTATCCATAAACCATGAATGGTATAAGAATAACACATCCACAGTCAAACATATCACAAAATATCCAACAAGCTTAAAATCCATCAAAGGATGTTGACATTGGAGAAATCAAATCATTTTTTAGAGAAATATCTATTTTTATTTTGAAATAATTTAATATTTATATAATTATAAAATAAAACATTTATTTTGAAAATATTCTTATAAGATTTTATGGGAAGATTAGATGATGTAATAATGGTGGAATATATCTGCACCATTTGTGTAAGTAAAAAAATACATTCTTACCTGAATTTTATCAAAATGGTCATAAAGTAACTTGTTTGGAAAATGATGGAAATATTTCATTAAAATAATATAAGGTCAAATAAGGGTATAAATGACTTTAAAGCATTGTCCAAAAAATAGTAAAAATGTTTTGAAATACAATTTTCAAGAAAACACATATGTGGATAATCAAGAGGACCTAGTAGATACTTACGTAAAAACAACCTCGGATAATAAAGATATTGTGAAATTAACCCTTACCTTGAAATTTTCCTTAGTGGATGGTATGTTAACCTACTGTATAATAGTTTATACATTTTTATTAAATTATAAAATAACTATATACATAAATATGAGATCATATATGTTCTTATAATATTTCTCTGTTAATAATATTTTAGTAATATCATCGTTTTGGGTGTTAACTAATTCAATTTCATTTATATTCTTTGTTATGTAAGACATGTTTTTTATGGATGGGTTGTATTATATTCATATATATAATGATATTATGTTCCTTAAAAATTTTTTATTCATAAAATTAAAATTATTCTTTATTGATTACGATGGGAAATGAATCTCATCGCATTTGTGGAGATGGTAATCCATACATTCGAAGGAGGGAAAATATCATTTTATCGAGGGAGAAATAATATGTAATTGGATGGTATATCATATATACATAATCATTATCGGGATATATTTATTAGTTAAATCATTTATACTAATTATTATACCCATCTAAATGATGAAGTTTTTGAATAAAAAACTACACCATGACGTGGGTACAATAATTTTTACGTACGCAAGTATGGAGACTATTTCATTTACAGGATGGATAAAATAATGAATATAGTTGTACCATTTTTATAATAACATCACAATATATATAATATACATGATTTATTATTTTAGAATGGTAACAACAAAGAAAGAGGAAGTGGAAGAAGAAATGAACTTGAATGAGGTGATGAAATATTTACCTCTTCTTTGGGTTCTTCTTTTTTATTTGATCAAAAGGGCTCCTTAGGTTGGCTTTTTGACTAGAGTAAGGCCTCTAAGATTAATATAGGATAGTTAATAGGATATTTTGTCCGGTTTTGTCTGAGAAAAATGGCTTTTATGGTGTAAATTTGAGAGAAGGGGAAGTGCCCTTTTATAAGAGAGGTGATGGCCACTTTAGGAAAAGATTGAAATATTATTTTATAATAAAATAATTTATGGTTTATAATGGATAAAAAATGAATTATTTAAAGACTAAGGTTGTTATGGGTAGAAAACATCCCAACAAATAAGTTTTAGATAGGTTTAGGTCATCATATTAACCTTATCTATTAGATTTAACTCTTAGTTAAATAGTTTGATATTTTCCATGTCTCTTTGTATTTTTATATTATATGGTTAATAAATTTAGTATAAATATCCATGAGAACCTAAAGTGGATCATTAATGACATATATAATATTATTTAACCCTTTTGGTAGAACCTTATATTTTTCAGAACATAATATCAATTAATAATATAATATTTTTTTTTAAAAACTCTTTTATGTCATATTTGACAGTATCTGGTATTATGTTTTTGTTAAATTCATAAAATCATTATTATTTCAAACAAAATTCCTTTAATAAAATCTAAAATGTCAAGTTAACTTATAAAACTAATGTAATTCATTAAATTCGTCAAATTAGATTTATTTGGATATTTATAATGTCCATTATTTTAATCACTCCTTAATAAGGTAATTACTACATCATTGTGTGAAAAATAAATTTAATTATTTACTTTATAAAAATTATAAATAAAATAACATTATTTAGGAATTATTTTTAGATTTCTAATTAATATTTAAAGTTGAATTTATCTTGTGTATAACCCTATATTAAAAATGGTTAGTTATTAAACATTGATTTTATCTCTTTAACTCTTATTTAAATAAAATAATAATAAATGTCCCAATCTAATCCAAGTAGACCAAAGGGGATAATATTTTATTCCTAAGGTTATTTTTTGTTGAATGAAACTTATCCTATAGAATTATGACACGTGTTATGGTAATTATGATATCATTTTTACCCTTAATTACCCTATTTATTTTTAACCGTGGAAAATAATAATAAAAAGCTACTATTCACCAAAAATTATTTTCATCTTATTGAATCAAATTTTACTTATAGATATTAACCGTGTCTCTACTATTTTTGTAATTCAACTCGAAGAAGTGGTTAAATTATGTTTTACACAAATTTGCAAATGCTCCTAGGAGGTGGGTAAAAGAAGGTAAATAGTCCGATAAAATTTTATATATCTAAAATTATTATAAAATGAATCCATAAAATTACATTGAATATATATATGTATTATGTATATATTTGGGCCTAAAATTTATTAAAATAAAATATCTTATTATTTAAATAAAAAGTCTATTTTAACAAAAAATGCAGTGTTTTTCACTCTTCATCAAAAATTGAAAGTTTTTAGAAAAATATAGAAAATACACCCTAAGATAATTTTGATATTTTGAATCCAAAAATGAAGTAAATTTTGAAATAGAAAACTTATAAAATTTCAAAAAGTGGGTAATACTATTCATTTAGGCTAGTTTGATTGGTCATAGTGTGTTAGAATCTTGAAGTTGCATACAATGCAAGCTATTTCATTATATAAACAGAAACGTTCCATGGAAGATTGGGGTGTTACATTCTTCCCTCCTTCAAATAATTTCATCCTCAAAATTTCTATAATAATACCGCATAAAAATATTCGGGTGGTTCTTTATCATAAGTCCCTATGGGTCCCACATATCCTCTTCCATCTTATGGTTTTTCCATAGAACCTTTACCAGATGAGTTGTCTGGTTTCTCAACACTTGTTCTCTTGTATCAAGAATTTTGACAGGCTCTTCACAATAAGACAGATCAGGTTCCAGTTTAATTTCCTCATATATGAGTACATGAATTGGGTAAAGCATGTATTTTCTAAACAGTGATATGTGGAACACGTCATGAACTTTGGATAGACTTGGAAGCATTGCGAAATGATAAGCAACAACTCCAATTCGTTCCAGAATTTCGAAAGGTCCGATGTACCTGGGACTCAATTTACCCTTCTTACTAAAATGTATATCACCCTTCCTTTGAGATACCTTCAAGAAAACATGGTCTCTTACTTGAAATTCCAAAACCCTCATTTGGTTATTGGTATAGCTCTTTTGCCTATTTTGGGCTGCTTTGATGTGGGTTTTGGTAGCCTTCACCTTTTATATTGTTTCCTCAACAAGTTCTGGGCCTATGTGTTTTCTTTCACCAACATCATCCCAACATGTTAGATTGTCACATTTAATTCCATATAATGCTTTATATGGTACCATCTGAATACTTGAATGGAAGCTATTTTTATAAGAAAATTCTACCAGAGGTAAATATTGATCCCACATACCTTGAAAGTCAAGTGAACAAGATCTCCACATGTCTTATAAGGTTTGAATAGTCCATTAAGATTGTCCATCAGTTTGAGGGTGGTAGGTAGTGCTCAAGAAAAATTCCGTATCTAGGAATATCTGAAGAATATTTTCAGAATCTTGATGTAAAATAGGGATCACTATTAGAAATAATTGTTTAGGGTACTCCATGAAGTCTTACCACTTCATTAATATATAGTCTTTCTAGACATTCAAGTGGTAAATCTCATATTATAGCAAGAAAATGTGCTAACTAGGTAAGACGATGAACAATGGCCCGTATTGCATCATTCCTTCTAGTAGTCTTTGGTAGCCCCATGACAAAGTCCATCGTAATATTATCTCATTTCCACTCAGGTATGGGAAGAGGTTGCATGACTCCTCCAGGTTGTTTCCTTCCAGCTTTCACTATTTGAAAAACCATACATCTTGACCCAAAATCAGGCATCTCCCTTTTCATTTTGCCCCTCCCAAAATGTTCCTTCAAATCTCTGTACATCTTGGTGCTACTAGGGAGTATGGAGAAATTGGAGCTAGGAGCATCATCTTACAATTCCCTTTTTTGATCTGTTATATCGGGAACACAAAGTCTCTTCCCAAATTTGAAGATCTTTTCATCTTATATGAAGTCACTCAATCTCCCATCATTCAGAGCATTAATAATCTTTTGAAACTCCTCATCATCAGCATGGGAACTTTTTATCCTTTATAGTAAATATGGTTTGGAAATCATATGAAAAATTATTGATGTTTCACCTTCCATGATTATTCCCATATCCATTTTCACTAGATTCATGAAAATATGATCCCTTTTTACTCTCATCTTGTTCTAAAATCCATAATCCTTACTCCTCAATGAATATTCCACCATATTTTCTTTCCCTAGGTGGTAGTGTATTGTGCAATCATAATCCTTGAGTAGTTCAAGTTTTCACCTTTGCCTTATGTTGAGTTCTTTTTGGGAAAAAATATACCCCAAACTCTTGTGATCAGTATAAATATCACATTTTTCACCATAGAGATAATGTATACATATTTTCAGAGCAAATATTACTATAGCTAACTCAATATCAGGAGTATGATTAATTTTCTCATGAATTTTTAGCTTTCGTGATGCATAGGAAATAACTCAATCATTCTGCATAAGGACACAACCAAGTCCTCTCATTGAAGCACCACTACAAATAAAAAACCCATTGTCCTGTAATGGTAGAGTCATGATATGACCATTGAATAATATTATCTTCAATTCCTCAAATAATTCTTCACATTCTTTTTTCCAAACAAATTTAACCCTTTTAGGTGTGATCTTGGTTAATGGCTTAGCCAATCGGGCAAACTTTTGGACAAAAGGGTGATAATAACCCTCTAAACCAATAAAATTGCATACCTCATTTATACCCATCAGTGCTGGACATTCATAGATTGCCTTAGTCTATGTAAGATCAATATATATTTCATCCTTAGAGACAATATGGCCAAGAAAAGAAATCTCTTGAATCTAGAATTCACACATTCTAAATTTCCGAATAATTCATTTCTTCTAAGGGTTTCCAAAATAGTGCACAAGTGATTTTCATGATCTTATAATATTTTAGAGTATACCAAGATATTATCAATAAATACAACAACAAATCCATCAAGATATTTCTTGAAAACTCTGTTAATTAGATCCATGAAAACAGAGGGTACAATAGTCAGCCCAAAAGGCATTACTATAAACCCATAATGCGCATACCTAGTTCGAAATGCAATTTTTAGTATGTCTTCCTTTTTTACGCAAAACTAATGATATCCAGATCTAAGGCCAATCTTTGAAAAATATATATCTCCATGAAGTTGGTTGAATAAATCATCAATGTGAGGTAGGGGATACTTGTTCTTTATTTTTATAGCATTGATCTCCATATAGTCAATGAACAACCTCATAGATTATCCTTTCTTCAAAACAAAAAGGATAGGGGCTCCCCATGGATAAACACTAGGGAGAATAAATCCCTTATTACTCAATTACTCTAGTTATTTCTTTAGTTCCAATAATTCCATAGTGTCCATTATAGAAGGGTTCATTGATATGGGCCTTGAACTAGGAATTAAATCAATGGAAAACTGAATTTCTCATTCTGGAGGATGTCCATATAAATCATCTGGAAACACATCAACATATTTTTTCACAATAGGTATTTCCTCTATTCGAAAATTCTTTTCCACTCCCATGATTATTTCATTCTCATCCTCCTTTTCCCTTTGAGTAGAAAATTTCTTTTCCATATATTCGCATTGGTCATGAGGAAAATATTTTTCTAAGAAAATATCTTTAAACTCCATACATTCAATATTTGATACTTTATCATCTTATTTGGTATATTGAATCAATGACCACCATTGATCTGCATCTCTCGTGAGGTGATAAACTGTCGTGACACCTTTTTTTCTTTCGATAATCCCCAAAGCGTGAAATATTTTCTCTCAGGAATTTATCCATTGCTCAGCTACTAATGGATTTTTACTCCCATTGAATTTTGGTGGTTGTATCCTCATGAAGTGGTCTAATGTTGATCCTACACATTGTGGATATGGGTGATCCATATGTGTATGGTTATTATTCACAACCTGAGTTAGTTGTCCTAGTACGGTGATAAGCTGATCAACACCATTTGCTTCAACAACTCCAATATAATTATTTTGAATAGGATGGAAATCCCTACATGTATTGCATGCGTTGATATGATTTTCATTCCTTCCACTAGGCACCATTTCTATGAAATGACATACAGTAGATTAGTTTATGAATCAAAAAACATAATTCCAAACTTGTAAAACACTTAACATAAATTGAACAGTTTATGGATATAATCCAAAATCATAAAAATGTTTTCTTTGAGGAAGTATATACTCATAAACCCTTCATAGTGGTTTTATAGAAAATGAGAATTATCCTAAGCATACCCCCCAAGAGTTTCATAACCAAGAGTGCATCACGGCCCGTTATCGTGCCCCAATTCCCATTCAAGTCTAGCTCAAAGTAGTGTTTTTGGGTTTTACCCCTAGGTACATCTATGCTAGAGCCACCTCTACCTTCTTGTATCTTGACATGGATGTATTTCTTGGAAAACTCACAAAATATCTAGAGTACCAAAATTCTAGGAAGTTATTCTATACTAATCACCAATGTCTATCTTAGGATAATGTGCTCTGAACAGATTTTTTTAAAATCTAGCTTCCAAGGGTTGTAAAAAACTTCCTCTGATACCAACTGTAACGCCCTGAACCCAGTTAACCTATGTCTATGAATTATTATATAAAATTTTCATGATATAAAGAATCATGCCCCAAAAGATTGATCAGTTTAGTACCCTTGGACGTACAAGATAAATTCATATTTTCTACATTGCATCATAAAATGAAAACATCAAAAACATTTTGTCCTCTTTTTAACACACTTATATCCTTATCTTACCCTTGTAGGTCAACCATAAAATACTTATTCACATCCTAGGAATAATAAAACATATAAAGGGGTGATCTCAATGCTCAGTAAGGATAACTATATAGTAGAACATTTTATAAATAAGAATAAACATTTAAGGAATTGTATATGACTAAAACAAAAGAATTTTAAACTTCATCTTCAGCCTAATATGGTAAAGATTAAATCAAATAATTCCATTTACTTATTCACATGGATATTCTAATAGTTTAATTATCACATAAAATATAAATATCCACTTTCATAATGATGGAATGCATAATTCCAGACTTCATAACCACATATTCAAGGCCTTTTTCCAAAACTACAAATAAGATTTTGTCAAGTCCTTGTGACAAGACACTAGTTTGTGTCATGAGACCTACTGATGCGTTAAGGAGCTAAAGCGGGCTCCACCTGTCAATTACTAAGTTCAATTCATTCCTTATATGAAAAGGTTTCAAGATAACTAAAACATTCATATTAAAACTAGCATATGAAATGTCAATAATTTGTCAACAAATAATTAAATGTGTAAGAATAACACATCAATAGTCAAACAAATCACAAAACCTTCAACATGCTTAAAATCCATCAAAGGATGTTGACATAGATGAAATAAAAACATTTTCAGAGAAATCTCTCTTTCTATTTTGAAATCATTTAAAAGTCATAAAATTTTATAAGAAATCATTTATTTTGAAAATATTCTTATAATCTTGTAAGGGAATCTTTGATGATGTTATAATGGCGGAAAATAGCCACATCCACTGTATAGGTTAAAAAAAGGACATTCTAACCTTAATTTTGTCAAAAATGTCATAAAGTAACTTGTTTGGAAAACGACAGAAAGATATCTTTCAAAACATATAAGGCCAAATAAGGGTATAAATGACTTTTACCTATTTTCTAGAAAATAGTAAAAATGTTTTTAAATACATTTTTTATGAAAACACGGATGTGGATAAGAAAGAGGTCCCAATAAATATTTACATAAAAACAACCTTGAATAATAAAGAGATTGTGAAATTAACCCTTACCATGTATTTTTTCTTTAGTTGATGGTATGTTAACCTCTTGTATAATAGTTAAAAAATTGTTATTAAATTATAAAACAACTATATACAAAAATATGATATCATATATAATCTTATAAAATTTATTTTTAAATAATATTTTAGTAGTATCATCGTTTTGGGTGTTAAATGATTTGTTTCCCTTTATAGGATTGGTTAAGTAAGCCATGTTTGTTATGGATAAAATGTATTTGATTCATATACATAATGATTTTATGTTCATAAAATTTATTTATAATCAGAAAATCAAAATTATTCTTGAATGATTATGATGGAGAATGAATCTTATTACGTTCATGGAGACGGTAATCCTTACGTACACACGAGCGACAATATCATTATATTGATGGAGAAACCAAATGTAATTGGATGATATATCATATATAAAGAATAATTATCATGTTATATTTATTATTTACACCATTTATACTCATTATCATACCCATCCAAATGATTAAGTGTTTGAATAACAAACTACACCACGACGTGGAGACAGTAATCTGTACGTACGCACGTATGGTGACTTTGTCATTTATAGGTTAGATAGAATAATGAATATGGTTGTACCAATTTTATAATAACATCACAGTATAGAAAATATATTGTAGTTGTTATTTTATAATGGTAACAACAATGAAAGAGGATGTGGAAGAAGAAATTAACTTGAAAGAGGTTATGTAATATTTACCTCTTCTTCGGGTTCTTCCTATTGATTTGATCCAAATGGCTCCTTAGGATGGCTTTCTGACTAGAGGAAGCCCTCTAGGATTAAGGGAGAAAAATTGAGAGGATATTTTGGTAGGGGATGGTAGAGCCAAATGGCTTTGAAGGTGTGAATTTTAGAGAAGGGCAAGTGCCCATTTATAAAAGAGGTGAGGGTCACATTAAGAAAAGTTTGTAATATTATTTTATAATAAAATAATTGTCTGTTTATAACATCTAAAAAATGAATTATTTAATGGATAAGGGGATATGGGTATAAAAAATCTCAATCAATAGTTTTTAGATAGGTTTAGTTCATCATATTAACCTTTTATTTTAGATTTAACTCTCAGTTAAACAGTTTTACATTTACCATGTCTCATCGTATTTTTATATTACATGGTCAATAAACATACTATAAACTTCCAAGAAAACCTCAGGTGGTTCATTAATGAAATTTATAATATTATTAAGTCCTTTTTATGAGAGTTATATTTTTTAGTCATAGAATTTCAGTTAGTAATATAGTATTTGTTTTAAAAACTCTTTTAGGTCAAATTTGACATTATTTGGTATTTTGTTTTTGTTAAATTCATAAAAGCATTTTTATTTCGAAAAAAAACATTTAATAAACATTAAATTGTCATATTAACCTAGAAAATTATGGAATTCATTAAATGTGTCAAATTATATTTCTTTTTCTATTTATAATATCGATTATTTTAGTCTTTCATTAATAAGGTAATTACTTCATCATCAGTATGTCATAAATAAATTTAATTATTTAATGTATAAAAATTATAAATAAAATACCATTATATAGGAAATATTTTTATATTTATAATGAATATTTATAGTTTAATTTAGCTTATGTATAACCCTATAATATAAACTGGTTTAGTTATTAAACATTGAGTTTAACTCTTTTAACTCTTCTTTAGAGAAAGTAATAATTAATGTCCTAATATAATCCAAGTAGACCAAAGGGGGTAATATTTTATTCCTAAGGGTTATTTGGTAGAATTACCCTTATCCAATAGAATTAGGACATGTTTTAGGGTAATTTTGATATCATTTTTACCTTTAATTACCCTATTTACTTTTAACCGTGGTAAATACAAGTAAAAAGTTACTATTCACCGAAAAATTATTTTCATCTTATTGAACCACATATTACTTATTGATATTAACATTGTCTATCAGATTTTTAAAGTCAACCCATAGATGCGGTAAAATTATGTTTTATACAAATTTTCAAATGCTTTAGGAGGTGGGTAAAAGACAGTAAATAGTTCGATAAAATTTTATATATCTAAAATTATTATAAAATGACACCAATGAATTAAATTGAACATATATATGTATTATGTTTATATTTTTACCTAAAATAAATGAAAATAAAATAACTAATTATTTAAATAAAAAGTCAGTTTTAACAAAAAATGCAGTGTTTTTACTATTCATCAAAAATTGATTGTTTTCAGAAAAATACCAAAAACTCACCCTAAGATAATTTCGATATTCCAAATCTAGAAAAGAAGTCTGTTTTGAATGATAAAATTTATAATATTTAAAAAGGTGGGTATTACTATTCATAATGACTAGTTTGATTGGTTGCGGTGTGTTAAAATCTCGAAGCTGTGTACAATGAAAGATATTTCATTATTTAAAGGGAAATCTATCGTGGAAGCTTGGGGTATTAAATATAAGGTAAGAGATCTCTCGGAACCCCCAATGTTTCCTTTAAGATATGCTTTCTCTCCCATTAACCAAATTTATTTCTTTATTAATCTTATATAATTCTTATAAAACCGTTTAATAAATTAAAAAATTAAGTATCTAGATAATGTTTTCCTTCAGTTATGTGGAAATACATGTATTAATAAGTTCTCCTATCAATTCAACTTGATAAAAAACCCTATTAAATGGAACGTTTCTGTTTCATTCCCCTTTTCTAGTACGGTCTACAAAATGTTTAAAGCAAAATATATTTTCTAAAATCAATATATTTTTCATGAAAATAATTTTTTAGATTATTTATTGAATTATGGAAATTATTATTATTTTAACCCTTTTTTAAACTGATAACATTTATCCTTAAATACTCACTTAATTAGGAAATTTTCAAAGTTAGCTAAAAAAATTTACCCATGTTTTTAATTTAGTTGTACATAATTACTCATGATATATTTTTATCCTTCCTTTATTAATTTCCAAAAATGATTCAATCCTTTATTTCAAGAAAACCATTATGATACACCATTTGGTTGTACCTTATCACTAGATTATACGACCAATCTATTTCTATGGGTAACCCTTATAATTATTCTAAATGTTTGATTATTTATATAGAATGAATAATCATTATCATGTTGATCGGTGAACAATGATATACCTACAATGCATTTGTTTATTTTTTAATCTCATGAGATATTATGTATGGTATTAGGGAGTAAATATAATTCTTTATGGGACATTGTCCACCATGTGATACAGTCATGGTAGTAATATTTAACTCATGTTTAAGACATGTTTAATGTTACTACCACATTTATATGTTTCTATGATCATATGATTCCATTTCCAATATTTACAACTTCCTTATGTTTATTCATGATCCATTTTTTAGCCATCATGATATTCCTTTAAAGTAATGTTCTAGGCTTTAAGCACATGTTTATTCCCTTAATGGTGTTTTTAGATGATCCTTTTTGATTTTTAATTCTCCATGTTATCCAATATTGTTATAGGAAATCAATGAGATTTAGGATCTTATAATGGAAATTAATAAAATTATGTTTTATTCTAGTTTTATGTTTTATAATAATTTAATTAGTACTCCAAAGGAACTATACCTTTTCATTAGTCATTTTTATTTCATGGATTAATTTTCTTAAATTCATATGATAATATATTTAAAAACATGGGTCTTTTAGTTATTAAAGCATGGTCTCGTTATTTTTGGGGTTTAGTTATATAAAACATAATAAGAACTATAGGGATAATTATATCCCAATATATAACTTATAATGAAACCTAGGAAATAAAATATTAGGATAAACCTTTCATTTATTTATTTATCCTTATATTCTTAAAATAAAATTTTTTGATTATCATTAACAATGTATTTAATCCCCCAAATTTTATCTTTTTTTCTAAAGTTAATAGAGGGAAATAGGAGACCCATTCCAGTAATAAAGGTGATAAAAAATGTTATGAGTTCCCTAATTAGATTCCAAACCTGATTGTAATGGGGGTTCATGACATCATGATAATACATGTTCAACTGGCTAAATTGGTGAAAAATAAAATTAATCACGTGGAATGTCCTCCTTATCCTAAGAAAGATCTTGTTACAGTCATATATTATATGTAAAAAATGCTTTCTATAATTAGTGTATCTTCTAACCCACTCATCATATAACAATTCAATAACATCATTGAGAAAATAATATATATCGTAAAATTCTTAGAAGAAGAAAATTTTTTGTTGTAAGTCTACATTTTAATGGGGAATCTAATTAATGGTTATCACAGATAAAAAAACATTTATGGAGGAAATTGATTCCATGGAATGGGAAGAATTAAAGATATAATTATTCAAAAAATATTTTCCCCAAACTCTCCATATTAATATGGTTAGGGAGTTTATCTGTCTGAATTAAAAAGAATATTAGTCTATTAGAACATATGAGGAAAAATTCACAAGGTGTACACATTATGCTTCCAAATTTTTTAATAGCTCTAAATTTAATGTTGACCAATTATTTAGTGGTTTTAAGCAAGGTTTATGAAATGACTTAGCAATTTTGGAATTTTATAGTTATGAATACATTTTCGGTTGTTCTTTCTAAGATAAAATAGAGATCAACAATTATTAGTGGTCCAATGGGATAGGAGATAAGAAACATAAGATATAATTCCATTTATTATAGAAAAAAGAAAAATATCACGAAGGAATGAAAAACTAGAATCCCAATTATTAAAAGTGTGGGAAGAAGCATCTTGTAAACTAAACAAGGGAAACTAAAAGGTTATTTATTTGAAGAAAATAGGGGTAAAAATCTAGTATATTCTAAATAAAAAGAAGAAACTCACTAATGATAAAGTTGAAATGGTTTTTAGATGAAAAATATTCTTGTTGTGCAGTGGTTTAACTACCATTGACATGGGAACAGAGGGATCCCATACCCTTATCCAAGGGTTTTTAGTGAAAAGTTTTGATAACAACCTCAAATGCATCAAGGAATGGGATAATCAATCACAACTACTGAGGTAGAGCCTAATAATGATGTGTTGAAAATTACACTAGTTTTTTTATTAATGAATATTTAATGTATTATTTGATTTTGGTTATATGAATTCTTTCATTTCATATGTGTTTTGTAGATCCATTAAAAACCCACTATTAAATTTGGAAGGTGAAATATACATGAAAAACTAAAATGGGTAAATTATTTCATCTTATGTATATAAATACCCCTGTCAATATTTATTGATTGAGACTCCCAATAAATCCTTTATTACTTTAATTGGTGATGATTGTTGCTATATTGGTAAGGAATTGGTTATCATTATACAGATCCAATGTCAACTAATGGGAGAGGGAGATCACTCTTCACATCCTAAAGAATTTTCTAAATCTGTACAAGTGTATGAGGGAATATAGATCACCATTAGATTCTTTAACTATAGTGTTGATATTATTTCTTTATGAGTAAGAATATCTAGGTCAAATGATTGAGATAATGGAGAGGATCAGGCTTGAATACATTTCCAGTATGAGGGAATTCAATGATGTGTTCCCTATATAATTTATTGTTCTTCCTCCCGACTGATAGGTTGAGTAACTAATTAGACATATGCCTACAACTCTTTCCAAATTAAAGACTACTTATATGATGACGATTGTTGGGTTTTATTAATTTAATAATATGCCACAATAAAATATAGAAAAGGATATCATACACCCAATCTCTTCACTATAGGGTGCACTGATACTCTTCATCCAGAAAAAATATGGTTGTGTGTGTTAATGCATTGATTATTGTGAAGTCAAAAAAATCATTATTAAGAATATGTATCCCCGTAAATGGATATATGATTTTTTTAATCAACTATGTGGGTCCATGTTCTCATTATAGTGTAAATTCTGTCAGGACATGACCGATTAAAGGTAACAAGGAATATATTCCCCGGAATTCATTTCAAAATATGTATGGGCACTATGAGTTTACAGTGATTCACTTGGTAATCACTAATTCTACATAAATTTTATCGAAATAATGAATAGAGTATTTGTAAATTATATTGATTTTTGTTTTGTAATCTTTATAGTTGATATTATGATATACTCCAAGAGTAAGGAATAACATTAGGAGAACATGAATACTATGCTAAAGACCTTATGTAGGTATAAACTATATGAAAATTACTTGTAATCAGAGTTATTTATGGAGGAAGTGTCACATTTGATAAATTTTATAACACTAAATGGGATATATATATATATATATTTATATTTATATATATATATGTGGACTATTATTAGAAAAATAAAATTGAGGAGCGGCCCAAACCAGCATATGTAATGGACAGATGTATTTTTGTTGGTTGATATGGGTATTACTTATGATTTGTTTGGAACTATGAATGATTGTGAAACCCACTAATAAAGATTAATCCGAAGGGAGTAATGTTTTCCAAGAGTAGTGAATGCGATGACTATTTCAAATAGTTTAAAAGAGGCTTATCACTACAGCGGTACTCAAACTACCCACATGTGGAGAAATATTGTTTTGTATAAAATAATGAATTAAAGAATAGAAAATGTTTTGTAATGAAAAAAAAAATGAAAAATGAATATACTATGCCTCAATTATTATTAAATGATCAGATAATAACAATCCCACATATTATTTAGAGTTGAATGCCATGATCATTGCATTGTAAATCAAGAGGCATTATCTTTGTGGGGAAAAGTGTGTGATATATATTGATAAAAATATCTTAAAATATATATTCAAAAAAATGTAACATAATATACACTAAAAAATATGTATATAGAACATAAAATATTATAAATGGAAAATCCACTATCATCCTGGTAATGAAAATAATGTTAAATATGTTCTATGTAGGAAGGATCCTTCAACCTTATTAACTAAGATATTTGAAAAGGATCCCATTTTATTATAGTTATAAAGGATAGACATGGGAATAATAAGGGAAGGAATATCATTATTACTTTCTCAAAATATTTCTCAATAGTACCTTTTAGAGATGAGAAAGAATACAAAAACAGTTGATTTAGAGATTCAGAAGAATGTGGAAGCTATCTAAAATTGGAAATCCTAAAAGATCAAAATTGATGAGGAATTATTTATAACATTTTGATCATGAAAATATATACCATTAAATACTGCGTTAAAGGGGGAGATTTTGAATGATGGACATAGATAAACATTCGCTATCTGCCTAGGTAGAACCAAGATGCATCAAGATCTTCAGAATAACTATTTGTGGGAAAATATAAAGAAGGATATCAAAAAATATACATAAATGTTCTATGATTATTAGAAAGTTAAGGTTAAAGGGAAAATGTATAAGGGGCAGATGAAACCATTACATATAACTACATGGAAGTGGGAAAACATCACCATGGACATTGTCACTAGACTTCTAAATATATCTAGAAGAAATAATTCTATATGGATTATTGTAGATAGACTTAAAAAGAATTATCACTTTATTATGATTAGAGAGGACTTATCACTTGAGAAACAATATTGGATATAAATCTTGGAAGATGTAAGTCTACATGGAATACAATTATGAATTTGATATAATAAAGATATGAATTTTCCTTCCATTTTTTGGAAAAGTATCCAAAATTACTTAAATACTAAGCTAAAATTTAATGCAGATTATCACCCTAAAAGTGATGGCCAGTCTGTGTAGACTATATAGACATTGGAAGACATACTGAGTGAATTCTTAATGTACTTCAAAGTAGGATGGGGCCATAATATTCCTATGTTTGAGTTATCTTACAATAATAGTTTCCACTCAAGAATCCAAATATATCCACATGAATCCATTTATAGGAAATGATACATAAAAAATTCATGTGGAGATGAAGTTGGTGAACACAATCTATTGGGACCTCAAACATCCGAGGATGTGGTAGAAAAGGTGGAGACTATTTAGTGGAGAATTCTAGATTCCCAAATTTGATAGAATATCTATACAAGAAATCATCAATGTAAGATGAATCTTGAGGTTGTAGATAAGGTATTCCTCTGTATATCTCCATGTAAGAGAGTCGTGAGATTTTAGAAGAAGGGGATGCTATGTATGAGGTATATCTCCCAATTTTAGATTCTTGAACACATTCGAGCTGTGTCATATTGACTATCACTTCCACCATACAAGTCTCTAGTACATTATGTATTCTATGTATCCCTCCTAAGGATTTTTTTTAAAAGATGATGCCTTGGTCCAAAACAACCAAGGAACAAATTATTAATAAAATAGTTTACAGAATCCTAAAATATGGGATCATATTACAATCTATTTCATGGAAAGAAAGTAAAACAGTAGGGGGTCTTCAAACCAGGTAATGGATTGATTTAAACCCATGTGTTCTAGGCCACATTCCACCATGTTTGAATCTCGATAAACATGTGTGATGATATAGTTTAGATCGATAAGAGAACAGATTCAATCCTTCCAATAGGTAGTAATAAGTCATGCAAGATGTATTATTCCATTCCAAATTTCCTGAATAATGGTAGTTGAATCACTTTTAATCCAGATATTTTTCCAACAAAAGCATTTGGAGAAGGCAATAACATGAATTAAACTCATCATCTCAGCTTCAAGAGAGGTGGCAATGTTGCAGCTACCCTTGAAGCATCCAAGGATCTGACCAAGGTGATTCCGAAAGATTGAACTGTAACCTACAGGGCCTGGATTGCCTTTGGAGGCACCGTCAATATTAAATTTAATCCATCCAGGGAGATGAGCTTTCCAGAACACTTCCAGAGTATGACGAGGTTGACAATAATTTCCATTAATCCAAATATGGTGCATGATATCAAAGTCATGCACAGTGTTGTGCAATGTCCATTTTGAATCAAAGCAGCTTCCTGTATGGTAATGAGGATCCAAATCCAACCCGAGTTTCGAATAATTAAGTAATTGTTATGAAAAATAGCATTCTTATCATACCAGATTACGTGATGGAGTTTAGCAACCATATCTAGGAAGAGGTTCTTGATTTGCTGAGAGCTGTCCATTTCTGCAAAATGTTTTATTTGAATCTTAACAGAGTCAAGAACCACCCATCTGCAACAAAAAATTTCATGAATATAGTTCCAAAGATTAGTATTAGTGGAATAATAGGGAAAAGGATTATTAGAATCTTCTCTATGATGATTACAGAGTTATCATTTCAAACAGAGATGGATTCCAAATTATTGAAGACAACTCTTTGTGGGAACTCTGTTGTGAGAAATCCACTAGATGATATTGAATCTTGAAGGCTTTATCAAAGGCTTGTTAAAATTTTTTATCCACTTGATGTCACTTTCTGAGTTACAGATGTAATGATTGTAAAAACGTTTGGAGATAAGCATGCCATTATTGGTGGGATCCCAAATTAAGAAATCATTATTATAATAAAAATAGAAGTTTTAAATGACATTCGGAATATTTTCAGAGAGATGATCATAATGAGTGTCTAGAATATCTCTAATCGAGAAATTAGTATTCTTAGGGGTTTGATCTGGAGAAATCATAGTAATTAAGTTGATACCAATCCGGTTATCTTACCATTATTACATGGAGGATTCTTTGGAGACCATCCATCTAGATTATTCATAATTTTGGAGTAAGAATGTTTAATGGATGGACAGATAGAGAAGTTAATGAAATTTGGGTTTCTATTCTTACGTTTTTCAAGAAAACGATTTTTGAGGAAATTAATAGATTTAGAATTATTATGATGAATGTTCCAAGTGAGTCTGGCTTGAAGAGATTCATTAAAATACTTAATATTTTTTATTCTGATACCACCATTTTAAATAGGCTCGCAACAAGTTGACTAGTGAACAATCATAATCTTTATTTCAAGAGTGCTTTCAGACCAAATGAAATTTTGTATAGCGATGTTCGTTTTTGGATAAGACCAACTGGCCATTTATAGACCATCATAGAGTAAACCAACTTTGAAACAATGGTGAATTTGACCAGGGAAATCATGCCCGCCATAGAAAGAGATTTACCTTTCCAAGAAGATAGCCAGATTAGAACTTGGTCAACTATTGTGGCAAAGTTGTAAGATTTGGGTCTACCCCAAAAAATGGGAAAACCATGGTAAGTAAAGGATAGAGTACCTTCTTTTAGACCAAAGTCACTAGTAATGTTATATTTTCTATTGGGGGGAATGTTCTTCCCAAAGAATATGCATGATTTATCCCAAATAATGGTTTGTCAAGAAACATCTTCATAGTGAGAGAGAGAGTTTGTTTGAGGTTTATAATGTTTCTTTTATCACCTTGAATTAAAAGGTTGATGTCGTCAGCATAGAACATGTGAGTGGGGGAATTTGAATTCCTAGTGACGTGGATGGGTTTCAGTATATTCTGGTCAACTAATCAATTGAGAAGGTAGCTAAGATAGCCTTCCATTATTAGGAAGAGAATGGCATACAAATGATCACCTTGTCTGACACATTTGCTGCACTTGAAGTAGCCCTTGGGAGAACCATTGATTAAAATGGAGAAAGACGCCAAATTGAACAGAGTTTTTATTGCAGTAATGAATGAACTAAAGCCAAAACCTTGAAGAACATTGAAGCTAAAGCACCAGTACATGGTGTGAACAATTTTTTTAATGTCCAGTTTAATAGAAATGTTACCACCTCTGTTAGTTTTATTCAAGTTTTTGACCCACTCATAGGAATGATAGATACAGTATTGAATATATCCACCCTTAATAAAACCAAATTGGGTCAAGGAGACAATTTTATCTGTGAAAGCTGATAGTCTATGGGAAATGATTTTAATGATTATTTTATAAAGGGTATTGATAAGGGAAATGGGTTGAAACAAATGAATCTTAAAAGTATAATACAATTTGGGATCAAGGAGAGGAAATGAGCATTAAGATCATGATGAAGAACACCATTGTAAAAAAAGGTTTTGACAAGTTTGCAAAAAACAACATGAATCACATTCCAATAGTGATAGAAAATACCATTATTGAAACCATCAGGACTCGGAGCATTGTCTGGATTCAAACTGAATACAGTTTCTTTGATTTCATGGTCCATCAGAGTGTTGATGAGGAATGTGTTGTATTCATTAGTGACCATATTCGGAATGACCTCAGGAATGGTATCTTTGTTGATATCAGGACCATTGAAGATGGATTCATAGTAGGAGACAATGTGATGAGCAATGTCATATTCATTATCAATAAGTTTTTCCCCAATTTTTAAAAAAGTTATCGGTCTACAACCCGTCCTGATTCTTGGAAGAGAATTATAGAATTTATTATTTATGTCACCATATGACAGTCATTTAACTTTAAACGCCTGTTTCCTCATGTTTTCATTAAAACAAAGTAAAGAGTTGAGCTAAATTACAAGGTTTATTTCTGGATTTGTCTTTAGTATAAAAATAAAAACTAGTTTTATTGTTTTGTAATTCATTTAGATATTTCTAAAGAAGAAGGATTTCATTATTAATTTGTTTCTCTTTGGAGATACACTAGATTTTGAGAGTATGTTTGAGGTGCTTTAGTTTAATAGAACAGGCGAAGGCATAATTGTTGTGCGACATTGAGAACAAAAGTTTTTTATGGTATTAGTCCATTCATCATCAGACAACCATGCATTGTTAAATTGGAAAGGTAACGGAGATCCCATGCCTTGGGAGGAAATATTGACCAGGATGGGATGATGGTCAGAGTTAAACTTTTGACGAGTGGTGCTACAGATAGTGTCCCATTTATCTAAGGAAGTAACATGTGTGAAATCTCTATCTAGCTTTGAGGCAACCGCTCTATTACAATGTCTTCTATACGATGTACTTTTTTTCACCAGATAGATTAATTTCAATTTGATTGTTGTCTTATTTTGAAGCTTTAAATCCTCTAATGGAAATAGTAGCATGGGAGGGACCAATTTTTTTCACTTGAGTAGAGAATAGAATTGAAGTCTCCAATAATAAACCTATGGTCATTAATATTGGTGCCTATATATGAAAGGGCATTCCACAAAGGACTCCTTTCTTGATATTTATTCATAACATGAACAATGGAGAAAAACAAGTAGGAATTATCTGTGGTAAATTTTTAGGTGAACACTAGGTCAGAAACATTGAAGATATTGAACTTTTGTAAGGAAAAGTGTGAAAAAATCCATAGAGTTTCAAAATTGTTGGTATTATTTATTGAACCAATAAAAGAGTAGTCATGTTGGCACAAATGAGAATGTTTTTCAGAAAAATTTGTTTTAGGTTCAGCAATTGAAAATAACAAAGGACGATGTGTGTTCACCATTCTTTTTATAATAGTGAATGTGTCAGAGTTAGCTATACCCTGAAAATTCCAAAAAAGAATCTTCATTTAAAACTATTCTTGGAGTTAGAACTCCCTTTTTCATTTTTCCCTGAATTCTTATTTCTGGAAGACCATCTTACCATTGGAGCATTGTCACCATTAGTGGTCTTTTTTTTGTATCTTTTTAGATATGTCCGGAGGAATGTTTGAAATACTTACATTCCTCTTTGTAAAGTTAGTAGAATCCGTGGCATTTTTATTTCATGGAAAAAAGAGTTAACATTATTTTTAGTAGACAGATTTTTAGTATGATTTGGACTATCAATGATATTAATAATATGAGAACTATAAAATGAAATTCTTGTAGAATGGGGAGCAAGTGTACCTGGACCTAGGAAATTTTTGTATTGTTGTGAAGCAGCACAAGATATCTATTTTTTGTGTCTTTTGAACCTCAGGCTCCTTAGTGTAAATCAAATGAGATTAGATCTATACTGGATCTATAGCAGGTGGAGAGTACTGCATCTGTTCAGTGGGATATAAAGCATCATTCAAGACTGGAACAACAACTTCCCTGTGTTCCTAAAATTGTGAAGGGCCCTTTACTGAGGGCAAAGTTCCCTCTGCAGGTGGCAATGTGAATTTAACAAATTTCATATGTTTGTCTTCAGATTCATTTGGATTATTTGTGGACTGGGCCTCGGTATTAACCGCCTTCTATTTTGCAGGCACATATTCAGGTTTATGTGTGCATTTATTAGTGTCATGAGATTTAGTGTTGTTAACAGTGTGCTTGTCTATAGAGGGGCATGAACTTATGTTGGTTTTCTTGTTAGTCATTTCATGCTTCAACTCTATTTTAACAGTATCATGGAGGGTGTAATTGATTTGTATAGAGACCATGTGTTCCTTCAGATCATTCTCTATAACTAATCCAGGTGATTTAGTTTCATGAGTGTGTGTAGTGCATGTGATGTGAGTATCACATTGGATCTGCTCGTGTTGGGACAATGTTTCCTGCTTAACGAGAGTAACAATTGTGATTATTTTCTTCAGGATAGTGTCCATAGCCAAATAAAAAGTAACTTCTGTATGTTTTCAATTGGGGCACATAGATCCTATGGTCATGGATCCAGGTTCAGTTCCATTTATGTAAATAGAGTGAGAAATCTATTCAGATGTGATAGTTTCTATCTTCTCTACTTCATGGCTTGAAATATTTATGGAAACTAATACCAATGCCTCTATTTATTCTAATAGTAATTGCTCCTTAGTTTTTTCATCCTCTTAATGATGTAGATTATAGATCATCAGATGTTGTACTATTGGAAAATGATCTCTCTTATAAGGAGAAACCCATGAAGATCATGGAACATAAATAGAATGTTATAAACCAAAATAACAATATCATTGTTAATTTAATTTGGAGTAATAAAAATATGAATAGGTGATATGGGAACTAGAGGAAGTGATGAAGGAGAAGTACCTTGAACATTTTCCACCACTGTATATAAAACATAATTTTGGGGGCCGATTTTTTGAATGGGGAGGAATGTGATGAACTAGAATATTATAAATAAAATTTAAATTAATATAACAAATTCAGGTATTATAAATAACATATATCAAATATAGAAAACAAAAAAACTATTTTCATATTGTAATATTTATTAATGAATCCTAAGTAAATTTTATAATGGGAACAATGTTTATTTTTCTATGAAATTTATCAATTTCATTAAATAAAAATATTTATTTTAAATTTTAAATTGACATATCGATAGAATTATATTCATGAAATAAAATTCATTTTTTGACCCATCATGCTAAAATTATATATGTATTTTTTGGGAAATTTATAATAATGTTGAATTTTGGTTTAAAAAATAAAAATATTGTTTTTACATAACTATTAAAAAATAATTTTTATATGATCATGATTTTATTTTTATCAACCCTTATTATTGATCAAAATGTATTACGGTAATGTCATGATATATAAGATGTTAAATTTAGAAACACATGTATATCATTTTCAAAAACCATGATTTTAGCCTTCTAAAAAACTATTTTTATGTGTTATACAGGTGTCACATTTGAATTGATTTTTACCAATTTTATAATCTTAATAAAGGAATATAGATTGAATATTTTTATTTAAAAGGTTTAAATTATCTAATAAGGTCAATTTAATTTTTATTATATAAAAAAGTTTCCAAGGTAAATAAAAAATCACCACACTATATATTAAACAGTGCAGCGTATTAATGTTAAAAATGTAAAGGCTTCAAATACCTAAAAACTACAACATTTAATGGGTGATTTATTTATTTATAGACTTCATCCATCCAAAAAAATTATTTTCAACGAAATTCATTGAAATTAATTCAACCCAAAGGGGGTTGTATTTTTATATAAAATAATCTTTATTTAATAATTTAAAACCACCCTCCCCAAGTATAAATACCACCCCTCACCACCCCTTTCTCATCAAGAGCCTTGATGCTCTTCAAATATCCACCAAATCCTATAACCAATTCTAGGTGATGTTTCTCTCACCCAAATACCAATTCTATGTCCCTTAAGAGGTCCTTTAAGGAGGTTATATTCAAGAGGTATCTTTCTCAACGCACCTCACTCAGTGCCTTTACTATTTCAACATTATCCTCACCCCCTTTATACATTAAATAATAATAAAACCATTGTGATGTATATTTTGGGATTTTATATTTATAATGGAATATATTATATCAACCCATTTTTCCATCAACACTTATTAAAAAAAACTATTGTTCAAATTATAGTGGTTAACCGTCTTCATGGATAATGATTTTTTGTTTTCTAATAATGAATTCATGGATGGTCATACAACTATTATTATAGTTAAATAAGATTTTAATAGGTATATTATTATATATTTAATTTTCGTTAATTAATATATATAAATAATATTAAATGTAATTAAACTATTTTGTGATGGTCAAGAAAACTACCAAAATTAACTAAACATTTATTATTAAGGTTTTATCAAATTAACCACAATCCTGCCAGAAAAATGATATATGAGGCCATTTAAACATATGTAATTGATTTAATACCATATATTTTCACTTATATAGTTTTATTTCCATTTTAAAATAACATCTTTAATTATAGCCAATTAAAACTACCAGGAAACCATGAAACGAACACTCCTGGAATGACAAAATTGATCTTTATAACTCATTACAATATCTCTAAATGAAAATAAAAATTAATAATAAATAAAATATAGTTTTAATATCTTATCAATTATTTAATTATAATAATATTATTTTATAATCCAATAAATTTTGGAAAAGTGCACAACACATTTAGACATAAGGTAAAAGATCTCTCCAAACCCCCATTTTCTCTAGTAGGTTACACTTTACCCATCTGAAACCAAATTTATTTGTTAATTATTAAAATATATTTATTCTAAACTCTATGTATATGTCCAAAAAATATGTTTCTAGATCAATTCATTCCTCTTTGATGGTTAAATATATATTCTAAAAGCTATCTTTCTCAATTCCTCTCGATAAAGAAACCTGATTAAAGGGAAATATTCTATTTCTTAACCCTTTTATAGTATGTTATATAAAATTTTTTTAAGCCACCAATATATTTTAAAATTATTATATTTACCCTGAAAACCCATTTTTACTTAAATTTTTTATTTATGGAAATTATTAATCTCTAACCCACATTTAAAGACTCTTTACCTTTTCCTTTAAAACCACACTTTAGTGGCACATTACCAAAGTTATGTAAAAAAAATTTATCATGTTATCACATAATTTGGACATAATTTATCCGTATATATTTATATATTTGCTTTATCAATGTACATTAATTATTTAATCCTTTATTTCATGCAACTCATTTGGATATTCCCATTGGTTATACATTATGACATGATTATGAATCCTAGTTATTTCTTTGGGTAAACCTTTGTATATTAATTATGTTTGACTATTTATATTTCACACATATTCATGAAACTTTTATGATGGTTGTGACCATATATTGTTCCAATTCAATGGGTAATGTTTTATTCTCATGAGACACTATTTATAGGATTGGAGAGTAAACGTAATCCATTGAGGACTTTGTCCACCATTTGATACAGTTTTGGTAGTTATAATTGACTCAAATTTATGGATTGTTATATTTTTCTACCACATTTCTATTTTCCCTTGATCTTATGATTCCATGTTATATATGTTATGCATCCATATGTTTATTCATGTGCCATGCCTTTTATGTCGTAATTTAAGGAAATCTAACTCCAATTTTGTGCTCTAATCCCATGTTTATTCCATTAATGGGATTTTAGCCCATCTCTAATATATATGTTTTACATAGTTTATATTATTTATTGATTAGAGATCAAATGGTATTTATATCTCATTATGGAGATTAATAAATAGATGTTTTATTATAGGTTCATGTTTTCTGATAATTTATGTAGTCTTGTAAGGATAGTACACTTTATGACCCTTTGTTTTTATTTCATGGAAACATATGATTAAAAACATGTAATAATATGTGTAAAATTCTTGGTTATTTATATAAAAACCATTATTGACCTCCCTTCCATCATATTGGAAATGTGAACATCGCTAATGAAAATATTTGGATTACTACCTCTATCAAGAGATGTGTTATGTTTTTTTTACCACAAGTTCACATTGATGGTTATAAAGATGAATTTAATTATTATATACATATATATGATATTAATATATTTCTTTAATATTTCATTATTATTTACTTTGTGTTCATTCCATCAATCGAGAAGTGGGAACAACACTCATGCATATGTACAGACTACCTTATCCATGAATTGATACAATTCATTTTTCATTATAGATTTATATGAATAGTTATAAAATACTATATAAATATTTAAAATTTTCATAATGAAACTATTTATATTATATTTATTTTAGAATCATGATCAATGTACAATGATCAGTATTTTTGAATCAAAATATACTTGTAAAACGAAGCATTTATTGCCTAAATGTGTGATTTTTATAGATAATTGATAATATACGGGTGATAAGATATTATAAGTAAATAATATATGTAATGATATGTATTTTTATAGTGATAGAATATATTTATAATATATTTATAATTATTATATAGGAAGTGAAAATGAATATGAAGAAATATTAAACATGAGGTGAGGGTTTCTCATCTCACTTTTATTTCTCTTAGACATATAAATATTCAAAATATATTTATTTTTTGTGGTGTATATACTATTAATTAATTCCTTTTATGATTATTATCATCAAAATATTGTGTTTCTACATGTATATCTAAGGAAATATCTTTCATGATGTCTTATTACATAGATTACCAAAGCGGTAAGGGATTATATTGCAATCGCATTTATTATCAGGATTTCTTATAATAAAACTAAATTGGGGAATATTTTATAGATATTAACTATTATTGAAAATATATTTTATTCCCATTGTTTTATTCCAAGAATTTTCAATTATTATTACCAATTATATTTCCTAGGTATATAATATTATCAATAAAATGTTTTTAATGGAAATAAAAACATATTTCCTCATTGGTCTATAAAATTTTTATTCAATGAGAAAACTCTACAAGATTGTATATTGAATGTGCATAAATATAAATTAAAATTTTAAAAAATCTCATTCTCACTACATGTTACATTATTTATAAGGTATTTTAATGGAATCTTTTAAATTTTTTTCAAACATGTCAGTTTTTATCTTTTTACAAGAGTGTGTAAGGAGTGCTTTCTTTTAAAATACATGAAAGGAACATTTTTTTATACTATCATGATCATTATTTAATTTCTATATTATTTTTTAATAACAGATGGTTATTTTCAAAAAAATATATTTTATCAATATTATGTGAATTTTTTGTTAAAATGTTTTACATGGAAAAAGATATTTTTTATGTTTCAATAGGAATGTTCAAAAGATATTTTAAGTTATCTTTCCACTAAATCAATATCCTTATATGATTTATATAACTCACTAAGGATAATATCTATTGATACCATCCATTTTCATTCTCAGGATTACTTATTGTCTTGTGATGAATAAATTTTTATGATATCCGTTTCCTTTTCATGGGTTATACCACTATAAAATGATGAATGTTTTATGATCTCATGGAAAAAATATCTATGGTTTTCATTATATAGTGTGTAAGTATGTTATAACCATAAAATTATTTCTATAAATCCATATATGTCTTAGATAATTATTCCAAACAAGTATATGTGATTGATTCGCTAAGGGAAATGGGTAAGAATGCCTAGTCCCCTATGATATAAGAAACATGTGCTGATTATTAATCAACAATGTTATGGGAAATGTGTAGTGATGAATAATTATTTTTTATATCAGAAACATGTGGTGATTTCTAAAAAATTTGATAATATTTTATTATTAGATAATCTTGATATATGATTGGTTTCTAAGAATATCATGCCGCCACACTCTTATGAAAATTTGGTATTCTTATTATATGAACTCCTATATCATGTTAATTTTTTAAAAATTTACAATCATATGATAGTCTAGTGTCTTATAGCATGAATAATTATTATGATATATAAATTATTTTTTATTACATTCTATTAATAATAAAAATATAATATACCCTTATGCTCATGTTATTCTTATATATGATCAATAATTTATATCACCTTGGTTTATGCTTACTGAAAATATGTGTTTACCCCTTATTATGTTTTCATTTTCCACAGATAATGAGGAAGGATACTAAGCATGATGTGCATAAAAGGGTAAGTTATTTAAATAACAATTATATAAATTATAAATATTATACTTAGACAAGCTTTTTATTTTTCTAGTCTCTAAGTACACTAAACCATTACGATTCTACAGAATCTATACTTGGAAATGACAATGAATTTTCTTCTAAAAAGTATAATATCTATGTATTTTATTCATAGACTTCTATATATATAGAGCCTATGGACAAACTAAAAAAATTGTTCTTAGGTTTTATGGAATGGTATTACATTAATTGAGAAGGTGGATGGTTTTATATCATCTATATCTTGTCTTAGGTGTTATTGACATCACTGAGAATGGTGTACATCTATATTATGGTGGGACATCAAATTTTATACTTTATTAGAATAATAAAGAAGATTATGGATGATAAAATAATGCATTACCTTTATACATCTCAAATATGGATACAACATGATTTGTGTTGTTAAAAACAACAAATTGAATTCATAGGAATCTTAATGAAATCCATGGGGTGAAAAGAATTAAAAAAGTCATAGTTATTTACATGATAAGGTAAATTTGAGGATATATAGATATGATATGTTGAAAGGGTGGAAATTTTTTTATATATGTAAAATTGTAATATCATTTTGAAGAAACATATTGATTCATGAAAATTCTTCCATAGTAAAGAAGTCAATAAGATTCATGCCAGATAAATTCCCTTTGAATGTTTCATTCCTTAAAGATCTATATTTGGATACGTGGACCTTCAGTATACTATTTTTGGAAATTATAACGATATTATGAGAGGGTATATCTTATGTTTAAAATTAAAATATAACAAAGTGATGGATTTTGAATCCACAACTACTTAAAAAATTCTCGATACAAAAGAATCTCATAAGGAACAAACTAATATGAAAGATGACATAATTTTTTTGAGTGAATTTATATTATAATTACCAAAATTCCGGATGTGTTGAAAAAAATATAAAGGAAAACCTTAAATTTAGTATTTCAAATGTTGATGTATTGTAATTTATTTATTAAATATCCGTAAGAAGGAACATGACTATGATAATGATAGAAAGGTGAGAGACATAGTGGAAAGCATGTAAAATGAGAGATAGTTATTCAAAGGAAAAGTTACAAATAATTTAATAAAAGGGAATAATTTATACTGAAATAATGGTTCAACATCTTGTTAAAAGTAATTCTAAATAGAGTAAGAGTACATATAAGATTAAGGTTCAATGAATTTTATGACTAAATCATATAATCCAAAAGATTATTTGAGTGATGGTAAGAATGGGTAAAAACGTTGAAGAATGAAATCATGTGGTATCACTAAAGGAGTTCCAATTAATAATAGACAACTAGGTTTAATAGATTGTAAATAGGAACGTTTTAATATAAATGAGATATTTGATATCTGATAATGATTCCTTGAGAAAATAACTAGGTGAATAAAATTTTAGAGACACTAATGAGGTGAAAGTGGAATTCAAATGAATAATGGGAGATATCAATTCATACAATGATGTAAGGGATAATATTATTGATATTATCATTGTGAATCTCTTTGATAATAATGAAAATTAAAAATCAATGGTGGTAAAGTTGATTGATATTGAATGATCATTGACCAGAACTAACCTTATGTTTCGAAATTTTGTCAATGGAGTAACTAAAAGGTCGAAAATAGAAGAGAAGGTTAATTATTCCCCTAAGAAACATTGATAATTCCCCATGCTTCCATGAACCATTATTGTGGAAACATTTTTTTATAATAAAAATAGTGGAAGCGATGAAAATAAATGGAAATATGTTTATTACATCATAGAAGAAGGTGAATTAAGAATTCCTAGACCTATACTCCTAGTTCTGGATCCCAAAAACAATCTTCAAATAATTTTTCTTGATCCAATGTGGGAAGAATATATCCTTATTTTAACTCATTTTAATACGATAATCAATAAATCTCAAAAATACTACACAATGCAAAGAATGAAAAATTTAATGTAGTTGAAGGCATGATTCAAAGGGAACTTATTTTAGAAAACATGTTACCAATTTTATATATTATAGAACCAATAAAATTACTTTTATACTTATTAAGAGTTATTATTCACATCATAAAATAGTGTTTAGGAACATAATAAATGAGTGATCTCATACACTCCTGTAAGTGAAAAAACACATCAATATGTCCTCAAGGGTTAGATCATAAGCATATGAGAAAACAAATGCATTGGAAAAAATGGTATTAAAAGGACAATAGAACAATATGAGTTATCTATAATCCATGATAATAAGAAATTAAATCTCATGGTAGAAAACAAATAGTATGTATCAAATGTGTGGAGACTTGAAACAATATATAAATTCCATGAAGTATAATTACACGAATAATTATATGTTATATCAAGGAAATGATTCATGGGAGTAAACTATAAAACAAACATAGGTGTAGATATAATAAAATTGTGGGGATGAAATAATCACCCATTTCCTATAATCTATTAGATTATGATTCACTACCAGAGTCATATAGTAATATAGAAAACACTAGTTGATTCCCATAATGGAACACACATCACTAATTGATTCCCAAAAATACACCAGATTGTTCATCAAAACATGATTCCTATAATATAGTTAAGTAGGAATCACTACCTGATTCCAATTATATTATGGAGCATGTGTCACTTCAGGATTCCCTCAGTTGATAGATCTTCAATACGTAATTCAAAAAACTATCTAATTTAATATAAAATCTAAATAAATTCATTTGATGTCTCGATAGGACCACAACCATCAATGATCCTTAGATATGTGTGAAACTTGAAAATAATGATTAACCACATCAAAAATAACTCGTGGAAAGAAACATGGGTTTACTAACATTTCCAGATGGTATAACCAAAATTTTACACAAGAATGTTAATGGTTGATACAAAAAATCCATTAAACCAAAAATATTATTTTGTTGAACATTTAGAGGGAGGTTCACAAAAAATAACATCTAATGAAATAAATTCTTTTCAGATTCTATAAACATCATAAAATAGTTTTGAATAACATATTTTTAATATGGAATTTATGATTTAGTTATATGTTACTTGAAAAAGTCATTTTAGGAAAGTCAACTTTTTATAAATTGAAAATAATTAATTTTAATTATCAATATTTTAAAAGAAATCTCAAATATGTGGCCTTAGAGAATGGAAAATTATTTTTTTTTGTGAAAAATGATTTAGTAAAAATCTACTATTAAAACGAATATTTAATAATAGATCCGTGAAAAAACCATAAGGGTTTCTATAAGGTGAATATATTGATTAGAAAAAAACCATTTAAAATTTATATTTTATAATAGATCACTGAAATTAAAAAAATCATATCAAAATAAATGTGGAGTGGATGATAGATCATTTGATATTGAAAATTTGGAAAAACATTTTTTTATTTTTGAAATAAGTATGTTGAAAACCCACATCGTAAAAAGAGAAATAATACATTTCTAAAAGAATATAAGTTAAATATTATGGTTACAAGATAAAACACTTAATTTCATGTACAAAATATAATGGGTGAAAATGTAAAGAAATTAAAATGTGGACATAAAATCTAAATTCATCATTAAGGAGGATGAGAATCATTCTATAAATAATATTCTTTTTATGGGGATGAAATTCATAGATTAGGAAGCTTTGAGTCTAATGATTAATTTTCCATAGATAGAAATATTTATTACCACGAAATAAAATCATTGGGTAGAAGAGACCAATCATTGAAGAAGAAAGCTCAAGAAGAATCTTTACAACTAAATGAAAGGAGTTGAGTCATCAAAAATTCCATACATATTTTTTACATTTTGAATCAATAGAATGTTAATGAAAGGAAAAAAAATTTCTCTTCAACTCAATAAACTTGATAAATAGGTTAAAATAAACCAATAAATATTAATTAAAAAATATGAATGATATCATTGTCCATAATATAAAATACATCATAACAAATTAAATTTGAGACAAAAAACCCCATACATTAATTCCTAACACCCACTATTGCACCTGAATATCTTGTATGAAAAGAATAATGATCTTAATAACCTATTTGATAACCATGATATATATATAAACATTTTTAAACAACATTTATAATTATTTTTTTCATGTATATTAATTTGTTATTATTTATCTTCAATATCATGTTTGAGTAATCTTGATCATTTTGAGGTAGTTTCATAATAGCAGTGTTTATCTTGATTTTTATACCAAAAATAATAATTCTAGGATATTAAACATACATTAATTTATTATTTATAAAATTTTATAGTGATACAGTTAAATTATTTGTGAATTTATTTATGATCCTTAAAATGAAATCAATAACTAGAATGTATTGATGACTTTTAATGAACAAATATTGGAATCTTAATTAATGAGTTTGATATTAATAATAATAATTTAAAACAATTTTAAAATAATTATTAAATTATTTATTTATATCATATATTATTAGTAATTAAGTTCCCATTTTCATCAATTATGTTATTTTATAGCATTGTTTATGTAAGTGGTTAGATTGACTGAACCATTAACATAACATAATTAGTGGATAAGAAACGTTATAAAATTTATTTTTTGGAATAAAATTATTATTTATTAATGATAATGGCATTATTATGTTATTTTAATGGTGGTGAAACAATTTTTAAGGTAATTTATTAAATAAAAAGGATAATAAATAAAAAATAAGATATGTTACATTATGAAGGTTATAGGTCACACACAAACCAATAGTAGAATTTTTTAATGGTAATGGAGATAGGTGGTTAATAATTATTATCCTTTCATTATAAAATTATGTATAACAAAATTATAACATTATATATGAATCTTAAAATTAGATTTTCTAAAAGAACCTCAAAATGAAAAGAAGTTAGGGAAAATTAAAACTCAAGTTGGGGATATAGAATTCTCACTGAGTACTCTATGGAAACAGAGGCCCTGGAATAAATTCTGTTGATAATAAGGGAAATGATGTTAAATATGATTATATTTGAATGAAAATGGAAAATATTAAATAGGAAATTGAAAATTTTCAATGGACATGAATTAGTGTCGAGAGAACCCTTTTATAAGTTGTTATAATGGCATATTTGAAGGTATATCAATGTTATATATAGAAGGCACAAGCTCTACATGTCAATAATAATTAAAAATAGAAATTATTGTATTTTATTATGATATAAGTTCTGTAATACATCAAAAATTAATTTTTAAACTAGTTATAAACAAATTTTTAGTTTTGTTACTCATAAAATTATAAATTTTCAGATTTTTTATTTTATCGTGGTAAATTAGTTTTTTATGTAACTAGTTATAATGTATAAAAAAGGATCTTAATACATATTTTGGAGATAATGACTTTAATTATGAAATTTATATTATTAGATAGAATTTATTTGTTTAAGAAAAAGAAATTTTAACATCAAGACATGTAACATGTAGAAAACCATTTTTTGACAAAGTGTATTTCTGACCATAAATTTAATGTGTAGGATAAAATTATAAATGTATTTTAATTTTAGGGTTTAAATAGTTTTATTGATAAAAAATTAAGTGTATTTCAATGTATTCCAAACTCAAATTTTACCAAAATAATATTAAATTAAAATAACAGTCCAAAAGTAGTTTCTTTTGATGGGAAATATTACAAAAGTTCATATAATATTAAGCATAGGGTTTCTAAATTCAGAATAATTTTTAAAAATATATATTTTTACTTCTTAGAAACATATTTGATCATATAAAAAGTTATATAATTTTTATAATTATAGTTACATCATGATATAGTTCTAAATGCTTTAATTCTTGTGAAAACTATATTTTTTAGTATTAAACTAAAAATCAATTAATACATAAACCTCTAAAAAATTAACCTTAGAATTATATTTATAAGTGTAATTAAAAAATGATGTTAATTTTTAAACTTAATGTTTTAATATTTAGTAATTTATTTTTAAAATAAAAATCAATTTAAGGAAAATAGATGATTAAATATTCATTTTTAATACTATATATATTCATAATAAAATTGAATATGAATTTATAACTGATTAAAATAAATTTATTTACTATAGGTTTCACTATAATTTAATTTTTATAATAATATTCATCTTGTTTGTTGAATTTCGTTTTCGTTTGAGGTTTCATATGGAGAAATATATCTATATAAATTTTACATAATGGAAAATATATTTCAAATATCAAGGTCTTCAATTATCCTCTGGGGATATTAAATCATCACAATTTTAATTATCACATAACAATGAAAATATCATATAGTATCTAGTAGGTAAATTCCAGTCAAGATATAATTTCATTAGATATATTAATATTAAAATCATAGGAAGTATATATTTCTACATAGAATAATCTTATCCCCATCATTGAGTTTTCTCCATCTTTTTAGCTAAGATTTTATAATTATTAGGTATCAACAGCCACATACAATAATTTTCTTCTAAAGTTTTTTCATACCCATAAATTTATTGACAAAGTACTATTAGTTTATAAGAAATGTGATTTCCTCACAGAGAAATAATAATTTATCTATGTAAAGGGTAACAATCTGATTTCAAAAGAACATTTAATTACTATAAAAGTAAGGTAATAATATCTTCTCAACAATGGTTCCATAAAAATAAAATTGTGATACAATAAAATAAGAAATTTTCTTTAATATTCAAATCATCAGAGTGGTTATTTAATGAACCGCAAAAACATCCTAGATAACCTATAATAGAACCCAAAAAGTCATCCAAGTATATTGTGTTGATGAAATTTTTTCCTTAATTATAATGATCCAATTCTTTAGTTCTAATTGGATAATATATCCTCATTCAGTTTTTAGGAGGATTTTGATACGTATAATACTTGTTAGACCATGGATTGGGCAATTGATTTTCATAATGACCATAATCCATTCATTTAATGTGATGAAATTTTGATGGTGTATTAGTTTGGTTTCCTATAACTACAATTATATTGATATAACATTCCATGACTCTTTTATAATTGAAATCTTGATGTAAAATCATTCCATAGATGAAACATTTTATTATTTATTTGAGACATTCGTTGGGTTCTTTTTCCCACATTTTTGATAGAGAGGGATTCAAATATTCTTTTCTTTGTCATATTCATCACTTGATATTTTATAAAACTCTATTTTTCTCTTATTTAATGGGTTATTATTTTTGTAATGAATTATTTTATTTATCATGACATGATATTGGTGTCTGAACACAACCATAATATTTTCAATACCATATTCTATTCCATTTTTTATCATTAGTAAAATTACTACATTGTCCATCATATCAATTATTAACATGTTCTCACCTAGATCTAGATAATTTTAAAACCAAATAGAGTTAATCATTATTGATAAAAAATCATGATCATAAGTGGATTATTAAATGATAATTACTTAAATATTCAACTTGATAATGTATTACTATTATAAATTAATAAATTTTCTTTTATATGGATTAACTCTTAGTCGATTATGAGATTATTTTAGTTTGTTATCTCTTATTACATAACCAAATTCCATAAAAAGAAAAAATTCCTCAAAATATATTATAAAGGCAATGTGACTAAAAAAATAATATCTTATGGTTGTTTCTTGATGGATGTGTAGTATATGTCCCACTCATTCTCCACTAAATTGTAGATTGTGCAGATACTCAATATGGTTTTGAGGCTGATTACCCTTAAGTACCACTATGATACAACCACATAAATTTTTTGGTATCTATAAAGGTATTTATGTTCATAAAACAACCACACAATATATATATTATAAAAAATTTAGGGTGTTATCCTATACTTATACATTTATGCTATACTTATACCAATGTTTTTCAATAAAGTTATCTCATTCTTATTCAAAAATCTAAACCAATCGACAAAAAATAGCCAAACAATATGTTGATACCCACTGAGTTTCCCAATACCCCCAATCATAGTTCGAGTGCTAAAACCATTTTATAAACACTATATTTGATACAAAGTGAGTTGAATATATCTTTAAATCATATAATTATCATAATATATACATTTTTTCTCATTAATATCAAAAACTCTCAAGAAAATAAGGGTTAATGTATTTGAGGAAGATTTACATAGTCCACATAACATTTTTCCTTAATAGAACCACACTAGGAAAACTTTTAGATTTATCATTAGTTATACTCATATTCAAAACATTAGGTATAGAAATAGACAAAATGTTTGGTCTTATATTCTCTGTAAGGGAAAAAACTCATCAACATTCCACCAAGGGTTATATCAACAAAATATGATAAAACACAAGAATGTATACATATCATATATAAAATATCATCGAAGAAAAATAGTTATCCATAAATCATGATAACAAGACACATAATATCAAAAGAGAAAATATATATCATGATTTAAATGTGTTGAATCATGATACAATAAACAAGATTCATGTAGCATTATAATAAGACTAAATATATGTAATTTAATGGAAATGAATCATAATGCTAATCTATGTCACGAACATATGTATAGAATTCATAAAGTAGTAGAGCATGAATGATTACCCATTTCCTATAACATGTTAGAGTAGGCATCACAACCTGATTCCCATAGTACAGTAAGAATCCAAACATGATTCCAATAAAAAAAGTAGATCAAGAAACACTACATAATTATTATAACATAATGGATAAGTTATCACTTCATGATTCCTATAACATAGTAGATTATGTATTATTTCCTACATCCCATAGAGAATCTAGTATCAATACATTATTCATGTAATTATCACATGAGATATAATTCAATTTCCTTTGAATTAGAGGTATATATAGGACCCCACCAATTAAGAATCTATTCCTATTTATTCAACATTAAAGTAATCGTTACTCACATCAATTACATCATATTTATGGGAGAATGGGTATGACAAAAATTTTAGATAGAATCACTAAATATAAAAATCATGAATGTAAACAGCTGATATGAAAAATTCAACCACTCAAAAATAGTATTTCATAAGAACATTAAAAGGGTGTTTCGTGAAAATTACCTCTATATAAATAATTATATTAGATATGGTAGTGAAATTATAAAATGGTTTTGTATAAAACACCCTTTACAATACAATAAATGACGATGTTTCAAATCAGATTAAAAATTCATGTTTCAAAAGGTCACATTTGAGAAATTAAAATGATATAATTTTTAAATATCAAAATTTAGAACAAAATATAAATATGTAGGCCTTGGGAAATAGAAAATGGTTTTAAAAAATATTAAGTGAAAATATTATCTATAAAAGAGAACCTTTAATAAAAAAGCCCAAAAAATGACAAAAAAGGTTCAAAAAAGTGATGTGAAATATTTGGAAGACCAAATTTAAAAAAAACTTCAATATTAGATCTATTCAATGACATAATGTTTTTTAAATTATACACAATGTGGAGGATAAAATATTTTATTTTGAAATTATGGAAAACCTTTTTAATAATTTTAAAAACCATTATTGATAACACACATCATAAAAAGACAAAAAAAGTAAATTTGAAAATAGGAGAAGGGAATTATGATGGTTGGATATGATAAAATGTAATTGAATTCCTATATTCGAAGGAATTGTTTTAGGAAATATTAATACATCTAAGCTGGGGAAACCATTTTTAAAGGGGTTGAGAATTATTCTGAACAATGATATACCTTTTATGGGGATAATATTCATATAGGAGGAAGATTTGTATAGAATGCTTCATTTTTCCTATAGAGAGATAAAATTTATCATGAAATAAAATTTTATGTTGTGAGAATCCATTATTTTAATAATTACGTTCAAGAATAAGAATTATAAGTCAATAAATAGTGTTGGGTTAACAAAAACACTTATAAAAGTTTTATGATTGGATTCCATGTACATGTAAAGAAAGAAAATGATATTTCATTTCTAACCCCATGATTTAAAATATAATGGTAAAATGAATCTATTCAGTAATAATCAAACCATTTCAAATATAACAGGGTGCACGATGAGAAACATTTCTCATGAAATTAATTTTTAGATAAATAACTTGTTTTTATAATTACAGAATACCACTAAAGAGTATCAATCTCAGATATAACATGAATAACTATCTTAATAACCTTTTTTAATAACCTTATTCTTATCTATTTCATTTTATAAAAATAATTTATATTTATTCTCTGTAATTATATTTTCTTGTTATTATCTATTTTCGATATCAATTGTGATTAATCTTCATCATTTTGTACTAGTTTCATAAATAAAGTATTTTTTTTCCTTAACCACCCAAATTTCATCATTTCCATATCATGAAAGGTACTGAAATTGATTTCTTATTGTTATTTATAATTCTATAATTTACTTGTATGAGATTTTTAGATATGATTCATAAAATTAAACTATAGAAGACCATGTTTCCATGATTTTCAATGAAAAACCCTTGGTATATTAATTAATGAGTTTAATATTTATATTACCATTACAACAATAAAAAAATAATTATTTACACACATATATATCATATATTATCTATAATCATGTTCTTATAGTCATCAATGATTTCATTTAGTAGTATTGACTAAATAGGTGGTTTGAACCGACAAAACATGAATGTAGTATAAATAATGGATGTGTACAGTTATGAAAGTGGTTTCATTTGGGATAATTATTGTTTGTGGTAGAATTAACTAAGAATAAATAGGGTAGAAGAATTATGTTCTTCAAAATTTTCATCTCTTGGAAAGCCATAGTCATTTAGATATAACTACTTGTGATATTTTCATTACATTGTCACTTAATGGAAATAAAATCACATTGAAAAGATATTGGATACATAAATTTATAGTTGTTTGGGGAATAAAAATCTCCTAGTCCACTACATGTATTCTGAAATACAAATTAATGGTTTTTTTAAAAAGACATGTCCTTTTACCAGGGACTTAAAGTTCTTTTACTACTGATTGCACGCTAGAGTAAAAGTATTCGATGCTTGGTATAACAGAAATAGAAGCATTCAATCGGGATCCAACAATGCTTTCTAAAAAAACATAAATGTTTGTTTACTCTAGACCTTTAAAATGAAACAGTTATTAAATAGAGAGTCAACATATTAAGGTCACAATTGTACAAAACAATTTACATAAGAGAATAAATCTCTAGGAGAGATGATATGAATAAAAATCATATTAAGGAGTGTTTTATAAAATGAAATTTAAGACAATTGAGATAACACATATATATATGTTAAATATACTACATGTTTTTTGAGTAAAATAGATTAGATTACTAGATCTTTGAAGTAAATTACATGGAATATATACATGAATATTTTGTTCTTCTCAATATTCTATTTTTCACTCTATAATCTAATTTTTAGATGCATGAAGAAACATATTATTTAATCAAACAATATCAGATCCTTAAAATTTGTGGTTGGAATTTAAATTCAATAAGTTTTTTTCTTTGAAATACCTCAGAATGAGTATTGAACATTAAATTATCCTTATACTTATTTATTTTCACATTACTTTCCACTTATTATAATCATTTTTACCTTAATGAAAAAATATTGATTAATTAACGTCACCATTAATTCCCTTTGAAAGTAACCCAGTACTAATAAATACTCAATTACATAATGATAAAGCTCACTTAAGATACCCACATAGTTATAATCTATATATATTAATTTTAGAAAATAAATTCACACACATAATCATTCTTCTCATAGTCAATTTATCCACATAGTTGTCATTTCATAGGAATTTTTCACATAGCTGATTTTATTCATGTAAAAAAATTAATTAAAAAGGATATTTACTCATCTAGTGATATTATGACATATTCTTATTGAATTATTTAGCATCATGGAAAGAGGTAGTTTATTTCACCATGTATCAAAATAAAGTAGCCAATTACTCCATGTAACTGATTAATATAGAATATTGGTAAAAAAATAATGATATCTCATGTCAAAAATTCAATGATGTAATAGATTTCCATGTATTTAATTCTATAGTTTGGACATTTCACATAGTTGAATCATTCACATAGGTGATTTACATCACTAATTTCTCATACATTTGTTTCTCTATATAGTGAAAAGTCTTAAATAGTTGTTTTTCCATACTTAGTAAATTTTCATTCGAAATTTCCATAATTTGATACGTTAATGGTTTCGACAATAGAAATAATACAAATAATGATAAAACTAATGCACATAAAAGAAAAAACATCAGTAATAGATAGAGGTCATTAGATATCATAAAATTATTAAATACATGGGATGTGATGGAATAACTTTATTAGTCTAATAATCTCCTCCTTTTTATGATCAAATAATAAAAAATATATTATACATAATGTCAAAAAAATGTTTTTATAGAGGTTTGTAGAAAACTAAAGTATATATATTTCATTTGAAATTTTTTTTGATTATCCTTTATTTCACCCCCAAAATTGATAGCTTATACTATTTCTATTAGTTGTGGAAACTTCTCCATATTCTGTAACTTCTCCCTATATTTTTCATTAAAATAAAGTGGAATATTATAGGTAATAATTTCTTATTTACAACATATAGTTATGAAATAAATAATTATGTTTATAATAATGAATTTAAAATTATTGAAAGAATAGAATTCAAATATTTCAGTAACTAGAGTAAAAACATTAAATGAAAATAATATCAATGAAAAGAGTAAGAAATGGATGAAGAGAAATTTCATTTTTTGGTCTTATTTGTTTAGAAAATATATCCACTCAACACCCAAAAACATCAATATAAAAAATACTAGTTATAGTAACCTAGATTATGGATTGGTTGAAACTAAGAAGGTGGTTTGGGTGGAGGTTACATGAAAGTATGGGAGGTTATAGTGGTAGTTGGAGGGTCAATTACTGAATGAGGGAAAACTATTTCATACTCTAAAATAGCACAAAATTCACTACAAATGACTGATTTATCTTATAGCCTCATGATAGGATAACCTATTACACTTTCAAAATTCCATTTATCTATATAAAAATCATAAGACCCATTATCTACAAATTCCATATTCTATAAATGAATATATAATACGATTACTTTCATAGATCTCTTAGCAGAAAAAGATGAATATAATTTTTATTGATTTTTTTGTAAATTTTTGCTGGATTATAAGCTACATCAATTTTTTATGGTACCTTGAATTATATTTGGAGTAGTGTATAAAAGAGTAATTCTACCTCTTATATAATATTATTCATCTACACACATGTCAATTAATTTGATGATATCCAACTTAAAGAACTCAAAAATAATGGAAGAAAACTTCTTATAAATATTAAAAACATATGAAAGAACATTTCTATGATTCCCTTTAAAATATTTAATATGAATTAATTTTTTTGAGGTGTAATGTATACTCAAGAAATGATAGAAAAAGGTCAGCATAGATGAAAATCCTAAGACCATCTTTTTTTGATTTCGGTCAATATTCCATTTCAAACTAATAATCCTCCCATTTATTGATTGAATATTATTTTCATTATTATGTTCATTCTATATTATTACCGGATATTCCACTTAAGGATAACATTCTGGCAGTTGAGATACTAGAGCACTATAAGTCACAAAAATAGTTTCATTGAATATTGGATAGCATAATGAAGGGGAATGAGTAACATTTGGTGCTATAGGAATTATCCTAAAAGAATTATAAAAGAAAAAAGGTCATTCACTATAGAAAAAACTAAAACTGATGGTACATCATCATATTTTGAACCGGTCTCCATATATAAATATTGAACATCCAATCCGTCAACTTCTATAAAAACATTGTACAAAAAAGTAAACAAGCATATAATGTTTTTTGGATACAGACCAAGAGACATATAAAATAACCCATGTACATATTTTGACACTTATAATACATCCTTAAAAAATACAGAAAATTAATCTTCATGATGACCCATGGTTTCATTAATGGATACATCAACTCCAAATTTATGATTTCAAACAGCTTCCCTTGTGTCTTGGAACACACTAAAAAGGAATTTCATAAACTCTTAAATATAAATAAACATGAAAATATCATAATAAAGATATTAAATATAAGATAACATATAATTAAAATTAGAAAACATATGATCAATCGATTATAAAATTAAAATGTTCAAGAAGGTTTAGAGGAAGAAGATTTAGTAGTTAGTTGAAACCTCTTAATTAATTCAGGATAACAAACCACCACTCTCTTCAGGGTATGAAACCATTCTTTATTTATCACTTGAAATTTATATTTTCACTCACTAAATTCTGAGACATGTCATATTTTCAAATAGTATGGTTTTGGATCATATATCCCTGAGATGAAGCTATAAAAAAATATTCATTGAACTCACAATTGGTAGAATAAACATTATTATGACCACTATGTTGAGATTTAAATTCCTCAATATTGTTTTAACTAAATTAATAAGGTAAATTGGGCTTAAGGATATGATTAAAAATTTTAATTAAATGTTTTTGGATATCCCTTATCCCAATCAACTTATCAAAATCATATTCTGATATAGATTTATTATTGAGTTCCTTGATCTCATCTATTTTGGATATCAACTCCTATTTGAGCTCATTGTAATATCCTGTGAGGATACCAAAGCTAGTCATAAGAGTAAGAAAAAGTAATTTCATTTCAATATAATGTGATATATTACTAATATAGGGTGATTCCCCATGCATTGGAGGAATGGGTGATGGCACTGGAGGTGTGTGAGATTGTCCAACAGTTTCCATCATCAAAACACTAGATATATCTCCACCAACATGTGATATATAATGAACTTGATCAACTTTTTAATCATCCACCACAAATTCAATTATTAATTTAGCTATTGAAACACTAGGCATGATTTCAACTGATCATTTATTAGAAAATAAAATTTATGGATCAACAACTAGCTCCACATGTGGAGTAAATCCAGAAGCTTCAACAAATTTATCTCATTAAATCAAAAAATTAAATACCACAAGATAATTAATAATTGGATACTGAGACTCTATTCTGCCCACTTCTATGTCATGCTCCTCCCAAGAAGGAACAATCTCCGGGGGGTGCTACATTCCTAGGTGGTATTGTTTGGGATATCTTCCCTTGATACACAAATTTCTATAATATATTCTTCAATGTTTTTTAATATAATTCCAATTAGATGCAAATTTTTGTTACGAAAAAAATAGAAAGACTATTACATTTATAACATTTTATGGAATCTCACTTTTTTAGATCCAATCCCCTCTTCTACAAAATTTGGAAGATAAGCCTACCATAGGTTTAATAATTCCATTTTCTCATTTGTATTCAATTGTGATACATAAAACACAACATATACCTTTGAATATTTATCTTCAAATTCTTAATCAGGATATTGAAAATGTATACATCATGAAATAATTTTTTTTATATCTGCATCTCTTTGGGTAATACCAATCAGGAAAAATATACATAGGACCTTCCATTCAGCTTCTAAATATTTTAGGGGTATCTTTTTGAAGGTATAAATTCCAAATAATGATCTAAACAATTCGGTCGGTCCCACTGAGCTCAAAGAAACCAAAATAAGTCTAATGTTGATCTCCCCCTAAAGGGGAAAATATAGTATTTTATCCAACTATATAGATTAAACTAGAACAACCATTAAATTTACATTTGATGAAAAAATATATTGTATTTGACTAAACTAGAACATGAAATTTCTCATAAACTCATTTAGATTATCCTTAAAGAGGAAACCATATTTCTTCTCACCAAAAGACAAATCCCAATCACAAAACTAAATTATAATATTTAAAACCATCTCTATATACATTATCCATCTTAAATAGAATACATTTACAATGAGAAATCTACTTGTAAAACCTTAACATTTTCATCTATTGCAAGAACTAGATATTCCATCACCACTATAATTATATTTTCCCATGGAAGATAATTCCATTGGAGGTTGAGTGACGAATCAAGAGTAATAGGGTAACATTTCAGCTTATATAGGTAGTTACATAGGATAATGTAGATAGAATTGGGGGACTATTAGTATTTAGGTTACTGACTAGATTTAGGATGGGGTTACAAATCTGATTTAGAGTTTTGGGTTGATTCTAACTCATAAAATAAAGAATAAAAAAGAAATAAGGAAAAAACAAATAACATAATTTATAAAAACATAGTAAGAGTAATTAGAATAATAAAATAGATTATTTTATTATAATTTATATAAATCATTGAAAAATAAATATTAAATACGGTAGAAATTAAAATTTAAATAAATAAGATAAATTAAACTTATTAAATTTCCATAATCCCAATTTTATTTTAGTAAAATCAAAATTACCAAAAATGTGGCTTATTTAAACTTTATACAAACTAATTCCTAGTATAGATAAAATCAAGAGTAATAAAACCTTTTTGAGACTAACCTCCCAAGAAATGATTCCTAAAAAAATATTATTCATTATTGATTGACTTAATAGATTATTTAAAATGATTATAGAACTTGTGTTATCACATTGGATTAATACATGATTCTAAATGAATCCATAATCCAATAAGGCATGTTTCATCCAAAATAAATTTTAATGACATGTACTCATGATTATATACACTAATTTGTTAGTAAATAATGCGATATAATGTTTTTTACTTGAGAACGATACCATGGATTTACTAATAAAATGATAGGATCTCAAGGTAATATTCTTATATATTATATAAACACCAAATTCAGAATATGAATATAAAGTCATATTAAAATAAAAATATTTTAGAAAAAATTAATGAATGTGAAATTATTCCATTTAAATATCAGATTTTTTTTGGAAGCCATCAAATGAGATCCCTTAATATTTTCATTAATTCTAACACATTGGAAAATGACAAAAGTAATATATCGTCAAAGATAAGTCGAACATAATAGACTAAGAATTATTACATTATATATATTCTTTTAAACTGGGTTTCCAACTTTATTTGTCATCAAGATTTTCATTTGAACTCATAAGAGTTTTTTCACATTACCACATTCATGTCAAAATATTTTATATATGTCTTGTATAAAATTTCTATGATTTACAAAATTAAATTTTTTTTTAATAAATTTATAGTCTAAACAAATAATTTAACTCATCCATCATATTTATTTCAAATTATTTTTTCATGATTTCCAAAAATTCATTGTATATTTTTTTATTTGTAAAACGAAAAAATGACATCATCAAAATATTTATCAACTAAAAATATATATAAATTTGAAGTTTTATTAAATAGAGTTTGATATACCACTAACACTTAAAATCTATTTCATAAAATAAAAGAACAAAAATTTTCACACCAATTTTTAGGATCATTCCTTAGGATATAAATGGATTTTGAATGTTTGAAAACTAAAATTTGAAAATGTAGATTTTCAAAACTATAAGGTTCTTCAATATAAACATCCTCTATAGGAAAACCATTCAAAAAAATAATTTTTTACATCCATAAGATATAATTTGAAATTCATATGGGATACATAGGATATTAGAATCATAATGTATAAGAATATATATATAGTTAAAAATCCTACTTCATAGTACATACCTTCTTCTTGGTTATAACCTTTAGAGACTAGAATATCCTTATATCTAGTTATCACACTATAATCATCCTGTTTTTTATAAAACCCTTTTTTGTTTATATAATGGGATACTAAATGTTTATATTAACTAATTCACTTACCTTATATGTTTTTAATTGGTTTAACTATTCCTCCCTTACTAAAAAATTTCATTCACCAAGGAATATAATATTTTTTTCTAAACAAGACATAAATGATGGAAATTATTTTAGATTTAATAGACTCTTCCAAGATCTAATATGTTCATCTAAGATACCTATATCTTTTTTATGGGTGTACTCTTAAGTGTTATAGGCTGTCTATGTTGCACAAATTCTGGTTCACTATTATCCATCATTTTAGGACTTGGTTTTAGAAAATCTATTACCAAATCAACATCCTTTTTACAAAAAAGAGAGGTTCATATATCACGTTTTAAAAAGAATCACTTATCTCATAAATTTAAGTAATTTAGTGATAAAAAGGGAAACTTTATTCAAATTAAAAATAAATTGATTATTAAACAATCCATGATCTTTTATAAAAAGAACTATATGTCTTGGAAGTAGTAAAATTGACAAGGAGGATTGCTTCTTCATCCTTTGGATCAAATTTACCATAATTATCCTTGGTGATAGAATATTAACGGTAAAAACAAATATGTTAAAGTATCCAAATTTTTTATTTCTATTATCCCATAACTCAATAGTAGCTTTCTTCAAAATATTTCTTATTATAATCCTATTTATCACAAAAATTAAGTATTTATATCTTTTTCCCCTAAATGAGCAGGAAAGTTATATTCACATAACATAGTTTTATAAATTTCATTCAATGTGTTATTTCATATTTCCATAATTTTTTATGGTTTCTTGGGGGTCTAAAATGTGTGATTGATTCCATGTTTTAAACAATAATAATTAAACTAATGTTTTTAAAATTATAATCCATGGTCAGTTATCAATATAATATTTTTCAAATATTTTTTTAACGAGACTAAAAAATTTGATAAAAATAGAGCAGGATTCACTCAAAATACATAAAATTAAAACCCATGTAAATATATAAAAGTCATAACACGAACAAAAAAATGAATTTACTCTTAGGATTTTAGTTCTACATGGACAAAAAAATCCTTATTAATACATTCTACGGGAATATATATAGTAACCACTTTAATTGATATAAAAGTTATCATGTGTTTTCTATCCATTTGGAATGGATAAATTAGTTTCTTATTATTGAATTTATGTTGAGGAAATCTAAAAATAAATATTTTTTGTAAAATTTTCACAAATAATGGGAATTATAGTGTCACATTACTCTATGAATAATCCATGATTCATTTTACCAAGTATTTTAGATGTTTAAATTTTTTATTCTCATATAATTATGATTCTATGGTATAGGCAATATTTGTTCTAGGTGACATAAATTTAATAAAATTATATTTAAAAATTGAACATGAATTATTAGAATAACCAAAAAATACGATCATCACAATTTTGAAAAATACTTATCTTATTATTCTTTTATCCTTACACATAATGATATTTTTTTAATGCAGACTAAGCTCGAATTTACAAAAAATCCCCCTCCCATTATTTTTCATTTCACATTATCAGTAAAACTGATATAAACACCATCAATGTTTGATAATGAGTAGAAATTAGAGAAATAACAACTCATATTCCTTGATCATAAACTATACATATTTAATTTTTCATTGTTTCTATTGGATAAAATTCCCTACAAAGAAAAATAAAACATGAAATGGTTTTGGAACTCATATTCTCTTAGTTTAAACAATGTATGTACCTAATGAATTTGAGACATAAATCTATTTGTGATTCCACAAAAACATGCCACTTAATTTTGAATAACTTTTTGAATGAGCATAATGTTTGAATATATAGAATTAGGGGTTTCTCAAACTACATTTATTAGCATAGTTCCATAAATATCTATAATTAATAAAGAAATTCTAGAGAGGTTTTTGTTCCTAGAACTAAGAATGAAATAGTTTTTAAGAAACACTGGTTTTTCTCCTGGACTTCTTTTACAAAATTTATTTTTCAAGGAATTATAATTTTGAAGAATTTTATTAATATAATTTAAACCTTTTTTAAAAGCTCTTGTATATTCATTGAAGTCATCATCTTCTTTTATCAAAATTTCAATATTTTTACCATGTTTAATAAATGATACAGATGAATTTTATAACATTGTTTTAAAATAAACAATTTGTTTATTTATGTACGATTTTTCATTTAAAATAACACCATAGAAATATTTGAGGCTTATTTTTTCTTTCTCAATGATTTATATTTGGTTTATATCATTGTAAAATATTCATTTAATTCCTTAAAATGGAAATTATCATTTTATTATTCAGATTCATGATCAAAACAAGAATTATAATTCTCTTCATATTAATATTTAATAAAACACTTGATTGCCTTATAATTAGAATGTTATGATTATGATTATAATTATGTAGATTCACTGTGATCATTAAAAAAATCAATGTGGAATTTATGTATTTCTAGGCTTTATAATTTTATACAACCTTTTTGAAATTCGTTTTCATAGAATTTTTATTGTCTTGTAGCTCTAGAATATATGGTTTGATGTGTCTAGGAATATTATATTCATTGAATATTACCTATTTTGATTTTACATCATGTTTATTGAACTTATTTAAGGGTTTACTAAAACCTATTATATTCTTATATAATATTTTTAATTTTTTTATAAAAGTGAGAACGTTTACTAAGTAAAGTATAACTACTTGATATAAATTAATAATATGACTAAACTATTTGTATCTCTTTTATTTTCTAGTAAATATTTGAAGTTGAAACTATTAAAGCCACATTATCCTTCTTTATTAATCTATGATACTATATTTAGACTCAATTTTAACTTTATACATTATAATATTTCTAATGAGATCTTTTAAAATGACCTGCCAATCCTCATTAGCTTGAGAGCTCAATGATTCATTTCTAGGCCTTAAGCGACATCCCCAAGGCGCTAATGGCTGGAAATAAATGCCGAAGGGTTTCCAAACAAGTGGGGGAATTTTTACCATTTTTAGAACATACCATGAAGCCAACAGCCATAACCAAACAAATCAACTAAATGATGCATGATAACAGCTAAGGAAACTCAACCATTTATATTACCATAACCAAACAAGAGTAACACAATGGAAACCAACACTTAATCAGTGTAAAAATCAGAAAGAAAAACTCAAAGACTACAAGAAAACAACCCAACTCCATGCTCTACAAGATCCAAGCTCCAACATCACGAACCAGCCCAAGCATCACGAAGCAGTATGCAACAATTTACCTTTTCCAACATCTCGGTACATGACATATGCAAAAGCACCAACGTGCCAAAGCAAGGGATGAGTAATGAAACTCAGTAGGTTTTACCCCAATGACATCCCATCCCAGGGATCTAGGATAAACCATGTTAGCACTTTTTTATAAAACAATTTATACAAACAATTCCAAAATAGTTCATAATATAACAAGTTCCATGTCAAAACCATTTTCCAAAAAAACCATCATTCTCATCAAAAGAAACCAAGAATGTTTCTGATCGAATTCCCCTTTCTATATTGGCACATTCATTCCATTTCATAAATCCACAAAACCAACCATGCATGCAACCTGGACCTCCATATACTCGTGAGTGGTGAGTTATCCTTAAACTAAGTCATCAATTAGTTAACTACCTTGACAGGGTTACTTCATGACCTTATTCATCCCAAACTTTTGATCGGGGTACTTCTCACCCTTATCCATCCCAACCATTGATGGGGGACTTCTTGCCCTTATCCATCCTAATGCATATGAACACACACCACAAACCATGAAAATTGATGCCCAAAACCATGTGTGTTCAAAACCATTCAATAAAGCATCACCCTTTTATTGAAAACCATTTCTTTCAAGCCACAAAACCATAGCCAATTTAAAATAAAGATTTTAAATTTATTTCAACAACCACTTTCAAAAAACACATGATTTCCAACACTCGTTACTAAAAAGGGTTTTCAACTAATCTTTCATAGTAGATAAACAAATCATTTGAATCAAGGAAAACAATTTGAAACTAAGCCTGTAAGTTCTAAGAAAGAGGAATCAAGAGTGAACCCACCTACCTCAACAAATTAGGAGAAACCAACAATGAACGATGAACGCCAACAAAACCGAGTCAAATGGTCCCTGAATCCTCTTTAGATTCCTTCCCCTAGCACCAAAAAAACCAAAACATGTCTTAAAATTCATCCACTACCTACGATCTTCCCACCATGGGCGTAGATCTAAGGATCCATCAAGAGGGAAGAAGGAGATCAAAGAAAACTAAAGGAAACGAGACTTTCCTTGATCAACCAGCCTCTAAACGCCAAGGTAACCCTTCGAATCGCTTCCAAAATGCCTGGTATGTGTTCTCCCACCTTCACCGAAGAGAAATCCCAAGTTATGGACGCCTAGGAGCCAAAAAATTGGTTTAAGGATAAAACAGATTAGATCAATAAAAATAGTATCTAAGTCGACTTCGTGCATGGTTAGTCCACACGGTTAGACAAATCGTGCGCTAAACGTGTGGTAGTCACTACTTGTAAAAGGCACTCTGCATGACCTCCTCGCACTTTTTGGGCAAACTGTGTGCACCCCGTGTGGTCTCCACTGTCCAAATGACCACCACCTACACAACTTCCGCACTGTTTGGACAAATCGTGCACAGCCCGTGTGTCCCCACATTTTCCCCTTTAACACCTTAAAAGTCTCCAAATATTCCCAACCATCTCCCATATGCTTCATGAACTTAATAAACATAAAACAAGGGTTACTTACCAGAAACCAGGGGTACTAAATTCTCCCTACCATTTTCCTTTCTTTCCTCAGAAATTAGAAAACCATCACTTGCATGAAAGTGTTTTGGCCATTTCTCTTTCATTTCTTTCTTGCGTTCCCAAGTCTATTCCTAAATCTGACCATGCTTCCATAAAACCTGCACTAGACCGATGATTTTTCCACGCAAGACTTTATCTTTCCTATCCACAATCCATACCGGGATATGTATTAATGAAGCATCCGGCTCCAGGTCAACGTGATCCCATCAGATCACATGGTCAGGATCAGGCTGATACTTTTTCAACTGAGATACATGGAACACATTATGCACTGCACTGAACCACAGTGTTAATGCCAACCAATACGCCCCCTCGCCAACCTGTTCTAGTATCTCAAAAGGGCCTATAAATCAAGAAGATAATTTTCCCTGCTTCCCAAAATGATGATGTCCAAGCATTGGAGAAATTCTCAAAAATACATGATCACTAACCGAAAACGACAACGGTCTTCGGCGATGATCCGCATAATATTTCTGATGACTCTGTTCTGTATCCATCATCTTTTTAATCAACGAAATCTTCTCCATTGTTTCTTGGAAAAGGCTCGGCCCAACTAGTGAAGTCTCACTTGTTTCCACCAAAAAAATGGAGAACGAAAAGGACGCCCATACAATGCTTCAAACAGAGCCATGCATATCGAGGCTTGATAGCAGTTATTGTATGGGAACTCCACTAAGGGTATATGCTCCTCCCTTGAGCACCAAAAATCCATTAGACAATCCCACATCATGTCTTCCAACGATTGTATCATCTTCTCGGATTTCCCATCCGTCTGAGGATGATGCGCCATGCTCATCATCAACCGAGTCCCAAGGGCTTGTTGTAATGATTTCCAGAAATGAGATGTGAAACATGGATCTCTATCTGAGACTATGGATACTGGTACACCATGCCTCTTTACCACTTCTTGGATATAAATTTTTGAAATATCTTCCACCATATGAGTTTCCCGAATTGGGGTGAAATGGGCCAACTTGGTTAGATGATCCACTATCACCCAAATGGAATCCTGTTTCCGGACCGTTCTTGGAAGACCATTAAAAAATAAATTTCTATCTAATAACATTTCCACACTAGGATAGGTAATGATTGTAACATACCAGCTTGTCACTGATGTTCTTCTTCAACTTGCTGACATGTTAAACACCTTGAAACAAATTCTGATACCTTCTGTTTCATGTCGCTCCACCAAAACCATGCCTTCAATTCTTTATACATCTTCTTGTGTACCCGGATGTACAACCCATCTTGAATGGTGGTAAGCATGAAGGAGTTGTTCATGAGCAGTTAAAGGTATAACCATCTGATCACGAAACCGCAAAACTGAACTACCATCCAGCTTCCCTTCCTCAATGGTCTCCCCAACATTGAGTTTTGAACTCATCAAAACATAGTCTACATCAGATGTCTATGCCTCCTTTACTATCTCCACCAAATTTGGAACAAGCGCAACTGGAATGAAAAATGCAACATCGGTTCAGTGTTCACATTCCATATTCATGTCGGCTAGGAATGACATCAATTGCCACTCATCCAACGCTTCTTTCACCAAATGAGTATACAACTTTTTTCTTAATGAATCATCCACTAATGTTCCCTTACCCGGTGTATACATCAAATAAAAGTTGAACATTTGAAGATACTCCATCCACCTCCTCTTCCTTAGATTCAAATCTCTCTATGAGAAAATGTTTTTCAAGATTTTTTGATCCATAAACACCGTAAATTTCACTACAAATAGATAATGTGTCCATGTTTTGAAAGCATGGACGACTACAGCCAACTGAAAATCATGTGTTGGGTAATTTATTTCATTCTCCTTGAACTGTCTTGAGCCATAAGCAACCACATGGACTCCTTGCATGAGAACACATCCCAACCCTGTTCCCGTAGCATCACAATACACCACATACCCCTTTCCTAATTCTGGAAAAATAAAGATGGGTTCTGATGTAAGGTGAACTTTAAACTCTTGAAAATATCTCTAACATTCTTCAGTCCATTGAAATGAACCGTTATTCTTTGTCAATGTTTTCATTGGCGAAGCTAGTCATGAGAAGTCATGAACAAATCGTCGGTAATAACGAGCTAGACCAAAAAAACATTGTATTTCAAAGACATTCTTTGGCAGCTTCCATGAAAGAATAGCTTCTTTCTTTTCTGGATCCACTAAAACACCTTTCTCAGAAACAACATGGCCCAGAAAGTGTACCTCTTGTTTCCAAAAATCTCACTTTGATAATTTGGCATACAACAGATGGTCTCTCAGGATTTACAACACTATCGTTAAGTGTTTCGCATGCTCATCTCTTGTTGTTGAATACAATAGTATGTCGTCCACAAACACCACAACAAAAGATTCCAGATATCACTGAAGTATCAGATTCATCAATTCCATAAGGACTGTTGGGGAATTTGTAATACCAAAAGTCATGACTGCATATTCGTAGTGGACATATCATCTTTTGAAGGCTGTCTTTGAGATATCCTCCTTCCGAACTCGCAACTGGTGATATCCTGACTACAATTCAATCTTGGAGAACCACTGATCTCCTTTCAATTGATCAAATAGGTCAACAATGCATGGAAGTGGATATCTATTCATTATCGTAACTTAGTTAAGTTTATGATAATCCACACATAGCCTCAAAGTTCCATCTACTTTCTTTACAATCAAAACTAGTACTGCCCACAGAGACATGATTGGGAGGATGAAACCCTTGCATTACAGCTCCTGTAACTAGACATTCAATTCCCATAACTATGTTTGTTCCATCCTATTAGATGGAAGTGAGATAGGACTGGTCCTTAGAAGGCGATCAATCGTAAACTTCACTTCTCTTACAGGTTGTAACCCTGAGATGTTCTTGGTAAAGACATCTAGAAATTGATCCACCACAGCTGGAAAACTATTTTCCTCAACCTATTCCATTGATGGCAAAGTCAATGCTTACAATTGGTGAGAGATCGTTCCCACCATTGGTTCCAACAAGCTCTTGGAACCTTTCTTTAATACCCTTTATCCTCTAAAGAGATGATCGATGCCGTCCTCAGTCATGAAAATAATCGTTATCCAATAACAGTCAATGTGAGCCTTAACCCTTGTCAACCAATCCATACCCAGGATTACATCATAAACATCCATATCCAACTTGGAGAAGTCCCATTTCAGCTCAGATCCATCAATAGTTATAGCACATGCTCTATAGATGAAGGCTTGACATTCCCTTTCACCTAGAGGAGTTTGCAGTTTCAAGGCAGAAGGCATCATTCTAGTTTTAAACATAGTTTGTCAACAGTACGACAAGAAATGAAGGAATGTGATGCACCAGTATCAAACAACACTTGCACAAAGGTAGAATTCAAAAGAATCGTGCCTATTGATGTTGATGGTCCAGCCTGATCATCAATAATCATCTTCTCAGCTCCATACAATTTCTACATCGCTTCACTGTTCTCCTTATTGCTTTGATGAGATTTCCCTAGTTGAGGAGTCATGGTATTTCGAGAATCACCATGGTAGCTCTATTATGTTGATGATACTGACTCTGATATCCTCATCCTATCGAAGAATACAATTCTTGCGATGCCTGGGAAGTGTCACATGCACCCGACCTCGGAGTATTTCTACAATAGCACATTAGATGCCCCATCTGATTGCAATTGTGACATTGTCTAGGTTGCACCGTACACATTCAATTTATGTGACCATTCGAGCCACATTGAAAACACCCGACTTTCATAATGGGTCATGGAGGAAGATTCACTGATCTAGCCGTTTGATTCTGATTCGCACTCCCACCTTGGAAGTAGGTGTCCCTCTTCGGCTTGTTACTAGCATTATAGTTCCCACCCATTCCCGTAGGTATCATCATACTTCCTCCTCCCATAACTCTTGAGATGTCTCTTTCAGCTACTTTTGCTCTATTTACCATTTCCATATAATCCATAATATAGAGCATAGCTATCTTCGAGTGAATCTATTGTCGCAACACTGATTCAAAGATGCGTGCCTTCAGCGACAAACATGTAGCAACATCCGATTCAATGTGCACTAAATTCATGAATTTAGTCGCATACTCCATGATATAGAGACTCTCCTACTTCAGGCTGAAAAAGTCTATCATCCTCTGGATCTTGAACATGTGATGATATAATTTTTTATTGAACAACTCCTCAAATTCCACCCAGCCCAGGCCTTGATCCACGTTAGCCTGCACCACTATCTCCTACCACTGTCGTGTATGATCCTCCAGCATATACGTCGCCAACTTTACATTCAGTTCTGCTAGTGTGATGATGAAATCAATGATAAGATTCATCCTACTCATCCACACCTCCACCCGTTCTGGTTCAGAATCACCCTGAAATATGGGTGGATTCTGCTTCTGGAACTGCACGGAAAGGTCTACATACCTTGAATCATCAATCTCATTCCTCGTGTCCATAGCCTAGAATGCTTGAACAATACTCTGAACCAGCTCTTGGTTCACACGTGGTTCAGGTAAAACCACATGCTCCATAGCGTCATCTGTTTGGTTTCTACGACGCCTAATGGGTGCCATTTTCTATACAAAGAACGCACGCCGTTAGTCTCACTTCCAAGAAACTAAAGGCTTAACATTTCAAATTCTATCACATTAACTATCACCACATCGATTTCCAACCATCAAGCTTTTCCAGATTCACCTATTTCTAAAATGAAATCTTTTCATTTTTTGAAAATCAATCTATTTTCAAAATTCATCAACCATTATCATTTCAAAATCATTCATTTGAAAACATGTTTAAAATTATCATAAATCACGCTTTCACATCAAACCATAATCCATTTCTCAAAATGATATATGCACTCCTAGTGGGAAGTCATTCCTCTAACGCATGTCATGCTCATCTCATTAGCTAAACCCATGACAATGATATTTGTTATCCTATACGTGTCTCCAAAACACTTATGTATCCAACATCCTAGTAACGTGAAGTTCAACATAAATGGGTTAGATACGTCCTTTTATGTGATAAATTTCAATTTCCGACAATCCTACTCTTGTCTTAGATTGCAACCCAAGGAATAAACAAAAAGGAATTTCAACTCCATGACTGAGAACATCGATGACCACTTATTATCCAAGGAATGAACAAGTTGATACCATTTGTAATGACCTGCCAATCCTCCTTGTCTTGAGAGCTCAACAAGTCATTACTAGGCCTTAAGTGACATCCCCAAGGTGCTAAAGGCTAGAAATAAATGTCGAGGGGTTTCAAAACAAGTGGGGGATGTTTTACCCTTTTTAGAACATACCATAGAGCCAACAACCAATACAAAAAAATCAACTAAATGATGCATGGTAATAGCTAAGGCAACTCAACTTTTATATTACAATAACCAACCAAGAGTACCACAATGGAAACCAACACTAAATCAGAGTAAACAACAGAAAGTAAAACTCAAAGACTACAAGATTACAACCCAAATCCCTGCTCTAAAAGCTCCAAGATCCAACATCATGAACCATCCCAAGCATCAAGAAGTAGTATGAAACACTTTCCCTTTTCCAACATCCTTGTACATGACATCCGCAAAAGCACCAATGTGCCAAAGCAGGGGGTGAGTAATGAAACTCAGTAGGTTTTCCCTCGATGAATTCCCAACTCATGCCTCTAGGATAAAATATGTTAGCACTTTTATATAAAATAATTTATAACAAAACTTCCAAAACAGTTCCCAATATAACAAGTTCCATGTCAAAACTATTTTCCAACAAAACCATCTTTCTCAAGAAAAGCAACCAAGCATGTTTCTGATCAAATTCCCATTTCCATTTTGGCACATTAATTCATTTCTTAAATCCACACATCCAACCATGAATGCACCCTAGACCTCCCTATACTCGCAAGTAGTGAGTTATCCTTCCACTAAGTCGTCACTTAGTGAACTACCTTGACAGGGGTACTTCACGACCTTATCCATCCCAACCTTTTGATGGGGGTACAACTCGCCCATATCCATCCCTACCTTTGATGGGGTACTTCTCACCCTTATCCTTCCCAATGCACATGAACACACACCACAACCCATGAAAATATATGCCCAAAACCATGTGTGTTTAAAACCATTCAATAAAGCATCACCCTTTTATTGAAAACAATTTCTTTCAAGCAACAAAACCAAAGCCAATTTAAAATCACCATTTTAATTTTACTTCAACAACCACTTTCCAAAAACAAATGATTTCCATATCCCATTACTAAAAAGGGGTTTCAACCATTCTTTCACAGCAGATAAACAAATCATTTCAATAAAGGAAAACAATTTGAAACTAAGCCTTCAAGTTCTAAGAAATAGGAATCAAGAGGGATGCCACCTACCTCAACAAATTAGGCTAAACCAACAACGGACGAAGAACGCCAACAAAATCGAGTCAAATAGTCCCGAGAACCTCCTTATATACCTTCCCATAGCACCAAAAAAAGAAAAACCCGACTTAAAAGTCATCCAATACCTTAGATATACCCACCTTGGGCATAGATCTTAGGATCCATCAAGAGGGAAGAATGAGATCTAAGAAATCTAATGGAAACAAGCCTTACCTCAATCAACCAGCCTCTAAATGCTGAGGCAACCCTCCGGATCACTTCCAAAACACTTGGTAAGTGTTCTCCCACCTTCACTAGAGAGAAATCCCAAGTTAGGGCCCTTTAAGAGAAAAAACTAGTGTGTTTAAGGATAAAATGGATTAGATCCTTAAAAATAGGATCTAATTTGACTTCGCGCATGATTAGTCCGCATGGTTAGACAAATCGTGTGCTAACCGTAAGGTAGTCACTACGTGGAAGAGTAGCTCTACATAGCCTCCTCTCACGGTTTTCCCAAACCGTGTGCACCACTTGCATTCTCGTCTGTCCAAATGACCACCACTTGCATGGCTTCTGCATGGTTTAGGCAAACCGTGCGCAGCCCGGGCGTCCCCACATTTTTCCCTTTAACACCTTGAAAGTCTCCAAATATTCCAAACCATTTCCCATATGATTCATGTACATAATAAGCATTAAACAATGGTTACTTACCAGAAACCAGGGGTAATACATCTTTTATCTAAAAAGTATTCACCTTAGTAGATATTCTAATAAAAACTGAGATTCAACTATTTCAAGGTTGTACAATTAAAAGGATTTTCAATCATAATTTGGTTCAGAAATAGGTGTTCCAATAGAAGAAACCATATTAAAACATTCAGTGAGTCTTCTATTAAACATAGTGATTCCTTCAGCATACATCGTTATTAATCTATCAAACAAAATATTGAATGTATTATATATGAGATCTCATACATTGTTTGTTTATTCATGAGAAATCTATGTAGTAGTCCATATTTCATGAGCTGTTTGATATTGTGACACCTGACTCAACTCATATGGACCTTGTTAACATATTATAGAATTCATATCCCTAGATTTTAGGCCATAAATAGATTCAGTTTTAGAATCCAATATTTCATGTTGTGTCTTTTCAATTTCACAATGCTTCATGCCTTGAATATAATCCTTCATACAACAGTTCATTAGATAGATGATCTTAAATGCTTTATAGTAATTATAATTCTGAACATTAAAGTAGGAAACACTTACCCTAGTCATGACTTCATTTTTATGTCATAATAGCCATCATTAAGATGATCTTTAGGATTCATCTACTGATAAATTAGAACTCTAAAGGCACTATCTTTTATACTATATTTTTTAGAGGGAGACTGCAATATGATTCAAGAGGGTGGGGGTGGGGTACCAAATTGAGTTATATAAAATTTCATTCACATCAGTACCACAATCTTTTAGATATGATTAATTCGATAATTTCATAACACAATAACATAGTGGAAATAAAAGAATAAAGAAAACATAGTAGACAAATATATTTATTATGTTTTAGGGAATAAAAGTCCCCATATACACCACCAAATCTCAAATTCCAAATTTTTAGTGATTTCAACTAGACCATTATTTTTACAAAGGGCCATTATTACTTTTCCAAGGGACATCATGAATGAGTGAAATAATTCAGAACTGGGTATAATAATAGTAGGAAATTTCAACAAGGATAAAACAAGGACTAAAAAACCGTCAAAATTCTTTTACAATGAATCATTACAACAAAAGAGATATTTAATTATTTTAGCTAAGATGTGTGGAATACAAATGGTAGAAGATAAAAAATATAGGATATATGGTAAGAATAAAATTCATCTCATTGAGTGTATTTGAAGATAACAAAAATTATGATTGAGATAACACAAATGCAGGTTAGGATATTCCATTTATTTTTGAGTAAAACAAAAGAGTACATAAGATCTTCAAAATATATTTCTTGGAATATAGAGAAGTTACTTATGTTATTCTTAATATATTATTTATAGTTAAAAATCTTCACAAAAAAGGCCTGAAAAATGTTCTCTTTTAATCGTACAGTATCATATTCATAAAATATGGGGTTGAAATTTAAATTAAACATGTCCTATTATTGGATATACCTCAAAAATAGTATTTACCATTATATTATCCTTATTAATTCTTTGTTTCCTAGTAACTTCAACTTATTATATTATTTTATGCCATAAAAAAGTAAAAAAAATTAATGAATGGATGAAATCATTAAATACCACTTAATGTACTCGAATGGTAACAAATACTTGGTTGTAAAATGAAATCAATGATTTCTGGTCACTACATAGTAGAATACTATAGGTTTTAATTCATGTTATTGAATTGATCCACACAGCTTCTCTCCCCATAGCCAATTTTCTTCATGTATGCATGTTCATTTACATTTTCTACTTACTCATGTAGCTAAATTTTGATGCATAAGAATTGAATTATGTGTCCATTTAGAACTACATATCTGATTTCACAACATATCCAAATCACATAGTTTATTACTCCACATAACTAATTCTCATAGACATTTGATATATATAGCTCATTCCTCATTTTGGATACTCAATGGTGTAGGTGAATTATAGGTAGCCAATTCCTTGTTGCAACCATTTCAAATAGGATATTACTTAAAATTGCCTATTTTTATATCAAATTTCTCATGTATTTGTTCCTCAAAGTATCTTGAAATCTCATGTAGCTGATTTTATAGACATAGGTAAATTTCATTCAAAATGACCAGAATTGCAGACATTTTAGTTTTAACAGAATAAACACTAATAATAATAATAAATACTAATGAAATATAATTTAAAATACAAACAAATTAGTAATATATGAAAGTAATTTATGATCATCAAAACCTAAAGTATGTGTGGTTATGTTGGAATAACAATATTAGTCAAACAACAATATCATTATTATAGAATAAAAAAGATATAATTTAGATATTTTAAAGTGGTGAATGATATTTTAAGATACATTAATAAATTAAATGGGTAAAAGTTTGTTAATATTAATTCGTTTAGAATAATAATATTAAATACACAAACAATATTTATGTCCTTATATAATAATAAGTAAATTAGACTAGGGAACGAATGATAGAAAAGACAAAAAGTAAGGTAAAATTAGTATTGACATTGAGGAAATGGGAAATCCAAATGATCACTCTATAACAATCAGGTTTTTTCATGAAATATATTTTTTTAATTTATTAAATTTAATTAAAACTTGTGGTACATGAAACACTGATTTCTAAACAATCATGACTTACTGTTCATATTATAAATAAAATGAGGTTAATATTATGTAATCGTTAAACTTGGAGGAATAAAAAGAAATAATTATTTTTAAATGTTATGTATTCATTTTATAAATAAAAATATATTAGTAAAATAATATATAATTTTCAAAAATATTTTGTATATTTTTTGAAAATACAACTTTCTCAAAAAAAATTGTTTCTCTTCATGAAAAAATAAGATTATTTTTTAAACTATTAGATAACTAATTTTATAAAATAATATTAATTTTTTAATTCATAAGGTAAAAATTAGATTAGTGTGAATTTTTAGTATATTTTTAAAAATAATACATTTTCAATGAATAGTTAAAAACAATAGTTTTTATATAAAAAATATTTTTTTGTTTAATGAAATAATAAGGTTGATTATTGTTTCCAAATTATTGTAAAAACAAAATTTGTTCATTTATATATAAATTAATACAATCTAGTTAATTATAATTGTTTTCATAATGAATTTTGATATAAAAACCTTTTTACACTTTTGAATATTTTCTATTTGGAAAAATGATTTCTTGTCATGTTTGCAGGTTTAATTTAATATTTAACTTTTCCACATATATGAATTAAATTTTATAATTGGATTCAATATTTGTATTTATAATAATTTATATTATATAAAAATTTTATCTTAATTTTTTTTCTGTAATTAAGAGTAGAAATAGTAAATGTTATTTATCGTGTTTATGGTTAAAATGGATTTACAATGGGTTAAACTAAAATTATATGGGTTAAAATTGACAATAAACATGTCCAAAATTAATGTTATGGAAATATATAGACATTATAATATATAACGATCTAGAATATCCCCTTTTTGTTCCTTTTGGAATGTGAAAAATGTGTCTTTAGTGTTTTTATTTTAAATATGAAAAGTGTGCCAGTAATCTCACTTAAAAATGGATTCCCATTTTCCAATAAATAATTACCTCATATCATAATTTAAGCCTTATTTTGGTCAATAATTCATTCTATGAAGGATTTTGATGCAAACATAACGAGTTTTCCCGAAGAAGAGCTAACGTTCTTCAATGAGGGTTTTTTAGGTTATTTATTTATCTACCTCCTTCCATTAGTATTAAAATATTAATATTTTATTAAGTGATAATATTCCATATACTTAATTATTTTTATGTTTAGTTAATTACATACAACCATCTCCTTTTCCATCAAATGGGATATGAAATCATCATTCATGTGTTTGAGGTATTAACACCTCGCGAATCGAAGTTATTCATTTTCCTTACCCGCATAACATAATGAATATAATGACTGATTAAATGTATATATATATGATATATATATATATATGAAATTATTATACTTTTGAAATTATTGTATCGCATATGCCTTCTTACTTTCCATTCTGTGATAACATGATAACGCTACTCTTGAATATGGCGGACTGCCGCCTTGCGAAGCAATATGGTTTGTTCATGATTTAAATGTATGTAAATAAGGGTGAGTTCAAATAAAATATGTGATTTGTATTAAAAAAATTATTCTGAAATTTTAATATATTATTTAACTTTCATTATATCAATATGTCGAGTGAATAGAAACAACATTCATTCGTACATACGATATACCATCTTCATGGACAATGTATTTCATTTTTTATATCAAAACAATATTTAATATAATTGATACATATATACTGAATTTATATGATATTTATATCATTGTTTAAAATCAGGAGATTATGGAACCATTATCATTGTTTAGGACCAAAAAATGATAAATCAAAACATACACGAAAAATAAAGTATCTATTTCCCGAAACATGACTCTAATATAGAATTGTTAATAAACTAGTAATAAATGGTCATAATTAAGTGATATAAGGTTTCATATATATATATATATATATATATATATATTGTCCTTATGATATTTATAATAAACATATTTTTATTATAAAAAATATTGGAACATATACAAAAGAGGTTGAGACTTATTGTAAGAGTTTTTTCTCAATTTTTTTCTTTGAGATATATGTTATGTTATGCACCTATCTTCTTTAATGAGGTGTATATAAATCCCATTGAAATGTAATATGATGAATTTATTTATTCTCTTGATATTATATTTTTCATTTAATTTTATTCTTTCATAGGCCCTATGATTCAATGTTACCAATGTGGTAAGTGTTTTATGTTACAATCTCATGGTTTATCATGATTGATAATGATTGCACTTATATGATAAATTATTTTGATCTATCTCTAAATAAAACAATTTCATTTATTATCCTGTATTTATGTTCTTGGAATACATAATTTCCCTTCATTTCCTCCCTTTATGTACTAAAGAGTTCAAACTGATGTTTTTAATAAAAGGTGTGTTTATTTCTCTCTTCGGTCAAAAACCATTCTTCTTCCCAAACCATTATTTATAAAAAGGTTATGAAAAATTTGGTTAAAATTACTAAAATGATTTATTAAATACATTATTACTCATGAATTTATTTTTAAACAGAGTTATAAAAGGAATATTTATTTCTCATTCCAAAAAAACCCATTTGGCTTTTACCAAAAATGTAAAATGAATCCTTGGTTTTAAATGTACAACATCAATAGAATTATCCAACACGATAAAAATTATTTTCACTAACACAAAATTTTATATTATTAAAGTTTATTCTTATAAAAAAAAATCTACTAATATTTTATGAATTCATAAATTTTAAAAGGTTATTTCGAATGAAATAATATTTTCCTCCAAAATGTTCCAAGTGAATTTTCAATATAAAATATTTTCCCACTAAGATGACATATTTTGATGTTAATTAATCATTAAGGGGGATTTTATCAAATCATAACAAATAAATTCTTTCTTTGGATGGTTTATGTTTATGAAATGTTTTTATTCCACGAGTTATACCATGAAAAAATGATTATGAAAGGAACTTGTTTTTAAATTGGTTATTCTTTGATGAAATGATCAAATGATTATGAAACATATTTAATTTCTATAGGTTATGTTATAGTGAAATTAGTATGAAACCAATTTCTTTTCATGGGTTATGATCTGATGAATTGTTTATGATATTTTAGAACATATATAAATGAATTTCATTATGTGTAATGTGAGACCTAAATCTCACTCAAATAAATTTGGTAATTATTGATATCTCATGAGATAAATAAAAATAGAATGGGGAGTGATCCTAGTTTCGTAAATGAATCGATCCAATATTAAATTAATATGATTCAAACAAGATTATTTATATGGTTTGGTGAGTGAACCCATTCAATAATGATAGTATTGAAAACTAACCTTGAAATATAAGGAAAATAATTTCTTATACTTATTTATATTTTAAAAAAATACATTATTTTTGATAATGATATGCCATTATTGTTCATTTTCATTTATTCCATTATAATTCGTGTCCTATGAGGTACCATGATTTATTTCATGACTCAATTTTATGATCTATGATATGAACATTATGAATTTCAAATGTTTTTTTCTCATACCCTTATGCTCATGATATGTTTATATCTCCCTTGTTTACCCTTATTGAGTATTCAATATCTCCATTTCTTATGTTTCTTTTACCTAGGTTATAATGAAAGGTATTATTTATGATATTTCTAAAAAAGTGATTATTATTATGAATATAATGAGACATGACATACCTCACTTATAGATGAGTTTTTATATGTACAAGTTCAAATGGAACAATATGCTTATGTTCATAAGGCATTGGTTTTTCTAATTTAATTAATATTGTCAAAAAAAGATACAATATCAATGTATGAGATTTTTTGGACATTACAGTTGGTATCAGACGATATGTTTAGTAAACCTTTGGAATCTATGATATATAAAATTTAGTTATCAATACAGGGATATATATATGTGTGTGTGTGTGTGGATAAGTCTAGGGATGATTGAAGGTATAGGAAAATGTATTGTAATTTTAGTTAAGTATAGAGAAAATGGTTTCTAATAAATCACATCTCTGTTTGGATACTACAAGCAGATATATATTTTGTATATGGGTAACTAGGGGTAATGAATCCAAAAAGAGAGCATTGAGTAGGACTCAATAGTCACCTAGTTCATTTAAAAAGGAATTACTACACAGCTGGTTTGAGTATCTTATGGGATATGATTTAGAAAGTCGAATTTTTTTTATAAACCATTGTTATAGATTTAAATAGTTTATGATAATGAATTTTCACAGAAGACCCTATTATTCCATAGATTAAATAGACATTTCAATGATTTATACATCTTCTGTGTGTTTTTTCTGGAATATGTCGTTCCGCACTATGATTATTGGTTCTTACACTATGATTGTTTTTATTTTAGTCCATGTATAAAACCTGAAAGAACCATGTTAATTATTTGTGTGGTAGAAAATGAAATAATTTTCCTACTGAGTAGAAAAATGTTCTCCGATTTGGAATGTAAAATCTATTTTCTATGATCACAGAACGTTTTCAAGATTTGAATCATATTAAACATAAAAACAAGAATATAAGGTAACATAATTATGTTGATTCTTCCATGAGGAAACATCCATTCTCTTTTAGTGGTTCCTATAATATTCTACTTATTGAATAATATATTAATACATCCAAAAATTTATTTTTCTTTCAATATAGTTGAGAACATGAAAATGTAATTTTTGTTTTCTATAAATTGGAATATGAAGCAGATGATAGGTTCCCTCTCATTATGAATTCAAGAGAACATGATGAAATTTACACTATGGACTTCAATGAGTTTAAAAGTTTATTTCATCTCTACCTAATTCCCTCATATTAATTTTAGAAAAATATAGATGCATTCCTTGATCAAAATAAGAAATCTGAGGATTATTTTTATGTATATGATGAAAATTTTATAAGACATTTGAGGTATGATTTTGGAATTATGATAAAACCTGAAAATAAGGATGAACAATTCTTCAGTAGCTAAAAACTACGTATCCAATTGTTTTTTATCTATATGTTATTCCAATATCTATGAATAAATCATTTTATGTGATATAAATATAGTAATAGATATCATATTTACAAATTAATATTTTGGATTTTATAAGAGGGGATGATAGTGTTTAAAAGAAAACTCTAAAAACCATGGAGGGAAGAGGAGGCTATTTTCTAAATAGTTCATGTGTGGAAAGAAACATAGAAGAAATTAAATTGAGGGGACTACTAAACGTTTTTAATATGGGATGAAGGTCAACTGACAATTGTTTACTAATGTGATAGGAAAAATCTTGATAATGATATGAATAGAGATAAAAATACACATAATGCACACCCATACTCAGGGGTTTCAAATACAAGGAGTATGGGTACTATTCTTACTAGTGAAAAAATATTAAGGTTAATGATGATGATTGATGTCAATAAAATCTTAATACAAGGGACATGAGTAAATCTGCTGTGATAATTATTTATGATGGGAGTTTGATAATGAAATTATAACACCTCTATTTTTTGTAATATATATTTTTTCTAATTAATTAAATTTTTATCCAATATTTTCCAATTCAATAAACACCGAATCTTGCTTTTTCATATGAAAGCACTTTTTTTATTGCATTATAGGCAACCCCATGTTCATCTTGAGGTACACACAACACAGAGTAGATAAGGTAATATAATATCCCAATAGTTTACAATATATTTACTAATTTAAATTAATTTTATATATTATATATAGATTGAAATAAACACGATACTGAGTTAGTGTGTGTCGCGCACAACAATGAGTTTCTTCACTAACTTGAGTTCCACACATTAGTTAGTTTTACCAAACAACAATATATTATTAAAATATTATTTTATAATATAATATGATATAACATAGCTGTTAAATTGGATGTTATAAAAACTATTAACTAACTTATGAAAATATATTGTATACACAATATATAAAATGAACTCATTGGTTGAAAATTAATTATAAATGTATGCATGAACAAATAGAATATAAATAAAATATTTTTATAGAAAACTATTTTTATACTCACAAAGATATTTTACCTTAATAAATTAAATTAATTAAAATTAGATAATGATTTTACTGAAATATATATGATATATATTCAATAATTTTTTTAATATTCATCCAAAATATTTGATAATAATATTTTAATAAAAACCCCAATATTTTTAATAACCATCAATATTTTTATAATGTCACTTTTACCATCTTTTAATAGAAAACATAATTTAAATCCACTTTTTGGAACTTTTATACCTCTTATATTTAAAAATTAACTTCATAATTGAAATAAAAACCTAAGAATTATCGTAGGATGAATTTTGGTATTTTTCTGTCTAGTTTCATTCTTTAATGAGTAGTTAAAAATACATAATTTTCATTTAAAACTACCTTTTCAAATAATTTATTTATAGTGTTAAATTTTGTTTTTATTTTTTAAGTAAAATTATATCACTTATTAATCAAGTATTCCAATTAAATTAATTGGAATAAATTTCACATTAAAAGTAAATATAAAAGATAGCTATCTTTTGAAAGTTTTTTACTTTAAAAACCAACATTATCATCACATCTACAAGATTAAATTTAAATTAATTTATACCATATATGATACTAAAGTTTGAAAAAATGGATTACATATTTTTAATCCACATAATTTATAATTTATAGTAATGTCAAATTAGTTTTCAGCGAAAAATTTTATTGAATGTAATTGAAAATAATTTCAATGATTAAGGTGAAATTAAACATAATAATTGAAAAAACATAAAAATAATGGTCCAAATGACTAATAAACCTATAAAAATCCATTTTGTAGACATATTAAGACCATATAGTCCCTTTTATTTCATTCTTACCATTATTGGATCCACATTCAATGAATAAATCATGGGTTCAATTCCCTTTTCTAAATTTTACAAGAGTACCACACTTCCTCCAATATAAATGACATCCCATCCTCCCACTTCCAATAACATATCACGCAACTTTTTATTGGGTAATATATGAAATAATATCTCATAAAGATCCCTAAAATCATCTTTGAATCCTATCCATTGCAATAAATCCATCAAAGGAACTGGTTTTTTGCAAACCAAAAGGTGTTACCCAAAGAAGAGGTAACATATTTCCTCAAGCTATTTAATTTTATTTACATTATCCACCCCATAAAATATTCTTATTAAATGATTATAAAATAATAAAAATATTTTACATATATTTATATTTTTTTATACTAAGTATTATACCTTAAATTTCACACACATCAATCTAATGGGTAAAAACACACTATTTTGTGTACGTCGAACTACCACCTCACAAAACAATGGTCGTTCATTTTACCTTTAGCGTCATTCATGGTTTTGAATGTGGATATAAAATATATTTATATATGATATATATAAATATAATTTAATATGAATATTTAATTATTTAATTATTTTATGAAACTTACCTCTATACTTTCCTTCTTGTGTAAATATGATAACCTTTTTTGGGAATGTGTGGACTACCATCTCCTCAAAGCGATGTGATTCATTCACACATTACATAGACTATGTTAAGGATGGATCTATTTAACATATAATATATGTATAAAACAATAAATATACTATAATTATATTATATAAATATATAAAAATATTTAGTTTTCCAAATTTCATTCAATACGACAAAAAACGTAAACAACGTTCATGCAAACATAAGACCTACTGTCTCAGTGAACAGTGTATTCCATTTCATCATTCAATATTTTATAGATTATTATAATTACATCTATACTGAATATATATGATATTAATATAATTTTTTACATTTTTAAATTAATTAAATCATGATATTTGTAATAAGAGGAAAATTTATAAGTTAAAACATGTATGAAGAACAAAGAAGTTATTACACAATGTGAAACCATAACATAGAATAATTAATAAGTAGGTAATATAAATTCCTGATAAAACCATATATTGTATTTAATATATAAATACGGTTCTGTGATATATTTACAATAAGTTTATATTTATTTTTTAGGTTGTTTGAATGTGTACGATGAGAGTCAAGATACAAGGCAACAGAATTTCATCTCAATTTAAATATTCGTGAGATACATATCATGGTCACCACTCTTTTATTTTTCATAGTGTATACAATTCCATTAATTTTATTATTTTATTTTTAAAATTTAATTTATTGGTATTTTCGTATCCATTTTATGATAATTGTTCATGGGGGTTTTGGTACAAATGTTAACAAATTTATAAAATAATTTTTTTAAATATTACTTTCTTTGAGACATGTAATTTGTTGTGAACATATGTTGTTTTATTAGGTGTATATTCATCAAATTTACATTTTATTTCATGAATCAATATTTTCATGATATTTTAGCCACTATTTAATTTCATTTTCTTATATGAGGATTATGATTTAATGTTACCATGTGAGAAGAGTTTGTTGAAATAATATCACAGTTTATCGAGATTACTTTTAATTATTCCCCATTAATGAAATATTATGCTCAATATCTCATGAAATATCAGTTTTTTTCATTCCCTATGATTATTCATGTTATATCCATGTATTGGTATTATTTTCAACTATTTGTTACACAATATGATAAATAATTTGTTTTTAAGAAGGTCCAACTATACCACTCTCTTCAGTAAGAAATATTTGTTCTAATAGAACCTTGTTTTCTAAAAATGTTTCAAAAAAATATTACACAATTAATATATGATATTTAACAAAAACAAATTTTCAAAGATCTTCCTTTTCAAATAAAAATGTTATTTAAAAGTAATCTTCTTTGTGTCATTTCATCATGGTATATTTCAAAACATTTTACCATGAAAAAGGATTGTTCAGAATGTAAGGATTCACATGCAATAATGAATGTCATTCTTTAGGAGCTTCCATTACATGATTCCAAATTTAAAATTTTAAGGAATTTTTTTCCTAATAATCTGAAATATTTTGGTTTTAATTATTTTTCAATAAAAAGGGGTTTTAAAATACTGTATATCTAATTTGTTTTAAATTATTTTCAATTTTTAATTTATAACATTTACATTTGTTTTCAAATAAATGGGTTTCAAAAAAATTTCAAGAAATATTTATATTATTTCAAATAAAATTGTGCTTAAAATGTTTTCAAGCATAATTTATAAGATTGGAATGAAAAATGTTTTTGAAATGTTTTCAATATTTTTTTAATAAGTTTTCAATGAAATACGATTTAAAAATTATTTCAACCATTATTCATTTGTTATAAAATAAATTTTGATGAAAATGGATTTGAAAAGGGTTTATTTCTTAAAAATACATTTTCATATAATAAAAGATATATTCCTCAAGATTTTTCGTAAAATAATTTTACAAATTATTTCCCATCTAATATGTCATCCATTGGTGTTTCTCCTTCCTTTATAGGAAATTATATAAAGGTTCCCTTTATATTATTTCTCAAAATTATATATGTTTTTATGGAATGATGTTTATGGAACTTCTTTCTCTTTCACGAGCTATATCCTTTTGAAACCTGCTTCTTTTCCTGAGTTAAGTTTTGAATGAAATTATTATGAAACTAATATCTTTTTTCACATGCTATGATATGATTATTTGAATATGATACCAATTTTATTTCAAGGATTATGATATGATTTTTTGGTATTTTTTCTCACCTATATGTATTATGTCATTATGAGATGGGTGGGAACAATATCTCCCTCAAATTCATTATTTAAAGATTAATGTCTCATGAGATTGACTATGAAGGTCTTGGGAGTGAACCTTGACTACAGATATGGTATGGGGAGTAAACTCATGGTACTAAGATGACTATGGTAGTAAACCATGAATACCACGATAGAATTAGAAGTGAACCCATACTATCATGATGAAATTGGAAGTAAATACTTGAGTATAATGAAAATCATTTTATATTCTTATGGGTCTTCCAAAATTCCTTGTCTTATTTATATATTATGATATCATGTTTTTTTCATTTATTTATTTTTTATTGTTTCATGAACTTCATTTAAATTTTTCCATAATTACATTTTATAATATCTGATATGAAGGGTATGATATTTTATTGTTATTAATATTTTCTCAGACCCTTATGTTCATGTTATGCTTACGTATTTCCTTTATTTTCTCTTACTGAGCATTCAAGCTCACACGTTTTTTATGGTTACTTTCCCCATGTTGTTAAGAATTATATTTAAGATGATTTACTAAGGTGGAATACATTTTTGGGAATATTTTATGATCTTTCACCGAGTTAGAAGATTTTTGTTCCAAGTTTCCAAAGGCAGTAGACTAAAATAGTCTTTAGGAATCTGTTTGTATAATGTTTCAAGTATTTTGAAAAGGTTATGTAATATCTATCTATGTTAAGATTGGGTTGTTATAGTCAAAATTATACTGAAGTTTTAGTTATCCTACAGTAACTAGGATTATAAAACTTTGGTGAGATCCCCAAGTATATTACTAAGGACAAGTCTAAGGGAATATATAAGGACAAGTATAAGGGCGAATTAATGTTTATTAAACTTTCATTGAAATTTGGTAATTGATAGGGTAATTTGTTTTCTAGAACTATATCTTTATGTACATAATACAAGTGGACGTGGTTCTAGAACATATGTACCTAGGAGTAACAACTCTGATAAGGTATATCAGGTCTGACTAGACGTAACCTTATAGACAATATTGGGTCTTACTACGCACCTAGTCTGACACTCCCAGGGGGATATGCATAGGAAATTCAAAAACACAACATGAACCATCATGATGTATTTAAATTGAATTTGACAATTAACAATACATGTTTAACTTGTGGTGTCGTAGTTTAAAAAATGTCATTATTTATACATCCGACAATTAATTTGTTTTCATGATTATGTAGTTTTCTACTATGATATATGCATCTAACCCTATTCTTTATAGTTGTAAGAAATAGAGGGAACTAAAAGGAATTAGGTTAAAATTGATTCTTTAAGTTGTGGAAAATATGGTCTTGATGAAAATGTATTTTCTACGTGTAAATATCATGAAGATAATCAAGGAGGACCCTGAGTATTGGATATACTATTGAAGATATGGAGAATAAAAATGACATATAAAATATATTGAATATTCTTTATATATTGTTTACATTAAACACAAGAAGCATTAGTATCTTAAGGATGAATAACGTTAAGACATGATTTATATTTCATATTCTACGAATTAGGTAGTAAGGAATATGTTGATGAATAATGAGGACTATTTTATGAATAATATTGGATGAAATAAGTATTTATGTTTGGGAATTCAAGGATTATGTTATAGGAATCATGAAATATATAATTATTTTCAGAATAATTTTTTTCATTATGTATTTTAATGGATACAACGAAAAGTTCTAGTTAAGTAGAAAAGTGATTTCATGGAAATTTTTTATATTTATTAAGGGGAGGTAACCCTTAATTTATTCATAATGTTGAGGTAATGATGTTTAGATTAAGATTAATTGGATGGCACATATTACATCAAAAATTATAAAGTATTTGTTCTTAAATTATTCTATGGTATTATTGATGATGATTAAATCTTCTTGTATTTATGTAATATATCCTTTAATATTTACAATAAGGAATAATTAATATCTTACAAGTTGATTTATGGTAATTCAAGTTATTACCACTGTTGACGCTGAAAAAAGCCTGTAACTCTTGGAGGAGGTTTCAAAATGGCGAAGCGAAGTCATATTTGGAATCAGAGGCCCTATCCGGAGGCCTGGGAAGTGGTGCGCGAAAAATTGAGTGAGTTGCACGAAAAAAGATATCCCGAGCGAAAGGCACCCGGGATTCCCAAAAAGTCCCTGCGCCGGCGCGTAATTATTTCGTGCTCCACGCGGTTGATGTTTTCGCGTCGTCGTCCCTGTCGAGCAATTATTTCACGCGTCGCCTGGACTTCGTGTCGGCCGTCGCCTATAAATAGAAGGGGACCCCGAATGGATTGAGGGTTGTGGAATCTGAAGCAACTCTCGTGCGTGCAATTCGGCTCCCCCCCCCCCCCCCCCCGCACGAAATATGACATCCAGGTAATCCCGCATTTCGCGCAACCTTGCCCCGGAGTTCACCTTTGCGCGCGACTCCACCGGCTTCAGTGAATTTGCCCCCTCCCCCGGGTTCCAGCCTTGCGTGCAATCTGTGGTCCGTTCACACAATACCCTGACTTGCGTGCAAAACCTTGCACGTAATTCCCTCTTCGCGCGCAATTACATTGTTCCAATTGCGCTCCGTCCCGGTGTTTTCTGCGCAAATCGTCCCTTTTGCGCGCAAAGCCCAGGACCTCTCACCTTGATGCCCGTTGGCTGCCCCCTGCACCGGCACCTGATGTCTCCCCTGCCGGGCATGCACGCCATGCATTGTTTTCCCGCACGGCCTTCCAGGCTCGTGTGAAGTAACCTCAAGGTCCCTTGGGCCATTTTTCCCATTTCGTTGCTTTGCCTTATGCTTCTCCGCATAGGCATGCTTACGGCTTTTTCTTCTTCGCATAGCCACGCTAACGTGGACCCCCTTGTGGTTTGCCCTGCGGCCCCCCTTCACCACGGCCTTGCCGATGCCTTCCCTCCCATAAGGGGTAGAGGGTCTTAGGCATGTAAGCCCTAGGGGTGTGGAGCAAACCCACCAAATCTAAGCTGCAGGACGTTAAACTGCTAAGCACATCGTCTTTAACACAAGACGTTAAACTGTGGTCTGACCCCGTGCCTCGCACGCAGGGTCCCCCCAGATTAGACATTTTTTACGCCGCACATCTCCATGAGAATGGACTCTTCCTCACATGGAATGATATCCTCCTTGTCGGAGCGGCGTTTGTCCGTGGGGGAAGGGCTGCCTCAGAGCGTAAGCCCCTAGCCTTTCTTGCGGATGACTGCACCCGTGCATCTCCGTACTTCCCCCCTGCCAAGGCCAGTGGAGTCCTTTTCCCACTACGCTTTGTCGCACCACGGGCCTCCACCCTGGAGTAAGCCCCGTCACCAAGGGTCGCTAACCACGCGTAAGCCCCTGTTTACTCTTTGCGCCGCTCAACGCGTAAGACCCATTTCGCTTCTCACAGATGCACCCTTCACGACGTGATCGTCTGGTCCCTGCTGCATCTTGTTTCCCACCCCGAGCATGACTCACGTGGGCTTAGAGCGCGCACCGACCAGGACCTCCTCTTATGGGCCGCCCCAGAGCGTAATCCCCATCCCAGCGAACTACGTGTACAATATCCATGTTAAGGCATGGTATGTAAGAAGCCTCCCGGAGGTTCAGGCCCAACAATCATTGGCCCAAACCGTCTCCTTGTCGGTGTGCAAAGCCCCCATTTCCCCCGAACTACAAGGACTTTGATCAATGTCAAGGCATGGTACGTAGGAAGCCTCCATGAGGTTCAAGCCCACCACCCGGTCGACCTGACCTCTCCATGTCGGTTACCTGACCACCTTGGGCCGCCTCAGAGCGTAAGCCCCAAACCCCTCGTCCCACATGACATTAAACTGTATCTCATCCCGCATGACGTTAAACTATATCTTGTCCCGCATGACGTTAAATTGTATTCCCCCTCTTGGGCCGTCTCAGAACGTAAGCCCCATGTCTCACTCCACCATCCATCCTAATCCTTACCTGGGTCGCCACATTCCGGTGAGATCATGCCACCCCATCCCACTCCGTAGCATCCGGGAAGCCGCCCAGGTGCTGGCCCGAACATCGGTGTTCCCCCTAGGGGCCCTTCAACCCGATCCGTCTATGCAATATGTCAAAATCGCGGCATACCCCATGTTAAACATGGGAAGCTGAGGAAAACCTCAGATGGTACACATTCCCCACGTTCGATGTGGGATGCCTCGGGCTTCCGCGCCCTCGAGAAGCCCTGTGATGAGGGACCAAAGACAGACTTGCCAACGATGCCCCAACGTGACCATTCTCCTCACTGAAGGTTGCTGCCCCGACAAGACCCCTTGGAGCATCTTGACGGAAGCAGCATAATTAACCAGTGTCCATGTAGATATGGCACCAGGAATAAGCTTCACGAACTCGTCTTAAATCTATGAGGGAGACCCGGACTAGGTGACTAACTCCGAGGAGGAATCCATGGAAGGAAGAACCGACATACCATCATCCCGGTTTCGATCAGGGAGGAGACGTCCCAGAACAAGGAATGGATGTCGCTCGCCTTTGGAAAGCGGGAATGCGGGGCAACAGGCAACGCGTCCTCTCCCACGAACGGATGTGCGCGCCCCGGCGAAAGCGTCGGAAACAAAAATGGTGAACCCGATGTGAAGCTCTTCTCCTCAACACGGGGAATGGTAGCTGTCGGGGTATCGGAAGAATAGCATGTCACCAGGTCCGGGTAACCCTCTCCAGGACGTGAACCCACCAAGGGTCGAGGCCGTCAGGACGTTGACTACTCCGTTCTGCGACGTCGTCAGCGTGGATCCCTCTTGCCGACCATGAAAGATGGAATGACGTTGGTCTTTGGTTGTTTATCTCCTTTCCTGTTGATGCTAATGGGTTCATCTCCCTGCTTCCAGGAATCAGATCACTGCATTCGGAGATCGATCACCACCTGCCCATCGGCGCAAGTGCAGGGGCAGCACCAACGTGGCTACCCCGCGCGGTCCCGCCCATTTCTCGGCCGCTCCGACTTCGACCGTCGTTGAATCCAGGTGCTTGCGACCCCTCTCCCTGTCGGAAATCATCCAGCGGAGGGTGATCAATGACTTGGTTCGTCGGTATGATGAGGAAGGGGTCATCCCCACCAGAGGCATGGCCCGTTTGGATCTAGAGGCGGCTACGCCTCACCACCATCGCCACCCTCGAGGGCCGCGCAGGGAACCGCCGCTCCCCACGCCGACATTCAACCTCTTCAGGAGCCTATCCTCGGAGCATCTTGACACATCCCTCCCCAACGCCAATGAGGTGGGGGATGTCCGGCTCCACCCGATCGGCGATCCAACCCAAGGGTTAGTGGCAAGAACCCCCACCAGGCTACGTCGATGCCGCCTCCCGACTCCCCAAGCTGAGGAGCAGGCAATCTTCATGCTCGCACCACCGGTTCTTTCCCATATGACTCGACACCAGCGTCAGGCGCGAGCAGGAGAGAATGCCCATACTAGGGCATCAACATCAGCAACCACTGTGGCCCGAGCCACTGCAGACTCCTGTTACCAGATCCCCGCACACGTTGAGAAGGGGCAGCCACGTGCCCGACTGGGATCGAAACCCCGACTGCCCTGCAGGCAAGTTGGGTCGAATATCCCGGTCGCGGACACTGGCAATGGCCACTGTGGACCAATCCGCGGTAGTGACACCCACCATGAAGGCTCATTCTGTTCCTCCAATATGGAAAGCCGAAAGCTTCTTCGCGACGGCTATGCTCTGGGTATGACTCCTTCCAGTGCCCGCTGCATGGGGTATGAGGTCACTCCCCCTAACGCTGGCCGCGATCATGGAGCCGTTGTGTATCCAGTCACTCACTCGCATGGAGGTCCTCTCCATGTCCCTTTCGTCATCTTTCCTGGTGCTCCTCGCACCCCAGCCTTCAGTCCCCTCTGCCCCAGCTCTATTGTGGCCGGGGGACCCCATGAAGGAAAACGTCTTTACCCTGAGGAGCTACCCAGGGGCAGGAAGGTCAGGCGTCATCGCCGTGGGAGGAATGTCAGGCGAGTTCGAATGAAAATTAGACTGGTCCGTTTCTTGGATTCTTAGGTAGAGTACGACTCAACGATGGAACGTTCCCCCCAACCCTTCGAGTTAAGGGCAGGGATGGGGACGCGGTGCGTCAGTCTCATACTCCCCGAATGCGAGATCCTTATGATTCCCTCCTACCTTCAAAGGTATATCCAGGAGGATGAGGACTTGGCGTATCGCCGAGGGTCAAGCCCGCAGTTGCAACTAGCCTCCTCGGAATCACCTCTCGCCCCTATTAGGGAGGGTAAGGAGCTTTTATGGGGATGGACAGAAGAATCGCGAGGCGATACACCCTTGGCGAGCACCGACGCTATGACGGGGGTCCCATTCGCCGGCCCATCCTATCGCGATGTGGCAGCCAGGGCACTGCGACCCCTGGAGGATGACCCAGGGATCGGCGGCCAGTCTGCCTGTTCGTCATATTCCCCGCCGGCCAGCCCACCGCCCCGGCGGCCTTCCTCGATGCCATTGCCAATTCCCCAACTTTCCTTGGTGGAAGAGAAGATGCGGCAGGTTCCGGACCCCGAACCGGAGCCGTGGAGCTTCTGGACCGTTCTTGCAGCGGGCCACTTCCCTGCGAAGTTTTGGCCGGTTTCAAAATTGGATTTTGATGTGCCAGAGTCACCACCCCAGGAGAGTTTGAATGCTTCCGCCAGATTCTTCGGGTGTCTCACTCCCGCCTCCGCCATCAGCTAGTGCCTTATCCTGGGAGCCAAGCGCATCTCGAGGATATCGGTGAGCAGTTCCGCTGGGTCGACCTAGCAGCACTCCCCGTGGTCCGGCACCCCGAGTCACTGGACCACCACGAGGCCCTCCAGCAACAATGCGTACAGAGTTTTCAAGTACTCCACAGAGTTATCGAGGAAGCCACCCCCCACACGCACGTCCGCAGATGGGGGCAGTACGCTGCTCTCCTCTTCTGTGCGATCCGCCGACAGCCCGATCCACTGGGCAGCCCTGAGGGAACGTCGCCAAGGGCAGTCGCGGTCAACATGGATGACCTTTCAGATGAGGGAAACATTTTGGATCCCCCCCCCCCCCCCCGAGGACAGTCCGCCACTGGACCCATCTAGGAGGATTACTCGCTAACAGAGGAGCCTCTTAGGTCTTCCTGTACCCACAGAGGCACTGACACTAGGCCGAAATATCGGCAAGGGTAAAGAGCCCGTTGGGTTTGTCAAACTCACCGACCCATCTGCCTCAGTGTAGAAGGTAGTGGAAGATCCCGAGAAGGCCACGCTGCGCCAACAGCTAGCTGAGCAAAAGAGGCTGGTTGATGAGCTATTGGCTGAATGCATTGCAGAGCGGCGGCCTTACTACGGTGCTCCCAGACCAGGACAGCAGTGCCAGGAGCATCTACCCCTTTTTGAGATTCCCCCGGGCAACCGTGACCGTGTCGTGTTCACCGACAGTGGAGATACTGGAACCCATGGAAAGAGGGCACGATATGTTTCGCCAAACCCTCCCGAACGGCGAGACAGCCTGGGGGACCCTGTTCGGATTCCTCCCGCCGCTCCGAGTGTTGCTCTGCCAGCCGCCCCAAGAGCTACTGAGCGTGACTATCGTATTGAAGAGCCTGGAAACACGCTTGTGGTTAGAGATCCTCGTCAGGACAGGAATCCGCATCTGGATGATCTGATGGAAGTACTCATCGCCCGCTTGGAGGCCCTGGAAACTTGGCATGTGGAAATCCCACAAGATGGCAAGTCGTACCTAGTGTGGGTGGATGACATGCCGGCTCCGCCAGGATTCGGGAACCCCACTTTTTCCCCCGTTAACGGGACCAGAGTCCCGCCACAACACTTGGTCCACTTTAACTCGAGGTTTGGGCCTATGTTAGGGACTCTGGCGCCGCAGGAGGCTGCCATGTTCCGGTGCTTCATTCAGACACTGGGAGGACCAGCATTCGTCTGGTACAGCCATCTCCCTGTTGGATCTGTGACTAGCTGGGAGGACCTTCTCTGACAATTCCTCTACCTGTTCAGTTCCACAACCTGGAAGACGAACATTTCAGACCTTTTCAGGTGCAAGAAAAGGCCCGACGAGTGAGTCGCGGACTTCGTCGCCCGATGGAAGGGGCTCAAGTACTCCCTTGACATGCCGCTGACTCAGGAGAAATTACTGACGATCTGTGTAGGGAATATCAAGGTAGAGTTGGTTCCTTCTCTGATCATGCAGAATTACCCTAGAGGGTTCTGGGACTTCTCGGACAAGGCTCAGCGCCTCGAAGAAACCCTGCAATAGGCCGGTCAGGCATGCCTGCTGCCTCCTCTAATCTCTACAAGGAGAGCCGCTAGAGCCGAGCCCGCTATTGTGGCCCAGATAAAGGCCCCCAGACAGTTGGAGTTGCTACCAGTGAGGCCAGCTCCACAGGCTCGTAGGGGTCCACCCCCACGGGCACAGCCTCCGGCCCAGCAGCGACCGCCTCAAAATCAGCAGGCGCCTCCGCATAACGCACCGCCACCACCTAGGTGATGTAATCTGGATCCACCTCCTCGGCCTTCTCCACCGGCCCCTGTCCATGGTCAGCCCCCAAGATTCCCCTTTCTAGAAAGAAGGAATCGGGCTTACTCGTTTGTCGAGGCCTAGATCCCCGGTTATTTCCGTAGCGCCTTGGAGTAGAGGATCGTGCGGATGCCTGAGTGCCGAAAGCCGGAAGAGGTGGGTCTCACTGATCACCCTAACTACTACCCTTATCACCAGATCCTGGGGCTCACCATCCAGCAATGCTATGTGTTCAAGGACTGGCTCCAAGACCATATTGACAACAACATAGTCAGGTTGGGCCCAGCCCCGGAACATGTGGTAGGTGTCTTCGTAGGATCAGATGTCAGAAGTGATGATGGGGATGGGTCGGAACAGGTTTCCAACCAGGGGTCCCGGAAGTATAATGACTGGATGTCCTGCAGGATGGTCGCCCGTGCCCATGGAATCATCCGTGCCCGCCTGAGTCAGCCAGATCCCTTGGAGTCTGTGAGCGCCACTTTGGTTTCGTCGTCCCAGCCTACTTCTTCCTAGAAGAGTAGGCGGCGATTCAAGAAGAAAGAACGCGCCCTGCCATTGCCGACATCTTCTTGCACGCTTGGCGATTTCATGCCCCCAGAAATGGGGATCCCTCTGAGACCCCGTCCGGTAGTGGATGACTCCTCGAGCGAGAGCCCGGGGTACGCTTCGGTTAACACCGTAGAGTTGGTAAATCCCTTTTTGGCTCCCTACGATGAGGAGCGCCGGGTGGACCTCCCCAAGAGCCTGGGGTACGCTTTGGTTAACACCGTAGAGTTGGTAAATCCCTTTTTGGCTCCCAACGACGAGGAGCGCCAGGTGGACCTCCCCCAAGAGCCCGGGGTATGCTCGGTTAACACCGTAGAGTTGGTAAATCCCTTTTTGGCTCCCGACGATGAGGAGCGCCAGGTGGACCTCCCCAATGTCCCCAGCCGTCGCCAACGTCGATGGAGCCGTGGCTACGTGAATCGCCGGGGGACAGCAGTCGTCACCTCCAGTCAGGCCGTGCACGCTACCAAGACTAGGCAGCATGCCCGGTACAGAGAGAAGTACTCGCGACTCCCTCACCCGGTGACAATAGGTTCGCTTCCACCACCATTTGTATTGCTGTATCAGGCGGAACCACCTTTCCCGTGTCGCAACCAGCCCAGCCCTACCCCTGTCTGACTACGGCCTTCTGGTCTTAGCATGACAGCCACCTCCTGGGCTTCAGCTCGTGAACGGCGGGACGTGCCTAGTACCAGCCAGTCATCGGTCCCGCCAGCAGGGCCCGTCATGCCCCTAATCACAGAGCGACCTCCTGTAAGCAGAAGCTCACGTTTGGCATGAAAATATGATGTCCTGAAGCATTTGGCTAGCATTCCGGCAAGGGTTTCCATCCTTGAGGCCCTTCACCTGTCGTCTAAAATGTGTGAGGCGCTCGTCGAGGCTCTAAGGATCCCCCTCCAGTTTGAAAAGTAGGTAGAGGCCGCAGAAGCCTTCCACACCAAGGTGATTGGGGACGCCGAATGTTAGGCGTAATCTCATTTTCCAGTGAATATTAAGACCTTCCCATACAGGGGCACATCCGCCCATTGTACATCACCAGAAATTTCAATGGTGTGGAAGTCCATCGCTGTCTTGTCGACATGGGTTCTGGGATTAACTTGATCCCAACTCGGACACTGCGAAAACTAGGGTTGTCCGAGGATGATTTAACTCCCTCCGACCTCAGAATCCAGGGGTATGAAAGGACCGAGCAAACTCCACTCGGCAAGATTCATCTGAAGACCCAGTTTGGCAGCTTAATTGCCAATACTGAATTCATGGTTGTCTCTCAGGACACTGCCTACAACACATTGATGGGCAGGCCATGGCTCCATCTTCACGCAGCGGTTCCCTCATCATACCACCAGTGCCTCAAATACTCCCTTAAGGGTCGAGTGGGTGTGCTCCAAGGAGATGCATCTCTGTTTTCCTCTTGTGAATCCCATTACCTGGACACTAACTATTACACGAGCAAGGAAAATCAAATCCTGGCAGGTGAGGTTGAGCCCGCCGCTGTCGGAAGTGATCCCTGGGCAGGTCTGGATGACGCATATGTCTTCCCAATCCATCGGTTGGAGGCCACGACTCTCAATATGGGAGAGTGCTTTATTGTCTCGGGTACTAGAGGAAGGCATATTTCCGGGTGTAAGCGGCGGTGGGAAATCACCTCGTACTCTTATACCAACCAAGCTCAGGTGATCCCTGAGCCTCCTACCCCTGTACGATATCGGGACGTTGGGCTCATGGCAACGGCAGTACATCATATGTGTTTGTTTCGCCAAGCCGGAATCGACCGGCTCAAGCCAACATGCCACCACTTCTTTGATGTCATAAAGCGTGGCCCCTTGGGCCGAAGGCCGGATGGGATTGGATCGACCACCTTCGTCACCATGATCTCCGCGGTGCATGAGTCTCCCGTTGTGATGACCTCTACCTCCCAGGCCAGTGCCAGCTCCCCATCAGGGTTGAGCAGCCCTGAAATGGCTCCCCCTGTGGAAGAACCTTCCTCAACCAGAGAAGAAGACATGGAAGATGCTCCTCCCGCCTTTGAGGAGGGCGTCTCCCCCACGGTCGACGAGCTAGTACAGGTGAACCTCGGTAGTGAGGCGGACTCGAGACCCACATTGGTCAGTGCTGCTATGCCTCCTGAGGAATGACAACAGTACATAGACTTCCTCATATAGCACCATGATGTGTTTTCCTGGAGTTATGACGAGATGCCGGGACTAGATCCCCAGGTAGCCGTCCACCACCTTGGCCTCCCTACAAACCATTGCGGGTTCAAGCAGCCTCCCGGGAAAATGCACCCTTTTCATGGTGCCATGGTTGAGGCTGATGTTGATAAGCTCATTAAGGCCAAATTCGTCAAGGATGTCCAGTACCCCAGGTGGCTAGCCAACATTGTTCCCGTCAGGAAGAAAAATGGGCAGATCAGGATCTGCATCGACTTCCGTGATCTTAATCGCCACTGTCCGAAGGATGACTTTCCCCTTCCCGTGACAGTGCTGTTGATCGATGCGACGACCAGGTTCCAAGCCCTCTCCTTCATGGATGGGTACTATGGGTACAACTAGATCCAGATGACCCCCGAGGATGAAGAGTTCACTGCCTTCAGGGCCCCCAGGTCACTTTCTGCTACCGGGTTATGCCCTTCGGCCTGAAGAATGCAGGTGCCACCTATGAACGGGCTATGCACCGCATATTCAAGCCAATCCTCGGGACACTGGTGGAGTGATACATAGATGACCTGGTTGTTAAATCTCGTCAGCGTCGAGACCATCTCAAAGACCTTGAGAAAGTGTTTGGTTTCCTCCGTTCTCGCCACTTGAAGATGAATCTGTTGAAGTGAGCCTTCGGGGTCACCTCCGGAAAGTTTCTTGGGTTCATTGTGAGGTATCGAGGTATCGAGATCGACCCTGAGAAGATCATGGCCATCAGTCAGATGCCTCCCCCGAGTAATATTCGGGAGCTTCGAGGCCTCCAAGGCCACTTAGCCTACATACGCCGATTCATTGCAAATCTAGCCGGCAAGTGTAATCCCTTCTCTCGGATCAAAAAGAAAGGCTATGCCTATGGGTGGGACAAAGAGTGTCAGATCGCTTTTGAGGAAATCAAGTAGTATCTGCTTCAACCTCTGGTCCTGATTCCACCCGTTCCTAGAAGGCCTCTAGTCATTTACTTGACTGCCCTAGAGTGATCCCTCGGTGCCCTTATCACCCAGATGAACAAAGAGGGAACAGAGAATAGCCTCTACTACCTCAGCCACATGCTCCTCGACGTAGAGATTAGATATTCTCCCATCGAGAAGATCTTCCTGGCGCTCATATTCGCCGTACAGAAATTACCGCACTACTTGTAGCACCATGAGTTACAACTGGTCTCTCGGGTAGACCCGTTGAAATACATCCTAAGCCGGCCAATGTTGACCAGCTAATTGGCACGCTGGGCGGTGATCCTCTAGAAAATCGACATTAGGTTTGTACCTCAAAAAGTCGTCAAAGGGCAGGTGTTGGCAGACTTCTTCGCCGCCCACCCAACCTCTGCGGACCAGCCACTGGATTTGGGATTTCCTGATGAGGCAATCCTCTCAGTTGAACATGCCACCCCATGATAGCAAATGCACTTTGACGGCGCCTCCCTAATCCCTACCGGTAGAAGGCTCAATGATCCTAGGCTTAACATAGTGGGCCTAGGTATCATCTTCATCACCCCGGAGCAAGCCGTTCTGCCATATTCTTTATTTTTGTTAGAAGGCTGCACCAACAATGAGGCAGAATATCATGCCCTCATCACTAGCCTCGAGTTGGATCTGGAGGTTAATGTGCCCCATCTGTGTGTGAAAGGAGACTCTGAGCTAGTCATCAAGTAGGTTAACGGTGACTATGCTGTCAGGAAGCCGGAACTCATGACATTGCTGGAGTGCACCCTCCATCTAATGGCTAAGTTCCCCTCCTAACCAGATGTCATTCACGTTCCCCGGTCGCAGAACAGTCGAGCAGATGCTTTGGGCAGCCTGGCGGCATCACTCGCGGAGCCTGAATAGGATGACCTAATCATCTACGTGACGCACCAGAGAGTCATTTCTCCTGTTATCCCTGATCATGTTATCCCATAGGGAGATCGTGGCCCACGAGTGAACCATCTCACAGCTGGTTCCCCTACGTCAGGACACCCCGGGGCTTCAGGCATGGTGATCGAGACAGTTCCTGACTGGAGGACAACATTGGTTGAATATCTCCTGCACGGAAATCTGCCGATGGACCGAGCAGAGCGGGAATGAATCTGGTGCCACGCGCCGCAGTTCACCCTTCAAATCGGTCCCAGCCGTGAGAAGCTCCTTTACAGGTGTGGGTTTGACGGTGTTCTCCTCTATTGTCTTCAAGGAGTTGAGATCCCACAGGTCATATAGGAAGTGCACACTGGTTCCTGTGGCGCCCACCAGGCTGGGTCGAAGTTGTCCCACCAGATTCGGAGGCTGGGATACTTCTTCCCTTCCATGATCCACGACTGCATTGAGTACGCCAAGAGGTGTCATGCGTTCCAAGTTCATGCTAGCTTTGTGCATCATTTAACAGAGCCTCTCCATACTACTAAGTATTCTTGGCCCTTTGTAGTCTGGGGGTTGGATGTCGTAAGGCCTTACCCGCCGGCAACGGCCCGCCAGTGCTGGTTCATCTTGACTGCTACGGACTTCTTCTCAAAGTGGGCAGAGGTAGCCCCGCTCAGGGAAGTCAAGGCTGGTTCTATCGCCGACTTCATGAGCTCCAACATCATCCACCTATTTGGAATACCTCACGCTATCCTCACGGACAACGGAACCAACTTCCGAGCGGCCGAGCGGAAAAGATTGTACGCCAAGTACAACATTCGCTCTAACCACACCTCCCACTATCATGCGCAGGCAAATGGACAGATTGAGGCGTATAACAAAACCCTCTCTAACATTTTGCAGAAAATGGTTGGCCAGATCAAGAAAAGTTGGCCGGAAAAGCTCCCCAACACCCTCTAGGCTTACAGGACGACGACTCGCAATTCCACCCAGGTGACTCTGTATTCCCTAGTATACGGAGCTGAGGCCGTCCTACCCATCGAGGTTCATCTACCCTCATTGCGCACGGCAGTCTACGACCAGCAAGTGCCATATAGAGTTTCCTAAATCCTCCTAGCCGAGTTGGAGGCACTGGACGGAAGTAGGCTTCGCGCCTTACATAACTTGTAAAGGCATCAGAGTAGGATGGCTCGAGCTTTCGATAAGAAGGTTCGCCTCTGCTCCTTCCTGCAAGGTGACTTGGTGCTGGCTCTTAGAGCGCCAATGATTACAGGTAGGAAACCACCCAAGTTGGAACCCAAGTGGGAGGGGCCTTTTATTGTCCATAAGGTCTATCCCAATGGAGCGTACTCCCTGGTGACTATGGATGGTGAGCGTATCACTCCTCCCACCAACGCTAGGTTCCTCAAGAAGTACATTTCCTAAACTCTACGGTCCAGCATGACCTTAAACTGCATTTTGCCCTACATTTGGGCTCTACGGTCCAGCATGACCTTAAACTGCATTTTTCCCTACATTTGGGCTCTACGGTCCAGCATGACCTTAAACTGCATTCTGCCCTAAATTTGGGCTCTACGGTCCAACATGACCTTAAACTGAATTCTGCCCTACATTTGAGCTCTATGGTCTAGCATGTCCTTAAACTGCATTTTGCCCTACATTTGGGCTCTATGGTCCTGCATGACCTTAAACTGTGTGGTCCTGCACGACCCTAAACTGCACCTTGATCCGAGTTCTAAGACCTAAAACTAAGATCAACTTGGACCGAGCTCTAAGACCTAAAACTAAGATCCTCTTTTAGTTCTGCCCTTTTCATGGTATGAGCTCTAAGACCTAAAACTAAGATCCATATTTCGTCTAATATGATGTTAAACTGTATTGACAGAACTACGTCAAGATTGATTCCCATCCTAATGGGATACGTAGGAATGCCCAAACCTTTCATCTTTGGGTCTAGCTTAAGGTCCGCTGTCGTGTCTGCCTCGCCTTCGGGACCTTAACCACAGGATCACGTGGCGTGGTGTGAGATCATGTCCTCATTCACTTCGGGGTTGCAATAGCTGCACCACGCGCACCCTATCCTTAGGATTTAGCCCTCTTGTGTCTAATGGCATTTAAAGACGCCATCCAGAACTACGTATGGATTGATTCCCGTCCTTATGGGATACGTAGGACCGCCTGAACACCTAGATGTCAGGTCCAGCCCCATATCTTCAGAGATCCCACGATCTCCCGGTTCCCAGGGTGTTTGGCATTACGCCCCCTCTTTTTCCTGGGGATCCGCCATCTTTTGGCCGCTCTCGGACTGAGCCCTCTGACCCTTTCCTGTGGTCTGCTGATGTGCTCAGGGCACTCTGGTCCAGGACTTGGAGTGCCAGATTCGACTTAGGCAAGTTCCATCCACTTGCCAAGCTTCGTGTTCCCCTTCATTAGGGCCCCCATCATCCTTCACACCCGGAGGGACCCCCACGAGCGGCCTAGATACAATGCCCAAGGGCTCTCCTACCATCATGGGACAACTCCCCCAAGGGTTTCAGACAACAAATTGATACGAATCCCGCATTGAAAACATGGTCAGCGGTTGATGCTCATTTTTTTGTCCCCATGGCTAACACGACAGGATGCTGCGCTACGAACATGGTCACCATTAATCCTTAGTCGTCACGCCGGCTTCCACGGGCCCTGAATGTTGGTGGCATGGTTCATGTCATGTTCCTCCCCACTGTGTCAAGGTGGAATCTCGACACTCCTTGTACTAACCCTCAGTACACCCCCGCGCATCAGACAGACTGAGCTGCGTAATGGTGTCTCTCGGGGCTCCTGCGATCTGAGCGCTGGAGTATGTGCTTGGGTCTCTTCTTTACAGGTTGTGTGCAGCTTGACCCTCATCCCCATGGGAAATGAGGAGTCGCCCGAAAATTGCTTTTTAGGCCCAGCATAGCTGGGAGCTACCATCTCCTGACCCTCCCTGATTGTTGAACCCCCGTAGGCCCCTTTGGCCCGAGGCTCCTCTCTCGGCTGGTCCAAACCGTACGACCTTAAACTATGTTGCTGGTCCTATCACACGACCCTAAACTGTGACATTATCGTCTTGGCCGAAAGATGAAAAAATGGCACTGCATTGTGATGACCTCGTTGTAGAGGACATCATGTTGGGTATTGGTCTCATGCCATGCCATTTTTCAACGCCTATCACGGCTTGATGCTTGTGGCGACACCACGGCCTACTAATCTAGGTCTGTCACTTCACAAAAAAAACCACCCACCTTAATGGACAAACAAGATTTATCAAATTCCACTTCATTCAGTGCAAGGGCCACGCCCGCACTCCCGTTTTCCCTGGAACTGGTATCTTACCGTGTCACCTATCAGAACTATGTATGGCTTGATTCTCATCCTTATGAGATACGTAGGAGCTCCTGGGGAACTTTCCCATGGGCCCAGCCATCCTACCTTTGTGTTCGGTCCCTCGACTCGAGCATTTCCTCGGAGAGCACGTGGTAAGTAGGGCTTAGGTCCTCATTCACTTTGGGTTTTGTAACCGCCTTGCCATGTGTCAGTTTCTCCCCCTTCTTGTTCACAGTCTGAGCTCTAAGAACTAAAACTAGGATCGATATTCCATCCCACATGACATTAAAATGTGTTTCAAGAACTACGTTTGGCTTGATTCTCATCCTAATGAGATATGTAGGACCACCCGGACATTTCGTCTTGGGTCCAGACCCAGGGATTGCTGAACCCCGTCCTTCTTTATTGTCGGCCCCTCGACCCGACTTCATGAGAAGTGGTGTAATCGGGACATTTTCCCCGAGCAGGTTTGGTATGCCCCATGGTAATAATGGGAAGTGTCAGTTCTCTCACTAAAGAGATCCTTCCTAGAAATTGGGACGACCCGTGATCAAATCGGTATGTCCGCCTAATTCGCCTTCGCCATGGTGGCGCAATATCGAGTGTTGGACTCTGTTCGAACAAGCCACCACTCTGCCTCCCATGCTTTGCGTTCCCCCTTATTCAGATCCTCATTTCCATTCATGTTTTACGGGACCCCCTAACTGTATGGATGCTCGACCTATGGTCCGCCTACTGTCCTGGGCCAACGTTCTGAAGGACTGGTCATTTTTGATGGGACCCCCTAACAGTATGGATGCTCGACCTATGGTCCTCCTACTGTCCTGGGAAAACGTTCCGGAGGACTGGTCATGTTTGACGGGACCCCCTAACAGTATGGATGACAAACCTATGGTCCGCCTATTGTCTTGGGACAACGTTCCGGAAGACTGGCCGACGATATTTGAGTTAGGCCCCGTGTTGCGAACATGGTCAGCGGTCAGCCCTCATTTATTGTCCCCATTCTAGACCAACATTATATGGATGTTGTGTTTCCGCCACGGTTGACAGTTATCCTCCATGGTTGAGCCCCGTTGGGTTCCGAATTTGGGCAGCGTGATTCACACTTTCTCTCCATCCCCCCTGTGTTCGGATGGATTTCAATGCCCCCGATATTTCCCCTCTCGTGTGTTAAAGCACATTGAGAAGGCGACACATCAATCGGCCCGAGGTCTCCTTAGAAGTCCAGGACCGATTTTGGATGCCTGAAGCTTGGTTAATGCCCCACAGTTGAACGAAATGATGGTAAGAGCATCTATTGCTTCTCACGTTGGGCACGTCCCACAGGAGCCTAGGGGTGAGTTGTTATTCATTTCAAAACTATGGTTGAGCGCATTAAACCAAGGGTAAAAAGGAGTGGATTTGGCCATATATTGGATTGAGACGATGAGAAGTACAAGCAAAAAGTTCATGAGAGGGCAAAAAACAAAGCCCTTAGGGATCAGCATGCTGAAGTGATCTTTCCAGCGCTGCTACCCTCTGGCTGGTAGCCTCCAGGGCCGCTTTTCTCTCTTTGAAGACTCCCTCCTCATCGGCCACCATAGAGCGCAGCTCGCCAGCCCTAGCTTGTGTCTGCGCCCTCTCGCTTCGAAGCACGGTCATCTGGTGACTCGCCTCCCCTAGTAGTTCCTGTGCATCAGCCAGCTGGGCCGTCAGTTGTTCCACAAGCTCAGAGCATGTTGCGATGAAGACCTCCTTATCTGCCGCCTGCCCTTCGAGGTGTCGGACTTCCTACTCCGCCCTCAGCAACGCTTGAGTGCTCTCCGATCCTTCCCGGCATTGGGCAATGTTAGTGCACCGGCTGCTCTCGCGTATCTTCTCGGACATGTAATCACGGACCGTCAGATGAAGATGTTGAGCGTCAGCCCCTCTGGTGCATAGGAAGCGCAGCCAGGTTTGAATTGATCCCATCTACCTCAGCCAATCCGACTGGGGATTCCCGAGGAAGCACTGGATACACTTCCACCCTTTGTGTCGTGTCATGCGGCTCCCCTTGGCTGCCTCTGATTCTGAGTCATCTATCTCCTCAGGGTCAGAGGGGCGGTATATGGGGAAGGCCGCCAACAAATCGGCAGTATGATCTGCCCCAGGGAAGTCTTCGTGAGGGTTAGAATCCTCGATGTCCAGGCGACCTTCTTCTCTCACCCCAACATCAATGATACCTTCACCAGCTTCCGACCTTGTCTCAGGAATAGCGTCGATGATGTCCGCCGCCCCCTGTTCATCAATTGTCGGGGCTGACTCAGTGGAGAGAGCATGTTCTGAACGAGGTGGTATGTCCTCCGCTGGTCTACTCACGGACGGCCCGGGCTCCGCATCCTTCCGTGCCTCAAGTGTTGAGATCACTGTACAAGGCATATGCTCATTAGATGGAATCTTTTTCCACCAAGCACCAGTAGTGAAGCGTGATACTTTCAGGAATTCAGAGTGCCGGTCCCCAGTGTTTCGGCCGCCGCAGGAGCCGCCATGATGGGAGACCCCTCTGCGCTTGTTAGTTCAATGATGGGTGTCAGATCCCCATTGTGTCTCACCGGTTCCTCTCCTCCCTCCTCTAGTGGGGATGCCCGTCCAACGCTCAACTACTCCTGAGTAGGATGGGGAAGTGAGTCAGAAGTTGGGAATGAGAATGGATGAATAAGGGAAATAAATGAAGACAGAGACAAACCTCGAGAATCTTGGTTAGGTCGAGATCAGAGTTGGCAATCTCGCCGCTCTCCCAGAGCCTCCCTTGGTAGGTCACCCCTTGTGACCCCTCACCTTCGTGATCTTCTTCTTCATCTTCTCCCTCACCTTCGTCCTCTCCAGTTTCCTCCTCCCCCTCTGTCTCCTCGTCACTGTCACCTTCTCCCGGCGACATGGCTTCTGGATCATGCTTCTGGATGAGCATCACATTCACTAGGAAAGTTGGCTCCACACGCTGCCCCCTCTGGCATGTGTATGCATCCATGGATGTCAGATAAGAATGCCACCGATAGAAATTTACTCGGTCGGTAATTCGAACGAGCCTGACCTCTGGCAGTTGGATCTCGTTTTGCATTATCTTCTGCCAGATGGCTTCGATGCTCAGTGATTGTCGCAGGGTCATCCAGGCCGACCATAGTGCCGGGAGAATTGCGTCTTGAGAAGGTTTGAGAAGATATCTTATCTGCTTCCCGGGCAGTTCCCTGGCCGCCTCATGTGACCCCCCTACGGGTAACAAGGACGTGGCGGCACCATGTGATGTCCCCACTGCCGAAGTCCCGGCCTGCACAGGCCTCACTACCTGACGCGCCCTTGGTTCCCCCCTTCCGAAGGCACCGTGCCTTCATTCCCGCCGCCCAGTTTCCGTGCGAGTGACCTAAAGTTGCTAGACGCACTTGCGTAATAGCACCTCAGGGTACGCAATGGTCCAATGTTCGGCGTATTCGGTTTCTAGGCCGACATCGACCCCGACGGGGGAAGAGTGACGACATCGCCAGAGCCGAAGGTGGTAAACATCAACCACATCTAGCACAGGATGCATGGATTCTTCTCCTGCCAGACAGCCGTGAATACCTTCTTCGGCATTCGCTGGAGGCACCCGAACTTCCTTGCAAATCGGGATGGCACGTACGGCTCGCAGATAACCATCCCATTGATCCGAGCCACGAGCACCCCGCCCCGAATGCTCTGGAAGTATTCCTACTATTCCAGAGAGCCTCGACCGTTGTCCACCAGCTGGCCGACCGGGGTGGGAAACGGGAAAAAGTTGAATTTGCCATGGTTTCCAATGTGGATCCTCACGCCCTATTCATTGAGAATCATCGACGCCACCCTTGCGATATTTAGCAAGGACGGTCACAGGCCATTGCCCGGAGGACGGACGACGTTTGGGAAAGTATACCCGCCAAGATGCACCGCCACCCAGCTATGGAAGATCTAGAAGGTACCACATACTCTCTGAGGCAACCCCCTCGTGAGATGCGCCCTAGAATTGTATATAGCTTGGCCAGTACGGGGACGCCCAAGTTGAACCGTTTGTTGGCGGCCATGGAGCCCGCCATCACCAATGTTACTGGACGGACGCCAATCCTCACGCCCCGTACCGGCAGCCGCCACCCGCTCAGGAAGGCTGCAAGGAACCCGGCATACCGGACGTTCGGGTCCCGGGCCTCAATGACACGGTAACCCCATGATTGGTATTGCCCCGCCTCCAGGGTCCTCTATTATGACCCATACCTACTCCTCTGAGTCACGGTTGGGCATCGTTTTCCCCGTCCTGGCATCTTGATGGTCGGATCCTTCTCAAGGAACAGGCTGAACCAGCCCTTGAAGGCTATGTCCTTCAGGAAGTCCTTGACCCCCAGCCTCTCTTTTGGCCTACTCCAACAGGTTCCACATCAGCATAGGCGTCCACGTCCTATCTCCCTAGGTGTTCTTTGGAGTAACGAACTCATCGTATTGGTAACCCTCCAGTGGGATACCACTGATGCAGTGAACATCCCAGAGACTGATGCCAAGTTTCCCATGATGAAGGTGGAATGTGTTGGTGTCAGGAGACCACCGGGTGAATAGCTCTGGCCCGAGTTCAGGCTGGCAGTGGAAATGGAACTATGATGTCCATACCACCTCGAACAGGCCGATATACCGTAGTTCGTCCCCGAACTAGTCATAGGTATGGCGGACCCAGAACGCCCAGGCCCATTCGCTAGTGAAGTTTCCCCTGGACCATAGGTCCCAATCCTTCAGCCAGCCCTTCGTGTCATCTGTGATGCTCTGACGGAACGTGCTCACGTAGAGGGCCAAAGAATCCTCTGCCATAGGCTCGTCCCCGGTAATGGTTCTAGTCCTCGGGTTCAGGACATATACATCCATATGTCTAGTTTCCCTGGTAAGATGGCCGTTTTTGGTGATGTTGTGGCGAGGAAGTTCGTCCTCCCGAGTCACCCAAGACCGCGGCGTTTCCACTTCGAAGCCCGGCACTGGAACCTCCTCCAGGATGCCAAAATTCCAGAGCGGGATGTTGTCAGATAGGGGATACGTCTTCTGGGCCGGAGTCAACAGATTGAACAAGTTCATATTATTGGAGACAATCACCTTGGTGCCATAAACCTCCTCGTTCTCCACCATTTCTGTTTTACAGGCAGCGGCTTCCCCCTCATCGACTCAGTTTGCAGCCATCTCGAATTTTTCGGGAGTTGGGCGGAATCAAGATGCAGTGCATGGAATCGGGGAGTTTGGCACGAAATCTGAAGGAGTTGCACGAAATCCTGGAGATGAGTGCACAATCGTCACGAGAAGCGCAGATTATCCCGGTCTGGCACGAAATCATGGCCAAATTTTGGAAGGAATTCCGCGCTGCCAGATCGTTTTTACGCGCAGCCGCGGAAGCGATTTAGCGCACGAGAGCGATGAGCTTATCGCGCGGAAAAAGAGGAAGTACGGATTTGGGACCCAGTGCCCCTTTTTATAGGCGAGGCCAGGTTTCTGCACCGCGCGGAAAGAGGATTCAGTGTGCATCCGTAGGTTTTGTGCACCCCACCGGAATTGTGCGCGCAACTTGATCAGGGGACTTAGCATTTCAGTGCTTTGGCGTTTCCCTTGGAACCCGATCGTTGCGACCTCTCGCCGATCCAATTCCAAGGGGGGGCATTTGTTGACACCGAAAAAATCCCGTAACTCTTGGAGGAGGTTTTGAAGTGGCGAAGTGAAGTCATATTCGGAATCAGAGGCCTGATCCGGAGGTCCGGGAAGTGGTGTGCGAAAAATTGGGTGAGTTGCGCGAAAAAAGATGTCCCGCGTGAAAGGCACCCGGGATTCGCGAAAAGTCCATGCACCGGTGCGTAATTATTTCTCACTCCACGCGGTTGATGTTTTTGTGCCACCATCCCTGTCGTGTAGTTATTTCGCACGTCACCTGGATTCCTCGCCGGCCGTCTCCTATAAACAGAAGGGGACCCCGAACGGTTTGAGGGTTGAGGAATCTGAAGTGACTCTCATGCATGCAATTCGGCTCCCCCCGTGTGAAAGATGACATCCAGGTAATCCCTCATTTCGCACAACCTTGCCCCGGAGTTCTCCTTTGCGCGCGACTCCACTGGATTCAGTGAATTTTCCCCATCCCCCGGGTTCCAGCCTTGCGCGCAATCTGTGGTCCGTGAGCGCAATACCCTGCCTTGTGCGCAAAACCTTGCACGTAATTCCCTCTTCGCACGCAATTCCATTGTTCCAATTGCACGTCGTCCCGGTGTTTTGGGCACAAATCATCCCTTTTGCGTGCAAATCCCAGGACCTCTCACCTTGATGCCCCTTGGCTGCCCCCTGCACCGACACCTGCTGTCTCCCCTGATGGGCATGCGTGTCATGCGTTGTTTTCCCGCACGGCCTTCCAGGCTCGTGCGAAGTAACCTCAAGGTCCCTTGGGCTGTGTTTCCCATTGCGTTGATTTTCCTTATGCTTCTCCACATAGACACGCTAACGGCTATTTCTTCTTCGCATAGCCACGCTAACGTGGACCCCCCGGTGGTTTGCCTTGCGGCCCCCCTTCACCACGGCCTTGCTGATGCCTTCCCTCCCACAAGGGGTAGAGGGCGTTGGCCATGTAATCCAAAGGGGTGTGGAGCAAACCCACCTCGTCCAAGCTGCAGGACGTTAAACTGCTAAGCACATCGTCCTTAACACAAGACGTTACACTGTGGTCTGACCCCATGCTTCGCACGCAAGGTCCCCCAAGCTCGGACATTTTTTACGCCACTTTTCTACATGGGAATGGACTCTTCCTCATATGGAATGATATCCTCCTTGTTGGAGCAGCGTTTGTCCGTGGGGGAAGGGCTGCCTCAGAGTGTAATCCCCTAGCCTTTCTTGCAGATGACTGCACCCGTGTATCTCCGTACTTCTCTCATGCCAATGCCAGTGGAGTCCTTTTCCCACTATGCTTTGTCGCACCACAGGCCTCCACCCTGGAGTAAGCCCCGGAACCAAGGGCCACTAACCACGCGTAATCCCCTGTTTCCACTTTGGGCCGCTCAACACGTATGCCCCATTTCGCTTCTCATGGACGCACCATTCGTGATGTGATCGTCTGGTCCCTACTGCCTCTTGTTTCCGACACCGAGCATGACTCACGTGGGCTTAGAGCGCGCACCGACCATGACATCCTCTTAGGGGCCACCCCAGAGCGTAAGCCCCATCCTAGGGAACTACATGGACTTTTATCCATGATAAGGCATGGTACGTAGGAAGCCTCCCTGAGGTTCAATCCCAACAATCATTGGCCCAAACCGTCTCATTGTCGGTGTGCCAAGCCCCCATTTCCCCCCGAACTACGAGGACTTTGATCCATGTCAAGGAATGGTACGTAGGATGCCTCCATGAGGTTCAAGCCCACCACCCAGTCGTCCGGACCTCTCCATGTCGGTTCCTTGACCACCTTGGGCTACCTCAGAGCGTAAGACCCAAACCCCTCGTCCCGCATGACGTTAAACTGTATCTCGTCCCGCATGACGTTAAACTGTATCTTGTCCCGCATGATGTTAAACTATATTCCCCCTCTTAGGCCTTCTCAGAACATAAGCCCCATGTCTCACTCCACCATCCATCCTGATCCTTACCCAAGCCACCACATTCCGGTGAGATCATGCCACCCCATCCCACTCTGTAGTATCAGGGAAGCCGCCCACGTGCTGGCCCCAACATCGCGGTTCCCCCCTAGGGGCCCTTCAACCCGATCCGTCTACGCAAGACGTTAAACTCGCGGTATACCCCATGTTAAACATGGGAAGCTGAGGAAAACCTCAGATGGTACACATTCCCCACGTTCGATGTGGGATGCCTCGGGCTTCCGCGCCCTCGAGAAGCCCTATGATGAGGGACCAAAGACAGACATGCCGACGACGCCCCAACGTGACCATTCTCCTCACTGAAGGTTGCTGCCCCGACAAGACCCCTTGGAGCGTCTTGACAGAAGAAGTGTAATTAACTAGCGTCCATGTAGATATGGCACCGGGAATGAGCTTCATAAACCCGTCTTAAATCTATGAGGGAGACCCGGACTAGGTGACGAGCTCCGAGGATGAATCCACGGAAGGAAGAACCGACATCCCATCATCCCGGTTTCGATCAAGGAGCAGACGTCCCTGAACAAGGAATGGATACCGACCACATTTGGAAAGCGGGAATGTGGGGAAACTGGCAGCGCGTCCTACCCCATGAACGGATGTGCGCGCCCTTGCGAAAGCGTCGGAAACAACCACATTCCAAGAGAATTTACGATGACAGTGTTCAATTTTTTGGAATGTTACAACCATGAAATACACAATGATATACGGGGAATAAATGATAAGGATATTCCATGGAATACTATCAAAAGTGTTGGATTTTCATCCTTGGATGTGTAATAAGGTTTACCATTTAAGGAAATAATATGTTACAATTTGTGTGAAATTTGTGAGATTAAAGTATTATCTCACCATATGAGGATTTATTTATTTCGAATAACCTATTTAAAAATATTTTTGTTGATAAAAAATGATGATATATGGGATGTAATATCATGGATCACTTGATATATTAGTGATTTAGGAAGGATAAATCCACCTTCCTTTTTAGAGATAGAGGCTATGTTGATCAAGGAACCACAATGGTTGAGGTTTTCCGGAAATCATTAAAGCATATCTTTTCATGAAAACAGTCCAACATTCAAAAAAAGATCTAGAAATAAAATGTTGTTTGAATACTAAAATTTAATTTTGAATTGATGGAATTTAAAATTATCACATATTTATGAGTTTGAGTTCCTCAACTTTCCTTTAAGGATTCATTTTTTTATTGGTGACCTTAATCATTCCTTTTAAATATGTACAATTTTACTTCAGGTCCAATATTCACTCCCAAGATACATTAGCCTATGTATAAACCTTGTTATGAGTTAATTTGGGTAACCAATATTTTTTTATATTTCTTTTTTAATTGAATTTTTAGTAATTATTTTTACGATGTGGGTTTCTGTGAAATTAAATTTAAATTATCAAACCTTTAATAACCCAAACAAATTTTATGGGTGAAATTACGTTTAAGCACGTTAGAATGTAACATCCCTATTTTTTTAAATATATTATTCTGAATTAATTTAGTATCTTTTCAATATTTATCATTTCATGCAACACTTAATATATTGTTGGGAATATAAAATATCTATTTTGGGATTGTGTTATACACAACACTAAGTTAAACTTAAGCTACACGCAACACCAAGCGCGTATTAGAATATAATATCCCAAGAATAATTTATATATTATATATATCTTTAAATTAATATGATAGTAGGTCGGATTTTGTTACACACAACAACAAGTTTTTTCACTAACATGCATTACACGAAGTACCGAGTTTTACCAAATAACAATATATTATTAAAATATAATTATTTAATAAAATAATATATAAACTATACATTTAATTAGAAGTTATTAATAGTATAAATTAACATATGAAAATATTTTTAATACAATATATGTAAAATAAACTCATTGGTCAAATTAATTAGAAATTTATATGAGAACAAATTGAATATAAAAGAACTAGTTTTATAGAAAACTATATTTATATTTAGAAATCATTTTTAACTGAATAAATTAAATTAATTACAACTAGAGAACTATATTAATGAAATTTATATGTTATATATTCCATAAAATATTTTTAATATCAATTTAATAGATTTTATAATCATAATATAAGAATAAATAGTACTTTTTGCATAAAAATCAATATTTTTATAAAGGGACTTTTTCCACCGTTTAATGGAGAACATATTTTAAATCACAATTTTGGATATTTTATAAATTTTATAGGTAAAAATAAACTTCATATATTAAATAATGATAAAATTAGATTAGAGTTAATTGTAGTTATTTTTCTGTGAAGATACATTTTTAAATGAATACTAAAAAATAATGAATTTTAATTTAAAAACACATTAACAACTAATATATTTATATTTGTTAACTTATATTTTAATTTGAGTGTAAAGCCTATTTATATCAATTATTTATTAGTTTAAAAAATTAATCTCAATGTAATTAATTTCACATTCAAATAAATATAAAAACATAGTAAACTTTTGAATATTTGGTTTTAAAAACCCATATTGTTGTCCCGTCTGTGGGGTTACATTCAAAATAATTTATTCCACTACTATAATTAGAATTTAAAAAATTGATACCATATTTTGAGTTAGAATAGTTAATAAAATATTATAATTTCAACTATGTTTTTGACCAAAAATATTAGTGAAAGTAAATAAAATATAATTACAATGATATAGGTGAAATTGAGCTTTACAAGTGACTAAACCATGATCATAAGGGCCAAAATAACCTTGAAACATGTCTAAAATCCATTAGATGGACATATTTTTACCCTATACTCTATTAGATCGAATTGGGGCCATTATTTGATTCATATGTAATAGAAAAATGAGGGTGTAATTTTTTTTTCTAAAATATACATGAGTGCCACTTGTAAGAACCCGGGTTATTGCAACAGGTCAAAATCCCAACCCTATTTGAATTTTTGACCCATTTCGGAGAAAACAAGAGAAATTGGACAGTTCTGGGAAAACTTTTGAAGTTGTGGAGGTCGTATAGGGGTGCACAGTTGGCTTACAGACTGAAAAAACCGTGCAGCCAGCCCAGAAAACCGTGCAACCTTGACAGTGGGATCCACACGGCCGGCACATGGTTTGAAAAACCATGCAGGAGATCAATGTAAGTCCCTTGGTGAGATAGTAGAAACCACACGGTGAGCGCACGGTTTTCCAAACCGTGCGGGCAACCATGAAACCACTTAAAGTTAGCATTTTTAAGTCCGGGGCCACTCGGTATATCCCATTCCTCCCTCATTATACCTCTCACTCGTAGCTCTCTAGATATTTTTGTTTCTCAAGTGTTGGAGGGACTCTCCCACATATTTTTTTATGAAAATTGAAGGAGTTTCTTGTTGGATTGAAGTCGTTTCTTCTCAGGTAAGTCTCTCCCCTTGGTTTCTTTGTGTATTCTTCTTGGTCTTATTTTTCGTCTCTCTCAGTTTTCTAGATCTACATTTGTTTCATGTAGATCTAGTGTTGGGGTTGCCTTTGGTGTTAATTTTAAGGCTTTTGGATGATAGGGAAAGAGATATATAGCGGTTTTCCTGAAGTGTTTTCCAGATTTGGGTGTGGTTGTTGTGGATCATTTCTGCCGGAACCCTAATGGTAGGTGGTGCATATTTCATTTTGTGTTCTCGTAGTCTTTTGGGTGGCGCGACCTATGGTGAAATTTTAGGTATTTTGAGAATGAACATATTTTACCTGTTATTTCATGTTGAATTGATAATTAACCTATTGGATGCCTTTGGGTATGCCTTGTTACCTATTTTTCTTGAGCGGGGTTGAGCGAGGGGATGTAGCTTATTTGGGGAATTTTGGTCGAGGATGCCAAAATGGAATGAATTGACTTTGTTTGATTAAACTACTGAGTTTAATTCGTTATGTTTTGATATGAATTGTTTGATCCATTTAAGACCTAAGTACTATTATTTGATAACTGTTGGGCTAGTGCAATTTAACTATTAGATTTTTTTCCCGTCATGTTTTATATATGTAATTGCATATATTGGAACCTCTTGGTTGTGTTGGGAATAGCCTAAATATTCTTGAGTGATTTAGATCACAGGTTGGGATTAGCCTAGGATACTTTGGGAGGTTCAGACCACAGGATTGGGCGTCATTGACGTCGGCTTGAGGCAGGATTACTGTCAGGTTGGGCACGACCTGGGTTACTGGGATGGCAATTCTATAAGACTTGAGTGACATGCTCACAATGAAACAAGGTGTCAGATACATTGTGTCTTAGGAACTGTTTTCACTAGTACAAAAACCTTTTTTTACGTCGTTTTTTTTTTGGTTTTTAACTTCGGTTTTTAGGCGACGTTATTGCGAGCGACGTTAAAAATATGTTTTTTTGACATCGGTTATTTAATAACCGACGTAAAAAATGAGTTTTTAATGTCGGTTTTTTAAAAACCGACGTGAAATACATTCTGGAAATGGCGATAAGAAGCCATTTTTTACCACGGTTTTTGAAAAAAGCGACGTTATAAGTCATTTTTTACGTCAGTTATTTAATAACCGACGTTAAAAGTTATTTTTAACATCGGTTATTAAATAACCGACGTAAAAAATTTTACTATATTGTAGAAAATTTTCTAATCTTTCATTTGACAGGTCATAGAGCTCAAACGGATTTACGGATCAAAAGTTATGACCATCAGAAGTTTGATATTTTTTCGAGGAAAGATTGAATGAGCCAACCGTAGCTTCATATTACAAAGAATTTTTGAATCCGTAGGAGGATTTGTAGTTTTATCATGATATAACGAATCATCCATCATTATAATAAATTAACAATCGTTAAATGGTATATCAATTAAGAAAACTAATCATAGAAAATATAAATCATGGGAAAATAATTACAGATACCTTGATGAGGTCGCGGAAATAAGAAATTGTTGATTCACGTTGAAGATAAAACAAGTTGATTCGGTGGAACGATGATGGTTGAATGAAATGATCGTAAAATGGTATGTCAATTAAGAAAAAAAATCATAAATACCATAAACCATTGATGTATGATTAAATATACCTTGACGAGATCGCGGAAAGAAGAAATAATTGATTCGTGTTTGAGAGAAAAAGAGTCGATTTGGGGGAACGATTATGGTTGAAATAAATGATCGTAAAATTAATATGGGTGTATAATGGAAACATATAATTGAGATTCTATTAGAAAATGCGGTATTAAAAATTTTAGGCGGCAATTCAAAATTTCAATGCCGCGATATAAAAAAATTGAAATTTCGCTTTCGCGGGATATTAAAATTTTCATTCACGTCGGTTTTATGATAACCGATGTGAAAAGATATTAATTTTTTCACTTATTTTTCACATCAGTTATTATAAAACCGACGTGAAAAATCAATCTTCGTCACTCTTTCACGTCGGTTATTAAATAACCGACGTGAAAAATCAATTTTCTGGACTTTTTCACGTCGGTTATTTAGTAACCAATGTTAAAAGGTATTTTTCTCGCCGGTTATTTAATAACCGACGTTAAAAAAGTTTACAGAAATGTAGTTCTTAATCCAATATTTAATTTGACAGGTCACGGAGCTGAAACGGAGTTACGGATTAAAATTTATGGCCTTCAGAAGTTGGACATCCGTAAGACATCGTTTAGAGATGATCAACTTCTAAAGGTCATAACTTTTAATCCGTAACTCCGTTTGAGCTCCGTGACCTGTCAAATTAAAGCTAGAAAAATGATCTACATTATTGTAAACATTTTTCACGTCGGTTAAGAAATAACCTACGTGAAAAATAACTTTTTACGTCGGCTATTAAATAACCGACATTAAAAAGTCCCGAAAATTGATTTTTCACGTCGGTTATTTAATAACCGACGTGAAAAATATGTGAAAATTTTAATATATTTTCCTGGAAAATAATTTTTCATGTCGGTTATTATAAAAATGACGTGAAAAATCAATCTTCGTCACTCTTTGACATCGGTTATTAAATAACCGACGTGAAAAATCAATTTTTGGGACTTTTTCACGTCGGTTATTTAATAACCGACGTTAAAAGTTATTTTTCACGTCGGTTATTTAATTACCGACGTGAAAAAAGTTTACAAAAATGTAGTTCAGAATTCAAGCTTTAATTTTATAGGTCATGGAGCTCAAACGGAGTTACGGATTAAAAGTTATGACCTTCAGAAGTTGGACATTTTTAAGACATCATTTAGAGATGATCAACTTCTGAAGGCCATAACTTTTAATCCATAACTCTGTTTGAGGTCCGTGAACTGTCAAATTAAATCTTGAGAAATAAACTACATTTTTTAAAAAAAAAATCACGTCGGTTATGAAATAACCGACGTGAAAAATAACTGTTGACGTCGGTTATTAAATAACCGACGTGAAAAAGTCCCAAAAATTGATTTTTCACGTCGGTTATTTAATAACCGAGGTGAAAAATAAGTGAAAATTTTAATATATTTTCCTAGAAAATGATTTTTCACGTCGGTTATATAATAACCGACGTGAAAAATTAAATAAAATTGATTTTAACGTCAGTTCGTATATAACCGATGTGAAAAATCAGAGAAAATGTATTTTTACGTCGGTTATATAATAACTGACATGAAAAATCGATTTTTATATATTTTCACGTTAGTTCTAAAAAACCGACGTGAAAAATGGTGACGTAAAAAATTGTTTTTGTACTAGTGTTTGGTGATTACCGCTCACTCAGAACTTTGATTAGTGTACATACAGAGAGACTCCATGATGAGGTGGTTTTGACCACTCGTGTGGGTAGAGGCCCCTGTTAGTTTTGGTCTAGGTACTATTGGTTGGGGGTTCTTGCCGTAGGATGCCACATGTAAGGTGAGGAGCCTTCAGGGGATAGCATTGAGGCTATCGGGTTGGGGGCAGAGGCTCTCCATTATTTGGGGGAAGATATCATTGTTCCTACAGTTACTTATTTGAGGGCAGATATCATTGTTCCTCCGGTTACATATTTGAGGGTAGAGATCACTGTCCCTTGGGTTATATTATTTGAGGAAATATATTGTTGTTCCTTAGGTTACTTATTGAGGGCAGACATCCCTGTCCCTCCAGGTACTTATTTAAGGACATGCATCGTTGTCCCTCCGGACTACTATCTCTTGGTCGTGCCTTCGGGACATCAGTACTTAAGACACGCGGTGTGAGGGGAACTTCGTGCCTGGTTAAATGATATAGATTTTTTCCATTGGATGAAGTAGGTGAAACTCCATTGTGGCTTTTGGGCACCAGTGGAGTTTGTGTTTTGTTTTGTGCATCAAAAAATTTACTTTTTTCCTTAGAAATGCATGTCTGATGAAACACTTATATTAGGTATGCATCGTTGGGTGGTATCCTTTTGATATTTTTTTCACACCTTGCATGGGCCCTTCAGGACATGTGTAGACTTTATGGACTTATGTGCAGGAAAGAGGCTAGCTTTAGGAGCTTTGCCGCATTAGTTGTTGAATAGAGATGCTATGGATCTTGAGGTCTTGCTTAGCTGGATTTTACTTTTTTCTGTTTTCCATCCTATATCAGAATGCTTGTTTTGTAGCTACAGTTGGTTAGACATTATCTCCCCATACATATAAATGTGTGTGACCTTCTTTGGATACATGTTTTATTATTTTTAGTAGTTACAAGTGGTGTTCAACATGTTTTCGTGTTTATATTCTGTTGAAGTTGTTTTATTTATTGGTTTCTCTATTTATTGATATTGAATGTGCTTTTGTTATGCAAGTCTAGGTTGAGTCTCCTGAGTCGTCATTCTATTTCCTTTTTATTATTATACTCGTACCAGTACCAAGATTATCCTCTAAGAGGGTATAGGCTCCCCGCTATACCTATAAGACCCTCGCTGCTAGTCTACAGGCTTTGGCATTTGGGGAGTTGTGCCTATGGTAGTAACACCCTACCCGTTTAGCACTATTCTAGTGTCTGCTCTGGTCCAAGTCATTACAAAGTGAAATTAGATAAGTTCTTGACCGGGATATTGCAGTAGTGTTTTGTTGGATACTAATGAGATTGAGACTTCACTTTTTATTCCTACTGGGTTTACTTTTTGGGATATAGTAGACAGAAGATAGGTTTTGACTGGAATTGGGTTTCGAGCTTGTGCTTGGGAGCCTGCAGCCCCAGGAACGAGGGATGAACCAAGTTGTCATGGGTGTGAATTTCTGTTTTCTTTTTCTCAGATTACGGTTTATATGATTTCCACCTCGGAAGCTGACTTGGTGTGTGATGTTATTGATTGTGATACGTGACCATTGACCCACTACGGTAAGGGATAATTGGACCGTGGCCCGGTATGGAAAGTCTTGTTTTCTTGTCTTTTGATAGGCACATTGAAGGTTATTTCAATCTCATAACAGCACATATGCTTTGTGAATTGATAATTCCATGTGAATGATATCAATTTCCATTCTTTTTATTCTTGAAATGTGAAAAGGTTAAATTCCTGATAAAATTTCTTCTTTTTTACAATGTGTTATTACATGCTTTTTATATTTTTATAACTTCATGTGACAGGGTATTTGGTTCTGGCTCTTGTACGAGAAGGTATGTACTATAGGTTGAGGTCATTTTGATCACCAAGATTGGGTGATTTGGTCATCGGTTAGAGGCATCATTGGTTATCATGACGAGCATGGCCTGAGGTACTTTTGATACGTAGCTCTGTTAAGGGCGGGTAAGGAGGCCATGATGCAGGGATTCCATGGGGAGTGGTTACAGTGGGGGAGAGTAACGGTGGTAGTTGTGTACTTCATTTACTACTTTCTTATCTGGGTTGAATATATATTGTTATATATATATGGTTTTTCTGACCATTTATGGTATTAAACGAGTTTCTTTTTGGGAGACTCGGATGGAGCATCAGACGGGAGATGGTACAGTGCCGCAGGAGCATGATCAGGTTCAGGATCCAGTGCAGGCAGAGCAAGAGCCACAAGTACAGGCTCAAGGACAGGATCAGGTTTAGGGTCTACTTCTGGCAGGACTACAATCAGGTTTTGCAGTGTTCAGACCATGGCTCGACGAGCAGCTCCGAGTGAGCCTAGTACGTGTCTTGTAGGGGATCGATATAGGTGCGTAGGGTACAGATCCATCTATGGAATATCTGACATGAGAGTTCCAGTCGTTGCACCCGCCGCTTTTCCAGGGTGAGGGTGGTCCACAGGCGGCTGAGAAATGTATAGAGGGTATGCAGATGATCTTCATGCAGCTCGAGACTCCTCCAGGGCGGAGGGTCAAGCTAGTGATTTACATGTTGTGGGGACTAGAAAAGAGTTGTTGCGATGTGCAGATTCAGGCTCACAGGCATGAGGGGATAGCATGGAAGGACATTAAGGATAGGTTCTTTGAGCACTTTTGGATAGAGACACTAAGGGTAGAGAGAGATCGGGAGTTCTTGAGCCTTCATCAGGGAGACATATCCATCTTGAAATATGCATCTACTTTAACTCAGTTGTCTATCTTTGCACCTGGAATGGTAAGTGATGACACGACAAGGGTGAAACGCTTCGAGGATAGTTTACGACATGCCATTCAGATTTGGGTGAATATCTTTAGGCTATGCTCATTCTCAGAGGCAGTGAACCAGGCACTCATTGTGGAGGGAAACTAGAGGGATATTCCACATGTTAGTCAGGTGATAGCTTCATGTGATGGTTCTGATAGCAGGAAGCGAGGACATGATGGGTTATTATAGGGAAGTCAGGACAAGGACTCTGCTTGACCACCTTGTAACAATTCTTCAGTGGTTTGTTTTAGTGTGCATAGCCAGGGAATGTTCGGAATCAGTGCGATAGGCCTCCAAAGGAGTGTCGTGCATGTGGACAGGTTAGGCATTTGGAGAGGATCTGCAGGTAGCCTTCTCAGATAGCTGGCAGGTAGGGACCAGGACAGACGGTGGAATCTGGAGTTCATTTAGGTTCCGTACCAGGAGAGGGTAGTCAAATTTCAACTGCACATGGAGGATGTGATAGAGACAAAAAGAACCAACTGGGTTGTCAGTGGCCAGTGGCTGGAGCAGCACCGTTGGGAGGTCCGACATCAGGCATCCGTACTTTAGGCTAGGTGCATGCTGTGGAGCTACCATAGGCTAATCAAGATGGTGAGCTGATAATGGTTAGAGGTACACTGCATGAGTGGTCGTGATCTGTTTTTTATGTTTACATGATCTGGTATGACCTGCTGAGGCATGCCCGTTTTGTGTGTACTAGGTGCACAGGATTCTTGTGGACTGACTAGATGCTGGTCAGTGGGTTTGGTTCCATATCGGGTGCATGTTATATTTATATATATATATGAGATGTGTAGAATCATATGCATCAAGGATGTGGGTTAGTTGAGGTGTCGTGGGCATCGGGGCATCAAGGATGTGGGTTATATGAGGTCTCATGGGCATTGGGGCATCGAGGATGCATGTTACTTGAGGTGCTAGGTACCAAGCTTGTTGTGAGCATCCATGGGATGAATGGCCTTATGGAGGCGGACACCAATGCTGTGCGGGATGCGTTTGGGTGTTGAAAATGACATGGGGGAACCAATGAGGCACAGGGGTGACGATGTGTCACGAGAAGACTATGAGTCCAAAAACAGGTTTGTATACCTTTACTTGGTTTGAGTTTTGTATGGATGATACCGAAGTCGGAAATTCCTATGGTGGGGATCCCCTTGAAGAATTTGGCCAGAACCATTGAGACTGGGAGAGTCTGGGTTACTTTGATCAGGGTGGCAAGTTCGGTGCCATCTCCGGGTTTCTTTTGATAACCCGGGGATGAGCTATGTTAAGGTGGAGAGATTGTAAGAACCCGTGTTTTTTGAATGGGTCAAAATCCCGACCCTGTATGATTTTTTTTACTTGTTTCTGAGAAAACAGGAGAAATTTGATAGTTCTGGGAAAAAATTTTAAAGTTTTGGGGGTCATTCAGGGGCACACGGTTGGCGCATGGTCTGAAAAAACTAGGCAACCAACCCAAGAACCCGTGCACCCTTGACAGTGGGTTCTTCATGGGTGGTACACAATTTGAAAACCATGCAGGAAATCCGTGCGAAGTCCTTGGGTGAGACAGTATCAACCGCGTGGTTGCCGCACGGTTTTCCAAATCGTGTGGGGTAATTATATAGCCACTAAAATTAAGGTTTTTATGTATTGAGCCACTAGGTATTTCCCATTCCTACCTCATTCTTCCTCCCACTCAAATCCCTCTTGGGATTTTTGGTTCTCAAGGGTTGTAGGGACTCTCCAACACATTTTGGAAGAAAATCGAAGGGGTTTCTTATTGTATTGAAGCTGGTTCTTCTCAGGTAAGTCTCTCCTCTTGGTTTCATTCTATTTTCCACTATGTCTTCTTTTCTCTCTCTCTCAGTTTTCTAGATCAACATCTGTTTCATGTAGATATAGTGTGGGGGTTTCCATGGGTGTTAATTTTAATACATTTGGATGATAGGGAATAAGATATATAGTGGGTTTTATGAAGTATTGATGGATTGAGGTGCAGTTTTTGTGGGTCATTTCTGCTGGAACCCTAAAGGTAGGTGGTGAATACTTCTATTTTTGTTCTCGTTAACTTTTGGGTGGCATGACCTATGGCATTATTTCTAGTATTTTGATCATGACCATGTTTAACCTGTTATTTCCTATTAAGTTGATTTTTGACTTATGGTATGACTTTGGGTTTGCCGTGTTACCTGTTTTTCTTGAGCAGGGATGGGTGAGGGATCGTCGCTTATATGAGGCATTTTGGCTGGGGATGCCAAAATGGTATGAATTGATTTTATTTGATTAAACTACTGAGTTTAAATTGTTATGTTTTGATATGAATTGTTTGAGGTATTTAAGAACTCGGTACTGTTGTTTGATAACCGTTGGGCTAGTGCAATTTAACAGTTAGATTTTTTTCATGTCATGTGTTATATATGTAATTGCATATATTAAAACCTCTTGGTTGTGTTGGTCATTGACCAGATATTCTTGAGTGATGTGGATCACAGGTTGGGCTTGGCCCGGGATACTTTGGGTGGTTCATACCATAGGACTAGGCGTTATGGACATCGAATTGAGGCAGGATGACTATCAGGTTGGGTATAACCCGGGTTACTGGGATGACAATGCAATCAGACTTGAGCGACATAGTCGCAGGGACACAAGGTGTCAGAGACATTTGGGATTAGGTAATATTTTGGTGATTACCACTCAAATGGAACTTTGAGTAGTGTGCACATAGAGAGACTCTTTGATGAGGTGATTTTGACCACTCAGGTGGGTAGAGGCCCTCATTAGTTGCGGTCTAGGTACTATTGGTTGGGGTAGCTTGCTGTAAGAATCCATGTGGAAGGTGAGTACCCTTCATGGGATAGCATTGAGGCTGTCGGGTTGGGGGAAGAGGCTCAGCATTATTTGAGGGTAGATATCGATGTTACTCCTGTTACTTATTTGAGGGAAGATATCGTTGTTCCTCCTCTTACTTATTTGAGGGCCGAAATCGATGTCCCTCCGATTATATTATTTGAGGGCAGATATAAATGCTCCTCCAATTAGTTGTTAAGGGCAGACATCGCTATCCCTCTGGTTACTTATTTGAGGAACGTCATTGTTGTTCCTTCGGACTAATATTTCTTGGGCGTGCCATCGGGATGTCGGTACTTGAGACATGTGGTGTCAGGGGGAACTTTTTTCCAGGTTTCATGACAAAGATTCAAGTATTGGCTAATGTAGGTGGCACTCCATGGTGGCTGCTGAGGAGAAGTGGAGTTTGTGTTTGGTTGTGTTCATCATAATATATACTGGTTTCCTTATAAATTCATGTCTACTGAGACACTAATATTATATATGCACTATTAGGTGGTATCCTACTGATATTTATCTCACACCCTACACGATCCCTTCAGGACACGTATATACTTTATGGACATACGTGCAGGATAGAGACCAGCTTCAAGAGCGTGGCTACATTAGCTGTTGCATGGAGATGTTATGGATATTGAGGTTTGGCTTAGCTGGAGTTTACTTTGTTCTATTTTCCTTCTTGTATATGCATGCTTGTTTTGTAGCTACAGTTGGTTAGCCATTGGTTCCCCATTCATATGGATGTGTATGACCTGCTATAGATTTATGTTTTGTTATTGTTAGTTGTTACAAGTGGTGTTCAAAATGTTTTCGTTTTTATATTCTACAGCAATTGTTATATTTATTGATTCCGCTGTTTATTGATATTGAATGTGCTTCTTCTATGTGAGTCTGGTTCGAGTCAGCTGATTAGTTATTCTATTGACTTTTTATTATTATACCCAGAACAGTACCAAGATTATCCTCCAAGAGGGTATAGTCTCCCAACTATACCTATAAGACCCTCTCTGCTAGTCACTAGCCTTTGACATTCGGGGAGGTGCTCCTAAGGTAGTAACACCCAACCCGTTTTTCACTGTTCAGGTGGCTTCTTGGGTCCGGGTTGTTACACCACTCCTCCTCAACAATAATAGGGGTCTTATCCTACCACTTCCACACACCTCTCAAGACAATTTGGCACACCAAATCTCTACCCAAATAGCACCTAAAAATATGTCCTTCAACCTTGAAGCCTCTGCTTGCTCACAAATCAATCCAATGATGCCCTTCAGTGAAAATTATTAGGATTTACCCAATGAAAAGTTGATATCTTCCCTCAAACACATTAGATTTATTTTTATTCTCCACCCCATAAAATTTCTTTATTTGATGATTCTCTAAAAAAATAATTATCATAAATATACATAGATGGTTTTATACTATATTTTCAACCTACAAATACACACTCTTACATCTAATGGTTATTGAACATACTATTTTTGTGTATAACAAACCATCATCTCATGAAATGATGATTGTTCATTTTTTCATTAACACTTTTCATGGTTGTGAATTATAATGGAGATGATGATTATAAATGATATACATTATATTTGTTTCATTATTTTATATGCTACCCTTGAATGTATTATATTATTCTTATACAAAAAGCTATGGGTATTTTCATAACCATTTTAGGTAATTTCTTTTATGGTTTTTATGGTTTGAAAGTTTCCAAATATGTAAAGTACTTTTATCTCAATTTTATTTCATTGATAAAAATATTTTTATGCACATATGTTTTTCTAAGAGGTGTATATGATTCTAATCGACATTTTATATCCTAAATACCATTATTAATGATATTTTTGGCTCTATTTAATTTCACTTTCTTACATGGAGAGTATGATTCAACGTTACCATGTGATAAGATATTTTTTAAACAATATCACCATTTATTATGATTTTTTTATTATACTACCTTTGATGAAATATTATGATCCCTATATCAATAACTCTCATGAGTGTTCCTACCCTCTTCTTATTAAATTTATATCCAAATTTTGTTACTTTTTATCAACACATTTGTAATTAATATAATTAAGAAAGTGTTTTTAAGAAAACACAAATATACTTCTCCATTTTATTAAAACTTGTGTTTCTTCAAAACCATGTTTTCTAAAAGAAGTTTCCAAAAAATATTATACTATTATCCTATGAAATTAATAAGATATTTTTACCCATTTTTTACCTTTTTAAACAGAAGGGGTTTAAAAAAGGAATCTTCTGGTCATCTTCTTATTGAGGTACCTTTATAAACATCATACGTGTAAAAACGATTTTTCAATTTGTATGGATTTACCTGTCAGCATGACTGTAATTCCCTATAATCTTCCATTACAAGATTAAAATGTTAATTTTTTTAAGAAATGTTTTTCCAATTATTTTGTAAATTCATTTTTTTAATGCGGGTTTCAATGAAAAAGGTTTTAAATTTTTTTTATGTTTTAAAATTGTATAAAATGATTGTGAAAGATTATTTTAGAAGTTTCCAAATAATTTTCAAACAAATGTGTCGCAAAATATTTTCAAGAATATTTTATATGTTCTCTGAAAAAAATCAATGAAAAAGTTTTCTAAAATATTTTAAATCTTATTTTATACGTTTTAAAAGGAAAATATTTATACAAACTTTTGAAGTATATTTTATAATTTTTCAAGGAAAAAGTTTTTCCAAATTTTTTTAATCCATATTTTTTTGTTTTAAATGTATTTTAAAAAAATTGGAATTCAGAAAGTTTTTCGTTTCAAAAATACTTGTTAAATATCAAAGAATGTCTTCTTAAAGAAAAGAATTTAAAAGAATAATTCAAAATTATTTTCCCTATCTAAGATGACATCTATTAGTGTTAGTCATTCCTTTCTAGTATGTGATCTAAATTTCAAATAATATTATTTAAATGAATGTTTTATGTTTAATGGAATTATTTTTATGAAACCAATTTTCCTTTCATGAGTTATACTATTATGAAACCTCCTTCATTTCATGGGATATGTTTTCTATGTTATGATTATGAAACATATATTATTTTACACAGTTTACTATATAATTACATGTTTATGATACCCATTTCAATGTATGGGTTATGATATGATTGTTCATGATTTTTCAACACAAAAAATTATGATTTCATTATGAGATGAGTGGGTACTCTATCTCCCTCCCAGAAATTGTGTAAATATTTATATCTCATGAGATAGACTGATATGGTATTGGGGGTGATCCCTGACTACCAATATGTATGGTGAATAAACTTCTACTACCAAGATGGCCACAAGAGTGAGACATGACTAACAAGATGGTATAGGAAGAGAACCCATAGTACCAATATGGAATTGGAAGTGATGCCTTGACTACTATAGAATTCATTTTATATGATTATGTGTCTTCCAAAATTCTAAGTATTATTCTTATTTTATGGTTTCAGGGATTATTTTATTTATTTCCTTTTGATTAATGTCTTTTGAACTCCCATTATATATATTGTGATTCATCTTTACGATATTTTATATACAGGTTATGATCTTTGAATATTTGTCTCAGGATATCATATGCTTATGTATTTCCTTTATTTACCATAACTGACCATTTGAGCTCTCCCCAACATTATGGTTCCTTTCCCCAAGTTACTAATAAAATTTTTTATATAGTTTTACCAAGGGGGATGATCATTGTGGGAATCATTGAAAATATTTTACTTAGTATATTTTTGTTCCATGTTTCCAAGAAATTAGACTAATACGGTCTTTAAGAATCAGTTTGTATAATGTTGTAAGTATTATACAGAAATTATTTAATTTCTGGGTATGTTAAGGGTCAGTTGTTATTGACGTGGTAAAAAGTACAATTACCATAGACTGTGAAACAACTAATGTCTTATTTGACTCTAGATCTGCCCATCCATTTGTATCTGAAAAATTTTAGAAGGGTATCAAGATGCCACCCAAATGATTATATGTATAATTAGTTGATAAAAAAATGTAATGAAATGATGATCACGTATCATGTATATGATTCCTCTCCAGTTCACATTTTTTCGAAATTTTTTACTAAAAATCATCTCATTCTTCCTCTAGTTGTATTTGATGTTATCTTAGGCAGCGATTGGATTTATCTTTATAAATCCCACATCACTTTTGTGGAAGGGAAGTGATTTTTGATATTACAAACCAACCAATGATCATCTATCAATGTGATGACAAGTATAAACTTATAATAGAGATTATATTTATTTAATGGGTCTTGGTTACCATTCAAAAGGGTTTCTTTACATATATTGTTGCAAATAATGTTGAAATAAATGATATTCTTATCATGCATTAATTTTTTGATATCTTATGGAATATATGAATAGTATTTCTCAAAATCGGGAAGTTTAATTTCAAATAGAACACATACTTGGTGCCAAACCAATTTTATAAACCATATAGAATAGCCCTGATTGTGTTTCTGTGATTGAAGAAGAAAATACTAGAGAACCCTGTCAAGGGATTCATTCATCCAGGTGTGTCACCATGTGCTGCACCAATTCTTTTTGTTAAAATGAAATAGGGATCCATTTGAATGTACATTTATTATAGGTATTTGAGAAATATCACATGTGAGAACAAGTATCCCTTAACCCATATTGATAAAAAATTTGACCAAATGGGTATAGCTCAATAATTTTCCATGATTGAAAATGATTTCGGACATCATCAATTAAGGGTTGGGAAGGAAGATATACCTAGGAAATTATTTTGAATGAGGTCTAGAAACTATGAAAATATAGTGATTCTATTCAATATTAAAAATTCCACTAATGTGTTCATATATTTAATTAACATAGTCTTTTAGGATACCCTTGATCAATTTGTGAAATTCGTTGTAGAAGATATTGTTATCTATTCAAAGATAAAGTAAGGGCATGAAGGTAAATATAGAATTGTATTAAAGACCCTAAAGAAGGAGAAATTATATCTTAAATTTAAAAAACCTGAATTTTGGTTGAATTTTATATAGTTTTTGGGTAATATAATCTCAAAAGAGTAAATATTAGTAGATACATCAAACATGAAGGATAATTAATGTTCACCCAAACCAACCACGGGGATTGAGATCCAAATTTTTTTCAATAGATATTATTGATGGTTTATATAGATTTTTTCTTGACTATATAATCTACTCACCAAGTTAACAAATAAGGGATCCAATTTTCTCTAAACATATCTATGTGAGGAATAATTATAGGAATTAAAATTATGCTAATTCAGAAAAATTATTCATACATCACCCCATAGTGCATAAGGGTTTTTAAAATATATTGATGCATTTAGGAAGGTATTATGTTCTGTTCATTTGAATAATGACATGGTTATAACTTATGACTCAGAGTAATGGATAGTTTATGAGAAACATTATTCAACTCATGATTTAGTGTTATCTATGGTAATTTTTTATATTATAGATATAGATAAATTATATTTACTAACAATGGTGGAATATATATTCCAATCAAAAAGTGTAAAGTATATATTATCATAGAAGGAGTGGAATGTTTTCTAAATGAGTTGGTTAGAGTTGATTAATGATTATGACTGATCAATATATAACCACCCTGGGAAAGAGAACAAGGTGGGAAGTTCTTTAATTCAAAAGTATCGTTCTTTATTATGAATGTTGAGGATCATAAAAGATCCAATATTCTTGTACATGGAAAGGATTGATCTATAAATCTTGAATGAAAGGGAGAAATATTATCTTTCTCAATTGATAGTTCAACTGTCTATCCATGTCAAGATTAAAATGGTATAAATGGAAGATATAGAGTGGTAAAATATGGTTAGAAATTATCATAACTTTAACCATGATCATGATATAATGACATCGTAAAGGAACCATGTATGTGACTGGTCCATACCAAATTTAAAAAAGTGTTATTAGAGGAATTTCATATTTCTTCATTCTCCATTCATCCTGGATTTATAATTATGTGCATAGATTTTATATAGTATTTTTAGTTGGATGGAATTAAGATAGATATCATAGAGTTTTTATCTTGGTGCTATGTATGAAAAAATGTTAAGGTTGAGGAACAAAATTCTATAGGGAAGTTACATCCATTACCCATATGGAATGGAAATGGAAAAAACATCATTGATTTGGTCATTGGACTCCCCATAATGTCTTCAAGGAATAATGATATGTTAGTTGTAGTTTATCAACTTAAAATTTCATCACACTTTATCACTATTAGAGATGATTTATATCCAGATCATCTTTCTCTAATATACATTATGTATGTCATAAGGTTGAATTGTGGAGCACAATCAATTTTGTTTTCTCTAGATATGAGGGTAACCACATTATTTTGTAGAACAATTCTACAATATCTTGATAAAATTTTGAGTTCAAAAAATACATATAATCGTCAAAATGGTAGTCATTATGAGATTAAAACTCAAATTATATATGATATATTGAGATAATATTCCTTCGATATTAATAAAGTTTAAGACTAAATCCTTATTCTAGTTGAGTTTTCATACAAAATTAACATTCGAAGACGTATTTAGATAGATATTTATGATTACCTAAATATAATTATTTTTAGATATAAAAAGTGTGGAAATAAATTTTGAGAATGAAATCTATTTGGTCCTAAAATAGTTGAAAAATGATAGAGAATTCCAGATCCATTCATCAATACATCGAGGAAGATCATAGTCGATAGAAAATTTATACTGATAACCATTGATGTGTTCTAAAATATGATGAAGCTGAGATTGTTTTTCTAATAATGTCTCTATGGAAGAAGGTAATGATATTTGGAATTAAGGGAAAACGTATCCCAAGTTATATCAGGATCTTTAAAATTCAGGATCTTATCAAGATGGTGGCCTATCGACTAGAGCATTAAAAAAACCTCACTCAAGCTCATTATGTGTTCCACCTATCTCTCCAAAGGAATTATATAATGGAACATTCACATATACTAATATTATAGGTTTTTCTATTCAATAAATATCATTATCATAAGGAAAAACTAGCCAAGATTATGGATCGTATATAGACCACTCACTATGTAATTATTTTGGGGAGATGCCACTATTTTGAAGCAGTTATATGGGAAATTAATGAAATTACATGCTATAAGTATCCTGATATGTTTTTATTAATGTGATTAAATTTTGAGGAAAAAATTCCTTTCACATGGGGTATAATTTAACAACCAGAATATTTATTATTTTTAATAAACCAAATTTATTTGATAGCTTGCATTATACATAACACTGAGTTTTACCAATCCATGACAAAATATTAATGTTATTATATAAAAAAGAACATTATTAACTAACCATAAAATATTTTTACTTGAATTGGAATTCCCATATTTAAAATATATACTATAATGTTTTTATATGAATAAAATATATTGATCATAGTATATATTTTTTGTAAAGTCTTTATATGCGTAGAGAATACTAGTTTCTAAAAAAAATTATATTTATTTTATTACCAGTAATAAAATTAATATTTTGATATATTATAAAATATACATAATTTCAAAATAATCCCATCAAAATTTTCATATGGTGATTTTTTTTATTTTTCTAAAAATATTAATTTTTTGATGAATAGTGAAAAATACTTGTTTTTTTAAACTACATTTTTGTTTAAAGAATTTATAATGTTAATTTTTTTAAAAAATATGTATAAAATTAAAATTATTTCAATAATATATAAATTAGAAAATTTATGTCATTATAATAATTATTATATAGAATTTTTTTATAAAAAATTATTCAAAATTTGAAAATTTTCTCTTTGAAGAATCGTTTTCTCATCATGTTTGTGGGTTTAATTTTAAAATAAAAATTTCCAATTCTATGAATGGAATTTGGAAAAAAAATTTCTATATTTTTAATAAGAATAATTTATAATATCTAAAAAATTCATATTGAATTTTCACTATAATGAATGGTAAAAACAATACAAATTATTTATAGTGGTTAAGGTAAAAATGTGTTTATAGGGGGGGGTTAAATTAAAAATGAATGTGCTAATAATAACCGAAAACATGTAAAAAACTAATATTATGTCCGTATTTGACCACATCATGTCTAATGATATATAATGATCAATTTTTCATCCTTGTGGAATGTTAAATATGTGGGGATATTGTTTTTTATCCTTAACATTACAATTATTCAACTCACCTCATTTATGAAAGGTCGCCCATTCTCCTCTACGATTAATAATTTATAAACCATTTGTATTGGACAAAACCAAAAAAATCTTTTTCTAAATCCCTCTTATTGTCACAGAAGCATTTTTTATTTGAAATGAAACTTGGAAAGTACTTTGGTGAAAACCTAATGTGCTTACCCAAATAAGTGGTACGTTTCTTCAATGATTGTATTTATTTTATTTCTTCTCCACATCCACATATTATTTCTTAATCATGTTGATATAATAACCTATGTATATTATATATACACATATTGTTTTATGTTATGGCCATGACCTAAAACCATTTCCACTTCTATGAAATGGGATATAAGATCATCATTCAAGTGTAAAGTCTTTACTAAAAATCAATCCTTTAACAACACTAGTAAAATGGTATTTATCAATTATATGTAAGCACAAATAATGTAAGCAATATTAAAGGGTTAACATTAGAAATTCTTGTAAAAATCACCAATAAAGGGGCCCTTTATAGGTGATTTGTTTAGTGTTGTAATGAATCCCACTTATAAAGGGTATATTTTTTCCATGTCGCCACCATTACCAGCACTTCCCACACCCTGTTTTCAGCAAATTTGATAATCCAACCCCTTGTGCATGCCCCTACCTCTAGAGAATTTCAAACAGAAGACTTCCTGCTCATATAAAAGTTCCTTTTCTACCACCCATACTGTTTTGTTTTAAATTTTTATTATAAATATATATATATATATATATATATTATATTTTGTATCCATATATAAATATATATATGTCTGTTTATATACATATATATATTTTTAAATAATATTTATTTATATCTATTTTATAAATGGATATTTAATCTAATGAACTGTAAAACACATAAAAACATTAAGAAAAACCGAAACCCCTAAAACCCTAAAAACCATGAAATAACCATAACTTATGATCCGAGTGTCCTTTTCTGCTCAAAAAATAGAACAAATTTGATTCTCATGAAATGATATTTGACATGACATGTGGTAAAATCTAAACAGTCACCCATATTAGAAGTTATATTAGTCTGAATTTTATGAAACTAGGGTCGGTGATAAAAAATCAGTTTTGTAGGCCTTATTGGACTTTATTTTATTGAACAATCAAACAAAACCCTTTGATTTTAGTACAAGAACCTATGTGGTATATATCTTGTCCCAGAATTTGATTTGATATGTCGTGGAGCCCAAACAGACACCTAGATCAAAATTTATAGCCTTTTGAACATCAATTTTGATTTTGGAAAATTTTTAAAGTGTAATATATTTTATCACGTCAACTATCACATGATTTAAATATCATGTGTTTTTTTTTCCATTCCATAAAATTTTATTTGAGTGGTTTTGAATCTAAAATGGACTCCCTAATCAAAATTCATGGCCACATTAGGGTTTTAGGAATTTTTAACATTATTATGGGTTTTAAGGTTTTCTAGAGTTATTATCGGTTTTTTGGATTTTTTGGGTATTTATGTTAATAGGGAATTTCTAGAGCTATAATCCAAATTAAATAAGTATCTAATATATTATTTATAAATTCTTATTGATCCTTATCTAAAAAATAATTCAATAATATATATTATATTTATATCAATATATTATTTTCAATCAAATATTTATTTTCAAATATACACTGTATTAGAACATTATTATAACTGTAGATAAATTCCCTTTTTATAGATGTTTTTTACTAGTGCTGATAAAAGTGTATCCTTTATGATAGAAATTTTACAAGCACTGATAAAGGGACCCCTTTAACAGTAATTTTTTAGCACTTTCAGAGACGCCATTTTATATCACTATGAGAAGCAATGTTGAAGATCCCCATTAACATCGCTTTTCCTAGTACTGATAAAGGGGGTTTTTAATACCTATTTTAGCAAGCATTGTTAATACTCTAACACTCGATAAACCCAGTTTTGTAGTAGTGAATTGACTACTACCTCGTGAACTGATGTTGTTCATTTTACATCACCACCCCTAATGGTGGGATATAATTATTCATTATATATATATATATTTTATATTTATTATATTATTATTATTATGTAATTATTATTTCACATATAACTTCCTACCTTACATTATACGGGAATACATTAATGCACTCATGTGTACAACGAACAACTGTCTCATGAAGCGATGTGATTTGTTCAAACTTTACATAGAAGGTAATAAGGATATATCTAATGATCATATATAATATATATCTGAAATAAAAAATAAAAAATAATGTTAATATATTTTCTACATTTCTTTATTTTAGTCCATCACGATAATGGAGACAGTGTTGATGCATACATACAAACTACCATCTCCATGAATGATGTATTTCATTTTCTATCTCAAATATTTATGTACTACTATAAATACATATATACTAAATATATATTATATGTATATCATTGATAACATTTTTTAGGTTATGGATACATGATAAAATTATTGTGGTGAGAAAAATAAAATATAAAAAAATACAAAAAACAATTAATGTAGTTATTTCCTGATATGTGACCTTTACATTGATTTATTAATAAAAAATAAATGAAAATAAGTAAACCATATATGGTATAATATGTATATTTATAGGTGTTTAATAGATATATAATAAACATATATTTATTAAAGATAATGTTTGAGAATGTAAAAAGGAAGTCTACACTTAAGGTATGGGGTTTTTGTCTCATTTTTCATTCCTTGAGACATATGTTATGTTATAAAACTATCTTATTATATGTGGCGTATATACAACCCCTTTGACCTGAAATATCTTGAATTTATTTATTCTCATTATATTATATGTTTTATTTAACACTATACTTTAATAGGGATTATGTTTCAATGTAACCAAAGTGGTAAGTGGTTCATGTTATAGTATCACCATTTAATTGGAGCACTCATGATTATGCATAAAATAATTAAATCATTTTATATAGGTTTAATGAAACTCAATTATTCTATATATATATGTTTGTTTATATATAGCACATTTTACCTTCATTTTTTCCCTCTTTATGTACTCAAGAGTTCAAAATGTTTTTTAATGAAAACTCATCTTTTTTTATTTTCAGTGAAAAATAGATTTCATCCCAAAAAAATATTTTATAAAGTACATTAAATGTGAATTTTTCATCCGCAAATAATTTATTAAAATTTTTTTTAATCATTTTGGACATTTTAATGTTTTATTTTTAAATGAAGCATCATGTTATATTCCAAACATGGCCCATTTAACTTTTTCCAAAAATATGAAAGGAGTATTTTTTTAACATATATGGAATGGAAAATATTTAACAATATCATGACCATTATTTTATTTTATGATTTATTTAAATGTATTAAAAACTAATTTTTAAATAAAATTATTTCCACAATATTTTATAAATTTGAAATGATAATAATGTTATTTTGAATGAATGAATATTTTCTTCCTGAAATATACCATGTGATTTTTCATTCAAAATATATTTCCACCTATGATGAAATATTATGATTTTTATTAATATTTATTGGGGATATAATACAATGATACTATATTTATTATTTATCTATATGGTTTATATTGATAACAAAAACTTATTTACGAAACCCATTTCACTCCCGCGGGTTAAAGCACAATAAAAATATTATGAAACCCACTTATTTTTCTAGGGTTAATGATTTTATGAAATCGTAAAATTATTATTAAAAATGTTTCATTTCTACATTTAAGGTTATGATGAATAGATTATGAAACCTATTTAATTTCATGGGATTTGATATCATGAATACTTTAGGATCTTATGGAATACACATGTATTTAATCTTAATTATGTGATAGGTGGGACCTATATCTCCCTATAAAAAATGAAGTAAATATTTTTATCTAAAGATATAAATAGGATTTTAATGGGAAATAAACCTAGTTCTTTAAGGGACTATGTCCACTATGATAGTCTTGGGAGTGAACCTTCACTACTACGATAGTTTTAGGTGTAAAACATGACTAATATGATAGATTGGGGACTGAAATCATTCCACTATGATCATCCATTAAATGATCCTTTAACTTGATAGTAAATGATATACTATTCCTATGTGTATCCCACTAATATATTTCTTATGGAATTATTTTCTCTCATGGCTCATGTTCTTTGATTACATTATGATTCATGAATTCTGAATAACCAATTTTTACTCCATGACTCAATTTTATGATCTATGATACAAAGGGTATGATTTTAAAATGACATTACCATATTCACATACCTTTATGATTATGATATGATGATATATACCATGAACACACTTATTTCGAATTTGAGCTCATCTAACCTTATGTTTTAATTCTGTAGGTTATGAAAAAAGTATTTATATATGATATGTCTAAGAAGGGTAATTATTATTTAGATCATAGTGGGAAATAATATAGATCAATTATGGACCAATTCATTATGTTTCCATGTTTCCAAAGGATGTATACTTTTATGATCCTTATACATGTGATTTTTTATGTAATAAATATTTATCCAAAAAGATGTTATATCTATATACGGGAAGTCTGGGTATTTACAACTACTTTAAAATTGAGGTCTTTGAATAAATTCTTGTGACCATAATCTAACGGAATTGAAGGAGGACTCTATGGGAAGTAGAAAATGGAATATTTTCAAAAGGAACCCAAAATTTTAGAGTAAACATATAGAGGTGGTGAGGGGAACCTTTCATTTGGTGTGAGAATTAATTTTTTTAAAATACATCAACATAATATAAATAGATAACATGATTTACATGTAAATAAGACTCTTAAATAAAAAAATAGAGCACAATATGGGATAATGTTGGTCATACCTCAACCATTCATTTGAACACATGTTTTAATCTTTTTTAAGTCATTTACTATTTTAATTTTCAGTTTTACCATTTTTGGTTTTACCATGGTATCTAATTTACAATTAAGTAATTTAGTTTTAATTCTAAAAAATAAAATGGAAATTATTAAATAATTTTGACACACTAATTCGGAATATTAATTTCATTTTATTAGAAAAAATTTCTATATCTGATAAAACATTTTCCTATTAGCACATATAGTATGTAAAAATATATTTTTAGAAAAAATTTATCTTAATCATTAAAATTATTTATAGGATAATATTATCAATTTATATGATTTTAATGATATAATTTTTTTATTCTAAAATATATATATTTTATGTGGCTTTCAATGTAATCAATAGTAGAATTTTCTAAACTAATATTTAATTATTAGAAAAGACAAAAAATATTTTCTTTTATCAGAAAATATTACCTATTTTCCTAAAAAGTTAAAAAATGGTTTTTATAAATTTTAAATGGTATTTCCAAAATTATATTTTTACTCTTTGTATATGTTTTGGATCACTAGGTTTTTTATTTTTTTTATTTTTCACTTTCTTCTTGATATAGTCCTAAATGACAAATTTTTTTATAAAAACTATATTTTCCAATATTCCCCTTAAAATAGTTTTTTTTAGAAAAATATAACAAAATAAACTTATTCTAATAATGAAATTTTGAATTCCAAAATGGGATTTATTTCTTTGAATTAAAATTTTAAAATATTAAAATTTATCTTTAAAATGAAAAATTAAAATTTAAAGGGAAAAACTTGAATTAAAAGACGCACTTTAAAAAAATTATTTTGTCATTATAAAATTTCATATTAATTTATAATTATTTTTACTCAATTTATTTAATATATATTTTAATATAATTAAATTTTATTGATAATACTAATTTACTATGTTGTGGCTCATTTTCATTCGGTGTTTGATGTGGAGAAACATATCGATATGATGATTATTTAATGGAAAATTATTCCAATATCTCAAGGTGTTTGTTGAAAAAACCATTTGAAAAAATCATAGGTGTTTATTAAAATTTAAAAATCAATGAGGTGTGTGTGTTGATGAGTATTGAGGATAAAATTATCATCAATGTTAGGGTGAAGGATAATGATTTTAAGAATGAAATGGCTGAAGTTAAGTAACATGTTTTGAATTAGGAAAAAAACTTTTTGAGTATATTTTGAGGAATCTATTTTATATTTGAGGAGATTTCTATTTGGAGGACAATTTTGTGGTGTCGAGTCTATAAAAATATATTATATGTGGTTCAGTATAATTTTTCACGCCCCATATCAAATATTGGATATGAATTGAGTGGGATTAAACAAGAGTTTTTTCTAGTGGCTAGATGATACACCATCCAAAAGAGAAGGATAAATATCAAAATTCATTTAATTATCAGAAGGAATCTTATGAGATGTGTAATAAACCTAAAAAAATTCAATATTGATTTGGAAAATTCTACTAGGAAAGGTAATGAAAACTTAGAATTCAAAATATATCAAGAGGATAAAGAAACAAGAGTATTCAATGGTTATTGATGTTTCTTTAAAATATTGAATTCAAAAGAATCCATAGATACATGATAGTGGTTACTTATCACATAAGATAATAAATTAAATTAAATTAAAATAAATCCAAATGTACAATTGTAAAATTGTAATATTTTGCAACGATGGATCACTCACTTTCAAAGGTGTTTGATTCACAATGTTATTCAAGAATAAATATAGTTATATTTCCTTTCTTGATGGGTTAAAAACACTATCTTTTGTGTTTCTCAACATTGAAAAAAATTTATGAGGTTATCTTTCAAAAGGAATAGTGTGTTATAAAAAGTTTCAAGTATGATACAATATAGAAAAAGTGACAACATATAGGTGTATATCCATTTCATGTTTCAAATAATCAAGAAAAACACCTCCTAAACATAAATAGTGAAAATAAATTATGGAATATGAGATATTGAATTTTTCGGTATAATGACATTGTTATGTTCTAGTACAATTCCATGAGGCAACTACAAAAGAAACAACATTAATTGTTCAACAATTGAGACCTAAGTTACAATGGAAAATAGTGAATAATATTAATAAGTTGGTGGAGATCATGATGAAGAATACTCTTGAGTAGGTTATCTAGACCTGTTTAGACAAATGTCTTGCATTTAACAAATATAGATAAGTAGTTTATCATTTTATTTCTGATTTCACATGAATACATATATCATTATTTATGCCAATTAAATGAAAATCTATTGATATATTCAAAATAATTTTAAAGTACTTCAACAAATCACATGAGATATGTTATCAATATGTTTAGACCAATAATGGATCCAAATAAATTATTTCATATTTTTAGAAATAAATTGAGAATAATTTAATAGGAAATGAATACTTTGACAAATAAACAGAAAAGTAAAATAGATTTATTCAATAGAAGAACCTAGGTTTTGTAGATACTGGGAGAGTCATGTTATTAAAGGATGGCACTTCAAAATTATTTTATAGGAAATAATAATTTTTAGATATCTATATTTGTAATCATTTGTTACTCTCATTATATTCACCAATATACTATATCAGTTATGGTATATAAATATGGAATGTCTATGATGATTGAAGGTATTAAATATCCATTATTATGTCAATATCAAAGGAAAATATTTCAATAATTGAATGAGTGAGATGATGAAGGAATATTTCATGGTTACACATCAAGTGAAAGATATTTCTAGTGTCACAATAATACTATAAAATATTTATTAATGAAATTTATATACTTGTGTAGGAAAAATTAGATCCTTTAACAGCATTCAATTCCCATCAATAATAACACTGATGATGTCCTTGGAGAAAATTTTGAAAATCGTGGTAGTATTCCATATCTCTAAGAGTATTTTCAAAACTCACATGTTGATTATGAAATATATAATGGTGAGAAATCCCTTTTAAAGGTGAAAATAATTACTCGATACACAAAAAACAAGTAAATTCTATGAAGATCCTATCATATAGAAATAATGGTATTCAAACCTAGTGAAGTTTTATGAATTCTAATCATTATATATTTATTACAGTAGTAGAAAAAACGAGTGTTTAAGACCCATTGGAATATGTGAATCAAATAATAGTAATGTAAGAAGAGATGAATAAAATTGAGAATAATGAAATTTAAAATATATTTTCACATTCCATTGATATGAATGAAATCTAGATAAAGTTTTTTTTATAAAATCAACAATAAAGGATAATTATCAAAGAAAAAATATGGTTATTTTTTGAAATGATACACTCAAATTGATGGTATTTATTTTAATGGGATGTTTTATAATGTCTCAAGGATTTATAAAATCCAAATATTTTAAAAAATATATTTCGAATATATTTCTAATTTTTAAAAAATACATTTGATGTAATATTTTTATAAGTGGGACCTTGTGGAAGAGGTCAATATTGAACAAATGGAAGTGTATATTTTGGTTGGTGATGTATTTTGAATTTTCAAATTGAAGAAGGAATTATAAAGTGTGAAACAAGAACCACACCCTACACATAGTATTCAAAGATATAAATTATCCAAACATTCATGAAATTAAATAATGGGATGGTGGATTGTAATTTAAATGAAATTGTTAATGAAACAAATTCGATCATAGAGATTGTGTACAATGATGATATACTTTTTTACAGAAACAAAGATGATACTTGTGATGAATTAACTACCTAAATGAATAAAATATGAAAGTAAATTAATGAGATGCAATTATTATTTGGTTTTTAATTTATAAACACAACAGGTTCTACATTATCTCAAAAGATAATTATGGTCAAGATTTCTTTTATAAATTTGGTATAAAATGGTTGAGATATGTCTCTTCTCTTATTGCACATGTGATCAAGTTGTACAACATTCAGAATGAAGGAGTGTGGATCAAAGGTAATTCAAAAGTTTAATTTGTATCCTTTATTATTTAACATTAATTAGGATAAAATGTATTTATGAGTACGCATTCTACATGATTCAATAAGATATCATAATATGTAATATAATGTAGTACTATAACAGATTCTATGCAATACCATAGGGGCTTTGAATTTTAGTTTGAGGTATGATAAAAACACATCATTTTAGTTATTTCAATTATTCAATATTGATTGGTCTGAAATTGTGTTATGTTTAATGTATACATTTAGAGGTGAATTATTTATCGGAGTAATTTTCCTTTCATGGATCTCCAAGAGGATAAATTCATCAACATTGGACACAATATAAGAAGTATTTTTTATAGTAACTTAACCACTAAAAACATTCATGTGGACAAAGTCACAATTTGATTTCATGAGGTAAATTATTTTTTAATGTTTCAAAATATGTTCTAGTAATATAATCTTGATATCTATCATACACAATGATGAGTGGGAGTTACACAAAAGGGAAACCAATTTGTCAATGAATATAGTGAAAAATTCATAGTTGAAGTATATTGATCTCCTCTACCACTTCTCTTTGGAAAATGTGGTGTGTGACAATATTTCATTAGAATATTTTTCATATAATGATAAATTCATGTATATATTGATAAATATCACATTTAATGATTCCTTCCAATAGTTGAGAGTACTTTTCAGTGTGAATCCCCAACAAAAATCCTATGTGTTTTATTGGTTGTTTTTAATATTTAATTTAATTGATTTTTTTGAAAAGGGGGGAAAATATAAATGTGTCTCATCTTAAAAAAGATGTTAGTCTCAATATTTATTTGAAGGTAATGATCTTGAGGGATTATCTAGGTGTTGTTAGATGGATCTGTTAAGGTAGAGTCTTGGAGACTATCCAATTGATCTATATGTTTCTACTAAAACCTTGTTAATGCTTTCCAAAAAAAGTATCAAAATTATCAAAAAAAATAAATTCATGAATATAGTATTATCCTCCCTATAAAATAAAATGAATTAGAAGGTTTTTGATACCCATAGATCATGTGATATTCCAAGGTATGTGCGATTATGTGATCATCATGAAGTCACATGAAGACTAAATGAAGACCACATAGCCAATGAAAGTTACGGTGAAAATCTTTTGGATGATCCTTCTAATCCTTCAAAAGCACTCTAGAAAAAAAGTGGTTGTGAGGAAAGAGATAGTAAATCTCCTCCTTTATACCTGATTTATCAAACGGTAGACACCAGAAAAGACCATCAAAAATTCCTTCAGAAATAAGTGATACTTTTCAGAATGGAACAAGTCTCTTTCATTAATAAAGATCATCTGAGATATCACTAATGGGGAGGACCATTATCCTTGACAACATATAAGAAATGTCATGAGACCCTTAACCTTTTCAAAATAAAGAAAGGGAAGTAAAAAAGATCAGGTGGCAGGATCCAATCTTGGTTGTAAAAATCATTAGATGTGCCTGCAAAAATATACACTACATCGTGAGACCCTGATGATGTGTTCTCCTTGTCTCATGAAATACTATGGACATGTAGTCACCATCATGAGAAGAGCCTTGGGTATGTCTAGGTGACCACATGCTCCCCCATTGGCTCCTAAAGTAAAAATATATGGAATTTCCCCTAAAATATTAACACTTATCCAATATAACCTTCATTGGTCACACCGCACAACACCGTGAAATTGTTTAACTTTCCTCAATAATACTCGTGCAGACTCGCATGACCCCCAACCTTTGCACAAAAAACAAATGTAAAAAAGGGGGAGGTTATTGGAGTCTTTCATGATGTAAAAAACTCACGACATACTATGGATGCCAGAAGTTGGGTCTCATAAGACCCCCCATCAAGATGACATGATCTTGTGAATCCCACTTGGAAATCCATCATTGTCTCAAAGAATTACCTAGACAAGTCACCTGAGGAAATGCAAAGGCCTTTTGATAGGGATCATGATCTCATGAAAGTCCTAGGACATGTTGATATGAAATTACGATAGTACCTTGGAATATATGCATAATTCAAAAAGTCCATATTAATTTCCAATAATCCAATAAATAGAGCATTGATAGGAGTGACCCACAATCGTATAAAATCGGGGTACACCCTCAGAGCGATTCATAATAGATACTTGAAATGACAAGTGATGTCGAAGACCTTCACTAACTCCATCTTTGATTCATGCAAGATACATCATGTAAAGTACCAAACAACTAGGTTGGAATGAACAAAAAATTCCCCACCAAACATTAAAAATGGATGACTATTCCAAATGATAGACTTTTGGATGCAATATATTTTTCACATTTAGAGGAACAGGATACAAAGAGGATTTCCCAGTGTGGTTGATCCTGTGATCATAACATAAACCCATCATGTATGATCTGGTGAACAATATACATGATCATGTGAAATGCTTAAACACATCACATGATCATCCAAGATCACACAAAGGACATTTGTAAGGACACTAGAAAAACATCTCTCACATATTCTAGATCACACAGACGTAAAACAAGCTAACTCTAAAAAAATATAAGGAATTCACAATATAAATAACGGAAGAAATGAAAAGATAAAAGGAGACTTATGTGCAAGTAATTAATGTTGATCCTCATGTGCTTCACATGAACCACCCATGACATGTAATACAATCATGTAATGTCTCCTAGATCATGAAAAACTCATTTGGTATACTATTTGGATATTGAGAAGTCCATCAGACATGTCAAATAAAGTCACAGTTTACCCCCTAGGTACACCACTTGAGTCTCATGAATCCATCCCTCTAGGATCATAGTCCAGACCTCATGGTGGCACCCATGTATTTCAACTAGCATTCATAAGACCCTCCAGGCATGCCAGCCCATCCTCATAGTAACCTGCAGACATGTCATCCAGGAAACATGACCCACCAATATATGTTACACTGACCTACACAAAATCTACCAAGCGTTCTATCTATCTTTTGCGATTACACCTGGAAAAGTTGACTAGATCATGAGATAGCCTTTATACATGTAATCTGGGGTCATGTAATGGCTTCCAATGTAAATATTTTAGGTCTTGCTATGTCCTCTAAAAAATTTGGCCTTTATCATAAAATGCCGCTATGAAATTCCATTTGAGATATGTGGTTTACCTCAGACAAGTCAATTGAATCATTTGATTATCCTGAACATGTCCGGTAGAAATCCTCTTACATTTCAAGTAGGAAATCATGGAATGTTGATTATAAAATCAACACATGTTAGGTAGGAAAGCAGGATTTTTCATAATGGAATCCCAAGACATGATAAACTTGTTCACTCTCAGTGTGTAATCTCCTATTATAAGTTAAACATTAGTGTGGAATCCCAGATCAAGTTCACTATGGTGACACTAAAACCTACAATAACCAGGATATGTAGGACACCTCTCCGAGTCCCAAGACCGATACCAAACCTCTAAGGTACTGTCATTGTTCATATTCCCCACACACATAAGCAGTGTGAATAACTATTTTACATCCCTTTTTTCACATAAAAGGTAGAGCTCATGTCACCTTAGGAAATTGCAATGATCATACCATTTTCCTCATAAATCACTATGGGTATATGGTAAATGATTGTGTCTAATCTTCGATAACATTGAACTAAGAGGAATATAATTACTTCCATAACTAGAATATCTTTTATTCCTTCTTAATGTATGAGACCATGATCAAACAGGTGTCCAAATAAGTATAAACCCTCAATGTCTCCAACATTTCAATAATTGGGACCTAATAATTCACATGGGATTATTATATTACATCATCCCTCAGTGGAATTAATAAGGAAGTAAACTATGGTGACTCTGATTCCTACCATAATCAGGATAAATAGGACACATTCCTAAGGCCCAAGCACCACATTAAAACACCTCAAGGGCCATCGTAGGGAATGAGTAAAAATCCACATTCAATGAGTGTTGTCATTTACTATCCCTTATCTCCCATAGTGAGCATAGATCAATGGGCATAGGGAATCACAATGAACACCTCACTAGAATCGTGAATCTCTACTGACCATGGAAGTATCAATATGTAACCCCCTATTAGTGGAAGGATATAAGCCTCCCCCATATGAGGAAATATATCTTAGGGATAGTCTCAAGGGTATGAAAAAACTATGATAACTCAAATTCCTACGATAACCAGGATACATAGGAAATCACTTTGAGACTCAAGATCCAATGTTTTGGACCCAACTGCCAACACATATTTCCTCTCCTCATTACATTAAACAGCATGAGATTAACAGACTATATGGGTTTTGATTCCAACAATGACCATGATACATAAGACACATCATTATGGTCAATCCCCTCCATCAAATATTATAAACCTCCTTGCATTGAATAAAATTACAATGTATATGGTTGTATGGATTCAACATATAAGGAATCGATTCATTACCTCGAAATGGATAAAGAACCTCAAATACATACATATGGATTCAATAATGAGATCCACCCTTTATTTTTTGAAAAAAGGTGACTTAAACTGCACTTATTTTTATAGGGTAAGTGGTCCCAAATAAATTTTTGGAAGAGAATATAAAACATAACTTAAATATATAATAGTGTCCCAGTGAAGGAAAAAATTCCCCCTAAAAGGGTGTGATTAGCCCGACCTACCATCCAATTTACCAATGTGAGTCCCCCACTTGGTCTGAACCTTGAATTGACCACCTCCCTTTGGAAAGCAGGTCCTTACCCATTTCACAATAAGGGAACCGTTTGAAGTTTTCATTAATAATGAAATTACTAAACCAATGTTGATGATTGTGTAAGAAATGACCCCCCATAATCAACCATTAGACCAAAACAATCATGCAGCATTGTCGCATCTTCCCCATTGAATCAAAAATGGTGAAACCATTGCAAAAATATTCAATAAAATATTATTGGTCAATAATGTTTCATGCCAATTTCTTTTATAATCCATAAAAAATAAATTAGTAATATTGGAATGATCATACAACTAATCATCTATAACTTGGGTTACGATGAAATAATTTATTACCCACATTGATAAGTCCAAGATTGAAGAATGGATAAAATATGAATAAAGTAATAATTATGTTAGCCATGAATTCCTGATTGAGTACATCATGCATATGATATTTCACTAATAGGTAACCTTATTCCTTGTTTTCTGTGTGGCTAAATATACTACTCTTATCGATAACATCTTGACCCAAGAAAATGACTTCTTCATCTAACAACCACTCTAGTAAATCTCTTATGATAGAAACCCATGCGGGTCAAAAACTGATTTGACATAATTGAAAACTCCAATATTATTTTCAAAACACAATGATTCAGGAGTATCATCTTCATGGTAAAATTCCAAGCATGGAAGGTACCCAAAAGGTTCTAAAAGCAAAAAAACTAGAAATTCCACATCTCTAAGGAAGAGCTAAAACTAAGGTCCTGGGAAATATTGTGATGATCAACTGATTCATAAGAATATCACGAGATAATGAAAAATGACACCTTAAATAAATAATTAAGGTGTACCAGGAAGATGAATACACCTCATATCTAGTTTAGGTACTGCTGAGGAGGTCATCTATCAATCGCCATTTCCATCATCATCCCATCGATACCCACCAATCTCCAACTGAGGGTACCACCTAACTCACTACCACCTTTGAGGCCCATGTAATGGAAAAAAAGAAGTTTCATAGGGTGAGGAAAGTGTAGGACATATAGTGGTGGGATCATATCTCCACTCTCACAGATGACACTAGCCAGTAGTAGCCAATAATTAGGCACATTTACCCAATCAATCGAAAAAAATATGTGAGAATATTCCTATAATATGAATGGGTTAGGTGCATATTTCTACCCCCATGCTTGAAATCCATCAACATTTTCTGATAGAATAAGGAAAAAATAATTGAGAACACATCACCACTTAAATTGAAGTTATCTTCAAGTACAAATTGGAGATGGAAAATGTGCAAGCTTATATCCTTTATTTAACTTTTCTAAATTTCAATATATTTTAGCAACAACTAAAAAACATTGGTATCATATTTAAGTACTTTGAAGATTAAGGGATATGCACATATTCCTATCATTATATCAAGGACAACTCAATACTCTAATCATTGTGAAAAAGAGGATGCACTGGAGAAATTTTGCATTCTTTTACCATCTAAGAGGATTATCAAAATATTAAGATAAATGAAGAGGCATCAGAGATGAATCATTTTCCCATTCCAATTGGGGGTTACTAGGAGAGAGCAATACATTCCATAGGATTGGGGAACATGCCAGTTGAATAAGTCCAATGACATATTCCAAAGGCCAAGGATCAATATCATACTCCCATTCTATACAGGTATCACCAAGTGTGAGGGGAGCATGCCTCAATACAGTCTCATATTACTGTTGAAGTATTCTAGTGGCATACTATAAAGGGATAGGATCAGGAAGTTATCACCATTCTTTCCGGGGATATGTTTGTGAGAATGTCACAAGCCTCAAGATATTCTCATATTACTATCAGTAATTCTTCCTATCATATTCTACTAGGTCACAGAATCCTGGAGTATATTCCTACATCTTCTAATGAATGGTTTCACCAGCATCTTTCCACGACAATAAATGAGGAGAATCGTATGCCTTCTCCAATTCTGGAGATCCATCAAAATACTTCAATGGGGAATAAATATTCATACCCGGCTCATATTCTTGTTCAAACTGGGGTTCACCAAGTGATAATGGAACATGAATTAGGGCATGATCATACTCCAACAAATAATGACCAGAAGAATATTTTAAGGCTTATGATTAGGCTCATACTCTCATCCCTACAAAGGCACATGAAGTTAGAATATCACATTCCTCAGGGCCGGAACAAATTCCTATCAATAATGAGACATCTCATTGTAGTACTCTTTTAACTTCTTAGAAGAGGGATCATACTCCCAAATCACCACATAGTTATAATCTATTTTATGGAAACCATCATACACCATGTTCACATCCATACACATTTTCAAAGTGAAGTCATAATATTAGGTCCATGACTTAGAACATGGCCCATATTCATAATATTTGTAATACCAGTGTCCTTGATATTATTTGAGACAAATTCTCAACACCCCAAGGGTTAATCAAATCTTTTACTAGTGTAGAGGATGATCATTACCATGAGATTCCTCCTCGTGGTAGTGTGGAGATGGATCACAAGGAATCTACTACTAGAATCAACCATGGATAACCTTCCCATGATGATATCTACCAAGGATAAGAAAATCATGCCCTTTTCGAAACAACTTCATATAGAGAGGTATTCAAAGAACATAGGTATTAATATAAATAGGTTTTCAAATCATCAACACCTTCATGTAGAGAGGTGTTAAAAACATTGAGGTCTAATACATATAGTTCCCCATCAACATCTAGCAATACTCAACTCCAATCAATAGGTCACTCTCAAAATAGTACTTTATGGTCTGACTGGATGGAGGCATGTAAGTCTGTTGAAGAAGAGGTTGACATTGACATGTGGATATATTGACCTAGAAATAACCTCCCTATCATGTTATGGACCCTCGCTACATCTAAGTATGAGATCTCAGATGAGCATAAAATGATTGAATGACTTATCTATGAAAAAATATGTGGGATACTCACCAATGAATGAAGGTTAGAAACCTCCCTTATCCATGATTTTTAAGCCACCATCAGACCATCAAGATACTCTATTGTCAACTGGACTTAGAAAGTATCTCTATGTCCTAAGATCCAAAACTGGAAAATCACAGCAAAAATATGAAACACACTTTCCACCATAGCCTCACAACCCATAGGTTTCTAATCAGTGAAGACAATTTATAAATATTTATTGATGAAAGGGGATAGTATGGAGTGTTACACTTTTCCCCACCCCTGTAAATTAAATGACCCCTCATATATGACATCCTATAATGTCATAGCCTTAGATTAAATCAAGGGATTCAGTAACCCTCAGCCCAGTTGCTCCCAAAAATAGAACTAATCTATATAAATGATTCATTGACATCATAAAAGAAGGTATAGGATAGGAAAATAGACTTTAAATAGGACCCCTTAATGAAATGTGAATTGATTTCAAACACGGAGATATATGTTGTAATAAACTGAGAAACTTTCTGTGTAGATTGATTCCCATCACGGGCTTCCATTTCACCCAGATCCTACGTGAACAAAAATGTTCCACATAAAATGGGTCGTATGAATATCTACTGTATCAACTATCCACGAGCAGACCTAGCTCACAAGGATGGGGGAATATCTACCAATACCTCCACCACTCAGATCATCAATCCCTAAGAGGATTTATGACACATCGGCAACTGCTGCAAAAAAAATGCCATCCTATAAGGACGGGGGAATTTATATCTCAATATCCATCTCCAGGTTCAACATCTACTTAGATGATCCTGGAGACAGGAAAGGTGATTCTAGATGAACCTCGCCCACTAGGATGGGGGCATTCATATCTTTATGCCCGTCCTTGGAGTAACTATGTCCCTAATTGGAATCATTTTATCCTCAAAAAATGCACATATAAATGAAATGATGGGCCCCAATAACCCCCACCCTCATAGATATGGGGTAATTATCCTAATCATCATCATCACCATCACAACATAGAGAATCAGTCTTCTCCAGGTTGGGATGAAAAAATCAAGGGTTGACATACTACCTGTTCCCTCCAATACAATACAAACCTCAACCGGTCGAGGTCTATTTTAATATAATGATCGAAAAATCCCTCAATGTCACAATTCATAGAACAATATGGTAGGATCATACGAAAAAATATATGATACCTCGCTGGGGTCAATATCTACAATGGACCAAAGTGGCTAAGGGTTTAAATAATGACACTGATGAAAGTTGTCCATAATTCGCCTCTTGAGTCAAATCTATAGGCATGACCAGCATTACATGATAATACTATATGAATATTTTCAATACCAACATGAAAAATAGTAATAAAGGCCAGAATGTTTAGGTCCAAAACACACAAAATGTACGCTAAGAGAATGGTGATTCTGAACAACCCACAGAGGCAGAACACACCTAGAACCAGAGAAGGATCCAAAATTTGGTTCTTATAAATAATTATTTTCCATATAATTGGAATAAAACTACAAAATAAAATGTGAATGGTGTGGGTACATCCCAATTATTACCAAGAAGTGTTGAGGTTTATTCCCTTAAGGAACAATTTTCCCAATATGATATAGTGATACAAATTATAATATGAATCAATGAGGAGCTACTCAGGGGTAGCATATCCACAGAGTATAAAATTCAGATATAGATTAATATTATTCCAACTATAGATGATCCAAAAAAAAGAGTGGCATATGACCATGAAACTATCATCAGGTCCAAGAATATAGTCTACATAAATGAGGAATTAAAAATTATCATAAATTCCCTCCATTGAAGCAAAAACCCTCTCCCTTTATAAGGTAATTATAAATTCATATAACCAATAGAGAATCCTCAAGATATGAAAGTGAGTCCACCTCATCATCCCCCACCCACTCCATATAGATAGGAGGAAACTCAAAAATAAGTTCTCAAAGAGATTGTTAACATCATCGAGTATGTAGCTACACTAATGGAAGCCATGGAAGGACAACACACACCTATGGATATTGAGAGAAATCAATATCCCAAATGGGTTGATGGAACTTTTCTTCCACCCAATTTCAAAAATCTCATCTTCTCTAATTTTGATGGTGTAGGTTATCCTAAAAAGAATATCACACACTTTGTATCAAGACATGGTTCGATGATGGGATCTTGATATCAACAGGCAGAAAACAAACATGAGGTTTTTTTTATAGACTTGGACATGGACAACTTTTGTATGGTACATCAGCATACCAGCTGGATCTGTTGCAGCATGGGAAGACCTTTATCATCAGTTCCTTCATCAATTCACCACCACGCATATGAAAAAATGGTCACCAACCTGATGAACTTCAAGAAAGAAGAGAATGAGAGGGTGTTTGACTTTGTATCCAAATGGAAGGGTTTGAACTATTCATTCAATATCCCTTTATCATAATAGAAACTATTTGAACTATTATGAAAATAATAGAGATGAGTCATAGACACCACTGATCCCAATGAAGTATCCAAGTGGGTTCCTTGAGTTTATATAAATAGAAGAACATCATTAGGAATCCATTTATGATTCCCATTCCAAAAATCAACTCATGGCCACAATACAAGGAAAATGGTTAGGAAAATATGAAATTATCGATTTTACTCTAATGTTCATTGAAGTTCCCATCCAATAACCCAGAAATGTCCTAAGCCTCCCAACACCTCCAATAGAGCAGAAACAACGAAAAAATCAACCTAGTCTAGATGCATAGAGAAATTAGGGTCTCCTAGGGTCTTAGGAATATATGAAGTATGAATACTACTATAAAAATTAAAAGGTAACCAGTTATTTCTTGGAAGCCATGGAAAATAACCAACTTATATTACCACATCCTAGGATGCCCGATGAGGACAACCCCACTGACCGTGCCATTTACCAAAATAATCATAGAAGGTTGGTTCATAATATCTAGGACATCTTTGACATCAAATACTTCTTTAAAGGAATGATAAATTATATACATTTGTTGTTAGATAACTCATAAGAGTATATGGATTTCATAAATATTTCCCAATTAGAAGTATATTTTGATTAGAAAGAAGTTCCAGCCAGGTGTGTATAGAAGTTCAACAAATAGATGACTCATAAAACTGTTCATTGATATCATGCCACCCGTAGATGAAAACTTCACAGACCCAAAATTGATATACCAATCAAGGAGGTGACGTAAAATATTCTCCCCAATGGTGGGAGTAACCACTAGATTCAGGATTAAATAGAGGGGGAGGAGTCATATTATGCTCTAATGCAATCCCTAACACTTACAGATTTCTTCCCAGCTACATCAACAACATGGAAACCACCACACAAAAAAGAATATTCATTAGATAAATAACTCATCTATGGTATTATAAACATGATACAACTGTAATATTCTTTCAGTGATGATGAATATGCTCCCAAATATGATTTCCCTGCAAATAATCATGCATTGGGAGGCCACATGTTCTAGAACCAAGGATACATGGGACAAAATTGATGTGGTTGGACCCAATATTTTAGTCATGTTCCTTTAAGAACATATATGGAACAAAAAATCATGGGAAAGAACTCCAACAGTCTCAAAAGAGGCAAGGAGGTGTCCTAGAACCCTTCATTGGTCTCACACACCCGGTTGTCTTGCAAGAACGCCTAGAGAGGGCTCAATTATTTGATCATCCCTAGTAATAGTGAAGCTTGGCCTGACCCGCAACACTAGAAGAAGATGATCCAATGAATTCTACACAAGAACAAGGATCATCCAATTCAAATTCATTAGCTCCTAAGACACGTTTCTAGAAGAAACCCCACATGAATAACTGCCAAAATTTAGGTCAAAAGTATGATATTCTTAAACATCTATCTATTCCCCCAACCAAACTATAAATACTCTATGTAATCTGTAATTCAAAATAAATTATGGAGTGACTTAATGAATCCATTCGGATCCCTTGTTAATTTGAGATATAATTCATTGTAGGTGAATTTTATCGAGTGGAGACCATGCCAGCAGAATGCCATGTTTCCATCTCATTCACTATACAGGATTTGGAAGAGGTCCTTTAGGGGAACATCAGTCCCCTATATGTTTCAAGTAGACTCAATAATTCCAATTTCTAAATTTATTTTATTGATTATGGTTTCGAGATCAATCTCATCCCAATTCGAACCCTCAAATGTTTTGAATACTGTTAAGGGGACTTGTGTCCCACAAAGCTAACAATTTAAGGGTATTATAAGAACATGAAAAGACCTCTTAAGAAGATTAAACTCAAATAATAGTTCAGAGATATACTGTCTGACACTACGATTATGATTATACCACAAGATTCCACATATAATATCATACTTAGAAGTCTCAAGGCCCATTTCCACATTGTTGCACCTTCAGAATTCCATAAATGTCTAAAATACCCCATCGATGAATTGTTCGACATATTACATAGTGACAATTTCAACTTTGAAACTTGAAAACCCACATATGATACAAAATATTCCTAATAAAAGGGGAGAAAACAACCAATTTAATATGATGATATATAAGTTTCAGACCCATATGCCTTTGTGAAAACCCCTTAAAATCTGTGGAGAGTGCTCATTATCAACTATGAGCTCCCCATAAATTAGGTTGAGGACATAGAATTGACACTAAACATCCAAGATCCACTGTCCCTAGTGATAATGAATAATATAATCATCTATGGAATAACTCTAAAATTAATAAGGCAATAGAGGATGATAATGTATAATCTCAAGGCCTCTATCACCCCAATAGTGATAGAGAATCCCTCAGATGGCCATCTATATCTGAATATGTTTCTATAGAATTAGAGGCAAAATAGGATGAGGATGACCCTGAGAACAACCCCCCCCCCCCCCCCCTCAATGAAGGAAGGTGTCTCCACCACCATCGATGAGCTTAGGAAGATTAATATGGGAATAGAGGAGGACTCATGGCCTAAACTGATTAGTTCACCCTTGACCCTTGATGAGCAGGAGAAGTATATTTCATTGTGATGAAACACAAATATGTGTTTGATTATAACTATAAATAAATTCGAAATATGGATTGCCAACATCATTCATTAGAAGAAAATGAATGCAAAGATTATGTTCTACACTAATTTCATAGACCTTAATCTAAATTTCCCAAAGGATGTCTTCTCATTGATGATCATAGAAATCTTGATTTATGCAACTAATGTCAACCATTCCCAATCCTTCATGGATGGGTACTCATGGTTAACTCAAATAAAGATGTACCCCAAAATATGATGAAGCCATGGCCTTTCGAGCACCTTAGGGGATCTTATGAAGTTAGGTCTTTCCCTTTGGATTGAATATATTTGAAACCACATATCAATGTTCCATGCATAATAACTCTATGTACTTCTTGGGAAAGATAGCAGAATGTTATGTCAAAGAACTAGATATTAAATCTGAAAAAAATAAATCACTTCATCGATCTTTAAATAGTCTTTTAATAATTACGTAAACATATTCTGAAGATGAATTTAAAGAAATGGTCCTTTGGGGTAACATCTAGGATGTTCCATGGAATTGTGTTATTACACTGTGACAACGAGGTCAACTTTGATAAGACTAACACTATTTTATAAATTTCATCCCTATAAATCTCAAAGTACTGAGGTGCATCCAAGGGAACCTCATTAACATTTCATGTTTGATTTTCCATCCTAGTTGGAAAAGATCTACCCTTTAGAAGGATAATGAATAAGGTAAGTACCTATCAATAAGATAATGATTTCCAAAAATGTTCAAAAGTTTTAAGCAGTATTTGTTACACCCAGCAGTACTTTTGCCTCAAATGTAAGGGAGGACACTCATCATTTTTGTGGCCTCTATATAATTCTCACTAGTCTCCCTCCCTACATAGAAAAATAATCTGGGGAGTGAGAGGATTCTCTACTACCATAGAATGTCAAGAATAACTAACTTACACTTATCATTTTAGGGAAAAAATACGAGGAATTACTTTCCAAAAAATGAAGTCCTTATGATAACTCTTATAGACCCTCTCAAGTATATCCTTAGTCGCCCGATGTTGATATGGTGTTTGTCTCGATCGGTGGTCATTATGAAGCAATACAACATGCAGATCGTGTCACAGATTCTAGTGAAAGGACAAGACCTGGAAGATATCCTAGTTGAAAATCATACCCCATAAAATGTAGTATTGGACACCAAGCATTTAGATGAGGATTTATTCTATTCCCATTAAACTCCCGGAACATTAGAGATTTATTTTTATGGAGCCACCCGAAGTCCTTTCGATAAAAGGATGGAAAACCCAATATTAAATCTGCCTGTCTTAGGGGTTGTAAATTTATCTCAAAAAATAAATTTTTTACCTAATCAAACTCACTATTCGAAGGCTATAAAAATAACATGGAAGAATACCAAGATCTCATTTTTAGGATTAAACTGGCCATAGAACTATAAAGAGCCTACCTAAATATCAAAGGTGGTTCAATGCAATTGATAAAATAAATCAATGAATAATATTCAATAAAAAAGGAAGAAAATTCCCCTCTCAATATCTAAATCATGGGAATGATTGTATATTTCCCTTTTGAGAACACATTTCATCATGTTCCCTGATCAAAGAATGATCATGCAGAGGAATTGACTAATGCATCCATAGTCCTAATGAACACTAATCCAGAGAAACCATTCTACTATATCACACATCAATGAATGGTCTCATCGATCGTATTATATGATATGGAATAAATAAATTTGTTTAGAACATCCCTAGAGCATGATGAGACAACATACACCCTAGAATGGATGGAATCCATAGTTAGTTATCTTATAAATGGTACTCTTTGGACAGAAAATACTGTAAGGGAACATATTTGGCGTCATGCAAGGAAATTTACCACACAAAATGGTCGAAATGTGCAGAAGGCCCTCTTAAAGCATTGAATTGATAGAATCACACATAGATGCATAACAAAAGGAGATACTCTCATCATCATGATTGAAGTCCATGTAGGATCCTATAATTCCCATCAATCGAGAACCAGTCTCCCCCACTAAATCTGGGAGATGATATATTACTAGGAAAACATGATATAGAACTACATAAAATTCATCAAGAAATATCAGGCATAATATATCCATGAAAACATCATCCACCTATCCCCTGATTTTCTATATATAGCTAAATATTTATGGTCATTTTGTATTTCGGAAATGGATGTTGTGGGGCCATATCTCCCAACCATGGCTATGAATTTCTAGTACATCAATACTACTAATGAAATCATCCAAAATTTTGATGAGGAAATAACCCTCCAATAATTCATAATGAATAAAAACATAAAATTCTTAAAATCCCTTATCATCACCAGGTTCAGGGTCCCTCACTCAATATTGATGGACAGTGACACCAACTTATATTTTAAAGAGTTGATGAAACAACACCAGGACTACAATACAAATTCCAATCACTCATTTCACTATCATGTAGTGAAATATGTAAATATAGATGCCTTTAATAAGACCATATTAAATATAATATAGGATATGGTGAAAACGGATAAGAATTCCTACCCGGAAAATCTACTCCATGATTTATGGGCATATTGTACCACCACACAAATTACTGCATAAGAAACTGCATATTAATTTGTATATGTGACTGAGGACCTATTACCAGTTGAGTTATAGATTCCTTCACACTAGATAGACACTTTAATATTTCTATTAAATGATGAAAAACTAAAGATATGGCTGGATGAGTTAGAGCAACTCGATGAGAACATGTTATGTACATTTTATAACAACAAGTTTCATCTAAATTAGATCACAAATGCATTCAATAAAATAGTTAACCTCTATTTATTCCACCACGTGGTGATGGTGTTGGATCATTGTACCCTAATGATACTAGGGATGAATCCTCCAAATCTAGAATCCATATGACAAAGTCCTTACAACATACATAAGTTCTACCCTAAGAGAGCTCTCTCATTGGCCATAATGGATGGGGAGTGTGTTACACCCCCCAGTAATGTGAGATTTATTATCAAATAATATTTCATATGTATCATATTATAGGGAATCCATATCTATATAATCCATGAAACTACATCCTGATCAATTGATTTTAAACTATACCATGTCATCCTAACAGTAAGACAATAAACTGCACAACATGTCATTCCCTAACTGTGATACTTCAAACTTCATGATACTTGATGTCCTAACCGCTTGATGAAAAACTATAATGATTCTTCACTTACCAAAGTACATTAAAATACATGGAATATTTCAATATTGTATGCTATTAAGCTACACAGATCTATATTCTTATATCTTTTTCACATCTGGCAACCCCAATGTCCTTGATGGATGACATTGAACTAAATTATATAGACCAACAATGTATGGTTTTATTCCGGACATCGTAAGATACATAGTTATTCCCATGAATAGATTCTTGGACCTAGCTACTACATCCATTCTATTTCACATCAAGTCACCCATATCCGTACCGTAAGGTGTTAAAAAAACATGGAATATGTTCTTTACTCATGATATTAAACTGAATGGGTTCTCTAGAGCTATGCATAGATTGATTTTCATTATCAATGAGATAAGTAGGGACACCTTGATCAAATATCTTGGTCCAAACCCCACCTGATTCAAATTCCCTTTTCATATCCTTAATTTCCTACACTTTATTGGAGAAACCCTGCCAATTATTTGTTTCCCACACTAAGCAAGGAATACATGATATTAGAAAATGTTGTGAGGAATTCCCTATGAAAATAAGGAATGAAGTCCTAAGAAGGGTTTATAATGGTCCTGAATTCAAGGCTATAAAAGGTATACCATGAGTCATTTTTGGATGACATCAAAAAATATGGTTGACTTCCCATGATAAGATGTAAAACTGCACATTCTTAGGGACCTCTCCCAAGAAGACAACTTTTTTTGTGTTGGTCTCCTACTGCACAACCATTTATGAAATACGGGTGGATTGATTCCTGTCATCATAGGATATATAGTGATTCATATATATATAATCTAATTCCCAATGAAAATAATAAATAGAAACAATTACAACATTCATGAATGGGTTAGAACTTCTTAGAGAGTTTCCCATTCAGGAACTATGTATTACTTGATTCATATCCTTACTGGATATGTAGTGATGCACTGAAATCTAACTTTGGGTCGAGTTGAAATAATAAAATATAAAAATTACCCCTATCTATGTATGGTCTATACCTATGTAGAGAGACTTTATAAGAACTATATGAGTATTGATTCCTATCAATATGGGATATGTAGAGACACCCATAATTTCATTAATTAGTATATCTACAACATTTCCATTCCACATTAGGGGGCTCATGTTCTAACGGAATGACATTAAACTATGCTGAAAACATCCTTACTATATGGATATAAAATGCACGAAACATGTCCTAACCTCATGATGATAAAATACATGGAAAATATCCATACCACATGATGATTAACATCATGGAAAATTTCCTTAACTATGACAATAAATTTCATAGAACATGTCCATATGACATAATGTTAAACTAAGTGGAAGAAAAAAATCCCCACTTTAATAAAATTAACTATGTAGACCATTATACTCAATAATCCCTCATTAATGGACTATATTCATCTTACCGTAGTTGAACAGAGTTCAGGGTGATTACACCATCATTTAGGAACCTAAATTAATAAATCTTATTTCTTCTCCCGTGTACCTCAGGTTTCCACAAATATTATATTTCCCTTAGAAAAGATAAGAGACGTCAAGGGTCCCTTTTGTTTATTATACATTTAATCCTATTGCTCCATCATAAGCAGCTATGGTCGTCAACCAAATATTCCACTCTCTAAAATGACCATTCTGATCTTTATGAGCCCTGAAATCATCGTGGTCGAACTTAACACCTCAGTGAAATCTGAACCACTACAGGAATGATTGTCCAATACCATTACTCATGACCTGATAACCTTAATCCATGATTGGAAATATTTTTCTGTCTTTTTTAGAAGGATGATGGAAAATCCTTGAAGATGGGTATCCAAATTAGGCTCTTTTGTATTATCCCCCATATAGGTTTGTGTGCGTCATTACCTTTAACTTATTTCACATTGGTCAAAGCTATATGACCATAAACTGTTCCTATAATGGTAAAAATTGAAAAACCCTAAATTTCTAGAGAAGGGGAAAAACATTGTCAGTTTGAAAACGTACAATGGGAAAATTGAGAAAAATTCAAGTCTTCACTCTCTAATCTCTTCATATTCATATCATAGGGAAAATATATGGCAAAAAATAAATATCGCATCAATCTTATATGACCTACAATATAACCATAATAAAATCTAACCTAGGATCGATAAACCCCATTATTTATGAAAATGTAGATTAATTATTTTTTCACATCTTATCATAACAATAATTTATTCTCTTTGCAGAGACATTGATTTTTGGCTGTTGAACTCTCCTTGGAAATTACACTTTCTAAAAATTAAACTTCCAAATTTGGGGTGCCACATATATTCAGAAACCTTCAATAGACATTTGAAAATTTATCTGGCTTCAAGGGTTCCCCTTCATTACTATGCATGTATGACTAAGTTGAATGAATATGCACCAATAGTGATAAACCAAAATCATCACTCTGCAAAAAGGACGTGCTGATCCTTGTGAGCTCTAACATTACTACATCATAACCATAACAAATTTGTGTGTATGAACTACTACCGGTATGACTGCATCGTATCATCCTCCAGATCTGAGCACTTTAGTCCATGAATTATAGTTTTGTACCAAAATATCTGAGTGAATTCGACATCCTTGATGTTATGTCATTATGGTTTGCACCCTTCGTCACAGTAAGAATACGACACTCCATTCTTGGACATTTGATGTCCCACCTTATCATGATTTGAAACCAAAATATGTAGTGATAAAGATTCACAATTGAAGAGATAAAATTTCCTAAGGTTCCAAAAACCTTTATGGATAGCCTTCCTCTATACCAAACTTCATCATCTGGATTCTGTAGTCTCTATGAATCATTCATGGCCAACAGAAATGAGTGTAGACCATCTATTTCTTGACAATTCTACCAATGCATAATGGCCTTGACCCACTAACTAATGGAATCTCCTCCTTTGTTGAAATAATATTCAATCCTTGTGAGCCATGGATAGATCGTTGAAGAACCTGAAATTTCATGATGTCAAGGGACATACCCAACATGTCTGAAAAATCTCATATTCATGAATCAATATTTTGGGTTATGACTTAAATCATCCACATGAAAACATTTGAGGATGACCTATAATCCATGGTATGTCTAACCTAAACCAATATTACCTCTATAAATATTCTATATCCCATGGAAGAAGACACCCTCCTTCATGATAAGATTTTATTTAATACAACTGTATTTCTATGGATCCTAAATATGTGCATGTGGTTTTCAACTACATGTGTCACTCTGAAAAAGGGGTTTCTGATCTTTGTGAGAATCTATAACACAATGATATAGCTCTATAGCCCAGAGTGTTTTGGGCCACTCCTGGCATGTCTTCATTATATAACAGGATGATTAGTATCAAGTGTAAACTAAAATACCCTAATCTAATGTAGTATCATTTTTTATCTAAATGAAACTAAAATAAATAAATAGAAGGTCCAAGGTAAAAGACCATAAACTAAAGCAATATTAGGTCTGATCTAAAAGACCCAAAACTAATGAAATATAAGTACCAAGATAAAAGACCCTAAACTAACAAAATATTGAGTTAGAGTTAAAATACCCTAAACTAAATTAATGGAAGGTCTAAGATAAAATACAAAAATATACAATTATAGATAATATGAGCTAAAAGAACCTAATCTAAAACGAAAGAAGGTTGATCGTAAAAGAACCTAAACTAAAGAAAAATTAGGTCAGAGATAAAACATCCAAAACTAAATCAATGTCAGGTCCAACATAAAATACACTAAAATAACAAAATATTTGGTCTGTCCTAGAAGACCATAATATAAAGAAACATATGGATCAAACAAAAAGACCCTAAAAAAGAAATATCATGTCTGAGCTAAAATATCATAAAATATATAAAAACCATTTCCATGATAAAATAACCCAAACTAAAGAAACATAATGTCCATGCTAAAATATCCTAAACTAAAGAAGTATCAGGTGTGAGCTAAAAGACCATAATGTAATGAAAGATTTGGCCGGAGATTAAAGAAACTAATATAATGAAACATATAGTCAAAGATGAAAGATCCTAAACTAAATAAACATTAGTTCTGAGATAAAATAACCTAAACCAAACAAAGTCTATGATGGTAATTGACTTTACTCAGAACCGAGCTCATATCCCTGCGTACATCACTTTTGAGGGGGGGGAGAATTTGTAGAATCTAGCCAAATAAGCATAGGAAACATTATAAAGGAATAATTAAATGAATATGGGTATTATATTCCCTAAAAAATAAATGGAATAAGAAGGTACTCAAGACCCGCAAATTGTGTGAGATTCCAATGGATGAGCTATCATGTGACCATCATGAGGTAACATGAAGACTCTATGTACATAAAATTACCTATAAAAGGTCCCATGAAAATCCATTGGATGATCCTTCTTTTCTTATGATGGAACATCAGAAAACTAGTCGTTATGTTGTGGAATCAAGATATGATCCCCAAGGACACATAGTTTTTCAACCTGTGGTCACCTGACAACCCATCCAAAAATCCTGCAAAAACAGGAGAAAAAAATTCAAAAAGGTGGGGGCCTTTTAAGATCATAAATATCACGGGACACATCACCAATGGGGAGGACGATTTTCCTTGAAAACATCCTGGAAATTTTTTGATACCCTGAAATGTTATTTATAATGTAAGTGAAATAAAAAAGGGGAGGATGGGAGAGGCACTCACTATTATAAATGCCATGCGAGGCACCCCCAATGATCCGAGAGACACCGTGAGACCATGGTGACATTTCATCCTTATATCGCGAAAGACCGCCAACATGACATCCCCATCACAGGAAGAGCCTCAGGTATGTCCTAGAAACCTCCAGCTCCCCTTTGTCTCTAGAAGAAAAAATGGACCTAATTTAACATAAAATGCTTGTGCGTCTCTAATATAACCATTATTTCCCATGTGACACATCACCAAAAAATAGAGTTATTCTCTTAGACAATACTCACGAAAACATGCATGAACCCCATTATTTTCAAAATAAATTAAAGGAAATAAAAAATGTGAAGTGGTGGGAGACTATAATTAAATTGTTTGGTATTTAGATATCCATATTATGGTATTTACATCATGGAGTTTACGTTTAAATTTTTTTGAAATTTATATGATAGTTTTGTCTCAATTTTTCTTCTTTGAGACTCATGTTTTGGTATGCACTGAAATTATTTTTTGTGGTGTATATACATCCATTTTACATGTTATATAATTTTTATACATCATTTAATGATATTTTATGCTTAATTTAATATAATTTACTTATATGGATAGAATGATCCAATGTTACCATGTGTAAGTTTATATTGAAACAATATCATCACTTATAAGGATAGTGGGTGAATTTGTTTCAATTGATAAAATATTATGATCCATATCTAAATAAAAATCTTAAGTTTCATTATCATATATTTATTCATTATATATACTTATATTTGTACCAATTTCCCTCTTCTGTTTACCTAATATAACTAAGAAATAGTTTTTATGAAAATCCGACATTATATTTCCCTTTGGTTGAAAATATGCATTTTTTCAAAACCATGACTTTTAAATAAAATTAAAAAAATGATTACATGTAACCTATGATGTTATAGGATATTTATACACATGTTATACCATTCAAAACATGGTTTTAGAAGGAATGTACTTTTAATTGTTTAATCAATACACTTTTATAAACTTTAAGGTACAAAATGAATGTTCGTCATGTGCAGACTTACCCCTATTCTTGAACATTATCTCCTTGAATAATACACTGTATGCAAATATAGTTTATTTTTTTGGAATTTTTTTTAATAATAAAAAAAGATTCAAAATGGTTTTCATTGAAAAAAATTTCCATGTTTATTATTGTTTTTAAATTACCTTTTAAAAATTTTCAAAGATATTTTTAAAGAAAAGTGATTTTAAATAAATATTTAATGTATAAAATTATATTATTAAAATTTTCAATATTATATAATATGTTTTCAAGGAAAAAGGTTTTCAAAAAAATTTCAAGCTTCTTTTATAATCATTCAAGGAAACATGATTGTCAATCAATTTTCATGATTTCTTTATATGTTTTCAGTGTATTTTATATGAATGTGTTTTCAAAACCATTTCATGATTTATTTATATGTTTTCAAACAAAACTTTTTTCTAAATGTTCTCAAATAATTTTTTATATGTTTTTCCTATTTATTTTTTTAAAAAAATTTACCTAAAGGGTTTTTGTTTTAACATTCCAATTGTAATAGGAAAGGATATTTTACTCAAGAAACAAATTGAAAATATATTTTAATGTTAATTTATATCTAATATGACATCTTTTGATGTTACTCATTCAATTATAATAAATAATCATAAGGTTACATTCATATTCTTTCTTTAATGGTTTATGTTTGATGGAATGATTATTATGAAATCCGTTTCTTTCCATATGTTATATTCTTTTGAAACTATATTCTAATCATGGGTTATGCTTCAATGAAAAGATTACAAAACCAATCTCTTTTTCATTGTTTATTATGTGATTATTTAATGATTACAATTTCATTTCATGGGTTATGATTTGATGTGTAAAGAACCCATATCTTTTCATGGGTCATGATTTGATGAATGTTTTCTTCACATGTATGAAAGATTTTATTATGAGATGTTTGGGACCTATTTTTCCCTCCAATATATTGGAAAAAAAATTATATCTCACGATATAATTATAGGAATCTGGAAAATATGATTGGTCAACTCTGAGAATATACGGAAACCCGGTCCATTACAATGATAGGATTGAGACTAGGGATGGTGGTTTTTCCCACCCAGTTGGTGTAGTCACCATGAAGATAGAAGATATATAAACCCAGTACACTATGGAAAGATATGGAAACCCAATCCACTCCGGTAAGATGTGGAAACCTAAATCCTTTCAATGAATGGACTGCAACTGGGGTAGTGGTGTTTCCTTCCTAGTATGTCTAATTCCCATGAAGTTCCTTGATAAATTCTATCAATACATCTTGACTTATAGGAAAGGATATCACATGTTTATATATGCCTCAATTCCATGTCTTATTTCTATGATATTATTTCATGGATTATGTTCTTTATTTCCTTATTACTCATGTATTATGAACTATCGATATTTATTCCATGATTTATGTTTATGATCTCAGATATATAGGGTATGATCTTTTAAGGTTATGTCCATGTTCTCATACCCCTATGCTCATGTTTATGCTTACATATCCCCCTCTTTTACCCTTATTTAGAATCTGAGATCACACCTTTTTATATTTTGTTCTTCGGTTCATGAAGTAATGTATTATGTTTAAGTGTTATAGTCAAGAAGAACCTAGTGGGAGATAATATAGAAGATTTATGTACCAGTCTTTATATTTCCATGTTCTCAAAGGCACTAAAACAATACGGTCATTGGGTTTTCTCTTGTATAATGTTTTAAGTATTTTTGAAAAAGTGATGTCATGTATTTATAAGTCAAGAGTGTGTTTTTAGAGTTTTTATCAGAGAGAAGGTTTAGTCATCCTTTAGAAACTATAATTAAAAAACTTTAGTGAGACACCTAGGTATATTTTTAAGGAATTTCTTAGGAATTTCTCTAAGGATAAGTATAAGGATGAGTTATCATCGAGGAAAATATCATAGAATATTTCTAAATGATAGAGTGATTGGTTTCCTAGAAATACATCAATGTATGGGTACTATAAATGGATGTGGATCTAGAATATATATAACTAGTTTTAATAACTCCAAAAAGGTGTGTGGGCTTTGACTTAGTATAACAGGGTAAATGACAATGATATTTTCTATAAAACTAGATTGAAACTCCTGGGGGATATGACTTGGAAATTTATAAACATTTTACAAACCATCATGAATTATTTGAATAGAAGATGAATATGAATAACCTAAGGTAAAACAATGGTTCCATAAATTAAAAATAGGGTTTCATGATTTGGAAATTCTATAAGCAATTATTTATGATTATGTGGATTTCTTATATGATTTGTGATTCTCACCTTATTATTTATGGTTATAGTCAATGACGAAATCTATAAGAATCATTGTTAACATTTAATTTTTTTTATTCTAAATGTATGACAATTAGGTGAATTTGTTTCCCAAGAGGAAATCTGATAAATATAATCAGGAAAGTGGTACAAGTATTTTCTATAGTTCTGATGTTAAAGATACTGCAAATGAAATGTGAGAGGTTTGTGTTGTTCTTATAGAATTGATTATATTTTACATAATAATCAAGATTATATTAAGTATGGGGAACCTAAAGACATGATTTCTTTTTCATATTATAGGAAACTGGTATTATGGAATATGTTAATAGATCATGATTAATAGTTTATGAATATAGTTGAATAAATGATGTATTTATGTTTTGTAATTCAATGATAATGTTTTATAAATCATGAAATATATAATTATCATCTCTATAAGTTTTCATTGAGGATTAAATAGGATTTATTTATAGGTGATGAAGGAAAATAAAATTTATTTTACTGAAATGTGATATTTTTATTAAGGGAAGTTGACCCTCAATTTTATTATTATATAGAGAGAATTGTGATTAGCATAGATATAGAGATGGTTTGTTTGGATTGGATAATATTTATGACCTCATAGATGATAATATATTTGCTCAAAAGCTGCTCTATGTTATCTTGGATTTACAAAATATATCATGTAATCATTAGAATAAGTAAGAATGCATGTATTAAAAAAGGATATATAGTAATTTAGGTTATTAACATGTTTTAAGAGAATATAATATGAGGGTATTCACATTCTTGGAATGTGACAACCAAGAGATACTTTGTGATATATAAGGGTTTAATGTCAAGATGATTTCATGAAATTATTTATAACGAATTAGATTTTCATCTTTCAGAAGGGTTATAAGGTTAAATATTAATGGAAGGTTTATGATAAACATCAGATGATGATGGTAAGGTTAAACAATTACCTCCCAACATTAGGATTTATGTGCATTAGATAACATGATCTAACAAATATGTATAGATGATAACTGATAAAAAAAGGGATGACATATCATGGATATTAGGATCTATTAGTACTTTAAGAATAAAAAATTCACTTTCCTTTTAACACTATATGTTGATGTGGATCATGGAAAAATGAATGGTGAGGTTGTTCTGAAATCATGAAAGTAAATCATTCCATGAAAATTCTTTATCATTTTGAAAATGATATAGAATTAAAATGTTTCCCCATATATTAATTTTTGTTGAACCGATGGCCTTTTAAATCATCCTATATTTATGACTTTGAGGCCCTCAAATTTTCATTGATCATTCACTTGGTTGATATTGATAACCTCAATCACTCCCTATGAATATATACACTTTTCCATTAAGTTCATTTTTTCACATCCCACCTATGTTCTCCTATATGGGAATCTAGTTATGATTTAAATTGGGTAACCATTATGTTTTCATCTTTGTTTTATTAAAGGAAGATTTAGTATTTATTCTTACGATTTGTGTTTCTATAAAAGGAACATTAAAGTATTAAACCATTAAAAAAGAATACTAATTTTAAGGGATAAAATAATTTTAAAGGGGTAGAATGTAACACTATAATATTTTGTGAAATGTTTTTCAATTTATTTAATCATTTTGATATTTTTTATTTCAGGAAAAACTGAAAATATTCTATTTTATAGAACTATATTTAGATTGTGTTATATGAAACCCCAAGTTAATCAGTAACTACACAGAACATAATTTTATGATTTCCCTAAATGGAACACTGATGTTAGAATATGGTCAAGAAAGACAGACATTTCTCGATGTCTTGCGTAACATGCAAAACCAAGACTATTTCGACAAATTATGTATTATTAAAATATTATTTAATATAATAAGATATAACCTAGATGTTAAATTAGTAGTTATGGAAAGGGTCAAATAACTTATGAAAATATATAGTTTACAAAAATAGAAAAAAGATTCATAGGTTTCAAATTTAGTATAAATTATTATGAAAAATGATTTAATATAAATAAAAATTTTATTATTATTGTGATCACAAAGCTGTTTTATAGTAATAAATTAAAGTAAATACAATTAGTAAGTGATATTAATGTAATATATATTTTATATGAAGTAAAATATTTTTTATATTCATCCTGTATATTTTATTATATTACGATATAAACAAACAAAAATTTACACATAAAATACAAGAATTTTATGAAGTCACATTTATCGCCTTTATAGAGGAACCTATTTTACATCTGATTTTTGACACTTTTATAAATCTTATATGTCAAAATATATTTAATATTTTAAATTGGAACATAAAAATTTTCTTAGGGTTTTTTTTAGTATATCTAAGAAGTTTTATTTTTAATGAATATTTAAAAATACGGAATTTTAATTTGAAACTAATTTTTAATCAAACAAATTTTAAATTTTAAATTATATTTAAAATTTACTTCAGATTTTAATCAGATAAATTATACATAAATTATTTAAATATAGGTAATTAGAAGCAATTTTACAGTGAAAGTTTATATAAAAACATAGTAAACCTTTTATTATTATTCACTTTAAAAACCCATAATGTCACCTCATCTATGGGATTAATTTTAAATTAATTTCTACCACTTCTGTGATTAGAAATCAAGAAAAATGGATTTCATATTTTTTATCATAATAATTATTTTTTTAATAATTTTAATGTAGTTTATCACCATAATTATTATAAAATTCATATAAAATTAATTAATGTGATTAAGAAAAAATTAATCTTAACAATGGAGTAAACCTTACATTAATGGCCCAAATGAAATAGAAAATAATCCAGAACCCAATATATGGACATATTTTAGTCATAAAACTCTCATTATTTTGCTTTTTAAGGTTTGGGATGATATAATTTAGATAAAAACGTGGGTACATCAAATTTATTCCAAAAATTCCAAGTGAGTCATTTACCTCTCATATAAAAGGCCCCAAAATCACCCCCTTCTAAACTCATATAAGGAATCTTATGTTAGACCATTGTCTGACAAATAAAAATAAAAAATTACCCCAATTCATCTTTGAATCAAATATTTGGGAATAAATCAATCCAAGTAATCTCATTGGTCATAACCAAAAGGAGTCTCCCAAAGAAGAGATGACATCCTTCCTTGAGCTCATTTATTTTGTATTTAGTATCCACCCCTCCACTCTACATATTGAATTATTATTCAAGAAAAACCTCATAACTAATATTATTATATGTTTTTATGATATTTAATCTACCTACACATACACAGATTTCTATATAATGGTTAATGATCATACTGTTTATGTGTACGGTGACCTACCACCTCACAAAACTATGATTGTTCATTTTTTCCTTCACCACCTATCTTGCATGGGAATTATGAAAAAAATATTTATATATGATATATATTATGTAATTTTTCCTTTATAATTATTTTATAACATATATATTTATAGGTTCTATTTTCTATAAGTACGATAATTTCATTTGGGGAAGTGTGGTCTACAGCCTCTTGAAAGCAATGTAATTCACTCAATCCTTAAATAGAATGTATTAAAGATTTGTTGAGTGATTTGTTTTGATATATAATATATATATATATATTAAAATAATTATAAATTAATTTTATTAAATAAATAAATACATATATTTCAATTTTTTTATTTCTTTCAACACAACAATTAAATGAAAACCACGTTAATGAATATGTATGACCTACTGTCTCCATAAATGTTGTGTTACATTTTATACTTATATATTATATAGATGATTAAAATACTAATAGACTAAATATATATTATATTTATATCATTTTTTACCTTCCTTAAATCAACATATATTCATTAGGTCCAAAGATATATCAAATTAAGACACATGTGAAAAACAAAGTGAATATTACCCAAAGTGAAACCTTAACATAGAATTGATAATAAGAGAGTAATATAAAGTAATAATAGAACCATATCTGGTATTAGATATAATAATATGGAACTAATAATTATATATAATAAAATTATATTTATTGTACAATAGGTTTTTATGAGTACAATAAGAGTTAAAACATAAGGTAAGGTAATTTCATCTCACTTTCTATATTTGTGGGAAACATACTATGTTCACCACTCCTATATTATTTGTTTAGTATATAATTTACATGATTTTATTAAATGAATCTTATAATTAAATTTATGGGTATTTATATATTGATTTTATGATATTTCATTCTTGGGGTTTATATTATAAAAGTAACCAAATCGATATGGTAGTTTTGTCTCAATTTTCCTTCAAAGAGACACGTGTTTTATTATGGACATAAATTGTTTTTCAAGGAGTATATAATTAAGTTTGACATTAACATGAATATAAAATTTTTAATTATATTTATAGATTCGTTTATTTTTATTTACTTACCTGGAGAGTTTAATCCCATGATAGTAGGTTGAGAGAGTATATTGAAATAATATCATCTCTTATGAAGGTTGTTCATGATTTGGATTCTATTTATGAAATATTATAATCCATATCCCAAGAAAAAACATGAAATTAATTATACACTATTTATTTAATAGATCTATTTTTATTATTATCATTTTCCCATTCTTTAATACTTATGATTATTAAAAAAAAGTATGAAAATATGGCTTTATTTCTCATTTCTGTCAGAAATCTATCTTTTTTCAATACTTTGATTTCTAAAAATGTTTCCAAAATGGTTTACTTATATCCTATGATGTTAAAGGAAATTTATAACCATGTTATACCTTTAAAAAACTTTTTACAAAATATCATCTTGTTATTTTCCAATCATGACACTTTTCTAAACTTTTAAGGAACAAAAGGAAGGTTTGACATATAAGGACTTACGATATGTTTTCATAAAGATTCTATTTTACATTTACATGTTTATTTTGAATAAAGAAAAGTTTTTTCTTAATATTATATAAATTTATAGTTTTCAAAATGGTTTCCAATGAAAATGGTGTTCAAAAATGTTCTATGTTTTTTTATTTTTCTTTTAAATGGTTTTAAAGATACATTAAAGAAAAATGTTTAAAAAATGTTTTATGTCTAAAAATTTATTCTAAATGTTTTCAATATTGTTTTATAAGTTTTTAAGTAAAAATATTTTTAAAATGTTTTTAGGGTTTTATAATTTTTCAAGGAAATTTTTTTCCAAAATTTTTTGTAGCTTCATTTATATTTTTTCATGTTAAAGGGTTTTCAAAATGTTTTCAATGTTCATTTAATAGTTTTCAAGGAAAACGGTTTTTAAAAAAAATTCTAGGTTTATTTATAAGTATTAAATGTATTTTCAAATAAGTGGTTTTCAAAATGCATTCATGATTTATTAATATTTTTTCAAAGAAAAGGTTTTCCCGAATGTTCTCAATGATTTATTTATATGTTTTTCATTATTATTTTCAAATAAAAATGTATTATAAAGGATTTATGTTTAAAAAATTCAAAGAAGAAATAATATTTTAATCCATAATTGTTTTCAAAATATATTTCCATGTTATTTAATATATACTATGGCATCCTTTTATGGTACTCTTTTTCTTCTTGAAAATGATCAAATTATTCCATTCATATTCTTTATTGAATGGTATATGTTTTGGTAGAATGATTATTCTGACACCAATTTCTCTTCCAAAAGTTATATTCTTTTGAATCATAATTTTTCTCATGAGTTATGATTCAATGAAAAGATTAATGAACCTATCTACTTGGATAGGTTATGATGTAATGAAATTTTAATGAAAATCATTTTATTTAATTGGTTATGATTTGACGTTTATAAAAAACAAATCTTTTCATGGGTTATGATATGAAGAATGTTTTGTGGCTCATGCATGTTTGATTTCATTATATGAGAGGTGGGAGTTATATCTCTCTCTAATTCATCGCATATGTACCTAAACCTCATGAGATAATAATAGGATTCAGGTTGATCTGATTGATCCACTATGGTATGATGGGTAAAACTAATCCCTTACAAGTAAAGGACTATCACTCGGGCTAGTGTTGTGTCCTGAACTGTAGGTGTAGTCACCATGAAGATTGAAGATGGGGAAACTTGATCCCCTAATGGAATATGAGGAAACTCAATCCAATATATTAGTATGGGGATAACCAATCCCTTAAAAGGATATAACTATGACTGGGGATGGTTCTGTGTCCCACCCAGTAGGTGTTGTTTCCATGAATTTCCTTAATAATTTATATCAATGCATCTAGGATTATAGGTAATGATATCACATGTTTTTGTAAGACAAAATTACATGTCTTATTCAAATGATATGATTTAATGGAATATATTTGTATTTCCTTATACTTAATTTCTTATGAATAGAAAATAATTCTCTCATTATTCATGTTTATAATCATTGATATAGAGGGTATGATCTTAAAATGTTCTAATCATGTTGTCATTCCACTATAATCATGTTTCTTCTTATATATCTCCCTTGTTTACCCTTAATGATCATTTGAAATCTCCCCTTTTTATGTTTCCTCCCCCATGTTATGAAGTTATGAATTAGGTTTGATGTTTCTAAGAAGGATTTTAGTCAAGAAAAACCGATTGGGAGAAAAGGTAGCTCACTTATGTACCTGTGTTTATGTTTCTAGGATTCCAAGCGCACAAAAATAATACGGTATTTGGGAATCTGTTTGAATAATTCTTTAATTTTACCTCAAAATTGATGTAAGGGATTTTTATGTCAAGATTGGGTTGTTATATAGAATCTCATAGTAGATTGGTGAACTGAGGGATGAGGTTTCATTTTATAATTGAGGAGAGGGGAGATTTTAAAATTTCTCAAAAAACTAAATTGTAATAAATTCATTGTCATGAAAAATTCATACAAATCGAAAATATTAAATTATAATATATGATACGGTTGTAATTCCATCGAGAAAAATAATTTTAACATGTTTTGGTGTACTTTTAAGCCATACCATTTTTATTAACCATAAGTTACCCAATTTTATATTTTCCTACGGAACCAACTTATTTAATATTAAAGGGTTGTATTTTTTTACTTAAAATAGTAAAATTGGGCCATAAATTTTCCATTTATGAAATTTTAAATTGTTTAATTACCACCTTATATTATTTTATGATTTTTAGACTCTCAAAATAACCCAATACACTTTTATTTTTATAAAATGTCATTATTGTAAATTTTTACTATATTCATTTAATATAACATTAAATACATCAATAAAACATAGGAATTAGAATATAAAACATTCGAAACTAACTAATATTGAAAATGGATATATAAAATTTGTAGTTAATATTAAATCATTAATATTAATTCATGAAATATTTCATCAGTGTTGCATAAGAAGTAATTTTCATTAATTTATTACTAAAATCTAAAAATAAATTCCAATAAATTTTTTTTATTAATATAAATATAGGAACTTATATATATTCATAACTTATATTTTTCTCATTGTGGACACATTAAAGATATTAAAATCAATGAGAGTGACATTTTTTAACTTTATTTAATTTAAATAATATATAAGTAATTTTTCGGGAAAAGTGACCATTAAAAACATCATTTCAATATTAAGGTGTTAAGGGTAAAGTTAAATTCATACAATAATTATTATTATGAAAATATTAATATTTATCACTTATTTTTAACCTAGATTAACCCGACATTCCCTTTATAGAGGTGATAAATTTTACCTTGGTTACTATATATATTGACCAAAAAATAAAAGGGTACTAATTACCAAATTTCAAACATCTAGCTAAAATTATTTAATTACTTTTTTCTAATTAAATATATAAAAAATGATTAAAGTAACTTTAATAAATCTTTATAAAATTCAATAACATTTTTTTTTGAAAAAACACATTTTAATCACAAAAGTAGATTTATTATTATCATATGCCAGTAAAAAACATTAGGAAAGTTTAAAAAATTTAATCAAGTAACTAATATAAATATTAAATGAAATCTATTCACTAATAGTATTAATATAAAAATAAATTACATGCATGAATGAAATTTTTCAGTAAAAGAACACTTTAAATTTCCAATAAATTTTGTTTTTAGTTCCAATAAGTTAATAACTAGTGAATTAATTTAATAAAACGTACATTGAGTTGTTTTCATAATTTAGTTATTATTAATAATTATTTCCCATCCAATATCTATATGATCACAGTCACATAATATTCTAATAATTTTTCAAGGTTTTTCTAAACTCATTGTTTTGTGTAAAACAAGACATTGAAGAAATAAAACTATATAAAGTGAAATATTTCATAAAATCTAAGAATGTATCATTATACCCCCCTTAAAACTAATTTTCACATATATATTCATCACTATCAAAGAAAAATGATGATATATCTGCTTCATTACATCCTCAGGTTCCCATGTAGCATCCTCAAATATGTGGTTTCCCCAAAAAACATTATCCATGTGAGTAGTATGGTTTTGTATCACATTATCTATATGATATAATATTTCTGTTATTTGTAAGTAATTGTAAATATCATTATAAAATAGCTTCACATCTAGGTTTAGTACATGTAAAGGATTATGTATGTACTTTCTTAGGAGAGATATATGGAACACATCATGAACATGAGAGAGGATCATTTGAACTAATAGGTGATAAGTTTCCATACATATTTATCAAGAATCATGAAGGGGACAATAAACCTAGGCATCAAATTCCCTTTCCTTACAAATATCATAATAATATTTAATAGGTAAATACATTGAACATTCTTCTAAACGATGATAAATTTAAAATCACATTAGAGATTTCCAACATAACTATTTTATTTAATATGAGCTTCCTTGATTTTATACATAATATATGTAACTTTATATTTCATTTAATTATCTCTCTCAATTCAAAATATCATTATTTCGGCAAATCTGTTCCATCATGTTTGATTATTCAGTTCATTCCAATGAGGTGTTCATAAGGTTTTGTTTCAATGTTTGAGTGTAAGATATTTTTTTATGAATACTCAACAAGTGGAATGTTTTGATAGAAAATACATTTGAAATACATAGGGAAAGACCTCAGCATTTCCTATAGGGGTTTAATGGTTCTCTTTGACTGACCATATATTTGTGTATGATATGCCATACAAAAACTCAACTCTGTATCTATATCCTTATGCATACATCACCCAATACTCAAGGTAAACTAGATTTCTTGGTCAAGTATGATAGAAAGCGGTACTCTATAAAATCATACAACATCATTAATATACATTTCAAAAATATAATCAAGAGAGAAATATTATTTTAAATAATTAAATTGTGATGACTTCATATGTTGATTGACTACAACCCATAAATAGTTATGGCCTTTAAAAATTATTGGGAGCCTAAAAAAATCCATGGTGATGTTTTCGAACATCAATTAAGTTGTGGTTAAAATTTGTAACAACCACATAGACTGTTATCTCTCAGATATAAATTTTAGAAAAACCAATCACTAATAAACGTATTCCAGAATATCTATTTTGTTATCATCCCATAATAAATATTTTTTCATGTCTCTATAAATCTTTTTTATTCCTAGATGAATATAGAATGATAAACGATGAGCCTCATCCAATATTTCCTCTTCAAATTTGATATGGGAAGGGCACAAAAACAATTATAGAACATTATTATTCCCTCATAATCCATGATGAAATAAAGAAAATTTATCACCCTCTTTTGCAACTCCCCATCTTCCTTTTTTCCCTTCTTATTCCTTAATTAAATAAATAATGAAACATTCATTTGAAAAATATAATAAGTAACTACTTTCATTAATAATTCATTATCAATCAATTTCAAATCCATGATATTTTGGAATTTTTGTAATCATCATCAGAGATAGGATAACATGGTCATTTAAACACAAAGAATATTCCATTTTATTCCACTTAACTTGGTGGTAATGTATTGCGCAACAATAATCATTAATCAGATCCATCCATATTCTTTGGAACACATTCAACACTTTTTTGAGAGAAAATATTATTTAAAATTTTATAATCAGTATATATGTGGAATGTTTCTCCATAGAGAAAATTCATCCATATCTCCAACCGAAACATTACAAAAAATCACTCCAAATGATGAGTTGAGTAATATTTCACATGGTCATTAAATTGGTGTGAGCCATAGTATACCACCATATCATTTTTTGAAACACCTCTAGTTTAAATAAAATATTCATTTTTTTAATTTTTCTAAAGTCAATTTTAATTTTAACTAATTTGTAAATAAATATTAAATTCTTATACTAACAATTTCATAAATAAATTTTGATTAAATAATAATTTTATAAAAATGATATTATTTTGGGAATATGAAATTATTATTAATAAATATATATATTATAATTAAATAATAAAAATATGTTTTAATAAACTTGATTATGAATTTTTATTAACACTATATATAAATTGACATATAAATATTTTAAAAAACAGTATTTTAGTTTTTAAAAGTACTATTTTCAATTTATGAAAATTAAAAAAATAATAATAGAAATTTGGTTTCGATGACTAGAAAATAAATTATATATTATTATTAATAAGACAAGGTAATAAATTAATATTTTATAAGAAATATGTTTATAAATGTTTATTTAAAACAGCATTTTATTATTTGAAGGTAATTTTTTATTTGAATGAGTTGTGTACTATTACATTAAAATCAATGAAAATAATAAATCATTTTTGAATTTAAAATAATTAATAATATTATTAATACATATAAAATCTCAAATATGTTTAAAATATAAAAACTATAATATTTATGTTTTGAAAATAATGTTAATTAAAAATATGAATATAGATCATTACAATTACATATATATATATATAATGAAATGATGTATTAAGATAATTTTATTTATTGAAACAAATAAATCTAAAAACGATAAATGATTGTAATAAATAGAATCAAAATGATAAAATAGATAATAAAAATGGGAATGAAAACCTATAATTGGGATGAGTTCTTTTAGGGTTTGTAACACTGCATCGATGGATCTGTTCGACCCGTTTTTGAGGGAGAGACCATGAGGCCTTTGGGGCGAGACCGGGGCGAGCGTAGGTTGAAGATGAGGGGTGGTACTTCTTAGAGAGACGAGGCTGGTGTCGTTGATGACAGACCATGAGTCGTGAGCTGGGGTTAAGTTTTTTCCGAGTGCATGATGATGCTGGAGTAATTCGTTATAGCTAGATTGCTTCGGTTAGTTCCATTTTTGAGTGTGTTATGGGTTTTGTGAGAGATATAGGGGAAACAAACCTTCCAATTTTGAGATCATTTCATTTTTCAGTATCCATAGGTTGGTGATTTTGTGATTAATTTACTATTATGTCCGAATATGAATGTGATCTCTTTAATTGTGACTTAATCTATCATTTTCTCCCACTTGTATCCTGTTTCTGTATAAAATTTATTCAATTAATTTTATAATCAATTGGATTTATCTTTAAATGTCAGTTTTTAGTATATGGATTTTAAACAATGATGATTTGTTTATTGTGTGGCTCGGGATTATTTCTTTGTGAAGAAGTCATTACTTAAATTGATATCTTATATTGCGATTCATTATTTCTTTATTTATTCAATATATAAATATCCATTGTTTATATAAAAATACAAAACATTAACATAAAATTTATGACACTACTTTGGATTGTTTTAAAATTCAACGAATCTACTGTTTTGTATATATTTTATTTGAGTTTCAGTTATCAATCACGCCTTCCCCTTAAATGATATAATCCAAATTTGTAATATAATATTATACCACTGCAGTTTTTGAAGTCTATAAATATAGAATTTTAATTCTTCATTGGAAGGAATGTATTTTATGATGTCACACTCCCTTTTTGAGTGATGCACATTCTGTACATACCCAATTGGGTACTACCGCTCTTTGTGAGCAATTTAAGAGAATGAAAACACCTATTAAATCCTTTCTTAACTCCATCAATGGCATTATAATGTCCCATTAGAGGTAGGGGAGAAATATTTTCTTTCTTGTTTTGAAATCTTATTTTTTAAGGTATTTTAGTTTTAAAAATAATTATTTCAAATATCTTCCTTTGGATTAAATTTTAATTGTGTTAAAATTCCTCTTCCAAGTGAGTTGAATTGAAAAATACTAAATATGTGTACTTTGATATTAAATTCTATGTGGGTAAAAAATTTCATTTATTTAAATTATATTTTACCTTTCTCATGATAAGGGATTATTTTTGTTAAACAAGTTCAATTGGTTTTGAGATTTTTATACACATATATATGACTTCAGTTTTTCCGAATATATATGGTAAGGGATAGTTTTATTTAATTTTATCTATTTCAAATTTATAGTAAGAGATTGTTACTATATTTATTTTAAAATATTTTGTTCATAATTTGAATTTGTTTTTGTAATGGAATGATTCTTTTAATTATTTATTTCTTTAAAACTACACCTTATTTAGAAATAAAGAAATTTTATTATTTTATTTTTAAATTAGAAACGTTATTTTCATGGGTAATATGTCTCTTCAAAATATTATTAAAATGTTATATATATATATATATTGATATGTGTTACTCAAATTTATCAAAAGGTTTTGTCTTCAATTTTATTCTAATTGAGTTTATGTTTTCAAGAAAATCTCAATAAGAATGAAAATTACCTATTCATTTAATTCAAAATCAAAATTTATTTTTATTTGAATTTATCATGTAAATGTATTATTATATATATATATATATATATCTTTATACACACATATTCATGAGAAATTAAATAAAATTTTCAAAAATGGATATTATGAAAATGAGGAGGAAATTTTATGAGCATTGTAGGGTCCTGAAAATTCCACAAGGTGGAAATCCAATTACCCCAAGACTTGGGAAAGGACCATACCGGTCCGCGCACCGGCTCCCAGTAACAGTACTTGGTTGGTTCGGTGAACCGCCCTCTCGCGGACGCTATTGTTCACGAAATGGGGGCGGAGTGCCTACGGGGGGCGTGAACCCGAAAGACCGCTAGACGTCAGGCCAACCACCGTCGTGAGCCACCCCCTCCATAGACCACATTCGTTTGCGGGATAGAGGCAGAGTGGTGCAAGGCCACAGAGCAATTCTACCAAACTTGGTTCCATAAATTTCGTTTGACTGATTCATAAGCAGGTGAGTCTCTATTCATGGCTTCATCAAAAAGCATTGTGCGCCCCATCAATACATCCTCTTCGTGACTATATAAATAGTTACTGAGGGGCACCAAAAAAGGGGAGGAAGGACGGCTGAAAACCCGTGGGGAGAGGCAGGAGAAATCTCTCCAAGCAGTAAATTCTCGCGACCATCCGCGGACCCCATATCATCTGCTGATGAACTCTTCCGCATAGAGGAGAAACCAGTCCGCAAACTACATGCGGCCAGATCCTCCGTGGCTAGCCCATAGCGGCCATTTCTTTCACAGATAGTCCCTCTACGGGCACCCCCTCCTTGGACTAGTGTCGTTCGTGAAAGTGAGGCGAGAACCCCTCAGTGGGTGCGAAGTAGGACGGGCACCATACCCTTTGTAGACACCCATCACGGACGACCATCATTCACAGACAACCACCTTCACGGCCTAGTCCTTCGCGACCAGCACCTCCGTGGACACCCTTTGCAGACAACCAAACTGTGAACCACATGCGGCCTGCCCTATGCGGATGACTCCTTCGCGTACATCCCCTCTATGGTCGTCATCTATGTGGGAAACTCCGCCGCGGCCAGTCCCTCAGGACCATCTCCTACACGGCTCGCCCCATGCGGAATACCCCATGCACTCGCTGGTCCATACTGCGGGGGCTGCACCCTCGCAGCCCTGCACCCCTACTTGGGGTAACTACCGGGCTGTGGTCCTGGCCCTCTGGGCCGGTCCCTTCACTACCATCACTAACCCCCTTGAGAAATGGAGAGTCGCACCTCGAACTTTTCGTGCTGGGATGTCGGGATTTTCCGTTGCACCCTTATGGGAACCCACCTTCCACCTATGGATTACCATGATTTGATATACTCATCCAAACCAAATCACTTGAATCTTATGCCAGGTTGAACCAGAAAGGGCCTCCCCTACGTAAGTCCCACACCAACCATTTCTAGGTCTCTCCCACCTAGTCGTCCTGACGACATGACATTAAACTGTACGGACCACGTTGTATCCATATGACATTAAACTATATAGAAGCAGTCCTCTCTACATGACTATAAACTATAGCATTTTCTATCATTCAACAATTGGATGCCTCTTGCTCCATTCAAGATATGCATTATTCTCCAAGCATAAGATGCCTCATGCCATTTTAATGTGGAATAATTTCTAGAGCACTGGAATCCATTCAAACATTCCATCACTCCACCCCACACTTTGTGTGTCCTTAATTCGGATCTCCACCCTCTTTCATGTCTGAAGGGACCCTCTAACGGATTAGTCCCATGCCGCATCGGCTCACCAACCGTCCTAGGCCAATGCCCCGGAATACTTTTGACAACACTATGAGTCAGGTCCTATTGTTTTGAAAACGGCCAGTAGTCGAACCTAATTAGCTAGTCCCCATTTCAGGCTAACGTGATATGGATGATGTGATTCAAACACGATCAACAGTTGTCCCTTATCTCCATGCCACCCTCATTGCATTCCGAATGTTGGGCATGTGATTCGAACTTTTCATCTCCCTTTTTTCGGACTGATTCTAAGGCCCTTGGCATTATCCCACTTGTTCACCACTACATAGGTAAATGCCTCAACCCATTAGAGGGTTGGGATGCCCTCATGACCAGTCATGAGGAAGACACCATGGGAATCCCTCTTGGAGTAAGCCCCAGCTTTTGGGGCTGCTCCATGCATAATCCCCACTCCACCTTCCATGGAAGCACCTTTCGCGACGTGATCGTCGGGTCCCTACTGCCTTTTATTTCTCACACCGAGCATGACTCACGTGGACTTAGAGTAAAAGCATCGACCATGACATCCTCTTATAGGCCCCCTCATAGTGTAATCCCCAATCCGCACCATGGGCCTCCTAGAGTGTAATCCCCAGTCCACACCATGGGCCTCCTCAGAGTGTAAGCCCCAATCCATTAGCCTGGGATGCCTCAGAGCATAAGCCCCACTCCCATCTAAACTATGTGGATTTTGATCCCTCTCTCCTAGGCAGGGTATGTAGGAAGCCTCCCCGAGGTTCAAGCCCGATCACCATCGGACCCCCGGGTCCAACTAAATGTCAGTTCACCGACACTCCAATGCGAAGTATGAGGACTTCAATCCATGCTAAGGCATGGTACGTAGGAAACCTCGATGAGGTTCAAGCCCAACAATCGCCCATTCCGACCCCCTTTACATTGGTTTATCCTTCACCCCGCATGATGTTAAACTTTATTTACGAACTACCAGGGTTCTGATTCCTATCATGGGGATACATAAGAAGCCTATATCACGAGTTCGATCCAAACACTCAAGTCGTAATATGTCCCCCCTGGATGGAAATAAACTCCCGAGTGCCTGGTTACAAGGCATTAAATTAGTGTCATGTCAGTGAGTCCAGACTACTCGAGGTCATTAATCCAACGAGGTATGGTAAACCTTAGGCATAAATGATTCCAATCCCCTACGTCCAACTGACCATTTCCAACCAGGAGTAATCCACGGATACTATGCTTGGGTATAAACCAAAGATTCCCGAACATATAAATACGTCTTAAATCTATAAGAGAGTCCTAGAAAAGGCAATAATTTCCCCAAAAATGGTGCGATGAGCCCAACTTACCATCCTCTCGACCAATGGGAGTTCTTAAGTGTCACTGGACAAATCGCCCAGCAAATGCATGCCTTTGGAAAGCAGGTCCACGTATCGTCAGATACGGAACTGTGGGATGTTTCGAACAGATCTGAAACATGCGTGGATGTTGATTAATATTTCCTATGGTTATGCAATGTCATGTATCATGAGATTTGATCATACCAAGTCAAATATATAATTTTCAGTAAATATTAGTATTTATTTGTTCCCAACATGATTATAAATATATATTCAAAACTAAAACACCACTGGAATATATATATATAAGTAAAGGTAAGACAAAACGGTTTTATAAAAACCTTGTATTTGAACATTGTAAATATGATAGGGAATTGGACAGTGAATATATACCTCAAGTGGGTAGCCCCAAGAAAGCCTTCAATGTTTGAAGTGACCTCAATTGTATTGTTTTTAAGGGCCGGCTTAATATTTTCAACCGAATCATTGGATTAGTTTAAAATCCTTTTCAAAGTGAAATTATTATTAAAATCAATATAGTATTTTCTAAAATTTGTTTTACAAATGTATTTCTATTTGAATTTTCCAAATCTATTATCAATGGAATATTTTTAATGGGATTTATCAATGGTTTTAAAAACAATTTACAGGGAAATTGAATGCTCACCCTTTTATTTTAAAGTAATTTTTCACAGGTACCTTAGAAGATTATCATAGATGTCATCCCTTTCAGAGTTAGCATGCTTGGAAGCATAGTGTGAATTTTTTTAGTTTTGTCTGAAATCTTATAAATGAACTGTTTTCTCAAATCATTGAGAACCTAGACCAGTAAAACGTCCTCTTTTGTGTTAAATTGTTGTGTAATTGTTTAGGTTCTTTAAAAAACATTACACATCATTTTTCATGCAACGATTCCGGAAGAGCGGGATCGGGGCATTATAAATGTTATAAATGGAATGGTCTAGACAACGTTGGAGATAAAATGCTGTCTTTTGAGGAAAATAAAATATATGCAATAGATTTTTCTTTAGATAGTTAAGTCCCCTTAGATATTCTTTAATTCTGAACATAGGAATTCTGAATTTTCGTATGTCTAATGAAAGAATTGTGAGGACACAATTCGTTTAGGTGGGGGGGAGAATGTAACACCCCACATTTTAATAAAATATTTATTTATTTATTTTTATTAATTCAATTTTAATTTTAAAAAATTCGTAAATAAATATTAAATTCTTATAATAACAATTTCATAATTAAATTTTAATTAAATTATAATTTTCTAAACATGATATTATTTTGGGAATATGAAATTATTATTAATAAATATATATATTATAATTAAACAATAAAAATATGGTTTAATAAAATTACTTATGAAATGATTTTTAAATGCTATATATAAATTGACATAAAAATATTTTAAAAACCCTTATTTTGGTTTTAAAAAGTAATATTTTCAATTTATGAAAATTTGAAAAATTAATAGAAATTTTGTTTTGAAAACCATAAAATAAAATATTTATTATTTAATAATAATATAAGGTAATAAATTAATATACTATAAATGATAATTTTATAAATGAATATTTTAAACAATATTTTATTATTTGAAGATAAATTTTTATTTGAAGTAGTTGTGAACTATTACATTAAGAGAAATAGAAATAATAAATCATTTTTTGAAATTAAAATAATTAATAATATTATGATAACATAAAAAATCACAAATATGTTTTAAATTTAAAAACTATAAAATTTATGTTTTGAAAATTATGTTAATTCAAAAAAATGATTATAGATGTTTAAATATATATATATATATATATAAAGAAAAGATATATTAAGATATTTTTTTTTATTTAAACAAATAAAAGTAATGAAAAAACAAATGAATGTAATGAATAAAATAAAAATGATAAAACAAATTAAAAAATGGGAATGAATACCTATAATCGGGCCGAGTTTTTTTATGGTTTGTGACTCTGCATTGATAAATCTGTTCAATTCATATTCTATGGAGAGACCACGAGGTGTTCAGAGCGAGACCGGGTTGATCATAGGTCGAAGCTGAGTGGCGGTTCGTCTTTGAGAGTCGAGGCTGGTGTCGTTAGTGACAAACTTTGAGTTGCGAGCTGAAGTTGAGTTATTTCCGAGTGCATTTTAATTACAGAATGATTCCCAACCACTGGAGAGCTTCGATAATATTAGTTTTTAGTTCGTAAAGGTTTTTTTAAGAGATCTAGGGAAAAAACTTCCAATTTTGAGGTCTTTTCATTTTTCGGTATCCAAAGGTTGGTGTTTTTGTGTTTAATTGACTATTATGTAAAAATCTGAATGTGCTCTCCTTAACAGTGACATATTCTGTCGATTTCTCCCACTAGTTTCCAATTGGTGTATAGAATTGATTCAGATAATTTTATCATTGGTTGGATTTATCATTAAATTTCATTGTTTAGTATATCGATTTTCAAAAATTATTATTTGTTTATTGTGTTGCTCGAGATTATTTCTTTGCGAAGAAGTTATGACTGAATGTGATATCTTATTTTGCGATGACATTTTTCTATATTTATTGTACTTGTAACAATCCATTCTTTATAAAAAAATATAAAACATTAACATCAAATTTTTGATACAGCTTTGGATTATTTCAAAATTCAACGAGGCTTTTTTGGATATATTTTATTTGATTTTCAGCTATCAATCACGCCTTCCTCTTAAATGATATAAACCAAATTTGTCATATAATATTATACCACTACTATTTTTGAAATATATATAAAGATTATATTAGTTATTCATTGGAGGGAATGTTTTATGTGATGTTGCACTCCCTTTGTGAGTTATGCACATTTTGGGCATATCTGATTGGGGACTGCCGCTCTCCGTGAGAAATTTAAGAGAAACAAATCACCTGTAAATACCTTTATTAACTCCATTAATGGCTTGATAATGTTCCATTATAGGTATGGGATAAATATTTAGTTTCTTCATTTGAAATCTTATTTTTTAAGGTATTTTATTTTTATAAGAAAATTTTATTTCAGATAACTTCATTTGTTTTGAATTTTAATTATGTTAAAATTATTCTTGGAAGTGAGTTTAATTGAAAAATACATCATATGTGTAATTTAAAATTTAATTCTATGTGGTTAAAGGATTTCATTTATTTAAATTATATTTTACCTTTCTCATGGGAAGGGATTATTTTTTTAAACAAATTATATTTGTTTTGAGATTTTTTATACATATATATGTCTTTAGTTTTTATAAATATATAAGGTAAGGTATATTTTTATTTAATTTTAAATATTTCTAAATTTATATTAAGAGATAGTTAGTCTATTTATTTTAAAATTTTTCTCATAATTTGAATGGATTCTAGTAATGGAATGATACTTTTAATTATTTGTTTCTTTAAAAGTATACCCTCTTTAGAAATAATGATATTCATTAATTTTATTTTAAATTGGAAACTTAATTTTTATGGGTAATCCATCTCTTAAAAATATTATTACGATTTTATATATATACATTTTTAATTGTTACTCAATTTTATCAAAAGGTATATTCTTAAATTTTATTCTAATTGAGTTTATGTTTTAAAAAATATTTGAATAAGAAAGAAAATTACATATTCATTTAATTCAAAATAAAAATGTATTTATATTTGATTTTATCATGGAAATATAATATTATATATATATATGTATACACACATATTCATGAGAAGTTAAATAAACATTACAAAAATGGATTTTATGGCAATAAGGATGAAGTTTTATGCACGTGGATGTTGATAAATTTTTCTTGTGGTTATGCAACATCATGTATTGTGGGATTTAATCATTCCAAGTCAAATATATAATTTTTAGTAAAGAATTGAATTTCATTGTTCCACACATGATTATAAATATATTTTAAAAATTAAATCACCAGTGAAATATATATATATATATATATATATAAGGCAAGTTAAGTCAAAAATGTTTTATAAAATACTAGTTCTTGAACATTGTAAATACAATATGAAATTGTATAGTGAATCCATCCCTCATGTGGGTAGGTCCAAGATAGCCTCCAAAGATTAAAGTGACCTCATTTGTTTTTTTAATGGTATTTCAAAATATTTTCAACTGAATCACTAGATTAGTATAAAATAATTTTCAAAGTGTAATTTTTTTAAAAATAATTATAGTTTTTGGAAAATTTTGTTTTAAAAATGTATTTCTAATTGAAATTTCTAAATGTATTATCAAATGAATATTTTTAATGGGATTTATAAAAGGTTTTAAAAACTCCTTACTGGGAAATTGAATGCTCACCCTTTTATTTTTACATAAATTTTCACAGGTACCTTAGATGATTATCGTAGATGTCATCGCTTTCAGAGTTTACGTGTGTAGAAGCGTAGTGTACAATTATTTTATTTTTTATTCAACTCTGATAAATTAAATTTTTTTGTCTAATCCTAATTAACCTAGACCTGTTAAAGGTCATATTTTGTATTAAATTATTATGTAATGGTTCAATTTATTTTGAAAAAAATTACCCAACTTTTACAAACACCGAGTCTAAAAGAGCGGGATCAGGGCGTCATATTTTTCATGATAACACATCATAGTCATATTAATCATGTATCAATATAAGTCACAAACCATTCTCTACTACAAGGTAGTGTGACCACTTATTAGTGTATTACATATTCTAGATAAACGAGCCACAAAACATCGATATTATCTAGGAAAAGGAAGAAAACTATGGATTTAATTTACATTGGTTGGTATAAGCCATTTCAAATTAACCTCTATCTTGGAAGGATCTACTGATGTAGTCTCACTTTTGATTACATGTCCAATAATGAAACATTCCAAATCCAAATTTTACACTTGGTAAATTTTTTATAATGCTTCTCCATTCCCAAGGTGTTCAACATAGTCCTCCTATGACATATATGATCATTATTTCTCATTGAATATACATGTATATCATCAACCTCTACTACCAAAAAATAATCATGGTAGTCTCTATATAATCTATTAATCAAATCCATGAATATAGTTGAGTCATTATTAATACCCACATGAATCTCTATAGATTCATAGCTTTCATATCCTATATGAAATGTCATCATGGGTATGTACTCTAACTTGAACCTCAATTAATGATATCCATATTGAAAGTCAATCATTGGATTGTTTTTAGATTCTCATAGCTGATAAAATAATTCATCAATATTGGGTAGAGGATAACTTTTATTGATAAAGATCTTGTTATGTTTTTAATAATCAATGTGTAGTCACATTATTCCATATTTATTCTTAAAAATAGAACTTGTTCACCCAAATGTGATGAAATTGATTAAATGAATACCTTTACTAGATTCACCTAGAGTTATTTATTAAATTCCAAGAACTCAATTTGGGACTTTTTGTAAGGATTGTTTGAAATAGAAATAGTACCATGTAGAAGTTATATTAAAAACTAAACATCAATATTTAGTGAAAGACTTGAAAATTCTTTTGGAAATGCTTCAAAAAACTACCACAGAATATATGTATCCATAATGTTGAGTTTATCCCCAACCATTTGAGATAGGTAAAAATCATCTATATTAATTAATAAAAAAATGGTCTAAAAAATTTCCTTTTGATTTTCATATTCATCATCATGTCGATAAATGATCATATGTTTAATCAGAATATGAAATATGACTTGCCTTCCACAAAAATTGACATGGATTCCTATAGAGAAAGAAAACCTATTCCAAGAATCACATCAAATTAATCTAAAGGTAAAATCATTATATTTTTAAGAATGAATTTACAACAAAACTAAAATTATACAGAAGTTATAGAGTTGTGACTCTAGTTTTGTTCTAATACAGGTTTTCACATCCAACTAAATAAAAAATTGATGAGATTATACCATGATACCATTAGAAAAATATTTATTAATAAAATAGTGTGTGGATCCAGAATAAAATATGACATTAATTATTCTACAGTGAATTATAATTATACTATTGAACATTTTATTCTTATAACCCACATTGGCGGTTTTGATCGAATGATATTTCACATTCTATTTGGGATCAATAGTTTTTTATGTTGAACATAAAAAACCTTCAGATTCACATAATAGTTGTTATAATGGCCATTCTCCTTTCATTTTAAGCATTGGAGTGCAGAAGTTTCCTTATTAGGTTTTTTATTTTCCTTCATTAGGATAATCATTCTATTAATCAAATTTCGAAAGTAATGGGATTTATGACCTATCATTCTTTATTTAATTCACCATATAATTCCATCTTGAAATTTACCTTGATGTTTATCCCCATATTTCTAGCACATATATGGATTTAATTTCATTCCACCATGTAATTTATTCATGTTTTCATGAGACAACATCTTAATTTTCTTATCAAGACATTTGGAATTGTGGGAATATCTAATTTTCCTTTCATTGTTGACATCCCATTGAATGATTTATTCAAAGATAAAAATGTATATTATAGTTAATTCATTTTAGAGACATGGATTTTAGCCACCAAATAATCTATAAATTTAATTATTAGTGTAGATAATTAAACAAGGGTAATACTTATCATCTCTTGTAATATTTTTCTCACATGTACCAATGATTTCATCATCCCTTTTCATCAGCTCATAAACTTTCTTCTCAATCATTACACATAGAATGCATGGAAAGTACATAATAAAGAATATCCTTTTAAAATCACCCCATTCTATGGACTCAATTTGAAAATATTACCACATATTCCATATAAGGTACCGGCATTTATTTTCCATTCCTTTAAAAAGATAATAAACATAGATAAAATTTTATGTCCCGATAATAGATGAACAAAAAAATATTTTCTAAAGGATGTCAATCGATCACTTAGCCATAATTGGATTAGAAAATCTAGTAAAATGTGGATGTTTACTCATAAGAAACTCAATATTATGTTTTACCTACATTTATCATTTGAAAACATATCATGATTTATAGTATAATAATGTTTTATATTCATAGAAGTATGATTATGTATTCTATCTACCATAACAATTGGTTTCCCAGGTTAAAAATAATTGCATTTTCAAGAACATTTAGTATTAACATGATTAATTTTGGTTGCAACCATTGCCAAAAAAAAATGAATATCATGGGAAATAATATTCAAAATGAAAACCCAAATAATTATTAAAAAATTATATTTGTAGAAATAATGAAAAATTATTCTAGGATTGATTTTGTTTTACCTAAGGAATCTATAATCATTACCAAAATAATAGGATTTTATCATAAAATTAAACCTAACCACAAAATATTCATAAAGTTATTTGAACCAAAATATCAAAATACTTACTAAACCTTTCTATGATACCAACTATAGTGGTTCTATGTTTTCATAAATAAATATTACATGTATTTGGATGAATATTAAATACATAACAATACAATCCATTCTAGAACTTTTAATTTTTAGAGTCATCAGATACTTGTTATAGAATATTATTATTTTATTAAATACATCAAAAATATCGCATAAATAACATTCATCATAATAATATTTAGTGGGATACAATACTAAAAATATTCTTCATTACCATGAGAATGCAATCATAAAAAGATAGTGAGCTCAGATTCCTAGTAAGGTAAAAAATAGTGGACATTAATCGATGATTTTGTGCAAGAATAACATAAAAATAAAGGTATGATATAAGGGATTTAACTTATAAAATTCATACACAATTTGAAAAATATCATAAAAAATATTTTTGGAATAAAACAATAGAATTTTCAAATACATTAATCATAAGAATTAGAACACCTTATAACTGAATCATGAACCATAAGTTTATGTCCTAAATTGGTGTGGCGCAATCACAAGTATATAAATGATTTAATATGTCAATGTAAACTAACATGAACATTATATTAGGAATACACACCTATTTATCATTTTAGATAAATTATATCGATCATAAAACATTCATCATACAAGATCTGATGAAAGGAAATGAGTTTCATAAATATCTCATCATAGAATAACCGATGGAATAGAAATAAGTTACATAAAAATATCATCATTGCATCATAAAAAAACCATCTATAGGATGAATAAATATCTTAAAAATGGATAATATACATAATATATATTTTTTAATATCATGAAATTTCATTATATATGAAAAATAATTTTGAAAAATAACATGGAACAACTCATGAAGAATATAACCCTTCCATTTTGAAATAAATTATTTTTTAAAAAGTTTTGAACATATGATGGAATAATTTTATTTTAGAATGACACTGTATAATTATAAATTAATATTAAAATCACTATGTTATCATTATGGATGGAGAATCAATTCATGTTTTATATGTTAAAACAGTTCATTCCTTACTTTTTTCAAAAAGTCGTAATGTACCACATTCAAAAAACGATAAATTAATTCCATTAAAACTATTTTGTATGAAGTAAAACATAGATAATATTTAATTTAAACCATAATTGTAGATTATTTAAAACATTATACTTTAATGTTTTTATATAACATGTAAATGGAAGAAAAATATTCCGTAGTGGAGACATAAACACAATCAATCGATAATTTTGGTGAAATTGTGAAATAAAAACCTCTCTACTTTGATGAATTTTGAATCATAAGACCCACAGAAGAAAGAAAAATACATGGTCATAATTATATCATAATTTTAATGAGAATAATAAAAACATACATTCACGGTAATTATATACATCTCAAAAAATTAAGACGTAGTGAATATGGCATATGTCCCTCTAAAATAAAAGTATGTTGAAAACCTCTTACCTCAAGTCCCACCATTACTGATTCACATTAAAACCTCATGTTTAATAAATATGGATGTACAATAAATTTATTCCATTAGAATATTCCAATATATCATACCATTTATTATTTTTTATGACTTATTATCACCAGTTTATTAATTTTTTGTTAATACAAGATCACTCGTAAGGGTGATAACAACTTAGTTTCCACAGCATATAACAATTTGGCAGTCCCGTTTCATTTACATTGATTTTAGTTACAGAATTTGAATAATTATAATCATGATTTAAACCTAATATATATTCATTATATGTATATATTGTTTAACATTAATTAAAATTAGAGAGAGAAAATGAATCACAACTTTCATACAGATGGTAGGCCTTACGTACACAAGGAACTTTTTTTTTATTTTCCAATGAATCAAAATAAAAAAGGTAAATAATAATTAACCTTTATATAATTATTATTATGTCATTAATAAAATATGAATTTCTTAAAATAAAACACATTACCTAATAGGTAAATTGGAAATTAAAAATCAGTCACATCACTTCTTGGTGGTGGTAGTCTACACGTACGCATGGACGATGTTATAATTTCCCAAAGGATTGGATTATAAAAAGAAATATGATATATTAAAATTTAAGAAGTTTAATTATTCTATAAGTATAATATATAAACATTTAACCCGTCATAATAAACATCCGTAAGATATGGTGATGAAAAATGAATTGTATCGCTATGTGGAGATGGTAAGGCGTACGTACGCACAACTGATACTTTAACTTTTTGTTTGATGGGGAAGTGGGTATATAATTATTTTTATATAATTTTAATAATATTTTAGATTAATTAATATAATAAAATTATTTTCATGGAAAATGCAACATATTCAGAAGAGTAAAGGAAGTGTAGAAAATAAAGTTATCTATTAAGGTGAGTTCCTCTTCTTTGAAACGACTCCTTTAGATGTCTTATAAAGGGATATAGAGTTGGTATTTTTGGACGAAAAAACTAATAGGATGTGTCTAGGATGTATATAAGTAAATTTTATGACTGTTTCCCATCACGATCACTTATTTTGTTGTAATGTTTAATGGTAGGAGGTCAACATTTACAATTGAGGTTAGGGTTACTTTTGGAATTTTCCAAAAGATTAAAATATTAAAAAATAATTCTTAAGAAACAATTCACCTAAATGGGAATAGATTAAAAAATAAGGGGGTATATGGTTGTAATATTATCAATTGATACATTTTATAAATGTTTTAGTTCATTTTTGAACGTTATCATTTTGATTAACCTTTAGTTGACAAAATAATATTTTAACAACAGTAATTCATTTAATATTCATCGGTTGTAATTTCTAATTATTAGGTTAAAATTGAAAAAATGATCATTTAATAATATTTAATACAGTGTATTAAAAGCTTTTTTACTTCAATATTTATATTATTTTTTGTATTATTAAGTAATATATAATTTTTCTAAAGTATAATTATTTTCAAATTTTACACTATTCATTCAATTTAACATTAAATAAATCAAGAGAAAGGGGAATTAAAATATAATTCTTTGAAACCCCATTAGTATTTCATAGAAATATATAAAATTTATGTTTCACATTAACTAATTCAAATTCTATCACTTTTAATATTTTTTAATCATATATTTTTTGTTTTAATTATAGAAATACTACATCGAAGTTGTAGAAGACATTAAGATCAATATATAAATAAAATAATTTAAAATATATATAACGAAATATTTCCTATTAAGATCTATATTGACACTATGATTCCTTCATAACATACCTTTTTACTTATGTGGTCATAAAAGATATATTAAAAATAAAGAGTGACATTTTGTCCCTTTCATTGATTTAAATTTTATATAAGTCATTTTCCTAAATAAATGGTCGTTAAACAACTACATTTCAATCCTGAGGTTTTCATAGTATAATTACCTTCACCATAGAAGAATTATTATGATAATATATGTTATTATTACTTGTTTTTAACCTCGAGTAACCTAATGTACCCTTCTTAAAGGTGATAAATTTTTCAACAAATAATATTCATATTAAACAGATTTATATGGGGAATAATTACCAATTTTGAACCTCTTAATTATAAATATTGAACTAATTTAATAAATTTGAATACCTATAAATGGTATAAATTAATTTTAAACTGAGTGTAAAATAATTTAATAAAAAATTCTTTTAAGAAAAATACACATTTTAGAGCATAAATCTAGATTTATTCATATCCTTCACACTAGAAAACATATTAAATGAAAAATGATTTTAATCAAGTAAATAATATATAAATTTAATTATAATTATTTTAAAATAGTTATAAATTTAATTAATATTATTAAAATATAATTCTTTCATAAAAATATTTTTATATAGAAAATATCACATTTATTTTATAATAATTATTTTTTAATTATAATCACTTGATAACTAGTGAATTAATTTTATAAATGTTTAGACCATTTATTATTAATTATTTATAGAGTATAATTCTTAGCCACCAGAACAAAGGCGCAACGATAATAGAGATATAATATTTTGATAATGTTATGCATTTTGTCTAAATGTGTTATTATTTGTAACACAAGTCATTGAAAAAATCCAATTATTTTAAGAGAAATATTTTATAAAATCTCATAATATTATAGTTCTAGGAATTAATATAAAAAATAATTATACCACAATATTATTGTTCACTACAAAATAGGTCATTCATAAATATAGATATATATAAGTAGATTTGGGTTTCAAGCTTCAATTTTAGGGACCATTCCATAACAGTGGTGAAGGATCATTAGTATTTAGTTTTTATATCTAAAAAATCTATGTTTCTTGTTTGAATAATAGACATTATTGGGAAAATTATCTCTATCCTATAAATTCCTTCATTGCTATCCTAGAAAAAGTGAGTTATTATGATGAAAAATTGATTTATCCTTCGATTTATTATATGGTGAACTTATTAGATGGGTTTTCAGAGATTTTAGAAAACTCATAAGTGTGAACACATGATTTATACTCATGAGAGACTTGATGTTAGGGAAGTTAAAATAGTTAGACTTATTAAAACTTTTCATTCTTTCAAATACATGTGAATTTAGGTCCATGTCGCAAATATTTTTCCATATTGTTATTTATAATAAGACAATATTTTTGGATTCATGATCGAAACCATTGAACGTCAATGATTAGACACTTGAGGACATGAGCTAACATACCATTCATTCTACCTTGTGTCATGTGTATCCCTTCTAACTTTATCTCCCATAATCGTATCATCACCATTGTAATCAATATGTACTAAATTCTAATGGGAAATCATTGTTTATGTGATTATGTTTTTAGTCAACCATTGATTTACCCCCTCCTAGTGGAGCTTCATTATCTAATAGTCCATTCAATAATTGATCCAAGTCTTCTTGTCATCATTTATTATAGAAAAAATTTCAATATTTATAAAAAATAAAGTAAAAAATAAAATAAATGGCTATTTTAGTAGTTTTTTATTATTTGGAAGGAGATTAATAAGTTCATTAAAGGTTTTAAAGTTATTTTTCACTCAAAACATTTATATTTAAACCATATTATTGTTAAAATAGATTTAAAACCATGGATAATTTGAGAGATTTGTCTAATGTAGTAATTTTACAAACAAATTAATAAAAAATGTGTTTTGAAAACATTAAGGATGATTATGTCACAAATATTCTTCAAGTTAAAGGAAGTGAAATGAAATATAATAAAATTTCATTTATTTATGTAAAAATTATTTTTATATGTTATATCCAAAAACCATTGCTTGATGATTTTGAAACTACTTAGCAACATGGGTGATTTTTGGTAAGTTCACTTTCTAATGAAGGAATAAGTTTTGGTTGATAAGACACATTATATATTGGATGAACTAATTTTATTTATGATATATTCTGGTAAATATCATCAAATGTTGTTTTTTTGACGTAGAAATTAATTCTTTTGTAAAGAAAGTTCACTCACCACAATGGGAAGAAAATTATGGAGGATAATTATTAGACTACAAAGAACAGTAATTATGGTTATACTATCCAACACATTTCAGTGATTTCGTGAGTTTTTTATTGTCATATAAAAAATTAATATGTATGGGAAACATTTTTAGGAAACAAAAAATTCGTGTCTCTTCGAATCTAATTAAATCATGTTCAATGGGTCCCCACTAATTTTTTTTGGTAAAATCCTTAATTTAATTCCATTTCAGCATAAAACCCCTCATCAATTTGTTAATAATAAATTCAATAGTTATTGTCGCAATCTTCCTTAAAATCACATGTTTACAATATATATTTAGTAAAATTAAAAAAATATTTTAATTTAACAGAATTGTAACACATCATCATAATGATAAATATAAAAAATGATATTGAATATATGTAAAAAAAATATGCTAAGAATTAAATTTGAAAAAAATAATTTTTATTTTTTTAATGTATCCAACATTAATTACAATAAGTTTTTAGGATAATATAGTCATAATAGTATTTGGTAAGGTCAATATGTTATAAGAAATGGGAACAAACAATTTTGGTAATTCCATAATGATGAAATTTTTACTCTTTGCTTGCTTTCATATTATAGAAAATCCTGATTCTTGAGGGAAGATACTTATAATTTTTTCTAAAATCATTATATATAGAATGAACATTATTTAAGAGTCATAAAAAGGTAAAATACAATTAGTATGCATATTATTTTTCTAATTATAATTATGGGAGGAAATGTAACTTTGTATATTATAAATATACTAATTAATGTATATAAATAAATTTTATACCATGGAAAAAATTAGAATAATATAGATGGGGAGAAAATTATCTGATATATTACAAATAATATTATAAAAATATGATGGTGTTACAACAAAGTGGTTATGATTATCTCAAGAGATGTTTAGATATAGTTTAATAACTATGTAGTTTGTTTAATAAACAAGGTGAAGATTCTATTTTGTGGGATTGATGTAGATACTCAAAAATTTGATATTCATCTTGATGATTTTTTAGAAGGTTGGAGTAGATATGATTCTATTGTTGTCCTTAGTTTTCAAAATATAAATAATGATCAAACTGAAGGGTTGTTTGGTGATTCAATTTTGGTACAAACCATTCACACAGTTTAGATTGTTTGAAGTTACTTGGAATTAGATTGGTAGAGTTTTAGAATAAATATGAATGTAATTGAGTATGGGATTTGAGATGATGAAATGTCTTTCTAGATCTACAATGGCATGGATCCATGAATTTTTATGTATGATTCCTTTTCCATGTATTAATCATATGATTTTTCATAATGTTCATCTTCTTCTACATAAATATATTTTATTCCTTATAACTATCATTTGTGGTGTATGTAAACATTACATTATCTATGAGAGAATCATATGCGATGTCTTTAAAAATCAATTGAATTACCTATGTATCAACACTTATTGAAAAAATTTGAGTATGCTGCAAAACACAAGTTCAAGTTATCCATAATTCGTATGTTCCAATGAAATGATATATATAATTATCCAAGGAAATATAGTCTTGAATTAACTAAATATTTTGGTATGAAATCAATATTTTGTTATTTTATTATGAAAGTATTGAATATATAGAGTGTTATGTATATAAAACATTAAATCCATGACAAAAAATTTATTCTTTATGAATAAATTCAAATAAGGGTAATGGATAGGTTTTTTATAAAGAGGTAATTCCCTAAATATTGGTATATTCAACGAAATAATTCCCTGGAAATTCTAAAAATTATCTTATAGTTGTGTGACTTTATGAATACTAGTTGTGGTATAATTTGAATTTTATATCATTAGGGACTTAAATTCAAATATTTATAATTGTTTTGAAATTAGTATAAATAAAAAAAGGAGTGAATGTTTTAAAAATTATAAATGTGATTATGTGAATATTTATCTATGAAGAAAAAGATTAAGAATAATAATTTAGTGTGTAATCTGGAGAAAATATCCTACTACATCTATCAATGTACCTTATATAGAAGATAATTTGAGTTGGATGAAATTATAAGAACAAATGGATCAAGATATAAAAATGATATTTCAATTAGCATTTTTTTTTTCAAATGATCTCCTTCACAATTAAGATATAAACATACATTGTTACCCATCATGTAGCACATAAAAACTAATTTTTTGTACCAATATTATGAATGAATACATAAATAAGAACCTATAAAACTCAACAAATTGAAAAAATAAAATTGGTGGAAGAATTATCAATTGTCATTAAAATTTTCTATTATTGTACAAGATGAACTTGTGTGTGTGATTAACCAAAGCATAATTGAGAGACTTGAAGACATGAATTTCAAGGATATATAATTATTTCTTATACCTACAGAATAATTCAAGTGGGTATTCAGATTTATAGAAATCTATATGACATCAAGGACTAGCCTTCTCATATTGAGAGTTAAATATTATCGATCATTGTGATCCTCGTGTTGGTGTGTGTTTAGGAATGTTCTTTATTAATAAATTCACACATCATAAGTAGTTGTGATGTTTTTTATAGTAAACATAAATAAAAATAATAACATGAATCCACCCCACACATTGATATCCTATATGCCCTATAATTGGTTCCAAAAGTGGTATTATAGCACCTTGTTCCCTTCATTTGTGGTAAGATATTTAGAATTTATTTTTTATGTCTTGTGACTTGATGTATAATTCACCAATTACTATTACATTTGATGAATAAATTATATTCTATTAAAAATAATCATATTAAAACATTTTGAGGTAAATTTTATGACATATAAAAGTAAACGATGTTTTCATTACTTTTATTTGGTAATTATGATGTGTTGGAAACCAAAATAGAGATATTCCACCCACATGTCGATGGTAATACCATAAAGATCATAGATAAAAATATTATTTAGAATGATGGTAATTTTGGAAATTTTATTATTTATTCTATTGCAGAGATTTAATTTTATATATCCGTATGAATCAAATAAATTAAACGAATTTGGGACACATAAGAGAATATTTATGAAGGAAATACCAATGTGAAGTATGAAAAATTATAGATTTGGAGACCTAAGTTTGAAGATATGTATATGAATTATGATTATAGTATTTATAGACTCTTTACAAGGGTAAAATAATTTATGATCATGATTAATGTATTTGGAGAGAAATTATAATATTATTTATCCGTGGAGGTGATCTTGCCCTCCCAACCAGACAAGCTTGATTGTTGTCACACCCACCATTTTTGAATTAACTATTTTATTAATTTTATTTGCGTCGAGTAGTCCAGGTTTAACCACGACTTAATATTTTGAGTTCTTATTTTAAAATGCATGTTTTTCCCTGAAATTGTTCATAGCACGAGAAGGGTGCGGTCGAAACTGCACGACTTTTCCTGGGTCTCCACACAACCTCACCTGGTTCACCACATGCCCTACTCATCAGTCAACTAATTAAATAAAATAAATTAGTAATAAAGAAATAAAATTAAATCATTTCAAAAATAAAAATAAAATAAAACAAAAAGTGTTATAAAAATTTAATTTGTTGTTCTAATATTTAAGGATATTATCATCATTATTATTGTTAGTTCTACAGATGATAATTTATTTATGTTATTATAATTCCAATTATTATTATTGTTATTAAAATTGTTAATATGTTAAGTATTATAATTATTATTATATATTTTACTTTAATATTATTATTGGTTTTTATATTAGTTTTATTTCTATTTTAATTTTTTTCTTCATAATCGTGTTTGGGTTTGTCCCCCATGATGGTCTACGCGTGACTCCTTCTCTAGCAGCTTGCCACTTTTTCTCGCCTCACCTATCAAATCTACCTCACAAGAAAGCCCCAACTCTCCATTCATCTCCCTCCCTTTACGCCGCAACTGAAGCCTTCCTCCAGCCTCCCCGACTTCGTCCGGTGATTGCCGCCCCACTACCCTCCTCCCTTCATGTCGTGCCATCACCCCCCTTGGGACCCTCGGCATCAATCAGTTCTGCTCGCACCCCCCTGTCGGCCGCTCAACCTCCCTGTGTTAGACCTCCTCCGTCCGGCGCCTCTTGCTTCGCCCGACGCCCCCTGCTCTGTCCGGCATGTGCCGTCTCCCTGCCCCCCTTCCAGGCCTGCTTGCACCTATCCCAAAAACCCAGCGCTGTCACCTTGCCCCTCGGCTATCTTCCGGACCACCAACCTCCTCGCGCTCACCCTCCAGCCACATACTACTGTCTTCCGGCTCGGACTCGTTGCTCCACTCAATCCCTTTCCTATCGCAATGCCCTACTTCCCTCTGTCTCCTATGTCCAGTAACCACCATCCGCCATCCTCCCCACCTCGCACAGCGCCTCGGGACACTGCTCAGCCGAGGCCCCTCCCCTTGTTACCGACATCTCTTCCTTCCTTCTAGAAAAGATTTAAAGGCTACCCTCTAGGTGAATATCTCCTCATTGCAATGATTTTACCACTGATATTTTGGTGTTTTAGGGTCTGATTTTGATTTATTTTGGTTTGAATTATTGATTTAGTGTCCAATTTGGTTTTCTCGTGGTGTGTATTAGGTGCGATTGGAGATTCGCATTAGTTTTGAGAGTTTATCCTTCGGAGGTAAGTTGTTTCACATTTAATTATCATTTGATGAATTGATTTTCATGCTAAATTTTCTTTTATTATTTTATTCAATTAATTTCTGCATTGTGCAGTTGGTATTCTTTGAAATTGTATTTGCATTGGAAATTTTTTAGTATGTTGTTTATATTAGGAGTGTGTCTTCTGGTGAGAACTCTGTTAGTGACTTTTGAATTGTGCGGTTATCTTATCAAGTCATGGAAGTGGTGTGAACTGTTTTTATGACATGGCATCGGGTGTGTTTGGTCGTAGAAGAAGATTTTTTCTTGAGTTTAGTGGTTAATGCTAAGAAAATTATTCTAAATTGTTTTATAAGATTTTATTTTTGGCCTCTTAAATTATGTGGTTTATGCAAGTCTGTTTTTCATATAGTGTAAGGGTTTTCCATCAAAACTTTTGGTGGTTCAGGTTACACTGTAAAACATTATTTGAGTGCATTTGATGTTGGAATTAATTTGAATTTATAACTGGTTATTCTGGTGTGTGACAAAGCCTTGTAACACTATTTTACTACTAATTTATGTTTTTTTATGTTGGTGTAATAAATTATGACAATGGTGTAAAACGTGTTTGAAAAACATTTTGGTGTCTGTCTTATTTTAAAATGGTGTTTATGTGCATAAGTGGTGGTTTTCTTTTTGAAAAGAGTTTTTTTATTTATGAGACTTGTTTAACTGGGTACGTAACCTATGAAGATTGAGTTTTGAAAACACTTTCGGTGTGCGTATGGTTTTAAAAGAGGTTTTGAGAGTGAAAATGGTGATTCCTTGTGTGTAAGTACCGTGTTTCGATTTTATGCATAAGTTTGACGTGTGACTTGAAATTGAAACTTCATTGAGCACAAACTAGGAAGCCCAGGTAGCTAGGAGGGTGGACTGGACTAGTGGGCTAGTGTTCTGGAGGTGACTCGACCCAGTTTCACTAGAAAGACTGACGATTGCAACACTAACTAAACACATGTTTTCTGAGGGTTGTGGCCTTCTAAGCCACTTTTTCTGAGGGTTGTGGCCTTCTAATCCATTTTTCACCGAGACACGTAGATCTAGGGACCCGAGCTAGCTAACACCCTCAAGGGATCTCCCATATTAGTGCTCATTGGTTACTTTACACTCATTAGTGTGACACATTAGTTATTTTAAAAAGTAACAAAGTGTGTGTTTTAATTTAAGTAGTTCCATTTTAAACTGTTCTCTTTAATTCAATTTTCATTTAAACTGTTCATGCATTTATTTCTTTTCTTTAGATAATATTGCAAATGTATTTGTCATTTAATAATTCTGCATGGATCCTTTTTATTGGGTGACATCCTACTGGGCTCTTGGATCATACCCTACATACACCTATGGGTGTATGTAGACCTTGTTTCTTGGGTATTCCAGGTTCTGACATCATGCTCAGTGATTGTGGTTGTGTTCATTGATGATCTTCTCGTGCAGGTTGGTGTTGAGGTGTGTGGATGCTTTACCAATCTGGTCGTTTGGAGGTTTGAGTTGGAGTTTTAGCTTCTTTTTCTGTCATTTACTTTGGATGTTGGTTCAAGTTGTAAACCTCTGATTTTTTTTAGTTTAGGGCCCCGTTTGGTTGTCTATTTTCAGTTTCAGTTTCTTTATCTTATTAGTTGTTTTGTGTATACTATTTCGGGTAAATTGATCCCATGTATTGTTTTGATACCTGGGCACCTGTGCCTACCCGTGGGGATCGAGAATGCGCTTCGGTCCATGTCACATATCGGGTCGGGCACTGGGTCGGATGGCGACCTAGCCTGGTTCGTGACAAAATTGTATCAAAGGGAAGGTTTTCTCTCTTGGGCTGTGTTATTTTGGGATATATCCATGGTATATGGGAGTTAAGGTTGTTGGGACTCAACGCCCTGACTACGAGTAAGGAGTTAAGGTTGTTGGGACTCGACACCCTGGCTACGAGTATGGTGTCTGGCCAGTACACCTCATGGCAGGGCTCGAGATACCAATGTAAGTTAAGGTTTGTCTAAATATTTGGTCCGTGTGGTTAACCTTGTTTGGGGGAAATGATAAGGGAGTAGGGTCAGTGGTCCCAATAAGCTCGCAGGGTCTGGCAAGCCATGTGGAGCTGGGGATGCTGTACCAGAATACCATCTATGGTGGTGGCGTGATTGGCGTATGGCCGCCAACCATATGTTCCCGTCACCCCCTGACACTAGTTTTCTCTTGCATCATCTCTCGTCTCTTTGTTTTGGATTCATGGAAATCTGGTTTTTACGTAAATATGATTTGGCCTTTGAAAATGTTTTGAAATGAATCTATTTAAAAAGAAAACAATTAGTAAGGTTTAAAAAGCATGCGTCAAATGCTTTGGTTTTGAAAAATGGAAATGTTTGGTTTTTATCCTTAGTGTTCTCATGGGAAACAACATGCATGAGTTTATAAGGAAAGAGGACTGGTCAATGGCACGATCGGATGAATTCTTGGATGGATATGAGGTGGGTGCTAGTGTGGCGTGGTAACATGCATGTGTGAGCCCCATGAGACACCTGTGGTGTTTGTGAAACCCACTATCTTTTCTTATTTTCATAAAAAAATTTAAATAAGAATTCGATGTGTTAATAACTGGTGATTTGTGTGGTGTGTCCTTGTGTTTTGGAAATGTCAGATGTGAGGCGTTTTGAGCTGAGGATCCTTTCTGAATAATTTGTGTCATGTGTTTGAATTCTTATTTGTAGGTTGGTACGCAACCGTGTAGTTAGTAAATTCTTTCAAAAAGTGATTTGGGAAGCCCTTGCAGTGGTTCTCCTAGCACGTTTAGTGTTGGCTTGTGGTATTTCGGGACCATTGGAGTAGTTTGGTTGGGTATGCGGTTCTCTCTCGTGACTAGTGTATGCCCCCCATAAAATGATAACATGTTATTGATGTGCGGCCATAGGTAATTCGCCGTTGGCCAACCCTCCAGTTGATTAAATTTAGGACTCTCCCTTTTTAGTGATAGTGCTAAGTCTTTCCCTAACCCTTTTCGATTAACTAGATCCTCTCACTGTGAAATCACAGATGTGAGGGGAGTTGATAGAAATTTTGGTCTTTTGAGTTGTCCAAGTCACCAAGTACGCAGTTTGACATCGTTGTGTTCGTAGATGCCCCTTGGATCGGTGAAAATAATTCCAATGGGGAAGGTCGAAGGTGGTTCAGAATTATCAGTGTTGACTACTGTCTTGACGGGCTTTGTAGTATTTTCATTGGCCGCAAGGGTCATGTTTGGTGACGTCTCATAGTGTGAGTTCTATTTGAAAATAATGGTTATATTTCAGAGGATCCTTTGGGAATCCCTGTTTTCATAGGTGTGTGCCCTCTAGGGGTGTTCAAATTTTACTGTTCAATGGTGAGTGTTTGTCGTGCGTCTTTGTTTATTATGTTTCTTGGTTAAAGTGAATAGGTGATGCATGTGAATAATCTAAACACCTATTTTGGTAGATGCGCCGTGAGTGAGTAGGGGTTGCTATGGTGTGTTGGTGTTGTTGGCGTTGTCTCGGTTGCGGTGTGGTTGCATGTGGCACCAAAAAAGAGAATCTTCATTTGGGAGTCTTCAATACCTGACTGCGAGGTAGGAGATGCTTCAAACATCAGGGCTCCATTCATAGGGATCATAGTGAAGTTAGCACGTGGTCAAGAACCTAGAGAGTGTATGGGACCTTGACTTTGTTCTGTCATCGGTGTTGAAAGTCAAAGCAGTTTAAATCATTTCCTATAGTTGTTCCATTCCAAAACAACTATTTGGGTGCGTAAGGTTTCCGTGACTATGTGGAGGCGTGTTCGTCTCATTGCCTTAATGTCATGGGTGTTGCATCCCATTGAATGTAATATCTTTAGTTGTCCTTATGGGGTATGTTGGGTAAATCAGTATCAAATTTGAATCGGGATCTTCCAGGGATGTGGAGATGCCGGTTTGTCTTGGGTTGTGGGTTTGACACCCGGTAGTTGGGTCTGACCCTCCCCGCCCCTGGTGGTGGGGTACTTGGTCCCCGTTAGAAAATTTTTGAAGTTTTGTATCTACTGTCACTTCCAATACTGGGGAGACCAACATTGGATCTCACACGAATGTCTCTGGAATGAATCAATGTTGGAATTTTCTTTAATGGTGGGGAGTCCGCTCTGACCTCCCAGTGTCGATTTTTCTGTCTCGTCATGGGCGTTGGTAGGTTCTTAATGGTGGGGAGCTCCTTATGATTCCCATGTTGACCTGTCGGTTCTGTTACTAAATATGGCTTGGTGATAAGTGATATGAATGTTTCCTGGACGTTTTTTTGACCATGTTTGTTCATTCTAACCAAATGGTGTGGTTTTCGTTTAATAGTTCTTGAGAAGTTTCCGTTTGTGAAGTTGGTTTTTGTGGGTGTGAGAGTTCCTTTATTTGATCAGTCAACTAGAGGTGTTCTAGCTTTTTGGGGTGGGCGACACATATCTGAAAGGCTTTTTACGAGTTTCTTGAAGTTTTCTTTGAGTCACTTGCTTTGAGCACAAAGCATTTTCCTCGATCCACTTGCTTTTCAAAGGGATCCTTTCTGAACCACATGGAGGAATCGTTTCCTACTTTGGGCCATAGTCATAGTTGCGGATTTCCGGGGACGGAAAGCTTTATTGTGGGGAGAATTGTCACACCCATCATCTTTGAATTAACTATTTTATTAATATTTTTGTTTCTAGTAGTCTGGGTTTAGCCCCAACTTAATATTTTGAGTTCTTATTTTAAAACACATGTTTTTTCCCTAACAGTGTTCAGCACACGAGAAGGGTGCGGTCGAAACCACATGACTTTGTCTAGGTTTCCACACGACCTCGCCCGGTTCACTGCACGCCCTACTCGTCATTCGACTAATTAAATAAAATAACTTAGTAATAAAGAAATAAAATTAAATTATTCTTAAAATAAAAACTAAATAAAAAAATAAGTGTGATAAAAATTTAATTGGATGTTCTAATATTTAAGGACATCATCATCATCATTATTGTTAGTTCTAAGGATGATAATTTATTTATGTTATTATTATTCCAATTATTATTATTGTTATTAACATTGTTAATATGTTAATTATTATCATTATTATAAATTTTAGTTTAATATTATTATTGGTTTCTATTGTAGTTTTATTTCCATTTTATTTTTTTTCTTCATAATCGTGTAGGGTTTCTCCCCCCTACTGATCTGTGCGAAACTCCTTCCCTAGCAGCTTTCCCCTTTTTCTCGCCTCCCTCGTCAGATCTCCCTCGTAGCAAGGCCCCAACCCTATATTCCTCTCCCTTCCACCGCGCCGCAACCAATGCCTTCCTCCAGCCTCACATGCTTCATCCGGTGACTGCCCCCCCGCTGCTCTCTTCCGTTCATGTTGCGCCATCACCCCCCTTGGAACCCTCAGTGTTAATCTGTTCTGCTCGCACCCCCATATCAGCCGCTCCAACTCCCAATGCCGGACCTCCTCCGTCCAGCGCCTCCTGCTTCGCCCGACGCCCCCTGCTCCGCCTGGCTTGTGCCGTCTCCCCGACCCCCTGCCAGGTCAGCTTTCCCATATCCCAAAAACCCGGCGCCATCACCCTTCCACTCAGCCAGCTACCGGACCACCGACCTCCTCACGCTCACCCTACGGCTCCCCCTTCGGCCGCCTACTACTACCTCCCGGATCGGACCTGTCGCACCGCGAAACACTTTCCTATCGCACCGCACTGCTTCCCTCCGGGTCCTATATCTGGTGACCACCATTTTCCATCCTCCTCGCCTCGCATAGCGCCTCAGGACACTGCTCATCCGAGGCCCCTCCCCTTGTTGCCGACATCTCTTCCTTTCTTCTGGGAAAGCTTCAACGACTGCCCTCAAGGTGAATATATCTTCTTTCATAGGATTTTACCACTGATATTTTTGTGTTTCAGGGTTTGATTTGGATTTATTTTGGTTCGAATTATTGTTTTAGTCTCCAATTTGGTTTTTTCGTAGTGCGTATTAGGTGTGAGTGGAGATTCGAAGTTTCGGGAGTTTCCCCTTCGAAGGTAGAAGGCATCACATCTAATTATCATTTGATGAATTGATATGTAAGAAAAATTTTCTTTTATTATTTTATTCAATTAATTTGTGTAGTGTGAAGTTGGTGTTCTTTGAAATTGGATTTACATTGGAAATTGTTTAGTAGGTTGATTATATTAGGAGTGTGTCTTCTGCTGAGAACTCTATTAGTGACTTTTCAATTGTGTGGTTATCTTATTAAGTCGTGCAAGTGGTGTGACCAGTTTTTCTGGCATGGCGTCCGGTGTGTTTGGTTATAAATGAAGTTTTTGCTTTAGTTTAGTGGTTAATGCTAAGCAATTTATTCTAAATTGTTTTATAAGCTTCTATTTTGGTCCTGTTAAATTATGTGGTTTATGCAAGTGTGTTTTTCATATGGTGTAAGGGCTTTACATCAAACCTTTTGGTGGTGCAGGTTACACTTTAAAACTTTATTTGAGTACGTGTAATGTTGGAATGAATTTGAATTTATAACTTGTTATTCTAGTGTGTGCCAAAGCCTTGTAACACTCTTTTACTAATGCTTTATGTTTTTTTAAAGTGGTGTAAAAAATTATGACAATGGTGTAAAACGCGTTTGAAAAATGTTTTAGTGTGTGTCTTATTTAAAAATGGTGTTTATGTGCATACGTGGTGGTTTTCTTAATGATAAGTGTTTTTTAATTTGTGAAAATGGTTTAACTAGGTACGTAAGCTATGCAGATTGAGTTTTGAAAACACTTTTTGTGTGCGTATGGTTTAAAATAGGGTTTGAGCGTGAAAATGGAGATTCCTCATATTTAAGTACCATGTTTGGATTTTTTTCATAAGTTTGAACTGTGACATGAAATTGAAACATGTTTGAGCACAAACCGAGATGCCCGGTTTGCTAGGAGGGTGGACTGGACAAGTGGGATAGTGTTCTCGAGGTGACTCGACTCCGTTTCCCTGGAAGGACTAATGATTGTATCACAAAATAAACACTTGTTTTATGACAGTCATGGCCTTATAAGCCACATTTTCTAAGGTTCATCGCCTTCTAAGCCACGTTTTCTGAGGATTGTGGCCTTCTAATCCACGTTTTCTGAGGGTCGTGGCTTTCTAAGCCACGTTTTTCCAAGACATATAGATCTAGGAACCCAAGATAGCTAACACCCACGAGGTCTCTCCCTTATTAGTGCTCATTTGTTACTTTACATACATCAGTTTGACACATTAGTTGTTTTAAAAAGTTACGGTGTGTGTGTTTTAATTTATGTTGTTCCATTTGAAACTATTTTCTTTAATTTCGTTTTCTTTTAAATTGTTCAAGCATTTATTTCTTTTCTTTAGTTAATATTGCAAATGTATTTATAATTTAATAATCATACATGGAACCTTTTTATTTGGTGACGTCCTACTAGGCTCTTGGTTTACACCCTACATACACCTATGGGTGTATGTAGACCTTGTTTATTGTGTATTCTAGGTTGTGACATCGTGCTCAGTGATGGTGGTTTTGGTCATTGATATAAGGCCCCATCCATAAACCTTAATTAACCTTGTGTTATTACAAGATTACACATTGAGGATCTTTTTAGCTTTAATGTTTTAGAGAATTAGATCATAAAACTTTCATTACATTCCACATTTAAACAATGTGGTTACATAAAAGATAGTATTCATTTTTCGCGTCAATAGAAACATATTTAAAATAAAACATGGATTCTTTCTTGACACTTCCTTGACACTATCATAATATCATCTACCCTTCCCTTGACCTGTGAAAACATTTCAAAAACTTGGGATGAGTATAAAAAGCTCAGTAAGGGATATAAAAATATGGAAAGGAAACATGAGTACATATATACACATGAATCAATGAAATCATACTCTACTCATAAAACATAATCACATTAACATACCTCATCAAATCATGAATAAATCATAGAAATTATATGACAAAAAGGAAACTTGAGGCATTCATAACATTCTTACGTAGGGAGTAACCCTCTTGGTTTCGTTTGGAATACCCATCATAGTATATTCCCTAAATCTCTTCGGAGAAACCTCAACTTTTAACCCCTTCACGTTACCCAATGCATTGGAGAGCTATATTGGGCTCACCTGCCCTTTAGTTTATCACGGAACCACCCATCTTCATAAACAATTCCCAAGAACCATAACATAATCATATAACATAAAACATGAATAATGGAATCATAACATTTCCACATTTCAATCACAAGATATCAATACAACACATTGATATAATAAAAACATTATGAAAACCATTTTCAATATCACAAGAAAAGAAAAGTAAAACACAATATTTTTTTTGAAAAAAGGTATGGCTTGTAGAGGTAGCCGAAACTCAAATAATGGTCATGGCGGCGGAGAAGTCGTTGTCGCCACATACGTATGAAAAAAGCATTCCCTTTTGTAGTTTAGTAAAACACTTCGTATAAAAAATATTCCTTTTGGATAAACGTATATGTCAAAGGGGTTTATACACCGTATAAAAGAAAGTTGTGTATAAAACAAAATATGCCTCAATGAATAGAGATTGAGACGAAGTCCCATACCTCGGGTCCAACTTGACTCGATCGTTCTTTAATGTCCTGAATAATAATCTTGAGTTAATTTATACTTTCTTAAGAACCTTTTTCAATTTCATTATTCCTTTAATATCACTTATTACCATGTAATGAACACTATGTAATTATTTAAATTAATAACGGTCATTTTAACGATCATTGGTACTTGAGTCAAAAATATGCTCTTTATAATTACAATTTGTTCATGTATCCATTATATCCAGAGTTATACTAATGATTTATATATCATATATATCATATATATCCATTATATACATGAATTTATAATATTACATAACATTTAGAGGTAAGAAACGAAATGCACCGTTCATGGAGACGGTAAGCCGTACGTACACATGAACGCTACTTTCATTTCTATTTCATATTTTATGGAATGGAATCATAATGATATAAAGGTATATTATAATTCCAGTATAATATAATATATAACATCATTAATTACATCCTTTATACGTACCACATATGGCATTAACGAATCAAATCACTTTGAGGGGGCGATAGTCCACACTTCCTAAAATGAAGATATGACATTTACCCATAATGGAAACCATAAATGTATGTCATAAATGAAAAATACATAAGCTTAAGTTAAACATAAACATATTATATATCATATATAAATATATTGACATCTTAATAGCCACCTTTTACGGTGTTAAAAGAATATTGAACAATCATCATTTCGTGAGTTAGAAATTCTCCATCCACAGAACCAGTATGTTCTTTAACCATTAGCTGTAGGTGTGTGTAAGTGTAGCTCGAATACATCTTATAACAACATCCTAGTATATGTAATATACTTGTGTTGTTACAAAAGAAATTAATAAAAATAGTTTAGGGGGTTGGAGAAGCAAAATAAAACATTAGAACACAAGAGAAAACACTACCTTTATAACGGGTAACTCTTTTTGATTTGAGCTCAAAGGCATCCTTGGAAAGACTTCTGCCCAACGTGAGGCTTCAAGGAGTAATAGAGGGATGTTGAGATACAAAATGGTCAGGGGGTGGCCGAGCCAAAGGCTTTAGATGTGTGGGTAAGGTGGTAGAGGTGGGGGCCTTTTATAAGAGGAGAGGAGGGGCACTCTTGAAAAGTTAAGAAAAACTACTTTGTTATAAAATGATTTTCGGATAAAAAAGGTCCCAAAATTATAGATTTCTAGGATAAGGAGATAAGAGTTTGAAATCCACCCATACAATAGGTTTTTGACAAGTTTAGGTTTTATATTTTACATTATATTATCATTTTATTTAAATCGTTAAATAATGAGGTAATCGCTGCATCATCATCATTTCATAAATAATTTAGTTTATTTAATATCTAAAAATTATAAAAAAAATACTATGATGTATAAAATTATTTTATATTTCTAATGAATATTTATCATAAAAAATATGACTTTTATAACCCCATTTTAATATTTTTTTATTAAAACAACTCATGTTTGTATCATTTTTACTTTAACTTTAAATAAAAGGCATTAATGTCATTATCTTACCCAAGTTGCTCCATGGGGTCCCACAAATCGACCCATGGTTTGCCTTGGTCGGACATGACACATCCAATAAAGGTAGGACATGTGTCTAGGTCATTTAATTTTATTAAAACATTAATTTTACCTTAAACTACACTAATTACCTCTAATCGTGATTAATAAACTTAAAAGTTACTATTCACAAAAAAAATAATTTTAATCCCATTGAACCAAATTTTACTTCTTAATGAAAACCATGTATGTCTGATTTTTGAAAATCAAAACATAGAGGTGGTAAATTTTCATTGAAATGAAAAATAAATTTTTAACTACCACTTAGTGGTTTCACTATTCATCAAAAATTGAAGTTTTTCAGAAAAATACCAAAACCTCACCCTAAGAAAGATTTGATATTACAAATTAATAAATGATTTCTATTTTAAAAAATTCAAAAAATATAAGTTACATTAATTAATTTAATATTTAATTCCCGCTGTCAGAGAAAATAACATGTTTTTATGAAACAATAAGTATCAAAAGATTGACACTAGTTTAAGTCCAATTTCAAAGTGAAATTAATTCAAATGACCACCATTGTATTAAATGGTAAAAATAAATTCTATTTAGACTTTAAAACCAATTAAAAATATAATCTATCCATATAATTAAATTAGATGAAAAAGCAGTTTGATGTAAAATGCAGTATTTTTCACTATTCATTAAAAAAACGGACATTGTCGGAAATATAACAAATATTTACCCAAAGTAAATTTCAATGTCCCAATCATAAAGAATAAGTTTATTTTAACAAATATAGATTATAAAATTGTCAAAAGTTTTATTTTAAAATGGTTTGTCATCAAAAGGCAGTAAAACAATCTTTTTCAAATATTAGTGTATTCCATGCTTAAGATTGGATTTATTCTCATTTGAAGCCTCTAAAACACTATATAATTCATTAATACACATAGATAAAAATATATATTATTTATTACTTACTTGGTATGTTACATCCTTCCCCCTTTAGAAAATTCCATCCCCGTAATTTATTTACTTATCGAATAAGTGGGGGTATTTAGCCTTCATTTCATTTTCAGATTCCCATGTTGCCTCTTCAATCATGTGGGATTTCTACAAAAACATTACCTGATGAATCACCTTATTCTATAACACTTGCTCCCTATGGTCAAGAATCTGTACCGGTTGTTCCTCATAAGATAGGTTCTCTTCCAGCTGAACTACCTCTTCACTCATGACATGAGCTGGATCTGACATATACTTTCTCAACATCGAAACATGAAAAACATTGTGTACCTGAGATAAACTCGGAGGTAAAGACACTCGGTAAGCAACTGATCCAACTCTCTCCAGAATTTCATATGGTCCAATGAACCTTGGACTCAGCTTTCCTTTCTTAACAAATCGCATCACACTTTTCCATGGTGAGACTTTGAGAAAAACATGATCACCTACCTCAAAAGATAGATCCTTCATCCGGTTATCCGCATAACTCTTCTGACTTCTTTGAGTTGTTCTCATGTGTTTCTGTATCAGTTGACCTTTTTCTGGAAACTCTTCTACCAATTCTGGTCCCATCAACTTCCTTTCACCCACTTCATCCCAGAAAGCTGGAGTTCGACACCGCTTCCCATATAATGACTCAAATGGTGCCATCTGTATACTGGAATGAAAAATGTTATTATATGAAAACTCAACCAAAGAAAGTTGTTGGTCCCAACTTCCCTGATAATATATCGAAAAATGATGTATAATATCTTCCAGAGTCTGAATTGTTCATTCTGATTGCCAATATGATTGAGGATAAAAAAGTTGTACTAAAATTTATTTCAGTACCCAATGACTTCTGAAGGCCTTTCCAAAAGTTAGATGTAAACCTGGGATCACGATCAGATACAATGGAGAGAGAAACTCCATGTAACCTGACTATCTCAATAAGATACAATCGAGAAATTTGATCTAGGGAAAAAGTATCTCGTATAGTAAGGAAATGAGCAGATTTAGTCAAGTGATCAACAATAACCCCAATTGCATTATTATCTCGAGGTGTTTTCAGTAATCCCACAACGAAGTTCATGGATATATTTTCCCATTTCCATTCTTGTACTGGTAATGGATGAAGCATCCCTTTCAGTAAGTTCCTCTCTAATTTTACCTGTTGACATGTCAAACACTTCACAGTAAAATCAGCAATATCCATTTTCATTCCATCCCACCAGTAATACTCCCGCAGATCTCTGTACATCTTTGTACGACCAAAATGAAATGAAAAAGGGGAACTATGAGCCTCATATAAAAACACATTCTTCAACTGTGAATCACTAGGCACACATAATATCTTCCCAAACCTCAAAACACAATCATTATCAATGTTCAATTCGGGCAACTTACCCTTCTAAACTAGCTCTACCTTTTTCTGAAACTCACTGTCTTGCTTCTGGCCTTTCTTGATTTTGTCTGATAGAGTGAATTTCACTGATACCTGAAACAAAATAGAATAACATCCTGCACCAAAAACTTCTATGCCAATGTTCATCAAATCATTAACCAAAGGATCACATTCCAAATGCAACATTGTTAATGAAGCATTAGTTTTTCAACTCAAAGCATCAACCACTTTATTTGCTTTTCCCGGATTGTAATGAATTGTACATTAATAATCATTGATTAATTCTATACATCTCCTCTATCTCATGTTCAATTATTTCTAAGTGAATATATACTTTAAATTTTTTTGATCAGTATATATTTCACACTTTACTCCATACAAATGATGCCTCCAAATTTTTAAAGTGAAAACAACAACAGCTAATTCCAAATCATGTGTAGGGTAATCTACCTCATGAGTTTTCAACTATCGTGAAGCATAAGCAATTACCTGATCATTATACATTAGGACACAACCAAGTCCTTTCAATGAAGCATCACTGTAGATAACAAACTCACCATTCGTAGACGGTAGTGCCAAAACTGGAGCATTCACCAATCTTCTTTTCAATTCCTGAAAACAATCATCACATTCTTTTGTCCAGATAAATTTAACACCCTTCCGAGTTAGCTTAGTCATTGGACTAGATAACCATGAGAAATTTATAACAAACCTTCGGTAATAGCCTGCCAAACCAAGGAGGCTACGAATCTCAGTTAAATTTTTGGGTCTTGGCCATTCTTTCACAACCTTTGTTTTTGCAGGATCAATAGTTATCCCATCTTTAGAAACAATGTGACCAAGGAAATAAAATTTTTGCAACCAAAACTCACAATTTCTGAATTTCCCATACAAATTATTTTCTTTTAAGGTTTTCAAAATAACCCTTAAATGTCTTTCATGCTCCTCTTTACTTTTAGAAAACACCAAAATATCATCAATGAAAACCACAAAAAACTTATCCAAGAACTCATGAAAAATTATATTCATTAAGTCCATAAATACACCATGTGAATTGGTTAGCCCAAAATGCATTACTACAAATTCATAATGGTTATATCTTGTACGGAACGCGGTCTTCAAAATATCTGCTTCCTTTACCTTCAGCTGATGGTACCCCGATCTCAGGTTATTCTTTGAAAAATACTGAGCTCCCTAGAGCTGATCAAACAAATTATCGATATGAGGAAAAGGATATTTGGTCTTAACAGTGATGTTATTCAAGGCTCTATAATCAATGCAAATTCTCATAGAACCATATTTCTTTTTAACAAATAAAACAGGAGCACCCCTTGTTGATGTTCTAGGTCGAATGAAACCTTTCTCTAATAAATCTAGAAATTGATCCTTCAACTCTAAAAGTACAATTTGAGCCATTGGATAAGGGGGTTTTGAAATTGGCTTAGCATTAGAAACTAAGTCAACAATTCATTCAACTTCCCGATCTAGTATTATTCCAGGCAACTCATTAGGAAAAACATCAGGATACTCATCTACCACTGGCACATCATTAATCTGAACAGTTCCCTTGTTTTCAACAATATGTGCAAGGTAACATTCATTTCCATGTTTTACAAGTTTCTCAGCCTCTTGATATGTTAACAATATTAAGGGTTCATTCTTATACACAAACTGAAAGTCTTTCTAAAAAGAAACTTCTTTACCCTACAGTCAATTTTAGCATGGTAAATAGAGATCCAATCTATACCCAGGATAACATCAAACTCTACTAAAGGTAAAACAATAAGGTTCGCAAGTAGGTTCTTTCCACTGATAAGGATAAAAAGATTCATATAAATTCTTTTTACCTCAATATTTCCCCCAGGTGTTTTTACCAGAAGTTCAGGAGTCATTTATTGAGATGGTATTCCCATTTTACTAGAGAAGGTTTCAGAGATGAAAGAATGTGTAGACCCCGAATCAAACAACACACTGGCATAATCTGAAAAAACAAACAAAGTAACTGATACAACTTCATTTGATGGCCAGAAATCTGCTGAAGTAGTTGCAAAGGATTTCAACACCCCTTTCTGCTTGTAGTCTAACTGCTTCCCATCACTCAAGCTCTTTGTCGGACACACGTTTTCATAGTGACCCATCTCATTGCCCTTAATACATTTCACTAACTATAAATCAAATTTGGACTTACCATCACCATGATCTTTTTCAGTGAAATCACAAGCCTTATATCCCATCTTACCGCATCGGTAGAACTTTCCAGAATTTAGAAGACATTCCCCAGCATGCCTTTTCCCACATTTATCAGAAACTGGAAACTTAGTTTTCTTACCATCAGACCTTTTTGAAGAATTCTTTCTTTTCCCTTTCCACCTAGGTCTATTCTTCAGATGGTTGTTATAGAACACTTGATCATCGGAAAAACTCCATTTCCACCTTATCAGCACATCGAACAAGATTTTCATAACTTTCAAACTCACGAGAAGCCAATGCACTTCGATATTTTGGATTTAATGCTGAGTAAAAATGATTTATTTTACTATCAAGGTCTCGGATAATATTTGGAGCATACCTTGACAATCAAGTGAACCTTTCTTCATAGGCAGCCACTGAGTCGTCCTCTTTCCTCAATTATTAGAATTTTTTTTCCATCCTAAGTCAAATATCCATAGGAAAATACTTCTCAAGAAACATACCTTTGAATTCATCCCTGTCAAGAGCATAAATCTCATCAGCATCCTTAATATTTTTAACCATCGACCACCACTGATCTGCCTCAACCTCCAAACGTTAAATAGAATGACTAACCTTTTGATTGTCTGAACACCCCATGACATCGAAAATCTTCTCTACTGCTTTAATCCACCGCTCATCTAGCACATGGTCAGATGATCCTCTGAATGATGGGGGATGCTGCCTCATGAAATGTTCCACCACTGACATGTTCCTCTGTGGTTGATCTTGCTAATCTCATGCATGGATACCACTACCATTTATCGCTTGAGTCAACTGTGCCATTTCTACAAAAAATTATTCAGTTCCAATTCTGACCATCTCAGGATGCTGTTGTAGAAGATTATTTCCTTTTTTATGCCTTCCTAGCACTGCTTCCCTGTTTCTTATGCAGAAAACCAATCTGAACAAACATGACTTAGATGAAGCAACATGGTAATCTTCAAATTCTATATCATTTCAATTTGACAATAAAAAAAATATTTTTGGATAATCATTTAATAGAATTATAACTCCTAAATTTATCTAAACCGACCTCTGATACCAACTATAAGGCCCCAACCTTAAACCTTACATAATCTTCAGTTATTAAAAGATTACACATTGAGGATATTTTTAGGATTAGAGTTTTAGAGAATTAGATCATAAAACTTGCATTAAATTCCACATTTAAACAAAGTGGTTACATAAAATATAGTATTAATTTTTCCCTTCAACGGAAACATATTTAAAATAAAACATGGATTCTTTCTTGACACTTCCTTGACACTATCATCATATCATGTACCCTTCCCCTGACCTGTGAAAACATTTCAAAAACATGGGATGAGCATAAAAATCATAGTAAGGGATATAAAAATATTGAAAGGAAACATGAGTACATGTATACACAAGAATCAATGAAATCATACTCTACTCATAAAACATAATCACTTTAAGATACCTCATCAAATCATGAATAAATCATAGAAATCATAAGACATAAAGGTAACTTGAGGCATTCATAACATTCAGACATAGGGAGTAACACTCTTGGTTACATTTGGAATACCCATCACAGTATATTACATAAATCTCTTCAGAGAAACCTCAACGTTTAACCCCTTCGCGTTACCCAATGCATTGGAGAGATATATCGGGCTCACCTGCCCTTAGATTATCACGGAACCACCCGTCTTCATAAACAATGCCCAAGAACTATAACATAATCATATCACATAAAACATGCATAAAGGAAACATAACATTTCCACATTTCAATCACAAGATATCAATACAAAACATTGATATAATAAAAACATTATGAAAACCATTTTCAATACCAAAATAAAAGATAAGTAAAACATGGTATTTTTTTTAAAAGTTATGGCTCGTAGAGGAAGTCGAAACTCAAATAATGGTCATAGCGGCGGAGAAGTCATTGTCACCACATATGTACCACAAAAACATTCCCTTTTGTCATTTAGTAAAACATTGCGTTTAAAAAAGATTCCTTTTGGATAAACTCAAAATTCAAAGGGGTTTATACACTGTATAAAAGAAATTTGTGTATAAAACATAATATTCCTCAATTAATGGAGATTGAGACGAATTCCCATACGTTGGGTCCGACTTGACTCGATTGTTCTTTAATGTCCTGAATAATAATCTTGAGTTAATTTATACATGTTTAATAAAATTTTTCATGTTCATTATTCCTTTTATATCACTTATTACGATTTCATGAACACTATGTAATTATTTAAGTTAATAACGGTCGTTTTAACGATCATTGGTACTTGAGTAAAAAATATGCTCTTTATAATTACAAGTTGTTCATGTATACATTATATCCAGAGTTATACTAATGATTTATATATCATATATATCATATACATCCAGTATATACATGCATTTATAATATTACATAACATTTAGAGGTAAGAAACGAAATTCACCATTCATGGAGACGGTAAGCCGTACGTACGCTTGAACGCTGCTTTCATTTCTATTTCGTATTTTATGGAATGAAATCATAATGATATAAATGTATATTATAATTCCAGTATAATATCATATATAACATCATTAATTACATCCTGTATACATCCCACATATGTCATTAATGAATCAATTCACTTTGAGGGGGCGGTATTCCGCACTTCCTGAAACGAAGATATCACTTTTACCCATAATGGAAACCATAACGGTATGACATAAATGAAAAATAAAAAAGCTTAAGAAAAACTTAAACAAATTATATATCATATATAAATATAGTTACATCTTAATGGCATCCTTTTAAGGTGTTAAAAGAATATTGAACAATCATCGTTTCGTGAGGCAGAAATTTGCCATCCACGGAAACAGTATGTTCTTTAACCATTAGATGTAGGTGTGTGTAAGTGTAGCTCGAATAAATATTATAACAAAATCCTAGTATATGTAAGATACTGGTATTGTTACAAAAGAAATGAATAAAAAGAGTTTAGGGGGTTGGAGAAGCAAAATAAAACCTAAGAACACAAGATAAAACACTTCCTTTAAAACGGGTAACTCTTTTTGATTTGAGCTCAAAGGCTTCGTTGGGAAGACTTATTCCCAATGTGAGGATTCAAGGAGTAAAAGAGGGATGTGGAGAGGAAAAATGGGCAGGTTTTGGCCGAGCCAAAGGTTTTGTATGTGTGGGTCAGGTGGTAGATGTGGGGGCCTTTTATAAGAGGAGAGGAGGGGCACTCTTGGAATGTTAAGAAAAGCTACTTTGTTATAAAATGATTTTCGGATAAAAAGGTCCCACAATTATAAATTTCGAGGATACAGTGATACGGGTTCGAAATAAACCCATGAAATAGGTTTTTGAAAAGTGTAGGTCTGGGATTTTACATTATATTTTCATCTTATTTAAATCGATAAATAATGAGGTAATCACTGCATAATCATGGTGTCACAAATAATTTAATTTATTTAATATATAAAAATCATAAAAAAACTACTATGATGTAGGAACTATTTTTATATTTCTAATTAATATTTATAGTAAAATATATGACTTGTATAACCCCATTTAAATTTTTTTTTATTAAAACAACTCATGTTTGTGTCATTTTTACTTTAACTTTAAATAAAAGGCATTAATGTCATTATCTTACCCAAGTGGCTCCATGGGGTCCCAAAAAAAGACCCATGGGTTTTCTTGGTCGGCCATGACACATCCAATAAGGGTAGGACATGTGTCTAGGTCATTTCATATTATTAAAACATTATTTTTACCTAAAACTACACTAACTACCTCTAATACGGATTAATAAACTTAAAAGTTACTATTCACCAAAAAAATTATTTTAATCCCATTGAACCACATTTTACTTCTTAATGAAAACCATGTATGTCTGATTTTTGAAATTCAAAACACAGAGGAGGTAAAATTTCATTTAAACGAAAAATCAGTTTTTAAGTACCACTTCGTGGTTTCACTATTCATCAAAAATTGAAGTTTTTCAGAAAAATACTAAAACTTCACCCTAAGCTATATTTGATATTCCGAATTCAAACATTATGTCTATTTTACTAAATTCAAAACATTTATGTTACATTAATTAATTTAATAATTAATTCCCTTTGTCAGAGCAAATAGCGTGTTTTTATGAAACAATAATTATCAAAAGATTGACACTAGTTTAAGTCCAATTTCAAAGTCAAATTAATTACAATGACCACCATTGGATTAAATGGTAAAAATATATTCTATTTACACTTTAAAACCAATTAAAAAGATAATCTAACGATATAATTAAATTAGATGAAAAATCAGTTTTGATGTTAAATGCAGTATTTTTTACTATTCATTAAAAAAATGGACATTGTCGGAAAAATATCAAAAAATTACCCAAAGTAAATTTCAATGTCCCAATAAAAAAGAATAAGTTTATTTTGACAAATAGAGATTATAAAATTGTAAAAAGTTTTTTTTTAAATGGTTTTTCATTAAAAGGCAGTAAAACAATCTTTTAAAAATATTCATGTATTCCATGAATAAGATTGGATTTATTCTCATTTTATGCCTCTGAAACACTATCTAATTCATTAATAGACATAGATAAAAATATCTATTATTCATTACTTACATGGGATGTTACAGCTGATGGTCTCCTCGTATAGGTTGGTGTTGAGTCGTGTGGATGCTTTACCACTCTGGTTGTTTGGAGGTTTGAGTTAGAGTTTTATCTTCTTTTTCTTTTATTTATTTTGGATGTTGGTTCATGTTATAATCCTAAAAATTTGTTTCTAGTTTAAGGAACTATTTGTTTGTCTATTTTCTATTTTAGTTTCTTTATCTTATCAGTTGTTTTGTGTTTACTATTTCAGGTAAATCATTCCCATGTATTGTTTTGATACCTGGGCGCTTATGCCAGCCCGTTGGGATCAGGAACGCCCTTCGGGCCATGTCGCGAACCAGGTCGGGCGCTTGGTCGGATGGTGACCCGACCTTGTTCGTGACAATTGTAATGCTCTACTTTGGATGATAATGATATAGAATAAAAGTTTCTTGACGAATTAGGTAGTATTTTACTATATTATGTGGGGAGAAAATATAATATTTTTAGTAAGAATGTAAAGGCTAAAAAGGTAATTACTATTAAATCCACAACACCTATGAATTTCAAAAAAAAATTGAATAAATTATATAGGAAGATTTGATTTAGATGATGTTTTGAAAATGATGTTTTATAATGTTATTTCTTCATTCTCAAGAAACATTTGAAGAGGGAAAAAAATATATAAGACAATTCTCACATTAAATTGTAGAAATTGGGGAGATAATTGATATATCACACTAAACATCCCAAAATTAGATATTGAAGAAGAAAATGTTGTAAAATAATAATGTACTAGAATTTTACTCAAAATAAAATAATAAAATTAATGTTTTCTTTGCAAGATAAGGACAAAAATGTGTGATTATTTTGAGGAAGAGAATTATTGTTTATATAATTCAATTTTATTTGAGATGCACGTGATCTTGGGTTGTCTATTGATGATGATGGTGAATACATTTTATTAAAAAATTAAATGATAAAATTTATTTTTTTGAAGAATGTATTTATAAAAGTGACTGTGAAGAGAATTATATAAAATTTTAACTGAATATATATATTTAAAACATTTAATTTCAATATTTCATATTTAGATAAGGATGTTAAAAGGTTTAATAATTTAAATCAATATATCAACAATAAAGAATATGAAATTATAAATGAGATATAATTATTTCTAGTAGAGATTAAAAATTCATAGAATATTATTGATAATGAACTGGGTCTTGTAAATAATATTAAATATATGGTTATGGGTATAGAAAATTAGTTTGACTATATTCAATAGGTGTTGGTAAAAACTGATAATAATTAAACTATTTCTGTACAAACCATCATAATTTTATTTCAGTAATTCTGGAATCTTCATAATAGTTTAGGACATGAGGGGATGAGGAAAATAAACTTCATGAAGGGAAAAAGTTTCTAAAATTTTTAGTTAAAAATAAATGAAAAATAATCAACTATTGAAGGCCAAATTTATAGAAAAATACTACGATACAAAAAATATATATATATAATACTGGAACACAAATTTGAAGTCAAGTACTACTACAATTGGTGACTTTGGTATGGGTGAGATGAATTATAATATGTATTAGAGTATTTTAGGAGTTCACAATGGATCCATTATTAGTGACTCAATTTTAGAAGAAATACAAGTATCATTTTTTGGATAGCTTAGTGCATACAATGGAAGTATGATTTAATTGATTTTATTAGTTTCATGCTAGATTTGGGAATAAAAATGATTTTTTAATAAAATTAAAAATCTTGAAAAATACCTAATAGGATTGAAGGTAAGGTCTTGAGTGCGAGTTTTTCCCTTCAGTGGTGGTAATAATGGATACATTTTTCAAATTCTGTATCTATTTCTGAAAATGGGTTTTAAGAACATGATAAAGTCTATGGAAGATCTAACCAATCCAGTCCCGATGAAAATGAATGTATCATACTAAAAATATCTTCTAAAATTATAATTTTTCATACTTAATAATATATGTAGAAGAAGTCAATTGGAAAGAATAATCCATTAGTTGTGAAAGTATCTCTCAAAGTATCTGTCGTGGAATTTCATTGGATCATGAATAATGGATGTTCCTCTCATTTGATATAATAATTAAAAATACCCATTAATGTTGAAAAGTGAAATGGGGGCCCAATTATATTGAGAAATTATGGTTTACTAAAAGTAAAATAATTTATATCTATAGTTATTGGTAAAGAAACTATAAAATGGAGAGAAATTTGTGTGTTGATTGGTTGATACAAAATATGGAAATAGTTTCATATAATTCTGATAAAGGAAGAAAAGTGGTATTTATGATGGATGGATTCTTGGTCAAGAAAAATTATGATGAATTTGTTTTAATAAGTGGAGAAAATTATAAATGGGATTTATTTAAAATTAGTTATGTATAAAATTTATGATAACCAATCAGGAATGGAGAGAATTATTTTTGGCAATAGAGACTTCTCCATCTTGGAAAAAAAGAACATGAATACTACAGTTGATAAGATAATGTCCAAATGTTTCTTTGATAAAATGATAATGATATTCGGTTTGATCTATCAACTCCTAGCCATGGGATTCTATTTTATTTTATTTCTTTTCATCACATTATTTTATGTATTGTCTCAGGTGACTTTTCACAAAAAATTGGAGTTTTTCTTTAAGCAATTCATGTTCAATAGTTTTGGCGGATGATTTTCCAAATAACTGGGAATCATTCAATAGAAAAAATAAGTTTGATAGAGGTAATAACATGATTGGTTCATTATTTCTCAAAAGGTAATATCTTCCCATGCATAATTCCCTTTGTTCCTATTAAGGGGTGATGCATTGGGGCATCATTTCAAAACCATGCATCCCACCAATTCACAGTGCCCAAATTCATTTATACTGGAATTTTATTATTTTAATAACTTCTTTTTGTAGTCAAAATATCCTCCTATTTAGAGACCCAATAATTAATTACATAGAAATTCCATCACTTTTTCAATATAGTTAATATATGAAACAAAAAATGCCCAAAGATCGTATTTGTTTTGTGTCTTTAGAATCTCAGAAAATAATATTCCAATCATGGAGAAAGATCTTAAACATCACCCATAAATATATTCCTTTTTTGTTTTCCTACCTTAAACCATTATTTGTATCATAGGGAAAATAAAATTTAAAAAGGGTGAGCTCAAATTTTAATTAATGGTAAACATAGAGAAAATAAAACAATACATATACATTTGAATGTAAAAACATGAACGTAATGTTTAAACATAAAAATCCTGAGTCATGAAATAAATATTGGCAGTACATAAGGCAGAGATCATAAAGGGAAATTATCCATGATAGGATATAATTGGAATAAAACATGTAATTATGGGAAAATAATAATCAAATAATATTACTTCCATAGTATCCATGTCATTGTTTCCAATACTATCATAGTGGAGATAGTACATTACTGAACCAGGTTTACTTGTCGTTCCAGCCATATATTACTGAACCGAATTAACTTGATTTTATATTCTTGTTTATATCATGAGATATAAATCTTTACCCAATGCATTTATGGGAGATATATGTCCCACCCATATCATAGTAAAATCATTCTTACATATGCCACAAAAACTGAAATCTTTCATCATAGCATAACCCATGAATTAAAATGGGTTTCTTACATATCATCCCATAATAAAATTTATAAAATAAATGGATTTCAATAAAATAATTCCATCATAAACAAAAATATAAATAAATTTAATAATATGGATATAAACATAACCTTAGATCATCTTAGATGGAAAATAAGTTTGATAAGACACATGAGCATAATTCCTGAGAAAAACATCATTTCTTCTTCAAAAACGTTTCTTTCCTCAAAATTGTACAAAATTATCAAAAAAATAATTTAGATGGAAATAAAATTGAAAGAGTATTTAAGAAGCTTCATCTAAATAAAGTTTTATGAAATTTTAACAATCCATTAATGTCGTATAAGTTTAAAAAACATTCTCCTCATGCATTTTCCAAAAAAGTTAAACAGTTCTTTGTATGGTAAACAAAAGAATGTTTACTTTCAAACCATGTAGTAAAATTCAAAATGGGTAAAAATGAATTTAAAAATACATATAATAATAATATACATTTTAATAGAATAATTTTTTTTTGAAAACATGGGCATGGATGATAAATATATCCCTAGTAGATACTTACGAATAAACAATCTTAGATAAAATGAGATTTGAAAAGTTTTCCCTTACCGTAGGACCGATTTCTTCCATATGTGTCCGAAACTTCTATATAGTGGGTTTAAACATATTATTAACTTATAAGTAAACCTTAATAATATTTATGATATCATATATTATTCACTTACATATTTGTTTACCAGTTAATTTATCAATTCCATGTTAAAGAAACGTTTTGTGTAATAATTGTCTGATTTACCGTATGTTATTAGACTTGTTATTCTTGATATTCATACCTAGATCATGATTTACGTACTCTAGGAATGTAAAACATGATTTATATATATCCTATATATTCATTATATAAATATATATAATATATAGATAAATGGAATAGAATACACCATTCATGGAGATGGTAGGTCGTACGTATGCATGAACGCTGTTTTTGTTTCTTTATTAAATAGAATGGAAGTAAGTAAAAGACATATATTTATACATAGAAAGAGTAGAATTATTATGTCATATATTTCATTATTATTTATTATATATACTTTATAATCATTTTTTGAATTGTTAATATTGAGAAATAATCTCATCGCGTCGTGGAGACGGTAAGTCGTACGTACGCACGGGAAACGATATTGTTCTCATAGTTGATGAACGGTATTGACGTGGATGGTGTATAATATCCAATAATTGTTATCATACTATAATAATCATGTATATTTATTATTTCCACCACTATCCCTATCCAAGTAACTTCGTGGTGAAATATATATTACGCCACGGTGTGGAGACGATAATCCGTACGTACGCATGTGCGAGGATTTTTTTCATAGGATGTATTAATGGTGAAATAGGGTTGTTTAATATTTAAAATAACATATGATTATATTGGTGACACTTCTTTTTATTAATTTATAATTAAACAACAAAATAAGGGGAAGTAGAAGAAGAAATAAATTTGAAAGAATCGGTAGAAGAGATTACCTCATCCTCAACATGCCTCCCTTAAATTTTTTATTAGGGAAATAGAGTTGATCTTTTGAGAATACAATCGCCTACAAAATATTACTAGGGAAGTATATAATAGAAATCCGTAGGGGTAGCCTGAGCAGGAAGTCTCACAGTGGAGTTAAGAGGAGAGGTAGGAGTTTCTCTTTTATAAGAGAGGAGAGTGGCATTTTAGGGATGTTCTCAAATATTAATTTATTATAAAATAAATTTCAATTTAAAATTGTACAAAACTTATTTAATTATAATATAATATAATTTATGTTTGAATAAAAATTATACAATATCTTTTTTGACAAGTTTTGAATATTTTTTTTGTCCTTATCTTTTTAGTTTTACCCTTATTTTACACTTTTTAGTATTACTTTGATATCATGTTATTTATACATTGTGGGATAATGTAATTACAATATCATGTCCAAATACACAAAATTTTTTTTTATGATATATTTGGGCATATCTTAACAGTTTTTCCAAATATTATATTTTTATAAATTTAATATCATTTAATAAACTATTTTATATTTAAACTTATGAATTATTTCAATTTTGGATTGAATTCATACTTGATTTTAAAAAAAATTCATAAAAACTTTATTACATAAAAAGGCATTAAATCATCCCTAATATGTCAACGTCATCTAAAAAATTCGTGGATGTCATAAAAATGTTTAAAATAAATTTATTTAAATATTTTTAAACACATTAATTAGAATCATTCATTATGGAGGTAATCACTACATCATTATTGTGTCATAAATAAATATATGTGTATAATGTATAAACATTATAAATAAAATACCATGATGATTTATATCTATTTATATTTATAATTAATGTTTATAAACATAGATATTAGTTATATAACTCTATATTAAAATTGATTTTGTAAACGATATTTTCATAGGTTATAATTATCTTTACTATAAATTAATTCTTATAAAATGTTATTTTCACGTCCAAGTGAATCCATAGGGTCTGAAAATAGACCCAAAGATAACCATGGTTGGAGATGTCTCATACAATAGGATTATTAAATGTATTATGGTAGTTTAATATTATTATAATATTTTTTGTTACTGTTATATACCAGATTTACCCTTTAACCATGGTAAATAAAATAATTATCTAAATTACAATTTATAATGCCTTAAAATAGAAGGTACCTATTTACACAATTTTGACCTCCTAATTTTGAATATTGAATCCATTTTTTTAAATTCAAAAAAACATAATTTGTATAAATTAATTTGAAATTAATTCATGTGGTCAAAACCAAAAAGCGGGTTATGAAGAAGTAATAACTATTTAATGATTGACATATGTTTATGTCCAATTTAAAATTGAAATTACTTCCGATGAAACAAATTGGATTATATGAAAAAAATAATCCAACTATATTTTAAACCCATTTAAAATGATAATCAAACTATATAAATAAATTATATGAAAAGGTAGGTTTGAATTAAAATGCAGTATTTTTCACAATTCATTAAAATTTGAATTTTAACAGAAAAATAATAAAATTCAAAACAGAAAAATTTTCACTCTCAATTCCAATTCATAGGTTTATTTTGTTATATTTAACTTTTAAAACTATCAAAAACAAGATTTAAAATGGGTGCGCCATTAAAAGACGTAAAAACTACATTTTTTTAAAATACTTCTTTTATACGAAAAAAATCATTTTTTTCATACCATGTTCTATAAAATGTTTATGACAATTGAAAATATTATAAGATTTAAAATATGGTTAATACTATTCATAATGGATAGTTTATATCCCATTAAATCATAATATTTTAATTTTATATCATTGTTTAGTGAAACTCGGTATCGCGTACAACGCAAGCTATCAAGGAAGGTCACTATTGCGTGTAACACAAGACAAGTCAGTGTTTCATATAGAGAAAGCTTAGTTTGTTGTTGGTTATAACTTAATCAAATCTTAGTTCATTTTTACATTGAACAAAATCTATACTTAGTGTTTCAGGAAATCAATTCTATCAAAATAACTTGAAATTGTGTGCAACACAGGCCAAGTATATTGTTGCATATACTGCAAGATAATACGGTGTTTCATTAAGTGCATGATAATATTGGTGTAGTGTACAACATAAGAAATCGGTAAATAATAATTTACCTCATTAAATCAAGGGTTGATACATTCTACCCCATTAAAATTAATGTCTCCTTCAAAATTCCTCTGGGTTATAATTATTTTTCTACATGAAATTTTCTTTCATAGAAACCCACATGGTAAAAATGAAATCAAAAACATTATTTTAAAATGTAATGTTAGAAACATAATGGGTACCTAAAGTAATTCATCATTGGGTTTTTACATAGGATAACATATGTCGTAACTGAAAACATGGATATGTAAGAGAAATCTACCAAACATGTTCTAATGGATAGTGATAGTGTATAGGGTTGAGAGAAAGTTAACTATCATAAATCCATAAATCTGTGATGATTTAAGGGACCATCTGATTCTTCAAATAAGAATGTACTTGGATAAACCAAATCGAGAACCTTTTCCTAAAGATGAAGAACATGAGATGAATAATTTCTTCATTTCATTACAATCTCATAATTTTCCATTCCGTGAATAACTTACATTAATCTCTTATTTAATGAAAGGAAGTTGAATTTTTCATTTGTAAACTGTTAGCAGATCATGTGATATAATGATAGGTCATTCCATCGGTCTTAATAAAATGGTTATCATATGTAATAAAATATGCATAAGTCCACATATAGTGAGATAATATATTAATCTAACTAACATAAAATGGGAAATAACTTATACTATTCATAAATGGATAACCTTACAATCCTTCCAAAAACTAAAAAAATAAAACTCTAGAAAGAGGTGAACTAAATCAACCTGACATTTATCTCCCATAACTCATTGGGAAGTTCTTTGTTGTCACATTCCAAAAATGTGGATACCTTAATCATTTATTCTAATTAACTAATGATAATTGTATAAATCACCTTAAAACCTTACTGAAAACATGAATTCTATCAAAATTAAGTCCTTTCACACACCAAAAATACCAAATATTCTGTATACTCAATCCATGATATCACTTTGTCCATTTATCATTCATGAACTCATTAATAATATAAAACATCTCATTATCTTCTTATCCCTTCATTATATTCATATCATGTTCTTTACAAAAATATTTCAATCACGTTTCGTGGTTACTAGTAACATATAATTATTGAAAACCACAATAAACCCATACATAGATGTTACAATATTCCATAATACTATAAATGATATTCCGCAACACTCTTTTGGAATCCCATTACATAAATACTTAATTAATTCACCACTTCATTTTCATACTCAACATCGCAAATAGTGATCGCATGTGATTTCACGTTTTCCTTTTCCTTATGATATTGTTGATGTCGATAATCAATTACCCTAGGATTAGGGAATTGTTTAACATAATTCCCATTTTCCATGCAATTATACCAAAGAAGTGTTGGTGGTTAATTCCCTATATTATTTTCTCCATTCACATCATTATCATACTTATTCCAAATAATTTGTCTCTCAACTACTCGATGACCTTCTTTTCCACCCTTTATGAATTTTCTGGTTGCATAAAGATAATATCCATCGTTTTTCTTTCCACACTTTGAGCGTAAGGAAACATTTTTCTTCTTTTCACCATTGTTTTGAAATTTACACTTGAACTCCATCTTTTGTTTCTTTTCAAAACTAAGAGATGGATATTTAACACCAACATCTATTTTTACCTTCATATTCACAATCACTTCATAGCTACTGAAGTCACTTATAGCTAATGACCATCGAACAAAATGGTTTTAATCCACTGAAGAATCGATAAACTTTACTTTCAGGTTAGATGATAAAGCCATAATCATACCTATAATGTCTTGTAAAACTCACAATTTAGTACCAACAGATCCATCATCCTTTTTCATAAGCTCAAGGAACTCCTTTTAAAAATTTGTGCGAAGAATATGAGGAAAGAGCATATTGAAAAATAAGTACACGAACTCATCGTATTCCATGGATTCTATTTTTTTGGGGACCTATATTCTTAATTAGAGTCCACCAATGGTCTTCTTCACCTTCTAAATGCTAAAAACCCAAAATGAATTTTTCATGTTTTGAATAGAACTGTATAGAAAATATCATTTCAATGGTACTTACCTATTGTGCAACAAAAAGTGGAACAGAAGACCCACATAAATAAGGTTGATGCTACCTCATGAAGGACTCAATGGAATATTGATCCCTTACCTACTCAATTAGAAGTCCAAAATTGTTCATATCTTGTGTATGTATAGAAATAAAATTTTTCACTCCATATCCCATAACATATTGTTGTTCAAGAGGACAAACATTGCATTACACAGTGCATTGTTTATTAACATAGTTCCTTCAGGTTCCATACATTGTCTCATCCTAAAAGTAATATCGTGATGGAAAAATCCATACTTGGAAAACAACATAATCAAGGGAGATTAATTTTAATATCTAACATATTAGGTTTAATACAAGGTCATTGATGATTGTTGTCATAATTATAGTACTGTAACCTATACATATACTTAATCTCAGGGGAATATTTAGACACACAATAGAAATATCTCTATGGATCTAACTAATATTTTCACATCCTAGTTTCAAAAGGTTGACTAGACCTTCACTCTGATAACAATTGTGGATACCCAAACATGATGTACTTGGAAATTACATTACTTTTACGGAATACATAATACATAACAAAAAAACACCCAATGATCATATTTGTTTAGTGTATTTGGAAACCGAGAACATAATATTCCAATCATTGTGAATGATATTCAACATATACCATAAAGATCTTACCCATTTTTCTCCAACCTATACCCTTTATTTATACCCTGGGGAATAGAAAACATAAAATGGGTGAGCTAAAATGATTATTAAGGGTAAAAATTGAGAAAATAAAACAAACCATATAAATTTGATCATAAAAACATGAACATAATGTTTAAACATCCAAATAATGAGTCATGAAATAAGTCTTGGAATTAAATAAGGTGCATATCAAAAAGGGACATTAACCATGATAGGATCCCATTGGCATAAAACATGTAATTATGGAGAATTATTAAGTACAAAACATGATTTCTATAGTATCCCAGGCATTGATGCCAATACCATCATAGTGGATAAAGTCCAATAATGAAATTGGGCTTACTTATCGTTCCAACCATTTATTACTGAACCAGATTTACATAATATTCTAGTCATGTCTATCTAATGAGATATAGTTATTTACCCAATTCATTTGAGAAGGATATAGGTCCCACCCAGCTCATATTGAAATCATTCTTACATGTTTAACAAAAACATAAATCGTTCATCATAGCATAACCCATGAAATAAAATTGGTTTCTTAAACATCATTCCATCATAATCCACAAAACATAAGTGGATTTCATAAAAATAGTTCCATCATAAACAAAATAAAATAAAAGAAATGATATGGGTAGAAACATAATCCTATTTTATCTTATATGGAAAATAATTTGGACAAAACACTTGCTCTTTATTCCTGAGAAAAATATCCTTTCTTCTTTAAACACATTTTCATTTTCACAAAATTATTCACAATTTTAAAAGAAAAGAATTTAGTTTAAATTAAACATGAAATATTGTATTGGAAGATTTATGTAAATAAGGCATTAGAAAACTGTAAAAATCCATTCATGTCATATAAGTTAAGAAAAACATTCTCCTCGTACTTTTGTCAGGAAAGACATAAAGTACCTCGTATGGTAACCAAAAGAAAGATTCCTTCCACACCATGTAGTAAATGTAAAAATGGGTAAAAATGAATTTAAAAATACATATAATAATATTAAACATTTTATGAGAATATTGTTTTTAGGAAACATGAACATGGATGATAAATATATTCCCATTAGATACTTATGAACAAACTAACCCAGATAATATGATATTGGAAAAATTATCCCTTACCTTATGTCTGATATCATTGATATCTGTCCAAAAATCATGTATAGTGGGTTTAAACATATTATTAACTTGTCAAAGAACCATAATAATATTTATGATGTCATACATGATTCACATATGAATTTATATTACATGTTCTTTTATCAATTCCATGATAATGAAATGTTTTGGGCAATCATCATTTTATTTATCGTACGTGTTTGGAATTTTTATTCTTGTTATTATTACATAGATCATAATTTAATTACTTCAAAAATGTAAAAAATGATTTATATATAATATATATTCAGTATATAAATATATATAATAGAGAGATAAATGGAACATAATACATCGTTTATAGAGACAGTAGGTCGTACGTACGCATGAACGCTCTTTCCGTTTCCTTTTTAAATTGAATTGAACTATTTAAATGACATATATATATATATAAATAAAGTAGCATTATTGTGTCATATATTTAATTATTATTTAATATATATAATTTATAATCATTCTTGAATGGTTAACATGGAGTTTGAAACTCAATACGTCGGGGAGGCGGTAAGTCGTATGTACGCACGAGCCACGATATGATTCCCATTGTTGTTGAACGGTATTAAAGTGGATGGTGTATAATATCTCAGAATTATTATAATGTTATAATAATCATATATAGTTATTATTTTTACCATTATACTCATCAAATTAAGGTGGTGGGGAAAATATATTACACCACGATGTGGTGACGGTAATCCGTACGTATGCTCGCTTGGTGAATTTGTTTTTTATAGGATGGATTGAAGGTAAAATAAGGTTGTCTTATATTTATAATAACAAATCAGTATATGAGTTGTATTTTTGTTATTAATTTATAATGAAACTACAAAAGAATATGAATTAGAAGAAAAAATAAATTTTAAAAAATCAATAATAGATATTACCTCTTCCTCAACGTTCCTCCTATAAATTTCCTCTAATGGAACTAGAGATGGTCTTTTGAGAATAAAATAAACAATAGAATCTAACTAGTAAAATTTATAAGAGGAATGGGTAGGTTTTGGCTGAATATGAAGTCTGAAATAGAGTGAAGAGGAGAGGGAGGAGGTTCCCTTTTATAAGAGAGGAGGGGGGCACTTTATGAATGTTCCAAAATATTTATTTATTATAAATTCCATTTAGATTTAAAATGGTCCAAAACATATTTAATTATAATATAGGATGATTTTGGTTTGAATAAAAAACATGCAATTTTTTTTTACATGTTTTGAATATTTTTATATCCTTATCTGTTTGGTTTTACCCTTATTTAACCCATTTTAATCTTACTGTGATATAATGTTATTCACACATTGTGGGTTAATGTAATTATAATATCAAGTCAAAAGACCCAATAAAAGTTATATGTGAAACATTTGGATTAATATTTATCATTTTTTGAATCTTATATTTTAGGAGTTTGATATATTTTAATAAACGTTTTAATGTTTTCAGTTATGAATTATTTCAATTTTGGATACTATTCATTCTTAAATTTTTTAAAAAATTCATAACAACATTATTACATTGACAAAATGGAATTAAATCATTTCTAATATTTTAAAGCCATACAAAAAATTCGTGGATGACATCAAAATGTTCAAATAAAATATATTTTAATTTTTATAAACTAATTTATATGATTCATCCATTAATGAGGTAATCACTACATCATAATTGTGTCATAAATAAATATATTTATCTAAGGACTAAAAATTATAAATAAAATACCATGATGTAGGGAATTGTTTTATATTTATAATGAAAATTTATATACAAAGAGATCAGTTATATTAACCTATATTAGAATCGTTGAATACAAGATATATGTTTAGGTTATAATTATCATAACTTTTATGAATTCATATAAAATGTCATTTTTACATCCAAGTAAATCCATGGGGTCCCAAAATTGACAGAAGGATGAACATGGTTAGATATATCTCATCGAATATTATTGAGACAAGTGTTATGGATGTTTATTATTTTTATAATATTATTTTGTTACCCTTATTTACCATATTTACCCATTAACGATGATAAATAAAATAATTACGGAAGTTACTATTCATAATTTCTAAAAATAAAAGGTACATATTTACACAATTATGAAATCATGATTCGAAATATGGAATTAATTTTTCCAAATTAACAAAAAATTGTATTAATAAATTTAAAATTAATTCTCGTTTTCAAAACCAGAAATCATGTTTTTAAGAAGTAATAACAATCAATAGATTGACATCTGTTTATGTCCAATTTGAAAGTAAAATTACATCAAATGATGAAACATTTATTAAATGATAATAATATAATCCAATTATACTTTAGAGCCAATTAAAATATAATATAAGTATATAAATAAATTCTATGAATATTTCGTTTTAAATTAAAATGCAGTATTTTACAATATTCATTAAAACAGGAATTTTATCAGAGAAATATGAAAAATTCAAAAAAAAAGTAAATTTTAATGTCCCGATTCAAAATTAGATGTTTATTTTGTTAAATTTAACTTATAAAAGTGTAAAAAACGAGATTTAAAATTTTTGAGCCATTAAAAGGCAATAAAACATCTTTTTTTTGAAAAAATAATTCTTTTAATTGAGAAATTCATTTTATTCTCATACCATGTTCTATAAAATGTGTAAGGTGGATGAAAATTTTATAAAAATAAAAATATGGTTAATAATATTCATAACATCTAGTATATGTTTCATTAAATAATAATATTTTAATAATATATTGATATTTAGTGAAATTCAGTATCACATACAGCATAAGCTATCGAGGAAGGTCGCTCTGGGATGTAACACAATCCGAGTCATTATTATGTATATTCCATGTTTCCTTTGCTGTTATTTATAACATCATCAAAACATAGTTCATTTATACAGTGAAAAAAATCTATACTTAGTGTTGCGTGAAATCAATTCTATCAAAATTACTTGAGAGAGTGTGCTATAGATGTCAAGAATATTGTTGCATATACTGCAAGCTAATACGGTGTTATGTATATCCCAAGCCAATCTTAGCATAGTGTAAAATACAAGACATAAATTAAAATGAATCCGTAACATAAAATCTTTGGGTGTTACATCCTCTATCTTCTCTAAAGGATTGTACAACCCATGGGGCTATCCCACTTGGATCCTCTTCCTTCCATGGTGAATTCTTGGAGATTCTTCATGATTTCTTCTTGATTCTTCATAGTAATTTATATATAGCATCTTTATTATTAATTTTCTTCAATTTTCACACATTTTCTAGAATCGTTTCATGTTGTAGTGACCTAGGGTTCCTTTTGGATCAATTTTAATGAGTTATTTTGTTATATTTAGCTTTCTATGGTTCTTTTAGTTCTTCTCAACACCTATTGTGGTGTATCTACGTAATTATTTTCTAAAGAGACTATTTTTGAGGTAGGTGGTCATATGGAAGGAAGACTAATTTATAAATACTATTTCATATCAATCTAAATTCCAGATTTTTTTGACAAATAATGCTATAAAGTATATATAGGTGATATTAAAGAAAATTAAATGGATTCCTTTTGGCATTAATTCAAAGTAGATGGATTTATGATTTTAAATTTTATATGATACTTTTAGAAATATTTTCACTCCATGTTTATAATGATATTCTTGGTTGGAATGTCAAATTGGTTAATTGAATTTTGAGAGGTGTTTTTCTTTTTGAACCTTGTTTTTGAAATTTTAATGGAAAAATTATGGAGTTACCTGAATTGAAAATTCTAAATGATATTTCTAAAATGAATTCCCTTATTTCAATCCAAACCTTTTATTTAAAAAATGATATAACAGATTATTTTTATTGGGTGGTGCCTAGTGAATTGGATTTCACATTATTAATATTTTTTTTGATGAAATGGGGGTTCTTTCATTTGATCACATTTTAGGTGAATTTATTAGTTATTTTATAAAATGTAGGATATATATATAAAAAGTTTTTTAATATTTTTTTATTCCCCTTAATAGTTGAATGATGGGAAGTCATGGGTGTCTATGAGGGATGTTTAAGTACACATCCTATTCTATATCATGAACATACTATGGAATGTGGCCCTAATATAGACCTAACCCAATATTTGAGATGCACCACTCACTTTGGACATTTAGGGGAAAACCTTATGTTTTAATTGAGTAGAAAATAATTTATACATATAACAAAACAAATATGTATGTATCCCGGTTATTATATTTTTCAATGATATTATATATTTGTAGAGATAATTAAGAGGTTTGTGTGAAGTTTTCTTAGAATATTTAGAAGTTATTAAAAATTTCTATGCTCAGAGAGATAAGTTATTTTATTATCATACAAATCTCTCAATATAAAATCATATTTTTCATTCTATATATAATTATGATAGGGAACAATTAAAAATGTTTTTAATGAATGATTGTAAGCCTATTTCCTCATAATTTTAGTGGAAAACAATATTTCCCATGATGAATAGGGAAAATATTTTGATTAAAGGGAGTTCGGAAAGTTTATTGGGAGTCTACTATACATGAAAACTATTAAACTATATTTGGTGTTTCTAGTTGCCCTTTTCCTTTCATTAAATTGAACCAAAAGATTCTAATTTCAATTTTAGAAATAGGATTCTTAGTTATATTAGTCATACAATGGGTATGGAGATAGAGTATGACATAATGGATCTAATTAATATGTTTGGATATATATAATCTGATTGAGATGATTATATTAATGACAATAGGCTGACAACAAGTTGATTTTCCTTTCATGAAGAGATATGTGTTTGATGGAAAACAATAATTAATATTTTAATAATATTCACTAATGAATTGGGTTATATGGCTATGAATCATAGTAGAACTTAGTTAATTTTGATGAGAACATAATTAAAACTTCTAAAGGCTGAAGATATGTTTACACTTCTATTGGGTTGTTATAATCAATGTAGAATCAATCATAAAGTGGATTAAATTTAGTATCAAATGTATATGAACATTAATATAAAGTATCAAAACATCAAGGATCTTATAGAGATAAATGATTTGAATTTGGTATGTATTCATATAAATAAGATAATTATAGATGTTTTCCCTAATCCACTACCTAATAAATTATTTTGAAATATTATGTTTATGTTCAATGTTCATCTTTACCCGTATTAATGATAAGGTGTAGTGTTTTATCCATCTATCATATAGACTATTGAAATTGTTTTAAAAGGGGGAGAATGTTAATGATGAAAAATGACTTTATTTATGTTTATCTTCCTATATTTCGTTTGAAAGAGGTAAACTATTTTTATAGGGTATCCATTGATATGTTTTTCAATTACGGAGGGGAATATATTTCTATTGGGTTATTAAAATGGGTAATTTATGAATTTAGAATTTTGAATGTGTGAATTGTTTTAATAGTGTTTTTTGATGTGAAATAAATAATCTGTTCTTTAACATGATTCTGGGATAGACATATAAAATTGAAAATAGATTTGATGTTATGATGTAAAATATATTGTAGAATTAGTTAAAATTTCACATATGATGATTAGATTGTTAGAAAAATAGGTGATAATAAAGTATGTATTACCTCTATTAATTTCATAATGTATCATTTCATCATGATTGAATCTAGAGGATTATTTGTTAAGAATATTGGAATGTAAATCACTTAATAAAGACATATTGATCATAAATTTAGATGTTCTTGTTCCATACTTTGTGTTCTCATAATTATTCATTTAAGTATTGGATAAGGATTCTTTGATAAAATGATTGAGTTTGATAGTCACTTCAATTCAATGGGTTCAAAAAAATAAAAAGGGGATATTATTTAGCCCAAGTGTACTTTTGGAAGTAGTTGAACATGTGGTTATATTTTTTAAGACAAGAGATTATGTTACCATGTTTTGGAATTTATGTATTTAGTCTAAAATATAATATTAGTTTTTAGAATAATTATCATATAATGTTAATGTAGATATAATGGTTGTTTTATATTTTTTTTCAAAATATAATCATGATCAATCTGAACTTATTTTTTGTGGTTCATATGAGGTGATGACCATTCTAGAACATTAGATTTCTTGAATTTGTTTTTAATTAGTTAGTATTAAATTTGCATTAAATCTAAAAGTAAATGAATAAGTCATGAGATTTGTGTAAACAAAATTCTACATACAAATAATCATGAAACTATGAATTCATAAGTATGATTCCATGCTAGTGTAAACATTATTTTCTCATGCATAATGGTCATATAATTATATATAAATATAATTTTATCATTGTAAGAAACATATTTGATCTACATAAGAATCACTTCAAATTTGTTAGCATCATGTGTGCTTCACATAAACTTCATTTGATCTGCGTAAGCATCACCACTTGGTGAATTTTTTTTGATTATATTGTGGACTGACAATTTCAGTTGCCTAAAATTTATATATTCTAATGAAAGTATAAATCTAATGATACTGGGGAAGATGAATATCATTGAAATAAATTTCGTGATATGGTTTGTCATGAATCAAGTAGTTTATAAATAATAATAAGAAACTGTGATGTTATTTTTACAAAAACTAATGAAATCATGGTAATTGATTTCTTATAAATTAATATATTTATGATAAAAAGATGAAGTATATTTTTTAGATTAAAAAAATTTCAAAAAATTATGCATGTTAAAAGGAAGAAGGCCAAATTTATTTTTCATATCAACCAATAGTTTTTAGTAGTTATGAATAGAAATATTGATACTCTTTGAATATCATGTCTCAAGGGAATTAAATTGAAATACCCATTGAAGTTTATTTACAGGTGGATAAGATAAAATTAATGGGAAAAATATGGAACAATTATTCCAACAGTTTTATAAATATTTACTTTAGTATATGAAGAAAATGAAGAATGTGTTAGTGCTTAAGATGGTGAACAAATAATATAGAATAACATTACATACATTTACCTGAATAACATGATATTTGACCATAAATTTCACTAAATTGAGAGATTAATAGATAGATGATGTTTCTAATACCATTTTTTTCAAAGGATTTCATTCAAGATAAAGATAAATATTTCTATGGATTCATGTTGTATTGTCAATGAAAACTAATGAGGTTTATTTATTGCTGGGAAAAAATCCCTCAAGGTAACACTGACACATTTTTGGGTTGGTTGTGTTTGTTGAAAAAGAGGGTTTCCTTGTAAAGTAGTGGTGTTTCAGAGATTTTTTTACAATATACATTGACAAAGAATCATGAAAAAGTATTGACTGATTTGGAGGTGGTAAAAAAAACATATACATGGTGGCTTTATTTTCAATTATTTGCTAATTTTTTGGGCCAAAAAAATGTGAAAATAAAGATATGAGTTTTTGGAAAAGGATGTTCCGAAGAATATTGAAGATGGAATGGAAGCATTCATAAAAAACTTGTTTTAGGATCAGAACATCAAAATATGGATAAGGAATGAATTATGAGAATGATTAAAAAAATTCATTCTAAAGATGAGGTCATATTAAAGAGGATTGTGCACCCAATGTGACATCAAAATGGGTTTTACGTACATGAAGGGGATCTTATGTGATATGAAAAATATTCCATGTAGTGGTCAGTGATTCTTATAAATAAGAGGTGACCACCTACCTCATTCAAAAAAATTCAACACTTAGAGAGAATCTAAGGTTCGAATCACCTAAAAAGTTAATAAAAATGGAGTTTCACAAAATTATTTAAGTAACGTGAATGATAAGGATGATCGGTGTATGATTTGAGTTATTCAGAATATTGAAGTTGTGATTAAGAGGTTTTTTACGACAAAACATAATTCTTGCATGCATGAAATTTGTGTTGCACACAAGTCATAACAAGGGGTGCAAGAATGATTTGAAATTTCTTAGTAAAACTACGATAAAGTGGTATTCATCAGTGGATCAATGTGTGCATCAATAGACAATATAAGTACAATGGAGGAAGAATTCACTAGAAATAAATAGTGGACCTAAAAGTGTATATAATAGGAGTGAATATTATTAATAAGTAGTGAGCACACATTATTTTTGATAGTAGTGGTCTTTAAAATTGCGATTGGTTGTAAAATAGGGGATAATGAATCTAGTCCCAACATTTTATATAGTATAATTCTTTTATTGGATTTCATAAATTGAAAAATTACTGTTATGTACTCCTAGGATATAGCCTAGTGAGGGTGAACCTTGTAAATTTGATGTGTCTTGTTTAAGATTTAATTTCTGTTTATACCTTATAGTGGGAGATAAAGAGAAGAGAGTTTTGTTTAACAATGAAACTATATAAAAAAGGGACAATTTTTCTAATCTTCCATACCCTAATTCACCCCCACCCTCTTAAGGAATTTGACCCAATGGACCTAAAATATCTATTACAAATGTAAATAATAAGGAGAGGAGACTATGAACTCTACGACTCAATAACACTATATTTGTAGAATTTATATCAGCTTTTACCAATATTTATAAACAATATAAAATTTGGTGTGATCCAATGAATATTAAATAGATGTTAAAATGTATGTTTCTAGGATATACACATCTCTCCTATACCCAAATAAGGATTATAGTGGGTATTGTTATAATGGAGGACTCTATATCACACAATTGGGCTAGAAATCCCACATTGAAATAATATCCCTGTAAAACATAATTCCCCATGTTTTTATGTGTGTCTGAGAGTGTTTGTGGATAAAAAATTCACAAAACTTTTCCAGTAGATAATAAAATTTTGAATGCACTAAAAAAATAAATATCATAGATGAAACCCTTAGCAATGATCTTCGATTTTTCATATAGGTGGTTATATAGGTTTTGTTGGAATTTTTAAAAAGATGTTGGATTTATTAATGTACTATTTAAATATTTAAGGGATTTCTTTAAGTATAAAAATTATTAATGGATGTGTTTAAGCATTAGAAACTATATGATATTTTATTGATTGATAAATACATTAGTGTTTTTAAAACTGATGGACCAAAAGTTATATTGAAGAAGTATTAGAATATATATAGAAGTTAGTTACAAATTTTTTGGATAAAGAGTAGGTAGTGGAAGATGAGACATCATGATACAATTTAATATCACAATCATGCCATTTGTAACACTGGATTGTGAAAGAATATATTAATTTTGTTAAAAATAAAATATATTTTTATTTAATGGTTTCTGTAAAAAAAATATTATTCTTAATATATTTTTTTATGTTTAAATATCATGTGAAAAGTTCATGATGAAAGAAGATTAAAGGTGGATATGGAAGTTGTTCTACACCTCACTACTTGTTTTATTCCTTAGAGTTTGATTATAGAATATAGTTAGTGATAAAAAAATAATTTTAGTTTCATAGTGTAATTAAACCATGTTTTTGGTGGCCCTTGATATTTGAGGACCTTTATGCTATATTGAAGCTTGATGGATAAATGGGAGGATTGGCTAGTTTCATAATTCATAGAAGAGGAAAACACTGTAGAGGATACATAATTAAATTTTTAGAGGACGAAAAAATTATAGAACATCCATGTGATAAGAAGTCACTATGTCAAAGGTAAGGGTGTTTCATTTTATTTTGGAACTAGAAAAATTTAGGTCATGCATACCATAAAGAGTGACTACACCACATCAATCTAAATGAAATATAGTTGACACTATAAGAGTAGTTTTCATTTAATAATACATAGCTAAGTTGTTTTTGGCAGACCTATAACATTTGATACATCGACATCAAATAGATAAATAATTATATAATTACTTTTTGATGTTAAAAATTATATTTTGTTAACTACTAATTTATTCTATAGAAAAGTACATTATATCATTATGAGTGATTTTACCTGAAAATGTATGACACTATTGGGTCACTCAAATGTCCAATTTTGAGTTTTATTTATCTTGCATTTTATATGTGGAGTTACTATGTTTTTTGGTGGTAGAAATGAGAGTTTATAAGAAGATAAACTAAGGAATAAGGCAAGTTCATGGTTTTTATTATAGTGTGGAAAACCATGCAAGGACATATGAGGGAGGAAAATTCATATTTTTACAGTTTCGGTATGGCTTTCAAAAACATGTTTAGTCAAAAGGGAAACCATGTGGAATTTTTTGGGGAGAAGTAGGTCCTACATGGTTGGCACATGGTTTTCCAAAATGTGTGGCCAAACCTTGTGCCCCTATCATAGTCATTAAAAATTGGTCTTTTAATATTTTCCAGATCAATTTTAAAGGCTTATAGAATTCATTTTCTTCATCCATTCTATATAGTCCCTCCTCCGTAGTTTGGAATACTCTCCTCTTCTTATTTATTAGATTATCCAAGGATACAATTTGTTTTTTCATTTGGTAAACCTCTTTCTTTATCGTATCTTATTCCTTTCCAATTCCACCCTTTTATTCATCCATTTTCCTAGAGGATTGTAACCCTAAAATGTGTGTTGGGAAAATATATTCTATTTAATGGGGGATTTTGTTTGTTTACATGTGGAATAGTTTGTGTGAAACATTTTCCTACCCATTCCTTATAGCTTACAAAAGGGTGATGAGGTCAGAACCGATTCCAAGGTAGGTGTCTCTATTTAAGGGGTTTTCCATGGGTTAAATAAAAATTATTAACTCCCATTATTTTATTCTTATAAAAATTCCATTAGGATGATTTTTGATATATTTTTATTCCATTTTTGATGTGATCAATGGTTTTTATTAAGATTTTCGGTGTTTAATGTGGGTTTCCAATATGGGATTCGCTCGTGTGAATTCTCTGTGTTTTATAAAATTCGTCAAAGTGGTTTTATGTTTTAAAATGGATTTGGAAATTGGGTTTCCTTGAAAAATAACTCATTTAAAATTGGAATGTTTGTTTACGAAATTATATTGTTAAATGGATTTTGATGTATTGGTAGTTTTTTTTTATGTTTTCATGGAGTAGAATGCGTGTAAACCAGGGTGTGAGTGAGGGGTTATCCAAGGGAGTTTGAGAACCTTTAAAGAATATGACTATGATAGATTCTATTTTTGTTCTAAGGTATCATGAAAGACTTTTTTGTGAAGGCCATGGGTGCATCATTTTATAAATAAAGACCGTGAGATATCTTGAACTTGGGCCCCTAGAAGACCATGAAACAATCTACACTATATATACATCCTGCATACACTATTTGGACTCACACATAGTAGACACTATTGGTAAGATCACTAGGTTTACTTACTCACGATGGGTTAGTTTATAGGATTTATTCACTTATATAGTCCCATTATTGATGTGACGAGATATCTAATGAAAAGTTATTTTTTTAATATATGTTGATCTTGATGATGTTTATTCTCACATTAATTATTAATTGTTGGATATTTTGAGAATTTTATGCCATCTCTCATTTAATTTATTTAATCCATGTTGATAAGTTTCTTCTCATACATGTAAAATTTGAAATTGAGAAATAATAAAAGTATTTTTTTAATATTGTTTTAAATTGACACATTTTAAAGTAGTTTAGTTTTGAAATGTGATTTCAAAATAGTTTATTGGTTTTCATGGGTGATAGTTTTCAATAGATTCACAGTGGCACCATACTAGGAATTTTTCATTACACCCTACATTTTCCTTCGGTAAAATATTATTTTAATATTGAGGGATAGTAGAAATTGTGGGGAAACCTAGTACTTTGGTTTCTATTCATAAATATAAATGTCTAGTGTCTTGTGGAGGAGAAGTGGTCCCAGAGAGTTGTCTAATGTTGAGTCATTTTTGTATTTTTGTATCTGTTGGAAATATATATTTTTATTGATTGGATTGTCTCAAATACATTGGTTTTAGGGGATTTTAATTGGGATATTATTTATATATATGATGTTATGTAATGTTTTCTTATGATGTATATTATAGCTTATGGTATCAACTTTTTTTAACTATGTACTCAATATGATGGATAGATTAATTTTTACATTGATGTTATTGGATTGGATATTCCATTTCATGGATGGGTCATGATGATTTTAAATGGTAGAAAGCATTCCCAACGTATTTTAATCTATTCATGGTTATTTTGAAAATCTTGTGATGATTATAAACATGATTCAGGGCATGTTGAAGACCGGATTGGGTTCTGGTTTGGGTCTAACTACATCAGTTCATTAAAAAATCATATAAAAGAAAAGTGTTTTTATTTTATTGTTAGCAGTTCAAGGGAGTTAGGACCATCTAGACTCTATATGTAGGGATGGGGGAGTTCCTTTCTAGCTATTCCTCATGTAAGTCCTCGAGTTTCAATGGAGAGGTTTGGGGTGGTTTGGGATAATCTTTTTGTTTTGAGACATTTTTTGGTTGTTATGATAATGTTTTGTGGTATTTCATGGTTGTTGTTCTGTCTATGGGTGGAAATAGGCGATAATTTTATTTTTGGACTATTAATTGGAGGTTTTAATTGGATTAAAAATTAATTTTCATGGTTATTTGTAACAATTAATATCACATGAGACCATTTCTACCAACCCTAGGTGAGACCCACACAGTTGGAACACATTTTTACTATGGTTCCCAAATTTGAAAATTGGGATATTCAAGATATTTTTATTGTTTTGATCCTTTTTATTCCGAGATGCTTTTTTGGGTAGTGTTTCTTTTAAGAACCATGAAATGTGTTCTTTGGGTTCATTATGTGCGGTATAAGGATGAATTGTACATGATTATTAATATATATTTTATTTTATAGAAAATTCCTCTTAGAAGGACTTCATCCAGTTGTATAGTGGGTTATAGAGAGAATTCCCCTCAGGTGGACCCTTTGGATGATGATTATCTTATGGAGACCATGATTTCTATGGTAAAATAGTTGGGTCAAGTGGGTTATCACGAGTTGGAATTTTTGGTGGACAATGATCAAGTGTTTATAACAAAAAATCCACTAGTATTCTACTGTGATAAGGGACCATATGAGTCAAAGGGTTGGTTGGATTGTATCCAGTGTGTATTTATGTTACTAAAGACCCATGATACCTCTAACGTGGGATGTTCAATATACATATTGGAAGGGCCATGTATAATGTAGTGGGAGTTGATGGTGAATTCTAAGAGTCCTGAGGATCTTACTTGGACACCTTTCCAGGTGGATATTAAAAGGGAGTTCAACCTAAAGACATTTAAGATAGAGAAGGCCCCTAATTTCTGAAATTAAATTTTTCGGATAATTTTGTGATATATTATTCTCCCTAATTTACCATGTTTGTATATTTATATCTATATATCCTAATGAACAATTACAACAACTATCGATATGTTGATATGGACTTGAGGATAGAGACCATATCCATAATTATTATTCACTAAATAATAAAATTTTCTTTTGTGGTTGAAAATAATGCTATTGAAGAGTATGATTTTACTAGCATGATTAGTATTAGTTGTTTTCTTTCATTGGGTTTTAGAAGAATCTCTTTGTCTATACAAAATCTAAAGTGTGATGAGTACCATTGAGGCAATAGCAAAGTGATTAAAATTCATCAAATAATGCTCTAGATGCCAATTTTTGCTAAAACATGTTTTTTTCTATTTAGGGTGCATATTTAGGAGACAACAGACTTATATTTAAAGACTATAATGGTATTCAACCAATGTGGATGTTTGTGGAATCTTCAACCCTTCTGTCATATTTTTATGGGAGAGTGTTATAGGATCCATGAATTCAATGGAATCCTAGAATTATTCTAATGTATCTATGGGTGGAAGGTCTCTCCACTTAAGAAAGAAAGATTCTCACAAAGTGAGTAAGTCTCAGAGTGGCCATGATGAAGGTATTTTTAGCGTTGTAGATGTTGTACAAGAGCAATCAGATTCTGGGATGACCACTGTCGGAGGTACTTCATCAATTTATCCTTATATATAATCTATTATATACTAAAAGTGATTGAACCATTATTTTATTTCACTATATATGCTTGATTCAGTGACTATTTAAGTGTATTTGATACCATTTTTGAAGGATTTTCTATCTCAATTGGGTAGGAAGAAAGAGCAGGGTTTCAAGTGCCTTGAGTGTCCTATTTTAATTTCTAACATGGATGTCTTTTGGGATTTCCTAGTGTTGGAAATGGAATTTTTCTTCATCATTATTTTCATTGAATAGTTAATAATATTTATGAAACTACTTGAATACTATCACTACCGGATCTAGTTTCTTAATCATGATGGGAGTACTATTATTGTTTGACAACGGCGATATCCATGATTAAGGAGGTTAGGACAAGTTTCATTAGAGTTTATGTTTATTTCATTCCCATTATATAGATAATTAATTTATTATTATGATAATGTTTCATTTTGTGAACTTCTAGTAGTCATGGAATGGTGCACATATGTGTTTTGGAGGATTTCTATGGATTTCCAACCCAATGGGAGGCCCAGTTTTCTATTGATCTACTATCAAGGAAAAGGATTAATTATTTTCCATATTACCATAGGGATAGAGAGAAGGAGAAAGTGTTAAATGTTAAACTATTGGATAAGGGGGGGAAGGGCTTTATCTGTAATATCAAGTCACCATGTTCTTGACACATTTTATTTACAATAAAGGTGGTCCCTAGACTATGAAATTGCATATAATAGCATAATCATAAATCAGTAACCATAAAGAATAAATTCATGTTTCCAAGAATTTAGGATCTCTTATGTCATCAAGGGGAGCCAGATGGTTGGCTAAGATATACCTAAGATCTAGGTACCACCAGTTGTGGGACTAGGAAGGGTACATTCCAAAGTCTATATTATGAAGCCGGTATGGAAATTTTGAGTATTTTTATGCCATTTGGGCATACTAATTATCCTATAGTATTTTTCGAATTGATGAACTATATATTTTTTAAATATTGGAGGCCATTTTTCATAATTGTGGATGAAATATTGGTATATACAATGAAAGGGAAATAGCAGGCCAAGCATATGACGTATATTTTTGGGTGTTTTTAAGAACCATCATCTATATTACAAGCTATCTACATACCATTTTTTTGATTAATGAAGAATTTTTTTAGACCATGTGATTTTAGAGGAATGAGTTTCAGTCGAACTAGAGAATGCGGGATTAGTCATGTCATTAGATAACTAAATAATGTGTTTGATATCTATATATTTTTGTATTATATTGCTATTATAAGAATATTTTATAGTATGGCCTCTAACTTGATTACCATGAACATTAATGGGGTGATGTTTGAGTGGGATGAGATGTGACATCATTACTTTGATAAGATTGAGGTCTATATTAAATCATATGTAGTTTTGAATCTTTCCAATCCTAGGAAGGATTCTGCTTTGAATTGTGTTGCATTTGGTGTGTGTTTGGGGTGTATGAAGATGATATATAATTAAATAGTGACATATTGATCATGGAGACGACATTGAGATGAGTGGAGTTATCGCACACCAGAAATAAAAGTTTCCACTATGATTCATGTAATAAAGACATGAAAACATTAACTATTTCGGGATTACCTTATGGTTCATTCACATAAAAAATGATTGAATTGAATTTTTATGTAGAGGTAAAACAATATCAGTCACACATACATGGTATAATGTATTCATATTTTTGAATTTTATATTCGTTATACCTAGGAATGAAAATATGGACTTCTATCCATTGAACATAAAGATTATAATGAAGGATATCTAGAAATATATGGATGAGTTGGGACTGATGAGTATGTTATCTAATCTATGTATGTAAATGTTGGAGGATTATGAAAAGGTGTTCTTGGAAAATGTGTGTGTTATTACAATGATCTTTGATCGGTTAAGGAGAGATAATATATTCATTCAAATGTCCCAAAATATTATGAGTTCTTTATATACTTGGAAGTTCATTGGTGACTGGCCTGGGTCTCTAGATGTTCCTCTCCCTTTCAAGAAGTAGTTGGTATTTCCCTTAATCGTAAGGTAGGCCGTGATTTAAGAGAAACATCATTCTTGTTGGTTTATTCATACCAACAAAAAATTACATTTTATTCCTAGAGAGGTTTGTATTGGTTTCCCAGGATGATATGTGATGTTGCATATTTCATTTCTATATGTTCGACCTGCCATAGGGTCAAAGTTGAGCATTAGATATTGGATGGTTTATTGAAGCTGCTTCCAATTCCAATGTGGATGTGGGATGAAATATCTATGTATTTCATGATATTTCTACCTCATACATCTATTTGGAGATATTCTACAGGTGTGATTTTCAATTTTCTTACAAAATCATCCCAACTTCCTCACATAAGGGTGTTGAAAAAGGCAGAGGTGCTCAGACACCAATATGTTAGATGTATTTTTATATATTTGTAGAGTTCCCTAGTAAATAGGTTTTGACTTGGATTATCTTTGTTACTTTTCAGTTTTGAATGGGCTCTAGGAGGAATTGATAACCTAGATGAAGTTGAGCATCATGCATCACTCTCAAATAGATGGTTAGTTTGATATGACCATAAAGACTCATAAAGATATGTTATGATTCATTGTGATTTCAATAAGTGTTTCAAGGGAATAGAAACTATCATTGGTTGAGTTTTATTAAAATAACATTTATCTTGACTTGATCAGCATGTCTATATTGGAGTCTTTGTATATGAGGTTGTGTGAATATCGTTTTGTGTTGGGATGATGTTGGTGAATATTCCATGGTGGGATCAAGGCTTATCCATTAGATGTTAAAGATATCGTGGCTGATTTAAAAATGATAAATGATAGATTTGAGTAATTAGAAGTCATATATTGGAAATCCTTATCACATTTTTATGTTTTAGTTTGATGACCATGTGTTTCTTCAGGTACCTATTATACTAGGTCATAGTCACATAAGAAATAATGGAAAGATAGTACCATGTTTTATTGATCCGTTCCATATTGTGGGGCATCTTGTAATGATATACCATTAGTTAGGATTTCCACCATGGATGACCAAGATACATGAATTCTTCCATGTCTCCCAGTTGAAGGGATACAATCCAAAACTATCTCATTTGTTAGTATGGGAGGATTTGGTTCTTGATCATGATACCACCATTGTGGAGTATCCATTATATGTCTCGGATTACCCAAATAAGTCTCTCTATGGTTTGTGATCAATTTGGTATGTGTTCTCCGTAAATGTGGTGGAGATATCCATGAGACATGGAGGTAAGAAGCTTTTGTGGGGGAGAAATTGTTTTACATGTTTACTTCAAAGGATGTATGAGGATCTATTTTGTGTTGAAAATGGGTTGTTTTGGAATTTTTGAATCCAGAAGGTTCATTAGTACATCTAATTTTGAGATTTATTTATATCGTGGTTCATATTGTAGTTCCAAGTTTCATGGATGGGAAAAACATTTAGGGGAATATAGACCAAGGAATATAGTTAGTGAACATTATTTTAACCAAGAAGGTAGTGATGAAAGGGCTGGTTAGGGGAGAAAAATATAAATTTTCACTATTTAGGAATGATTTTTGAAACCATGCATGACCTAAGGGGTAACTATGAAAACATTTTTGGAGATATAGTATATCCAACATGGTTTTTGCACTATTTTCCTAATAGTGTGTCAAAACCATGTGGCCTTGTCCATATCAATAAAAAGTGGTATTTTACTATTTTTACCTATATTTTTTTTGTCTTCTAGCCCTCAATTTATTCTCTCATCATGACCATATACTTTTCCTTGGTGAGGAAGCTTATCCTCTATATGTTTGGTGGATTTCCCTTGGATCCAAATGGTTTTTTATTGAGATAGTCTTATTTATTCATGGTTTCTTCTTCCATTCCACTTCCTCCATATATTTGTTCCATTTTCATGTTGGTGTGTAACTTTACAATTGTATATAGATGAAACATGGGTGTGTAAATTGGGATTTGGTTTTTTTCTTATGGTTTTTGTGTTGATATCTTTTTGTAATCTATTATAGAAGGTCTTATTCTACAACGATGAGGTTAGAACTGATTCTAAGGGATGTTTCACTAGTTAAGGAAGCTTTCAATGGATTGACAGTAAATTATGAATCGCCATTGGTTTTTATATATAAAATATCCACCATGTTTAGTTGGTTTTTATTATTATTGCATGTTTAATGTCATCCATGGGTTGTATTAGAAATTTGGGTGTTTAATGTTACTTTTCCAAATGGGTGATTCTTATGTGCAATCCATGTGTTTGAAAAAATATACCAAATAGGATTTATGGATTAAAATGGATTTGTAAAATGATTTCAAAATGGGTTTACCATGTAAAATACATCTATTTTAAATGAACCTATTTTTATGAAATTGGATTGTAAAATGGACTTTCATAGAATTAAACTTATTTTTAATTATGTTGGAATGGATTTTCATATGTTTTAACTAATTTTTGAAAAAGGGTTATAAAAGGGACTATGAGAGCCTTTTTCTAGGATTACTATGATAGAATCCACTTGTCACCTCAAGGACCATAAGATCCTTTTCTAGGAAGACTACAAGAGATCCCATTTATTGGTGAGAGACCATGAGAGATCAGGGTGTTGGACAGAGGAATGAACATGAGAGCTTACACTTTGTTTTCTTGTATAGCATACATTTTTCTTACTCAATCACATTATAAACGTTTGGTTAGAGCCCTCAGTGAACTTATTCATGTTAGTTTTTGTTATATTCTTGAAACATTTAATCAGTTCAATGTGTGATGTCATGAGATAAGTTATTCCCATTTTCATTTATTTATTATCTAATGATAATGATTATTTTTCTCACATTTATTATGAATTTTTGGATATGTTGAAAATATTTTTCTTTGTGGATTTTTTTTTGTATTTGATTCATGTTGAAAATTATATTAGAAATCATGTTTTATTTGAAATAGAAAAAAACTGGGTAGATTTTAGTAAGTCATGTTCGAATATGTAATGTTTTCAAAACGGTTATGTTTTTGAATTTTATTTCAAAATGGAATATTATTTATCAAGGGTAAAAACATAAAATATATTCATTGTGGTATTTTACTGGGATTTTTACCTCACACATTTGGTATCTATTTGGGCATAAATAGATTTTGTTTTAAAGGACATAGGAAAAATAATGACACTATATACCTTGGTGGTTCTTCTTCATTACAATTGTCCATTATTTAATGGAGAGGACATGATATCACATAGTTGGACGTTGTAGAGTCATTTTGGGAATTTTTTATCATTTGGAAATATGTATTTGTATTTTTAGGATATTCCCCCATTATTTTGATTTTTTTATTTTTAATGGATATACTACGTATATATGTAATGTTATGGAATGTTTTATTTATGAATTATATATTGGAGTACGGAATTGGATTATCCATTATTATATAATAAGGATGTTTCATTCTATACTTTTGAATATTATGTTGTCAGGTAGATATCTTATTTCATTGTTGGGTTATTCCAGTATACCATGAGAAGAATGTTCACACAAGTTTTTTGAATAAGCACAATGTTAACCTCCCACCAATGGTGTTTGGGAACATGATTTTCCATTTATGGAAGGCCAACTCCAGTGATTGGTTTTGTATAACTAGGTAGGATTATATAACAGTTTCAGTTGTTTGAAAAACATGAATACCTGGCTCCATATAAGGGTTTTATAGGTCATTAAAGTCTATTAAAACTGTTGATTAAATTTTTTTATAGTCAAGTTTATTTAAAAGATGATCAAAATGATTTGTTTAAAAATAAATTTAAATGATTTTGGTTATATTAATTTTATGTTAAAATTAAAATAAGAGTAATTCCATTGTGAAATTTCTTTATACACATTTGAGTGCTGAAGAAGGGAAATAGTTAGTTGGAAGATCATTCAACACTATTATATATGATATAATTTATATGTGCTAAGAGTGGTATGATTAGATACAATATTATTTCATAGAAATGTATTAGTATAAATGAATATAAATAATATTTAGTGTTTTTGTTTTATACAGATTAATTTGTTATATTGAAAAAGTATAAATATAGTGTAATGTTACTTTGCACTGAATTTATAAGAACATCTATGAAAAATATAAATGGAGAAGAACTTGTTGTACATTTAATATTGGCATAGATAGATGTAGTATCTTGAATCTAGATAAATATAATAAGAAGAATAGAAATTATAATTAATTTCAAATATATGTAAGTTGAATAATACGATATTATGTGAATTTCCACTTTTCATTCATTAATACGTAGTCCTTATATGTGTCTCTAAAAGTGAGAGAAGAAGAAATAGTAAACACATCTAGAATAATATAGAATTATACACTGGTATCGATATCACATGATCTTATCAAAGTTTTATAATTTTATGGTTAGAGACATGCCTATATATATGATAGACCAATTCATATTCACGAGACATGAAAAAACGAGTGTAAAAGATATACATTTCTCATTTTGGATCAATGGTGGAATTTAGTGAGTTGTGTGATCATTGAGGAATCATGTTCACACCAAGGACTAGCCATTTCATAATGATTGGTTATCTATTTAAATGTTTATGTTACTTGTGTGTGTGTGTGTGTGTTCGGCTTTTCTATAAAGAAATATTATAGAAAATGGGATTAATTATGTTAATTTCCCTTTAACAATTGTCAATGTCATATAAAAATGGTAATATGAGAAAATAAATAAATTAGTTAGTGGATTTATATGATCCAATATAGGTTCACCCACCCTCACTATGGTTTATGTCCCAACCAGTCCACACAATTATTATTAGATTAAGGTATCAATCTATTTTATTTTCTTTTAGAAGTTATTCTCCTTAAATAATTTATTTTCTTTCTTGATTTAATATGATGTATTGTTCTACTGGAGAGTTATCTATTTCTGATCAATATTATATTTCTAAAAAGAATATAGTGAATAATATAAAGAAAGATAAGAGGGTATCGAAAAACCTATCCTTTTTATCTAATGTGGAAGATGTTTTAGTCTCATTAATCCAAAAAAACTATAACACTATATCTAGGATTTATTGAGTTAAATATAGAGTTTTTTCATTAACAAATGATATTAATAGTGTTAATACCTTAGTTGGATAAAGGTATTGAAGTAATCATAAGCTATGTGAATATTATGGTTTAAACTGTCCATATGAAGAACCAAGTTGGTGTGATCCTATTTCCGTAGATTTATCTGTTGAATCATTTGTGGATATGAAGATTTTTTTCTCCCAATGAATTAATTTATATTATCTGTGGGATTTTTTGAAGCATGAACGAAGAAATTATTCCCATTAATGTTATTCTATAAACATGGAGACTTCATTGAAGGAAATAAAATTAACCAATATAAATATATTTATGTATTTTAGAGACTTAGAATAAGTAAAATTTGGGTTTCATTATTTGTTTTCTATGTTTTAGTATAATTGGTTTAATAACATTTATGAGAATTATAATCCCAGTAAACAATATGAGAATAATTTTAATTCATTAGAAGAAATACAGATAAACAAAATTGATGTAAATGATTAGACATCGGAGTATAAATCCAAGATAATTAATAAACATGACTCACCATTACAAAACATGGTTAAAAATCATAAAGAATGAAGATAAAAGGGTAAGGAAAGATTTTTGAGATATAATGGAATTCATTGAAGATCAAAAACATTCCCTCAATATAAAATATCTATAATTGGAAAAAATGACCAATTTGAAAATGAATAAATATTGAGTAAACATAGTCAAATAATTATGGATATATTATCATAGAAATTTCTATTGAGGATTCTAATTTCAACAGACCCATATTCTGTAATAAAAAGACCATCAAACAATTTTTTAATCCCTCTAATATAGTGTCAAAGAGTGAGGTGCCATACATATCAAAATCTCATGCTTATATGAAACATGTTTTCATGATAAGTACATGATGAATTTTTTTTATAATTATAAATGTGAATAAGTGAGGAAGATCCAACCACCATGACTATAATAGATATAAGAATAATTATGAGTGCCAGTTACCCATGTGATGAAAAAAGAGTGGTTAAGAAGACCAAAAAGTAGAATGCATTGAAGAAGATAATAAAATTAATATTTTTTGGAATTGTTGGTGTGTAATCAATTTTTACAATGGTTGTTGGATTTTTGGCACAATCTACTGATATAAAAAGCCCAAAGGATTCCATTTAGAAGGGAGAAAATATTATGAGATACAACATAACCATATTAATAATAATATTTCAACCTGAAATAGGTTTTTTAATATTAATGGAATCTATGATATATGCAATGGTTGTGTCCATAAAATATATTCATCTTCATCTTAGTATATATAAACTATAATAATAAAAAAGATACTAAAATATGGTAAATAATGAAGTTGTTTCCTTGAGAAGAAAACATATTATTGGGTAAGTCATAATTCTCTAAGAATATATTTATAAAAGACATGTCACTCTTCTATGAAAAATAGAAGGGATATAAAATTAAATTAAATTATAAGAAGTGATATAATATCTATTAAAAAAACAACTATTAATAATCCATGTGGAGAATATTAAAAAGAATCTAATGTTTTAGAATAATGTATTGTTTTTTTGTTATTAGATTTGGATAAATAAAAAAATTCAGTATAATCCTAATAAAAATATTATTCTAAAATACAATATAAGTATTTAGATTTAGAATCCAAATTTTGTGAGAGTTTGTTAAAAAATGACAAACAATGAGAAGAAGAATAACTATATTAAAGATGAAAATAAATTGGACACATTGTTAATTGATGTTTTACCATACTTCTAGAACATTAAGTATAATTAATAAAGATAGGTTTTTCAATTATTAGGAATAATTATAAAAAGACAATATATCCATATAAAGAGAATGTATGGAATTCTTAAAAAAGGTTCCCAAGAATAGATACTGATGGATGAATAGTTGATGAGTTTTATTTAGAAAAACAACTCAACATTTATGTTAACATTTAGGAATCTAAATATCCACCTTATTCCACTATATTTTTTTCATTAGTGTTTTATATTTTTTGAATTGATTTTGAAGAATATTCTTCTGGGGAGAACCTCATATACAATGGATTATATTAATTCATGATAGAAAAGATTAAGAATATACCATCTTAGATCGATTTCTTGATTGATATGATAAACATATTAAAATAATTATCATTAATGAATTCATAGAAGGTGTTTTCAAAATTTTACAACAAGAATATGATGATATAATTTTTTGATATCATATTTTGGTATTCCAAAAAGATTATATTGAAGTTATCATCATAAGTAAAGACATATAAGGTGTAAAACTTGGAAAAGTAGAAGAATAATTCCATTTTGGTGTATTATCAGCATATAAATCTTGATGCATGACCATTAAAGAGATTTAATTTTATAAATCTCATGAGGAGTGTCTCCTTGAGGTGGAGATAAATGAAAAATATTGAACAAGCTACCAAAATTATTAACTCAGATATATATATGAATATTATTGAGGTTCTTATAGAAAATGACATTAAAAATGCCAATTATCTAAATCTATCATCCTTGGTATATAAAATCATAAAGTAATAATCTTGGTATGAAATAAATTTAATCAATGTCATAAATGTGGAAGTTTTATTAAGTTCCATGTTTGTATTATCTCATCATTTTTACTTGAAAGTTTTTAAAATTGTTAAAGTGAATGTAGAAATCACTGCATTGTACTCTGGTGAAATTTTTATCTCAATTTCTATCTATAATTTGGGGCGTCGCAATTCTAATTAAAAAATCCTTGGAAATAGATTTTTGAGTCATTATGTTTAATTATATATTATTTTAATTATTAATGGAAATATAATATTGTATAAATCAACATATTTTGATTTATACATCAAGCATAGATCTTGTAGACTTAAGTGGAATTCTTAATATCACATTTCTAATATTTAATTGATAAAATATATAATTTAAATTGTATTTATTTTCAATAGTGGGTAGAAAAATAAAAATAAAAGGTTTGATGGGAAATAGAGATATAAATAAAAATAGTAATATAGAAAAATGAATTAAATTTTGGAGAGATGTTAATGATTGAGGAGTACATATAGACATATAATTTTATAGAGGAATTGATGACAAATACAAAGGGGAAGATTGTTAATCCCAGTTTTGTTAATTATTTTTTCCCTAGTGGATTAATTGTTTTTTCAATTAATAAGTTTTTCATTTAGGTCAATATATTGAATAATTGGAGTGAAAAGAATGGGAGTGGATGTAGAAAAATATTTTTATGATGGAGATGTTGATAAATTATGTTTTGATCCATGATTGTCAGAATAAAAATGATGTTTTTAAAATGGTTTCCACATGTCCCAATCTGTTTGATGATTTGATGACATATCTTGGAGGATTATTTAGGGTGTTTTTTGAATTATTTATCTTTTAATCTTCATAAGATTACATAATTATTATAGTAATAATTAAATATAATCTTTACATCCAATACATGAACAAATAATGAGTGCTACATATCTTTATGATGAATGGTAATTGATATTTCCATTAATATGTGTTCGTTAAAGTCTGAAGCTAGAAAATGATGGAAGTTGAACATAATTTTAAAACATAAACAAATGAAATGAAGAGGTTTTTATTTATTATTATAATATATTATTTTATCACAATTATAATTTTTTCCAGTGTTTTAAATATTTTCATATTTAAAAATATTTGAGGATTTGGTTGAAGATTCTGATGTGATTCATTGTTTTAGATGTTATTTTCAATGCATTAATTAGGTTTATACTCTCAATTACTATTTGGTGATGGTGTTTGGAAAAAAACTTAGATGATTCTTAATCTAGTTTTCTATTGTTAAATATTTTTGGAAGGATTTTATGATGCAATAATCTTAATGGAATATAATTATGAATTTTTATGATAATTGCATGTTCTATGAAGTAGAAGATTATTGGAGAAAATATCGATTTCCACAAATAGATGGATATGTTTTAATATCAGTTAATATGTTAAATGTGGCCCTGGATATTTGAGGTCCTCCACAATATAAGGATACCCCATGACACGATGTGTAGATTTTCTAGGTCCTCAGGCCCCAGAAGAAAGACTATTCCCATGAGGATACTTGGCCTATTTATTGGTGGCCCTAGAAATTTGAGGACATTCATAATGTAAGAAGTTTCTATGATGAAAATAAATATGGGATAATTGTTTGAGGCCTTATAAAATTAAATACCTCCACTATATAAGGAATGGCTAAACTGAAACTAGTTGAAAGTAATATATTCCATGAAAAATGAGATGCTTCCATTCCATAATTCGTAGTTGAACATTTTTTTGGTGGAACTAGAAAATTAGATACCTCCACACTGTATAGATCCATCACACCAAATGATGTTCTAGAAGTTAAAAAACATTTTAGGGAACTACATTTATACACCATAAATGTAATAAATATCATTTTCTATGATTTATTTTTGGATATTTTATGGATTATTTTTTAGAAAAGGAGCTGATATGGTGTGCAATTTCGAGACCCAGTGTTCCAAAAAGATGTTTAAAATATATTTAATATATTAAATTGACTGTGAACATAGTTTTCCTAGAAATGTGAAATATCATCTAAAAAGGGGATTGGATTAGAAATTTGAGGGCATAGTTGAGTTTAGAATGTAGGTTTTACCCAAGGTGTTACTCAACCTTTATAATCATGAGTCATTTTTTGAAAGACTATTTCAGGTGTAAAATGAATAAAATAATTAATTAAATTATTTTAATTACATTGCGAGGTAAATACCTCTTTATTTTTCCTTAAACACATGCATATGGAAAAAAATTTATGGTTTTCTATATGACCCTAAAATTTGATGAGATCCATTGAAATTTTTAGAGATCCCATGGTAAAATGATAACCAGATCATAGACCGATAATCAATAGGTAATGGATTCAAAGGATCTCTAAATAGATCATTCCACAATTCCATTATTCATCATCGATCAATCAAAATCTAGGTATGGTGGCCATTTTAATTTTTTTCTTTTCCCATTATTGATTTTTATGACAAACACGGATTAATCGACCAACAAATTATTATGGGATCATGCATATTTTTGGGATGGGTTTATTGAGAGGTGATTTTGGGAGAATTACTTGGAATTAATGAATTAATAATTGTAATTATTATTAAAAAATCGTGATCTACATAATCATGGATTGAGGTTCATTCCTCTTTTTTCATCATGAGATTCCACCTAATTTTTCATTCATAGTGGGCAGTCTTTATTTTTCCCCCAGTTAAACATATCCAGATCAATCGATCATTGTGCACCCATTTCTGGTGTAAAGATCTAATATCATAAATACATTATTGTAATGACAATATGATAGTGAGATGGTGAAATCAAAGATGGATCAGATGATGATGGACACATGATTAGACGTTCTTAACATGCAAAAATGAATGACACTTAGATATTTTTTTCGAGAATATTTGATGACTAGAACACATTTTTTGTTGATCATGATCCTTGGGCGATATGGGATCATTTATTTCCTAGCAAGTCAGTTTGCATATCGATGGCTAAAGGATAATGTATCCTCCAAAAATTATAGATCCATGATTTTGTGAAATTATACATTTCACAACATGTAATCCGGATCCACACATTGTGTGTGGGCCCTTTAAAATGGCTATGTTTTTTGTATAATGATAAGTATCACATGGAATGCGAACCATGTCACATGGAATGTGGTATCTCCTAGGTGACTCACTGTGTACCATAAAGGGTACATAGACAAGGGTTGGAGTACATGAGTTGGACCACACTGTGTACTCCCCCACACAGCAATATCTAGATTAGAGTACATGGGCGGGGCCATGTACTAGCACACATAAGGACTACACGAGAATCCTACACACTTTATACTTCAACATAGACATAGGCAAGAGATATGGGCCGTTTACACAGGCAGGACCCAGGGACAAGGGAAACGATATGTGACCCCTATTACACATTGTGTAATATTATTTTCATGGACATGATACCATGTATTATGTATCTTGGAATTATTTTTGGGTATGTTCCCCTTATCCATTTCCTGATGGATAGTACCAAATTGTCTATTACTCATAATAAATGATCCCTTTTATAGGACTTCTTGGATAGAGTCATTGAAGTCTCTCTAAGTGGATGGAATTGATATAACATATTCATCTTCATTCCCTTAGTGGTGTTCTTTTAATTATCGTGAATAATAGTATGCATGAGTTGATCCTATACATATTAGGTTTATATAGATTGAGTTTTTGGGTATCACCCCATGTCCTTGAGAGTGATCACCATATGTGTATCATTTCTCTTCAAACAACATCAATTTTACCTAACATAGGAGTATATTCTCCTATATGTGTGCTTTGTAGAATCATTGAGTTAGAATCATAGGCTGGTATACTATGGTTGTATCATATCATTATAATTTATATCTCTATTGAGTATATATATATATATATATTATATTTTTTAGACATATACCTATTTTGGGTTGATAGTATTTCCTTTGTAGTAGGGTTTTTAGTTTCAGGGTGACCTACTGAGTATTATTATATGTAACATTGCACCTCACATGTCATGTCTTGTGTTGACAATCCACATTTTGAAAAAGTCCAATATGAACCAATACCCTATGGTGCGTGGTGATACCTGATATACTGAAGTGTGTTACTATGTCTTTTTAAAAGCCTTCCCTAGTACATATTTTCATATTGGACTTATTTTTAGTCTCTATTTGGTAAGATTATATTTGGACTAGTTTACATTACTCTACATTTCTCCTATACTTGTGTTGTGGGATTTATATGTATTCATGCATGGTATTTTAGTAGTTTTTTACATTTCAGAATTGTATAGGCTGGGAGAAGTGTCCATTTTTACATGTAATTAATCATAGGAATCCCATTTTAATGATATTACTACACGTTGCTAGTTGTCATCCCCTAGCCTACTAGAGGTGGGCTTGGGGAGTCATCAACCTGGACCCACATGGATGGTTTATGATAGAGTTTAATAAAAGGAAATCAGTTATACCTTAGGATCGAGAGTATGTGAGATTGGTTTTGGGTAGTAGTGTTAAGTATTTTTTGTCTGGATTTCATGCCATGGACTCTAGTGTTGGTATGGAGGCCAGGGTATCCATATACAAAAACATGGATATCCTAAATTTTAACTCAGTACATTAAATCATTGGTTGTGGGGAATAATAATGGTGCATTCTTCCTATGGGAATGGGTTTTGGTTTCCATGTCCTTCTGGATTCATCTCTCTATACATACTCATTGACTATGGTACATATTTTTTATTTTAGGATGCCTCTAATGGACCTGAGTTTGTAATCAACATCATGATCATGAGGATGATCCCCTCAGTGATGAGACATCGATACATGGACCAGTTCTAGAGATTCTACAAATAGGTGATGCACCAGATTTACCCTACCTATTGAGAAGCAGGTGATACCCATAGTACCTTCAGATGTGGGAGATAGTCTGATCATGATTTTAGGTGTTACATAGAGAGAGATTCCTCAACTTTCAATGTCATCCCAACCCACATGTGATTGAGAATTAGAATGATACGATGAACTCAGTTTATCATTTGTTTAGGACCCCATCATATTAGAATGTGGTCATGGAGTCGATCCTTCTTTATGGCTCAGTAAGGCGTTGGGGGGTTTAGTGACCCAAATGTATGATAAGGTGATTGTACCGTGGGAAAAGTTTGAGTGTACCTTCAGTGAGGAGTTATATCTAGCTACACTGAGATATGTTTTCATAAAAGTGGTTTTACATCTCTATCAAGGAATCATGATTGTAGTTGAGTATTTATCAAGGATTACCAATCTATCCAATTACTCCATGGATATGATTTTGGATCATTTATATAGTACTCAATCCATTGATTGATGTTTGTGTATAGACATCTAATAAAATGTTTCCATATATTCCTTCCTACAAATGCTGAGCTTTAAGAAACATAATTGGTGGTATAGTGTATCTTGGATGTTATATATACAACCTGTGATTTCCAGAAGTGGTAAATCAGGAGAAGAGACCTCCACATTAGAGAGACAACATCAGGCTTAGGGACCTAGATGTGAGAGATGTTTCAAGAGTTGGTATCGTGATTGTGAATCTATGGATGAGGGATCTCAATATGCATGCAATCATCCCAAATAGATGTAGATCTCCTCATGTGACGGTAGGGGCCATATTGATAGAGATTGTCTGAACCACCGTATAGCTCACCGAGAGACCGTGGATAGGCCATTGAGGTAGATATAGTAAAAGGAGATGGTAGGTTTGTTGGGTTCTAGTCATGGGAGATGAGAGGGTAGATAATCAGGTGGTGGTTGATGATTTAACATGTATTTGCCACCACCCCCATGTGGTCCAATCAAGGCTCAGGGAGTTGGAGGACATGGATTGGGGTAGTAGATGGCAGTCGATGCTTATGAGTTAGAGGCTCTAAGGATGATTCATGGTTTTATCCATGTATTTTCTACCATATTTTTAATATTGGTATAAATTAGTTCTAGTAATTACATTATTACCACATAACATGTGGGGGGCATAACGATTTTGGAGGAGCCACTAGCTCGACCCTTTTTCATAGGGACTCATACTAGAGAAGCCTGAGTGATCAAACACTTGTGATGATAGTGTAACCTGAATCTTGGAGGAATGTGTTTTTGTTGGAATATCGTAGGAGGATTGTCGAGCTATTATGTATTCATTCTTGGTATGGAATAGTTATCCATTGTTCACACTCATATTTATTATTTTAGGAAAAGGATGAGGTGTTTCCATAGTCATCAATCCTTTTTGTCCATTATCTATGAAATAGAAACCCATACAGTGTAGCATAGACTTAAAATATAAGGGTGTAGCAATTTACTTATCAGTTGCCTAACCCTTCGTGTAGTGATTTTTTATGAGATTCCAGTTTCATCTAGTTGTGCAGATATACGAGGATGTCCTCTCTATAGATTTTCAAGGCATTCATCCGCACTAAGAAATAGACATTTGCATTGATCTACACCACGGAATGACACCGATATCTACATCGGAATATATAATTGTTCCATAGATCTTCTTGAGATGAGGGTGTAGTGGGAGGACGTGAAGAGGAAGGGATATTCTATACATATTATTTCACCCTGGGAAATCACAATTTTGTTTGAAAAGAAAGAAGATGTGAGCTTGAGGTGATGTGTGAACTACCGTCACATAGACCAGTTGACTGTGAAAAACAAATATCCACTTATGAGGATGAATCACCTCTTGGATCAATTGATAGGGGCATCATGGTTATTAAAGAATGTCCTCAGTTGAAGTTATTAATAGTTACAAGTACAAGATAAGGATATACCAAGTACAATATTTAGATGTCACTACGGTCAGTATGAGTACCTAGTGATTCCCTTTGACATGAAAAATTCCCATATAGTGTTTAGGAGACTCATTCACTAGGACTTTTAGGATTTTATATACTGGTTGATGGTAGTCATCATCGTTAATATCCTTTTTATTAAACATGTTAGGAGGATCACATGATGCACTTATGGATGGGTTTGGACATACTCTTGGAGTACCAAATTTATGAAACGTCAAGATGTTCTTGTTCTATATTCATCTAGTCCACATTCTGGGAAATGTTATCTTAGTGAATGGAGTTTTAGTAGACCTATCCAAGGTCGAGGAAGTGTTACCTTGGGAGATACCTTAGAGCATAATAAAAGTGGAGAGATTTATTTGGTTGTTAGGATATTTCCAGAGTTTTATACCATATTTTTGAAGAGTATCATCACCCTTGACATCTTTGACTTGAAAGGGTAATCCATTAGTACAGAAAGAGTGGTTCCAATATTCTTTTTAGAAGCTTAAGTAGAGTATGATGAGTGATCCCATCATGAGATTTTAGAGGGATTGTATCAAGTAAATATTCATCTATGATTCATGAGGAACAGTTCTGGGTTTTGTTTTAATGCAAAGGAATGAAGTGATTTAGTATGGTTCACATCAGTTGAGACCATATGGAAAGATCTATGTGAACCATGATATTGAGTTAGTAGAAACAATCTTCATACTAATGTTTTGGTGGCACAACCTGATCATCGAGTTATTTATTAGTTATTTTGAACAAAAGAGTCTCAATTATATCTTATCTCAAAAGGATCTCAATCTGAGATAAAGGAAATCTTACAGTTCCCTTACTGAGATTGCATCAAAATGGTATATACTCCTAAGAAGGGGAACATGGTAGTAGATTCTCTCATTAAGTTGTCTTTTTCCTAGTTATTGAATGAAGCATTGGAGTAGTATGCCACATTACTATTATCCATTATAGACAATAATGGAGAAATATTCTTCTCATCAATGGTTGTCACCCTTCATCTTTTTTAATGATCTAGGGAGGAAAAACTAGGGGTTATTGATTATAATACCCTATGTACTTGAATATATACTGGATATGATCCTCATAGATTTTATGAAGGTGAGGAGAATTTCGTTATTTTCAAAGGACACATAATAGTACCAGTGATGTTGTAGGGTGATGTTAAAAGATATTTTAATAAATATCCCTTTTTAGTACATCCTTGTGCAGAAAAGATGTACCCGAACCATTGATGTATGTTTTGGTGGTCGGGGATAAAGAAGGCAGTTGTTGATTTTTTCTCTCAATATATTAAATTAAGAAATTGAAGGCTAAGAACCAAGTTCTAGTGGGTTTATCTCAACCAATTAGGATACGATATTATAAGGGGGATTAGATATCCATGTACTTTATGATGGGATTACCACATACATCCCTGGGACATGATACTATCTGGGTGATTGTATTCTGATGCACCAAGATGTCCCACATCATAGCTATTTGGGAGTAGAGTTCAATTGATACTTGAGAAGCCTCTACATACCAGATATTTTTTGAATCTATATATTTGAATTAAATATTGTTTCTAACTATTATGATCTCCTCACATCCTAGTTTTGGATGTTATTTTAGGATAGTATTTGGAATTAGATACATTTGAGCACATTTTTTCACCCCCAAACTGGCGACCTGACTATGTGGACTGTTTTGGTTTTAGAGGACATTCTGTGAGATTACATGATTGAATTTTTCCACAAAAGGGTGGATCCCCTACCACAGGTGGAGTTTTCACCCATCAATAGATACTATTCAACAATCAGTATGTCACCATTCAAGGATTTGGGCCGGAAAACCAGAAGGTATCAACTTTGTTAGACTAACCCATGAGAGTCGTTATTCATGGTCCTAGATTTGGTGTGAGAAACTATAGAGAAGGTACAAATCATCCAAGAGTAGATGAAGAATACACAGAGACATCATAATTATTTTAGTGATAGGTGAAAAAATAATTTGGAGTTCATGGATGGAGACCTTGTGTTCCTACGGGTTTCACATTGTTGTGGATTATAAAGGTTTGGGACAGGTTGAATGAAATTTCCATGGATCATTTTTTACTTTAGAGAAACTGGGTAGATTTTGAGTGCTTTCATACCAAATAGATCTCTCATTGTAGTAAGACTAGGTACATGATGTCTTCTAGGTTTCATAGTTGATGATGTACATGAATTAACCGTCACATGTTATCGACTGGGGTGAGATGGACATCGATGATGGAGGTACCATTGCTGAGTACATAGTAAAGATCTAGGATTAGAAGGAGATGATCCTTTGTGATAAATATATTCCTTTAGTGTGTCTCTATTTGAAACACAAGAATCTCCATGAGAGAAAATGGGAGGAGGAGGCTCAAATTCATTCTCAGTACCAATATCTCATTGAGTAGCCCTTGTTTTGGAATATTGGGGACATAAATCCCCATGGTGGTGAAAAATTAATGACTAATGATTTAAAATGTATTATTTTTTTATTTTTTTATGGATTATTTTTTAGAATATTCACAAAGATGGTGTTTCATTCTGAGTCATGTTGTGCCATGAATAAATGATTTTAATTTATTAAATATATTAAATAGCACACAGGTAATGTTTACATGAAAATGTTGAATAACGTATAAAATTAGGATCCAAACAGAATTCCAATGGAACTATTGAGTCTATAATGTATGTTTTACCCCAGGCATGACTTATCATTATTGGGTACAATGTTTTTTGTGGAAAAGTCATCGAGGGTGTAAAATTAATAAAATAATTATATAACTTATTTTAATTACACAGAAATTCATCGACCTAATTCTATTTCATTAAAAATTTTATTATGGAATAATTTTTCTGGTTAACTAAATTACCCTATGATTCAACAAGATCCAATTGAGGAGATCCCATGGGAGAATGAGAAACCATATCATGGATCAATGATCATCGTACCATAGATTCATAGAATCTCAAAAACAATCATGACGCAACCACATTATTTGTCACCTATCGATCTGAATCATGGTATGGTGATTGTTTTCTTTTTTTCTTTCCCCATTATTTATTCCTAAGATGAAAACAGATCAATTGACCAAAGGATTGAATCATGCATCATGCATCTTTTATAGATGGTTTTATTTCAAGTTAGTTTTGTGATAACTACTTTGAATTTATGATTTCCTTGTTGTTATTCATACGATGATGAATTGATATTGACATGATCATTGATCAATGTTCATTATTCTATGCTGTTTCTTTTTTATCAATCCCCCTTGATTCTACATTATTCATTTGGACCATAATTCTCAATATCTCAATCTATCGATTGTTGAACACACATTTCCTAACACAATGATCTAATATCATATATCTGCGATAGAAACAACACGACAGTGGTACCAATGTGGAATCACAAATGAATGGGATGATTTTGGATACTATTTTTCATGTTCCTTGGAAGAAAAATGAAGATTAGTTATTAGATCTTTTTTCTTAGCTGATTTTATGGAATAAATGCATTTTTTGTCGATAGAGAGGCTTTAATGACATAACTTCATCAATTTCTCGGCACGGTGATCGCAATATCAAATTCTGGAGGTTCAACAATCATCTTTATATTCTTGAAATACATTTATAGTCAATTAAGCATTACATGTCTTATAACATGGATCTACAGGTTGTGTGTGGCCCCTTTGTAGTGACTAGGGTTTCAGGATAATGTCATGTATCACATAGCATGTGACCACTATCCTACGACATCTGGTCTCTCCCAAGAAACTCAATATGTACCTCAGAAGGTACACAGACAGGGGTTAGAGTACATGTGTTAAATATTTCTGTGTACTCCCCCATATAGACATGACCAGAATAAAGTACATGGGTTGAGCCATGTATTGGAACATTGGTAGAGTAAATGTGAAGCCTACACACCATGTACTTCTACACTAACATGGGCATTAGAAATGGGTCGTTTACATGGCCAGAACTCTGGGTCATGGGATATGGCGAGTGACCAATACAACATGTTGTGTACTATTTTATACGTGGATTGGAGCCCATATCTTATTTATCATGGATGATTTTCATTAGGGTACATTCCCCTTATCTGTTTAATATAGAATAGTATTTAATTTTCTCATACTCATAATGCAATGATACCTTCAATAAAACTTCATAGATTGAGTTTTTGGAATCCCTATGAGGGGATCAGAGTGAGATACTATATTCATATTCATTCTCTAAGTAATGTTTTTGATTTCATCATGACCAATAGTATGCGGGCATCGATCCTCAGTGTAGCGGGTTAATAATGATTTTTTTGGTATCACCCTATTTCCATGAGACTGATCATTATATGTGTATAATATCTCTTCAGAAGCCATCAGTGTTATCAGACTTTGGATATTGTTCTCCCGGACGTGGGATTTTTGGAATCTTTGAGCTAGAATCCTGGGTTGGTATACTATGGTTGTGACATACCTTTAGTATATGTGTCTTTATAGAGTATATCTTGAGATTCTTATTATATGCGTTTTAAAAATATACCTTTGTAGATAAGACTATATTTACATTGATGTATGTGTTTTGGTTTCATGGTGTCCTACTATGTTTTTTTATACTAACACATACACAAGCATCTCCACCACTTTTCATGTATTTTTCATACGATAAAACATTTGATAGACACCTTAATGGACCAGGAACAAACATTTCATAGTGAGACCTAAAAACTATAGTTTTTCCCTATGGATATTTGGAAATATCTCCCAATACTTAGTTTTAGGTTTTTAATATTTTTTGACACTTTGTGGTGGTCTTGTATTTGGCCCTGGTCACTTTACAATAATCTCATATCGTACTTTGGTTGTAGTATTTAGATGTATGAATTCATTGTTGTTCAATTGATTTTATAATTCTGGATTGTGTAGGCATGGAGATCAATTCATGAGTATAGGTACATAGGCTATGGCCTCCCATGTTAGTGATATTACTACTCAATGCAAGTCAGCAGCCCCTTGCCTAATGGAAGTGGGCTTGAGGTGTCCTGGAACATGACCCACTAGGTTGGGTCATTACAATAAAATTGTACACTATTGTATGATGATTTGTATTCTTGGAAATTTTTTGCAGTTCGATATACATGGGGATTTGTCTCTATCTAGGAGGTTTGGGGGTTATTCCTATCTATTACAAATTCAAAATAAAAATTTTAGATAGAAAATATTAAGATGAATATGGTTAAATGAATAAGTTTGAAAAAGAATTTTAATAAATTAAATGATTTAAATTAAAATTTTATATTCAAATTAAAATATGAAGAAAGATGATGTCAAATTTACGATTAAATGAGAATAAAAGTAGTGACAGAAAAGTAGGATCATAAATATTATCTTATAGAGAACTCTAACATGCCAAGAGTGAGAAGATCCAAAAATCTATTATATCAGAAAAGTAAATTTGAATTATGTAATATATATTATATTTACTATTTTATAATTTGTACAATTGACTGGAAACTAATGAAGGAAGATAACTCATGAAATCTTGTGATTCAATAAATTTAGAAAATAAAATTATAATAAGAGGTAATGAGAAAAATTTTATGTGTATTCTAGAGTTTCATAGACAGGATAAGTATCTTGAAATCATTGTATGAGGGGAAAAAGATGGTAAAGTGGAATTAATTTATTCTATATGTTATGTGAATAAGAAAGAGATTGTGTTAATTTCAAATTTTCACAAACAAAATGTAATTCCCTTCATTCTATTTTTCACATGAATAAACAAGAAAAAGGAGGCAACACATCTAAAAAAAGATAGAATTATGTACTTGTAAAATAATCTCTTATTATTATCGAATATTATCTATTCTATGGAATTAGACAAACATGTTTTGGGATTTACCAAATCTTGTTCAAGATATGTACAAACGTGAGTATCATGGTTATACCATTCTCTTTTTAGCTCATATGAGTAATTTATTGAGTTTTGTGATCATGGGGGGAATATAATTCCCATAAAAGAAAGTCATCTCGTATTGAGTGGTGACCCTTGTATATTTTTTGGTTCCTTGTGTGTATTTTCACAGTTGTGGTGGAAGGAGGAAAGAAAATAGAAAGAAAAAAGAGAGTAATCTATTCATAAAAACAAGTTGAAGGGGTAATAGAAAAAGGGAAAATCTATGATGATTAATGTAGCAATTGGATTAAAAATGACCAACACATATTCTCCCCCACTCTCACTACTATTCAAATCCTATCCAAACTTCCCACTCATGAATTATCGAAATATCATGACAATAATTCGTAATGATAAAATAAACTATTCTGTAATGGTCATAAATGATATATAGATAGAAAAAATAGAAATACCTTTTAATCATTATATAGTGTGTAAGAATCATCTCTCCAGATAGTAATGTTTATCAGGGAAGTTCATAAGGGTTATTAATTTTGATTATTTCTGTTAACCTTGATTATATGTAGATACCATTATTGAAATTTTTCATTTTTACAGAGAATATCACCCCATGAAATATCCATTCATGGAACTTTGATTTAGTAACGTAGATTAAGATGTTCAATATTAATAATAATATATGATTGATAATTTTTTCAAAATAAAAAAATTATGTATTTTATAATACAATTAAGAATAATATTTTTATAGATATTGATTATATTATGAATATTTAATTAGGAGGATCTATTGATGTTATTCTGACATTTGTTTCATACTGTAAACATATAAAAATACCTTTTACAATATTTATGTAAATATTTAACCAATTGAAATGAAAATGGGAATGAGATGAGACATAGAAGAATTAATGTGGGAATATAAAGTTTAGTTAGAGTGTAGAAGGCATGATGGAAGGTGATGTAAAACTACAAAATCTTATTGTTCAAGATGAAGTGTGATAATATAATTCTATTATATAATTATTCTCTACTAAAGGATGTGTGTAAACAATTATTTGATGATATAATAGATTAATTCCTTATAGAAAGAGGCTACACTCAACTAGATTTGAATGATGAACCATTATATATGTTTGTAATTGGATAATCTTTATAATGTTGAAGATGAATATCATTTTTTTAATATACTGATATTAGACAGACCCACATGTCTATAAAATATTGAATAAATAGTCAAAATAGTGCATGGAGGACATGAGGAGGCAATATAAGATGGGTGGGAAGTGGCTTAAACCAACAATAATGTAACTAAAGTGATCCATGGCCTTGAGTGTCAACAATGGAATTTATATCCACAAAACTAGTGCAGTAGTGGATTCTAGTATATCTAACACATTGTCATTATATACCCCTTGTATTATCCAATTATGGTGGAAAAATTAAATTCCTTGTATGTTTATGCAGTCAATTTCAATATATTTGTACGCTTCATCATGAGGGACATTGAGAGCAACAATTTGATCAATGTTCTTGTTAACATGTGAATAATATCTCAAAATAATATAACCAAGAAAGGTAACAACTTAAATTGGTATACACCATGATCCATCCTTCCATTTAGGTTACCTTTGGTTTCAATTAGTGAAATCAATGAAAATTTGTTTTTTTCTTATTGATCAACCATAGAATTTTTTTTATTTGTTCCATTCATAAAGTCTATTATAAATCCATTGTTCATTAATTGGGTTAACAATAATGCCTATAAAAGGAGGTGTTTACATATCTATAGGATTTTAAAAATGAGATTGTGGAATATATCCAAATATATGTTAGCTTATGAAATAAAAATAAATGAGATTGAGATATGAAGGCATATAAAATTAAAAACTGAGCTATATGTAGTGAGGTATTCAATAAAACCATTTATTGTGCTAGTGAATATGATATTCAAACATTTTTTAAATAAGATGCATAGAAAAATATAATAATTAAAAGAAGGTTGTTATCTATATCACAAGTGATGATTATAAATCTGGTCATGGTGAAAATATAAAGATCAAATCTATTAATTATTGATATATAGAAAAAGGAAATAAGTGGTATGAGAATATAGGGAAAATCCTAGCATGATGTACTCTCTTTCTAAGGTGATAAATTCTAAACTTATTGTTATATATAATACTATAAATGGTTTATATTATCAATAAAAATATTAAAAATCAATGTCACCTATAGAGTTTGATAAAATATGGATTCCCATGTAAACCTAATAAATAGATCAATTGTCCAATATGGAAGTTGTTCATACAGTGACCATGATGAGATCGAGTACCAATATATGAATGTGATTAAATTTGAAATTATTTATGAAGTTAACTATGATTTTATAAATTATAATTCCTTGAAAAAAAATATATATATATGAATATTATAATACATAAAGTTTTATATAAATAATGTGGGTTCAAAGACAAGTGATCTAATAGATCTATATTAGAAACATGCATAAGAGAATGGAATGATACTATCCATAGGGAAGCAGTTAAAAGAAATTATTATACATATATATGTAAAACATGAAGAAAGATGAATATTTGGAATGATATATGGCTAAATAATGGAAAATATGGATACCCATCTAATGTAAAATGGAAAACAGGTTAAGGAACTTGGGGTAAATTTTTTTTATGCTTATGGAAAAGAGAGAATATAGATTCCAACATAGTAATATCATCTTATATAGTAATAAAACTTCCAAATTTAATATTTTTTTTACATAAAATGATATATACTAAAATGTTATGTGAGGAATCCTAAAGTATTGTATTTATAATGTTCTACAGTTAAGGTGGGCAGGGAAACACTATAACTGTATGTTTAGAATAAAAATGGATCATTTGTAGAGTAAAATTTTTGGCATCAATATCTCAACTGATAATTAAACACAAATTTCATTATTTTTATGGGACATTTTTTAATTATTATAACTTTGGAAAATATGTCTAGATAAATTTGTAGGATATAGGATAAATGTTTCACCAGGTATTCATCCATTCATAAGAAAAACTAGAAGATATAAATCCTCAAATTAAAATTGGTTAATATAGAAAATTAAAATCAATATATGGTTTTAAAATCATTGATCTCGATAAATGGTGGAAAAGGAACCTATGATAGGATAGTCACAAAATCATTCTTGGAATAATGAAATAATATCTAGAAGGAAAATATGGTATCATCTATAGTTTTTGGGAAATAGAAAGTGCACATAGAGAAAGTATCACTAATGAAGAATAAATCTTACGTTACTCTCAAAGAAAATACAGAGGAAATACATGAGGTTTGACTCAGTTGTTTTAAAAACCATAACATATGGAAATAGACTAAGGATAGAGGAAGGACACTCTTATGGTGAAGGAAGCATGTTAGAGTATATGATCCAAATGAATCTTTGAAGGAATCCAATGATAGTTGGTTTAATCCAATATCCAAAATGAGACCCAATATATTGTGGATGGAAATATTTATAGTCAATATTTATAGTAAATTCTATATGGGTGGTAGGGAATCAATAACCACTATAAGGGTATGGAAAAAGGTTAAATACAATGGGTTGGTCCAGCATAACAAACCTCATTCCTCTACGTAAGGATGATGAGGTACCCATCTACCCATAATTTATTTATTATTTAAAATTATCTTATATTGCATATAATTAATGTGGTAATATAATCCCTTGGGTGATTTTTTATAATAGAGGAAAATCTGGTTGATTTGTAAGAAAATTAACATATTGGTTGGAGTTTGAAATAATCCAAGTCTTACATGAAATCAAGACAATTATTTATTGGTATCAGAGAACTATGAATAAGGAGATATACTGATGGATTAATCTGAAATATATATATATATTAATATATTTCATATTTATTATTTAATATATTAAGAAGTGATGTAGGATTTTTTGTTATGGGATTCCATAAATACCTCGAGAATGATGTGATGGAAACTAAAAACTAGTTCCCTATGTTAAAATTCAGGGGGTATTAGAGTTGAGAACTTAAAGTAAATTTTGCATCATTTTGGAAATTTGAATCATTAAGAACATGAAAAAAATATGGTGTCATAATTTTTTTTAAATTATTTAACATTTATCTTTTATTTATGTATGCCTCATATCCTCAATTCCTTTTTTGATTATATATTGTTTGGTTTTTTTATGATTGTTGATGTTTACTTGATATTTTGATTATATAAAGAATCACACTCTATGTGCCTATGGATGTTGGAGAGTTACATGAATATCATTGGGATTGATGACTTAGAATCTTATTTTGTACATCAAGATCTGTCGTTGTCGGATAAGATGACTTTCCCCGAACATAAATTACAATATTTATATAAACTCACTGAACTATTTAAATAAAATGACCTTTGGTGTATAAGAGGTTTTAATCTGGATATTTTAAGGAAACCAAAGATGGGTTAACATCCCAAACTATATAAAATAGGTGTCAATAGTCAAAATAAATTATCAGCATAAAATAAAAGTGTTCTAGAAGAATCTAGCTTCTTAGTACTCATGGAAGAATAGAAACATTTATACATGACATTTGAATATATAATATATGTCCCATCTCGACTCGAATGAACCAACCATCAAGGATCCAAATTGAAATGTAGCAAATCCAACAGGGCATTCCAGTTTCCCACGGGCTAGAGAGTAGCACCTAAGAATCAAAAACATTAGAGGGAAAACTTTAGAAAAAATTTAAGATGTCATGGAATATGCATTCAAATTTATTAAGGAAACATTTTAAGAAAACCAAGAATTAATATATTATATACATCAAGGAAAATATAATAAGTGATTCAACTGAAAATAGAGAGAATGAACCTAATGAAAATGTACGACAATAATGGAAAACTAATCGAAATAATAATACAATAATAGATAATGTGAGAAAACTCCCACTATCTTACACCCAGCTACCCAATCCCATTTGATAGAAACCTCACTAAATCACTACCACGACATTTAATTACTTGATTTAAATATATATCTATGTCTACAAACCATGAATGGGGTGTGTAGGCTCTAAGCTAAATAGGCTCAGTCAGATCCCACCCATGTGTTTTATACCAAGTATCTATACAAATAATCAATGTATACTCATTTAAAACAAAACATGGAATGATAAGTAAAAAATGGTTTTTTATAATATCATATTCATGGTAAATATTTCCCATTTTCCCAATTTTCAAGAAAATGTAATGTAAAAATAGTTCTAAATAAGTGTTTATAAAATCAAAAAAATAAAAATACAAAAAAATTGTAAAATTATATGGATCACAAGAGGGTGTACTTGAAGAATAATCATTCAAAAATTAGTTACTAGTGCACACCCAAGTCATTCTAATATAGGCCTATGGAGCATAGGAACAAACCTATTAGTGGCCCCCCAATATCAAACCATGCCCATAGAAAAATAGGTCTCAAGAGTACTAAAACACCCCAATAGTAAACCCCCAACAATATAGTGAACAATTACACCAATCAAAACAACCCACCAATTTACCAAAGGCTTTCCATGGGTTTTATTTTATAAATAATTTAATAGGGTTACATATTTCACACTCAATTGCATAACCTTCAATTCCGAACAAAACATTCATTGAAAAAACTAATTTTCTGAAATAAAATACATGAAAAAAACAACTTTTATAGGAATAAATTCACCAACCAAACAAAATAATGATAATTAATTTATATTTTAATTTATAAAATAAAATAAGTGCGATTCATCCAACATAGTATAGATATGGAATGCCCAATATTAACTCAGGTTAGACACACCTTAAACAAGATCAAAAAATATTTGAAAGAACTCAATGACAAAAATAGAGTCCCTATGAATTAGTCCCACAAATATGAATCAAATTAAATTTAAAAATAAATTAAATAGAGGGTAAATCACAACATATGTTAAACAACATTCATATTCTACACCATTACTAACAAAAAATGGGTCCTAAATAAAGATCACAAGATGAATCTAGAAGAATAAAATAAAATTTAAAAACTACGGTTGATGAATCCAAAATAAAGAAAAATTATGCTTCCATGACCAATGGTAATGAAGAAGTAGAAGGGTATCTTAAAAAGGAGAAGAAACAGAACTACCATTGTGAAGGAATATTGAATAGAGGAACTCTAAATGTTCATAAATAACCCAAATAACAATTATAAATGCATAGGATTCGAGGTTGTGAGGGACAAACTAAATGAAAGAATATTTAAAAATGAATCATGGTAAAACCTATTGGGATGATGGTTCTATGAAATAAAAAATGGTTTATGGTGTACATTTCCTATAATACATTTACACTAAAAATAAATCTTCTAGAGTTAAATTGACCTAATAAATTATTTTATATCATAAAACTAGGTCTAATGAAATAAATGGAATATATGGAATAAGCATGTATTTTATAACCTGGATGATTCATGGTTTATATACTATCTAAATTTTGGTTCCTAGTGAAGGAATTACACCATAAGTGATAATTTGTGATGTAAAAGTGTCCAACAAGATGTTTACACCCAATGTTTTTCCAAAACACCCCCTAAAAACTATCATGCCCTATAAAAATAAAAAGAAAATCTCAAACATCATAAGAGAATACCATAAATTATTGGATGTTGGAATCTCCCCACTATATGACTTGTTTCCTTAGGAAGTCTTGTGGCTGTAGGTGGCTTCAGAAAGGGGTGAACCCACTATTCCCTCCCTAAATATTCCCACTCCCATGTGTATCATGTGAATCTAATCCATATTTCTATATCCCTATGAAAATCATATAATTCTTATTTGATACTTTCTCTTAAAAATCAATGACCTCCACCACTTTATCTTCAACTAAAATATATGGCTCCCACTAAATCTCATCCTCAAAGAAAACCTGAGATGGGCCAATTTGGTAAATCAAGATTTGAGATATGATGTAAAAAAAATGGATACCTATAATGTGAGTTAGTAATTCCAAGCAAAAAAAAATACCTAGCCTTATCGCTTCCTCAAATAGTCTAACATATCTCATATCCATCATTCCCCATTTTTGAAGATGATGTTGACCAAACCGGGGAGAAACGTTCAAGAAAACCCATCCGCCTATGAAAAACTATAAAGTATGATGTCGAAGATCTATATATTATTTCTTATGCATCTATTTTATTTCCAAACACTTACATATATCCTAAATCCCCATTTAAATCTCCAAAATGAGCCTTAATCCCTCAATAAATTCCCCTCCCACCCCTTCCCAACAAAAAGTAGAACTATATGGGAGACCACCCAAATTGTCACAAGGATCCATTCTCAGTGAAGATAGAAAAATATTTTTACATAAACACATGACCATTCATAGGTGGGTACACATTGATCATTGATAATTTGAGATGCATGCAGAGAATATCCTCCCATATCTCAACAACATGCTCTCTCTAATCATCTATATGTTGATGATAGGATATTATAAACAAACCCTATATCCTTATTCCATCCTAAATAATGATCTAGAATTGGGATGTAATAATGGAATATCACTGTTTAAAAAATATATCATAGGTAACCCAATGTAACCTCATAACCTCTTTGAAATTCAGCCTACCCAGGTCGTTAACCTTAGTTTTGTCCCTGATCGGAATAAAATGTGATGATTTTTTAACCGATTAATCAGCACTTAATAGAATTAATACTTAAATGGGTACATGTAAATCCAATAATTAAGTCCATAAATACCATTTCAATTTCAAAAATAGAACATGATGATTGCTATGAAATCCAAAATGTTTCAGATGTCCTACTGATATTTATTAGCTACTGTATTTACGAAGCCCATTATTTGAAATTTCATGATTCATACATGACCACCAAAAATATTTTCTCCTAATATATTACATGTTCATAGTGCCCAAATGAATGAAAATTGATGAAATATGACAATATATAAAGGTTGAACACCATATAGATGATGTGTAGAAAACCCGATTAGGAAAGCCTAGAATACCATCAGAAGGGATTGACCAACCCTAAATGGACTCCCCACTATAAAGGGATTATGTTCTTCTTGTAGAATCATCATTATATTATTTACTCTATATAATAGACTCAATGTGAGATTATTATTGAAAAACATGGTTTAGAACCATACACAAATCATTCTATTGAGTGTCCAAGGGTGACTATGGGAAGAATCTCCTTAGGATACACTCTTACATTGATTCCAAGAAAGCATGCAATACTATTGTCTTATTAAGATCATCCATAATGACATTCCCATACCTCGATCATATATGATGAAAAAAATAATAATTTTAAGGCATTCCAACCATGGTTTCTTTATGAGATTAATGTATTTATGAGAAAAAATATAACTCGTCATCTTATTATCATAAAAGACATTGAATCTCTCCCTAACAATATATTCGACTAATGTTAATGTGCATGCAGAACTACAACAATCTCTAAATCATGTGTAATGACCATTAATTTTATTAATGGAATTTAACTTATTATAATTATGTCTTGTATTATAAATACAAAATAGGGAAACCAATAATTAATATTCTAATTACTTAATAATGATATTTTATTTCTGAAAATAAACTTACAAGAATGACAAATATTACAGGGGGAAAATGAATAGAAAAAAGATAAAAAATGGAAAATTTGGATCTCCTCGATCCACTAGAATATTTGTGATAAAAAAAATGATGTATAAATAAATTATAATTTTAATTTTAAAAAATAATGTATATATATAACCTTAACAGAAAACAGACGTGAATGAAATATGTGGTATTTATAGGAATTAGGAATCCAATATAATAGTTATAAATATGAGAGCTGGAATAGTAAACTAATAGTTAAGAATATTAATATTTCTATTAGAATAGTAACCTCACCTATGAATGTATATTATAAAAATTTGAATTATTATAAAAAAAATTATATATTTATATCAGGGTATAAATAAATAAATTTTCTATGAATGATAAATTATTATTAGTATTTTTGTAAAAATTAAATGATTATTAACTATTATAAAATTAATATAATTATTAAAATAATATTTATTTTCCTAAAATAAATTCATTAATTAATATGATGTTTTATTATAATTATAATAATATTTTATGTGATCATAATTAATTTTTAAACAAGTCCAAAAATTGATTATTATATTAAAATTAGTATTTTTAAATAAATGATGATTTTATTTAGATATTAAATTTATAATATTTAGGAAATTTGTTTCATAAAAGGGGTTCTATTTTTAAAATCTACACATCGAGAAATGGTTAGGGTGAATATGTGGTATTTTTATAAAATTTTATAAATTTTTTATAATGAAATTTGATAATATAAGGTACTTGAAATTTAACAAAAATACATGAAATTCTAAGTATTTTATGATATAACAACAAATTAGTTAGAAATACATTGAAACATTTTACATATTTAATCATAGGAATCTACACTATTTTCAATATTTAGAAAAATAAAAACTAATGAATATAATAATAAAAACAGCCCTCTCCTCCCCCTATAAATACCATCTCTCATCACCCAATATCCTTGAACCTTATAAGTATGGTAGATTTTCCATATTATACAAAAAACATAGTCCAAATAATCTTCCCCCACATACATGTTCTACTTTTATCATCCCAATACCAATTTCGTGTTCCTGAAGTGGTCATTCAAGCATGTGACATTGAAGATTTAACATTCTAAAACCAACTCTTTTAATTTCATTTCTTCTTCTACATTCTTCTTGTCTCATTCATTCATAAAATTAAAATAAATCAAATATCATGTATATATTACCATTATTTATTATTAATGGAATATATTAATCCTATATATTTTCTAATATACACATATTCAAGGAAACAAAACTAGTGTCTAAATTATAGAAGATAATCATCTATGTGGATAATGTTTTTTGTATTTTCATAATTACCTTCAAGTATGTTCATAAAACAGTTATTATAACGACATAGTATTGACATACATAAACATGTCATAACATATGTAGAATAATTTAAACATTATAAGAAAGTCACCCAAAGGCCATACTAGTCTACTGCCTTTTGGAAACATGGAAAAATAAACAATGGTACATAAATGAGCTATATCATATCCCACTTCATTCATCATGACTAGAAAACATCTAAGAAACATCAAGGATGACACATATCTTTATAACATGGGGTAAGGAAAAATAAAAATTAGTGATCTCAAATGATGAGTAAGGGGAAAAAGGGAGATACGTAAACAAATCATGAGAATAAGGGTATCAAAACATGAACATTAAAATTGAAGATCATACACTACATATCAAAGAGAATATATTTGTATCATGGTATAAATCCTGGTAGTTTATAATACATGAATCAAAAGAATATAAAGAACACAATCCAGGAAATCTTAATATAGGAATAAAATATCAAATTTTGGAAGATAAATAAGCATATAAAAACCCTATGTCAACACAACCACCAATGCCTTTGTGACATGTTAAGATTTTGTTAATCACTAGTGTACCTACTTCAATCTTGGGATTACATTCCGTGTACTCTATTGTTTTGGGTCTTAGATGCCCTCCCTTGTACCCTCTTGTTTTGATCATGGGATTCCATCCCATGTACCATCCTATTTTGGGCTTGGGTTGTCCTACCGTGAACCCTCTTATTCTAGGATTGGGATTCCTTCCCATGTACCCTTTGAGTTCATAGAAAATTTATCTTTACCCAATTCATAGGAGGGATATATAGGTTTCACTCATATCACAATGAAATCAGATGTGCATGTCCTACAAAATTGAAAAAATCATATCATAAAACAAGAAATTAAATGGGTTTCATAAACATGTTATCATATCATAAAATATAAAAAAATGTAGGTTTCAGAATCATTTAATCAAAAGAATAACTCATTAAAACAAGAGGGTTTTAAAAGAATATAACACATGGAAGAGAAATGTGTGTCATAAGAATAATTACATCAAGACATAAACCATCCAAGAAGTATATGAATTGAAAATATGGATATTTGTTTATATGGTCATGATTAACATCAACATATTTTATCATAGATGGAAAATAACATGAAAATATATTTGGAAACAAATTATTTAGGAAAATATCATTTTTCATAGAAAAATGATCTTTATAAAATAAAACCCTTTCTAAAACAATTTTCTTGATAATAGAATAGAATTATTCCAAAAAAATTGAAAACTATTTGGAAACATTTTTACTTCAAAACATATAAATAGATATTGAAAATGTTTTGAAAACTTATAAAATAAGATTCAAAAAATTTTAATAAAATAATTCTTATAAAATATATTTGAAAACATCCAAAGTAATATTTTAAACCAATAAATATTTATTAAAATCCTTTTTCATTTAAAATTATCTTCAAGGGTCATTTGGAAACTTTATTTATTTTTTTTGGTATCCCTGATTGTTGTAATAAAATTGATTTCTGACTAAATAGAAATGTATGGCCATTTTTTAATTAACAAATCTTAATTATCATAAGTACCAAAGAGTGAAATAATGGTACTAATAAATTTATATTTCTTAAATTAATAGAGTATATGTAAAATCATCAGTTTTCTTGAGAGGTGTATCATAATATTTCATCAATGGTGCATAATCATTAACAATCATGAATAGTGATGAGATTGTTTCAATAAACTCTTATTAATTAGAATCTTGGGACCATACTCTCCATGTAAAAAAAGGAAATGAAATGAAACATAAAATAGAAATAAATTAATTATATTCAAGATATAACATGTAAAATTAAATTATATACAACTATAAAAATAATTTTTGTTCATAAAAAACATGAGTCTCCAAGAAGGAAAATTGACACAAAATTATTATACCGAATTTAACACTTTTTAAACGTAAACCCCATAAAATAAATATCATAAAATGGATAGGTATATACACATAAATTTAAAAATATTATTAATATAATACATTCATGGTATGTATTTTCACCTCTCTAATGGAATGAGTGGTAAACATGGAATGTATCTCATGGAATTAAAAATTGAGATGAAATCCCATTACCTTTTGTCTTAACTCTTATCATACTCATTCAAAACACCTGTATAATAAATATAAATTTATTATAAATATTTATATAAAAATATTTGTATATATTAAACCATATATTGTATGATTATGCCCTTATATTACCCACTTGATAACCATCCAATTTTATTATTTCACTTCGGATAATGTTCGTTGTGTTCCTCTCATGTTTATTAATTTGTTACATACATGGTCCATATACTTATACATAATGGCTTAAGGAATGTGAATAATGATATAAATTTAATATAGATACATTATTTTTTTATTATAATAATCTATATATCAAATAATAATGAAATGGCATACACTGTTCATGGAGACGGCAAGCTATATGTACGCATGAATGTTATTTCTGTTTTTATTATCTAATTGAAAGAACAAAGGTAAAAAAACATTTATATATATATATATAATTATTATAGTAAAATTATTATATCATATATATCATATAATTTCAATAACCCCATCCTTAATACATTCTATATAGTGTGTGAATGAATCACATCGCTTTGAGGGGAAAGTAGTCCACACTTCGTCAAACGAAATTATCATATTTACATCAAAGTAATTGTATAATGATATTTGTTGAAAAAATATTATATAAGAGTAAATACATAATAAATATAATATATAACATATATAAATATATTTTTCATCATAACTTACACCTTGATAGGTGGAAAAGAAAAATTGAACAATCATTATTTTGTGAGGTGGTAGTTCACCATACCCATAGATAATGTTTTCGTTACCCATGAGATATATGTGTGTGTATATGTATTGCAAAACATTATAAAAAATATTAGTATATTTAATATACTGGTATTTTTATACAATCATGGATTAACAAGAGTGGAGTGGGTGGAGAATGAAAATAAACAAAAGGAGCTTGAGATAAGATGTTTCCTCTTAATCAGTTAACTCCTTTTGGTTTGTATCAAAAGGCTCACTTTAATTACTTTATTAAAAATTTTATACATCTATGATTACATTAGGGATGTTGAGAAATTATTTATTCAGATTTTGGGTGAGATAATGGTCTTCAAAAATGTGGGGATTATAGAGAAGCTGTGGCAATTTATATGGAATGAAAAGGAAACGCTTGGCATTTTTTGAAAACGAGTTTGGTGTAACCACTATTTTAAATAAATTAAGCCATAATAAACCAACAAAACTCAATTATGTATTGTAAAGGGCCTAATAATGTCCAAAAAATAATTTTTGGACCAATCTATAGGTTTTTTGGGTCTTAAATTTATGGATTAGTAATTTTGTTAACCTAATTGTTTCTCATAACAATTGTAATTAATTTTAATCATTTTTAATAATATTTTTGGTAAAATAATATGTTCAAATTATTAAAAATGAAAAATTATTTTGCTTCCAAATATTTATTTCATTTTTCCAAATTATAGTCACATTTGTGGAAGAAATAATTTAAAATTAATCCTTAAGCCGGGTCGAAAATGAAGTTTTTTATAGTAAGAAAATTAAAAAAATTTCTATGTTTTGAAAAAAAAAGTTAAATAGAAATTAATCTCAATGAAAAAAATTATATTATTTGATAAAAATATTACCGTATTAAAATTTTAAAAAAATTAATATATAATTTATCCTTAAAAATAAATGAGATGAAAAATCATTTTGAATTATCATATAATATTTTCACAATTCATCCAAAAAAGTGAAAATTCACAGAAAAATACCAATAATTAAAACTAAAATAATTATTATTTTCCTATTTAAAATATTAATTTTATTTATTAATATTTAATTAATAAATGTGAAAAAATTGAATTCAAAATGGGTTCTCCAATAAAAGGCGGTAAAAATTCCGTAATAAAAAAGTTGGTTATCAAGAATAAAATTGGGATTATTCTAATCTTATATTTATAAAATCTATTCGATGAACATTAAAATTATTTTATTGAATATATAAAATATACATGACATTAATATTACTCACTAATTTTAGTTCATATCATTTATTATGTTAAAACATCATTGTGACCATAAAAAAATAATATTTTTCCTTATATTCAATCAGTTTTCATATTCATTTCTAATTAATTGATAATCAATGAATTATTCTTATATTTATATTAATCATATATTTTCACAAATTATTTAATAATATTCCAAACTTATAATTTAATAGCTACTTTATATCTTATTATATTAGGTAATAACACTTTGATAATGTTATATTGTTTGGTAAAACTCTGTTTTTCGTTTTACACAATCCATCAGGGAAATTCATTATTGGGTGTAATACAAGATAACCTCTATGTTCCATATATAGAAACCTAGAGTTTATTTTTTTGTCGATTAATATTAAATTTTTTTCTCTATAATTCAATCCATACATAGTGATTTAATATAAAATAAACTACTTTATGTGTTGTGTAAAATGAAAAATATAAAAAGGGATAAATTAATTCAAAAAAACTAATTAAACAAATATCAGGGTGTTACATTCTACCACAAATAAAAATAATTTTCCCTTGAAATGTTTCTAGGTTATCAAAGGTTTAATATTTGATAAAATCATTCCTAGAAACCCAAATTGAAAAAATAAATACTAAAAATTCCTTAGAAAAGAGAATGTGGGCACCATAACGGTTACCGAATGTAACATATAATAGGTTTCCACACAGAATAACATAGTTTAGGAGTGGAGATTTTACATAGAGGAAAAGAATAAATATTTATAAGTAGTGATTGAGGTCATCAATCAAAAACATGTTAATTATCAAAGAAATGATTAGGGCCTCAATTTCATAAATATGTAATTATTTAAAAGGCCATCGATTAAAAAAAATTAAGGTATTAGGAAAACACATTTTCATTTGATCATATTCCTAACACTGTGTAATTATATTATTGACCAAGAATATAAGGAAATATACATTCATTATATATTTCAATAAACAATATTTTATTATTTAGGTGTGATTTTATCTATTTCTGCATAATCCATTACAAAAAGGAAAGGATGACCATACCGGACTTGATTAGTAGGTGTAAAAACCTTATAGTCCTTTGGCCTTCTGTCAAGATATACGACCTTTCCTGACATGATTGGTTGTCACCCAACAAACTTGATTCCCTTTTTTGAAACCAAACTAAAATAATTTCCAAAATAAATAAAATGGATATCCTTTAAATAAGGTTAATCCCTAAATAGACCTTTAACCAAGGTTTTCAATACATAATCAGTGGATAGTTACTTCCTCTAAATTTTATCTTAAAATTCTCATGAATGGTATTATTTATAATCCTTCTAAAAGATAAAAATCCAAATCATTAGAAATAAATTCATGAAATCAGCTTAACATTGAATTCTATATATCCCTAAAGTATTTCTTGGTTTTCACATTCCAAACATGTTAATATCCTCATCAAATGTTTCCTTCCAACATTGTAATAACATTATTTCAATAAATCCTTATTGAAAACATGTATGATTCCTTTTTCAAATGATTACTAGATGTATTCCATAAATCTAACATGTAGTAAGATTCATCCATTATAACATATACAACTTTCTCAATAGATAAATTATTAGTTCTAAGGTAATCCCTGCTATATAATTTACATTATCCAAATCAGTCATCTCTTTATCCAAGAATAACAAAATTTTCTTCAAAATCGTCATCACATTAATGGTTTCCTCCACATAATAAAAATATCACATTTCTATGTCTTAATCACCCTTAAAAATATCCCTCTAAACCAGTAATGAAAAAATAGATGGAAAATACTTATATATATCATGATTTATATAAAATAGTGTTTGAATTCGAATCAATAAGTACTTCAATAAACCTATTTTTTTCTTTAAAAATTTCTTAGGATTCATCAACATAGTCCTTCATACCAATTTTATATAATATATGAATCATCTATTAATGTTACTCAACATTAATATATTCATTCTTCTTTTGATTAATGTAATCAATATTGGTAGAACCTCATATACCTTTCACATGTCATTTTTGGTCACTTTATATTCATAAGTATTACCAATACTCATACCATCTTCCGTATTATATTTATGAGATTTTCACTGGGGTAATATATTTACCAAATTACCATTTTTCCTCATATAAAAAATTCAATTTTAAACATTTTTTATCTTGTTCTCTCTATAGACTAAAACCAGAAAACATAGGGTGAGAGACACATATCATAAAAGAAAACCTAATAATCAAGAAAAAATACTTATAAGATGTCTAAATAATGTCACATTACCTAATTTATGAAAATCATTGTTCATCCCAGGTTATTAAAATTGAACTTATATTTAAATACTTCACAATTCCCTATAAATAGTATTGTGAATACCCAAATCATATCCCCATATAGTGTCAAAGAAGTTTTACAGCAAGTCTCATTATCATATACTAGGTTACATCGAGTCAAGCCTCGGACATCTTGTTGATGTTGTTCCCCCTTGGTACATATGTTCCAGAGCCACATCCACATGTAGTATGCAAAAAAATTATTTATAGAAAACTGATTTCTCAATCCTTTATAAAATTTTGGGGACATTTTCCTCTACATTTCCTTATCCTTAGACTTATCAATTGGTACATCCCTTGACATATCATTATAAATATACATTATGATCACACTAATGATTATTAATCCTAGTTTGTATGGTTTACTAGACCATTTCTTAGATAGTAACTATAATAACCCAATATTGAAGTACATAAAAATTACATATCATTTTTGGAATACAAAAACATTATATAAATAGAAGTCCAAAGACCATACTAGTTTAGTGCCTTTGGAAAAGTGGAAACCTAAAAACTAGAATATAAATGACCCACATTATTTCCCACAACGTTCTTCTTGACTAGAACCCCTTTCAAACACATCAAAGAAAATTCACATCTTCATAACCTGGGGGTATGAATCATAAAAATTGGAGAGCTCAGATGATCTATAAGGGTAATCCAGGGCTGTACGTAAGCATAAACATGATTAAAAGGGTATGAGAATATGATCATGAAAATATAAGACCATACAAAACATATAAAACATTATAAACGAGTATCATGGCATAAATCGTGGTATTTATAAGATATGAATCACAAGGAAATAAATAACACAATCCATGAATGAATAACATATGAATAAAACATGGAATTATGGATCTCACCTATTTATATAAAAACCATATGTCTAGGATTCCTAAGAAGGAATTTGTAACATGTTAGGCTTGGATTAATCATATGTGTACCTTTTTTGGGCTTTGTATGACCTCACTTATACACACATTTTTGGGTTTGGATATCCTCTCATATACCATCTTGTTTTGTTGGATTGGTATTTCCTCCCTTGTACCATCTTATTTCAGGCCTGGGATTTCATCCAATATACCCTCTTGTTTTTTGCTCGGGATTCCCTTTTGTGTTCCCTTTGAGCTCTTAAAATATTTATCATTACCCATTGAATTGGGTGGATATATTGGTCCGACCCATCTCATAATGAAATCATATATACATGTAAAAAAATTTATAAACAATCATATCATAACCCATGATATGAAATGGGTGTCATAAGTTTGTATTCATATCCTAACTTATGGAAAAGTACATGATTCATTATCAATTCATCAAAATCATAATCTGTGAAAAGAAAAGGGTTCCAAAAGAATACAACCTATGGAAGAGATACGAGTTTCTAAAGATTAATTCCACAATAATATAAACCATTCACGAAGAAATATGAATTGAATATCTGGATAATTTCTTATCAGTAAATGATTAAGATCAATAAATGACATATTATATGGAAAATAACATGGAATGATATTGTGGAAATATTTCATAAGGAAAATATTATTTTTTATTTGAGAAAAGATCATTAAAAAATAAAAAACCTTTTAAATCAATATTCATAACAGTAAAATTGAATGCTATTAAAGAATTTTTCTAAAGCTTTTTTTAAACCAATTTATTTTATAATATAAAAATATATCAAGTAATGTTTTGAAAACAATTTTCCTTGAAAACATGTATAATAAGCTTCAAAACATTTTAAAATACTTTTTCATTGAAAATAGATTCTACATTGAAAAAATGAAGCATTTTTAGAAAAATTTTTCCTTGAAAATAATATTCAATGGTCATTTTAAAACTTTTTGGAAATATTTTTTTAACATGGTTTTTTAATAAAACCAATTTTCAACTGAAGAGAGAAATATAGTCATATTTTCCTAAAAACATTTTTTAAATTATATTATTTAACAAAGGGTGAAAATGGTACTAATAAATGGATATATATATATATATATTTAATAAATATAGGATAAGTAAACTAATTAGTTTTTTGACAGTTGGATCATATGATTACATCAAGGAAGCATAATCATTAATAATTTCGAAATGTGATGAGATTGTCTCAGGAAAATCATATCACATGGTATCTTGGGAGCATACTCTCCATATAAAAAAAGAAAATTATATGATTCTTCAAGTACCATTAAAATAATTATATTAAAGATATAGCATGTTCAATGGAAGTATATACACCTCAAAAAATAAGTTAGGTGTATAACAAAACATGAGTCTCAAAGAGGGGAAATTGAGACCGAACTTTTTTACCGATTTGGTAATTTTGAAACATAAACTCTATGATAGAAATATAAAAAAATATTTATATAAATACCCATAATTTTAATAATAATATTCATATAATACATTCATGTGCATTATATACACCACACAATCAGAGAGAGTGGTGAACATAGCATGTGTCTCATGAAAAAAAAGTGAGTTGAAATCCCCTTCCATTATATATTGACTCACATAATACTCATTCAAACCACCTGATTAATAAGTATAAATTTATTATAAATCCTTTACATAACCATAATATTTTATATAACAAAATAAATGTTTTTATTATAATCTTAAAATACCTTCTTTTTAACCATCCTATGTTAATGTTTCACTTTGTATAATATTCTCTTGTTTATTCACATGTGTCTTAATTTGTTATATCTTAGGTCATTATACATATATAATGATATAAATAATGTAAATAATGATATAAATATCTTTTATTTAAAGTATATTTTCATTAAAATAATTTATATAATATATAATTATGACATAGAATACACTATTCATGGAGACGAACGACCATACATACGTATGAAAGTTGTTTGTATTTTTATTGTTGTATTGAAAGAAAGGTGGTAAATGAGATATTTGTATATATATATATTTATATATTTATCTAATTATAAAATTATCATGATTATATAATATATATACTATATGTTCACTAAACTCACCCTTAACACATTTCATGTAGTGTGTCAATGAATCAGATCTGTTTGAGGGGGCGTCAGTCCATACTTCCTCTAGCTAAATTATCTTGTTTTCAACAAATGGAATGAAAAAATATAAGTTATTTAAGATTATTATATAATATTAAATAAATAATAAATATAATATATAACATATATAAAAATCGTGTTCATATCAATATCCAACTTGAGAGTCGGTAAGGAAAAATAAACAACCATCAATTTGTGAGGTAGTAGTTCACTATAAAAATATACAATATGTTTGTTACCCATTATATAGACGTGTGTGTAATTTTATGTTAAAAATATAGTATAAAAATAATTAAGTGTATTTAAGATACTAGTGTCATTATTAAATAATGGAATAAATAGAGTGGAGTGGTAGGGAAACTACATAAAAGAAATAAGCATGAGAGAAGATGATAGCTCTTAATCAGGGAACTTCTTTTGGTTTATGAAAAAAGGTTTACATGAATTGATTTAGTCCAAAGTGTATGATTATAGGAGAAATTAATGGATTCTAGGAGTTTATTTTAACCGATTTTGGGGGATCCAAGGGGATTTAGAGGTGTGAAGAAGAGGGAAAGGTGCCTTTCATAGGAAAGGGAAATCAGACACTTGGCATCTTTATAAAAAAGATAGGTCTACCATTGTTTATACATATAGAAAGTAATAAAAATCCAGAAAAATAAACAAATGAAGATTAATGGAAGAAAAAATTCTAGGAAATTTGGGTTTTACAATTTTATTGGTTGTTTTTGTTCTTAAATTCTAGTTTTAGGACTTTGATAACCTAATTTCTCTCTTAATCGTTATAATTGATTATAATCACTTTAACTATTATTTTTTGTGAAAAACAAATTTGATATTATTAGACATTATAAATTATTATTTTCCTAAATATGGAATACTTTTTTGAAAATTATTATCATATAAGTGGATGAAATTAATTTAAAACTAACCTCACAATCGGGTCTACAATATGGGTTATTAAAGTTAAAACATTCAAAGGTTTGATATTTTTTTCTACCCCTGTTTAGAGAGAAATTGATCTCAACGTCTTATGTTGAATTAATTTTTAAAAATACTATATAATTAATCATTAAATATAGTTTAAAATATAATTTATCCTTATAAATAAAATATATGAAATTGTAGTTTGAATTAAAATCTAGTGTTTTTATTATTCATACAAAAAGTAAAACATCATAGGAAAATCCCAACAATTTACCAAAAACGTATTATTATGTAAAAATTTCAAATATAATGTTTATATGGACATATTAAATATATAAAAGTACAAAATTGTTCATTTAAAATTAATTTTCCATTAATATGTAGTAAAAAAGACTTAGCATAAAACTGGCTTTGTTCTTATCTATTTCCAATGAAATCTACTAGATGAACATAGAAATTATTTTATTGAAAATGTAACATATATATTAAATTAATATCAAAAAATAATTTTATTTAATCCAATTTATTAGGGTTTAAAATATTTTTACCATAAAAATAATTATATTTTTCTTCATATTCAATTAGTTTTTATATACATTTATAATTAATTAGTAACATAAGAATTTATCTTAAATTTGTGAAATCAATATATTTTCATTAATTATTTAATATTATTCATAAATAATAATTTAACAAATAGTTTATATCTTAATATATTAAGTATAAACTTTTTAATAATATAATATTGTTTTGCAAAACTTGGTCTTGCGTGTTACGCAAGCCAACAATGAAAGTCATTATTTTTTATAGTGAAAATAACATTGGTGGTCCATGTAGAGAATTATATTGTTTCTGTTTAATTTTGTGAATGATTTACATTGGGTTTTGTATATTTCAAGCGAAACATAGTGCTTTAACATAAAACAGATTGCATTTGGTGTTTCTTAAAATGAAAAATATTTAAAAGGTTAAATTAATTCAAACAAAAATTCCTAAATCTTAGGGATTTATAATTATTATGGTTAAAAAATATTTCAGTATTTATGTTATAAATTATTTTATGTTTCGGAACAATTATATAAACATAATATTGAATAAAATGAAACTGGTTCGTGATGGTCATAAAAATGTCAAAATATAAAATAAACAATTATCATCATTGTTATATAAAATGAATCATCCCCATACAAGGAAAAATGATAAATGGGACTATTTAAACATATGTAAGTACATAAATACTATATAGATTCAATTTTAAAGAATTATTCATATTTGAATGGAACATAAATTATTATATACCCGTAAACTGACCATGAAACTATGAATACTAATGTGGTCAGAATGATAAAATTAAACTTTACAACTCATAAAAAAGTCTATTAATGTAGTTAATATAATTATAATAAATAAAATAAGGATAAATGGGGTTCTAAATTATTTAATTAATAAATATATTTTGATGGTCATGGAAATTTATTTCAAGTGAAAAATGTATTTAGACATAAGGTATTCGCTCCCTCAAAACCTCCATATTCTCATTAGGTTACACGTTCTTTCCCTTTTCCAAATGCATTTCATTTTTATTATTTGGTAATTCAACTATATTGTTTTTATGTGTTTCACACATATTTATCTAGATCATTTCATCTTTATTTTAAGGGATAAATATATATTTTAAAAAGGTTCCCAGCTCAATTCTTCATGATAAACAAACCTTATTGAATGGAACTTCTCTATTTGTTACTCCTTTTTATGTACACTCCATAAAATATTTTAATCCATCAATATGTTTTATAATAAATTATTTTATAAAGAAAAATTAAATTTAGGTCACTTATGGTTTTATGTAATTTATTATACTATTACCCCCTTTTAAAGAATCATTACCCCTTTTTTAAATCCTATTCATGTGAGATAATTGCAATGATACCAAACAACTTTTTTCTAATTTTATACTTTAGTTGGACAGAATTTACCATCATATATTCCTATTATTCCTTTATTAATTTCCAATAATGAAATAATATCATCATTCATGTATATAATATTGATGTACCCTTTGGTTATGCCATTGTAAATGATTATATTACCAATTTTTCTTATGGTTAATATTTTATTTATGCCATATGATTGACTTCATTATGTGAAACACATGTACATGAACATGTTATGATGGGTTCACCCAAATAGTACTGTAATGTATTGGGTGATGTTTTGTATCATGATATTCAATGTATGAGATTAAGGAGTGATATTAATTCATTATACGACATTGTCCACTATATTATTTAGTATTTAAAATTAGATTCAGATCATATTTCATTCATGCCATATGTTGCTTCCACATTTCAATATTTCCATGACCATGTGATTCCATGTTCAATATTTAATTCTTCCATATGGTTTTTCAATATCAATGCCTTTTTCCATGTCACGCCTTCAAAATCATGTGTTATTATTTAATCCTATGTTTATTCACTTAATGTGATTTTTATCTCATCCCTTTTTTTTACGTATTCCCTATGTTATCATATGCAGTTACAGGAGCTCAAAGGTTGTTATGAGATCATTTGGTAGATTATCAAAATGATATTTTATTCATGTTTCATGTTTTTTAATTATGTACCTAGTATTACAAAATAGTATACATTCAATCTGTTGTTTGTATTTCATGGAAAATTATGATTAAAATCATGTAATAATATGTGTAAAAGGTTTGGGTATCTATAGTTGGTATTGATAAAATGTGTAGTAATTTTGGTGGCTATGACAAGAATAATTTATTTAGGACCTAATGGATAATTCTATCACCATTTATAACCTAAATTGAATCTTATGGAATCATATATTAGGATATAATTTTCAATCATATGTTTTTCCTTATATGTTCAAAGTTTTTTTTCATATACTAATTATTTATACGCTCAATACCACTAATTATATTTTATTTTTTTATTAGTCCATGTATGATAATATAATAACATGATCTAACAACACATTGGATAGGCAATGTGATGATTTCACTAATAAAAAAGATATATGCGGTTAATAGTATCCCACAACTTCCTGATAGTACTAGATCAAAAATATTATGTTATAAATTATAACCTGAATTGTGTGGAACAATTTCATTTACATTATATATATCAATTTTTAATAAAATACTTTATAAGAAGAAGAACTCCAAAATTTATTGGATCCTCTAATCTCCTCATCATGAATCAATGGATTTACTTATTTGAGAAAATATTCTATGTCTATCAATTCTCATAAGATAATGAATTCATATTGGAGTTCTATAATTTTTATGGGGAAGCTATTAAAATCTTTACAATGATCAAAAACAAACACTCTACGAGGAAATGTTTTCTATGTATTGGGAGGGATTCAAGAAAAATATTTCTCAATAAATGGTTTTTATAAACTCTCCATCTAAAGATGGGGAGGGAGTTCATTTTATTGAATAAAAAGTGATACAAATCAATCTGGAAATAAAATTATAATAACACATGGCTTTCACGATACTCTCCAAGTTTTTCATGAACTCTAATATTAATGTGGATCTCTTATTTATTGGATTAAAGTTGACATTGTGAAAATCTTTAGAGATTCAAGTATTTCAATTCTGTGAGGGAATTGTTTGTTGTGCCCTAATGGTTGATATGGTGATTGGATACTCTTAATGGCCTCATGGGATTTGAGAAAGTAGAGTAAAGTGTAGGTTAATATTATAGGATCAATCAATAAATCCCATGAAGGAATGAAAACCAAATATCCAACTTTTCAAAATTGTAGGATGAAGTATCCTGGGAACTATCTAAAGGGAACTTGGAGATTTTTAAATTGTATAGGAGAGGGGGATTATAATAATTATTACCAAATGGATTTGAAGACACCCAATAATGAATAAGAATATGTGAAGGTTTAGATAAACACTCAATGTATAGTTAAGTGTTTGAACTGAAAGAAACAAGGCCATTATTCTAACCAATTACATAAATTGTGGGTTGTCTAATACAATCAACTGAGACATCCTCCAAGGTAGAAAGGTAGGGAAAATTAAATCACTACTACTGATGTGGAGCCTGGAAACAATGTGGTGACACATATAATGATTATTTATTAATGAGTATAATATATATTATTTTAGTATGGTTCTACACATTCTTTCATATCATGAATTATGTATAGAACAATTTAATACCACTTCAAAAAATGATGGTTGAATTATTTATGAGAAAATTTAAGGGGGAAATTATTGAATATGAAGTGTATAAATCATCCCAAGTTAATTTTTAAAGACTAATCCTCTAATAAAATATCATATTTCTTCCCTAGGTGGATTTTGAATCAATATTTGGAAAGGATTGGCTATATTTAAATATATCCAACAACAACTATAAATAAAGGGATATCACTATTTACATCCTGAGGCATCCGCCAATTATATAAAAGTGTAACGAGGAGGATTAATATATTCCAGAATCATAGTCTCAATTGTGGATATCATTGCCTTATGTGCAAGAATATATAGCTCAAATGATTGGAACAATGGGGAGGATCATGGTTGAATACATGACAATGGTGAGGTTTCGCACTAATGCATTCCCTGGAGAATTTCATGGTCTTCCTCTAAACTGAGTGGTTTAGTTTTCAATTGATCTTAGACCATGATCTATTATTATATAAGATACTCCTTATAGTATTAAATTTATTTGGATGAACTAAAGAAGAAGTTACAAGAAAATAGGTAGAATGATTTTATACACCAAAGTAATTCACTATGGGGTGCACCAGAACTCTTTTTCATGAAGAAAGATACATCTACTCACCTTTACAATTATTTTCATGAGCTCACCAAAATGATGATAATGAACGTGTATCTCCTACTATAGATAGTTTATGTATTTGTACAACTATATGGGTTCATGTATTTCTATAAGGTGTATCATCATTCAGGATGTCACCAATTAAAAGTGAGTCCAGAATACACTCCCAAGACTTCAATGCAATTGAGGTATGAATACTATGATTACATAGAGATGCCCTTCAGACTCCCTAATCCTATATAAATTTTAATAGACTTAATGAATTGTAACTTCATATATTATATCATCTAGTTTATGGTTATCTATATAGATGATATTATAATATACTCCAAGAGAATTAGAATTTGATAACTATCATAAAGAATTTTTGGAGGGATAATCTACATGAAATGTAAAATAAATATGAGTTCTTGATATCATATGTATCATTCAAGGGTATTTTTATCAATAGAAAAGGAATATATATAGACCCTTATAAAAAGAGGAAACTGCTAAGTGGCCATGACCAATATCAATAATTTATATTCACAGTTTCCTTAGTCTAGCATGGTATTACTAATGATTTGTGAGGTAACTGTGATAATTGTCAAAATGACTAACCAATATGAATCAAAAGGGAGTACTTTTTTTCTAGACCAGTGATTGTGAAGACTATTATAAGGATTTTACAACAAGGTTTATCCCAAAACTATTACATATACTACCAATAACTGGGGAAATCTTTTTGGTATATAGTGATGTCTTAAAGAAGGTATTAGGCTATTTACTGATGAAAAATAATTAAGTGGTACACTAAAACTCAATGTAGCAGAATGTTCATGAGAAAAACTATCCCATGTAGAGCAGAAGATGGAGGCTATGTTTTTTCATAGAAAATTTGGCAGCATTATTTCTATCGGGAGAACTGTGATATTTATATTTATCCTAAGAGCCCCAAATATATATTCACATATTAAAAGAATAATATGTTCTAGTGATTATGGTTATAGATTATCATGGATTTTGAAATCCCAATCCACCACCATCATGGAAAATTGAATAAATTAGTAAATTCTCTAAGTAGAAATGATCCTCAAATCTTATTAATACTAATAGTTTATAAGGATCCAATCTTATTATAGTTCAGTGAATGTACATGGAAATATTAAAGGGAGGAAAATAATAAATACTTTTGGAAATTATATCTCAACCATAAGTTTTAGAGAAGATTAAAGATTCTCAAAGATATGATGTGACAATTCATAAGATGGTGGAATATATAATAACAAAGAAATAATCAGAGATTAACATTGATGAGGAATGAGTTTAAAATTTTTATTTTGACTATGTGTATCATCCCATCCTAAGATAAAAAAGGGATGTTTTGAATGATGCACATATCTCGACATTCTTTATACACCTTGGTAGTACAATGATGTACTATGATCTCCATGATCAATATTGGTGGAAACGCAGGATGAAGTAGATCTCCAAATATGCATCAAAGTGCCTAGTATGTCTTTATGTGAAGGATTAAAGGAAAAATTTCAAGGGGATGTTGTAACCATTACCCATAAAAACATGAAATTAGGAAAACATCACTATAGTCTCTATCACTATACATCCAAATACATATAGGTGAAATAATTCTATATGGGTCACTGTGGATTGTTATATATATTATATTCACATTATTACAATTTGAGGGGAATTCTAACTTGAATAACTTGCATGGATATACATTAGAGAATTTATAAGGATCTATGAATTAAAATTATTGATTATATCATATAATGATCAAATATTTACCTCCATGTTATAGAAATGTATCTAAAATGATCAAAATACTGGGTTGAACATCAGTGTGTATTATCACTCAAAACCTATGGAAAATTTAAACAAACATTTCAAAAATTAGAAGACTTTGAGAGAATTTTCAATAGACTATAAAGAAGTATAGAATTAAAATATTCCACTAGTAAAATTTCTATAATTATATTACTTTCCACACCATCATTCAAATTGATAAAAATGAATACCTTTATGGGAAGGTATGTTAAACGTATTAATTCTTGGATGAAGTTGTTAAAAATTATCTATTGGGACCTAAAATGGTCAAGGAAGTGGAAGAAAAGATGAATACCATACAACAAAATATTTGGGATTCCCAAATTCAATTGTAGAGATCTGAGAATAGCCACAAAAGGGGATTTTAATTGGAGGTTAGTGAAAAGGAATTCCTCTAAATATATCTATAGAATAGTGTCGTGAGATTTGGGAAGAAACGAAAGAAAAGTTTCTAGTATATTGACCCCTTCAAAAATATTGATCTAGTCCAAGTTTTGTCCTATCGTCTAGAACTTCCGCCAACCAAGTCTCACGTACATGAGTTATTCTACTTATCCATCCAGAGGAAGTACATACCATATCCCCCACATGTACTAAACTTATAGGTGCGACATCTTGAAACTAACTCCTCTTATTAGGAATGACTAGGGAAGATATTGGACCATAGTGACAAGGTTATACATAACATAACTAATCAATTGGTAATGTTACTATGGAGAATCCACAAATAAAATGAGTACACATCAGAACCATGTAAATATATAAAAAATATGTAACCTAACCTATAGTCGACTTAATATGTAAAATGAAATTTCAAGGGAGAAATTTTATAAGGGGAAAGAATCTAATAAACCAAAATCTCATCAATGGAATTTTTATTATTATAATTATGTCATGCAATATAAATCCCAATAAAAGTAGAAAAAACCCAAAAAAATTGTTCTCATAAATAACGAATGATATATTAGTCGAAAAATATATCAATAACAATTCCAAATATTATACAGTAGAAAATAAACAAATAGCTCATGAAAACTAAAGTATAAAGAAAAGATAATGTCCATTTTTATGATTATTTTTTATATATAACCGTAATAGAGAATAGACGTGAATTAAATAAGAGGTATTTATTGAAATTAGATAACCTTTATGTCCGTTATATATTTAACCATTGGAATAATAATCCTACTATTAAAAATGGTAATACGACCTTTAGAATAGCAACCTCACCTATGAATGTATAAAATACAATTTATGTGTATTTTAAATAAAGTAATGATATATTTATTTTATTGTATAATAAAATAAATGTTTTTGAAATGATAAATTATGTCTTGGTATTTTTCTAAAATGTAAATGTTTATTTTCAATTTTATACTTAATATAAATACTGAAATAAAAATTTATTTCCATATAATAAATTAATATATTTTTATTATATTGTATTAAAATTATAAGTTAATTTTATAAGGCATTAATGAAATTATAAAAGGGTCATAAAATTGTATTATAATATTAAATTAGGATTTTTTTGAATAAATGATGATTTTTTTTAAAATTAAATTACTCATATTCTAAAAATTATTTTTATAAATTAGAATCTATTTTTGAAATATATATTTCAATAAATGGTTAGTGTTAATTTTTAGGATTTTAATAAAATGGTTGAATTTTTTTAATACTGAAATACAGTAATTTAATATATTAAACATTACAAGCCAAAAAAATTATTTTTTGGTCATCGGCCATCTAACAACCCATTGGATTAAAATCACTTAAATAATTTACTGTATTTCATCATAATAATCAACAAAATTTATAATCCTGAACCAAAATAATATTTTTATTAATATAATTATAAAAAACGCCTCTCTCCTCCCCTCTAAATACCACCCTTCGTCACCCCTTATCGTCATAGCTTTTATGACATATAGATTGACAATATTATACCCAATTATCATTAGAATCCTATCCCAAATGTTTAAGGGCTACTGGAATCAACAACTGTCTTGTTCTAACTTCCATAAGGGTTCTTTCAAGGAGATGATATTCAAGATGAAAATTTCTCAAACAATCTGTTTTAATTTCATTACTTTCTAAACCATTTCACCAAATCCTTCATCAATAAAATAATAATGACTCTAGAATCATGTGAATACTATAATTTCATGTTTATAGATAAATATCTTATATCCAGCTCTTTTATATTCTCCCCTTATTCAAGGAACCGAATCCATTGTAAACATAATGGTAGTAAATTTTCTCTATGGATAATGATTTTTTTTTCAAAACCACAACCATGGTTGGTCATGAGAGCATTATTATAATTAAATCTGATTTTAATATCTATATTATAACATAAATAATTTTATGAAACTAATATATACACATAATATTCATTAAAATGAAACTATTTTGTGATAGTGGGAAAAAACTGTAAAAAATAAACTGAATAATGGTCATTAACATTTTTACAAATAATTCCGTATAATATAAGAAAAATATTTATGTGGGACAATTTAAATTTATATATGTGAATAAATAACATATAATTTCAACTATGGAGAATTATTCACAATGTAAATTAATGCTCATAGTTATATATAAGTAAACCAACCATGAAACAACCAAATGAACAATCTCGGAATGGTGAAATTGAATATTATGTATTGTTGAAATAACCATAAATTACATTAATAAAATTATAAAAATATAAATACATTGTATTATATGAAATAAGTAATTAATTAATCTAATTTTATTATCTTTATCATTAATATCATCTGCAGAACGCATTGGAACAAAAGGTAAGTGGCCCCTTCTGAACCTCCACATTTCCTATGGGTTATGCTTTCTCTCTCTTTTCCCCAATGAATTTCTTCATTATTGTTGTATAGTTATTATATATTCTAGGTTCATGTGTCACACATATGTATCTTTCTTATTTAATCCTTATTTTATGGGTAATAATATGGTTTCAAATAGTTCCATTCGCAATTCCTCTCGATAAGCAATCCCGATAAAAGGGAAATTTTTTGTTTTATACCTATATTCAAGTACACTCTATGAAAATTTTTAAAACCCAAATTGGTTCTATAAAAACTATTTTATTAATAAAAACTAATTTAGGCCCTATTATTTTTTATGGTAAATTATTTTTCACATGCCCCATTTTAAAGACTATAAAATATTTTCTAAAAATCCCGCATAAATGATATATCTCTAGTGTTACTGAACAATTATTTGCTTATTATTAAACTTTATTTGGATGTCATTTACCATAATATATTCCTCTTTTTTCATTTATTATCTTACAATAATTATTTAATTATTTATTATACATAAACCATTTTGATTCACCCTTTAGTTATGCCCTATGACACGATTATGAATCCCATTTCTCCCATTTGTAATACTTTTGTTTATTAAATCTTCTTAGCTTTTCTTTGTGAAACACATATGCATGGACATTTTATCATGGGTTCACAGAGATAGCACTAAAATTCATTGGGTAATGTTTTGTCTCATGAAATGTTATGTATGCGATTAAGGAGTAATCCTATTCCATTACAGGTATTTTTCCACCATGTGATATTGTTTTCGTAGTTTTCACTGAATCTTGTGTTTTTTATGTTATATGATAATACCATATTTCAATATTTCAATAATTATATTCTTCCATGTTCTATATGACATGATACCATGTTTTTTTCATGGTTCATGCCTTTTGTGTTATAATGTTATGCCATCTAACACATGAGATATTCTTTATTCCCTTCCTTAACCCCTCATTGAGATTTTTAGCTGATCCCTTTTGTTTATGAATTTCGTAGGTTATCCTTTGCAGTTATAGAATCTAAAATATAGATTGGATCACTTTATAGATATTAATAAAATGATTTTTATTCTATTTTAATGTTTTCTAATTATGAACCTTGTCTTCCAAAGACACTAGAATTTCGATTATTGGATAGAAGCACGTGTTTAATTATTCTTAAAATCATGTAATATTATGTGTAAATGTATAAGGTAACTATTTTATGAGTTGGTTAATTATTTTTATGTGGTCAAAGATGATGAGAACCATAATCCACCACATGATAATCATTACTAAGAACATAACCCAAGCAAGCACTATAAGTTTCACCAAACACCAACGAACCCATAAAGGGATCATGAATGATCAAGATAGGTTCTAACAACAGATGTCATTTCAACTCATCAAAATAGGTCTAATAATTTTCATCCCATTTTAATTTCACCCATTTACTAGTAAAAGATGTTCATGGTAATTATAACGTCGAAAAGACCTTGAAAAGTAGTTGATTGTATATAGCATGATCGAGTAAGCTCCATATGTCAAATACATTTCATAGATCCTTTATGATAATAAATCCATTACCCTCTCATGGTCCACGAAAAATACATGTTCAGAAATAAAATATCCCATGAAATTTATATCATTCATCATGAAACTATATTTTGAATGCATACCATACAGATAGAGACTCTTTAGGATCTCTAAAACAAAACACATATGTTGTTCATGATCACACATAGAACGTGAATAAAATAAAATATAAACCAAAAACCCACAGAAAATGTGTCAATAGATATATGGAAAATCTTATTCATCATAGCCATAAAAACTTCCAGAGAATTTGGATGGCAAAAAAGAATAATAAGATATTCATAATGGCCATACCTACTCTTTTAATTCATCTTCAATATATTAGATAATCAAACTCTGAGCGGATGATAACCTGATCTACGATCAATTTCTAAAACTACATTCCCACATTTATAAGATAAAAATCCACAAATTAGGGAAAATGATACTTATTTTTCACTATTTACTGGTCAAACATCCAATAGTGCAAGCTCAATTTATGTTAACCATCAACTTTCATTTGAAATAGAATATAGGATACCCAAAATGAAACACTAGAGAGATGTAAAACATTCTCTATCAGATCATCTAGCTGAATCCTAGGATCTTTTAACTCCTTCAATTCAATTATATAATTTTTTATCGAGATAAACTCCATACCTAGAACTATTTCATTCATTAACTCCACCTACCTCGCTAGAGGAATAATAGAGACGTTCATTGTAATAAGTTTTGATATGTCTTGAACAACATCAGGAAGATGAATAATAGAAGAAACCACATGGGATCAAGTGTAACTATAGAAATCAAATATCTGGTCTCTATATGGGAAGGTCTTATACGACCATACCTCAGATCCCAATCTCCCTGAAAAACCCAATATATTCCATTAGTAGAAATAATGGGACACATTTATGATAACAATAACCCTCGATACGATGAGTGAGAAACCAATCCATCATGGTGATAATTTCAAATAAGTCATGATAAAGAACATTGAAATACTAGACTAACCCTGCATTTACTATAGAAAGTAATCAATATGGTCCCTGAAACCCCTACTATATACCCTTTCCAAGAGCAGTCACTAACTCAATGAAAATTACTTTGTCACCATTTCATTTTTCAACACTTTAAAATAATAAGATGATATAAACCAAATGAAGGCAGTAGTATAAAATAAATTAGTCATTATAGGCGGTGAAATAGAAATGGTACCTCTCACTATTGTTTGACCTGTTTCAACCACCATAGGAAACTCTCCCACAACGTGAAGGTTATATACTCTTGTTCCTTTTGGATATATCACTATGGACTTCAAATATTCTAGATATGACACAACGACTATTGAATCTGATGATCCCTAACAATAAATAGATGTAGGCATAGACAGATAAAAAATTGTCAATGGATGTAGAAAATACTACCATTCAACATAATTACTAACATGGGACAAGAATATCTTATGTTCGTATCCTATATATAGAGTTATAAATTATAGGGAATAATATTTTCTATAAAAGATGGTGAATTTGAGGATTTTAGTTAGGAACCACCTCCACTGCTCCTACCATGATCATGTCACTTCATCTTCATTTCTTACACACCACAGAACCTAAAACTGTTTGGAAGAGATATATATGAATAGAGACTATTATATGTCATATATATCTATTACAACACTGTCATTTTATCAGAAAATAATATATATAGCTTTAGTTTAAACACACAAAATATGATATCCATCCACAAACATTGCATGTAATATATAGATTCCAACAAAACATTCATTACCACTTCATGTGAATATCAATCCAAATACATGAACTGATTGATGTACTCTAAAATAATGTTATATCGATACATCAACGGGGGGAACTCCAAATGATTTTTCCTTCGTCAGAGACTCCATGAAAAACTTCTAGAAGAAGTCTGTTTTGATACCAAATCAATCAAAACCATTTTTCAATCCGACCACACCATGGAATATCATCCCCAATTACTGGGACTCTTAGGCAAGAACACTACAAACATTACAATGATATCATTTAGTGTACCCAGAAATTCAATTATTTGATCAATCTTATATAATGAGCCCATGAAATGTTGAGAATTATTTGTACCCTTAAAGGACCACTATTTTTCATATAAGAATTCAAGTGATTGATACCATTCTCCTCCATATATTAGATATACCAAAATATTTATGTTGTAAGCATAAAGTTTATTTTGGACTATAGAATAAACTACTCACATGATACCCACTAAAAAACTTGGATCAAGAGGCAGATTCCATTGAGGTGTGTTTAAGATACCCTCTTATAGATAATGTTAATGATTTTAGAGAGGCATATATTGGAACATACAAAATACAAGAAATTATTTTTAAAATATAATAATCTCAGTTAATGCCAGAGGACCATGATCACAAACTGATATTAAGATCAACAACTCAACACAAGAGGCAAAAATACCAACATCCAATAGTATTTTGTTTCTCATGACGACATGAGTTGGCCTTGAACTCACTATAACTTACCTCTCAGGTTATAACAATCTTATCTATTTTCAAACACTTCCCAAATGGAGAACAACTTCATATAATAATAAATTTTAACATAATTTCATGGATAACCTATCTATCTAGGCTCTAATGAAAAATAAGGAAACACCCGAAGGGTGTTCCTATTTGAACTAATTTGGCCGAAATATGTTTTTAGAATCTTGAAAAAGTATGTTTAGAATGTGTTTTCTTTTATTTTGAAAGAACAAATAAATCAACCCACATTAGGAATTTTGGTTATTGTACTCCCAATCATATTTAGTGGATCAGATAAAAAATTCTTTAGAACCTTCATCAGTCAATAAATTTTCTTTTTATGACCCTGAAACACTCTTAAATGGGAAGGGTGAATTAGGGTGATAATTTTTTCTTCTAAAGTGACATTTCTTATTCTCATGTTTGTAAGAACAATTTAAAACTGTCTAAAGGGAAAGTGAAGAAAATAAACAATCACATTCTTGGAGACATCACTGCAATTTTAATTTTTTCATCACAAATGTCTATCCCGATGATCATATGTCGATAGAGTGTTGGTCATACAAAAATCAAATAATATTCAATATTTGTGGAATTAAAATGTTTAGACATAGTCACTCAATGGTAGGCACCCTACCTTTACAAGAGTTTAGCGATAACACACTACGTCCCTCAGAATACATTCGTCAACTTCCCCTTTCTCACTGCCTAGGGAGAATTCTTACTCAGTTTATTAAATTGAAGGATTATTCATTTGATTTAAATTTAATTTTTTACCCTATGGTTTAAAATACTCTTCTTACATAAAATCCCTAAATTTATTCACTTGAAACCACTGATGAAATAAAATGTCTTTTCAAAACATGATAGAGGCTAAACAGTGCCCTTGGGTATAACACCACTTCTTGCATGAAAGTTTTGGTGGTGTTAGAAAATATTTATTTAACTCAAACCTTGTATTTTTCAAAACCTCACCACTATATTCACATGGTCTTGAAAGACTCAAGGAATATTCTATACGTAAGATTTACTGCACAAAAGTCTTTTGTGTGTAACTCTTTAGTGTGGTAGTGAAACCAGATCATCATTTTAAAAAGTTATAACTCTTGAATGGGGTGGTCATATATTTATAGGCCTTGATGACATTACACGTAAGTTTTTTCTCTCTCTAACCTACATTCATGCAACATTTATCTAAGCATAGAAAACCACTTTTTATGTTGCATTGGGCACATAAGTATCTTCTACATAGAACAAAATCCTTCATGTAAAATAAAAATCTTGAAAAATGCTCTTTACTTTTCCATATTTTGTAAAGATGATTACATAACATAAATTCCACATAAAAATATATCCGACCTTCAGTATTTCAAAAAAAATTCTAACCCACCTTTATGATCAGATTTTGAATGGACCCGATAAAACTATTAATATGCATTAATGATTTTGGATTTGTCATAAATTATAGGTTGTATATAAGATTGTGATGAATGTCTTATGATTTAAATGGGGATAAAAAATGTATTGAATTGGATTTTATGTTATATTGGAGAAGTAAATAAGATTTTGGAAGGATGGAAGTTGTAATAAATTCCATTATAAGTCAGACAATGTTAAAGATAATAATAAAGGTTCTCCATGTCTATAAGATGTCATTGTATAATCTGATGTTTTTAGAATAAATATTTTTTAAATACAAAACATTCTGTTATCAGTTCATTGGGGGTGAGAATACTACACAATTTTTTTTGAAGGCTATGATGTTTTGTATAAAACAAGAGAATAGGAAGATGATATTATTTATATATTCCACAAAACCAAAAGAGAAAAATCATTGAAAAAAGTTAGTGTTTATTATAGATTAGGAAAATAAATAAGTTTCTCATCACACCAATTCATCAGTCGTATGAAGATACTAGTAATTATAGTGAATCTAATACTGATTCATCATATGAAATGATAGTTGAAAAGGGGAATCAGAGGTAGAATAATGTTTCTATACTAATTAGAAAAGTATGAGATGTTAGGACTAATGAAAAATGGGATGAGAGATCAATAAAAAATGTAGTCATCGATTTTCATCAAGAAAAGTTGGGGAGTTATTTTTAATCGAGTTAAGAGAATTAATGATTTTATTTTATTTGTTATTAGTTTGGTTAAGAGAACGTATTTTATATCAAATGGGTTCAAAGTCATTGGACTAGAAGGTGACACTAAACCATCAGAGTGAAGAGGTGACTGATATATTTGATACAAAGTGACACTAATAACTTCATAAGACCTGAGATCATTGTTCAAAGAAGAATAAGAAAAGATGAAAAAGTGAAATGTTTAAAAAACATCTTTCTAAAGTGTTTTTAAGGGGGTTATAATAGGAAAAATGTTATGGAGAAGTTTTTTTCAAAGAAGTTTGAAGGTGGTGGTGATGTAATACTGATAAGTGTTAATATCATAAGAATTTGTCGCTATATTGATGGTAAAATTGATTTAAGGGTGTATGTTTTTAAATGCGGTACCAATAATCAGAATATAAAGTTTTTTAGTTGTTATGAATCATCTAAAGTTAAGTGATATTATTTTCATATATAATGAAACATAATGAATTACTAACTACTATACATATATCATCATCGTAATAATGAAATCTAAAATAAAATCTAAATCAGAAAGAAGAATGAATAGAAAGTATAAAGTATGTAGAAGTTGTGAGAAGCTATGAGAATGTTCAGAATGAACTAACAAGAGTTAAGAAGCACTGAAGAAGTTAATTATGTAATAGAAATGTAATTTAAATTAATGTTTCAGAAAAAAAATTAAGTGGGAAATTTTTTATGATTCCCACATAACCCACTTTTCCCACAACTATAAATTGTAGGAAGAACAATGTACTTTATAATGTATATATTATTCCCGGGTTAAGGGAGGAGGTGGAGCATTGGATTTTTTAAAGAAAAAAAGTTTATGGATTGATCATTACTAAGGAAGAAGAAGGAAGAACATACTTAGTTTTTACTAGATCAAACCAAGCCAATGGATTAAGATCTACGAACTGATGAAGAAATAGTTTTGAATTGTCTAGAGATATTATAAAGGATTTATATCATCAAAATGAGAAAGAATACATGCTAATTAGACTACAATATTATATTGAGTATCATTATGATTTATAGAGATGTTCTTAACAACTATTTGGTGGGAAAGTGATTTTTTTAAAATTATAGTTGATAATGTTTTTAACGAAGCATAATGTCTTTTTTATGTAACTTGTGAATGTTTCAAAACATGTTACACAAACTGTGTTACACAATTTTGTTCTACTTGAATCACATGCACTATTGTACTGAAAATAGTGCTACACAGGTCAATCGGAATATCGTACTTGTTGTATCCACAAAAAAGGATTGTTTTCTTGTCTATTTCGGGTATTGGATTGTTTCTAAACCATACCAAGGTTTCAGTTACTCTTGTTTAGTGGAGAACCTTATAAATTCTTATATTCTCAAAGATCTATTTATTTTTTCAAGCAATGTAATAAAAACTTTACAGGAGGAATATGTTATTTCAGAAGGATGTAAATGTTATTGAAAACAATATCACTGATTGACCACTCTCCCTCTCAGTGATACGATGATCTTGGATGAGAAATATCAATTTGTATCATATCCTAAAATTCAATTTTTTTAATCATTGATACTTTTTTTCAAGAGATATTGTGATGGATAATCTGAATTGAGTGAAAAATAAATGGATTTAAGACTTTTATGATAAGAACTATCATATATGGAAGGATATAATGTTTCCTTTTCTTATGTATCTTAGGTATGATGTTCTTAAAGTGGTGACAAATTTGATTCCACATATAGATGAAAAATATCCTCTAACATCACTTTAAATGATTAAACATGAGAATGATGGAAGGGATAATAATTTTTTAGTCTCTTCACTTTATAAAAGTGAGTTTCAAAGAATTAAGGGTGTCACCAATACAAATGGTATTTGGGATAATAGAATAAAATTTTTATGTTAATAAAACGTGAAGAAGGAAAAATTACAAATCTGGAGGTTGAAGTATGATGATCTTAAAATAGGTGAGTAATAGTATGTTAGAAATATCTTTACTAGGGAGAATAAATTTTTTATCACTATTAGATGTCATTGTGACAAGATTTATTATTATATTTTTGCTGAACAGAACATGATAATTCGTCATAACATGTTTGAAGCTATTGTTTCTTCATTAGAAGATAGAGATCTAGAAACATTTTATCTAGATTTTATGAGTAGTGGAATCATTACTTATCAAATGAGAACGTAAAATGTTATGGATGGTAAAAAAAGTTGATATAGAAATGTATTTCAGGGCTTTCAAGAATTAAAATATTAAGAATATTACTTTTGAATATGTAGTTGTTAACCTTGATTATAAAAATGAGGCATGTATGAATTGTGATGAATTTTTATCTTTTTTAAAAAAATTTGTGAAAAGTGATATTGTTAAATATAATGGGAAAATTCACTTGAAATGTTTTTAATATGGATATATTGGGAACATCATTTAATGTTTTCCACAAATAATGAAAGGTGAATATTAAAGATGCCCATAAAGGATGTGGAAGAAATAGGGTGATCCGGCTAAATCTTATTCCAATGGGAAAGATAAAACATTCCCTCAAATGTAAAAGGACTATATTTTTTCTAAAGTTTACAAAGAGTAATATAGTGAAGATAAAGGTATATTTTTTACTAATAATGATTCAGAGAATAATTTTATTGAAACAGTGAACAATAATGTGTTAGGAAGTAACAGTTCTGTAGAAGAATAAACTCATTTGAATTTATTATAAAGGAAAAATTGAAAGAATTACTGCAAAAGATTGGAAGGATAGAGAAATAAAGCTTGATACTGAGAAAAAAAAATGTTACTAAAATATTAATCAATTATTATTTCCTCATGATATATCTAATGTATAGGAATAAATTGATGATTTGAAGAAAACAACGGAAAAATAAAATAATCAGAATGAACATCTAAATGTAAAGTTTAATGGAAGAGAAGATTAGTAGGAACATTTATAACAACAATCCAAAGATAAGAAAAGGGTTATAAGTTTCACAAATTCTATATATATTATTGGTTAATTTTATAGGATAAATTAACCATGTAATGATCAGATGTTACATTAAATGGTTGAGAAGAATGATTGAATTGTTTTCTCATAATTAGAAAGCTATTAAAGTGATGTTTTATATAAAGAAAAAAAATTAGAGAAGTCAAAAGTTTAAAAACAATAGAAGTCTGAAAATATTACTATAACATATAGTTTTGATAAGTATGAAAAGAAAACAGATCTAGGAAGAAGGTTCTAATTTAGAAAATAATGGTGGGTAGTTAATGATGTTTTCATGAGAATGATAAGAATGTTGATAAGAAACATGATCACATCTTTGGCTGGTATAGAAGTTATATAGTTAAATAATCTTTTCACCAATACTAATGGTATTTTTCTAAACTTAGGCACAAAAAATATGTTTTGTTTTTATCTACAATTTTATTTATATTTCACAAATTACTAAAGGGATAGTTGGATGAGGAGTAAATCCTCTCAAGGTAAGAAGGCTGAGAAGGATGAATTGGAGAAGTTGGAGATGGTTGATGTAAAAGTTAAAAAGGTTTTCCAACCCCTAGTATCTATGTATGAGATATGGGAAAAATATTAACATCTCAGAAAATGATGCCTGGTTTTGTTACTCATACAACAATATTTTCTTAACAATTGTTAAAAAAATTGAGAAGAAATATAAAGGGGTGAAAAACTCTTTTTATTGAAACCAATCTCAAAGAATAAAAAATAGAATGACCTTGAATCTTTTATAGTGGTTTTTCTTCTCATATGAGTGGATAAATAATTTTTTTTAAGAATGCTAAAGACTTATGAAAAGGAAAAATGAAATTTTGAAATGATTAATCTCTCATAATCAAAGGTGTTACATCAGCTGTCATTGGAGACAAAAAGTTAAAATCCAAGAAAGCATTGTTTTTTATGGGTGAAAATATAACATTCGAGGTGTTTCAATTTTTTTTGATGAAGGTAAAATTTTGGTTTATATAAAATATGTTATTATTATGAAAATATAGAAAGAGGAAACGATGGTTATATGAGCTCATCATACAAAAGGAACCCTGTTCTGTGTTAGTGATGTAAAACAGTCTTCTGAAATGGGAAAAGTGGAAGTTAATATGTTGTGGCATAAAAGACTAGAAATCATTTTTAAAAGGATCATTAGTATGTTATTAATGAAATGTAGTGTTATTTTATTCTAGATATGTTAATAATAAGATATTGGTGTTTTGAAACTTGGAAGAAAGGAATGATTACAAAATTTCTCTGTATGAAAAATTATATTTGTTCAAAAAAACCCCTATAACTAATTCATTTAGATATTTATGTTCCAATGAAAAAAATAAACCCATGTTGATAAGTACTTAATTACTATCATTTATTACATTACTCACATTACTTTTGTTATGTATTTGAAACATAAGTCATATTCTCTTAAAATGATTAAATGTTTTAGGTGGAAGGCTGAGAAGGAATGTGAGTATTTAGTAATGAATTTGACAACATACAATGGTGGATAATAAAAAAATATAGATTTTTATTTTTATATTTAGAACCATGAAATTTTGATTGTGTTTAGTAGACTATACACACCTTAGAAAAATGGTATTGGTGAAAATATGAAGATATGTTTTTTTAAAATGGGGAGGAGTATGTTAACTGAACATAGTATTTCTCTATACCTTCGAAGGAAATCCATGAGTAGTTATGTTTACATTCAAAACCAATATTTCTATATTCCATGTTTAATTATAACTCCATATGAAACTATTTACGAAAAAACTCTAAGATTTCAACATATAAGAATTTTTGGAATTCCATGAATCATAAATAAAAAACATAGAAACATTTGGATGTTTGAACATATAGGTGAAGATGGAATCATTCTTAGTAATGAGTTGGAAGAAATATGATATATATTTTTCAACATAGAGATATATTTAATTATTGACTCTGATGATGTTAAATTTGTTGAAAAAGAGGAGGAATATGTTAAGACATCTTGTGCTGATAATGAAGATGAGAATGATGATAGATTTTTTGTAAATAATTCTTCAAAGGAAAAAAACAATTATAATCCTTCTAAAAACTAAGAATCAGATAATTTTGTTTTTATTAATGTCTATGAAACTCAAAAATCTCATCCCAAGAAAGGGATGCATGTGGAAGTTCCAAATATAATTGTTGATCTATAGAAAATAGTTGAAAAAAGAAGAACATCAAATGTTATTACCCATAATTATATGTATTCAAAAATTGTGGTTAATGATGTGAATGAATATTTTGAGTATGCATATTGGGTTCAGGCTATGAATGAAGAGTTAGATCATATTAAGAAAAATGACACTTCATAACTCATACCAAAAATAATAATAATTTATTTGGTAAAAAGTGTCATTTTCAGAACATGTTAAATGAAGACTATAAAGTGATAAAAAAAGAACTATTTGTGTATAAAGGATACTCATTAATTGAAGTCATTGATTTTTATGAGAATTATTATTAATTATAAAGGATATAAACAATCATATAATTCCTTGTTGTTTCCACATAGCAAAGTTAAGAAAAATTAGATGTTTGTAAAATCATCATTTTTGAATATTGGATATGAGGAGGTTTATATTGAATAACCATTTGGATTTATTATTTTGAAGGATGAAAGTTATGTTTTAAGGTTTAAGAAAGAATTATATGGTGAAAAATTTATGAAGGAATTTTATTCCAAATTGGATTCATTTATAAGAAAAATCAGTTTTAAGAAAGGAAGAGTTGATAGTAATCTATATATAAGAAAAGTTAACTATTTTTCATCATTATAATTATTTATATTGATGACTTTTTTTATTCGAAATGCTGAAATAACTTGTAAAATTTTTTTTATATTGATGAAAATGTAATTTGATTAGTCTATATTGGGAGAAATAAAATATGTCATGGGTTTAAAATCTTACAAGAGAAGAAACAAATTATTCATTCTCAAGAAAAGTATGTTAAGGAACATCTTATAAATTTTTTGAATGAAAAATTACAAACTAGTTTCCACATTGATTTTAGTTTCACCCATGTTGACTAAAGATTTATAAGGGAAGGAAGTTGAATTTAAATGGTTTTAGAAGCAGATTAGAAGTTTTTTATATTTTACTACCACAAGACCTATAATTATTTATGATCTTACCTTATGTTTACAATTTTAGAGTGCCCTGAAATAATCACATATATTGGATAAAAAATGAATTCACAGATATATCAATGGAACAAAAAAACTAGATATCTGATCCATATCTTTTGATGTTTTCTTTTTGGATAAAACTTTTGTTAGTTGGAATAAAAATAAGAAATTTCTTTTTAACTCTTAAAATGATTGAATCTCAATGTATTGCTAAAACTCAAGCTACTACCCAGCTTATGTGGATGATGTCTCAATTGGAAGACTTAGTTACTGAAGTATGGTTACCATTACTCTTGGGTAATGATAATAAAAGTAAAATCAACCTTATGAGAAAACCAAAAAAACATTATCTTTCACAACCTATTAATATCAAATACCACTTAATTAAAGAGAATTTAGAGAATAATTAATTGAAGTTGGAGTATATTCCTACATCAAAACAAGTTATTGACATTTTTACAAAACCATTACTAATGAAATATTTTTATAAAATGATATTGAACACGGTCTTCCAACCTCTTTTTCACCAAGGATGAGGTATGTATTTTTGTCACCTCTCTCATCATGTTTTTGGATAGAGTTATCAAAGGGGGAAAATGTTTCATAAATATATCCATTGATATGTGATATATATTTTATGGAATCATGCATATAGGGGTAGTTTTCGTAAATTGGTTAATTAAAAATGTAAATGTGTGAATTATTCCAGTTTTTTCTATAGTTGATGTAAAAAATTATGTTCACAGTTATTTTGTTAATGTCAAGAATTAAGTGATGAAATATGAATAAGTTTCATTAGTCACTACTTTTGGACAACATGGTTTTTCCGTTGATGATTTTTATTTAATAAAATGAGTTAGTTAACATAGTCTCATAACTTTGGATAATAAATCCATTTCTATATGTTATAATTTTCTATGATTTAGGAACCTTTGTTGAAAAAGAACATTCAAAGGGATTGATATTTAGGATCAACTTGGCTAGAAGTTGTATTTGTAATCTTGAATATGTTTGTTCTAAATGTGTTTTCATTTATTGGGAAAGAAGAAATAAATCACCTAACTTTGTAAATGTTTATGATCAGACTCAAAATCATATTTAGGGGATTGAATGCAAAATGATTAAGAAATTTCATTAGATTTAGAATAAGTTTTCTAAAAAGAAAAGGATCACTTGACTCATCTTATGTTCAAAATGTAGTTTCAATCATAAACATGATCAGAGTGTGAATGGGTCTGATAAAAATCTATTTTTGATTTTTTTATCTTGGAGTTTTCATAAATCCTGATTTGTTTGAAAAACATATGATTAAATCCTTATTAAGTAATTTTGGAGAACAAGTTATTCCAATTATATTTTGTTTCAGATTAGATAAGGAAAGAAACCACTAGAGGGATGGGATTTTATAATACATTCCATTATAGCTCATATGATGAAGAATATGGTCTTAATATTTCTCAATGTCATGAGGAAGTCATGATAGAATTTGTTGTTTATAGGAGAAAAAGCTTGAAAAGAAAAAAATGTCTAGTCTCAATTCGTCAGTTTGAGATCACAAAACACATAAATATTTGAAGGTTTATATGTTTTGTTAGTAAAGTGAGAAGAAAAAGATGATGGTTTATATTTAGAAAAATAAACCACATGATAAAAATATTCAGCGAAATAAGACGGTTTGTATCATAATATTTAAATTTAATATGTTTTTTTAAACTGGTTCATCAAAACTGTGATCTACTAATAATCATAGTGAATCTTAAATTGATTCATCATATTTAGTGATGGTTGTAAAGGTTAATATTAGGAAAAAAAGTTTTTTGTGAGTGATGATAAACTTATTAGTTGTTAGAATTGAAGAAAAATCATATTAGAGTTAAATCAACTATGTTTTCAACCATTTTCAGCAATATAAATTGTTCATTTTTTTCAATTGGTTAAAGGGAAAAGAAATGTCTAAATTGTTTTCTTATAATATATTTGAAGAGAAATTTTTTGTATCCACCAGTTCAAGTGTCATCAGCCATGGAGGTGACACCAAAGAAAAAGAGTTTATAAGACACTGATGCATCATACGTAGCCAGGTGGAATTCATAATGCCAAACCTCAAGAACATTTTTTAGAGGCCTTTTTCCAATTCCCATCCATATCACATAATGAGGTATATGTTACACCCTGAGTTTTTATGAATTTTTTGGAATAAATTAAATTTAATTTATGGATTTAAATATACTATACACTAAATTATTCTTATGATATACTCTACAATGAGTTAATTTTCTACTACACACAACACATACATAGTTTCTTTCACACACAACACTTAGTTTCGACAAAAAAAATTATTATTCTATTTATTAAAAAAAGAAATTATAATTTAGATGTTAAAATTATTTATATGAATATTATTAAAAAAAATTAAATATGAGTTATTAGGGTTTCAAATAAATGAAACATATTGATAAGGAAATATATTTTTTTGGTAAAGTCTATATGTTTTCAGAAATACAATTTTATAAAAAAATATTTTTATGTATTTCTGTTGACAATAATAAAATTAATTTTAGACACAATTAGAAATTTAATTTTATAAATTAAAATTAATTTTTGAATAAATAATTTCAATATTATTTTAGGGTGTATTTTTGGGAATTTTTTTGAAATATATAATTTCTATTGAAAAAGTGTAAAATATATAATTTATATTGATAATTATCTCTTCATTTGACATAATTTTATAATTAAAATATATTTCAAATTTGTTTTAAAGTTAAATTAGATCTAATATAAAAACATTAATGCAGTTTTTTTTAATTGTAAACTATTTAACATTTAAATTTAGTATAAACATCTCAATATTTTAAACTTTTTCACCTTTAAAAAGTATTATCTCATCCTTTCTATAGGATATATTTTAAAATAATTAATGTCACGAACCAAATCTGGTCACCACCGAAACCAGTGCCAAACCTGGACCGTAACAAGGCCCGAAGGGCGTTCCCGATCCCCACGGGCTGGCACAAGTGCCCGAGTATCATAAAATGAGAATTGGGAACGATTTACCCGAGTTTATAAACTAAAAACAACAAAAGAATCCAATAAAACGAATCTGGATTTTTCAAACCAAACAATCTTTTACATAAATTCAGAACTGAATTACATAGCTTAAAATAATTCAAAAAGACTATACCAAAGGTACAAAACAAAAATGTAATAGCCCAAGAACCCTCATGGCATGGGGCAACTCCCTCAAGCCACCTCCACGACACTCCATCACGATGGACCGCTAAAAACCCGAACCAAAGGCATAAAACCTGTACCCAAACCTGTGACAAAAAATAAGCAAGTCTACTTACACCCAAAGGTGTAAGTAGGGTGTGAGCGAAAGCCCAGTAGGATACCACCTCTATGAGATTCCATGTGATTAACATTTCATGACAAAAAGCATTGCATGTTTTGTAAATAATAAATGCTAGTTACAATTTTCTAAAGGATGAAATAATAAATGAAAACAGTTTTCATGTGAGATAATTTTAAAGGAAAAACAATTTTAAAATAAATGACAAAGCTACTGAATATTCCAGCCAACAATACCGTATACCGACGGTAAGTACAAAGGATCTAATGAGCACAAGTAATAGGAAATAACCCCTAGGCACTAGCTAGCTATGGGTCCCAGGTACCTCGTATCTCGGTGAGAGTAACCACAAAAAAATATCCATTCTCGTGCACGAGCCACTAGTAGGGATCATACCCATAACCTAGTGGTCCCCAATCATCATCATCATTGTTTAGTTAGAGTTGTAAGCGTCAATATTGCTAAGTGAAACTGAGGCCAAACCCCACGGATTCACTAGCATACTAGTACACGTCCACCCACCTAGATACCCGGGTTTTCCCTTTGTGCTCAAACAAGTTCAACAATCCAAGAAGTATAGTTTTCACATGCAAATATCAATTCCACATCACACATTAACCAAACAGCCCCATGTACATCACACAAGTCACAAATTCCATTATTCATTCAAATGCATTTTGAAATCAAACTCACACCTAAATTCCCTACAACACTTTTCACATTTCTTTAACACTTACACAAATCCTTTAAATGATTTTATAAAACCATTACAAGATATTCAACTCAAAAAACAGCCCACACACATGTCACATAATACCCTTCTCACCTTCACAATTCATTTTATCAATAAACTCACACGAAACATCCCACACCCGTGTTTCGCACACAAAACACAATTTAGTAAAACATTTCGGCAATTTATAAAACATTCTAAAAATGTTTGACATCTCAAATCACCACTTTACCATTAAAAAACCCACATTAGGTGAACACACTCACCCAAACAGTATATATAAACCCTTTCCCAACTTGTTTTAACAAAATAAAACATTTGCAATTTTTATAAAACAAACCCAAGAGGTATAACCATTGTTTTCACTCTAAACCCATTTCAAACCCCTCATTAAAAACCAAAATCATAACAATAACAATCCAAAACAGAATTTTCAGCCCTAAAACAATTATTAAAGCACCCCCAAATGTTATAAAAATACATCAAATAATACCACAAAGATACACATGAAAAACACACATTTTCATAAATCTCCTTCAAAAAGTACGACACATTTTTACAACTTAAACTCATTCAAAAAACCTGTTTTCAAGGCCCACATGATAATAAGGAATTAACAAAACAGAATTGGCAGCCCCTTTCAAGACTAATAAATCACTTTCATATGTTATAAACTAAATCCAAACATTATCCCAAGAGTCATACATGAAAAGTACCCAATTTCAAGCTAAAATACAACTAAATATTAAATGTTTAACCAAATTCATCAAAAACAGTTTTCAAACCACACAAGAAAGATTATAAACATACTAAATTAATAAAACAAGCAAGCTAACTCATCATAAAATGGTTACACATGGAATCACCTACCTTTTGAGTCGAAACCCTCAAAATTTGGTGCGAAACCTTAAGTGCACCACCGCCGCACCATAAGAAATATAAATCCAGACCTAGACCACCAAAAATTGACCCAAAAGATACCAAATTAGACCTTAGGATATAACCCTAAGTTCTGGACATGAGGAACTTCCAGAAATAGGAAATAAAACAAAAAGAGGATGGATGGAACCAAGAAGGAGTTCCCTTACTTGAAATATCTTGAAGAAATCGGCCCCAATCCACCCAAATATGAATCTCCAAGTACCCAAAACTGGTATGGAGGTTCGAAGGAGTAATATTAGGTCATGTGGGAACTGAAATGGGGAAAAATGATGAAAATTGAAGGAGTTATGAAAGATTCATTTTACCTCGTCAAATCTGGTCGATTTGAGAAAGAGTATGAGATATTGCCCTACTTAGCGGCTCTCCTGAGCTCCAAAATTGCGAAACCGATAATGGAGGCACTCCTATGGGGATTGTCTTTGGGAGGGAGGTGGAATCACGGGAAAAAAGTAAAAAATGAATGAGATATGAAAATTTTAAAAAAGAACTTTAAAGCAGGAAATGGGCCTACGGGCAGGCCCATTACCTAAATCAAAAACCCAAATCCATCATGATTTTGGATTTCTATGTGGTCCAAAGGGATATGGTGGTTTTAATATATCAGTTTATTCCAATTGGGAAGTGGAATGGGTTTAAAATAGTAAAAATTGAAGGAGTTATAGAAGAAACAAAATTAGTGTTTAAATCTGGAATTGAGCTCGCGGTTTGGCCCAAATTTTCAAAACCCACCATTTTCACCAAAATGAGTGGTAAACCCCCCAAAAAAATCAGGAATGGAAATTAAATGAAATATTAATATATAAAAAAGTCACATGTGTGACAATTCTCCCCACCATAATACTTTCCGCCCTCGGAAAGCCACATCAAGGAAAAAAAACACAAAACCCAACCGACAGGCAAAAAAAAATGGACTCATTTTCTAAGCTTTGCCCCCAAAGGCCAAAACACCTCCAGTGATCAATTAAGGAAGGAATACTTAACAACAAAAACATACACCTCATTACTGAAATTATCAAGCACATTCAAGATTTTTTTTTCCTAAAATAATACTCCTCAAACACTATCTGAACAAGGCTCAAGAAATTTACCCAAACAAACAAGAACATCGAACAAGGTTACACTTACCTTGATATAACTAAACCATTGAGAAATATCCAATCCCAACGTTTACTCAAGGAAGATGTTTGTGGTTATATAGCTTCGAACGAGACTGCCCACATCCAATCCAAGACCAAGTACAAAAGTGAGTTACTGGTACAAGGATACACAAATGGGCTCCCCAACCATAAGAGACAACTTTTTTTTTCCGAGAAGAATCAAGACACTAACAGGGGAGCCCTGAACAAACTCCCCAGTACAAGGGGTAGAATCCCAATAGGCTTTTTCAAAATAATATACGTGAGACTCATAGTGGTTCTCCCCACCATAAGAACCATCCATCTTAACTGACCAATATGGGCCGGCATAGAAAAACCCCAAAACATAAAGAGTTGGGACGACAACACGGTTAGCCCGCACAGTTTGGGAAACTATGTGCTAACCATGTGGATCCTTATACCTACATGGTTTTCTAGGGAACGGTTACTAATAAGTGTTCACTCAACATGTCTAGAAATATCTAAAACCTTTCCCCCAAACCCAAAGGGAATCAAAGGGGAAAAGAAAGTCATTGGGAGATAACATGGGGATGAGGCCTGCCACCTCTTTCCACCGAACGTGAACAAATGAAGAAAGATGACAACAACAAATGTTTAAACTATTCTCTTCTCTCATACTAAGAACATTTATTTGTTCAAGGTTAAAAACTGCCCTAGGATTTCCTCCGACTACGTGCCAGCTTCTCTCCGGGACCTATGGTTGGAGCTGGAATGATTGAAGCATCTTCGGCCTCGTAGTTAGGATTTGGAAACCCCCAAATAGAATTTCTTCTTATGATTCTACAAACAACTACAAGAAATTCTATATGGGTTCACCCAGATATAACACACTCCAGAAATCACTTTACCCTAACTTTTAAATTCACTGAAATAAGGGTTTAGAGGATGCACTCACATCACACCCTGCTTCTTCTGGTGAGAAACAACAGAAATAAAGGACACATATAAACACATTCCTCTAAAATAGAGGATGTCGAGATCTCCCAACAGGAAAAACAGTTTTGAAAAAAAAATAGACTCACATAATATTGTACAACTTCACCTTCGACGAATTAGGTAGATTAAGAAACTAAGGTCTCTTTCAACCATCCACAAGCACTCTTACGCAACAAGAGGATCCGAAAAAAAAACCAAGAAAGTAAATGGTGTAGAATCATTCTACAAATCTCATGAAAAAATTCCTTACATTGATCAACTGGAGGATTTTCCAATGGCAAAACAATCCGTGTTGCACTTCAGTTGTGTACTAAATCTTAATGGGGGATCACCTTATCCAATGAGAGAACCCAAGGACCCAACCAAGCTGGTTCATTGGTAAAAACATGAAACAAAAAAGATCCAAACTCATTAATGGAACCAAATTAATGGTATCCCGAAACATATATCATAGGAGACTACTAACCGGACCTTTTACCTACCTTTCCGACCAAACACAAACCCCAAAAAAAAACAGTTCGAACAGGAAGGGTTCTTAGACTCAAAACATCCCACAACATCAACATTTTCCAAAAATACACAATATACACCATCCCAAACAATTCATCAAGAAAACATGTTTTTCTTTAAAACCATTTCTGAAAAAAAACGGTTCAGCGGTGAGCGTATCCACCAATGGTACCCCGTGGGCCTCACACATGCATGTTTTTGTGCCACACCACGCACCCTCCTCATATCTGTCCTGGAACTCATCCAGTCATGCCATCAACCATATATCATCCCATATAACCCCATGAATGTGGTCACTCATGGAAATACCAAAGGTCAATGCACTAATTCTTTCCACTTTTCAAAACCAAAACGGTCAACCAACACATCATTATTATCAAAACCGCTAACCAGGAGGTCGAACCCAAATTACCGCATAAAAAAAACATTTCAGAAAGGCACAATCGTTCCAATGAAAACTCACATTCAATTTATTTACATCAATTTCAAAACATCTCATCCCATAAAAAAAACATTTTAATAGTTTAGAAAACTTTAATGGGAACACTTTTTCAAAACCAACTTCAATATAGTTTCTGCTTTCAAAAGAGGTGTAAGAACACAATTTTCCATTTCAAAATAATTCTGAATATTCAGTTCCACCATTTCATAAATCAAAAAATTTCATATTTATTTGAAAATAATTTCACGAAAACATTACACTTCCTAAAACCAAGTCACTTTAAAACCAAAGTTCCAAGATTTCAAAACTAAAGAACACCAGACAATGCGAGAGGAAACTAGTTTCAGTGGGTGACTTGGACATATGGTTGGCGGCCATATTCCAATCACTTCACTGTCACAGGGAGTGTTCTAGGGAATATCCCAGGCTCCACTTGGCTTTTAGACCCTGCGAGCTCATTGAGACAATTAACCCAACTCTCTTTCCATTTCCCCTAATCATCATCAAACCAAGAAAACCAAAAGACATAAACAAATCCCAACTTCCCCTGGTGACTTGAATCCTGAAATGAGGTGTGGTGATCAAGCACACTACCCATAACCAGAATTACATGTCCCAAAAATCATAACTCTATACTATCCCGACTATTTCCCAAATAACATGACTCCAATGGAGCGAACCTCCTCTGATACCATTTTGTCACGAACCAAATTTGGTCACCACCGAAACTAGTGCCAAACCTGGACCGTAACAAGGCCCGAAGGGCGTTCTCGATCCCCACGGGCTGGCACAAGTGCCCGGGTATCATAAAATGAGAATTGGGAATGATTTACCCGAGTTTATAAACTCAAAACAACAAAAGAATCCAATAAAACGAATCTGGATTTTTCAAACCAAACAATCTTTTACATAAATTCAGAACTGAATTACATAGCTTAAAATAATTCAAAAAGACTATACCAAAGGTACAAAACAAAAATTTAATAGCCCAAGAACACTCATGGCATGGGGAAACTCCCTCAAGCCACCTCCACGACACTCCATCACGATGGACCGCTAAAAACCCGAACCAAAGGCATAAAACCTGTACCCAAACCTATGACATAAAATAAGCAAGTCTACTTACACCCAAAGGTGTAAGTAGGGTGTGAGCGAAAGCCCAGTAGGATACCACCTCTATGAGATTCCATGTGATTTACATTTCATGACAAAAAGCATTGCATGTTTTGTAAATAATAAATGCTAGTTACAATTTTCTAAAGGATGAAATAATAAATGAAAACAATTTTCATGTGAGATAATTTTGAAGGAAAAACAATTTTAAAATAAATGAAAAAGCTACTGAATTTTCCAGCCAACAATACCGTATACCGACGGTAAGTACAAAGGATCTAATGAGCACAAGTAATAGGAAATAACCCTTAGGCACTAGCTAGCTGTGGGTCCCAGTTACCTCGTATCTCGGTGAGAGTAACCACAAAAAAATATCCATTCTCGTGCACGAGCCACTAGTAGGGATCATACCCATAACCTAGTGGTCCCCAATCATCATCATCATTGTTTAGTTAGAGTTGTAAGCGTCAATCTTGCTAAGTGAAACTGAGGCCAAACCCCACGGATTCACTAGCATACTAGTACACGTCCACCCACCTAGATACCCGGGTTTTCCCTTTGTGCTCAAACAAGTTCAACAATCCAAGAAGTATAGTTTTCACATGCAAATATCAATTCCACATCACACATTAACCAAACAGCCCCATATACATCACACAAGTCACAAATTCCATTATTCATTCAAATGCATTTTGAAATCAAACTCACACCAAAATTCCCTACAACACTTTTCACATTTCTTTAACACTTACACAAATCCTTTAAATGATTTTATAAAACCATTACAAGATATTCAACTCCAAAAACAGCCGACACACATGTCACATAATACCCTTCTCACCTTCACAATTCATTTTATCAATAAACTCACACGAAACATCCCACACCCGTGTTTCGCACACAAAACACAATTTAGTAAAACATTTCGGCAATTTATAAAACATTCTAAAAATGTTTGACATCTCAAATCACCACTTTACCATTAAAAAACCCACATTAGGTGAACACACTCACCCAAACAGTATATATAAACCCTTTCCCAACTTTTTTTAACAAAATAAAACATTTGCAATTTTTATAAAACAACCCCAAGAGGTATAACCATTGTTTGCACTCTAAACCCATTTCAAACCCCTCATTCAAAACCAAAATCATAACAATAACAATCCAAAACAGAATTTTCAGCCCTAAAACAATTATTAAAGCACCCCCAAATGTTATAAAAATACATCAAATAATACCACAAAGATACACATGAAAAACACACGTTTTCATAAATCTCCTTCAAAAAGTACAACACAGTTTTACAACTTAAACTCATTCAAAAAACCTGTTTTCAAGGCCCACATGATAATAAGGAATTAACAAAACAGAATTGTCAGCCCCTTTCAAGACTAATAAATCACTTTCATATGTTATAAACTAAATCCAAACATTACCCCAAGAGTCACACATGAAAAGTACCCAATTTCAAGCTAAAATACAACTAAAAATTAAATGTTTAACCAAATTCATCAAAAACAGTTTTCAAACCACACAAGACAGATTATAAACATACTAAATTAATAAAACAAGCAAGCTAACTCATCATAAAATGGTTACACATGGAATCACCTACCTTTTGAGTCGAAACCCTCAAAATTTGCTGCGAAACCTTAAGCGCACCATCGCCGCACCACAAGAAATATAAATCCAGACCTAGACCACCAAAAATTGACCCAAATGATACCAAATCAGACCTTAGGATATAACCCTAACTTCTGGACATGAGTAACTTCAAGAAATAGGAAATAAAACAAAAAGAGGATGGAGGGAACCAAGAAGGAGTTCCCTTACTTGAAATATCTTGAAGAAATCGGCCCCAATCCACCCAAATATGAATCTCCAAGTACCCAAAACTGGTATGAAGGTTCTAAGGAGTAATATTAGGTCATTTGGGAACTGAAATGGGGAAAAAATGATGAAAATTTAAGGAGTTATGAAAGATTCATTTTACCTCGTCGAATCTGGTCGATTTGAGAAAGAGTATGAGATATTGCCCTACTTCGCGGCTCTCCTGAGCTCCAAAATTGCGAAACCGATAATGGGGGAAATCCACTGGGTATTGTCTTTGAGAGGGAGGTAGAATCACGGGAAAATAGTAAAAAATGAATGAGATATGAAAATTTTAAAAAAAAAATTAAAGCAGGAAATGGGCCTACGGGCAGGCCCATTACCTAAATCAAAAACCCAAATCCATCATGATTTTGGATTTATATGTGGTCCAAAGGGATATGGTGGTTTTAATATATCAGTTTATTCCAATTGGGAAGTGGAATGGGTTTAAAATAGTAATAATTGAAGGAGTTATAGAGAAATAAAATTAGTGTTTAAATCTGGAATTGGGCTCGCGGTTTGGCCCAAATTTTCAAAACCCACCATTTTCACCAAAATGAGTGGTAAACCCCCCAAAAAAATTAGGAATGGAAATTAAATGAAATATTAATATATAAAAAAGTCACATGTGTGACAATTAATACCACTTAAATTATTAGTATTTTTAAAAATCAATTCCATAATTTCAAAAAAAATAAATAAAATTTTAAATAATATCGTATTGGTTTTTTATCAAAAAAATTATTAAAAACAATATAAATTAATTATAGCGGATAAGGTAAAAATGATTTTACATAGTGGTCAATCATTACTATAATACAGATAAATGAAATAGAAATATGTCCAATATCCATTTTAGGGACATATTTTTTCCATATACCCTCATTTATAAAATATGGACCTTTATTGGACGATCGTGATGGAAGGGATAACTCTCAATAGTCTTTACCTTTTGTATTTATGGAATGACGCAATTCCTCATCTATATAAGGGAACTCACCACCTAACTAATTGACACATTTCAATAAATATGGGTAGGAATTCTCTATAAAAATAATCTCCCAATATCCCTACAGTCAACCTAGAATCCTCACTTTGGGTAGACATCCAATCAAGTATTCCCTTTGTTGAAAACCAAAAGGAGTTACATGAAGAAGAGGTAGCATCCTTCAACGTGGATTTTTGTTCTGCTTCCTTCACATCCCCATTAAATTACACTTATATCAAGATAATATAATAAAACGAGATTCCTAAATATAATTATATGTTATTATGTTATGGTCCTTCTCACACATTTATCAAATGGTATATGTAATCATCATTCGTGTGTATGGAGGACTACCGCCTCACGAACTAATATTGTTCCTTCATCCATTACAACATTTCAAGTATGATAATAATAAATGAATTAATATTTCTATATTATATATAATATATTTATGATGTATTTATTTTTATTTAATTATTTTGTAACAAATAACATCATTATTTAAATTTTGTGGGAATATGATAACTTCGTCTTTATAATTGTGGACAAGCACATCTTCTAAGAGATATAACCCATTCATTAATCATATAGAATGTATTAAATAAGGGTTTAATAAAAAAAATTAAATATATAAGAAAATTAATTCTATTATAAAAATATTATATATATATATATAACATTTAATTTTCTTTATTTCAATTTACGACAAGAAAATTGAAACAACATTCATTCGTATGTACATAAAACCATCTCTATGTATAGTGTATTTAATTTCCTATTTATATCATTAATGTATTTTAAAAATACATATATACTGAATATTTATTATTTTTATATCAATATTTACATTTTTTAAATAAGTAAATAAGTATATATGTAAGAGGACCAAGAATAACAAGTCTAAACATGTATGAAGAACATAGTGGTTATTACCCAAAACATAACATTAACATGGAATTGATAATAAATGGGTAATATAAAGTCATAAATAAATCATATATGGTTTGATATAATAGAATATAATAATGAAAAAAATTATAATGAACTTATATTTATTATATCGGAAGTTTTAATGGGTATTATGAGAGTCAAGACATAATTTAATGGGATTTTTAGTCTCACTTTTATTTCGACAAGACATATTCCTTATTCAACACTCATTTATTTTATGTGGTGAATATAATGACCATGAATGTATTATATAGTTTATACCCTTAATGTTTTTTATTTAAATATCCAATTAATGACATCAATTTATGGTGTTTTATGGTTCAATATTTACAAAATTGGTTAGGTAATTTGGTCTCAATGTTTTTTCTTCGAGAAATAAGGTATGTTATGCATCTATATTCATTCACAAGGACTATATAATGCCCTTCGAGATTTTCTATCTTGAATATACTTATTTTAATGACATTTTATGATTCTTTTAATTTAATTCTACCATGGGGATTAAGATTCAATATTACCAAAGTTGTAAGAATGTATTACTACAATATCATCGTATCTGGATTGTTTACGATTATGCTTCCGTTGATGAAATATTATGATCCATATCTAAAGTAATATAATTAATTTTATCATCCTTTGGTTATTCATTATATCTTAATTTATCGGTCCCTTTTTCCATAATTTTTTTACATAATATGATTAAGCATGTTTTTTAGAAAACAAGACCTTATTTTCCTCTTTGGTCAGAAATATATTTTCTCCCAAAACCATAATTTATAAGATGTTTTTAAAAATGTTAAATTGTGATTTTAAGACATTTTTACCCACTATATTCATTTCAAAAAAATTATTTTCAAAAATTATTTTCATTTCACCATATGATCATGGATCGTTTTACTTTTACTGAAAATATGAAAGATTCTCTATTTTTACATATCTGTCATGTACAAAATTCTCCACCATCATAACCACTACATTTGTTGAAGCTTACCATATATGTTTTCATGGTTATTTTAAAATAAAAAATGTATTAAATATGTTTTAAAAACCTCCTTTATATGGTTTAATGTTTTTTCAATGAAAATTATTTTGTAAATAATTCATTTTTTAAAAATAAAATTTCAACAATGAAAGGATATTTTCTCCATGACATATATTGAAAATATTTTGAAAAATTAATTTCCATCCAATATGACTTTTTTTATGTTACATATGTATTAACGTTGGTATGATCCAAGGATATAATTCTTATTCATTCTCTTAATAGTTATGATTTAAATGAAAATTTGTTTTTGAAACATAATTCTCTTCCATAGGATATACCATGATAAATGGTCATAAAACATGTATCTCTTTCTTGGGTTATATGCTTACAAAACCAGAATCATTTCATATGTTATTATTTAATGAAATGATTTTGAAACCTTACACTTTTGCATAGGTGATGATATGATGACATGTTTATGATACCAATTTAATTCATGGGTTATAATATTATGTATTTTTATGACATTTAGAAAGACATATATATATTATTTAATTATGAGATGGTAGGAACTGATATATAACTCGAATTCATATGGAAATGATTTATATGACATGATATAGATATGTATGGAACATAGAGTGATCTCATTTAAGTAAAGGAATTGTTCTTCTCAAAAGGTCCTTAGAGTGAACCATGACTTCCAAGATGGTTTGAGGAGTGAACTCATTCCACTAAATATACATTGTAATAAATTATAACTATTAAGGAAATATTGTTATATGACTATATACTTTCCAAAATACTATCTATTATTCCAATTTTAGGATTTTAGGGCTTATTACCTTTATTATCTTATGATTTTATATCTTATGAACTACCTATCTTTATGCCATGACTCTTTATTATGATCTTTGATATAAAGGGAATTATCTTCTAATGTTATGATCATGTTATCATACCCCTATTCCCATGATTATGCTTACATATCATCCTTGTTTACCATTATTGAACATATGTCCCCACACTGTCTTATCTTTCCTTTCCCTACATAATGAAGATATGAATTATTTATGATGTGTCTAAGAAGGATGTCTCGAAAAGAGTACATAGTGAGAGATAATTCATCTCACTTATGTACCCATGTTTATGATTCACTGTTTTCAATGTCATTATTCTAATACTATCATTAGGAATCTTTTTGTGTAATGTATTATGTTTTCTGAAAAATTTTTGTAACCTCTATGTATAAAAAAAGAGGGTTTCTAATGTTAGTATAATAGAAAAAGTTTTTTTACACATGGTAAAGTAGGATGAGAAAACCATAATGAGATCTTAAAAGGAATGAATTTATGGATAAGTCTAAGGACAAGTAAATGTATAGGGAAATTGCCTAGAATTTATTTATGGGTAGAGTGAGTGGTTTCCATGAAATACAACCCTGCCTGTATATTAAATAGAATGCGTATCTATAATAAATATACATAGGGGTAATAACCCTAAAACATTATGTTGAAATATACTCAATTGTGAACTGGTTCTATCAACGAGCCTCTGAGCACACCTGGTGTGACACACACAAGGGATAAGATTTGTAAAATGAAAAAATATTCAATAAAAAATCATGAAGTATATAAAGATTATTTATTGACGAATAAAATTCCATAATACTTAGGTTTCACAATTTATATAATATGTCATAATTTAGACATCCTATAAGTTATTTATATGATTATGTATTTTTTCCAATATTAGTATTATTTCTTACACTTTTCATTTTAGTTTTAGTCAATGATTGGAACTCGAATGAACCATGTTAATACTAAGTGAAAAGGAAAATAAAATGTTTTACCTCTTGATAATCCCAATGATAGGGGAGATGGAATGAAAACCCACATTTCTTTGATAAGAAAAAATTATAAATATATGAATCATGATGAACATCCAAATAAAAAAAAGGGGAAAACATCCTATCGAGTCCTTCATGAGGAAATTTACATATTCTTTTAGAGGCTATTCATATCCAATAGTTTTTGAATAATGGATAAGTTCAAACTAAAATAATATTTTCCATTTGAAAATTTTCAAAACATTAGAAGGTCATTCTGTCCATTTATCATTTAGAAACAAAATAAGAAAAGTAATGGAATATAATCAAGAATACAAAGAAACCATGGTTAAATTTAATACTTACATTGGGAGGATTTCATGAACTTGTTTTTCAATAAGTACCCTCATAATATTCTTCTTTATAATATACAGTAAGATTTTCATTAGTTAAACTGAAATATTGATAAATCTATTACTACCTATGAATCCAATCGTACTTGACTTTTGAGGTATGCTTATGTAATCGTCATCCATCTTGAATGTAATGATGTTAAAATATTTAGAAGATTAAGTCCATGACAATGAAGGTAATTATCCATAAGATAATTCATTAGTTAGGAAGAGATTTTTATGTGTTCTATCAATGGTTGAAATGGAGTTTGGAGTTATATATCAATCTCATGGTTTTGACTAGAATAGGGAGATATAGTTCAGAGGTAAATCTAAAACACCATGGAGAGAAAAAGATGATATTTATTTTATACTTCTTGTGTGGAATGAATCATGTAGGTATTTTTCATATGGGGTCTAATAAATTTTTTTTTGAATGCAAGGTCATCAGACCTTTTATTGTCACAATGAGGGGAATAAGATAGCTAAAAATGTGACTAGAGAAAAAGCTATATAAAATTATCCTCCCCCACATTAGTGTTAAAAGTGTGAATAGAATAAGAATTATGATAATCGACTCCAAAACGAAATGGATAATGACAATGATCAACTTTATTAACCTCTTAAGCCAAGGGACAAGAGGAATTCTCACATGATCACTATTTCTGAATAGTGGTGTAATAATTGCATGAATAAAGGTAATGTTTACATCTACTCTTGAACTAATAATGTCTTATTTTCTACTACATATACCGACAATTTCACATCTTAAGAAGTTAATAATGTTTTTAATATTTCAACTAAATTATAATATATGGAATTAGATATGAAACACTTTAATGTCTTGATGAACACATATCATGTTTATGATTCCTCTATAGTTAAAATTTGTTGGGAATGTGATTTCTACATATCTTATCAGTCTTACTCTGGTTTAATTTGATTTCATCTAAACCATGGATGGGAATTCATTGACTAAATCCCACCAGAATTGTTTAGTAAGGTATGTTACATATTATATTTCAAACAAACCTATGATTTTATATAAATGTGACAATATGTATCTTCTTCCTATAGAGATTACATAGTGTGTATGGGTCATAATTTCCCATCAGAATATGTGTTTATCCCAAATGGTTGGGGAGAAAATAAATAACGATTATATGCAATTGTTTTGGAATTTTTGGATGTCTATTAGGATGAGTACACTATAAATGTACCAAAACATTAATATGAGTTATCTATATAACTTATACCTGCTTCCACACCAATTTCAAAGAATCCAAATAGAATGGACCAAAATTGAGTTATATTAATTGATGAATCAACTCCATGAAAACCCTCACAAGAGATTCATTCAGTCATGTGTGTCACCTATAGGTGTACCTATTCATATTTTGAAAAATAATTATTTATCAATGAGATTTTTCATTGATTATCAAGAGCTGAACAAGATCACAATTAAGAACATGTACCACATTCCACATATTGATGACTCATTTGTTCAACTTGATAGAGCTCAATACTTCTCCAAGAATGACCTCCATCCTGGATATAATTAGTTGAGGGTCAAGAAGAGGGATATACCCAAGATAACATTCTGTAAAAGGTATATACACTATTAATATATCATGATGCCTTTTGGTATTACAAACCCCCCTTCTATCTTCATTTATTTCATGAATTGATTCTTTAGATATTAACTTGATATGTTTTTGGTAGTGTTTATACATGAAATTCTTATCTTCAAAAAGGGAAAGGAATAGAACAAAGAGCACTTGAATATTGTAATAAAGACACTAAGGAAACAATGCATTCAAAATTTAAGTGTTACTTTTGGATTCACAAGGTTTTATTTTTTGGTCACATAATCTCATGATAAGGTATATCAGTAGACACATAAAACATAAAGTCTATTAAATGTTAGCCTAGACCAACCATGTATACTTAGATCCATAGTTTTCTTGGTTTAACTAGATAGTTTCATTGATTTGTAAAAAATTTATCATGACTATATAATCCTCTTATCATGTTAACTCAAAAGGGTTTTAAGTTCCACTAATATGAAGAATGTGAGGAAACTTTCAAGGAAATGAGGAGAAGGCTGGCCAGCACACATGTTCTTTCATTACTATATAGTGGACAAGAAGTTTTAAACTATAGTGATTCACCCATAATGGGATTAATATTTTTTCATATGAAAAATAATATGGTTATAGATTTTTCCTCATAAAAATTGAGGATTCAAGAAAAATATCACCAAACTAATGAATTGGAGTTTACTATGGTATATTTTTCAATAATGATATGGAGGAATTATTATTATAGATAAAAGAGTGAAATATAAACCGATCATAAAGGTTTTAAGTAGATATTCACACTAATAGAGGTGGGGACGAAATAGATAATATAGTTATATCTTATAAAAGATAATGATTTATCAACACATTACCACCCTAAGAATGAAAACAATGTGGTTGGTTCATTGAGTAGAAATGATCATGCTAGCTTATCTATGATGAGGATCACAAATCATACAATATTTATTTATTTGAAAAGGGTGGACCTAAAAATCCTAAAGGAATTGGAAAATATTATCTTTCATAAGTGTATTTTGAACCATCTATCCATATGAATTCTGAAGAGTTGGAAAAGGATGGTTTAGAAAGAAAGATTTAGGTCAGATATTTTAGATATCTTATCGTTGATCATGATGTAATAATGTGTTTTTGGAACCATGTATGTGTTTAGTCCATACCATATTTGGAGAAGGATCTATAAGACGAAGGCCATAGAAATCCAATCTCCATTAATCCTATTGTTATTAATATTTTCAGATATTTTAAAGAATAATGATAGTGGGATGGCATGAAGAGAGATAATGGAGGGTTTCAAACATGGTTCTTGGTATGCCGACATGTTAAGGCTGAAAGAGAAAAGTTTAAGGGGGTGTGGCATCCATTACCTATAACATAATGGAATTTAGAGAGCATCACAATGGATGTTTTTTTATAGAATTGTGAAAAAATATAAATGTAATAATGATGTATGTGTGGTAGTTGATCCCCGTACTAAGTAATCACACATCATTTCTTGTAGATAATACTTATCTCTGGATCAAAATTCCATGATATAAATTAGGAATGTGGTATGGTTTCCAGGAGAACCACATTCCTTATTATCTGATCAAGATCTGAGGTTTACCTAAAATTTCTCAAAAAGTATTCAAAAATACTTTGATATAAAATTGAGTTTCTACCATTATTATCATACTTATATGGATGATCTGTCAGAATGAACAATTTTAAAACTAGTGGATATGTTGAGATATTGTTTAATATATTCCAATAGTAGTTGGGATCAGTACATTCTACTAGTTGAAATTACCCACTATAATATCTTCAACTCATGAATTAATATTTCTATTTATGAACCCTTATATGTAAATAATTATATAGTATAAATTTTCTATAATGATGTTTGGGAAAAACTATAACATGACCTGAGATAGCTGTAGAAATAACCAAGAAGGTTAGAACTATTAAGTATCATATCATGGAAGATAAATTTTAGAATAAATTTTATTGATAACCATTGGTTTTATCTATAATTTGATGTGTGGAAGAAGGTGTTTCTATGAATATCTATATGGTAGAAGGTTATGAGACTCAGCAAGGAAGGGTAACAAAGTCCTAGGAATACGCGACCCTTTGAGATTATTGGTCATTCGTGATGGTAGAATATATCTTGGGTAATCCACCAAATATTCCTCAATTTCATGAAGTGTTCTATGTATCACTCCTGAGGAAGTATATACCTGACCAATAACATATACTGAACAGAGATTTCATACGGATAGAGCATGATCTTTCTTCTGAGGAATAACCACATCAAATTCAGGATTGTATAGATAAGGTTAAATGAAATTAGGCCACTCAACTGGTCAAATATTTTTTTGTAGAACCCAACAGTTATTGGAAGATATGTGGGAACATTTGGATATGATGAGATAGAAGTATCCTCATTAATTTATATGAATAAATAATTTTTAGGGTGAAATTTATTTAAAGTGGGTAGAATGTAACAACCCGATTTTTATGAACTTTTTTTTGAATAAATTAAACTTCATTGATGCCTTGGATTATATGATACACCAATTTAAGATTACATTACACTATATAGCTATTTAATCATGCATTATATACAACATTGACTTATCTTGTGTTACACACAACATTTGTAATCTAAAAAAACATTTCATTATTATTTTATTTAAACAAGATAAATATACCATATCCATTAAAGTTGTTAATATTAATAGTAATAATTACATTTTAAAAGTAATATATAATGGTTTCATATGAATAAAACATATTTATTATGAAATATTATTTTTATTTAACTCCAAATGTTTTGAATAGTTCTATTTTCTCAAAAGTTTTCTTGAAAATCATTGAAATATAATAAAAATAATTTTCTAAACATTTAGATATTTTTTATATTAAAATTAACATTTTAATTAATAATTCCAATATTATACTAGCGTGAATATCTTTTTTATTTTCTAAAATATTCCATTTTTGGATGAACAGTTAAAATTTATCAATTTTAATTGAAAAATAATTTTTCATTCAATATATTTATCTATTAAAATTATATTATAACTTTTTTTAAAGTTAAATTAGTTCCATAAAAAATCAATTAATATAATTTAGATATTTGGAACCAATTTTAATTTCTAATTATGTATAAAAACATTTCAATACATTAATCTTTTTTTGAAATTAAAAACTCGTCATCTCATCCCATTTAGAGGATTAATTTTAATATAATTATTTAAACCACCATGATTATAATTTTGAAAATGGATTTTATATTTTAGTAAGAATAATTTATAATATCTAATAATTCTAAAAAAATTAACAAAAATATTAATACATGCAATTAAAATTTAGTATAGCAGTTAGGGTATGCACGAGTTTACCTAGTGGTTAAACATTGACCATTAAAAGATTAATTACATAACGACCTCTCCAAAACGAATTTTATGGAAATATATAGACCATATCCTCTCTTGTATCAAATATGGACCATTATTGGAGTCACGCGATGTGAGGGATACCTCTCAATGATGTTTATTATTCTGTATTTATAAGAATACATCTCTTCATCCACTATAAAAGGGAACTCACCCACTCACTTCATCACAACGATCATGCCCTTTAGCTAAAAAAACCAAGTTGAAATATCTTCTAAAAATATATCTTCTCAACCTATAATCTTATCAATGGGAGAAAATCCCACCATGGAATCCCATTAGAATAAACCAAAAAGAGTTACCAGAAGAAGGGGTAACATCCTTCAACATGAATTTATGTTTTGTTTCCATCAACTCCCCCTTATATTACACTTTTTTCAAGATTATATATCAACCTAATTATCATTAATTTATTTATATTTTTTATCTTAATTCAATTACTTAAACATCCAAATAATTCCATCAAATGGGATACACAATCATCGTTCATGTGTATAATGTACTCCTACTTCACGAAATGAGGTCTATCATTCTTCCCTTAACACTTATAAAGGATTTTAATTGAGAGATAATTACCATATTTATTTGATATATATGATATAATTATTCTTATATAATTATTCTCTAACCCATACATTCATGATTTCAATTTTTTGGGAATATGATAATATCTTTTGTGGACGTGTGGACCACCACCTTCTCAAAGCGATTTGATTCATTCATGCTATTTTTGGTAGGTATTGAGGACGTGATTAATAAAAATTTTTAGTATATATGACATAATAATTATACTATAATTATATATATATAAATTTAATTTTCGCTATTTCAAAAATATGATAAAAATGGAAATGACCTGCATGAATATGTACAACCTACCGTCTACAGGAAAAATGAATTTCATTTTCAATTTCGTTATTTTGTAAATTTTTATAAATACATATATAAAGAATTAATATTATAATTATATCATGGTAAAAATTGTGTAAATAAATAAATAAATATCTTAGTAAGGGGGAAAATAATAACATATCAAAACATGTATGAAAAACAAAATGGTTTCTTACCCAAAGTAGAATTTAACATGGAATTTTCAATCAAGTTGTAATACAAAGTCCTATGTAAATCATATATAGTATGATATAATTAAATATTTTTACGTAATATATTAATAATAAACATATATTTATTATACATGAGTTTTTAATGAGTAAGAAGATAGTGAAGACATGTGTCAAGTCGATTTGTAGTCTTGCTTTTATATATCCAAGATTTATGCCTTATTCAGAACTTGTTTCTTCTATGTGGAGTATATTCTAACCCTGAATTTATTTTATTATTCTTATCCTTAAATATTTGTGTGTTTACATATCGATTTTATCACATCAATTTAATTGGTTTTATAGTTAAAATGTTTCCAACTATTTAAAGTAATTTTGTCTCAATTTTCATTATTTTTGACACATGTTATGTTTTTCAACTATATTCTTATAAAATTTGTGAATAATGGATATTTAAATAGTGTATCGTCAATATAATTATTTTCATGATAATTTATTTTTATTTTATTTTCATTATGTAATGGTGAAAATGATTCAAACTTATCGAATTTGTAAGAGTTTATTGATATAATCTCATCGTTATCAGGATTTTTTACTATTATGCATCCATTGTTTAAATATTATGATCCATAACAGAAGAACACTCATTTATTTTCTTATAATATGGTTATTAATGATGTTTTAAGTTATTTTTACTATATTTAAAGTCTTTGGTACTTAATATAAACAATAAACCATTTTTATGAAATCCTATCTTATTTCCCCCTTCGCACGAAAATCTATTTTCTTCCAAAACCATGTTTTCTAAACAAGTTTTAAAAAATGTTATACCATGATTTTGAAAAGTAATTTTTACCCATGTTTTAACATTTTTAATTTTTTTATTAATATTATTTTCGACTTCTGATCAAGGCACTTTTTACTTCTACCGAAAATATGAAAGGAATATTTGTTTTTAGGTATGTGCCATGTATTTCTTTAAAGCATGCATTATTATTTCTTAAAGTATATTTTTAATTATTTTTTAAAATGTTTCCAGATATTCCATTATAAGATTCAATTTTATTTTTATGAAAATTATTTTCATAATGTTTTATGTTTTAAAAATACATTTCATAGAAGAAAATTTCTTTTCCTCAAGAAATGTTTTCAAATGATTTCTAAAAATTATTTTTTTACCTAAGATGATATCCATTGATGTTAACAATGTATTACTGGGGTTATGATCTAATGATACTATTTTTTTTATTTCTCTTAATCGGTATTCTTTTTATGACATGTTGTTTATGAAACATTTTTCTCTTATATGATTTCTTCCATGATAAATGCTCATGAAACATACATCTCATTCATGGAATATATTAATATGAATCCCTCTTATTTTCACATGTTATGCTTTAATGGAATTATTACAAAACTTTACTCTCCTCCATAAGATTTGATATGGTGACATGTTTATGTAATGCATTTCATTTCCGGGGTTATGATATTATTATGGTTTATGATCTTATGGAACACATTTGTATAATTAAATTATCATATGGTTGGGACCTATATCTCCAACCAATGAATTAATTAAGTATTTATATCTCATGATATGGGAATGGATGGAATGGGGAGTGAACTCAGTTTATTAAATCACTTTATCCGTTATGATGGTATTTTGATTGAACCTTGATTACTAAGAAGGTTTTCGGAGTGAAACCATTCCACTGAGATAGACATAGCTATATTCCATGACTAATTTGTAAATCATTTTATATATTAATTTTTCTTCAAATATTTAATATCTTATCCCTATGTTATTGTTTCAAGTCTTATTCCCTTGATTCCCTTATGATTTCATGACTTATGAACATTAAAAAATTGATTCCATGACTTCAGATTATGATATTTGATATGCAGGGTATAATCTTATAATGTTATGATCATTTTATCATTATCTTATACAATTGATTATGTTTAAAAATCTTTCTTTGTTTCCCCGTACTGAGAATATGATCTCACCCTTTCTTATGTTTCCTTTTCCAAGGTGATAAGCACATCAATTATGTATGATTTTTTTAAGAATGGTTTTAGTCATAAGGAAACTAGTGTTCGATAATGAAACTCACTTATGTACGAGTGTTTATGCTTCCATGTTTCCAATGTCTCCAAACTAATATGGTTTTTGGGATTGAATTTGTATAATATATTATGTATCCAAAAAAAATATGTGATGTCTATATTTGAGAATTGAGGGTTGTTATAGTATACACCATATCTCTAACAGTTATATCTCACGAGGGTTGTTGATTCATTGAGGGGATATATAATTCTGGGACCCACTCATCACCTAATTTAGTCCAATTCATTCACTATAATATTCATCAAGAGCATTTATAATTTCCCCCAAAAATATCATCATAAATAAAACATGGATATATGTAAAATGAAAAATATAGAATCATAAGGCATCCATGTTAAATAAAATATTGTTATTTTCTAGGAGAATATCCCTTAATCAGCATATATGGTTTGGGGTATCATCAAAGAAATATGTAGTAACCTCAGTAATGAAAGAAAGGGGTCGGGGTACATTAACTTTTTATCTTATCCATGGAATATAGTGATTTGGTTCAATAGTTTTAATTAGTAGGAGACTAATATAATGGAAAAAATTATTTTATAATTTTTCATTAAGAGTGTGTTATTATTTCAAAGCATATCCCCTAAGAGTGTCTCTCCAGGTGTGTGGTCTTAGACCCACCATTAGTGCATCATTGTGATGATTGATTCAATTCTCATCCAACCCTTTTTGAGGTGACTACCACTATGCTCTTCTATTCCAAATCCACATATGCATGCTAATATCTATAAATGGATATATTATCTCTAAAAGTACTCAAACTATTACTTAAATAAAAATAGGATGGGTTTCCAACCATATAAAAGGGAAATCTTGAATAAAAAAGTATATTAGAGAGATATAATAATATATAATTGTAAATCATTTTATATTTCATGTGTATTATGGTAAAATACATTCCATGAAAATTTATTTACCACACAAAATAAAATATGTTGTGAATATAACATAAGTCGCAATGAATGAATATTGAGAAGGAAAAAACACACATATGGCTTGGGTACCAATTTAATAACATCATATTGAAATAGAGGGACTAAACATGATATTCAAATAACATTAATTGTAAATTTAGATATATAACATCTAAAATAGATAATATATACCCCATATAATGAAAATTAGGTTCTCAATACAATCATGGGTCTAATATTGGAATTTGGGATGAAAACCCCTAATATCATTTCTCTCATATATAAACATACATTAACCTCATCTATCATAAAAATTTACATATTAATCAAATAATTTAGATTATTTTTTTCAAAAATTTAATACTCTATATCTCTTTTACATAGATACACTGAACAATATTATATTTTTTTTACTTGTAATAGGATATAAAAAATATGGGAATGATTTGGGCTTTTTGACAACTATACAAAATGGATTATGAAATGGGGAAAAGGAGTGATAAATGTAGTCTATAATTAATAGGATATCATTTTTACATTAAAGGATTCAATCTAAAAATTTAGAAACTTAATAACATGGAAACATTAATGATTATAAAAAGGATGTTCTTGAATTGAAAATAAGAAGGTTTGAATCAATGAGTGATTTCAATAAGATAAAAAATATTCAAAATGATGTACTATATTTTTTTAATGAAAGGGAATGTGTTTCTGACACTTTCTCTGGAGTGCGCATGACCAGATCCTTTGTCTAGACGGTGGCACTTTCTATTGCCCCACATTCCTGCTTTACAAAGGTGGGTAGCATCCATCACTTTTTCAGGGACATTTGGTCCTTGATCGAAATGAGATGTTGGGATGTTGGTTCTTCCTTCCGCAGATTCCTCCACGGAACTCGTCACCTAATCCGAGTCTCCATTATATATTTAAGACTTTGTTTGTGAAATACTTCTTAGCGCCATATGTTCATGGACACCAGTTAATTACACTGCTTCTGTCAAGATATTCCAAGGGGTCTGGTCAGGGAAGCAACCTTCGGGCAGGGGAGTAGTCACGTTGGACATCACTGGCATGTCTGGGTGTTGGGAAATTGTTGTGTCTTGGTTTCTTCCCCTAATTATATGGATTATTGAGGGTGCGGATTCCTGAGGAATCCCACATAGAATGCGGGGAATCACATTCCATGGGGATGAATCTGAGGTTTTCCTTAGCTTCTCATGTTTAACACAGGGTATGCCGCAAGTTTAACTTCCAATCGAGACGGATTGGATTAATCAGAACACTGACTAGAGTGGATCAGATGGGTGAAACCCCTCGAGGGAACACCGAAATTGGGGCCAACATGTTTTTGTCTTTCTGAATGCTATTAAATGGAATGGAGAATAGGGTGGAATCATCCCACCAAGGTGTGGCGGCCTGGGTAAGAATCAACATGGATGATGGGAGATTCTGTGATGTGGATGGTGAATGGGATAGAATTTTCATGAGGATGAAAATGGTTTTGGGATTTAGCCTTGAAGTGGCTTCCTATGTATCCCCATGGCAGGGAATCAAATTCCGCGTAGTTCATCTGACGATGACTTACCACCGATTGAGTTTTTAATGGATTACCACTGGATGGGGTCACAACAGCTTACAAGTGGATAATAGTATCAACAGATTACCACAAGATAGGGTCATAATAGCTTACTACTGGATGGGGTCGAACCGAAATGAAGATGGTCAGGACGGATTATGTATGGTGGTCTTGAACCTCAGGGAGGCTTCCTACGTACCCTTCCATGGCAAGGGTCAAAGACCACATAGTTCATGGGGGATCAATGAACTGACATGAAGGAAGACCTGGGGTCCAATGGTTGTTGGGATTGATCCCCAGGGAGGAATCCTATGTACCTTTCCTTTTCAAGGATCAAGGAACTTGTATTTCAGGATGGGTTTCGTGTGCAACGGCTTACTGCTGACTGGGGAAATAACGACTTACCACTGATCGGGGTCCACAATTTAACATCATACCGGATGAGGGTGAACTGATGTGAAGGTGGTCGGAGCAACCGAGTGTTGGGCTTGAACCTCGTGGAGGATCCCTATATACCTTACCATAACAAGGATCAAATTCCACGTTGTTCTAAAGGGGGAATTTGGGGCATATGCTCTAAGACAGCCCAAAGAGTTAGTGAATCGATGTGAATATGGTCAGAACGTCCGGAGTGGTGGGCCTGAACATCGTGGAGGCTTCCAATGTACCTTGCCTTAGCAAGGATCAAAACCACATAGTTCATGGTTGGTGGTGGGGCTTACACTCTAGGATGCCCATTGTGTTGGTGAACCGACGTGAAGGGGCTCAGAGCGACCAATGGATGGAGAGCTTGATCCTCATGGAGGTTTCTTAAGTTACTTGCCGTAGTAAGTATCAAATACCTCGTAGTTCAGGATCGTGGTATGTCATACACTCTAGAATGCCCAAGGTGGATGTCATGGTCGGTGTTTGCTCTAAGACCATGTAAGTCATTCTCATTGTGAGAAAAAAGAGGCAATATAGACCTGAAAATCACGTCGCAAATGGTGTGTCTGTGGGAAGTGGAGTGGGGCTTACACGTAGTTAGCAGCCTAAAGATGAAATAGGGGCTTATGCGTGATCCACAGCCGGAAGAGGAAACAAGGGATTACATATGTTTAACTGCCCAAAGTGGTTGGGACTTAGTCCAGGATGGAGGCCCGGTAGCGACAAAGCCCAGCCGAGAGGGATTTGGAACCGAATAAAGGATGGGCAGGGATTCTGCCTCCTACAAGAAATGCTAGGGGCATACACCAGGGTGGTTTCACTTTCCCCCTGGAAAAATGCTGCTCCGATAAAGAGGATATCATTCCATGTGAGGAATGATATCACTCCTGTGGAGACCAGTGGGCGTGAAGAATGACCATGGTGGGAGCACCCGTCTTGCGAGGCATGGGGAGAGGTCACATTTTAACGTCATGTGATGAGGATGATGGTGCTTGGCCATTTAACGTCCTGCAATTCAGATGAGGTGGGTTCACTCTAAACCCCTAGGACATACATAACTGGTACCCTCTACACCATTGTAAAGGGAATGCACCAGCAATGTCGGGGCTAAGGGGTGTTATGGAGCTAAACATTAGGGGGTCCATGTTAGTGTGGATATATGGAGAAGCAATAGCTGTTAGCGTGCCTGGGTGCCATTAGGGAGCGATAATGATGGACGTCTCTTACATATGGAAGCATCATGGGTGCCACTATGGAGTGGAAATGATGGATTTGGATTACGCAAGGATGTTTTCCAGGTGTCGTTATAGAGCGACAATGTTGAATTGCACTTAAGAAAAGAAGCATCCCATGTTCCGCGATGGAGTGACAATGGTGAATGGAACATACGAAAGAAGCAACCCGGGTTCCACTAGGGAGTGGAAATGGTAGACGGGGCCTACACATAGAAGTTGCATGAGTGCCGCTGAGGGGGAGAAAGGGTGAATGAGTCTTATGCATGGAAGTTTCCCTGTAATGTATTCCTCATGTCTGGCCATGAGGTCATCCAAACTATCTGGTGGGTCGAAGCACATAATTCAGTTCTACACCTATGCACTAGTGAACAAGCGGAATAACGCCAACGACATTGGAATCAATCTGAAACAAGGGAGATGAAAAGTGTGAATTACATGTCCGACATTCTGAACATGGTGAGGGTGGAGTGACGATGGAGGATAATTTTTGACCATGTTCAAAAAACAGCATCCATATCACGTTATCTTGAAATAGGGACAAACAAATGAGGGTTGACCATTGACCATGTTACAGATAAAGGACCTAACTCAATGTTTCATTCAAAGTCATCCGGAGCATTGGCCCAGGACGGTAGGTGAGCTGAGGCTACATGGGACTAGGTTGTTAGGGGGTACCTTCATACATGAAGAGGATGATGATCTGAATAAAGGACACACAAATAATGTGGTGGAGTGATGGAATCATTGACCGAATTCCAATGATCTTGGAATTATGCCATTATAGTCATGACATGAGGTATCTTATGCTTTTCACATAATTCGTCTCTTATTTGGAATAAGAGGCATCCTATTATTGAATGATAGTGAATGATATAGTTTATAGTCATATAGAGAGGACAATTGGAATCTTATGCTTGGAGAATACGGCATATCTTATTTGGAGTAAGAGGCATCCTATGTTCGTCAGATAGGGAGTACTACAGTTTATAGTCATGTAGAAAGGACTACTGGCATCTTATGCTTGGCGCATAAGGCATCTCTTATATTGAGTAAGAGTCATCCTATGTTTCTCTTATTGGTATTACTACAGTTTAAAGTCATGTAGATAGGACTATTAAGCATAAGGTGCCTAGAAATGGATGGTGTTGGGACTTACGCAAAGGAGGCCCTCTCTGGTTTAACATGGCATTGGAGGCAGGTGAGGGGGTTTGGATGAATTACATGAGGAATGGTTCGACTCAAGGTACTGAAGGAATTGATGATGAGAATCTCTACTCACGATAGAGGAAATGAACCAAGAGAAATATGTCAACTCAATGTGTTTCATTTTCTGAGGAGGAGTATCTGAAATCCTGGAATTCCATAGGTGGAAGGTGGGTGCACATAAGGGAGTGATGGAAAATCTCGACATTCCAGCCCAAAATGATCTCGGTGCGACACTACATTTTACATGAGGGTCAGTGACGGTAGTTAAGGGACCGGCCCAAGGGACTATTTTGCATAATAAGATCGACACGCAGGATGGAATGCACGTAATAGAAAAGGCAAGAACACAATTGGGAATGCGTGCACGCAATACGAGACATGTGCACGCAATTGGGGGGTTGTGCATGCAATATGAATTATTTTCACATTAAAGGGGTATTTGCGTGCAATAGGGAAGGGTTGCATGAAATAGGAGATATTTTCATGCAATAAGGGGTATTTCCACGCAATAGGGGAGTGTTCGGTGCAATAGGGAAGTGTTGCATGCAATTGGGAAGGGTTGTGAAAAATAGAGAAGGGATGTGTGATCAATTGGGCATATCGGCACTATTGCGTGCAAAAATAATGTTTTTCACGCAAAACTGGGTTTGTTAGCCCCTTTCCAGGAAATATTGATGTTTTTTCACGCAATATAGGGGGTTTTATGCATGGGTGCAGAAAATTCATACTTACGTGCATTACAGTGGCGGCCGACCTCTGGGGTCCTTCTAGGAAAAAGGGGGTGCACTTGTATTTATATGCAGAAACTAGGGAGGCGGTGCACGTAAAATTCTGCACGTGAAAATGGTTTTTTGAATGAAACGGTGTGCGTAAAATTCCACGTGTGCAATGTTGTGCGCACAAGAGGATTCCACGCAAGGAGATGCACGTAATATTCTCTATGAGAAAGGCGGTGCATGTAAAATTCCATGCGTGCAAGGCAGTGCGCCTGAAATTATACACGCACAAGCAGTTTTCTGCGCAAGGCGGTGTGTGTAAAATTCCACATGTGCTAGTGGTTTTCAATGAGATATTCCCTTTTTATGTGCAAATCCATTTGTACGCCCAAGATTCTATTTTCACATGCAATATTCACTTTTTCCCGCAAGATTCCATTTTTACATGCTAATCCGTACATTTCCCCAAAACTGCCTTGGAAGGCCATTTCCAACAGCCTGACTTCGAACAACCATAACTTCTAATCCGTAACTTTTTTTGGGCCCCACAACCAGTCAAATCGAAGCTTGTTGAATGAGTTATGCTTTGGGATTATATATGGATCTTTCAGTTAATTACATGGACACGTTTTCCGGTGACAATAGAATGGTATTATCTCTTAAATAGGGAATAATTTGGATATTAAGGGTTTATTATTGACATATAAAATCATAATCAATTGAAACTCAAATATCTTGTAAAAAAATATATACATGGTTGAACAGGTGTAGGAGGAGATTCATTACCATGGAATGTGGATTCATAATGTTTTAGAGGATTCATTGAACCATAGTAACTACATGGGAGAGATTTAGAGAGGTAAAATGAACTCATATTCATTATCAAGACCCTAGGGGTTGAGTGGTATGAGATAAATTGTTAGATTGAAATCCTTCTCCAGGTGAAAATAAGGGCTTTTTTCATGGAAACTTAGAGCTGGAAATTGGGTAGGAATAAAATCACATGGGTGTTTAGATTGTTTGGTATGTTAGGTGAATTACATGTACAAAGGACAAGTATACATGTGGGTATGAATTTATTACCTAAAAAATATTATAGAATGTTTTTTAGCCTTTTACTTATTAAAAGGTCAGGATAAATTATTTTCCCATTTTACCATTATTAGTTTTGATTAATAATAATCCATGGTAATTGTTTTATTATAAAATATATAAGAAGAATCATTGTACCAAACATTGACATATTGAATCGAAATTTGGGATTTATTTAGCATTGGTAATTTTCTAAATATGAAAAAATAAACTTTTATATTAAAAAAGATGATATATAAATGGTGTTTTCATAGAAGAAAATTGATTTTATCTATTAATTGTTTTCAATTATTATTTCCTATTAATAATTAACTAAATGATGGCATATAACTTCTATTTGAACAAAAATCACATAACAGTCATGTTTTAATTTATATAACTATAATTTATTGAAATAAAAATTATTTAACTCTTATAAAATTAATTATTTGAAAATAACCATTTTACATTTATAATTGTAATTAATAATAATCCTTAAATGATTATTTTCAACGAATAAAAATAATATTAGCATAATTATATAATTTGGATCCATGAAATCTAAATATAAATGTCGTTCTACTAATAAATTTCATGTGTAGAAAAAACTAATTTTAACATTTATGTGCACAAAAGCAATTTGAAAAAAATCCAAAAACATCCATCTTAAACTAGTATATATATCTAAAATTAATAAATGTTTTTTATTTTTTTAGAAATATATTTTAAAATAACGAAAGTGAAATTTTAATCTTACATATGAATAACATATCAATAGTGTGTGAATTTTACGAATGTTCATGATATTATGTTTACATTCTATAGTAGGGTCTCATATATTAAAATTCCAACCCCAAAATAATTGCATCCTCAAAATTGGAGTATATATCATCTATTGAAAAAATATGGAGTCTTTATCCTCATAGGATATTTAGGCTCAAATTTTTCCCCTAAAAACATGCGGTTTATCCAAATGACATTCACCAATCATGTTTCCTGATTCCATAACAATTTCCTTATAGTGAAAAGAATTTCTACAAGTTCTTCACTATAATATTGGTCAAGATACAACTATATTACCTTATATTTTGAGGACATATATTATATAGGATAATTATTTCCATAGTAATGATACATATAAGATATAATGTACATTAGAAATATTAGGAGACATATCTAATTGGTATGTTATAATATTAAATCCTTCAAGTGTCTCAAACATACCAAATGTACCCAGGGAATAACATTCCATTTTACCAAAATTTTCAAATCTATACCATGGTGAATCCTGTAAGAATACGTGATCCCATAATTAAATTTCCTTTTATTTTCATCAATTATAAGGATATCAATTTTATATTCTATGTGATTTATTAATTTGATTGAGAATAGTTTTTACCTTAATAGTCATACCCTTTATAAGATTATAGCAATTTAGAATTATTTATCTAACTTCTTCCCAATAAGATGGTGTATGAAACCTCTCCCCATACAATTCTTTATATGGTGTAATCTAGATACTTGAATGTAATATATTATTGTATATAAATTCAACCAATGGTTGATATTATGCCCATAACTATATAAGTCAAGAGAACATATTCTAAACTTTTCTTCCAATGTATTGATAGTTCTTTTATATTTCCAATAAATATATGGATAATAGGTTGGATTTCAATTTATCTTACTATAAATATATTCTGGGAGGTTCTTCTATAGTTTTGATATAAATAAATGGTGGGAATTAGATACAATCCTTAGATTTTCCCAATGAAACCTTATGATTTCAATGATATAGAGTCAAGCAATGAAATATAGGGGTTTATATTCTCTTACATCATGTAAATAAAAAGACTTATCCCTATTATCAATGATATCCCCCATAGAACCACTATTCCTATGAGTATTTTGTAGTCCACTAATAAAAACCATTGTAACATTTCCCCACATCCATATTGGTATTGATAGAGGTTTCATGAATCCCAATGGATTTTTTACTTAATCCTTCAGCTTCTATCACATGAAGAATATCGGTGCATAATTCCAAATTTATCACTTTATACCATCCCACTTGAGATGTTATCTTAAATAACTACACATATTATTTCTAATAAGGTGTATGGATTGATTTTATATATGGAATTTATCTTAAAGGTCCTTCTAGAATTTTAGTTTGGATGAAACAAATATCTGATTCCAAAACATCAACACTCCAACTTTTTAAATTAATTTTATCAATTTCCCAATATTGACTACATTACCTTGTTTTACATGTTCTCTTTATCATTATAAGGCATATCATACAATTTTATTAAGGTTTATTAATTAATTTCTCTATTAAATACATATAGATACCCATTATTCAAATTAACCACATCCATATTTAAAATATTTTTGTCTATATAATTCTTTTTTATCTCCATCATTGTCAAAAATCCATCATCCCTTCCACAAAATACACCATACACCTGGTATGCCTTCCCATGGTGGTAGTGTCACAATAAATCATAGACTCTCTGTAGTTATGACCATCATATTTTCCTTACAATTATATCCTTCATTGAGAAGATAAATTTGAAACTACTATGGTCAAAATAACTATCTTATTGTTCTTTATTGGGGTAGTGTCTCCATATTTTCAGTGAAATTATTATAGATTCCAACTAAATATCATGAAATGGATAGTTTTATTCCAATAATTTCAATTTCATTAATACATTGGCAGTCACTCTAATATTATATATATGGTAACAACTTGATAAATTCTCTAATACACAACTATAAATTATAAATTTCTTCCTTACTTGATTATAGATTTAATAACAATAAAATAATCAATATCCTATTTAGCTCTTCAAAACAATCCTTATATTCCATTGACCATGTATATTTTACCCATTTTTGTTAACTTGGATAATGTGTTTTACAACCATTTAATAACTTGGATAAAACTCTCTCATTAGATTAATAAGCCCAAAAAATATTAGATATTAGTTTTTTTTCATCAGTGAAGGATATTTGTGGACTACCATTTTCATTGAATGTCTAATAATTATTATATCATTTAATAAAATATATCCATGAAATAATCCTTATCAAGAAAAACATCACAATTAATATATTTCTTTTATAATTCCCTTTACCTGAGGGAATCTTGAAATATTTGTAAATGAATCACATTATATTCACAAACCATATAGTATATCAATATATCATAGATGAATACCACGTCATAAATATCAATATACCCCTTTAAAAATCAATTTATTAGGTCAATAAAGTCATAAGGTGTATTTGATAATCCAAAAATTATCATTATAAAACAGTAATCTCAATAACTAGTTCAAAATTCCATCTTTTTTTATAATCCTTCATCACCCTTACCTGATGATAAACAAGAGTGAATATTTATCATTAATATGTATTATGATACTTGAAGTTGGTCAAATAACTAAAACAAGAAAGGTAAATGATACTTAATCATTTTAGAATTATACTTGACATATATATAATCATACATTCTCTCAATCACACATCCTTCTTTTCCGAAAAAATTAAGAGGTCCGCATGATGTAAAATTAAGGTGTATAAATACCTTATAACTCAACCCCTACAGTAGTTTCTCCAACTCCACATACTATACTAGTTCCATTATTTAATTAGTTTTATATACATGTCGTGTTTTAATAATGAGATTAATGTAGAACTCAACTTTATATATTGTTTAATGATAAGGTAATTCTTAAGGAATCCCCAAAACGAATTTTTATTCCATTGGTGCACCCTCAATTTTATCAATATACTTCTTATCCATAAAACACATTTTATCTTCCTCTATTCCATGAATTTCATTGAGGGAAGCTACTAGATGATGATATGAACATGATTTTGATGATGAATATTTTTATATATATACAAGATTTTCCACCTTACCCTATAGAATGGTAAAATAATTATATTTGTATCAATGTTTTATAATATAATATCAAATAAAATCCATACCAAGAACAATACATAGTCAACTCTATAAATAATACCATGGGTTTCAAATACTGTATACACATGCTTTATAACTGGATCTTTATAACATATATATTTTGTCAAAAGTCTTCAACTTGGTGTCCTAATTGATAATTACATTACTATGGTAGTAGTGAAATATCTAAGGATTTGTAAAAACATGGATGATATAAAAGAGTGAGAATATCCTAAATCAATTAAAATATTAGCTAACGTTGTGCTAATGATGAATGTACCTATGACCATATCATTAGAATAATTGACTTTATATGTGGTAATCACATATTCTAGGACTTTTCATATATAATTATCACCGTTACATTACCCTTCTGTATAGGGAATTTGTTTTTATAATTTCCCTTATTTATATAGTAAAGGAATTAATTGTTAGTAGCTTCTATCTTTCCATTTCATTCAAAATATCAATGGAATTTTCTTGCACACTTGTAACAAACTCAGTTTCCCAACCTATAATCCCAAGTGTGTTTCATCCCATTATTTTCATATATAGTAAATTAAACCATTCCATTCATCAAATTTTATGAAATGTTCATCCCATGATTCTTAGAAGACCTATTCTTCTCTTGAATTCCATGAACACATATGTCCTTGAGAACTCATTTTTAGTATTAATAGTGGTTCAGAATATATCCGCATATGATTAAATGTCTATGAAACCAACTTCCTTAAAATTATTGGCTATAAACCATCAAAAATAACATCAATATTACTTTCATTTTCACATACATTGTATACAAAATGCCTATATAAAATTGTATAGTTTTCATCATACACATTAAAATCTTCCTCCACCATTTTTCTAGTGGTGAGGAACTACCTTCCAATTTCATCTATTCGAACATGAGAAAATTATTTTTCATATAATACATCTTTTAATGTTACCAATTCTATTAACATTGTTTCATCTTCCTCTATAGTGTTTTGAATTAATAACCACCACTGGTCTGCACCTCTTTCTTGATGATTTACATTAATGAAATCATTTTCCATTTAAAAAATTTCAAAAGAGAGAATGATATTCTAAAAGTAATTGATAAATTATTATTCCACCAATGTCTTTGTGGTTGCACTAAATTCTATAGGTTTTTTACATAAAGTTGTCCAACATAGTTTCACCATATTATGGATCATCAGGTAACTCCATATAGGTTATATTATTATTTTATTACATGGGTCAACTTACCAAATATGGTTCAGAATTTTTTATCCTCAAATCCATATTAATTAAATTGTTTACAGGGAATATTATATCCTTGAATATGCATGTTTATATACTTATTATTCCTTCCATTTTCCACCTTTCTAAAATGACATAAACGTAAAAATATAATGATATTAAATTGTAAAATATAATTCCAATTAAATATTATAAAGTAATCTTAAGAAATCATGGTGTACATTCATATTAACTCTTCTGTATCACTTGGTTCATCTAAATATTGAAACCAAGATTGCTACTAATACTACTTTGACAAACATTTGTGACATCCCAGACTCTACCAAACCAATCCAGTAATTATATTAAATTTTTTATAAATAATAAAAGAGTTCCTACATGATCAAACGTCTAAGTAGTATTGGTAGACTATATATGATCATACATGAAATTTTAAAACATAAAGAAATCATTAACACATTGTGAGGGAATTATTTAAAATTCCATTATGTCCCTAAAAATATGACATATACCTCCTCTATGTTTCTTGGGGAAAAGAAGAAAAATAACAGTCTGAATAGATTCTTAGTAAGGGGTAAAATACATGGGAATCATATATAACATAAATATATAAATAGTGATATGGGAATAAATAATAAATAATATAAATCCATATCAATTGGAAAGTAAGGGAATTAAATATACATGAAAATAAATGAAATCCCAGATAATAATATTCATTTATCTAATAAATATGGAATTCATAATGTAAAATATAAAAATAATTATATCAAGGAATTTTTCCAAGTCACATTCTTCTCATTTGAAGAAGAGAACACTGATTCCAAATCTTTTGTGTGTCTTGAGACCTATTGATTCATCAAGAAGATATTTAGATTCGGGACACACCCATAACCTAATTATATCAAATTAATTCCCCATATGTTTCATAATAAATTTAATTCCATTCCATATGGAATCTCATTATAAATAAAGCTTATCTAAATATATAATGGGAAATAGATAAATAAAATCCATCACCATTAAATAGAATAATGCTGGTGTAGAGGAAAATATCCCTTAATCAATGAAAAATATGTGTGGTTTCATCACTGTAACATGAAGAAACCTCATCAAAGAAATATAGGGGATATGGAATATTAAATGAATTGAGTTATATATAGAAGATATTAATTGGGTTCAATGTTTTTATTGGTATGATACAATGGAAATGATTATAAAAAACCATTCTCATTGTTTAATAAGATTTTTTGAATATTCCAACTCATATCCACTTGAAGTGTCTCACATGGTATTATTTCTTGGGACCAATCATCATTCATTAAGGTGATGGATGATTAAATACACATTCAATAATTTTCAGGTTGATTTACCCTACATCCATCGATTTAATAGAAATATCCACAGTCCAGTGCCTTTAATAGGATGTATTTTCTTGGAAATTACTCATAGCCATACATCACCAAAATAAACGATAAATTTAACACATTGGAAAAGGTAACTTACAAGTAAAAATAATATGAAATTGGGATAAACATATCGAATTTTAAATCAATTAAATTTTATAAGTAATATGGAAAAAAACAATCCTAGTAATTTATTCACCATACAAAAAAATAGTTTGTGAATACAATTTGATTCTCAAAGAATAAAAATTGAGATATAGAATTCTCCCTTATAAGTTGGGTAAAAATTAAATCATATACTCATAATGGGGAGGGAATATACATGATCTTATAATACCATTAATAAATTAATTTCTTGAACTAAAAATATCAAATATGTATTTTTAAAAAATGAAATGAAACTTATGTTTATAATACAAACATGTCTTAATGAATGGATTTTGAGAGTGAAAACCCTTACCTCTTATCATGAAATTTATGAATATCTTGTAACCGTCTGCACTATAAAAATTAATATCATAAAAAAATAATTGATAATAATTTTCATAAAAATAACCCTAATATGAATCATTTTTATGAATAAAATTAAATGATATTAGTGGTGGGTATTTGTGACATGAATATGAAAAGTCAAATAATGCTATTAGTATAACGATTACTATAAAAATTGGATTGTAAAATTGGTTTAATGTGTCTAAAAGTAATATATCATCAATAGGATATCAAATGAATATAAAATGATTTATTTTTATCTTTTATATATATAAACCTTTGGAAACCTAAAGGCATATAGGAAAGGAATTTATAAAACTAAAAAGAGAATAGAAATTATCAAGGAAAGATTTAGGTAGTATAAATACTATAAAAAAGTTATTATATAATATTTAATGATATTTAAGGGTTATATATCATAAATATGGAACAATTTTGAAGGTGGAGGTTTTATTATTAAAATATAGAAGCATAAAAAAAATTAATCTAAAAGGCCTTGACACAGAAGAATACATCAATTAGAAGAGGATGTATGGAGGCATTACCTTTCCATGTGGATTATTAAATATTTAGAGGATTCATTTGAACCATAGGAATTGGTTAGGAGGGATTTATGTATGGATAGGGAAGGAAGTTTTTTTAACCAGGCACATGAGGTAGAGTGGGATAACTGAAAGGGAGGGAGTGATCCCCTTTCCAAGTGAAAAAATAGGATTACTCATGGAATACAATAGTTAGGTAAGGGGTAATAATAGAATCAGAAGGGTGTAAGGTGGGTGAGATATGTTAGGATAATCATGTATATAAATGGTATTTATGATATGTGGGTTTGAGTTCATTACCTAACAACTTGTTCTAGAAGATTTATGCATCCTTTTAATTATTTAACCTTCGAGATAACTTATTTACCCATTTTAGCCTTATTAATCTTGATTAATAACTGGCCATGTTAATTATTTTATTACTAAAAACATAAAATGACCCACTATACCAAACTTTAACATGACGAATCTGAATTCTAGATCCATTAAAAATTCAATTTCAAAATATTCTATATTTTACTTTTAAATTAAAACATAATATATAGAAGAAAGCATTTTTATAGAAAATTGTCCATTATATATGTAATGATTATAATACTTATATCAGATTAATTATTTATTGAATTATTATTTATATATTTTTTATATGTTTAAAAATCATATAAGAGTTATTTTATAAATTATAGTAAGATAATTTATTTAGATTGAAATTATACAACACTTATAAAATTTATTCCTTAAAATAAACCATTTTAATTTAACTGCGGTAAATAATATTTAGCTTAGCTATTTTATTTTCATAAAATAAATATAACATTGTTATTGTTACTTTTGTATACCAACGAAATTTCAATATAATAAATAATTTATTAATTAAATTAATATATGTAGGGAAAATTAATCTTTACATATTTATACATAATACCTATTTTTATGAATAATCTCAAAAATAAATCTTACGATAATATCATTAACATAAATAAAAAATGATATTACATTAGTTAAAAAAATTATATCTTCAAAAATAAAACTTTTAAATATACGTATGAATATAGGCTCATTAGTGCATATGTTTGGTGATAGATCCAGTATGATGTTTACCGACTATAGTTGGATCTTGGGTAATATAGTTTTATCATTAAAAAAGATATATATAAAAGGTTTTATAACCAATGTGAAAATAATATAATGATTAGTCATTGGGTGGATAAGAAAGACCCTTATATTAAAAAGTTATAAATTAGGAGATTGGTTATAGAATTGAAACTATTTTTTGAAGTGTAATCAAGTTGGAAATAAGATAGAAATATTTTTTTGAAAAATTGTTAGAATCCCATTGTCAAATGGGGTTGAAAAGAATAATATTACAAGGGAGGTGTATAAATTATCAAAATTATGATTATAGATGATTCATCTTTCCCCAAGAACATGTCAATGAAGATAAGGAAATATCCATTTTTTGCAGATATATACAGATTAAATTGGATATAATTTCCCTAATAGATTTCAAAGACATGGGGTTGGGGATTAAAAGAAATATCATAAGAAAATAAAAGGTGGATTTATATTGAATGAAAATTTTGGATACAAGAGACCATTTTAATTTTATTCAAATATTTGGGGAGAGAGTGAGTATAATGAACCATAAATCAATAAATAGTTTTCAATATTATAAATATATAAGAAGAAGTATGATTTGATTAATTATAGGTAACAAAATCTAAAAATTAGGGGAATTCTAAAACTTATAGTTTTTTTAGGATTTTTTATCAATAATCCTATGATGCTTTGAAGTATTATTGATAATAGATGAGGGATGTGTTGAAGAATGATAATGTTCAATTGATATGTGGGATAATTGTTATCCATAGGTTATTGGATGGGTTGAAAATACATTAGAGTTCCGAAAGCTCTATGTTTCGAAGATTGACCTAAGATGAAGAAAGAAAAACATTATAGTTAGTTATACATGTTTTGGAAGAAGATATAGTAGTATATGAAGACATATACTGATATTAGTTATTATCAAGAAAATTATTTGTAGGGAATTATTGTTTTATGTAATATGCAGTCTTTAAAAAGGTATATGAAAATTTGATGAATAATAGATATATATATATAAGGTGGTTATTTAAAATAGACAGATATTAGGTTTGAAACGTTATCTGGGGAGGTGATTGTTTAAATATCTTGAAGGTGGTTGGTGGGGTCTCAAAAAATATTTTAATAGACGAGATATGATTTAGATAAATTTTTTAGAAGACTGTAATTGAGAAGAATTCATTGAAAATTTAAAAATCTCAAGTATAAAGGTTAATTATTTTTTGATATACAAGGAAAATATTATGACTTCATGAATCAACCATGAGAGCATAAGAGATACATTTTAAGGTACTGGGTAAAACTAACGAGGTCATTAGAATAATTTTTATGATTTTATTATATTATTCATTGTTTTTTTAAGTGTATGTTTGTATATTTTGTAAGATTCATTAAGGTTGAAACTGAATAAAAAAGGAAAAAAGAAGGAACACATATTAATTTCAATAGGGTTTCCTAGGAATTATGTAAGTGTCATATTTTGATTTCATAAAATCCATAAATTTTTTATGTATATGCAGATGGAAAAGTAATAAACATGTAAGATTCAAAAAAATAAATAGGGTACATCCTATATATTATAATGTTCTCCAAATATGTTAATAGATTCACACTTAAAATGTGAGAGTCTTTCATGCTGGAATAAATTGAAAAAAGTAAAGGCTTGAAATTTAAGAGTCATTTGACCCATTTGTATGATTCCTAATAATATTTTTATTTTTCATCTAGTATTATATAAATTATATCTCAACCATTTTTTAAGGTTTATCAATGCTGAGTTGACTTGAAAAAGAAAATTTCCACGACTCAATCTCAAGAGTGTAAAATTCATTAGGACTGATCATAAGGGCCATTACATTATATTATCTTCAATGAACTCCTAAAAATTTAAATTTAAACATAGATATGTGTACATGTATAGAGAATGTAATCACATAATTTCATTGTGCATAGAAATTCAATCCAGCAATGTGGATTTCAATTTTTTTAATTATGATATATGATTGTTATTTTTCTCAATTTCAGACAGTGAATGAAGTGGAATTTTTGAAGAATGTAAACTAAAATTTTCAAGGGATATTGTGAGGATTATTTTAATTTATGGATGTTGATATATTAGTGTTATTATTACTGTGTTTCTATATTGTAAATATAGATAAATTATTAAGTGAGTTTTATAGTAATATTTGACTAGGAAAGGGAAAATAAATACAATTAAATATATGATCATGTTGTGGCTTTGTATAATCTCTATATTCAAAATAAGAAAAAATATATCATTTGAATATTTTTTAAATATGTGATAATAAGAAGAAATAAATATAGAGACTATGTGATAGTTACCAGAATTTATGTAAGTTAAAAAATAAGTGTGGTGTCATTATAGACAAAGAGTTACTTTTGGTTCCGTATAATGAGAATTTACCAACTCCATAATGAGGATTGTGTAATAATGGGGTTGATACATTGGGAGATATAGGTTGTAAGTAACCGACTTTGGTTACCCTCAAACCTGGACCCCAACCAATTCTGTCACATACCCAAAGGGCGTTCTTCATCCTGATGGGCTGGTGACAGGTACCTGGGCATCGAACAACAAACCCAAATAAGTGATGTATCCCAACATGAAAAACCACATGGAATATATATACACAAAGAAATAAAGATAAATGAAAATATAATAAATATATATTCCATAACTTTAAGAAAAAACATAGAATCAAAACAATTGAAAACATAACCACAATCTCCAAGAGACAAGTCCAACTACAAAGGACCACAACAAAATAAATACTTCATGTGATAGTTTAGACGAACTCCTACCATATCACCACCAACATCCCAACTCATCTTCATGAAATCTCACTGGTTCACTATGGTTCATTTCATTTTCCTACATTGGAAGACACATATAGGTCTTCACACCCAAAACATGTGTGTATGGTGTGAGATAATAGGATCAATAAGATTCCACATGGGTGTTCCATACCAAGTCTCTATATTAATATTCATGTATCCTAATTTCAAATAAAACAAGGCATGATAATATGTAATGAAGTTTTATTGTAAACATTGTAAACAATTCTCTTTATCACAGTTGTAAAACAAAAAAATGTTATATAAATTTCAAAGAACATTTTCCATATCATATTTTACTAGATTAAACATTCATATCAAGGACGAAAAAACAAGTCAAAGAAATAAAAAATATAACAACATGTATTATAACCGAAGATCACTATAGGTCATACTAGAAAACTACTCATACTAGTATAAATCAATTGGAAAATCTTGTTCCTAGAACACATTCCTAGAAATAAGAGGAATAACCAATGATTAACCCCCATCCTAAATATAAATATCATCCCCTAAAACAATGGGACTATGAAATATAGAAATTCTCCACAAGAAAACCTCCATATAATTGAAAAAATGGATGATGGCCTCAAAATAATCCTTCCTCCTATATAACCGAAGTAACTGATGTTCTAATTTTCACAATTCAATCAAATGCGTTGAATACCATTTCAAAACCATTTCACAATCCATTTGAATTCTTTGAAAATACCCCATTTCTTCATATTTTCCAACAATGAGAAAAAACAATTTTTCTTTAAGAACTCTTTTAATCACATAATGAAAAACCATGAAAATTCATTTTAGAAATCGGTTTTTAAAATAAGAATAATACGGTCTACCCATACAGGATATAGACAAAACCCCATACAACAAAAATATGATAGTATACACTTGAATGGATTTACACAAAAAAAACCCAATGATTTCTATGAAGGCCATATAATCCAATCCACATCTGAATATTAGTGCAGTATTTAAAATAAGGGGTCTGAAGAATTGAATAAACTCACATACCTCATGAGAGAACTCATGCCGAATCACCACCAATAATGGAAGGGCCTCCAGAATGAGATCACACAGTGGATCAGGAAGAATACATGAGGAAGCAAAAAATCATATCAATTAATCTGAAAATGAATCTAAAGGGAACTACCATGATTGTTGGTAATGAAAAAGCATAAATATCACTCACACAAAAAGATGCACCATAACCCCAATGAAGATCTAACACCAAACAGATTGACCGGGAATGGAAAATGTCTCTAAAATCACCAAAGAGGAACTATTAGTCGAGGGAAATGGAGAGGCAATAAGCAAATTCAAACTCAAATCACATAAAACACCATAAAAATTCGTAATCATGAAATTACATGACATGTAATCCATTTACATGTTTTGAAATCCACAATGTCAAAACACACTAAAAATGCCATCACCTTGGATGAATTTCTGGTCATAATCTATCTTCTGATGTGTAATACCTTGTAACGTCATATAAAATTTCATGGAGTAATCCCTTATCATGACATGTACCCAGTAGCCCTTACATGACATGTCTCCTAGTTACAATACATATAAATTCCCTACAACCTATAAAAAATTTAAAAATCACGTCTAAAAACATCATGCCTAAAATGGTAATTAGATGGAAGGAAAAACTTAATCGATCAAGGTAACATGATGTAATAAACTCCCAAACATAAATAATTTCCTTCCTTGAGAATTGATATGGAAGATGTACCCACTAGAAAAAGATGAGGTCACTACTCCCCCATCAAAAAATCATGTTATTGAGCCTCATGAGAATATGGTTCATGTTTCTAGAGAACTATGACCAACATAATCAACTTCCAATGAATGATTTTCACTTGAGAGAAAAGTATCTCAACTAATTTCTCTAAAACAAAAACAACTCGCTCTAAAAAAATTCTACCAAACTCAAAATGTGTGTGTGATCAGGGTGAAATGTATTGAGATGATACATGTGGAAAATATCATGAATACCTATATAATGAGCTGAAAAAGCTAAATGATAATTAATATTCTTGATCTACTCAGTGTACTTAAATGGCCCAATATATCTCATAGCCAATATTCCATGTCTTCCAAGTTGAAGATGACCCAACTGAGGAGAAAATTTCATGAAAACCCAATCACAAATGGAAAATTCCAAGGGTAACATAGCCAATACAAATACAATTTCTTTCAACTCTGGTCTATAACCATATGTCGATATACATTCTAAATCATCATTGAGGTATCCTGAACCAAACTTGATCCCACTAATGATACTTCAACCACCTCATCCCAATAAAGAGGATATTTTTTAGTGGTGACCATACAACACCTCAAATGGATACATTATGATTGAAGACTAATAAATTTTTTTATAAACATACAAAACTAGTACTAGATTGCTTTCCTACGATCCACAAAAATCTTACACATAAGGAAGATACATATCCACTTGGATCTGAATAAAACGCTACATCGGACTATATGTCTTTGCATGTTGAGTTTTTCTCGACATGAATTGATTTATTATTCCACATTTGATATATCTTCATATCACCAAGGTAAACCTAGGATCCCTATCATAAAATGGTAGAAGGAATCACATGTATCCTCATAATATTCTTCACATACAACATTCCATGATCTTCAACCATGGTGGTATCATTGATCAGTATAAAATGAGAAGGCTTAATTAACTAATAAAAAACTACATAGATAACATTCCTTCTTCAGGGATTCTTTGGTAATCTGAAAAAACAAATCCATGGATACATCATTCCATTTCTAGACTTTCACTAGAAGATTCTTAATCAATCCAAGGTGTTCCATGTTCTCTTCATTTATCTGTTTGTAGGTGTAACAATGTGACACATATTATGAAATGTTACACTTCATTCACGACCACCAGAATCATCATCACATATCACAATACACCATAATGGTTACTATATGAATGAACCATGAAGACTAATGGAATTTAAACAAAACTAAACTCTTGACAGATGCTGGGGCGATAACCCACTTCCCAAAGTGGATCATACCATCGGAATAGAGAGACTATCCAAAATGGTCTCTCCACCAAAAATGCATTCACGAATTTTTCTGAACTCATTATCTTATTACTGAATCTGAAAAATGGACTCTAGGTAAAATGATCATAACTACACACTAGAGAAAACTATACATAAACCATCATCCTTATAATCCAGGTGAAATTGAAAAAATCCCAATTTGGTTCTACTCCTCCTCTGATTTCCAAATATCCTATGATGATACATTCCTGATAAGAGTGTTTGAAGATAAATTTCCCTTCCCCGAGGACTAGGAGATATCAAATTGAATCATCTGAAGGTATTCAACCCACTGTCTCTATCTAAGATTATATTATTTTTCCAAAAAAATATAACTCAATCTCTTTTGAGCAGAAATTACTGTGAACCTCTCCCCAAAATGATAGTGTTGGTGACATTTAATCACATGAATAATTGTTGGAAGCTCTATATTGTGAGTAGAGTAATTATTTTCATTCAATCAAAGGTGAATAGATATATAAGATTCGACATGGTCATCCTAAATAAGAACGAACCACATACCATTAATATAAGCATAAAAAACACCAGGTACCCCTTACGGGGCTTGGGTATGATCATAATAGGAGTCGATGTCAGAGGTCATTCCATTTCATCGAAAGAGGAATGAGACTTCACATCCCATGTTAATTTCTCTCAATCTTAGAGAAATTCTAAACAAACCATTAGTAGTATACATCAGGACCAAAGAATAATTGTATCTCAAATACATTATTTAGTTTATTACATGACAAGACAACCTTCACCTTTTTAGAATCAATAATTAAGTCATGTAAAGAAATATTGTGTACTAAGAACAACATTTCTGGAATCAAGAAACTACATTTTAAAATCATTCCATACAAACATCTACATAATATAATTTACAGTACCAACATCAGATAATGCTCATTCTCATGCTTAGATTTCAAATATAGAAATCATCAAAAAATACTTCCACAAAAGATTCACGATATAGTTGGATTATTTGATTCATGAGTTCGAAAAAAAAACTATAGGAGAATTTTTCATACCAGAAGGAATCAAAAAACATTCATAATATCCATACCTACTCCAATAAGGTGTTTTTAGTATATGAGGCTCCCAAACTCTTAGATGATGATAACCTGACCAAATTTCAATCATTGAAAACATCTTTTCCCCATTTAACTAATCAAAAAATAATACACATGAGGAAATAGATAATTCTAATTACATGTTACCCATTTCGGATTTTGATATTCCGCACAAAATCGAAGTGAACCATCTCCCTTCTTGGAAAAGAGTAGTGGGGGTTCCAAAGGTGAAATACTAGGGTGAACAGAACCTTTTTCTAATAGGTCATTCAAAAGAATCTTAATATCATTCATCTCTACTCATGCCATATGATAAGAAGGTATCAATATTGGCTATATACCTGTAACCTAGTAAATTGTAAACTCTACCTCTCTCTATTTTTAGGAATACTAGAGAATTATTCTATAAAAATTTCATAAAAATCTCAATAAACAAAGAGAGGATCCAAAATACAATAAATGATATCAGACTCAATCCTAATAGTAGAAAATAAAGTCTTCAGCTCTAGGAGGGATGGTCCTGTATGACTATATCTCGGGTCTTGCTCCCCCAGAAACACATGAGAGCTCCCATCGACAATAAGAAACAAACAATTTGGATGAAAATAATCAACCACATCCTAATGAGATAAAATATAATACATACCAATTATGACATCAAAAAATATAGATCAAGAATTAGAAAATCACAAAATGAATCTAAATCATCTATCGTTAACGAACAAGAAGGAAACCCCCCCCCCCCTGATATTTCCTATTAACAAGAGGCATCACTAACTCCATTAAAAATGGACATAAGTTCCATTTTATGTTTAATAATATCAAAAAAACATGATGATATAAATTAGTGGGAGGAACCAATATCAAATAAATAAATTTCTATAGAAGATGGAATAAAGAGTGTATCTCTCACTATTGCTGGACCTACATCGACCTCTAATAGAACCTCATCTAATGCATGAAATTGATTCATTGTCAAGCCCTATGGCTAGATCCCATAAGTCATTGATGTATCTAACTTCCTGGCAGTAGTCCATGGAGCTGAAAAACCTTGATCAAAATGAGTCACAGTCATATCCTAGCAGAATCGTTGCATGTAACCAACACGCCCATAGTTGTTACATGTCTTCACGGGCATATGACAAGAATTTCTTTTGTTTCTAACCTTTACAGACTAATATAAAGTCAGGGGCCCACTACTATCTATAGAAGATGATGTGAAGGAGGGTCATTGCCGATACTCACCTCCACCACTCCTATAATGATCTTCTATATGATCTTCTACTCATGCACACTATTAAAGCCTCCAGTGGATAAAAGAGATAATGTGGAAAGTCCATGATTTTAAGACAAATTAATATCTACCACCATAGTTCTTCTTACTGCCTCCTCATAGGTATAATTATTTAACATAAATTCATGTGACCTGATATCCATTATCAAACCATGAAGTTACTTCTGATCCTTCAACTGGTCATTATTTATCAAGTACCAAGAAAAACTGTCCGGCTCAGCAAAATGGTTGTCGTACGCTGACACTGAACACTATCTTTATTTAAAATAGAAGAAATCCTGTGATATTTCTAGCATCAATGAATTTAGAAACAACTGCTAAAATAGTACGGTTTTGAAACCCTTCCAATAAATTTCCACATGTCAGTCAGCATGGAATTTGGAATCCCACAATATCATACTACAACCCTCGAGTATAAACACATATGATCTTAAATTGATATTCTCATGTATTTCTAGAATGTATAAGATTTTATTGATCATATCTAGCTAGTCCTATGCCTCTTGATTTTCATTCATTCCATTGAAGGATAGTGTCTTCTCCTAAAATAATTCCCATGGTTGATCTCCCTCTCCTACGGCTCATGGATTTACCTCAAAAACATTGTTATGAACTTGTGGAACATTTTTATCAACAATAGTAACATCCCATTATACAGCCTTGATGGATTCTGATCAACTTTTAGATTCCCTTGAGGTGATCAGTTTTACCCTCCTGATTAACTCATGGATGATGTCATGGAGGCATAATGCAACACAACGAAACAAAACAACGATAAAAAAAACGAATAAATATCATTCCAATCAATAGAACCAATAAGGTGAAACTAATATTGGTAATAAAACCCAACACTAGAGACACATATCCCAACATCCCATGGAAACTTGAGTCTGATCATGACAATATCTCTTCAAGAACTTATCGCAACATACCTCACATGTCTTGAAAATCCTAACTCTAGTCTAACAAACACCCAAGACAAGGACTCTTGCAGAATAACCTACCATTTATACCACTATGTATAAAACTGACCCGTGTTATCCTCAAGCATGGCTCCTCAATTGTTCTATCACATTTACAATGGTATTTCCAAATACCCATAGTTGGACGACATGCACTAGGGAATTGAACAACAAATTATAAGAACTATTATGCCCACCGTGAAGAACCACATGGAATATATATACAAAGATCAAGAAGGAACAATAAAAATTTAATAATATATATTCCATAATTGTAAGAAAACAACATAAGAAAAACAACTACAAGAGTAACCAAAATTTTCGAGAGACAAGTCCAACTGTAAATGATCACAACCAAAAGGCTACTCCCTGAGATAATCTCTTTAAACTCCCAATATCTCAACACCAGCTGCCCAACTCAGCTGACATGAAACCTGCCACATCACTGTGGCCCCTTGAATTTACCTACATTGGAATACATACATTGGTATATTAACAACAACCAGCTACACAATTTGTGATCTAATAGGCACAATAGGATCCTGCATAGGTGCTCCACAACAAGTCTCTCTATAAAAATTTATGTGAGCTCATTTCAAATAAAAATTATCATGATAAGTAGTAATGAAATTTTATTTTAAACATGGTAAAATTTTTCCTTTCTCATAGTTCTATACCCAAATAGGTATACCAATTTCAAATCTCATTTTCTATTTCATCATTTATAAGAAAAAAAGAATATCAGGGTAAAAACAATAAGGACCTGCAATAAAAAATAAAAACAGCTATATCAGAACAATTTATCAGTATTGGTAAAACTAGAAGACTACACATACCCCCATCAGTCATGTGCACAATCTTGTTCTTAGAGTGTATTCCTAGTAAGAAAATGGAATACCCCATGAGTAACCCACCCCCAATGTCAATATTAGTCCCGTAGAACAACGTGCCTAGGAAATATAGGTAAGCCTCATTATAAAATATCCTAACAATTGAAAAAACAAGAATGATGGACTCAATCGAAACCTTCCACCCATGTACCCAAGGTAACCCATGTGCCCTTTTTCAAAATTCAATCTAATTCTTTGAAAACCATTTCGAAACCATTTCATAACATATTACAATCCTTTATAAATACTCCATTTATTTTTATTTATCAACAACTAGGGAAAACCATTTTATGTTAAAAATAATTTCAATATACACAAAATAATCGTGAAAATTCCTTTTATTAATTAGTTTATAAAGAATGAACAATATGGTTCATCAATATAGTTTAGACACAAAACCACCTACCTTAAAACATGGGTCATACATTCCAAAAAAAGAATCCAACAAAAACAAAGACCCAATGATGTCTATAAAGGCCCTAGAATCCAGTATAGATCTCAAGATTCAACCAACAGAGAAAAATGGGGTATGCATAAAAGACGGAACCGACATACCATAAAATCAAACACATACCACACCACAACCAATAGAGGAACGACCTCCATAATGATATTTCACATCAGATCTAAAATAATACACGATGAAACCCCCAAATCATACCAATAAATTTGATAATGAAACTCAAGTGTGGTATCATTAACAATTTCAATGAAGAAGAAGAATGATCACTCACTGGGAGAGATGCACCACCACAGTAATGAAGATTAAATTCCAAAAGGATCAATCGGGAAGAAACTATGTCTCCATAAACCATCGGAGAGGAACCATAGGTTGAGATAAAGGTGGTTTCGGTAGACTAATGGGACCCCAAATCACTTATGGTTCCCTAAAAGTCCCTTATTGGGAAATTAAACAAAGCTCTATCCATTTACACAATTTGAAATCCAAATTGTTAAAATATGTTGAAAACCCATATCCTCGTATTAAAATCTGATCTTAAATTAACCCATGACAGTTATCACCTTATCACGTCATGTATCATTTCATGACTTATACCATTCAAGAAACATGCACCCAGAAGCCATTACATGATGTGTAACCTAGATTCCCTACATGTAAACACCATGCATCCTAAAAAATCATTAAATCATGTTTAAATACTCCACGCCAAAAAAGGACATCGATATAGGGAAAAAGATACCCTATCAAGGTAAAAAGATGTTATATATGGTGTTTATTAACATAGTTCATGGTTTACTTGCTTAATATTTTCTAGATTTGTAATTTTTTAGTTTCTATAAGAATCATTTCATATCTTTTAAGTTCACTTCCTAAACTCTTTAGATGTATTTTTATTTAATAAAATACATAAAAATGTTTTTAAGAATAAATAAAAAAAATGCTTCAGGAATTTGGATTTTAATTAATATATCAAAAAAAAATGTTCTTATTGTGTTGTTTTCTTCATAATGAATTCCATATCTGGGAACCAATTTGTATAAATACCTTCTTAGTTTGGTATGTTATGTTTATGTTATAAAAATAAATTTACTGTATCCAAAATTAATTCAATTTTTTTAAAAACAAACCCTTGGAGATGATGAAAGATCTCAATGGTCATGGGATTACTCATTTTAATTCCCCTATAGATTAATGGCTACATTGTTATTGATCATATATGGAGTTACCAAGAACAAAAACAAAGAATACTCAGGGTAATTATTCGAAATAAAAGAAACATCAAAACACAACAAGGTTAAATTAATTAACCATGATTCCTAAATATCCATATCCCAAATAAATTGAATATATTATATATTTCATTGAATAAATGAAGAAAAAAACTCACTCATTAAATCTAGTGTTCATTACAACAAAGATAGAAAAAAATACAAGACACACAATAGATATCTTCCAAAAAATTCATTTGGATGAGTTTCAATCTCTCCTCTCACTAGAATGAATGCATACCGGATAAGTCTACCATCAAAAAATTGTTATAATATCATTAAATGGATTAACCCTAGTGAATATGAGGGTTTAGGGTACATAATCATATGTCAATGGGTGGTTGTGGTGTTAGATGGAATGTGGGTGGTTGTCTGAAGAATAGTTCTTGGTTATGCTCACAATTTAGTTAATCATAAAACAACCATTCTCTTCAATCATTAATTTTGGATTCGAGGGAGACTATCTTCTGGATGGGTAACATGGTTCAATTAATAGTCCACAGACCATACTCATAGTTATGTTTCCTCTGGCATTAACTCGCACAACCCGAGGTCTAATCTGCCCAGTTTGTTTAACCATATGGAGGGCATGCAATTTTACAATTACTCCTCAAAATCATAACCTACATAGTATAGCAGTGGATATGCCTATATTTTTTTAACAATGTTGAGGGCGTGTGGATGAGTATATCTTGATTCTCTATGATTTTCATGGTTTCCTGGGTGGGGTGACCAATTTTAGTGGCATAATAATAAACATGCGCCCTAGAAAAAGGGTCCTAACACAACCATTTTCCTCGAAAATGCCAAATCCATGAAAAATATTCTAGATCCTTCTTCGGATGAAAAAATAACTCTTATTAGAGAATTTTAAGGATATAAGTATATGAATTTTTTTCCTAAAACCATTTTAAATGAACTTTTAGGAATGAAGATTCTATATGAACATAGGTGTTTCAAAATCCCCCACACTTGATCAGTTTTTTGCCCTCAAACAATTACCAAGAAAATAACCTCAATGGATCATTCATGAAATATATAGAAATATCACAAATAATATCTAATAGATTAATTTTAATTTGTAAGGAATAATTATTGAAATTTATTGGTAAATTCCTCATGACTCACAAATCCTTGATGTTATCCAACAATGTAGGAATAATTGAAAACCTCTAAATATTAATTCTTAAATTATTTTTGCATAAAAATGTAATTTTACTTATTCATTTCAAATATAGTTCCATCCTTAACTTCTATACCATCACTCACTTTGGTAGGACCAGAAAATATATCATCTACACCAGTTGGTGGGATATCATATTTATAGGTCACACTGTCTCATTGACTTGTAGATTTGAGGAATGATGAAGGGTCGTCATCATCGTGGGTATGGTTTTTCGTATTAAAAAATATTTTCAATGGACTTAAATATGATAATTGAAATTTTTGTTCCTATATTTTCATTTTTGAAACATGTTAAATTTTGAATGTAATTCAAGACCTCATGAAGTTAAGAAATCATAATAGTCACTTCTATGGTATCAACAATTTCAATTATTCACTTCCCTTTATGCATAAAATGACCACCATTTTAAGAGGATTAATAATTTAAACTAATATATAACAAAGATCATCATTAAAAACAATTCATTATAATTAGTAATTAAAGTATTCTATTTTATTTTCCCAATTCTTATTCAGGTAAAAAAATATTTACCAATCTAGACATAGAGGAATTTCTAAAAACATTCTACAAAATCCATTATTATTATTTTTATATTAATGTGTGATACATATACCAGCCCTTTAGTGGTCTTATAAGAATAAAATTTAATGATTTCAAATATTAATGTTACGAACAAATGTGTTTCCAAATGTATATACCATATCCAATCATAAAACTGATCATGGTCCACTGTGATCATTGCTAGGTGGATAAGGGAGGGAATATAAAGACATTCAAGGGGTGGGGTAATGAAAAATATGTGATAAAAATGAAATGGATAAGAATAGAAAACTCCATTGAATTAAGTTTATAGAATGGTCTGAATCTAGGGTGTGAGAGTCCTCCAATAAGAATAGAGTCTCCATACTGAAGTAGAAATCCACCTAATATATTAGATAAAGAAACCATAAAAAGTAACATGAGAAAATCATAGTAGAATCAAGGGGACCAAATTCGAGAAAATAATAACACCACTACTAAAAAAAGACATATAAATAGCCATGTCTCAATATAATCACAAGGAAGATAAAATAGAAAGCATTTGGAGTTCCAAATATGAATGGAATCCCATTGGAGGGATGATAAAAATGGTTCCTAGAATTGAGTGTGGGTGGCCTCATACCATGTTGTATATGTTGTGGTCTACTCATAGTCCATGTCCTCATATAGTGGAGGAGAGGTCTAATTTTCCTCCTTAGGTATTTTTACTAGCTATCATTTTGTTAGATGGGAGGACCACAATTGTTCCATATGGGAGGAAGAACCCATACATGTAATAGGAAGGAGATTCATTTACAGGGGTTGGTAAAGGCCAAAGATGATGATATCCTAAGAGCTTTTTCCCACAATATTTCAATGTGTAACCTCAACATTCTAGTTAATCATTACATAAAAGGCTGGGTAACACTTCAATTATAAATTTGGGTCTCTAAAAAATGTTACCTAATGATATTGGTAATTATATTATGTAGATTATGGTTTTTAATGCATGGAGGTGGTCGGATTCGTGGTGGTGGTATTCCTCTATAGGTGGAGAGGAATTATGGAAAGCAGCGAGAGGGGAGGAGTTATAGAGGGGATCATCCGTAAATTCTTTTAAAGTTCCTCAAAATTGGTAATACGTGACATAAATTTCCTTCATGTTCATACACTATTCCATGGTGATGTAAAATATGAGAGGTGGTTCAATCTTAGTAAAGGTATTTTTTTCAAAATGACTTCTATGATGCTCGACCAAGAGGGTCACATAACAACCTCAAACTATGTCTACATGTGTCTTAGCGCATATGTTCATGAGGTAATAGTTGAATACATTAGCGGGTTTGATGGTTCCCCCTGTAATCATGGAATAGTGATGAAACAAATCACAGAGGTTAATGTTTCCTTTGATATCATATAGGGGATGAAGCATGTGGTAAGGATATGATGAAGCAACTAATGGGTGTCATTAATGATCGTGGTAGACATAGAAGTTTATGGAACATAATCTAGTCTCATCTATAAAATAGTGGAATAAATTTATTTATGGGTATTATTATCCCAATATTGGGCCATCTTGGAATAATCCATGTTACTTAAAAAATCACCATCGTACATGCCAACCAATTTGGATAGGTAACCCATATACAAACATTACCAAAACATGTGAAGGCATAATATGATGTATACTACAAATTTTAATAGATAAACCGGATCATTGGAGGTCTACCTTTCCCGACATTGAAATGTTGTAGAAAACTAAATCTCAAGTCCCTTATAGGTTGGTTAATGTAAAGAGAGTTCCTTAGTGAGATGGACATGGTCAATAAGTCTTCTATGCTTTTCGGATATGCCTAGCGCCACAAGGATGTGAGCCAAGAAACAGATGTGTGGGATGAAATACCAAGGGACCAGAAATCATTATATTATGATCTCATCTTGATTAGAATATTTTAGGATAGGTCTGGGGAGGTTATCTGAAATTGATGTACAGGGGATTTTGGAAGTTCCCCTGGAGAGGTTTGAGCGGGTTCATGTAATGAGTATTACACTGAACAAATATAGTATAAATATTACAAATTTAAATACATAAAATTGAATTTATATTTTTTGATAGTTAAATTCATCTTTTAAAACACAAGAAATATTTTATATGGGACAAAAAGAATTAGTGTTTTGAAAAAAAATGGCAAAATGGTGTGTAGTGATAGTTGTGCATGAATTGGTATGAAAAAGGATATAAACCAAAAATTAAAATAAATAAATAAAAATGGGACGGAAGAAATCAGGGAGATTCCATAACATAAGGGAAGGATAAGAAATAAAATGAAAAGGTTGAGTATAAAAGAAGAATTGGAAGAAGAGAAGTAGAATAATAAGAAACAGAAATTGGAGCTTGATCTTGAAGAATAAGAAGAAGCATGAGAGGAGGAATATGAAGGAATGGTAAGAGATGAAGAGTGGAAACAAAATGGGAGATGTTGTTTAAAAAAATTGTGTTTTAAAATGGTGGTTTTATTTTTTTTATTTTTGGAATATTTAGATCTTTTTAAAGCATCAAATAGTTAATATTCAAATATTTTTTAACCATACGATAATCATATGCTCTCTACTTGAATGAGGTTCTCTCTTGCACTGTTTTTATTCATGATATGGTGATCTATGTGAGGCCCGTGTGAATTATTATTTAATGGGTTCCTAACATTAATGGATAACACATACAGTTTCGTTAAAAATTCCAAAACTATATGTGTGGGACTACTTTATAAAAAATCAAAATTCCCTCTTTTGAAATTAAATTTTTCCCTAAAGTTAAAAAATATGTTCCTCAAATACATTAAAAAGTGATTTGAGGTTTCACATTCTATAAAAATTTCACATAATAGAGATTTAATTATACATTTATCACATTATATTAATCCTATAACTAAGACAGAAAAAATAAAAAACATAGAAAACAGGTTTCCCAATAAAACATGCAAACTAAAAACTATTTTTACAACTTTTTAAAATGCTACGATACCCCTCGATCAATGCTGACTATAATGTCTCGAAATAGACACACAAAACCCTATTTATCAACCAAATTGTGCAGTAGAGACCATTACTAAAATTTCTTACATTTGAATATAAGTTTTAATATTTTTTACATTGACATTGACTGTTTCTCTGTCATCTCCTGAATCTTTTTATATACCATGGTGGAATAATTTGACCCCATTGAATCAATCCAATCATAATGACTCAATTTAAATTTGAAACATTGAAAAATTGTGTTGAAAAGTAGTATCTGATCACAAAGCTAAAAGGATTTTCTAAAATATCATATTGCTATGAATTGATTTCAACCTCCAATTGTAGAATATAGTGTTTTCATACTCCTTTTACTGGATCCTGTATAGCTATGGTAATTTGAGTTTTTTCTTATTCATTGCTACTATAAGATCATAATTCATCACCTTAATAGCCCAATACTACTATTGTTCAACTCCATGGGTAAGAAAATTATTTTTTGGAAACCAAATGAAATGTGGACATTCATAGAATAGTTTTAAATGTTGTCCATTAAGCCCATTTAGTATCCTCGTGATTTTTAGACCAATATTTTTGAGATTCTACCACAATTTTCTGTATAATTTATTTGCACTCATAGTACGATATATCCATATCTCCACTAGATTGGGTGTGATACAATACCAAAATATTATATTTCACAACATGTATAATTAGAACATTTATCATCATTGAGTTATAAAAGTATGTGCCCCAATCACTTTTGTGGACTCGATGTACACTGAACCTACATAAAATATTCTTTTTAGGAAAGGTTATTAAAACCATTACATTGGTTTGGTGTGTGGGGGTGACTTTCACCCATTTATAAAAATTTACTATAAATACCAAAATTTACATGTTACCAATAGATGATGGAAACAACACCATGGAATCAATGCCCTATAAGTCTAAGACTACTACTTCAAGTATGGGGTGTTGTGAAATTTATTCTTTTTACAAAATATTACCCGATCTTTGGAATTTATCACTCTATTTCACAATGTGATAAAAATTATTATGCATAGTTGTCTTCAAAAACTGATATTTTAGGAATCTTGAAATTTTATATTCTATCCCATGATTTTCTCTAGTGGGGGGGAGAGTGAAAAACACTAAAAAATCATTTACTTCAACATTGTATAGGTAGCGGTGGATTATACCAATTCTATATGATCAGAATAAAAATTGATAGTCTTGTTAATATATATTCACCATTGACTAAAGTTACTTCTTATTTTGGTAAGAGATAACATGTTTGGTTAATCATGTGTCCATGTAATTAAAATATCCCTTATCTATGGTCAGGGTACTAGCATCACTATAAAAAAATCATCTGAGAATTATTCCTTAATTGCAATATCATTATCTTTGTCGAGGTGTGGAAACATGACATAGGAGAGATAGTCATAAATAAAATTTTCACTTTCCTTATTGTAACTAATCTCTATATCAATTTCATTAATTTAACATACCCAACGAATCAATAAATTCTTATCATGTTTGTTGTTCATTGGATACTTGAGTGTTGAGTGTTGTGTTTATATGATAACATTGGATTATAACAAATATTTTATAAATCTTTCACATTAACACACAATTTATAAAATATTATTTTCTATTTTTTTTAGTTATGTCATGATTCATTCAATGTGTGACTGGAATTGTAGAAGGGATCAAAAATACAACCAACATGTTCTCCCAAAACTTCTCCCCTGCATAATCACTTGTACAATATATGAGCTCCAATAGATCATTATAGTCTAGAATGATCAAGATCAAGGCCTCTAATATATTCCATTTCAGCAACTGAACATTCATTACGAATTATATTTCAAACAAAATAATGATATACTTAATCAATAGATTGTTCAGTTGATGAGAATTTTTTTAAAATCCATGATGAAACAATGGTAGTATCTATTGTGTCCCAGAAATAAATAGAGTTCTTAAACTAATGTTGTATTTGGATGGTTTTGTATCACTTTGAATTTAGAGGGATCCACCTCTATCCCTTTTCAAAAAATTCGTTGCCCTATAATAATTTCCTTTTGATATATGAAGTAACCCTTTACCATTTAAAAACTATTTTGGTATGTTCACATCTCTCTAATAAAAAATTCATATTCTTAAAACATTTGTAAAATGATTTTCCATATACTGAAAAATAATCCAAGAAAATATCTATGATAATCTTTTCCATGTTATTTAAAAAATCAACATAATTTGTTTTATATTATTAGAAGAGTTAGACATGCTAAAATACATGCGACCAAAAGAAAATGCATTATATGAGAATCTGACTGTCATTTTCTACAGATCTTGAAGGGATATTGAAATCTAGTTGTATCTAGAAAAACCTTTCAAAAATAAATATATTTCATGTCTTGTTATTCATTACAACATATGATCCATGAATTGAAGTTGAAATATGTCATTCTATGTTGAATCAGTTAACATTTTGTAGTCAACAAACACACTCAATCCCATGACTACTCATATTTGAATATTCTCATTATCCTCATTGGATATCATAGTAACCCCATAATTTTTGGGTACCACATTCAAGGGAATAACCCATGGAATGTCAAAAATAGTATAGATGATTCCAGTATCATGTAATTTAATCACCTCATTTTTTATGAAATCATTCATTGAAGGGTTAATCCTATATTGTGGTTGTATGGATAGTTTTAAGCTTATTATAAAAGAATATTGTGGTTATAAATGGTTAGAATGATTCATCTAAGGTCATCAACTATCCATCCAATAGCATGATTTGTTATTTTGAGAGCCTGTAAAAGTTTAACTATTTATATTCAGTGAGGGACAAGTTAAGTATTATGGGTTGTGCATATTATTCCCACAAATAGTCATATTATATAGATGAGGGGAGAGCAATCGGTTCTAGCAGCATTTCCTTGAATAACGAGGAACGATGGGGTGTTTATTTTATGTTTCTAGGATATATATAAAAACCGCTCTATCCAAATATTGATTTCCCCTAAAAGTATGATATTGAACCTCTTCTTGTTCATTTTTAGGCTTGAATTCAATGGAATCGGTCTTTTCATTTGTATAGAATATCTCTGGTCAGGTTCTGTGTAGTCAACATAATTCCCCAAAGTAGATAAAGTGAAGTATTCATCATTCTCCTCAAGTGATGATTTCATGATGACCTTAAGGATGATGTAAGATACCTTTTCCCCCCTGCTAAGAAGAACAGTTTTAGATGATAAAAAAACTAGAAGCTTTATATTAAACAATGGTATTTCTGTGATCATTTTCACCCTAGTGTCTGCTTCAATGTTGAGGATAACAATGTCGGTTAGAATAATTAACCTTCAAACAATCAATATCACATATTCTAATATCCCCTTGGGATATTTTATAAAAATGGTCATTTTGTTTCAGATCCAAATGTGTTGGTTTTAATTAAATAATATTCACATTATTGAATACTCCAAAAGGCATCAGGATGAAACAAGTTCCCAAATCATGAAGGGATTTACAAAACACACAGGACCCAGTTGTTCATGTGGTTTAAGACATCCAGTATCACTAATCAGGGTAGGGATTTATTTTTGGACCACTACGATGAAATACTTGTTAATAGGAACGGTGGTTAAATTCTCACTCATTAATTTCTTATAAAGAATATACTTCATAGAATTTTTATACATAGTCTTGTGGGTTAATTCCTTCATAAATGGGATGTTGCTATAGTGTTTTTGAAACAACACCATGAATTTCCCAAATTTTTAATTTGAATTCCTTTTCATTATTCACCTCAAGAAGATTAAGGATGGTACATAGGGTTTTATCATCTCATCTTTCTAATCATGTACAATTTTATTCACTTTTATGAGTCCTTATTTCATTGATAAATCCCAGATTCATCTTCTTTTTTCCACTAATTAGGCTGGTGTTTTATTTTTCTCAGCATCCTCTACATTCTCCATTTTTGTAACTTGTAGTGAGAGCACCTTAACAATTCATAGATTAATTGCAATATCTTTTTATAAGGCTTCATTTTAATCATACATGGTAGTGAACTATGTTGCCTTGTGAATATTTGATTGTCCAGTTACCTAATCTTTTGTTTTAGGCTCTAGATTGTAATCTACTACATTTGAAACCATATTTCAATCGTCTTGATGAAAATAGATATCATATCCTCTTAATTTTAAGGTTATTTTTTTGAAGGTTGTAGTTGAATTACATGATTCTACTATTGCTGATATAGAGGCTAGTCTAGATGAGGGTTTTTATACTCTTTTTGTTGTAATGTACCATGGTAGAACTGATGTCCTAGCTAGTTAATTGGGTGTAGAATCTAATAATGTGGCTTGCCATACCCAGGTGAGTTATGAGGTCTTGGTTAATGGTTTTTTTTCCCTTCCCCCAAATTTAATTTGTATTTGATTTCAACATAGTGTTATGATAATGAGGAAACATATTTGGTCATCTATTCTAAGAGATTTATCTAACTTCTCAAATAGAAGAAATGAAACCATACCTGAGACATTCCCCCACGATGTTGTTGTCACATTACTCACTACAAGTCGAATGGTTATCTTCATGAAATTGATAATATGCACTAAAATTCAAAACAACAATCTTATTTTCCATTGCATCAAATTGGATAGATATAATCATGGTTGAATCAACATTATGAATCCCCATTTTATGAGTTTCCAGATCAAAATTCAACTAGAATAAAATTTTTAACACAACCCCCATGATATCAAACAATTTTTTTGGAAATTTCCTCAAGACAGATCCCCCAGTATCTGCATCGGCCATGGACATTGTATTTTTTGTGAGGCCAACATAAAATTATTGAACATTCATTCACAATGTGAGTCCATTTTGAGGTTGTTTTCCTTGAATATCATTGAAATTATCCCATGATTTTTAAAAGGACTCAGCATAATATTGATAGAAATTTTGAATTTAATTCCTCAATGTGTCTATTTATGAGGGTGTAATGTATTTTTATAGAAAATATTGATCCAAAACTTTCCACATGATGAGCTAACACTTGGCCCTTTATCTAGTATTTTTCACTATCCCTTAATGAAAATTAAATGATATTGAGCTTGATAGAATCATCCCACCCTCCATGTTAATATAACATGTCAAAAATTTCATGAGAGTTAAATAGATGTCCATTGGAATATTCACATGGAAAATCAATAAACCAAATTGTATTTTTTATGAGCTTCATGTTGGATGGATTAATGTCAAAGTGTTATTCTTGATTCGGTAGTCGAACAATGCATGTATCATCTCCATGATTCAATGAAATTTTTTACTCCATAAGAGTATGATAAGGTGGAAACATTTAATGAGGATATTATATAATATATTGTTGTTTTTATGGAAAATATAATCACTGATTAAGACAAATGTATAGTTTCCTCTCTTGTTGAATATATTACTACATAAACTACTGGCCATATCCAAAAAAACCAACTAGTGGTCATTGTTTATTCCATTGAATATAATCCATAATGTTTCTAATGGATATTGGATTTAATAACTATCAACATCCAGCTATTGGTTTTGATTCCCTTATAGCACAAACTATTTTCTAACTCCATGGAAAACATTTTGTTCTCCCTCTTCCACATTTTCTATGGGATCAATATAGATTTTCTCTCCCATAAGATCTCAACATCTCCTTGACATCATTCATTAAATTTATAGGTTAAATAAATGATTCTTATAACCCATTTCTCTTTCAAGGATTTCTTTGGTATCGCATGAACAAGTATTTCTTCACATCACCACAAATCACACCATGTATAAAAGGGAAAAATAAACAACAAAAACTGTTGGGTTAAAAGTATACTTTATTATTAAAAAATTTTTATTCTTATTTCCAAATAATTAATCTAAACTCAAAATTATGTATCATCATTTAAAATCCCATTCCAAATGGCACCAAAGTTTGGTTTCATTCTAGAGCAAGAGTTAGTTTCAGTGGGACAAATTAAAAATTTCTGAACTCCATAATGAGTATTGTGTAAGTATGGAGTTTATCCCTAGGGATGTTAGGGTGTTTATTAATATTATTTTGTTATTATGTAATTAAAGATTTATTTAATTTAGAATTATTGTTTTATATTTGTAATAATATTTTAATATCACTGTTAGTTCACATCCAATACTCGTTAAATGTTTTTTCTACTTAAAACAAGACACATGAATACTTTTTTTAACACTCAATAAAGAAAATCTATCAGGGATGTGTATTTTTATGAATATCATCAGAAATAAATTTTATTATTGTGTTGTGTTGTTAATAATATATCCCATATACAAGATCCAATTGAATCAAATCTTACTTGGTCCGGTGTGTTACAGTTATGTTTATAAAAATAAATTTATTATTCGGAAAACTATTTTTTAAAAACATTTTTCAAAAAAATCCTTTTCGATGATTAATACACCCAATAGTCATGGGATTATTAATTTTTATTTCCCAAATGATACCTAGAGACACTATTATTGAGCAAATACATTGTGCCGATTATGAACAATAAACAAAACTCAGGCTAAATATGAGAAATAAATGATACACCACAATATAGAAAGTGTAAATAAATTACCCATAGTTCTTCATCATCCATAGCCCCAACACATTAAATATAATATATAACTATTTTATAAATAATGAAAAACCAAACTTCATTACTTTTGGTGTTTATTTCAACTCTGAAAGGAATAAAAATACAATTCAAAAAATATATATCTTCCAAAAATGATATTATAATATGTTTCAAGGCATCTTATCACCAAATGGAATGTCTCCCGGATGAGTCTCCCCTTTCTAAATGTTTTGAGGATCATTAAATGACCAACCCCTAGTGTCTAGAAGTTGTTATGGGTCATAATTTGGAGTCAAAGAGAGTTTAAGGAGGTAAGTGGAAGGTGGGTGGATGTTTGGTGAATGCTGAATAGTAAAGGTGCATAGTTAGTTTTTAGCATGTGCCAAATATGTTCCTTGATCTGTTATTCTTGATTTGAGGAACACGGTCTTATGGGAGCATCATGTGGTTTAGCTAATGTAACGCCCCAACCCCAGTTACCCAGAGTCTCTTCATTATTACATAACATTGGTATGATCACAAAAGATCAATTCTCGAAAGATAGATTAGTTCAGTTGCCTTGGAATAACTATAAACATTTATAAAGGTTACATTACATCATAAAGTGAAAACTACTACAACAGAATCTTGTCTTCATATCCCCTCATACTATCCCCACATGTCATTCATAAATTACTTCATCACATATTGGGAAAAATAAAACATTGAAAGGGCTGAGCTTAGATGCTCCTGAAAGGATAACAATATACCAGACACTTTAATAACTAAGTATAAAAATTTAGGGCAATGTATAACTAAAACAAACGACTTTTAAACTTGAACTTATGCATAATATGGAAAAGATAAAATTAAATAACTCTATTTACTTATTCACATGGATATTCTTCTAGTCAAATAATCACTTGCAATATCAATAATCACTTTCATAATGATGGAATGCATAATACCAGACTATCATTACCATATAGTCAAGGCATTATGCCAAGACTAAAAATAAGATTATGTCAAGGCCTTGTGCCAAGACACTACTTTGTCTCATGAGGCCTACCGATGCATCAAAGAGCTATAGCAGGCACCACCCGTCAATTATTAAGTCAAATGCATTCCTCATATGAATAGGTTTAAACATAACAGAAACATTCGGATTAAAACTAGCATACGAAATGTCAATACATTCTCTATAAACCATGAATGGTATAACAAAACATATCCACAGTCAAACCTATCACAAGACCTTCAATACAATATAGATGTTTTTTATCTTAATAAATCAGCTTCAAGTAATCTTAAAATCCATCAAAGGATGTTGACATAGATAAATCCAATCTATTTGAGAGAAATATATCTTATTTTTAAATCATTTAAAAGTCATATAATTATAAAATAAAACATTTATTTTGATAACATTATTATAATCTTGTAATGGAAGCTTAAATGATTTTATAATGGTGTAAAATAGCCACACCCACTGTATAAGTTAAAAAAGGGTAATCTTACCTTAATTCTTTCGAAAAGGTTAAAAAGGACCTTGTTTGGAAAACGACAGAAAGATTCCTTTATAAACATCTTATAAAAAGACAAAAAGGGTATAAATGACTTTATCCCACTATCTTTAAAACAGTAAGAATGATTTGAAATACATTTTTAAGAAACATTGATGTGGATAATAAAGAGGTCACAGTAGATAATTACGTATAAACAACCTCAGATAATGATGAGATTGTGAAATAAACCATTACCTTGTACTTTTAATTTGTAGAGGATAGGTTAACCTCCTGTATAATGGTTAAATAAATGTTATTAAATTATACAAGAATCATTTAAATTAACATGATATCATATATGATCTTTTAACATTGCTTTGTAAATAATATCTTAGTATTATCGTTGATTTCGAGTGTTAACTTACATGTTTTCTTTTGTTTGTTTTGTTACATAAGCCTTGTTTTTTATGGATAGATTGTATCTTTTTCGTATCTAGAATGATATCAATTCCTTATACAATATTTTTAATCATTAAATGAGAATTATACTTGAATGGATACGAATGGAAATTAATCTCATCTTGTTCACAGAGACGGTAGTCCATACGTACACACGAGTGACAATATAATTCTTTTGATATTAAAATAATATATAATTGAACGGTATATCATATATAAAGAATAATTATTATGTTATATTTATTATTTACAATAATTATACATCATTATTATACCCATCCAAATAATAATTTATTGAATAACAATTACACCACGACGTGGAGACGGTAGGCCATACATATGCACGTATAGTGACATGTCATTCAAAGGATGGATAGAATACTGAAAATGGTTGTACCATATTTATAATAATATAATTGTATATATAATATACTGGAGTTATTATTTTATAATGGGAATAACAAAGAAATAAGAAGTTGAAAATGAAAGGAACATGAAAGAGGGTGGTGAAAACATTACCTCTTCTTCGGGTTTATCCTTTGGATTTGATCAAAATGGCTCCTTAAGATGGATTTCTGACTAAAGGAAGGACTATAGGATGAAGGTAGGATATTTGAGAGGGTATTTGGGCAGAGTTTGGACGATCCCAAAGGCTTTGAAGGTATGAATTTCAGAGAAGGGGGAGTGCCCTTTTATGAGAGGGGTGAGGGGCACCTTAGGAAAATCTAGAAATATTACATTATAATAAATTCATATTCGGTTTCTAATGGCTCCAAAGTGGATTATTTAAATCTTAAGGTGGGGGTGGGTCTCAATCCTTTCAACCAATAGGTTTTAGATAGGTTTGAGTCACTTTATTAACCTTATCGTTTAGTTTTAACTCTTAGTTAATTAGTTTGACACTTACCATGTCTCTTTGTATTTTTATATTTTATAGTCAATAAACATAGTATAAACTCCCAAGAGACCCCCAAGTGGTCCATTAATGATACACCTATCACTATATAAGTCTCTTGTCCAGACCTTATATTTTTAGGAATAGAATATAAATTAATAATATAATATTTGTTTTAAAAACGCTTTTATGTCAATTTTGAGACTATTGGGTATTTTGTTTTTGATAATTTCATAACAGCATTATTACTTGGAAATTTTTTTTTATAACCAATAATAATATCTAATATTAAACTATAAATGTAGAGGAATTTATAAAAGGTCTCAAGATAAATTTATTTTGAAATTTATAATATCAATTATTTTAATATTTAATTAATTATGTAATTACTGCATCACCATTATGTCATAAATAAATTAAATTATTTAATGCCTAAAAATTATAAATAAAATACCATTATGTAGGAAATAGCTTTAGATTTCTAATAAATATTTATAATCTAATTTATCTTATGTATACCCCTATATTAAAAATGTATTAGTAATTAAACTTTGATTTTAACTCTTTTAACTCTTCTTTGTATTAAATAATAATAAATATCCTAATCTAATAAAAGTGGACCTAATGATAATATTTTATTCCTGAGGTTATCTATGGTCGAGATACACTTTTCCAATAGAATTAGGGCATGTTTTACGGTAATATTAATATCATTTTTACCCTTAATTACCCTATTTACTTTTAACTGTGGTAAATAAAAGTAATAAGTTAATATTCACCAAAAATTATTTTTATCTTATTGAACCACATTTTACTACTTGATATTAACCATGTGTCTCAGATTATTAAAATTCCACTCACATAATTTGTAAAATGATGTTTTATGTGAATTTCCAAATTCTTTTTGGAGGTGGGTAAAAGACGGTGAAAAGTTCCATAAAATTTTTATATATCTAAAATGATTCTAAAATAACTCTATTTAATTAAATTGAAATTATGTAGGTATTATGAATCCATTTTGACCATAATTAACTTTAAATAAAACAAATAATTATTTAAATAAATATTCTGTTTTAAACCATGACTTAGGGTTTTTAACTATTCATCAAAAATTGAATGTTTTTAGAAAAATACCAAAATTTCACCCAAGGATAATATCAATATTCCGAATCCAAAAATGAAGTCCATTTTGAAATATAAAATTTATTAAATTTCAGAAATTGGGTATTATTATTAATAACGGCTAGTTTGATTGGTTGTGGTGTGTGTTAGAACTCGAAGTTGCGTACAACACACGATACTGTATTATTCAAAGAGAAGCGTACCATGGAAGCTTGGGGTGTTACATTCTCCCCTCCTTTAAATAATTTTGTCCTCGAAATTTCTAAAATACTACCTCATGAGAAGATTTGGGTGATTCTTCATCATAAGTTTCTCAGGTTCCCACATTTCCTCTTCCATCTTTTGGTTTCTCCATAAAACTTTTACCAGACGAGTTGTCTGGTATCTCAACACTTTTTCTCTTGTATCAAGAATCCTGATGGGATCTTCGCAATAAGAGTGATTGGGTTCCAGTTCTAATTCCTTGTAATTGAGTACATGAATTGGGTCAGGCATGTATTTTCTCAACAGTGTTACGTGGAACACATTGTGACCTTTGGAGAGACTTGGCAGCATTTTCAAACGGTAAGCTATAGCCCCAATTAGTTCTATAATTTTGAAAGGTCCGATGTACCTGGGACTCAATTTACCCTTCTTACTGAAACGTATAACTCTCTTACATGGATATACCATCAAGAATACCTGATCTCCTACCTGAAATTCCAAATCCCTCCTTTGGTTATTGACATAGCTCTTCTACCTACTTTGAAATGATTTGATGTGGTTTTGGATTACCTTTACGTTTTCCATTGTTTCCTCCACCAGTTTTGGGCCTACATATTTTTTTTTCACCAACGTCATCCCAACAGGTTGGTGTCCGACATCTCTTTCCATATAACGCTTCATATGGTGCCATCTGAATACTTGAATGGAAGCTATTGTTTTAGGAAAACTCCACAAAAGGTAAATATTGATCCCACATATCCTGAAAGTCTAGTGAGAATGATCTCAACATGTCTTCTAAGGTTTGAATAGTCCGTTCTGATAGTCCGTCCATTTGAGGGTGCAAGGCAGTGCTCAATCGAAGTTCAGTATCCAAGGCCTTCTGAAGACTCTTCCTGAATCATGAAGTAAAATGGGGATCATGATTAGAAACACTCGATAGGGGTACTCCATGAAGTCTGAAAACATCATTAATATATAGTCTTGCTAGAAGTTCCAGTGTTAGATCTTCTCTTATGGCATGAAAATTTGCTAACATGGTAATGCGATCAACAATAACCCATATTTTATCGTTCCTTCTAGGAGACATTGGTAGCCCCATGACAAAGTCAATCATAATATTGTCCCATTTCCACTATGATATGGGAAGAGGTTACATGAATCCTCCAGGCTATTGCCTTCTAGCTTTCACTGGTTGAAAAACCATACATCTTGACACAAAATCAGCAGTCTCCCTCTTCATGTTATCCCACCAATAATGTTCCTTCAAATCTATATACATTTTGGTGCTCCTTGGGTGTATGGAGAAATTGGAGCTATGAGTATCATCAAACAATTTCCTTTTTAGATCAGGTATATCGGGAACAGAATGTCTCTTCCCAAACCTTAAAATTCCTTCTTCATACACAATGTCTCTCAATCTATCATCATTCACAGCTTTAATCTTCTTTTGAAATTATTCATCATCAGTCTAAGAACTCTTAATCCTTTACAGTAAAGAAGGTTTTGCAACCATTTGAAAAACCATTGATGTTTCACTTTCCATGGTTACTAACATGACCATCTTCACTAGATCCATGAAAATTTGATCCCTTTCAATTATCATATTGTTCAATACACCATGATCTAATCTGCTCAAAGCATCTGCCACCTTATTTTCCTTCCCTGAGTTGTACTGTATCGTGCAATCATAATCATTGAGTAATTAAAGCCATCTCCTTTGTCTCATGTTGAGTTCTATTTTTGAGAAATTATACTTCAAACTCTTGTTATCAGTATAAATCTCACATTTTTCACCATAGAGGTAGTGTCTTCGTATCTTAAAAAAAAATATCACAGCTTCTAACTCGAGATCATGAGTAGGATAGTTTTGCTCATGAATTTTCATCTATCATAATGCATTGGAAATAACCCTATCAATCTACATAAAGTCACAACCAAGTCCTTTCTTCGATGAATCACTATAAATAACGAACCTATCTTTCCCTGATGGTAGAGTCAATATAAGAGCATTGACTAATCTTCTCTTCAATTCTTAGAAACATTATTCACACAGTTTTTTCCAATGAAAATTTAACCCCTTTACATGTGAGCTTTGTTAATGGGTTATCCAACCAGGAAAAATTCTGGATGAAATGTCGATAATAACATGCAAAACCAATACAACTGCGTACCTCAGTTATACTCGTTGGTGTAGTCCATTCTTGGATTGCCTTGGTCTTAGAAGGATCAGCAGAGATTTCATCTTTAGAGAGAATATGGCCAAGAAAAGAAATCTCCTTAAGCCAGAATTCACATTTACTAAAATTCCAATATAAATCATGTCTTCTTAGAGTCTTCAGTATAATGCACAAGTGATTTTCATGATCTTCGTAGCTTTTGGAGTGTACCAAGTTATCATCAATAAATACCACCAAAACATCATCAAGATATTCCTTGAAAACTCTATTCATTAGATCCATGAATACAGAGGGTGTATTAGTCAATCCAAAAGGCATTACAGTAAAATCGTAATGCCCGTACCTGGTTTGAAATGTTGTCTTTAGAATGTCTTCCTTCCTCACACACAACTGATGATATCCAGATCAAAGGACAATATTTGAAAAATATTGAGCTCCATGTAGTTGGTCAAATAAATCATCAATGTGAGGTAGGGGATACTTGTTCTTTATTTTTATAGCATTGATCTCCCTGTAGTCGATATATAACCTCATAGATATATCATTCTTTTTAACAAAAAGAAAATGGGATCCACATGGAGAAACACTAGGGGAAATAAATCCCTTATTACTCAATTCCTCTAGTTGTTTATTTAGTTCAACTAATTCCACATTGGACATTCTATAAGGGGTCTTCGATATAGGCCTTGATTCAAGAATTAAATCAATGGAAAACTAAACTTCTCATTCTCGATGATGTCAAGGAAAATCTTCTGAAAACACATCTACATATTCTTTCACAATAGGTACATCCTCTATATGAACATTCATTTCCTCAACCACAGTAAATTCATTCTCTTCCTCCCCAATAATTGAATTTATTTGAGCTACTGGGGGTGGATCTATGTAAGAATTAGGTGCTGGTGATTCCACTCTAATGATATGGTGTTCCTTATCATCATTATCAAAAATAGTAACCTCCTTCTTCTTACAATAAATTTTTGCATCATGGTCTGAAATCCAATCCATACAGAGGATTATATCAAATTCAATCATAGGTATGACCATGAGATCAGCAGATAAAGAACATTTATGTGCTCTAATGGGGACTGATTCACAAATCATTGTTGCAATGATACATCCCTTAGTATTTTTAACTGAAAACTACATTTTTAAATCCAATTGGAAATATCTAATTTTCATAGAAAACTAGGAAGATATGAAACAAATCGATAATATAGAATCAAATAATGCATTTTCTAAACATGAGGATACCATTAAATTAACTACCACCACATCTTTTGGAGCTTCTACATGAGGAGTAGTGATAGCATAATCTTGGCCTCGATCCCTTGGCCTTTTCTGAGGTAAGTTCCCAAGTTGCTTAGGACATTAATTTGTATAATGTACCATCTCCATGCAATTGTAGCATTGGACATCAGTAGCTTCCTTCTTCCCCTTGCATTCACGAGCTTGGTGGCCTTTTTCACCACCCATGTAACAATCTCTCATTCCTTTTAATCAAGTAATGGGGGGTTTCTTCCCACATTTACTGCAGGATAGATATTCAACTTTTCCCTTATTCCCCTTATTTCCATTCCCAGAGTGATCATAAGATCTCTTCTTCTCTTACTTTGCTTTAAAGTCATAATACATAGAGAATTCCTTTTCTATCTTGATAGCACATGAGACAATATCTTCGTACAACGAGAAGTTTTGTGAGACTAATGCTCGACAGAGAAACGGTTTTAACCCATAAAATATACAATCAATCTTACTTATTGGGTTACCTATATAATTTGCAGCATACCTCACTAACCTGGTAAAGTTATCCTCATACTTTGTGACATTCTGATCCTCCTTTTTCCTCAGACTGAGAAATTGCCTTTCCATATCTGCTTGATGGTCACGAGGAAAGTATTTTTCTAAGAAAAGCTCTTTGAACTCCCTCCATTCCATATTTGATACTTCATTTCCTTCCTTTTTGTTTTGTATCAATGACCACCACTGATCAGCATCTCCAGTGAGGCGATAAACTGCCATGATAACTTTTTCACTTTCACTACTCCTCAATGTATGCAATATTTTCTCTAGGGAATTTATCTATTTCTAAGCTGCAAAGGGATTTGTACTCCCATTGAACATTGGTGGTTGCTTCCTCATGAAGCGATCTAGCATTGATCCTCCACACTACGGATCAGTGTGCTCTATACGGGTATGGTTATTATTTATAACCTAAGTGAGTTTTCCCAGTATGATGATTAGCTGATCAACACTAGTTGCATCACCAGCTCCACTTTAATTATCTTGAGTAGGAGAGAAATCCCTACATGGAGTGTGTTCATTGATACAGTTTCCATTTTTTCCACTAGGCTCCATTTCTAAACAATGGCATAAACTAGACCAGTTTATGAATCAAAATACATAATTCTATACTTTTAAAACACTTAACATAAATTGAACTATTTATGGATATAATCCATAATCAAAAAATGTTTCTTTGAAGAAGTATATACTCATAAACCCTTCATAATGTTTTGTAACGAAAATGAGAATTATCCTAAGAATATCCCCCAGGAGTGTCGTAGCCAAGAGTGCAGCAATGCCCTTTATCGTGCCCCTGTTCCTGTTCGAGTCTAGCTCAAAGCGGTGTTTTCGGGTTTTACACCTATGTACATCTGTACCATATCCGCCTCTACCTGCTCGTATCCAGACAGGGATGTATTGCTCGGAAAACTCAAAAAATCTCTACCATACCAAAATTCTAGGAAGTTATTCTATACTAATAATCAAAGTCCATCTTAGGTCTATGTGCTCTAATTAGAGTCTATCTAAATCTTGCTTCGAAGGTTTGTACTAAACTTCTTCTGATACCAACAGTAACGCCCTGAACCCAGTTACCAAGAGTCGGTGCATTATTACATAACACTTCCATTATCACAAAAGATCATGTCTCGAAAGACCAATTAGTTTAGTAGCCTTGGAATAGCTAGATACATTCATAATGTTTACATTACATCATAAAGTGTTAACTACTACAACAACATGTTGTCTTCATATTCCCTCATATTATCCCTGCAGGTCATTCATAAATAACTTCTTCAAATCCTGGAAAAAATAAAACATTGAAAGGTGTGATCTCAGATGCTCAGTAAGGATAACAATATAGAGGAATCTTTTAATAAAAAAGCATAAACATTTAAGGCAATGTATAAATAAAACAAAAGCCTTTTAAAATTGAACTTCAGAATAATATGGAAAATAAAAAATGAAATAATTCCATTTACTTATTCAAATGGATATTCTACTAGTCGAATAATCACATACAATATCAATAAACAGTTTCATAATGATGGAATGCATAATGCCAGACTATCATAACCACATAGTCAAGGCCTTGTGCCAAGACTACAAATAATATTTTCTCAAGTCGTTGTGCCAAGACACTAGTTTGATTCATGGGACCTACCAATGCATCTAGGAGCTATAGCGGGATCCAACCATCACTTATTAAGTCCAATGCATTCCTCATATGAATAGGTTTAAACATAACATAAACATTCATATTAAAATTAGAAAACGAAATGTCAATACTTTCTCCATAAACGATGAATGGTATAAAAATAACACATCCACAGTAGAACATATCACAAAACCTTCAATATAATATGGAAGTTTTGTCTCATAATAAATCAATTTCAAATAAGCTTAAAATCCATCAAAGGATGTTGACATAGATGAAATCAAAACTATTTGAGAGAAATATCAATTTTTTTTAAATCATTTAAAAGTCATATATTTATAAAATAAAAACTTTACTTTGAAAATATTCTTATAAGCATGTAAGTGATGCTTTTACAATTTTATAACGGTGGAAAATAGCCACACCCGCCGTATAAGTTAAAAAAATACATTCTTACCTTAATTCTGTCGAAAAGGTTAAAGAGGACCTTGTTTGAAAAACGACAGAAATATTCCTTTATAAACATCTTATAAAAAGTCAAAAAGGGTATAAATGTCTTTAACCAATACTCTATAAACTAGTAAGAATGATTTTAAATACATTTTTAAGAAACATGTATGTAGATGATAAAGAGATCCCAGTAGATAATTACGTATAGACAAACTCAGATAATGAAGAGATTGTGAAATAAACCCTTACCTTGTACTTTTCCTTGGTTGAGGGTAGGTTAAACTCCTGTATAATGGTGAAATAATTGTTATTAAATTATACAAGAATCATTTAAAATAATATGATATCATATATGATCTTCTAACATTTCTTTATTAATAATATCTTAGTATTATTGTTGTTTTGGGTGTTAACTTACTCATTTTCATTTATATGTTAGGCTAAATAAGTCATGTTTGTTATGGATAATTTGTATCTTATTCATATACGGAATGATATCAAGTCCTTATACATTATTTTTAATCATTAAATGAGAATTAGTCTTGAATGGATACGATGGGGAATGAATCTCATCGCGTTCGTGGAGACGGTAGTCCGTAAGTACGCACGAGTGACTATATCATTATTTTGATATGAAAATAATATATAATTGGGTTTTATATCATATATACCGAATAATTATTATGTTTTATTTATTATTTACATGTATTAAACATCATTATTATACCCATCCAAATAATAATTTATTGAATAACAATTATACCACGACGTGGAGACGGTACGTCGTACGTATGCACATATGGTGACATGTCATTCCAAGGATGGGTCGAATACTGAATATGGTTGTACAATATTTGTAATAACATCACAGTATATATAATATAATGGAGTTGTTATTTTATAATGTAAATAACCAAGAAAGAAGAAGTTGATGAAGAGAGGAACTTGAATGAGGGTGGTGAATACATCACCTCTTCATCGGGTTCTTCATTTTGATTTGATCAAAAGGGATCCATTGGTTGGCATTATGAGAAAAGGAAGGCCTCTAGGATGAAGGGAAGATATTTTAGAGGGTATTTGGGTAGAGGTTGGCCGATCCCAAAGGCATTGAAGGTATGAATTTGAGAGAATGGGGAGTGCCCTTTTATAAGAGGGGTGAGGGGAACCTTAGGAAAAGCTAGAAATATTATTTTATAATAAATTCACATTCAGTTTCTAATGGATGAAATGTATATTTTTTAATTATTATGGTGGGTATGGGTCGAAATACTTTCAACCAATTGGTTTTAGATTGGTTTGGTTCACTTTAGTAACCTCATCTTTTAGTTTTAACTCTAAGTTATTTAGTTTGACACCTACCATGTCTCTTTGTATTTTTAATTATATAGTCAATAAACATACTATAAACTTTCAAGAGGCCCCCAAGTGCTCCATTAATGATACACATATCATTATATAAGTCTCTTTTCTGAAACAAATATTTTAGTAAATAATATATATTAATAATTTAATATTTTTTTTCAAAACTCTTTTATGTCAATTTTGAGACTGTTGGATATTTTGTTTTTGATAATTTCATAAAAGCATTATTACATCTATAAAAATTTATATAACCAATCTTAATATGTCATATTAACATAGAAATTTTGTATAATCCACAAAAATTCTCAAATAACATTTATTTTGATATTTATGATATCAATTATTTTAATATTTCTTTAATTAGGTAATTACTGCATCACCGTTGTGTCATAAATAAATAAAATTATTTAATGTCTAAAAATTATAAATAAAAAACCATTATGTATGAAATATTTTTATCATTCTAATAAATATTTATAATCTACTTTATCTTATGTATAACCCTATAATAAAAATGTTTTAGTAATTAAACATTGACTTTAAATCTTTTAACTCTTCTTTGAGGTAAATAATAATAAATATCCTAATCTAATCCAAGTGGACCTAAATGGTAATATTTTATTCCTAAGGTTGTTTTTGGTCGAGATACACTTTTCCAATAGAATTAGGACTTCTGTTAGGGTAATATTAATATCATTTTTACCCTTAATTACTCTATTTACTTTTAACTGTGGTAAATAAAAGTAAGAAATTACTATTAACCAAAAATTATTTTTTTCTTATTGAACCACATTTTACTCCTTGATAATAACCGTGTCACTCGTATTTTCGAAATTCCACTCACAGAAGCAGTAAAATTATGTTTTATCTGAATTTCCAAATTCTCCTAGAAGGTGGGTAAAAGACGGTGAAAAGTTCCATTAAATATTTATATATCTATAATGATTCTAATCTAACTCTGATGAATTAAATTTAACTTATATAGGTATTATGTATCCATTTTGACCTTAATTAAATTTAAATAAAATAAATAATTATTTAAATAATAATTCGGTTTTAAACAATGACTCAGTGTTTTTCACTATTCATCAAAAATTGAAAGTTTTCAGAAAAATACCAAAATTTCACCCAAGGATAATTTTGATATTCCGAATCCAAAAATGAAGTCCATTTTGAATGATAAAATTTATAAAATTTTACAAAGTGGGTATTACTATTCATAACAGCTAGTTTGATTGGTTATGGTGTGTGTTAGAACTCAAAGTTGCTTACAACACTTGCTACTGTATTATTCAAAGATACACATACCATGGAAGTTTGGGGTGTTACAGCTAACCATGCATAGACCATGATCAAGTTTCTATTTACTCTGTTTCAACCACACATACACTAAGTGATGGTTCGCACTACTTTTCTAACAATGTGGAATGTGTGGAATTTACCATTTCCATCTCAATTACTTACCCACATGGTTTAGTGGTGGTGCTACATGATTTTTTAACTATTTAGAAATATATATGACAAATTTTTATCAAAGCTATTTGATCTTCATTAAAATTTGGGCTAGGTTGCAATGTTTGGGTGACTTAGTAGTAAATGTATATTGTGGATAAAGAGTTCAAACACTTCTAATTTATATCAAAAATGCATATTTCTTGTAAAAAATCTTCATCCATCATTATGTTACCAAATACCCACTATCAAAGAATGTTGAGTTTGTATGTGTATAAAAAATGATGCTAAAAACCTTTTGTCAATGTAATTTTAGGTTTGAAAATTTTGTATGCACATAAGTGAAATAATGAGTGGTGTGTCTGAGAAATAATAAAGATCAAATTCATGGGAAGAATATAATAAAATGGAAAGTCCATATAAGAATTTATGTGATTATATCATGTTCAATTCATGAAAATAATTCTTTAATAATGATGCAGTACCAATACAACATCTTATTATTGATCAATAATTGTGACATAAAATTTCAAAAATTAAATTAGTCATATTTGGAGGAGGTTCTACTGCTATTATTAGTAGAAGTAAAAGATGTAATTAATCACAAAAATATGGTACTATAATGTATTTTTGAATCTCATAGAAAAACATGTGGACTAAAATAGTGTATATATCTAAATTTGATGATGCACACAAGTCATGATTACTATTCTAATCATAGAGGGACCTTTATTTTTATAAAATATTTAATAACTTCATAACATGTTTCTCACTAGTGATTAAGAGACAATACACCCAAGTTGTGGAGTTAAAAACCCAAAACTATTGTAAAGGTAGTTACCTTTGTATTGGAGTGTCCATGAACAAATATGTATCTACTTAACTAGTTATGTAGTTTATTTTGGTATAACTGAAACAATATCATCATATTCTCCTTGAATTATCCCTTTGTGGGTAACCAATAATTGAATATGGATTTTATTACCTAAATAATAACATCTAAAATGAATACAACTGATTTAGGGAACTATTGAAATTTATTTACACCATGATGGACCCCCTCTTATGGTGTATCAGGTTATAAAAAATGATTATAGACTATGAAAGGATGTATTATTCCCTCATAAACATGGAAAATATGGTAATTGGGTTATTTTATTTATTAATCCAGATAATGAAGTTTTCATTGTCCTTTAGTGTGTGATTTTTTGTATTGGAGGCGTTGAGAGTTGAATAAAAGGTTAGTGGGGTGAGTGAATTCTTCTTTGTGTTGAAATACTTATTGACATACAAATCAGAGTGTAACATTTACAATTTGTTTTGATTTATTTTCTACATATTATGTTTTTTTAATGTTCTAATTTCAGGTGAAAAGGATTTCAAACCAACCCATATAGATTGTTACATGCATCATTACTTATTTCATTTGCTTTTAATATGTTATATTTTACCATAATTTCACAATGTTGAAGGATTTAGATTGGCAAGCGGTTGCTACAGATTGAACATTATGTCACTTCATTGGACTAGGATATTCTTGTGTTTTTTTGTGTTTCCTCATTGTGGAAATAATTTTACTATGATTCTCTTTAGTTGTTTAATGGTTTGAAGAATCATGAAAATGTTGTTTCATGAATGTTTATGTCTTTGGTTTTTGTGGTTTGATGGGTTTCATTAGGCCATATTATTCCTTAATATCATAAAATTTTAAGATTTAGTGGTCATGAGATATGTTGGAATATAATTGAGAGTTTTGCTATGATTTTATAAGATTTGGTTGACTAATAACCATTGAAGTGTAATGAGTTCTAATACACTATGATTTAAAAAAAACCATTTTAAATGGAAACCTGAGGTGTATATAGTTTTACAATAAATTTATCCCACTTCTTCATGAATTTGGTTTTATAAAAAATCCTTCTTAACAACCTTGAAATAATTTACATTAATATTTTATTTTTCTTCCTCTAAAAGGATGAATACATATAGATTGAGTTAAATTTTCATTAATTCTATTTATTCTTTTTATATTTCACATATTTCTTTTATGTGTATATGATTTTTGGGATGTTTTAACATATCACTTCTTGTTATATGAAATTTATTGACCATTATTTTGATAAATACTTGATTGGGGATTTCTTAGGTTATTTTTAGTGAATCATGGAAAATTTTAGAAGCCCATGTGGCAATAAAAGTATTGAAAATGGCTAGGGAAAACCATGAAATTTTCCTAGTAAATTGTGCACCCTATCATGGGACACTATAATGAGAACATGATATTTTTAAATAGTGTGATATCCCCTCTATGTATTAAAACTTATATACAACTGGGTTTGTATAATTAGTGCCCGCCACTGCAGCTTTCCAGGCACCCCCTCCAGCATTTATTTTAAGATGAGGAACACCCTACTTGACTTGGTCAGCCTGTGTAAGGGTTGAATGGATGCACCTTCAATCAGGAGGTTTAGGACAGCTCCGATCTTTTCCAACTAGGTGAGCACGCAGGGGCAGGTGCAGGGGCATTGGGTGCACTGGCTTCCTCCAAGTGAAGCTTTGAAACTCAACACAGATGGATCTCTTCTTAATGGAACGATGTGAGGAGGAGGGGTTGTTAGGGGCTGGAGGGGTTCCATCATTGCTGCATTCTCGATCTGCTTTAGCGAGGTTGACGTTCTTTAAGTGGAAACACTGGCCATGGTCACCAAGCTTGAATTATGTGAACAAAGGTGCATCAGCCTTGAAGAGGTAGAGACAGACTCCCTTACCCTTTATAATGTTCTTTTGAGGAAGATCAAGGGCCCATGGATTATCACTTATTGCATCAGGAAATGTAACCTTCTCTTGGGCGCAAGGACCGTCATTTCTCACACTTGGCGGGAGGGGAATATGGTGGCAGACTTCTTGGCTTCTAAGGCTCCTCCGAATCGAGGCACAACCTACTTCTTGGGCCTGGGTTCCTCTCCCCCAGAGGGGGTCCATTTTGTTGTTAATGATGCCCTCGGTCTCCATTACTTTTTTCATCCATGAATCTTCCTTCATCTGGCCTTTTGGCCTCTTGATAATAAAAAAATGCTTATTTTTAGGTTAATTTAACCATGATGTCAAATTTTTCACCCCATCCATAATCCTAACATGGGTGAATGATTAGGGATCATATTTAATACTAATAATGTTACCCAACCTTTAAAACCGTGTGTTCATATTTTTAACTCCCATTAAACATAATTAAAAATCCTCATAACCTCATTTATGATACTTAAGAACACTATTCAACCCAAATCGACTTCTTTTTATTTTAGAGGATCTCTATAAGATACCCTGGCTCTCTAAATATATTCCCATAAAAATCTAAGGTCTCGTGCAATATCTAATCCATCCCCATTAGGTAAATATCCTATGGTATTTTTCCTCTAATATCATCATATATCACTAATAAATAGTGATAGATAATCATGCTAATATTTAATGTAATATATCTTTTTATGGACCATGATTATATGTTTGATTTCACGATCTATTATTCTTCTATTCATATTTTTTTTCTTATTACTGGTATTATTTTTATCACATGATTTAAAGGTAAGTGGTTACATGAGGATTTTCCATACTATTAAAACTACATATTTTATTATTGGTTTTAAATGAGTTTTAAATTTATTTTAAAACCAAAATTTTATTTGGATTGATATTTAATTTTAAAGGGGACTAAAAAACGTAAAAACCCCCAATTTAAATGGAATTGAAATTGTTGGGTGTTTTTTGAGAAAACTTTTGGGTCGAATTGAAAGTTTAATTAATGAAAAAATTTCATTGGGATTTTGGAAAAAATCTATTTAAAATGAATATATATTTGAAAAGACATTAATTTTAAGAAAGACTATGATTTGGTTCAGAAATGAAAAGGAATGTTGAAACTAAAATTGAGAAAATTGAACTATAAGTTATGACATGATTACAAATGATTTATTTTCCAATGATGTATTGATTTATTGTTTGAGTCACATGTGATCTTTGGTGTTTATTGGGTTATTATGACAAGCACACTAGAATTTTGACTCTCTAGTAATGGATTGATGATGATAACACATACAAAACCAACATTATCCTGATATCATGTGATGGTTCTCCTAATAGGGTGTTGACTGATTATCCTGATGGCTTGATATATAGGTAATTTGAACACATACATGAACCCTGGTGATGATTGAGTACAAAATATTTCCCAAAACTAACATAACATAGGTATTATGAGCTTGGTTCTATGTTTTTGAACTAATTAATCATTCAATTGATTATATAATTGTTTTATTCATGCTGACTGTCTTGTATAAATTTTTTATTTAAATTGATCATTTTTTCATGTTTTGATATATCTATAATCTGTTGATTAGAATTAATATTTTTATTATAATTTATGGATTTATTATTCATTTTTATTCTAAATTGAATGAAAAAATGGATTATTTTTTTAATTTCTTTTGTAGTCATTGGTGGTATCTTACTGGGCACTTTTTCTAAAACTTTAATTTTACCTTAGAAATTTTTTAGATTAAATTATTCCAAGACCATGAAATGGAAAATGGTCCACATAGAGATGGTGAGTTGACATGATTCATCATACATGGGGTGGTGGAGGTGAGTGGTAGATATGATATCCATATATTACATGGGGTTTTCTCACTTCCTAACATGTCAGATATTGATCCTTTTGATGATTTACAATTTGGATTTAATTTTAACAATTTGATTATGGTACATTCCTCATGATTAGTTTTTATATATCAACATGTATCTCTTATCTTATACAATTTTATAGAAAAATTGTTGCCTCTTAGTTTTATTATGAATCCAAGTGCTAGTCTCTAACCATTGTCGATCAACAATTCACTTCAAACTATGTCAAGACCTATTTGTGTATTATTGTAATTGGGTATTTGAGATGGTTATTGATCAGGTCGTTTCAAAGGTTTAGTGTCTTGAGTATACTAGGACAATAATTAACTTTCACAACATAAAACACAAACAATTATTTAATTCCTTATTCTCTAACTTCTTATTTCCCCCTTGTGTTATCCTTAGTACACAAACTCATATATATCAAAATGGGTGAGATAAAATCCTATTAAGAGTATATATATGAACATGAAACTATTTAAAATGGTGTTATCATAATAATTATCATCAAAATAAGGGAATAGAATCATATTCGTGATAAGAAGCATTAAGAAAAGACTTTTAATGTGGTAATGTATAAAAATGAATCATTATGTCTTAGTGGTAAACTACCACACATAGTTGTGAACAAATATATCATCATGTTCACTCATATTTCACTTTAAAAATGAGGTTCTTCACATTTCTTGATTAATTGGAGTGCTATATAATTCTGGGCACACATGTCACATCATAATTTTTACATTGCGCTACATAATTATGGGTATACTCTTCACATCAAAACATTTACATTATCATGCATTCCACATAGAACATATATCGATCGTGAACATATAATAACCCATGGAATGTAATGGGTATCATTTTATAAGCATAAATTTATATACATTGTGCTCCTAAATGAAATATGGAATAAATTAATTGATATTAGAATCATCAACCCCGAGTAAAGGAAATAATCTTGAGAAGTAAAAGGTATGTTTTTGGAAAGAATATTTTTTTTGGAAAACAATATCTTTGTCGTTGTAACATCCCAAGTAAGTAATGAATAATAGATATTTTTATCTATGTCTATTAATGTAACACCCCAAGCTTCTACGGTACGCTTCTCTTTGAATAATGCGATAGCGTGTGTTGTGCGCAACATCGAGTTCTAACACACCACAACCAATAAAACTTGCCGTTATGAATAGTAATACCTACTTTTTGAAATTTTATAAATTCTATCTCTCAAAATTGACTTCAATTTTGGATTTGGAATATCAAAATTAGCCTAGGGTGAAATTTTGGTACTTTTCGGACAACTTTAATATTTTGATGAATAGTGAAAATTACTAAATTTTAATTAAAAACAACTTTTTAAATAAAAATAGTTAATAGTGATAAATTATGAATTTGAGTGGTTTTAAATTATAATTAGAATATATTTTTACCATTTTATCCAATGGTGTTCATTATAATTAATTTCACTTTGAAATTGGACCTAAACAATTATCAATCTTTTGATATATATTGTTTCTTAAAAACACGCTATTTGTTTCAACAGCGGGGATTAATTATAAAATTAATTAATGCAACTTATATGTTTGGAATTTTTCAAAATATAACTCATTGTTGAATTTGGAATATCAATTATAGCTTAGGGTGAAATTTTGGCATTGTTCTGAAAAACTTCAATTTTTGATAAATAGCGAAACTACTAAGTGGTAGTTAAAAAAGAGAATTTTTCATAAAACATAATTTTACCGCTTCTGTGATTCGAATTTAGAAAATCTGAGAGACATGGTTAATATCAAGAAGTAAAATTTTTTTCAATGAGATGAAAATATTTTTTTGGTGAATAATAACTTTTTACTTTTATTTAACACGGTTAAATGTAAATAGGGTAATTAAGGGTAAAAATGATATTAACATTAACCTAACACATGTCCTAATTCTATTGGACAAGTGTATCTCGACCAAAAACAACCTTAAGAATAAAATATTATCATTTAGGTCCACGTGTATTTGATTAGGAAATTTATTATTATTTAATTCAAAGAAGAGTTAAAAGAGTTAATATCAAAGTTTATTTACTAAAACATTTTTAATATAGGGTTTTACATAAGATAAATTCGATTGTAAATATTCATTAGAAAGATAATAAGATTTCACACATAATGATATTTTATCTATAATTTTTATATATTAAATAATTTAATTTATGTATGACACAATGATGATGCAGTAATTTCCATAATAGTGAAAAATTAAAATAATTGATATTATAAATACCCAAATAAATATAATTTGAGACTTTTAATGAATTACAATAATTTTCTAGGATAATATGACATATTAGGATTGATTTAAATAACGTTTTCGAATAAATCATTCTGTTATGAGTTTTACAAAAATCAACTATTGAATAGTGTCAAAATTGACATAAAAGTGTTTTTTAAAAAAATATTATATTATTAATTGATATTAAATTACTAAAAATATAATGTTCGGACAATAGACTTATATCATGATTTTTGTTTCATTAATGGACCACTTGGTGGTCGCATGGATGTATATAGTAAGTTTATTAACTATATAATATAAAAATACAAAGTGACATGGTAAATGTCAAACTAATTAACTAAGAGTTAAAACTAAACGATAAGGTTAATATAGTAACCCAAACCTGTCTAAATTCTATTGGTTGAATGGTTTTTGACCTATCCCAACATTAACATTTGAATAATCTACTTTGGAGCAATGTGAAACCGAATATGAATTTATTATAAATTAACATTTCTAGCTTTTCCAAAGGTGCCCCTCACCCCTCTTATAAAAGGGAACTCCCCCTTCTCATTACTTCACACCTTCAAAGCCTTTTGGTTCGGTCATACTCTACCCAAATACTCTCTAATATTCCCTCAATAAAACCTAGAGGCCTTAGTGTGATCATAAATCCAACCAAAGAGCCCTTTTGATCAAATCAAAAGGAAGAACCCGAAGAAGAGGTAATGTTTTCAACACCCGTTTTCAAATTCATTTCTTCTCACACTTCTTCTTTCATTGTTGTTACCTTTCTAAAATAATAACTCCAGTATCATATATATAATGTGATGTTATTATAAATATGGTACATCCATATTCATTATTCTATCCACCCTTTTAATAACATGTCACCATACGTGTGTACGTATTGCTTACCATCTCCACGTCGTGGTGTAATTGGTATTCAAAATATTATTATTTGGATGGGTATAATAATGATGTGTAATTCATGTAAATAATAAATATAACATGATAATGATTATTTATATATGATATACAATCCAATTATATATTATTTTAATAACATAAGAATGATATTTTCGCTTGTGCGTACGTACGGACTACCGTCTCCACGAACGTGATGAGATTCATTCTCCATCATATCCATTCAAGTCTAAATCTCATTTAATGATTTATAATAGTATCTAAGGAATTGATATCATTCTGGATATGAATAAGATACAACCTATCCATGACAAACATGGATTGTGTAACAAAATATATAAAAGCAAATGAGTAAGTTAACAACCGAAACAACGATAATACTAAGATAATATTAACAAATCAATGTTAAAAGATCATATATGATATCATATTAATGTATATGATTGTTGAATAATTTAGTAACAATTATTTCACCATTATACTGGAGGTTAACCAACCCCCAACCAAGGAAAAGTACAAGATAAGGGTTTATTTCACAATCTCTTCATTATCAGAGGTTGTTTATACGTAATAATCTACTGGGATTTCTTTATCATCGACATCCATGTTTCTTCAAAATGTATTTCAAAATATTTTTTACTATTTACAAAGAATATGGGTTAAAGTCATTTATACCTTTTTTTACTTTTTTATAATATGTGTATAAAGGAATCTTTCAGTCATTTTCCGAACAAGGTGCTTTTCAACCTTTTCGACAGAATTAAGGTAAGAATGTTTTTTTAACTTATACGGCGGGTGTTGCTATTTTCCGCCATTATAAAATCATCGAAGCTTCCCTTACAAGCTTATAAGAATAGTTTCAAAGGAAATGTTTTAATTTATAAATATATGACTCTTAAAATATTTCAAAATACAAAGAGATATTTCTCTAAAAAGTGTTTTGATTTCATCTATGTCAACATCCTTTGATGGATTTTACGCTTATTTGAAGATGATTTATTATGATACAAAACATATATATTTTATTGAAGGTTTTGTGATATGTTTGATTGTGAATGTGCTATTTTTATTCCATTCAAGGTTTATGGTGAAAGTATTGACATTTCTTAAGCTAGTTTTAATACGAATGTATATGTTATGTTTAAACCTTTTCATATTGGAATGCATTGGACATAATATGTGACGGGTGGAGCCTGATATAGCTCCTCGATGCATCGGTAGGTCTCATGAGACAAACTAATGTCTTCGCACAAGGCCTTGGAAAAATCTTATTTGTAGTCTTGGAACAAGGCCTTGGTTGTGTGGTTATGAGAGTCTGGCATTATGAATTCCATCATTATGAAAGTGGTTATTGATATTGCATGTGATTATTCGATTAATAGAATATCCATGTGAATAAGTAAAAGGAATTATTTCATTTTATTTTTTCCATACTATGTTGAAGTTCATGTTTAAAAGGCTTTTGTTTTAGTTATACATTTCCTTAAATTTTTATGCTTATCTATGAATGTTTCCGCTGTATTGATTACCTTTACAGAGCGTTTGAGCTCACCCCTTTCTATGTTTTATTTTTCCCAGGATTCCACGAAGTATATTGTGATTGATAAGAAGAGTTAATACAAGGGAATAACGGCATTCATAGAGGATTATTTATGTTTTTTTGTATGTTATGAAGTGTAATGTATCATTCATGTATGTAATCGATTTTCCAAGACTGCTAAACTAATCGGTCATTCGAGACTTGATTCCTTGTAATCATGCCAATGTATTAAAATAATGCACCGAATCTGGGTAACCAGGGTCGGGGCGTTACAGTTGGTATCAATGGAAGTTTAGTAATAACCTTGGAAACAAGATTTAGATAAAATCTGATTAGAGAACATAGACCTAATATAGACTTTGAAGATTAGTATAGAATAAAATCCTAGAATTTTGGTATTGTAGAGATTTTGCGAGTTTTCTGAGGAATACATCCCTGTCTGGATACGAACAGGTAGAGCCGGCTCTGGCATAGATGTACCTAGGGGTAAAACCCGAAAACACCGCTTTGAGCTAGACTCGAACGGGAACTGGTGCACGACAACAGGATTTTCTGCACTCTTGGTTATGACACTCCTGGGGGATATGCTTACGATAATTCTTATTTTCTTTACAAACCATTATGAAGGGCTCATGAGTATATAATTACTGAAAGAAAACATTTTTATGATTATGGATTATATCCATAAACTGTTCAATTTGAATTAGGTATTTTACAAGTTTGGAATTATTCATTGCAATTCATAAACTGACCTAGTTTATGCTATTGTTTAGAAATGGTGCCCAGTAGAAGGAATGAGAACTCCAGAAATGCACATGATCCAAAGAGAAAGATGGATCATATCATTCATGGTCTTAAGCCAGAATTTATAAGAGAAATAGTCTCCAATGTATTATCATCATATGAAGAAATAATATCTTGTGTTGATAAGATAAGTAAAGAGTTTACTAAGTCCTATGTCTTTGAAGGGAAGCAAGAGAAGAAAAGGAGGGAAGAGAGAAAGATGGATAAAGGGAAGAGGGAAAAGAAGAATTTTCCCATATATGATAACTGTGTGAAGAAATACCCTGGAACATGCCTGAAAGGAATGAGAGTTTGTTATAAATGTTGAGGAAAAGGGCACAAAGTACATGACTGCAAGGGTAAGAAAATGGTTTCAAATTTACAATGCTTCATTTTCAAGGAGTTTGGACTCTACGCGAACCTATGTCCCAGTCGTCAGACTATGCTGCAAGTGATGCTATTGGATAATAATCATGTTATGATACTACCATAGATGAAGAGGAATGATTAGAGTTCTTATGATGATTATGTCATTTGAGTGTTGTATCAACAATGTACTTCTTATAATAATTATAGAGAATATAGGGATTGTACTGCAGTACTATTTCATTAAGGACTTGAGATTGTGTGGAACAATGAAAAGTGACTCAGTAGCCGGATAAATTTTTGGAAAATATATGGTTGAGAGAATGATAAACCATTATATAGTTCTGATACCGAGGTAGTGATTTTGGAATAATACATGATTGATTTGGATAAATTATATTGGATATTCTTGACTACGTTGAAACTAATTAATGATTTGTATATTCCATCATTGTTGGGGTTTAAAAAATTTTTGGATTGAAGAATTATATATATTATTCTTTAAGGAATAAAGGGTTATGAATGTAATCAATAAGGTTTTATGGTAATTCAGGATGTTGTAGTGTTTTAAAAGAATACATGATGAAGGTGTTCACATGTTATCACGTGGAAAAAATGATCTTTATTGTGTTTACATTCATTATAAATTTTGGACTGAAGTATTTTGAATAGTTCTAGTTTGGATTTTTTTGGATTTCCATAAAAGGACAACACGAAGGCCGGGCGGCAACCCGTCGCGTCCGGAAAGTTCGCGAGACTTGAACCCACAACCGAAGGGCGACAAGGGTGTATCACCTACCACTAACCCACATGATGTCCTGGATTGAATAATGTTGTTTTTTAATGGTTCTGCTAGATGAATTATAAAATCATTGTTTAACCCTATACGAATAGGATAAATAGAATATTATTTTTAAGTTCTATTATCTATTAAAGTGAAGGATGAATTTGTGGTAGAACATAGTTAAAGGTTGATATTATACTTGTAAAGTACATATTTTTCTTCTTCTTCTCTTATTCAATGAAGAAATTAATTCTTATACTTTAGTGAAGGGATCTTAAAACAAAAAAAATGTGCTATCCTAATACCATATGTTTTGCTGAACCGATGGTATTTTAAATCATCATAGATTGATGAATTTAAGGCCCTCAATTTTACACTTCTTTGTGATTGATGATCTCAATCACCACCTATAAATATTTATGTTTTCCTTCCAATTATATGTCTCTAATTGCCACAAATGTTCTCCGAATAGAGATCATGATTTGGTGGTGACCCTTTCATTTCTCTTAACCTCTTATTATGACTAGATTTTATCAACCCAATTTCCAATGTGGGTTTTCCTACGAATATATTTTCTATATTAAACCTTTTATTTACAAAGAACAATTTCAAATTGAGAGGATTCAATTTATTGAAGGAGGGTAGAATGTAACACCCCAAGCTTCTACGGTACACTTCTCTTTGAATAATGCGATAACGTGTATTGTACGCAACATCGAGTTCTAACACACCACAACCAATAAAACTAGCCGTTATGAATAGTAATACATACTTTTTGAAATTTTATAAATTCTATCTCTCAAAATCGACTTCATTTTTGGATTTTTAATATCAAAATTAGTCTAGGGTGAAATTTTGGTACTTTTCGGATAACTTTAATATTTTGATGAATAGTTAAAATTACTAAATTTTAGTTAAAACCAAATTTTTTAATCAAAATAATTAATATTGATAGATTATTAATTTGAGTGGTTTTAAAGTATTATTTGAATATAGTTTTACAATTTTATCCAATGGTTTTCATTAAAATTAATTTCACTTTGAAATTGGACCTAAACGATTGTCAATCTTTTAATATATATTGTTTCTTAAAAACACGCTATTTGTTTCGACAGTGGGAATTAATTATAAAATTAATTAAAGAAACTTATATTTTTGGAATTTTTTAAAAAAGACATCATTTTTGAATTCGGAATATCAATTATAGCTTAGGGTTAAATTTTGGCATTGTTCTGAAAAACTTCAATTTTTGATGAATAGTGAAACTAATAAGTGGTAGTTAAAAAACTGAATTTTTCATAAAACTTAATTTTACCACTTCTATGATTGTAATTTAGAAAATCCTAGAGACATGGTTAATATCATGAAGTAAAATTTGGTTCAATGAGATGAATGTATTTTTTTGGTGAATAGTAACTTTTTACTTTTATTTACCCATGTTAAAAGTAAATAGGGTAATTAAGGGTAAAAATGATATTAATATTACCCTAACACATGTCATAATTCTATTGGACAAGTGAATCTAGACCAAAAACGACCTTAGGAATAAAATATTATCATTTAGGTCCACTTGGATTAGATTATGACATTTATTATTATTTAATTCAAAGAAAAGTTAAACGAGTTAAAATAAAAGTTTATTTACTAAAACATTTTTAATATAAGGTTATAAATAAGATATATTCGATTGTAAATATTCATTAGAAATATAATAATATTTACTACATAATTATATGTTATTTATAAATTTTATACATTAAATAAGTTAATTTATTTATGACACAATGATGATGCAGTAATTTCCATAATAGTGAAACATTAAAATAATTGATATTATAAATACCCAAAAAAATATAATTTGAGACTTTTAATGAATTATATTAATTTTCTAGGATAATATGACATATTAGTATAGATTTAATTAACTTTTTTCGAAGCAATAATTCTTTTATGAGTTTTACAAAAATCAACTATTGAATTGTGTCAAAATTGACATAAAAGAGTTTTTAAAACAAATATTATATTATTATTTGATATTAAATTCATAAAAATATACGGTTCAGCCAAGAGACTTATATCATGATTTTGGTATCATTAATGGACCACTTTAGGGTCTCTTGGATGTATATAGTATGTTTATTAAATAAATAATATAAAAATACAAAGTGACATGGTAAATGTCAAACTAATTAACTAAGAGTTAAAACTAAAAGATAAGGTTAATATAGTAACCCAAACCTGTCTAAATTATATTGGTTGAATTTTTTTCGACATATCCCCACCATAAAATTTGATGAATAAACTTTGGATCCATTAGAAACCGAATATGAATTTATTATAAATTAACATTTCTAGCTTTTCCAAAGGTGACCCTCACCCCTCTTATAAAAGGGCACTCCCCCTTCTCATTACTTCACACCTTCAAAGCCTTTTGGTTCGGCCAAACTCTACCCAAATACTCTTCCAACTTCCCTCAATACAACCTAGAGGCCTTAGTTTGATCATAAATCCAACCTAATGAGCCCTTTTGATCAAATCAAAAGGAAGAACCCGAAGAAGAGGTAATGTTTTCACCACCCTTTTTCAAATTCATTTCTTCTCCCACTTCTTGTTTCTTTGTTATTACCATTCTAAAATAATAAATCCAGTATATTATATATACTATTATGTTATTATAAATATGGTACAACCATATTCAGTATTCTATCCACCCTTTGAATAACATGTCACCATACGTGCGTACGTACGGCTTACCGTCTCCACGTCGTGGTGTAATTGTTATTCAATATATTATTATTTGGATGGGTATAATAATGATGTTTAATTCATGTAAAAAATATATATAACATGATAATGATTGTTAATATATGATATACAATCCAATTATATATTATTTTAATAACAAAAGAATGATATTGTCGCTCGTGCGTACGTACGGACTACCGTGTCCACGAACACGATGAGATTCATTCTCCATCGTATCCATTCAAGTCTAAATCTCATTTAATGATTTATAATAGTATATAAAGACTTGATATCATTCTGCATATGAATACTATACAACCTATCCATGACAAACATAGCTTGTGTAACAAATTATATAAAAGAAAATGAGTTAGTTAACACCCGAAACAATGATAATACTAGGATAATATTAACAAATCAATGTTAAAAGATCATATATGATATCATATTAATGTATATGATTCTTTTATAATTTAATAAAAATTATTTCACCATTATATAGGAGGTTAACCTACCCCCATCCAAGGAAAATTACAAGGTAAGGGTTTATTTCGTAATCTCTTCATTAACCGAGGTCGTTTATACATAATAATCTACTAGGATTTCTTTATCATCCACTTCCATGTTTCATCGAAATGTATTTAATTTTTTTTACTATTTACAAAGAATATGGGTTAAAGTCATTTATACCCTTTTTTGACTTTTTATAATAGGTTTATAAAGGAATATTTCCGTCGTTTTCCAAAGAAGGTGCTTTTTAACCTTTTCGACAGAATTAATGTAAGAATGTTTTGTTAACTTATACGGTGGGTGAAGCTATTTTCCGCCATTATAAAATAGTCGAAGCTTCCCTTACAATCTTATAAGAATATTTTCAAATAAAATGTTTTATTTTATAAATATATGACTCTTAAATGATTTCAAAATAAAAAGAGATATTTCTCTAAAAAGAGTTTTGATTTCATCTATGTCAACATCCTTTGATGGATTTTACGCTTATTTGAAGATGATTTATTATGATAAAAAAACTTCTATATTTTATTGAAGGTTTTGTGATATGTTTGATTGTGAATGTGCTATTTTTATTACATTCATGGATTATGGTGAAAGTATTGACATTTCGTATGCTAGTTTTAAAAAGAATGTTTATGTTATGTTTAAACATTTTCATATGGGAATGCATTGGACTTAATATGTGACGGGTGGAGCCCGCTATAGCTCCTCGATGCATCGGTTGGTCTCATGAGACAAACTAGTGTCTTGGAACAAGGCCTTGGCAACATCGTATTTGTAGTCTTGAACAAGGCCTTGGCTATGTGGTTATGATAGTCTGGCATTATGTATTTCATCATTATGAAAGTGGTTATTGATATTGCATGTGATTATTCGATTAGTAGAATATCAATGTGAATAAGTAAATGGCATTATTTAATTTTATTTTTCCATACTATGTTGAAGTTCAATTTTAAAAGGCTTTTGTTTTAGTTATACATTTCCTTAAATGTTTATTCTTATTTATGAATGTTTCCGCTGTATTGCTTACCCTTACGGTGCATTTGAGCTCACCTCTTTCTATGTTTTATTTTTCCCAAGATTCCAAGAAATATATTGTGATAGATAAGAAGGGTTAAGACAAGGGAATAAAGGCATTAATATAGGATTATTTATGTTTTTTTGTATGTTATGAAGTGTAATGTATCATTCATGTATGTAATCTATTTTCCAAGACTGCTAAACTAATCGGTCTTTCAAGACTTGATTCCTTATAATCATGCCAATGTATTAAAATATTGCCCTGCCTCTATGTAACCAGGTTCGGGAAGTTACAATTAATTAATTTGATAGTGTTTTAGAGGCTTAAAATGAGAATAACTCCGATCTTAAGCATGGAATACACTAATATTTTTAAAAGATTGTTTTACTCCCTTTTGATGTAAAAACATTTTTAAATCAATAATTTGACATTTTTATGAGCTATATTTGTGAAAATAAACTTATTCGTTATGATTGGGAAATCAAAATTTACTTTGTGTGAAATTTTTGTACTTTTCCGATAAAGTTCATGTTTTTTAATGAATAGTGAAAATGTTGTATTTTAATTCAAAACCTTTTTTTAATATAATTTATTTATATGAATAGATTATCTTTTGAAATGGTTTTAAAGATAAATTAGAATAATTTTTTACCATTTAATTTAATAGTGGTAATTGGAATTAATTTCACTTTGAAATTGGACTTAAACTAGTGTCAATCTTTTGATACTTATTGTTTCTTAAAAACATGCTATTTGCTATGATAGTGGGAATTAATTATTAAATTAAATAATGTAAATTAAATGTTTTGAATTTTGTAAATTATACATTGTTTTTGAATTTGGAATATCAATTATAGATTAGGGTGAAGTTTTGGTATTTTTCTGGAAAACTTCTATTTTTGATGAATAGTGAAACCACTAAGTGGTACTTAAAAAATTGATTTTTCGTTTAAATGAAATTTTACCACCTCTGTGTTTTGAATTTCAAAAATCCGAAATACATGGCTGTCATTAAGAAGTAAAATGTGGTTCAATGGGATTAAAATAATTTTTTGGTGAATAGTAACTTTTATGTTTTTAATAGCGATTAGAGGTAATTAGTGTAATTTAAGGTAAAAATAATGTTTTAATAATATGAAATGGCCTAGAAACATGTCCTACCCTTATTGGATGTGTCATGGCCAACCAAGAAAATCCATGGGTCAACTTGGGGACCCCATGGATCCAGTTTGGTCGGAAAATGACCTTAATATCTTTTTATTTAATGTTAAAATAAAAATGTCACAAACATGTATTATTTTACTAAAACAATTTTTACATGGGGTTATACAAGTCAGATTTTTGACTATATATAGTCATTGGAAATATAAAATTATTTCCTACATCATAGTATTTTTTTTATAATTTGTAGACATTATATATATTAAATTATTTATGACATCATGATGATGCATCGATTACCTCATTATTTAACGATTTAAATAAAATGAAAAGATAATGTAAAATATAAGACTTAAACTTGTCAAAAACTTATTGGTTGTGTATATTTAGAACCGTTATCACCATATACTCGAAATATATCAATGTCGCACCTTTGAAATCCGAAACTCATTTTAAAATAACGTAACATTTATTTACTTTCCAAGAGTGCCCCCTCCTCTCCTCTTATAAAATGCCCACACCTCTACATCCTTACCCACACATCCAAAGCCTTTGGCTCGGCCAACCCCTGCCCATTTTCTCTCTCCACATCCCTCTATAACTCTTAGAATCCTCACTTTGGGCAGGTGTCTTCCCAAGGAAGCCTTTGAGCTCAATCCAAAGGGAGTTACCCGATTTTAAGGTAATGTCTTCACTTGAGTCCATTTGTATTATTTTGCTTCTCCCAACCCCTAAACACTTTTTATTCATTTAGTTTGAAACAAATCTAGTATCTTCAATATACTAGGATGTTGTTATAAGAAGGATTCGAGCTACACTTACACTGGCATACATCTAATGGTTAAAGAACATACTGTTTCCATGGATAGCGAATTTCTGCCTCATGAAACGACGATTGTTCAATATTCATCTAAAACATTCAAATGTGGCCATTAAGATGTCACTATCTTTATATATGATATATAATATGTTTATGTTTTCCTTAAGATTCTTTTTTTTATTTATGGCATACCTTTATGGCTTCCATTATGGGTATACGTGATATCTTCATTTTAGGAAGTGCGGACTACCATCCCCTCAAAGTGATTTTATTCGTTAATACCATATGTTGTACTATAAAGGATATATTTAATGATATTATATATGATACCATAATGGAATTAAAATACTATTATGCATCATTATATTTTAATTCCATTAAATATGAAATAGAAATGGAAGTAGCGTTCATGTGTACGTACGGCTTACCGTATCCATGAACGGTGCATTTCATTTCTTACCTCTTAATTTTATGTAATATTATAAATCCATGCATGTACTGGATATATATGATATATATGATATCTATATCATGAATACAATTCTGGATATAATGGATATTTTACCACATGAACAACTTGTAATTATAAAGAGTTTATTTTTGACTCAAGTACCAATGATCATTAAAATGACCGTTATTAACTTAAATAATAACATAGTGTTCATGACATGTTAATAAGGGATATAAAAGGAATAGTGAACTTGAAATAGGTTATTAAGAAATTAGAAATTAACTCAAGTTTATTATTCAAGAGATTAAAGAACGATTGAGTCAAGTCAGACCCGAGGTATGGGACTTTGTCTCAATCTCCTTTCATTGAGGCATATTATGTTTTATAAACAACTTTATTTTTTACGGTGTATAAACCCCTGTGAATTTTACGTTTATCCAAAAAGGAATCTTTTCATACGTAGAGTTTTACTAAATGACAAAAGGGAATTTTTTTTCGTATGTATATGGAGACAGCGACTTCTCCGCCACTGTGACCATTATTTGAGTTTCGGCATCCTCTACAAGCCATACCTTTTTTTAAAAGAAAAATAAATACCATGTTATACTATTATTTTATTTTGGTATTGAAAATGGTTTTCATAATGTTTTTATATCAATGTGTTGTATTTATATCTTGTGATTAAAAATTGGAAATGTTATGTTTCCTTTATGCATTTTTTATGTGATACGATTATGTTATTTTTCTTGGTATTGTTATGAAGATAGGTGGTTCTGTGATAAACTAAGGGTGAGTGAGCCCAATATAGCTCTCCAATGCATTAGGTAACATGAAGGGGTTAAACATTGAGGTTTCTGCTAAGAGATTTAGGTAATATACTGTGATGGGTATTCCAAACGTAACCAAGAGGGTTACTCCCTACGTAATAATGTTATAAATGCCTCAAGTTACCTTTATATCTTATGATTTCTTTGATTTATTCATGATTTGATGAGGTATGTTAAAGTTTTTATGTTTTATGGTTAATATATGATTTCATTCTTATGTATATCTGTACTCATGTTTCCTTTCCATATTTTTATATCCCTTACTTAGCTTTTTATGCTCATCCAAAGTTTATGAAATGTTTTTCACAGGTCAAGGGAAAGGTACATGATATGATGATAGTGTCAAGGATGTGTCAAAAAAGAATCCATGTTTTATTTTAAATATGTTTCTGTTGATGGGAAAAATGAATAGTATCTTTTATGTAACCACTTGGTTTAAATGTGGAATGTAATGCATGTTTAATGATATAATTCTCTAAAACTCTAAACCTAAAAAGATCCTCAATGTTTATTCTGGAAATATCTCAAGATTAGGTAAGGTTTAAAGCCGGGGCCTTGTTGTTGGTATCAAAGGTCATTTTAGATAACTTTAGGAGTTAGAATTTTATTAAATTATTATCTGAAAATATTTTTTTATAGTCAATTGAAATGATATAGCATTGGAAGATTAACATGATGATTCTCCTAATATATTTCTGTTTTAAGAATTGTTTTTCATAGAGGAAACAGAACAAATTTTCTGGGAAGGAATACATAGAGAAATGACCGTTCAAATCAGTATCCTGAGATGGTCAGAATTAGAACTAAACAGTTCGTTGTAGTGATGTCTCAGTTGACTTAGGTGAAAAATGTTGGTTGTTTTTAATGATGATATTTTGGTGTTTTCTAAAAGTAAAAACGACCATGAAAGACATTTAAGGGTTATGTTGCAAACCATAAATGAAAATAAATTGTAGGGGAAATTTAGAAAGTGTGAGTTTTGGTTGCAACAAATTTCATTCCTTGGTCACATTGTTTCTAAAGATGGGATAAATGTTGATCCTGCAAAAACAAAGGTTGATGAAGAATGGCCAAGACCCACAAATGTAACTGAGATTCGTAGCTTCCTTGGTTTTGAAGGCTATTACAGAAGGTTTGTTAGAAATTTTTCACGGTTATCTAGTCCAATGACTAAGCTAACTCGGAAGGGTGATAAGGTTATCTAGACAAAAGAATGTGATGATTGTTTTCAGGAATTGAAAAGAAGATTGGTTAATGCTCCAGTTTTGGAACTACCTTATACGAATGGTGAGTTTGTTATCTACAGTGATTCATCATTAAAAGTGCATGGTTGTGTCCTACTGCAGAATGATCAGGTAATTGCTTATGCTTCACAACAGTTGAAAACTGATGAGGTAAATTACCCTACCGATGATTTGGAATTAGCTAATGTTGTTTCCGCTTTAAAAATTTGGAAACATCATTTGAATGGATTAAAGTGTGAAATATATACCGATCACAAAAGTTTAAAATATATATTCACTCAGAAAGAATTGATCATGAGACAGAGGAGATGGCTGTAATCAATCAAGGATTATGATTCTACAATTCATTACCATCCGGGAAGAGCAAATAAAGTGGATGATTCTTTGAGTCAAGAACGTAATGCTTCATTAACAATGTTGCGTTTGGAACGTGATCCTTTGGTTAAGGATTTGATGAACTTTGGAATAGTTGTTTTTGGTGCAGAATGATCTTCTTTTTTGTTTTAGGTATCAGTGAAATCTTCTCTATCAGACAGAATCAAGCATGCATAGAAGCAAGACAGTGAGTTGTAGAAAAAGGTAGAGCTGGTTGAGAAAGGTAAGTTGCCTGAAATAAACATTGATAATGATTGTGTTTTGAGATTTGGGAAGAGATTGTGTGTGCCTTGTGACTCACAGTTGAAGAGAGATTTGTTATGTGAAGTTCATAGTTCTCCATTTTCAGTTCATCGTGGTAGTACTAATATGTACAGAGATCTGCGGGGAGTATTACTGGAGGGATAGAATGAAAAGAGATATTGCTGATTTTATTGTGAAGTGTTTGACTTGTTAGTAGGTTAAAGTAGAGAAGAAGTTATCAAAAGGGATACTTCAGCCTTTACCAGTGCCAGAGTGGAAATGGGAGAATATATCCATGGACTTTGTTGTGGGATTAACGAAGACATCTCGAGGTAATAAAGAAATCTGGGTTATTGTTGATCGCTTGACTAAATCTTCTTATTTCCTTACTATACAGGATAATTTTCCCCTAGATCAACTTTCCCGTTTGTATCTTAAAGAGATAGTCAGGTTATATGGAGTTCCTCTCTCTATTGTATCTGATCGTGATCTCAGGTTCACTTCTAACTTTTGGAAAGGCCTTCAGAAGTCATTGGGTACTGAATTAAATTTTAGAACAACTTTTCATCCTCAATCAGATGGGCAGTCAGAACGAACGATCCAGACATTGGAAGATATTCTACATGCCAGTTCGATGGATTATTAGAAATGTTGGGACCAACATCTTTCATTGGTTGAGTTTTCATATAATAACAGTTTTCATTCTAGTATACAGATGGCACTGTTTGAAGGATTATATGGGAAGCAGTGTCGAACTCCAGCCTTTTGGGATGATGTGAGTGGAAGTAAGATGATGGGACCATAATTGATTGTTAAAACTGAAGGAAAGCACATTTTATACTTGGTAATGTAATAAGGATTCACGAACATAACTTAAATCTATAAAGAGAGTCCCGGAGTGGACAATAATTCCCCTCAAAAAGGTGTGATGAGTCCGACCTCCCATCCTCTCGACCAATGCAAATTACTAAGCCTCATTAGCCCACAAGCTAATGAGCACCTACCTTTGGAATGTAGGTCCAAACGGATGTGGAATCATTGGATGTTTATGGTTCTACAAAAAAACCCGTTTGAAACCGATCGGAACGTTTGAATCTCCTATCCAGGAGGTCATCCCTGAATTCCATGCGAAACACAAACGGTGAACCCGACCTGAATCCTTAACTAAGTTAAAGTGATGTTCTTCTTATTTGTTAAGCCCCTTGGTCCAACAAAGAAATCATTGACATGTGCTCATCCAAATGATGCAGTGGCCAGATTCATCTTCATTATGTTTGTTATATGGAATAGGCACTCTTTTCTCAAGATCTTCTGCAAAATGGCTTTCCTTAAATTCACCCCTGTGAATACTGCTGCTGTGAACACCTCTACTGTGAGGTCTGCTATTGTGAAAACCAATGCTGCTACTCCTGCTGGAACGTCATCCGCTCTGAGGATGACATCACCAACTCAGCGTCTTCAACGCTGGGTTTCTAGTGCATTGGTTAAGGAGTATCGTCGCAACGGTACAATCCAACTCTGGAGGCCACCCGTCAAGCCCTCCAAGTTAACAACTCTACTTGGTCATCCGGACAACGGCGGCCAGCGATCAAGAAGCAGGCGGTGCTGACTACTGTCTCTAACCGTTTCGGGTCGTTATCCCCGGAACGCAATTTCCCTTCACTCCCTTACTCTGAGGAAGTGAATGATCAGGTCCCTCAGGGCCTTAATTCAATAATACAGGAGTCCTTCCTGAGGGCTCCCATCAACAATCGCCGCCAGACTCGTGCGGTAGTGCGCCCTCAACATGATGAGGGTACCGACTCCAGGCATTCATCTCAGGTTCTTCGAACCCGAGCAGGCAAGATGAACCACCAGAGACGGAATCCAGTTAACAATGGGCAGGTTATCATCCCTGCCATCTCAGGAGAAGTCCACCAACCTAACTTGGTGGCTAACAATGAGCAGGAACACACACCTGCCCGTTTTAATTCCGCTGTCCAGCAGACTCGTCTGGCAGCATCAAGCCAATCCCGCCAGGCAATTCCGGCGGAGTACTATAGGCAGGAACATGCACCTTCTTATGCATCAGCAGTTAGTCAACAGGATTTCCTGACTACATATGATGGATTCCACCAACCTAACTTGGTGGAGAACGAACAGGTACACACACCTGTCCGTTTTAATTCCGCTATCCAGCAGACTCGTCTGGAAACATCAAGCCAATCCCGCCAGGAAATTCCGGCGGAGTACTATAGGCAGGAACATACACCTGCTTATGCATCACCAGTTAGTCAGGAGGCTCGTCTGACTACATATGATGGATCTCGTCAACCGCGTTTGGCGGAGTGAAATCAGCAGGAAAATACACCATCTAATACTAATCAATCCTACCAATAGTCTCGCTTGGTAGCGCACGGAGAAGTCAGTCAGAAAGCCCCTATGACAAACAGGAGGCAGACTCAACTCTCTGTCTCCACACTTGAGTACTGTTAGGATTCACTGACAGGAAAAGGAGGACAGGAGTAGGCACATACACCTACTCAAAACCCGGAATGGACGTATATCCCCATTCCGGCGGCTGAAGTCACCAAACATATTTTTGTCAATGGTGAAAGAACAGAAGCAAATTCCTGCTCATATTCTGGATGCTTGCCAGGATATCATAACAGCTTCAGCATCATCTCTGGGACAGACACATAAATCTATCCCTAGCAGTGGAGTGACACATCAACGATTCACTCCGGAACAGACACACACATCTGTTCCAGTCCAAGAGGGTTATGGGGCATACTCCCCCATATCATACGGACAACCAAGTCAAGCACATACACCTGCTCAGATTAACCACTTTTTCAACAAGTGGTTTCCAAAGTGAGTAAGAAGGCATCTATGAAAAAGATCTGCCCAGCACAGTCAGGAGATCAAAGGCCAATTTGCAACAAGGCCTTGCTCGATGCTGGAGTTCTTGAATCCCTCAGACATTTATCTGTCGGAATTCAAGATTCTACTCCCTCAGTTCTAGATAACAGGAACATTAATTCTGAAGGTCTTCAACAGAAACTTCCTCTTGAAGGCTTGCTTCATGAAAATTCGGTAAATCTTGAAGTTTCTTCTTCATATGAGAGCCACAGGAACCCTCTGTGTGGTCAGAAGACCAAGGAGCAAGATATCTCATCTTTTGCTGTAACCCATTATGGTGGTCCTCCCCATGATGATGAATTTCGCTGTGAAAGTCCTCTCCGCAGTAGTGATTCACATTGCCTGGAAAATACTCCAATGGACAATGTAGTGCCGAGAAATCCCTCTTATCTTGAGGAACTTGAAAATGTGAAACCAGTCATGTCTGATGCTTTATCTCTAACAAGTGAAATACTTTCTCAATCAGAAGATAGCCCAGGGTGTAGGTCATTCTCCAAACCACCCCTAAGTCATGCATCTTCTAGTTTGATCAATGATCTCTCTACCAATATTGTTGAATCCTATGAAGCAACATGGAAACACCAACTCTGGTCAAAACAGGTAGAAGAATCTTCATTTAGTGATAAAGAGGAAATGCTGAACATGAGGAAAAATATGAAAAAAGGTGAGGTACCAGTCATGTTTTGGCCTTTTACTGACTCCCAGTATGACATTCCAAAGATGTTGACGGATGATGGAATCCATGATATTCGTCTCAACATATGGAAAACTCTTTGTCAATTGAAGAAGAAGTTATTACCTTATGATGAATATGAAAATCATCTTACGATAATACAAGGGCTGCAACGTTAGATTGATTTGGCATCTCTATCAGTCTCTCGGTATCTGAAGGCTGAAAAATAGCAGAGAACCCTTCAACGTTCATGCCTTGGCGCACTAAGAAAATTGCATCAATTAATTGCCAATGCTCCATCTGGTGTTCATATCAGAGGATGGGGTATTCACGGAGCACTACATTTCACAGTGCTTTCCAGTCAGCAAAGCCCTCCAAAAATTGTCTCATGCAATGTTATTTCCCATGGCCGGCCACAGTCAATGGGCTTTGTTCATAATCAAAAGTTTGCTCAAGAACAGGCTTCAACTATTTCCTCTCAAAATCAAGCATATAGAGAACAAGTTGTTGAATTGCTTCTACATCAAGCAGGCAAGAATATTGCACAAGGCTCTCGTATGGAGAAAACACGTCATCAAATGACAGAAGTTTCGGAAATCATCCAATGGTCTGTTGAACCAGGTGATAAAATTGGATACATGCTAATGCATCCAGCTAATTTCCGAACTAAGATTCGCAAGATCAAGAGATCTTTTAAGAAGATCTCAGACGTAGCATGTCAAGAGTCACCCCAACTTGTCAGAATGGGGACTTCTCTAACCCAACCCTCAGAGTCAACAAATGGGATTCGAGGATTTGAGCGGAAGAAGCAAGAACATCCCCAGTTCTCGAGACTGGGGACTCTTTCAAATCATCAATCCCCTCCTCAGAGAATGTTGGTCTTTTCTCGATTGGGGAAGAAGCCCCAAGAGGAACGAAGAGCCAAATTATCAGGAGATTCCCTCCAAGTTATAGCTCGTCAAAAAGTTCCTAAAAGATTGAATCAACAAAAGGCAATGTCTCATCAAAGACATGAAAGAAGACAATATCACAGAAATGTTGATAGAAGGGATGTGATGCATTATGCATCAATCAATGTCATCAATGTCATTGCTTCTAATCCACCAGAGGAGACTCACTCAGGGGACTCAGATGTAGAGCGTCTCGCTCAAGAAAATGTACACACCGATACAAATGAAGAAGGTGTACGTACACGAAGTCAAAGGATTACTCAGAACCTAGGTAATCCACTTCCCTCCCTCCAAAAGGTATCCAAAAAAGGGGAGGGATAGAATCAGGTTACATATCCTTCCTCTGGAGAAGATCAGTCTCTCTCATTAGAGAAAAGTTTTGCACAACAGGAGGAAGAAATGAAAGAATTAAGAAGGTTGAATGCAGAACTACTTCAGAGTTGTATTATTCTTAAGAATGCTGAAGTCCGACAGCCGAAGGAATTTGTTGTAACTACTAAGATGGATCAGGAATATCCTCCTTTATTAGAACACCCTCAGAGGTCTAATCCTATGGGTCAAACGCAACAACGGTTGGCAGCACTACCATCAGTTGCAGCACCAACCACCACGTCTGTGCAAGCTCCATTCATTGCACCTACCAAAAACCACGTTCAACCTGATGTTTCTCAAAAGTTAATAACTAATATTGAGTCATTAACAGCTCGGTTAGAAACTATGGAAGGGAAACGGGTGCAAGTTCAACCTGAAAAGACAGTTTACCCTGAATGGGTAGATTCAATTTCTCCTCCATCCAGTTTTGGAAACCCTGTTTTCCCTACTTTCAATGGATCAGGCAACCCTGAACAACATTTGACACATTATGTGTCTTGTTGTGATCCTATGATGGGAACTCCAGAGCAGAAAGAAGCAGTGAAACTCAGATGCTTCGTGCGAACCTTATAAGGACCAGCTTTTGTCTGGTATACAAGCCTGCAATCCCGGTCAATCATTTGATGGGAGGATCTTCGGCAAAAATTCCTTATTCAGTTCAGCTCAACATTGCAAAAAACGATAGTATTCGAACATATAAACTGCCAGCAAAGGGAGAATGAAAGAGTCTCTGATTACATTGCTCGCTGAAAGGGATTAACGTATTCCCTGAGTTTAGCACTCCCTCAGGAAAAACTGTTGCCAATTTGTGTGGAAAATTTGCATGACGAATTACCCACGCCATTGATCCCTGTGAAATACACAGGAGGGTTTCGAGACCTTACTTCAATCGCTCAACAGATTGAAGATTCCCTTATACAGGCTAAGGTTAAATCTCGTGTAATTCCATCAGCTCCAGGAAAGAGAATGGGTAAATCAGAAACTGCTACAGTTATGCTTAAACAAGCACCTGTACCTATTTCTACTACAAAACCTTCATCTTCTCGAAGGGATCCACCTCTTGAACGCCAACAACAAAGGACGTTTCGTCCAAATGATCAAAAAGATCAACGAAGAAAACAATTTGAGGTTTTGAAGAGTAAAACATACTCTTTTCGAAGTGATCAAGTTCCTAGTTACTTCATTTCAGCTCTGGAAAATAATTTGGTTCAATTACCAGTGCCCAAGAGGCCAAACAAGGAAGGAGATGAAGACCGTCCCAATTATTGTCCCTTTCATCAAATGTTGGGGCATCCCATCCAGAAGTGTTTTGTCTTTAAATACCTCCTGCAAAAGATGGTCGACTTGGGAAAAGTCAAATTGAAGGGTTATTCAGCTCATGTAGCATGTGTTACTGTTACATATCTAGAGGAAGGAGGCAAGTGATAGGAAGTCAAAAGAAAAACTGCGCAAAAATATGATGATTGGATGGTCAGAAAGACAATCAATCGGACCCATGCCATTTTGCAAACACAATTGAAGAAGCCAATTGTGTCTCCTACAAAAGTTGCAGTGAAGCCTCCATCAAAAGACAAATCCCCAAAAGGGCAGCACAATTCAAAGAAGAAATAGGAATCATAAGAAGATGAGTATTTATCGAGGCCTAAGTTGTCTTTGACTCTGGAAGATTTCATGCCATCTACTTCAAAGCCATGGGCACCACCCCATCAAACGGAACAGCCTAAACAGGCTAATCAGGCAGAGTCTTTATCAGACGAAGAGTTAATCTTCGGTTCTATTAATATGATTCAATTAACAGATCCATATTCCAGTCTGGATGAGCCTGAATTCCTTGTATCAAATAAGGGAATCTGAGGAAATTCTAGAGGTTCAGGATACAGGGGAAGACGTGGATCTTTCCTAAGACACTACTCAAATCCTACCCCTGCTAGCACTGTGTATGCAGCAGAAACTCGTGGTAGAGCCCTTCAGTGAGCTCAAAAAGAACAAGCAAGTTCTTCTGCCAATAGTCAACTCAGTATTGGCACAGTTATTTTGGAAGACCGATTGAAAATTCCATCTTCTTTATCTCAGCAAGTGAATGGATCTAATCAGTCTAATCTTCCAAAACCAAGGATTTTTCCAACTTCTATCCCTATACAAGATGCATCAGCTTCCAAAGCATCTGCTTCCAAGGTACCTACTAAACCGCATATTCCTGTTGGGAAACGAAGACCTATAGATCAAAAGTATGATATATTGAAACACTTGGCCCAAGTACCAGCCAAGTTATCAATTTTGGATTCTTTGAATCTGTCAAAAGATATTCGGGAAGCACTAATCGAAGCTTTTTCAAGTTCTCAGGAGTTTGAAGCTGAAATTGCTGCAGCTGAAGTCTATCACATAGAGAATAATCCTGCAGAATTCCATGCAGTGATATCTTTTACTGATAAATATGAAGATGATGTTGTGCATGGGCACATAAACCCTTTGTACTTATCTGGAAAAGTCAATGGTGTAGATATTCGAAGAGCTTTCATTGACAATGGTTCAGGAGTCAACCTCATGCCCATTCGTACACTTCGTCGATTGGGCCTCACGGAAACTGATTTATATCCTTCTACAATGATGTTACAGGGATATGATAAAAATGAACAAGAACCAATGGGCGAAGTTACACTCAAAACTCAGTTTGGGGATCTTGTATCCAAATTGGATTTCATGACTGTTGATCAAGACTCATCTTTCAACGTCTTTCTTGGAAGACCCTGGCTACATCAACATGCAGCTATACCTTCATCATACCATCAATGTCTCAAATACTGTTTCAATGGTAAAGTTGGAACATTGTATGGTGATAATACCCCGTTCAAGACATGTGAGTCTCAATATATTGAGGCGGAATTTTATCACATGAAGGGAAGAGAAAAATCTACAATGAAGGAAATTACCAAAGTTAATGCTCCATATGGTTTGGAGAAAATTCCAAAAAATCCATTTACACATGTGAGTACAGATTATGTGTTACCTATCAGTCAAATTGACAAAATAGGCCCGAATCAAAATAATTTTATGGAATGATCCATAATGTCAATTATGGCAATCGAGCCAGACAACATGGGAGAAATTGGTAACCTACCAAACAGTGATGAAAGCATAAGTGGTGACGTTTTCATTTCATCTGCTGAAGTACAACAAGTCTATACTTCGCCAATCAGGCCAAAAGAAGTTATAGAAACATAAGAGGTTAATAATGATGTCGATTCTCAATCCATCATCACCTCTTTATTTCCCAAAGAAGGCCCTTTATCATCAATAGGGTCGGAAATGGAAGCTTCTTCTTCAAAATGTGAAAATTTTTATATCTCTAATGATCATGAGAATTTCGTTTTGTCATCTACTTTGAAAGTAGAAACAGATGAAATAGCATGTAATGAAGAGGAAGAGGAAGATCTTAGAGATGCTCCTCCAGCATTTGAAGAGGGTATCTCTACCACTGTGGATGAACTCCGAGAAATAAATCTGGGTACAGAGAAAGATCCACGCCCCACTTTAATTAGTGCGGCCATGACCCTTGAAGAGAATGAGATGTATATTTCTTTTCTAAAGCAAAATGAAGATATTTTTTCTTGGAATTATACAGAAATGACTGGGCTTGATCCTGATGTTGCTACTCATCATTTGGGTTTACCAAAAGAACATCGAGGATTTAAGCAAGCCGCGAGAAGAACACACCCAACCTATGATTCCAAAATTGAAGATGAAGTGGATAAGATGATCAAAGCTAACTTCGTCAGAGAAGTTCAATATCCCAAGTGGTTGGCTAATATTGTCCCTGTAAAGAAGAAGAACAGAAAAATTAGGGTTTGCATCGATTTCAGAGATCTTAATCGGTATTGTCCTAAAGATGATTTCCCAGTTCCGATTACAGAACTCTTAATTTATGCGACGACTGGCTATGAAGTACTTTCCTTCATGGATGGATATTCCGGATATAATCAGATCCGAATGGCCCTAGAATATGAGGAATTTATAGCCTTCAGAGCCCCTCAAGGTGTGTTTTGTTACCGGGTGATGCCCTTTGGTTTAAAGAATGCAGGTGCAACATATCAATGTGCCATGCATCATATCTTCAAACCTCTTTTAGGAAAGTTTGTTGAATGCTATGTAGATGATTTGGTGGTTAAATCCAAACAACGTTCTAATCACTTGGCTGATTTGGAAGTCATATTCCACAAGCTTTGAAAACATAATTTGAAGATAAACCCCTTAAAATGTGATTTTGGGGTAACCTCAGGAAAATTCCTCGGCTTTGTTGTACGCCATAGTGGTATTGAAGTCGATACTGAGAAGACCAAATCAATCATTGGTATGTCACCTCCTCAGAATTGGAAATAATTAAGAGGACTTCAATGACACTTAGCCTATATTCGGCGTTTCATCGCCAATTTGGCAGGCAAAAGTTTACCCTTTACCAAATTATTGAAGAAAGGAGTCACTTACCAGTGGACTGAAGAATGTCAAGAAGCATTTGATGTTCTCAAGAAATACCTCTTGAGTCCACCAGTACTCATGCCACCTGCTGAGGGTAGACCACTAATCCTCTATGTGACAGCTCTAGAGCGATCATTGGGTGCCTTTCTCACTCAAAAGAATGATGCTGGGAATGAAAATAGCCTCTACTATCTCAGTAGAACTATGGTTGAGGCAGAAACCCGGTATTCAAGTATTGAGAAGTGCTGCCTGGCATTAATCTTTGCAGTTCAGAAACTGAGACACTACCTGCAACATCACGAGGTCAAATTGGTATCTCGCAATAATCCGCTCAAATTCATCCTTAGTCGTCCAATGCTTACAGGACGTCTAGCATGGTGTGCAGTTATTTTTCAGCAATTCGACATTCAGTATGTGTCTCATAAGGCAATTAAGGGCCAAGCTCTGGCTGATTTCCTAGCTGAACATCCTTCAGTGGAAGACACGTCTTCAGATATTGAACTCCCTGATGAGGAAGTTTTCTCTATTCAAGAGAGTCCTCAAACATGGGAAATGTATTTTGATGGTGCTTCCAGAAGTCCAACAGGGAAGAAAATGGAAAATCCTAAATTCAACAAAGTTGGTTTAGGAATTTTGCTCATTTCTCCAGATAAGGCAGTGTTACCTTATTCCTTTTTATTGTGGGAAGGTGGTACCAATAATGAAGCTAAATACCAAGATCTCATTACAGGCTTGGAGTTAGCGCTTCAAGCAAAAGTGAATCACTTAAAGGTGAAAGGTGATTCAGATCTGGTAATCAAACAAGTCAATGGGGATTATGCCATCAGAAAAGAAGAATTAATCCCTTTATATGATTACGTCAGAGAGTTAATGGAAGAATTCCCTTCAGAACCGACATTTTCTTATGTCCCAAGATCACAAAATGCTCAAGCTGATGCAGTGGCTAATATAGCCACAGCTCTAGCAGATCCAAATTGGGACGAGACAACCATCAGTATTGCCCACCATCGTGCAATTTCACCTTATGTTAAAGTCAAAACAGAGGAAATTAATGAAATTAGTCCCATTCTGGAACCGTATGGTCATACTACAGGATGGATGTCACCTATCAGGGAATACCTTCAAAATGGAACACTTCCACCTGATAGAGCCAAGAAAGAACAAATCTGGAAACGTGTGGTCAATTTTACTCTTTATGATAGCCCAAACCACCTCGAGAAAATTCTCTACAAACGTGGTTTTTATGGAGTTCTCTTCAGATGTATTGATGGTGAAGAGACAATGGCTGTCATAAAAGAAATGCATGCAGGAGTCTGTGGTGCCCACCAGTCTGGACATAGACTGTCTGATCAAATTAGAAGGCTTGGATACTTTTAGCCTTCAATGATACAAGATTGTGTTAATTTCACAAAGAAGTGTCATTCATGCCAAGTATATGCCAACTTCATTCATCAACCTCCAGAGTTGCTTCATACTGCTAAATACTCGTGGCCATTTTCCACATGGTGAATGGATGTGGTGGGACCTTACCCTTCAGCTACGGCCAAGCAGTTTAAGTACATTCTTACTGCTACTGATTTCTTTTCCAAATGGGCAGAGGCAATACCTCTCAAAGAAGTCATTTCTAAATGCATTGTTAGCTTCATAAAGTCTAACATCATTACTAGATTTGGTGTCCCTCATACCATATTTACGGACAACGGCACCAACTTCTATACTTTTGAGGTGAAGAAATTGTATCAAGAATACAACTTTAAATCCAACCATTCATCTCAGTATCATGTGGCGGCCAATGGACAAATAGAAGCCTTTAACAAGACTCTTTCAAATATACTGCAAAAGATGGTGGATAAAGATAAGAGGTCATGGCCAGATAAACTCTTTCATGCTTTATGGGCTTATCGGACTACCACCAGCAGTGCAACGCGGTCAACTCCATATTCGTTGGTATATGGAACAGAAGCAGTCTTGCCAATTGAAGTTCAATTGCCCTCATTCAGAGTAGCCATTTTTGATCAGTTATCTACAGATGATCAATCCCAAAAGCGATTGAATAAATTGGAACGGTTCGATGAGAAACGATTGTGCACTTTGCACCACTTGGAAATCTATCAGAATCGAATAGCACGAGCTTTTAACAAAAAAGTTCGTCTTCATTCATTCATTCAGGGATAATTGGTATTGGTTCTCAGAACACCAATGATACCAGGAAATAAGACTCCCAAGCTTGAACCAAAATGGGAAGGTCCTTATTCAATACATAAGGTCTACTCCAATGGAGCTTATTCATTAATCTCAATGGATGGAGAACTCATCACGACTCCAACCAATGCCAGATTTCTGAAGAAATATTTTGTATAAACACAAAATATGGTCCCTAGAACCAAGATTCATACAAGTGGTTCATACAACTATAGTCCAGTATGACTTTAAACGGCATCATCATCCACGGTCTATGCATATGACCTTAAACTATTTGCACTTTCGTCCAACATGACGTTAAACTGTAGAAAAGAACTTGTCCCCGCAACATGACACTAAACTGTGCAGCACCAATTCTTCCTTGCTATATGACGTTAAACTATACAGAAATGGTCCAGTATGACCTTAAACTACAACTTCGTCCCACACGACATTAAACTGTGAAACATTCCCCTAAACCGTCCAGCATGACCTTAAAGTGCATCATCCCTGGTCCATGCATATGACCATAAACTATTTGCAAGTCCCTTACATCCAGCAAGACGTTAAACTGTGACGTCCAAACTACATAACGCTAAACTGTATAAAAGTCCCTTACGTCCATAAAGACGTTAAACTATACAATTTCAAAGGTCCAACATGACATTAAACTGCACCATCCACGGTCCATGCATATGACCTTAAACTATTCGCACTTTCGTCCAACATGACATAAATGGTGTGTTATTTTTTCCTTACTGCATGACATTAAACTGCATAGTCCCCCTTTCGTCCAATATGACATTAAACTGTATTGTCCCCATCGTCCGAACTACATGACGCTAAACTGTACAGAAGATCCTTGATATGTCCTACATGACATTAAACTGTTATTTTGTCCATGCTACATGACACTAAACTGTGCAGCACCAATAGTCCTAACTGCAAGACTTTAAACTGCATAGTCCCTTGATTTTTCCTACATGACATTAAACTATGCATCGTTAAGATTGTTGTTACCTATTGTTTCTCACATCGAGTATGAATCATGTGATCTTAGAGAAAACCTCAACCATAACACTCTCTTTGGTCCGCTAACCATGTGTAAGTCCCAACAACATTTTTTATTAGATAGTTGTCCCCAAGAACAACTTGATCATTAATTTATTCTTTAATTGAACTACACGTACTTTGATCCTTTCCCTCCAGGCTGGGTATGTAGGCAGCCTCACAGGGTTCAAGCCCAAAAACAATCTCTTCACATCGGTTCACCACCATCTCATATGATGTTGATTCGTGAAACCGCCACTAGAATCAATATCTTTACATCGATTCACTTTCGTCCTTGTTATATGACATTAAACTATGCAACACATTTTTCCGGTACGACAATAAACTACAATACTCTTTGATTTCCTCATTTGAGAGAGAACTATTATTAACATTGATTTTTCAATCATGTAACATTTCAAAAGACTATGTGCATACATGGTAATTCCTAAACTTTTTATCTCAGGTTAAACAATCATTGCGCTAAATTCCCTTTTCACCCTTCACATATATGAACCAAATTTTTACGGAGGGTAGTTCTAGAACAACGTGGGCTTGATTCCAATCATTATGGGATACGTAGGAACGTTCGAGTATCCCTCGAATCCAGCCCTAAGTCTTTTGGGGCTAACCCCAAAATTCACTTTCAGTCCCTTGGCTGAAAAGTCCTCATGAAAACACACACTGTGTATTCATTATTATGGTTCGAACTCTATGACCCTAAACTAAGATCTCTCATATTTTCGTCCTGCACGACGTTAAACTGCTTTTCAAGAACTATGTATGGCTTGATTCTCATTCTTATAAGATACATAGTGAAGTCCAAAATTTCAATTCAGGACCCAGCCACAACATGATTATGGTTATCATTGACCTATGTATCTCTATATACATTGGAAAATACCCATCTTTATGTGTTATAATCCTAACCTTAAATATTTTCAGATCTTCATAACCCTTTTCATGACTTTTAGTCACAAAAATGTCAAACTTCTGAGAATTCTTTTGCCTGACTATGCCGCACGTGCCCATAGGTGGCCTTGCATAAACAGTCCACATAACAGACTTGTTTTCCAAAAGATACTATTTTATTTAACTATGCAGCCAATTCCCTTAGGTGGCCCTGCATAATTCAACCCCCTAACGGGTTTGTTAAATAATGGTAACATCATTCTCGGAAAGAATGCCTCTTTTGTACTCATTTGTCTTAAACAAAAGTATGTAGGGATCCTCAAAAAAAATAGCCATCCTTAACATATTTTTCCCATATCCTTTTTCATGATCTGAAAGTTTTCAAGTCTATGGTTTATTCTTCTTCCCTACATTTGGGTTAGACCTTCGTAGGAGTGATATTCATCCAGTTCTTCGATAATCTTGTCTGAAAATATCTTCTCCATATTCAAGTATCTCTTTCCATACAACAAACTCTATCCTTTAGAAAATTTGAATATCCATAAACATTCACTGGCTTTTAGCACTAGGAAAGTAAATTTATGAGAGTTCATTCACCTGACTATGCAGCATGTGCCCATAGGTGGCCTTGCCTAAACAGTCCACATAACAGACTTATCAGCCGAAAGATGCTATTTATTTGACTATGCAGCCAATGCCCTTAGGTGGCACTTCATAATTCAACCCCTAATGGGTTTTGTTAAATAATAGTAACTTCATTCTTGGAAACTACTTCTTCTGATGCCTTTTAGCTCTTTTTCATATCATTTCTCAGATTCAAATATTCTTAAGCCATAGTTTACATTTTTTCTCCCTCATACTTGAGTATGGTAATATGTTTTCAGATAAATTGTCAAGGAATTGAATCAATTTTTAACCCATTTTGGTCAAAGATATTTCGACCTTAAACATTTTCCCCTTTATGTCCGACATGCATGACTTTAAACTGCCAGATTTCTTGTTTTTCTTTTCACCTCAGAGTAAAATACTCTTTTCTCTCAGTATCCAACTCTGAGGGGGGACTTTTGTTGACGCTCCTTTCCGTCACAGAGTCTAACGACTGAAAAAAAGGAAATACCTTAGTCCAAAGTGATTAATCGTTTGAAGAAACATCAAAAATCGACAAAGGGATGAACAAGGAGAACATTGCCCATAGGTCGCGCAAGTTCCCTCATGGTCGCGCAAGTACACTTGCGTGCCGCCTAGTGGTCGTGCAAGTACTTGCGCGCTTCCTAGTGGTCGTGCAAGTCTACTTGCGCGATGCCTTATGGTCGTGCAAGTGACTTGTGCGACACCGTATGGTCGTGAAAGTGACTTGCGCGACCTAAGTGATAACCGCCCGGTAACAGCCCATGGCCTTCTTTTGCCTATAAATAGACCCTGTGGGCCCCCCATTCGAGTGGATCTTTTTCCAGAAACTCAGATTGAAGCTCCCGTGTCCAAGTCTCTTCTCAAAGCTTCCGGAACACTTCTAAGGTAATTTCTTACCTAGAACGGAAGATCTAAAGAGAGGGAGGAAGGCCTAAGTGTTGAAACTCATTAACACTTGCGTGCCTGAATGGACAGCCCTTAAGGGAACTGGTTACACTTGCACGTCGCCTAATTCCTTCAATAGAATTTGCGCATCCCTTTTCTGGAAGAACCTCAAGAAGATTCTAAAGGGTTTAATAAAGAGTCTCTCAAGTATTTTTATGCTGGTTGAAAATCGCGCAAGTACCCCACATGTCGCGCAGGTATACCTGCGCGACCAATACTTGCGCACCCACACAAGACTTGCGCGCCTTTCAAGACTTGCGTGCCCCTACCTCTTTGGGTGCCCATATTTCCCATTTTACCCCTCTTAAAACCATTTCAACTTTCCTATTCAATATTTAGTCTTCAAGATACTCTTCAAAGCCATTTATGGCATGATTTGTTGATTTGACTTCCTTATTTGAATGGAATTCTGTGGAATATCTCTCAAAACATAGTGATTTATACATCTTTATGTCACCAAAGATTGAGAGTTCATTCATTTAACCTCATCCTTTAGGATGAGAGAATCCTTAACCTGGGTCTCCTTTTTAAGAATAATCCCCAGTTATAATTCCTTTAATCTGGGCATCTTCCTCAGGAGTAAGCCTCAAATTCTTAAAGTTCCCAAATCTGGGCATCCTCCTCAGGAGTAAGCCCCAAACCTTAATTCCTTAACTTGGTCATCCTCCTCAGGAGTAAGCCCCAATCATAATCCATTAATCTGGGCATCCTTCTTAGGAGTAAGCCCCATTTCCTTTATTCTGGGCATCTCCCTTAGGAGTAAGCCCCTAGTCCCTTAATATGAGCTAGCTTTTCAGGAGTAAGCCCCAATTTCAAATATGGGCATCCTTCTTAGGAGTAATCCCCAATCTCAAATATGGGCATCCTTCTTATGAGTAAGCCCCAAACATTAATCCCTAACCTGGGTCTCCTTTTCAAGAATAAGACCCAGTCATAATCATGGGATTCCATTTCAGGAGTAAGCCCCAAGTCCCCTAACCTGGGATTCCTTTTCAGGAATAAGTCCCAGTTATAATCTTGGGCTTCCTTTTCAGGAATAAGCACCAAGTCCCTTAATTTCTCTTAACCAGTCCTAAATTTTTTCTTGATTTGGGCTTCCTTTTCAGAAGTAAAACCCAATCATAAGTCCCCACCTAACTTGGGAATCCTCCTTAGGAATAAGACCCAATATTAGAGTATTCAAATCTCCATGAAGCACATATGCCTTTATGGACCCTGTTCATGGATTTTCTCCCTAAAAGTGAATCCTAAACCTTCATCTATCTGGGCAGTCATACATACATAATCCCCAAACAATTTCTTATGATTGCATCTTTCATGGCACACTTGTCTAATTTTTTACCAATACCTCTTATTTCTCACACCGAGCATGACTCACGTGATCTTAGTGTGTAAAAGTAATTATGACATCCTTCTTTGAGCCATCAATCATAAACGTCATACTCCATTACTTGAACTACGTGGGTTCTGATTCCTTTTCCAAAACAAAGGATACGTAGGTAGCCCATTTATGGGTTTGATCCCAACTTTGAAATAATCCATGTCCTTCTGAATGACGATAAACTTCAAGTGCCCCACTGAGTGGCTTTAAAACCAGCCTGGTCATCATAATGACCAAGAGACTTTTATTAATGTTTTTTAAGGATACCATTGACTAAGAATATCTAAATAGATACAGATGATTCTCTATTGATGAAGAAACTCGAATACATTTAAATATTCTCTAAATTTCTTACATATTTAATCATTGATTGTTAAAAATGAAGGAAAGCTCATTTTATACTTGGTAATGTAATAAGGATTCATGAACATAACTTAAATCTAAAAAGAGAGTCCCGGAGTAGATAATAATTCCCCTCAAAAAGGTGTGATGAGTCCGACCTCCCATCCTCTCGACCAATGAAAATTCCTAAGCCTCATTTGCCCACAACCTAATGAGCGCCTACCTTTGGAAAGTAGGTCCAAACGGATGTGGAATCATTGGACGATTCCGGTTCTATGAACAAACCCATTTGAAACTGATCGGAACGTTTGAATCTCCTATCCAAGAGGTCATCCCCGAATTCCGTGCGAAACAAGGTTGTTGTCACATAAAGCGATCTAGCATAGCTCTTCTACATTGTTGATCCAGATTCTCCATTTAGGAATGGTTATTATTCATAACATGAGTATGTTTTCCTAGTATAGTTATAAGTTTCTCCACACCAGTCATTGCTCTGGATCGAACATCATTATCCTGTATAGGATGAAAATCCCTACATGGGATATGCACATTCACGTAGTTTTCATTCCTTCCACAGAATTCATTTCTAAATAGTGGCATACACTTGATGAGGTTATGAATCATAATATATAATATCAACTTAGAAAAATTCATTGCATAATTTTATATCATATTCATGAATTATCCCATAATCATATACATGTATTCTTTGAAGAAAATATACATTTAAATCCTTTATAATGGCTTATAAATAGAATGCTAAATATCCTAAGCATATCCCCCTTAGGAGTGTCAAACTAGGTGCATAGTAAGGTCTGTTGTAATGTACGAAGATACACCTGGTCAATCCCAAAACTCCTTGTCAAATTTTTCACATCTAGGTACATCTATTCAAGAACCACGTCGACTTGTAGTATCAATAAAGGGATGTATTTTATATAAATATCCACCTAATATATTTCTTACCAAAAATTTAGGATTTTATTTTATGTTTATCCTGAAATATTATCTTATGGGTTTGTTCCCTAGACCACTCCATCTAAATCTTGTTTCTATGTTTTCTACTAAACTTCATTTGGTACAAACTACAAGGACATGCCATAGTTTAACAGACTCGAGCCCTTATTTTATTAAATTATCATATAAACAAATAATATGCATCCCAAAAGACCTAGTAATTTAGTAGGATTGGAAACAAGATACATACGTAAGTTAAAAAAATACAAAAAGATAGGAAAAACAACATATATGTTCTGTTGGGGACATCCACCACTCTAAGATTATCCCTTCAAGTAAAAAATAATATACCTCTTTCTGTCCTAGGAAAAAGGAAACATAATAAGTGGTGATATTATATGATTCGTAAGGATAATAATTACAGCTGAATAAAACAAAGACATAAGGCATGGTGAATAATCTAAAATTCAATACTTTAAAAATAAAGTTGAACATAATATGGAAAGAAAATTAACTGAGTAAATATTTCCATAATAAATAAAAATTATGGGTATTATAATGGTTGAATAATATTTTTAATTATGAATTTATATCATCATAATTGGTAAATGCATATGCAGTGCATTCTGAAACATACCGTCAAGGCCTTAGCCAAGGAATCTAATAATGATTAAGGCCTCGGCAAAAACCATATCAAAAAATGGGAAAGGCCTCCGACAAGTCCATATCTATTTGTCACATGGGACAAAACGATTCATAAATGGGATATAAAGGGCCCCACCAGTCACTTAATAAGTCCAATATTTTCCTCATAAGATAAAGTATAAACATAAACAACATATTCACATGAGATGTAAATAACTTTCTCCAATCTGCAACATAATCACTAACCACTACGAGTAATTAGATGAACTGTTTAAACATAGCTCATAAACCATTCAAAAACAATATGAAATATAATATCATAAAATATTAGACCCCATAATATATATGAATAAAAAATAGTGTCGAAATGGATGATAATACTCTTATAAAATCATTGACTAATTCTTGAGATAAATACTTTTTTAATTTGAAAAGTAGAGTTATTTTAGAAACATATTTTTATAAAAACAAAAGTGAAGTATGATAGTATTTTAATAATAAAATAATGGATTTTATAAAAATAATGTTTTCTAATATTATATTATAGAGTGCCCCAGAAAATGGGTAAGAATTTGGGTAATTCCATTGAATCAGACTCGTATTTTGGAAATAATTTAAAATTTTCCTTTAAAAACAAGTAAATATCCTCAAATAAAGAATAATTATGGTTTGTAAGCATAAATAAAACTTTAAAATAGAATTTATGAGATGTACATAAGAAGAGTTAAGTAAATAAATTGGATAAAGAGTCGTAATGAGTAATTCAAAATAAAATGGATGTTTGGGTAGGAAACCCTTACCTAATGTTCCAATGTGTTCGTTAATTGAACTTAATGACCTGAATAGTTAAATTTAGGTTCATAAGTTAATTATTACAGATCCTCTTATACATATTATTTATTTCTTATAACCTTATTGTGTTCATTAGTGGCCTTTCTATGGGTTAACACATTCAATTTCATTGTTTGGGAGCATTTTCTTCCTTGGTTTTCATGATTGGTTTACTAATATTCATGTAAGGGTAAACATATAGAATAAGAATGGTTTTATAAAATATAATTTTATTAGTGACCAACCAAAATATTACATGTTTCTAAAAAAAATTCAGTTATTTCGAGTGAAGATAAATCATTATATAAAACATTAATGAAAATTGTTGGGCTAAATTGGCAGTTTTTGATCTCCACAAACTCATTTTGATTTATAAACTAACATTATGTTTAAAAATGATTCCAGAACCTTAAATAAGTTATAATACATATATTATAGTATGTTTCAACCATAATTTTTTTTTATTATCATAATTAAAGATGTTAATAGAAATTAAAAACAGGTCATCCCTAAATATTATAAATTAACACATCATGGATGGTGTTTTCATTTCTAGTATAAAAGATGGGGAAAAATGGGATGATGAATAATTATTAAATTATCAAAAAAAATTCATTACATGTAAGGTAGTAAATTAATCACAACATTTTGATGAAAGGAGGTGTGGAAAGACAATGAAATGAAAGAATATAAAATAAAAGAAATGAAAAGAGCAATTTACCTCTTGAAATAATCTTCCATGGGGCACTCTTTAAGAGAGAGGTATTGCTATTTTTTTGAGACCAAGTGATGACATATGTGGGGAGGATCATGGGAGGATATTTTGGAATAATATATATATCGCACAATGCTTGATAGGATTCATGAGAATATATGGTGAGAGGGAGAGGTTATAGTGGATGAGAGGAGTGAATTTTGATTGTCTTATTTATTATATTATTATTTTTCTCATGGAAAGAAATATTATTTATTCATGGGACTAGTAATAGTAAAATATTCATGTGAGTTTTAAAAAAAATTTCCATTTACATCTTCCATGTCTCATGCATGATGCAAAAAATCAATTAATTAGCACTTTTCTTAAATTATAAAATTTTACAATTCTCCAAAAATTCGAGTATTTCAGAAAAATACCAAAAATTGACTGTAACCATTTTTTAAAATATAGATTTCAAAAATGGACTCTATTTTTTCAAAATAATTTTCTAAATAAGATAAATTTAATTTTTAAATAAATTCATTATTTACATGAAAAATAAAAATTTAAATGTAAAGCTTATTTTATAATACATTCAAAAATTAACAAACATCTTATTAGATTGTCCTAAAATTATAGGAAAAAAATGTTTATTTATTAATATATTTTATGAAAATTAATATTATTTTAAATCAATTTATTAATTTAATATTGTAATTAAATATTTATTACTAATAAAAATATCAAAAAATAATTATTAATTTCTAAAATACTCTATTTCATTTATAATGTGTCCAGAGTTTATTTATACCTTCTCAAGTGTGGTTACTATTCATAAGAATCATATTACCATTCATAAGTGTATGATACTATTCATAAGGGTCGAGTTACTATTCCCTAAAAATTATAGTTCATCTTATCCTACTCAAAATAACTTACTGAATGAAATCGTGTATGCGATTTTTTTGAAATTTAAATCCCACTTGTGGTAATATTATGTTTATAGGATAGGTTATAACAAAGTGTTGTTTTTTAGAGACTTGGTGTTTCATGCATTCAATATTAAATTTCTTTGAATAATATTTTGGTGTTACACTAATGAAGGAATAACATAAAATGAAACATAAAATGTTATGAGAATAATTAAATTCAATATATAATATGTCTAATGGTACTATATACATCATATAAAAGGGAATTGGTTTATAATAACAAATAAGTATCAATGTAAGTTAAATTTTGATGAAATCACTTACCTTGAATTTCCTTTTTGGGTGAATGTAATTTAACCTCCAATAAAATGGTTTTAAATATGTCAATATCAAATACAATAAATATTCTCAAATTAATAAAATCATATATTATATTTTTATAATCTCTTATTACCAATTTGTTAACAATCATTCAATATTATCTCTATTTCGGGTGTTATTGCCTAGTCATTAGAGTATGTTTTGACTTGTTACTTATCGTTATTCATACATAAATCATGGTTTCATAATCTCCAAAGTATAAAAAATAATTTAATTATCATATATATTCATTATATTTGTATTTATAACAGTCCATATTGTATGGAGGTATGAAATGAAATACAGTGTTCATGGATACGAAAGGTTGTATGTATGCATGAATACTACCTTTATATATTTTTCATACTAAAATAATGAAAGTAAAATTATGTATATTTATATTATAATTATAGTATCATATCTATGTCATATATGATATATATTATTATTAATCTATCCTTTATACATTCTATGAATAGTGTGGATGAATCACATCGCTTTGAGGGGCAGTAATTCACACCTCCACAGATGATGTTATCATATTTAAAAAAATGTAAAGTGTATAGTTTTATATTATAAAATAATTAAATAAGAAAAAATAAAAAATAAATATCATAAATATCATATATAAAAAATATGTCCATCATAATTTCCACCATGAGTGGTGGTAATGGAAGAACGAACAACATCGTCTTGTGAGGTGGTAGTTCGCCAAACACATAAACGGTATGTTTGTTGTCCATTTGATGAAATTGGTTTTATATGTATGTATACACATTATTTTTAAAATATCTATGTATGTTGAGTTTAGATTTTTTTATTATATAATCATGCATTAATAAGAGATGATGTGGTGGAGAATTAAAATAAAACTGAAGAGCATGATGAATATTGTTCCACTTATTTGGGTAACTCATATTTTTTTGAACCAAAAGCTTCAATTGATGGATTTATTACCAATTTGTGTATTCTAGTGTTAGTTAGGTATGTTTAAGATCTATTTGGGAAGATAATTGTGGAGCAAAAGTGTCTTGAGATGTGTGAGGAAGTGGGAGAAGCTGAGTCCTTTCATAGTGGAGGAGTAGTGGAATAGTAATAAATTTTAGAAATGGGAATTCCACCAATATTTCTCCCATTTAATGTGGATCCAATAATGGTTAATGGTTTTATACATATCAATAAATAATAAAATATATGTACACATATTTATAGTATCATATATTATCTGATTATAATATATAATTTCCTAGTCTATCGAGTATGTTTTGTTTTTAGACATGTTGTTATTCTTATATAGAAAATGTTTTAATCATATATAGATTTTAAATACTGATTTAATTATCTTATATTTATTCATTATATTTTTTTAATAATATATAATATTTGGAGATAAGAAATGAAATGCCCCATTCGGGGTGACGGTTGCTCGTACGTATGCAGGAATGCTAGTTTCATTTATCAATCACATTACAAGAATGAAGATAAAATTATATATATGTATATTTTGATTCAAGTATCATTTATATGTCTTATAATTTAAATAGTTTACCTTAATTAATCTCTCATACAATCCACATATAGTTTTAATGGATCATATCGCTTTAAGGGGGGCGATAGTCCACACATCTAGAGACGATGTTATCGTATATACAAAAAATGGAAAGTATATAGGTATATGTTGTAAAATAATTAAAGAAGAATAAATTCATAAAAAATATCATATATATAAAATATAAACAATATTTTTATCATAATACCCACTATTATAGGTGGTAACGGTAGAATAAAAAAATTGTTTTGTCGAGTGGTAGTTCATCATACACATAAACGATAAGTTAGTTATGTATTAGATAGAAGTGTATGAAAGTGTAGGTATTAAACATATATAAAAACATCTCAGTATATTTATGATATTGGTTTTATTATATAATCATTTAGAATGAATAATTTAGATGTTTGATAATAGAAATAATACTAAAGATCTTGAAGAAGTTTGTTACCTCATATTAGAGAAACTACTTTTGGTTTATAACGAAGAGATTCCATGGATGGCTTTATGAACAAGAATCCAGTTATTCGATTACAGGATGTATTTTGAGGATCTATTTTGGATGATAATTTTCATTCCAAAATGGCTTTAGAGGTGTGATGAAGTGGAATGAGATAATTTCGTTTTAATGAGGGGGGATTGGTACTCTTGTAAAATTCCGAAAAGGGAACTCCTCCCACAAATTTCCCATTTCATGTGGCTCGCATTACAGTCCAAGGATGATTCAAGGGAGGATAGACAAAAATATATGGCCATCCAATCGATTGTGGACATGATTACAGGTCATTTTTTCTCCTATTTTAACGGTTTATTCCTTTATTAAGAAAAATTTTCTCTTAATAGTTGTAATAATTTTTAATTACATTCACTAATATTTCTGGTAAAAAACAATTTTGACAATATTATAAATCATAAATTATTTTAATTCGAATTATGGAATCTATTTTTCCAAATTCCAGAAACATAATTGGCAGAAATTAATTTTAATTTAATCTAATGGATGAAATAATAAAGCGGGTTTTAATGTAAAAATTTCCAAATGTTTGATAAGTTTTTATATTCAATATCAAAGAAAAATTTATTACAATGACCAAAATTATGATAATTAATAATAAATTGACCTTATTAAAATTTCAAACCAAATTAATATATGATTTATCATTATAAATAAATTATATGTAAAAGTAGTTTTTAATTATAATTTTAGTATTTTCATTATTCATTAAAAAATCAAACTTCAACGAAAAATATCAAAAAATAACCCTAACCTAATTTTTTTGTTTATATCTAAAATATTATACTTATTTTGACATATAAGGTTTATAAATGTCCCAAAAAGTAGATTTAAAAATGTTCTCTATAACAAAAAGTGGTAAAAGTGCCATAATAAACATATTGGTTTTTATATGTACTATTGTGTTTTTTCTTATCTCATGCCTAAAAAATGAATTGGATAAATATAAAAAATATTTTGTTTAATATATAAATTCTATATTCCATTAATATTAATTATTATTTTTAATAAATTAAATTTATTTAGATAAAACACCTCTATGAGCATAAAAATAGTTTTCTATAAAATATTCCCTTGATTTCAGTTGGTTATTATATTCATTTATAATTAATTTGTAACCAATGAATTAGTTATATAGTTGTGTAAACCATATATTTTCAAAATTAAGTTAATATAATTCATAATTTCTAGTTTATATCTGATTATATTAAATAATAATATTTCAATAATATATTATTATTATTTTGGAAAAACATGGTCTTGTGCGTAATGAAATCCATTAAAGAAACTCATTATTGCATGATATGTATGCTAACTCATTATATTGTGCATTGAAATCTAAAAAAGATATTGAATTTATTTATAATAATGAATATATTATAAATTCTCGAGATATTATATTCCCTTTGAGGGCTCAGTGTTGTGTATCCTACATGTTGGCAAATACAATACTCCAACATCAGATTTTTATGTAATTATAATTTCAATGTATTTATACCTAGTGTATTATTATTTATTTATTTTTAGATTGTATGAATTCTATATTTTATTTTTATAATTTCGTGATTTATGAATAAATTTGATTATTATTTTCATGTAAATCCTATTTTCGAACAAGGAAACTATGTGTGATTGATATGGTTGAGGTTGAACACACATTATAACATGAGGAAACTAGATTTTTGAACATGAACCTAGATATATTTTATATTATGGAAAAAGAACACCTGTATATTCTAAATCAAAATATAGTCACATAATTCTTTTGAAAATGGAGTAAAATGGTTAATTGTAATACCATAATGATGTTGTAAGTGGATTTAGAATTTTATTGTGGTTAATAAATGACATTGTAAATGTAATAAGGACTTTGAAATAAAATATCTATGAAAAGTTAAAAAACTTCATAATTATTAGTGAATAATGAATTATGGAAAGGGAAATATTTAACACAAATGTATTAGGGGGAATTGAATTATATGATTATTATTCGGGTTGTATCACATAATTATAAAATGGATTTTTTGTACAATGAACTAGGGGAGATTTTAAATTGAATGTCGCTCTTTTTCATTTTTATAATCACAATAAAATGTAATTGTCTACGTCTTATAACTAGCACATTAACTTAGATAGAAGGGGAAGAGTGTGATTAATTCATATATGTGGCATGAAACATCCAAGAAATGGATAAATTATTTCTTATTTCATTTACAATGTCTATGTTTGCTCCTTGGATATATAATATTTTTCTTAGGTTCAATTCATTATATTTTTTGGGTGTCTAGTAGTGTTATTGTGTGGGTGTGATGAGAGATAATATTTCCCATTTTTTTTATTTTGTTAATGTAATTTAACCCCAAAATCAATATAAAACATAGGTAAATAAATTATTTAAAAAAATTGAAATGTGTAGTTTAAATTAATGATGTCTTGAAATAATATTTCTAGTTGTTATATATAATTTTTGATATTATTGACAATCCATACATTGAAATTTGTTTTTTGAATTTCATTATTTAAAGGTTGTAAATTATGTTTTAAATGATTTTATTCATTTTTATTTTGATATTAATAATACATACATTAAAATAGTTTTCATTATTTATAGTTACCATTAGATGAATATTATGGTGTGTATAAGGGAATGTTCATTAGATTATGTAATTTTAGTTCCTGAACCACTGAAGTTGCATAAGGGTAAAATTCCCAATATTGGAATCATGTAATGGTACTCATGTATTTCTGAAAGATATATAATCTTATTAAATCTAGTGTGTTATTATATTCATATATACAATCATTTTTGTGAAGGTCTCAACACACCTACATAATGGTAACTTCTATAGATGAGTGCAATATAAGGGTACCTCTCTAACTCCATGGATTTTATGTCATGGAGAAACAACTACTATATAAAGGTAAAGGTGGTTTCTTACATGATTTATAATTGTATAATATTCACTAAATAAGGGGAAAATGTAGCATTATTAAATGCTAATCCAACACATTGAAGAGCTAGGTCATGGAACTTATGTTAAAACTCATGTATGGTTATATCCATGGGGAACTCGAAATTACAAATACAAAAAATCAAAAAAATAAAAATATGAAAACCATTTTTCTTAGTTAATCCAAATTAAAGAGATGTCTAATAAATGTTTCATGAGAAAATCATAAAAAACAAGAATAATATGGATGTTTTTAGATAAATATGGAGGAGTTTTATAGATTGAGTGATTCCCAACTAATGAAATCTGCACATATTACCTTGATATATTGAAGTCATCTAGGGATGATGAAGAACACACCATATGGAGTTCAATGCATGAAGGAGGAGGAAGAGGGATCAACAATTATTATAAATATATATCCTCTTATTCATTGTAATTGATTCAAATATATGGAATTATTCATTGAATTTATTTATTTAAGGTATTTTCTCTATTTAGGTATTTTAAATACAAAAAATTGAATTTTGTTTAAGTTGTATGTGATCTTATTTTTTTTTCCATAGTTCATTATTTTTCACAATCTATGAACTCATGTTGATTGTAAATATATTTTTTATAAAGAGAGGTTACCCCAATAATCCACAATAGGATGAAAACTAGTGAGCCATATAAACCACACCAATGTTTGTATAATTTTTAGTTTATTCAAGGAGTTTTAAGAGAGTGAAGGGACGAAGAGAAGACTATTGATCATGTTTATTTTTCAGCATTTAATTTTCATTAAGACAATTCTTTTAACAACCATTATTTGGATTTATGATTCATGATATTATAAACATTGTAAAATCTATGGGAATGATATAGAGTCAAACCATCAATATCGTAAAGAACCAAAACAGAGGAATCAAGAGGTATCGCCATTGTTGAAATCATTTTTTTCTTTATTTTCATATATATTATTATTTCATTCATCAATCCACCATGTGTTTATTTAATCAAAAGAAAAAAATAAAAAGAAAATCATAAGAGCTAGGATAGTGAGTCTTCTTGTTAGGATAATTCAGATATTCCCTCGCTTACCCCCTGGGTTGTATTCCAGTATTTAAATTTTCTTTTATTATGTGTATTGTGATATACTTCACATCAATAATCCTCATCCACCTCTACATATATTTTTATAATAAAAGTAATTTTCTAACAAAACCATAAAACACAACTATAAATTAATGACTCTTAGAAAATATATTGAAACTTACATGGAAAGACATCCTCAAACTATGATACATGAGGTAAGCGACTCATAATGTTGGTTATATTATACTTGAAATAGACAAATTTTATGGGGGGAATTATTTAATCTAATAATGATTAAAATTATTGAAATTCATGATCATAATGAGCTTCTTGGTTTTATTTTTGGATTGAGTATAACTGTTACCAATGACTATGATATTGGGTGGTCCGTTGTTACTAAAATTTACAAATCTACTGATTTAATTAAAAAGTATCATAGTATCGTGTAGTTTTCCTTAGAGATAAGGTCCATCAAGAGGAATCTTTTGAGTCTACAACTTCCAAAATATGGATTGAACGTGATGCCTTATATATGAACTAATCATTGTTTTATATATTACATTAAAAATGATTTTACATCATCGTTCTTCACCATAGAAGTACATTTAGAAAGAATATTTATGATTTTAACAATGATAATTTCATATTCATCTTATATAGATGCCAATATTAATGATAAAACACTTATTATAAGTATAGTAACATCCATAGAATATCTATATAGTTATTTTAAGGATTTAATTGTGCATTGTATATATACTGTATAATATAGAGAGGATAAATGAACCATATTTTCTAACAAACGCCATAAATGTGTTCCCATTATATATGAGGATATGGGACACAATATGAGAGGTAGAAATGAATAAAGGGTTAAGAATAGGTATGATAGTATATCTAAGAGTATTTTTAAGTCTGAAAATAGTTTAGTAAAGTGTTATTAGGGAAAATATTCTAGTAAATAAAGATAAAATTACCTAAGATGAAAAAGTTTAAGGGAATAAATTAACATTAATTATTTGTGGGGCATAATTTTGGTATTACAGATGTCTTGAATGTGTGTTTGAATACAATATCCAAATAGTGGGTCCATGAGTCAGGATCCTTATTACATATGTGTTCAATGAGGTAATTCCTCTTTGATATTAGTGAAGTTGATTGTGGTAAGGTATATATTGGGAACAATAGTAGTTTTTATATGATTGGTATAGGTTATATTTCATTATAAATTTATTTTTGGTTAGAGAAAACTTTTTATTATGTTATATTGGAACAAAAATTAAAATTTAACTTCATTTACCTAGGAGTACATTATAATGAGGCATTCACATTTAGTTTTGATTCTAGTAGTTATAGGATATGTAGAGGGTAAATCACTATTAGGAAATGATATCTCATTTATGTGACGTGTGTATTAGTGTATAAAGGATTTTTTATTTATTTAAATGGTACATATAACCAAGTGTTATATAACCCTGTGCTCTTGCATTTTTAGATCTAGAACATTAATTCCATGAGAATTATTAAATATATTGAGAATGTATTATTGGGTTCTATAACCCTAAACTACCTTGCCTTCTGTAAGGATTTGGTGTTTAGAAATCCCAAATGTTTGACTTTTTCATGTTTGGTGTACAAAAATAGGGTTCAGTATGAATATGAATCTTCACATTTATATAGAGAATTTGAGGTTTCATTAAATAGTAAAAAACGTTTTTTTAAAAAATTATAGATGATTTATAATAAAAATTAATCTACCTAATGAAAAATAAGTTAGACATATTTGATACATTCATGAAATGAAAACATGGAGTGGAAAATAAAACAGTAAATATGTTGAAAACCCTTGGGAAGGATAGTCTGGTAGAATTATTATCAAATCTATTTTTTAACTTTTTTATAAGTGAGGGTTCCTTGATGCACTGAGATATTATAGAAACCCAACAACTGAAAACTTTTTTTAATGAATGAATTGGACCATCCAGTGGATAAAGGGGGCATGTTCTTACACTCATGATTATCTCAGTTCTT